>OV884060.1:207485252-208735252 GCA_930367215.1 Pollenia angustigena
TTGTGCTCCCATTTATTTTCAAAAGCAAAGCTACGTAATCTCAATAAAATTAATATTGATCATGTTTTCAATATTTAAGATGACAACAGATGACTTCTTACGAAGAAGATGACAGAAAGAGGACACATATTTTATAGATGACAGCGAGTTAAAATAGATGATTGGCCTCCGAAAAAGATAACATATGGTCGCCTTATAGAACATTATGTGAAAAGCGCAAAGTTAGCATTACTAGATTAAGTTGAAAATGTGTAACTCAGTTAGTGTTTGTTTACTTGTATCTAGTGCATTTAATCAACTGTCCCGTTGCATAAAATATACTTTTTGCAAAAAAAAAAGAGAAAATGAAAAAATATCCATTAAAATGCATTTGCACTTGTTGTTCACAAGTTGCCACAATAATCGCACACACAACAAAATAATCGCTCCGACACTCACGCACACATACTTTTCACTTTACGAAAACAACGCATTTTTATTAAAAACCATTCGTATGTTAGTGTGCGTATGGGGCTCAAATAACAACAAAAACGTTGCAAATTATTTTTGTCGGCATTTAAGTTTGAAATTTTTCATTAAAGTTTTTTTTTAGAAATGCAAGTGCGTTTTGTTTTTTATTTTTTATTTCGTAGTTCTAGCAATTAATTTGCATTTAATTGCGTCTAATCGTTTGTTGCTGCAACCAACCACTCACTGTCATCTAGTCAGTGTTTGTCTGTCAGTTCAACCGTCTCTCTGTCCAACAGTCAGTCAGTCCGTCAGCCAGTAAGTCAGTCATTTTAGCCATATTATGTTTATTTCAACTTTGTCTGTAACTGCCTCACGAACCGATCATCTGTGTATGTAGACTACAGTGAATTCATCATGAGGCCATGCAAGAAGAAAGAGACCAGACAACATTAAAAAGCTTTTTTGCCACAGTAGAAATAATGTTAATAAGGCGGCATATTTGATGATGCATTTTCAGTTTTCACCATTAACCAAAACATGATCATCATCATGTTTTACACAATGAAAGTGAAGATGATCATCATTATGATCATGAGTTTTCTACGCATTCTTGTAAGATAATTTAATTTTGTTCCAAGTATTTAATTTTTTGTAGATTTTAGAAAATGGCCAAATTATCAGTTCTTAAATTAAACAGTATTTTTAAGATGTCTTAAAAGTATCGGGTGATTTTTTAGCTATTATCTTTTTGGCAACACTGGTTTAAACAGTTGACGCACGTTTCGTGTTTTGTTTCACTGTCAAACATCTTCAGTTTGGTCTATAATTTAACCATGAATCGTCTTACAAACGAACAACGCTTGCAAATTATTGAATTTTATTATCAAAATGCGTGCTCTGTTAAGAAAGTTCATCGCGCGCTTCTTCCATTTTATGGTCAGTTTAATCGACCCACTGAAGCGGCTATTCGGGCTATTGTGACTAAATTTTGGAGTGAAGATCTGCCAGAAGCATTGCAAGAGCTACCAATGCATCCAGGACAAGTCACAGTTTGGTGCGGTTTATGCTTGTGGCATCATTGGACCGTACTTCTTCAAAGATGATGCGAATCGTTACGTAACTGTGAATGGTGAGTGCTACCGTGAGATGATAACCAACTTTTTTTTGCCCAAAATGCAAGAGCTTGACTTGCATGACATTTGGTTTCAACAAGACGGTGCCACATGCCACACAGCACCCTTAACAATGGACTTATTCAGAGGCGAGTTCGGTGAACATTTTACTTCACGTTCGGGACCGGTCAATTGGCCGCCTAGATCGTGTGATTTAACGCCTTTAGACTTTTTTTGTGGGGCTATGTTAAAGCTCATGTCTATACACACATGCCCGCTTCAATTGACGCGTTGGAAGACAACATTGAAGCATTTATTCATGAGATACCGGCCGAAATGTTGGAAAGAGTATGCCAAAATTGGACTAAGCGGATGGACCATTTGAGGCGCAGTCACGGTCAACATTTGCATGAAATAATCTTCAAACATTAAATTATATGGACAGTACTATCGATTCAAATAAAGATTTCATGCATTTTTCTGAATTTTATGTGTTTTTTTTTATACTTTCCTATAGCTCTTTAAAAATCATCCATTATTTTATAATTTCCAGACTCCAAAACTTATTTCTATGAAGAATACTTGGGTTGAGCCAACCTTACTGATTTATTTTTTGTAGTACCTTAAACAGGTCATATTTGCCGACGCTTGCTGAAAAAAACCTAATGTGTAAAAGGCCTTTCCATTATTCTTATTTATGCTTCTACTGGTACTTCAGCATAAAACTTACATTGTGTCTCTGTGGTGTCATTCGAACTGCGTACAAATTTTTAATAACGTTGTTGTTCTTATTGCCATGAAGTCACTTTGTCTGACAATCTAACGTTTTCGGTTTAAACTTTTGCCAGCTAAATTGTAAATTATTTCTTTAATGGCCAAACGGAAAAAAAACACACAAAATTATTGTCTTGTATGCAAAATATCGCACATAAATGGTATTTTTGCGCTTAAATGATAAATGATAGAAAATAATGTATCAATTTTTACGGCATCAAATGACTAATAATTCAGAAATTGAAACTTAAAAAAAAAAATAAAAACAACCATTTCCAATAAATGTCTTCCGATTGGGGCGAAAGAAACAAAAAACTTTGAACCAGACACAAACAAAACATTATTTCTAAACGGATGTATATCATTAATCTTTGGAGCAAATATACACTAAAAATATAATTTTATTTACCAGAAAATTCAGTCAGATGAAAACTCGAACCCTGAGTTAATAAGAAGACTAAACAAGTCCTTAAAACAACTAAACAGGAGTGGAATGAAAAGAAACCTGAATTAGACCTGAGTTTCAACTGAGCCAAAACTGCACTACATGCGAATTAGAGCTAAGCTACAATTATACTTTAACCAAGCCGATACATACCGTGTGGGACATCTTTATCGTGCGGTAGGAAAACTTAAAAACAGAGCCAAATCTACTGGAAAACTAAGCAACGGTATTGGAGAACTCGTTACAAACAAGAGCAGCTAAAACTTTGGGAAGAGTTTTACGAAAATATGTTAACGCCGTCTGTTCCCACACAGCAGGCAAAATGCAATTGTGAGTTGCGGAAATATTATCGAAATGTGGAAAGCAATGAAATCTCTTTGAAACAGCGCTTTGCCTCGTATAGATAATAGTTCTCCAGATATGTTAAAAGCCGACGCAACAACGAGCGCTAAAATCCTCGCTCCTATTATTACTCAATCCTGGAGTTTGGAACTTCTACCGGACGAAATCGCTAAAGAAGTGGTTATCAACTTTCCAAAAATAAAGTGATCTAACCGATCGCAAAAACTGGAGAAAACTAACGCATGATAAACAAGGCGATTTCTAAATAAAAGATTGTCAGACAGCCTCATTCCCGAGCTCGAAAAGGAATAACTGTGATATTAATTTACATGAGCAACTGCACGATGGCCTAATCTCATAGTGAATCTCAACCACGTGGCGATTTATAAATGAATTTACCAAGTGCCCCCACATATGCTAGATTCATGTTTCATACACAGGTTGCAATTGGAGAGTATAACCGTCAAATCACACTCTCCCTTTGCTTAGGAGCTGAAGCTATCTAACAACCTCCACTGCCAATGTGATTCAAGGCAATTTCCGTACTCATATCAACAGAACCTTTGGATGATTTAAATATCGCAGCAGGTGACCGCTTCACATAGGCTCCCCACGAATAATGACAACCCGTTTTTACCCGCGATGTAGATATCACCACAGCCACCTCGTGCTCTCCAAAAGTTTCCCTTCAAAGGAGGACGAGACCTTATTCCGAGACTCAGGAAGCATTTCTTGGAAAAACATACTCACCAATAGTCAGACTGGCTTGCTAAGCCCTGGGCAACTGACTTCCAAGGCACCTTCAGTTAATTACTGAGGTACAACTTTGGACTCCTCGAAATTATTAGACCTTAAAGAGCCCATTTCGGATGCATGGCGCATTCTAGGTATGCATACACCTTATCTTCCAATCGTAGATTTTCAATAATCGAGGAAACTGTCATGCTCCTCTAGCCGGCTGCCATATTTTTTTTTGGCGAAGAAATCCATGGAAGTACGGCTATAAAGTAAAAAAGATAAATCTTCCGATATCTCTCGACGGCTTCTCTATGTGCTTGACAACTGTTGCCAGTTATTCATTGATTGGTCAAATTTTAATCCTTGCGGATCCCAGAATTGATCTCAACTTGATTTTCCCCGGAGGATGTAACACCAAAAGGTGAAATATCCTTTAGATGATCATTACTGCTCCCGAGGGGACACACAGAAAGAAATTACCCAGTTTCCCAGCTTATGAATCTTTTGTTGACCATGTTAACAGTTTAAGAGTCATAATTGATCAGACTGTCATACTGTAGTTTTTGATACCCTAAAGGCTCAGTTAGCCGGGAGTAACAGTAACTGTAACCTTACCGTAAAAAAGTAAGACCAATCTATTTCTTACAGATTGAGACGTAACATCTTACTGCTAACTGTAATCGTTCTAACTACTTTACATACAACAAAATGAAGCAGCTGATTTGCATCGTTACTGTTACTCCCAGCTAACTGAGCCTTAAGCCTCTCTATCATATTGACCTTATCAGAATGCGTATTATCTGCTCTGCTTTCGAATCGTCGATGTAGTAATGAAAAAGGCAACGTCAAACAGATGAAGAATTACCTGGAATCTTCAAGGCAGATTTCTCTTAGATGTCAAGTTTGATCTGCGATCTTTATTCCTGAGGAGTCGCATGCTACCAGAACTTAACCTTGTAGTGAAAAAAGCTATTAGAAGGAAAGTAGATCTAAATTGTAAAGGAGCTAAAACTTATCTAAATTTGATTTATTAGTTACGCCTACTTTTCTTTATGTGCACTATTAAGTTTAAGCTGCATTAAATTCTAACTGCATTCTTCTTCTTTTTCTATACAACAGCTTGAAGTTTATCTCACCTGCAATTTATATTTGTATGTATTTTCCTTTTTTTTTAACAATTTTGGTTTTGACAAATCACTTTTCAATTTCTTTTTAAAAACTTCATTGTGTTTTAGAAACTTTTTTTTATTTTTGGTGGTCTGGCGATTTATCGAATGTTCCTTAATTTGTTGCTTTATTCCTTTGTTTGGTCATCATTGTATTGTTTGGATTTTGGTTAATGATATTTCCGTTGACATTGATCATAATTTATAAATTTATTTGTCTTTCAGTTTAACATTTTGGCTAATGATCTGCCAAGTGGGTGGTAAACTCTGTTTCAGAATCAAAATTAAGTGAGTAGAATTTTGGCAAAATATATACGAGTTAATATATTATGGGAAAGAAAAAAAAAAGAAGAAGACAATATAAGTTTCTGAATATCTTGGGTACGTTTACAAAAAATTGAGCTTCTAGATGAGATTTTAAAATATTTTTTTTTCAAATTTAGTTTTTTTGTTTATTTTAAATCAGGCTTTAGCTCATCAAATTTAATTTTTATTAAATTACTTTAATGAGGATTCCTTCCTTATTATGTCTATTATATGAAAAATTAAATTATCAATTAATTATTTTAATGAAGAAAGGAATTTTACAACATGAAGTGAATAAAAATGTATTAATAATTTTTCTTGAATGAACCGGGTCTTGAGCTCGGGTCGAATTTACATGTTTCGAGACAACCCTGTTCTCATCATCAGAAATCTATGCAGTTTTACCCTTTCCGCCAATGACACAAGTACGGAAAAAAACAAAAGTGAGGAAAAACATGTAAAGAAAATTCAAAATTAATAATTAATTACAGCAAAGTTCGATTAGACTCCCAGCCTGCGCAGTGGCGCAAACGGTTAAACTGTAAAGAATTCTGATGATGAGAACTTTGTTGTTCTCGAACATGTAAATTCGGCCCGTCATCAAATCCCGGCTCAGTAAAAAAAAAAAATGATCCATAAATTTTAATTTATCTCAAGTTGTAAAATTGCTTTCTTCATTAAAATAATTAAATGAAAATTTAATTTGTGAACTTAAGCCTGATTTAAAATAAAAAAATCAAATTTAGATTAAAAACCATAAACAGTTCGATTAACCACAAGAAACTTATATTTTTTTTTGTTTTTATAGAAGACGACTGTACTTCTCATTCAGCACTCAAATTTTCAATGAATTTGCAAATTTATGAAACTCCAACATGAAATATTTTCAAGAACTCGTTTGAGCGCCCAAGAAGGCAGAGCACCGATCGATGCATGAATTACGAAGCTATTAGAACCGTTTTGCTGATGCGATAATTTTGTTGACTGGTAACACTACACAGAAAAAATGTTCCTTAGTTTCTTATCAATTAAAAACATTGCTTGAAAAAAATTTTTATTTAATTAATGTGTTGATTGGATCAATTATATTTTTCATTGAACAAAAACTACAAACAAATTTTTAATTTAATTAATATTTAAATTGTTTTCAAAATAAAATTCAATTAAAATATTAATTGAATAAATTAAAACCTTAATTGATTTTTTCTTTTTAAATAAAATAAAACAAAATTGTAAAACTGTGTATTATTTATATTGGGAATTGTCAAAATTGATTATTTTAAAATTATTTTTAATTCAATAATTTTTTTTTTCTTTTGGAATACTCGTAAGATTAAACGATTTACATTGTTAATTTCGAAGATATTGTATGTCCATATATTTAAAATTTAACTTTATTAATGTAGTATGTATAGGTTTTGTGCTTTAATACTTTTATAGCATTTACAGTATCATTAAAGTAAATTGTGGTTCGAGTTCTCCTTTTGCCAGTTATAATATTTTGTGTTGATACCATCACCAGTTCTTTTGAACGCCAGTTCCTTTGAACATTTCCTTCAGGCTCTTGTTACGTCTTCGCAATATTCTTTGAGGTTAATGAGTTAGTTCTTGCGTAAGTGATTGAATTGTATATAAGGTATCATACAAGAATTTTAAACTACATATTTATCCTCTTACAGATATTAGAAAGTTTATACTGCAAAATTTTATAGTATTCCCAAATGGTCGGGTTTTGAAAACAAGAAACCTTTTGAACAAGAAGAATGGCAAAACAGATGTTATATACGAAATACGTGAGAAGATATACAAGATACCACAGCAGCCTCCAATACCTCGAATGTCTATAGCCAGATTAGTAGCAGGCAAGTCAATAGATTCTCAACAAAAGCAAGTTATATTTTAACAATCCGAAAACAGGATGAATATAATGCCATGCTACCGCGTTCTTAAAATATAACATAAGTGTGTATATATACGTATACAAGCATTCATGAACATATGTCGATAGTATATCGTCGGCTTAATATGCAAACCTGCTAACTCCCTTTCAGTAAATTTCACAAGAGAAACAAAAACTTTTTATTTTTCCTATTAACTGCTTGAGAGGAAACCCAAAAATATAGTTTATTTGACACTCTTTAAGACTCAAATTGAAGAAAAACTACATGATGTTCGATATGCATATCTTTCTCTACCACACGCCATCAAAATCTCAAATTACTAAAAAAGTGGATTAAGCAGGTTTGCATATTAATCCCACGATATGTAACTTTGGGACACATTTCTGAAATAAAATATAATGATTACTTTAAGTTTCAGGCTTTTCAGGAGGAAGTTTTTTATTGGACCTTTGGTGAATTATGTAACAAGCATCACAAAATTTGGCAGAGTGAAAAAGTTGCTAAATTCCAATATAAAAATATAATTTGCTCAAATTTTAGGCGTCATAAAGTTCTTTTCTGGAGACTGATTTATATGGAACCTGTGGTAAATTCTGGACCAATCATGACAAAAGTTTTTATGTGTAGCTTTGAGTCTATAGCAATTAATATTTATATTGCAATTTATATAATATAATTTCAATTATATATTATAATTTACTCAATAAAAATTTTAAATGAATCAACAAATAATTTGATTGCTGCTTTGCTCAATTCAATTACTATATTCATTAGTTATTTGTTTCTTTTTAATCAAATGAGGTTATTGAATAATATATCGATTTTTTCTTAATTATTTTTATAATTGAATTAATTAACACGTTGCTTGAAATCTCATAGTTTTTTGATCATATTTTTAATTAAACTTTAAAATATCATTTATTGAAAAAAAAATTATAATTTTCAATTTCTACAATTTTTAGTAATCAATATAATCATTTTGGTAATAGGAGCAAATTCAACAAATTGTTTACTTGATTTTATGAATTCGATCAATTTTTAATTTTTTCTGTGTAAGCAACAAAAAAAAAACCAGCCTCAATACTTGCAACGCGAAATGAAACTAGAATATTGGTAGAGCAAATCTGCCAAAGGGTTTTGAAAAGTTAGCTTGGGTTCCCGAAATATGGGCCCTAAAGTTTTTGAATTTTTTGAAAAGGTGTTTGGTATAAGTCAAAAAAAAATATACTAAATTAACTTCTGAGCTTAAAAATAATTTCAGATGTCTTCAGTAGAATTGTATGGCGATTCTTTTCTTAGAATATATTAACCCTCTAACACTCATTTTAAGGGGTTGTTTTGTACTTTGTTCAACTTTCCCACAAAAGTATACTAAAACGGCACTTTAGAGAGTTAAAATGTTGCACGAATATTTTCTGCATCAAATTTTACTAGGGGTCTTCTAAGATCAAAAAATCGTGCAATTTATGTAAAATGGATTTTCGAAATTTCGGGCATTGAAATTTTTGAGTTTCTTGAAAAGGCATTTGGTACAAGTCCAAAAAATATACTTATTGTACTTCTGAGCTTAAATACTATTTCAGATGTCTGGAGAAGAATTGTATGGCGATTCTTTTCTAAGAATATATTAACCCTATAACACTCATTTCAAGGGGTCATTTTTGTCCTTTTTCTAACATCTACACTAAATCGGCTCTTAACTTGGATAGTTGACGACACCATCTAGGTTAAAGTTAGCCGGGAGTAACAGTAACGTTGCAAATCAGCTGTTTCATTTTGTTGTATGTAAAGCAATTAGAACGATTACAGTTAGCAGTAAGATGTAACGTCTCAATCTGTAAGAAGTAGATTGGTCTTACTTTTTTACGGTAAGGTTACTGTTACTGTTACTCCCGGCTAACTGAGCCTCAATAATGGAATCCAACGATTTGTACGTCATCAATTCGCCATCAATTTCCGTTTGAACCTTAAAATTAACTGCCTGTTTAACGATTTCGAACGTTAACGTTCGCATAGAAAATTATACTTAAAACAAAAACAAAATTCTAAAATTTGTTTTTGTTGTATATGTAATTTTCTATGCGAACGTTGACGTTCGAAATCGTTGAACAGGCTGTAAATTCGTTGACATCATTTTGGTTATATAGATTATCGTAAAAAAATTATTTAAATTTTGACAGAACAATGTATGTCGGGTCAGCTAGTTTGAAAATAAAAATCACGTCTATAACATGCCATTTAATTATGCCACAATTTAATATATTAAGTTTTTTTTCTTTTGAAATTGCTTAATTGCTGCAAACACTTTGGCTTGTTGAGTTTGTAAATTGAATAATGGCACCACCGTCTAAAACAAATACAATTAAAAGCAAATAACTGAAACATGCAATTCAGACGCCGCTATTAAGGAAAACGAAGCAACTAAAAATTATTTGAAAAGCACGATAAAATGTTTTTTCAGCAGTTTTTTTTTTTTTTTTTTTTTTTGTTAATCATAGACCATATAAACAACCAAAAAATTAAAAAAATTTAAAAGTGTTAACGCCTAATAAATCATTTAAATAAAAACCAAAAAACGGGGAAAAAGAAATGCTTCATTTAAAACAATCTTTCTAACGCGTTGCACTCAAACTCGAGGAACTTTGTGAGGATTGGGTGGATTGACTGGGTGTCTGTTTGGCGGTCTGAGTGACTGACTACCTTCTTTTATGTCTAAACCCATAAATAGTCTTTTCTTAGCCGTATTTTTGTTTTGTGTTCATTTGGTTGAATATTCATTAAATTTAAAATTTATTTTTGCTGATTATTTCCCTATTAAATACTTTGTCTTTGAAATGGATTTAAGCCAAATTGCCAATTCATTTTGTAGCATGAGTTTGTTGAATTGTACATGTGTCTGTTTGTATTTCTACCAATTAGTAAAATTGTTTGTATGTCAGCAAGTTAAATGGCAAATAAATGAAGAAACTGCCAATTTATACAAGACATATTTTCAAAAAGAAAATTAACTAGACAAAGACCCATAAAGAAAGAAATTGCAATTGAGTAGTTTTTTTCTTCTTTTAAATAAATATACCAAAATGTGTAGTTGAACTTATTGCACAGTGTTTTAAAAGAAAAAAAAAGATATATTTATAATTACCTACATATTTTACAAATAGAAACTGGGAATTATTTCCTTTCGAAGGTTACTTTATATATATTTATTTATTATTTATATTTTACCAAAGTTTTTTTTTCCAAACGTTCTATTTCAATTATGTTTTTGATTCAGTTCTAGTTAAGTTCTAACTAGGGTGTTCAATTAATCGGGTTTTATTTTTGTTCGATTAAACGATTAATCTATATTTGGCATTTTTTACTTATTCGATTAAACAAATAAAATTTTAAAGTTAATCGATTAATCGAATAATTCTTAATTCGAAATTTTATAAATTAGTTATTGAGTAAATAAACATTCTTGTTCAAATAAAACTTGTCAATGTAGCTCCAAATTTTTGCTTCACTTCAGGCACTTAAATTTTAAGAGAGTCTTTGGATTTTTTGCTACTTTTCACGGACATTCCATCCTCTTTGCCGTTATCCGCTATGATTTTTCAAATAATTTCCTCTAGAGAAACACATGAACTATTTTGTTAAAATATACGGGCGTGTTCTAGAATTCGAAGTGAAGTGGATTTAAAATAAAGCTAATTTTAAAAATGACCCTGTACTGAAAGTTCCTAAAAATATTCCATTTTATCTACTTCATTCTTTAAGTATCTCTTATTTTGCAAAAACAACACTTAAAACCACGAAAAACTACGGTCAGTTCGTAAATAATTGAATTTAAATTCAAGTTCGATTTCAATCTCACTTCATTTCGATTGCTAGAATATACCCGATAAATTTATATAAATCTTTGCGTTAACATACCTTTGTCGATTTTCTTTTGTGAAATGAATTATTAAATTGTGTTGTAAAAATGTAACAAAAATATAAGCTAAGGCCCTAATTTTGTTAATCGCAACGCAACGCCAATAAATTAACGCCTCATAACTTGTGGCGTTGAAAATTTTAAAATGGTACAATAATTTCTGTAGAAAGCAACAACAAAATTACGAAATATTTATGACTTTGTTTTTGCTTTCAATGTAATTCTTTGGCGTTGCGTTTTATATAATTAGGGCCTAAATTACTCACTAAACGTGACTGTTTTTTTTTTTAATTCCAAGGGACACATACATTTTGTTGGTTTATTCGGCTTAAAACTTTATAAAAATAATACATTTAACAGAAATATTATATATTGTTATCATTCGATTAATCGGTGTAAATTCTTCGATTAATCCTTTAATCGAAATTAGCAATTTTAAATTATTCGAACATATAATCGTCTAAAATTGTTCGATTAATCGAACAATAATTAGTCGATTGAACACCCTAGTTCTAACCTAGTTTTAGATCTATTTTAGTTTAAGTTTAGCTCTAATTCAGTTGTATTTCAGATCTAGTTTAGTTATAATCCTGCACACCAGAGAAAAAAAACATTTATCAATATTAACACTTCCAGCATAACAATTTTTAACAATTTTCCAACATATTATGGTTACTTGTACCATATGATTTTTAGCGACAACCATAATGGCTAAGCCAGTCCTCCATCAAGAAGCCACAACCATATTATGGCTGCCTCCAAACATATTATAATTAATTATAAGCAAACATATTATAATTAATTAAAATATGGTTAACAATTATAAAAGCATGGTTGTTTTTCAACCATATCGTGCTGCGGTAGGAAAAGAGAAAAATACTATTACTAATTTAAAACCCAGCAATTACACCGCGTTACTAGTGTTGCCAAAACTTGGTGATCAAAAATGGCTAAATTTACGGAAAAAAATGCCTAAAAAATGGGCTAAAAAATGTGTTAAAAAATGGCTAAAAGCTTTTTTAAACAAAAACACATTAAAATTCAATAACAAAACAAAAATAATTCATTTAAAGTTGTTAACGATGAAATTGTGTGTTAAGATCAATTTGTTTAATAAGAATAAACGTAAATTAATATTAACAAATTAAATCATCGAAAATTTCGATGTCGTTATTGTTCATCTCATAGGAATCACTCATTAGTTTCAAATAATCATAAGTTTTAAATAATTTGAAGGTAAATCATAATCACGACAACATTTACCCAACCTTTTGAGTCCAAATCTACAATAAAGAACAAGTCCGAAAGTATAGTCGGTTAAACCCGACTTTATGATACCCTACACCACATTAGAACCTTTGTACCAAATTTTATCAAATAATCTCTAAATTGCGACCAGTACTATGCGCACAAGGTTTACGTGGACAGCCAGCCTGTCGGACAAACATCGTGAGTTAATCGGTATACGTAAAGGTGGGCTAAATACCCTCTCTACTTCAGCATTAGACCATGGAAATGAGAGCAACTTTATAGTCAATTCTAAAGTTTCTAAAACAATTTTGTTACCGCCTGCATCCCTTTATTGAAATACTTGCAACCAGAAAGAAACAGCGATGTTTGTGTTGATCCATTGTATAAATTTAATAGTGGAATACTGTTCCTTTATTTTGAAAGATGTTTCAGCGTCATAGTTTATAGCGATTTTCAACATTTGTAAAAGTTGTGATTTACATTAAAGGCGTTTTAATTGTTCAAAATGTTTATTTTACTTTTATAAATTTTTATAACAAAATAAAAATTATTCTTTTAAAAGAAAAACGGCAAAAAAATTTTATGGCTAAACAAGTTGAAAAATGGCTAAAAAAAAATGGCTGATGGCTAAACTAATTTTTTAATGGCTAAACAGGGTGAAAAATGGCTAAATCTAGCCACTAAATGGCTAAATTGGCAACACTGCGCGTTACACACATTTTGTTCAAGAACTAAATATACTTTTTCGGAAAGGGGAGAAAAAACAAAAATTCACATGTTTGGGCGATTTTCATGTACACGTCAGAATTTTTTTTTTGTCCGCCTGTATGAAAGACTTTTGATCGATTTTTAACCCTTTTTATGTGATCCAATCGAGCTGAATTTTGCAGGCAGACTCGTGGAAATGTCGTTATCACGTCAAACTTTTAAAAAAATAGATTTTTATCAATTCTCAGATTTTCCTGAATTTTCTGACGTGTACATGAAAATCGCCGATACACGTGTAGTTTTATGTTTTCTCCCCTTTCCGAAAAAGTATATTTGGTTCATAGGACATAAAAAAGCTCGTTTTTGTAAAGCGGTGTTATTAGCTGTAAATTATTGCAATTATGTATTAGTTTAACCATAACATTTTTATTGGTAACCACAACATGGCTGTGGTTTCTTGATAGTACTATTGTTAAATTATCCATAATAAGTTTAAAATTGTTCGTTAAGAATATCTCTGCGTGAAGGGGTTCTGTTCTAGTTCTCTTTTTTATGCCCTTCATTTTTGTAATAATTTTGTTAAGTTTTCTTCTATTCTAGTTCCGTCTATTATAATTACACTGTGCCCATGTTCTGTAACTGTCGCGTCGAGAAACTTTTCGAATAAAATGTGTGAAATGAAACAAAAATGCCAGATACTGAAACAAACAGCTGTTTTTCTCACTAAACTGTGTCTGTAACTTTTCTTGGCGAGTACTAGCTGTCACGTTAGGAAATTACTCGCCAATTCACAGAAAAAAAGTGTGTCTGTAACATTTTGGTGGGAAAAGTTCCGGCTTTGAACTGTCAAATAAATTCAGCAATAAAAATGTGGCAAGAAAAAATTTTAACACTAAAAACCAATTCGAAATGCGAAATATAAAGAATAATAATAATAATATTTTGTTCTTGGCACATTTATTTATTGTTTAATTATTTTGCTTTTAGCATTTTTGTAAAATACTAGCTTTACCCGGTGCGCTTCGCTACACTGCTTTAACCACATTTGAAGACTCTCCCTCAAATAATTTTTCAGTTGAGAGATATTTAATATATGCATCCTATTGGATGTATTTCCCCCCTGCGCCTATCCGCTTTATTTTTATTTTCAAAAGTGTAGTATACCTAAGGGTGACTTTCACAAAGTTTGAACATTCTCCCTATAACAGTTCTTAAGATATGCGATATTAAACATTGGCGTCCTATGGTGGGTACCACTTCCCCCGCTGCTATATTATTTCAATTTTGGGGCTCAGAAGATCCTACTACCAAAAGTTCAACAAAATGCGTGCAGTGGCTCTTATTAATATTTCTATCTATGAGGGGTACTGCTCCTCCCCTGTCTAGTCCGCCCATTTTTATATTGAAATTTATAGTTTACCATAATAGTAGCTTTAAGCACGTTTGAAGACTCTCTCTTTAATAGTTCTTCAGTTGAGCGATATTTAATATATGCATCCTATGGGAGGTATTTCCCGTTGCGCCTACCCGCTTTATTTTTATTTTCAAAAGTGTAGTATGCCTAAGAGTGACTTCCACAAAGTTTGAACATTCTCCCTATAACAGTTCTTAAGATATGCGATATTAAACATTGGCGTCCTATGGTGGGTACCACTTCCCCCGCTGCTATATTATTTCAATTTTGGGGCTCAGAAGATCCTACTACCAAAAGTTCAACAAAATGCGTGCAGTGGCTCTTATTAATATTTCTATCTATGAGGGGTACTGCTCCTCCCCTGTCTAATCCGCCCATTTTTATATTGAAATTTATAGTTTACCATAATAGTAGCTTTAAGCACGTTTAAAGACTCTCCCTTTAATAGTTCTTCAGTTGAGCGATATTTAATATATGCATCCTATGGGAGGTATTTCCCCTTGCGCCTACCCGCTTTATTTTTATTTTCAAAAGTGTAGTATACCATAAGAGTGACTTCTACAAAGTTTGCACATTCTCACTATTACAGTTCTTAAGATATGCGATATTAAACAGTGGCGTCCGATGGTGGGAACCACTTCCCCCTCTGCTATTTTAATTTAATTTTGGGGCTCAGAAGATTCTATTACCAAAAGTTCAACAAAATGCAGCGTCTCTTAAGATATGCGATATTTTATATTGGCATCCAATGGGGGGTACCAATTCCCCTGCCCCTATTGAAAAAATAAGTAGCCTATTTAATTTTTAGGGCTCACGTAATTTCAGGAAAATCGGTTCAGTAGTTTAGGAGTCTATAAGCCACCAAACAAACAAACATACAAACATTTTTCATTTTTATGTATATAGATACAAATGTTTTCAAAGCTCGTTTGCAAACAACAAACATTAAGGTCGCACTTTATATTATTTGGAATAGCCGACGGTTGCATTTTCACCGCCGTCGTTGACAAATTTTCAATTTTAGCAAATTTTAGTCGCCGTCAACGATATGTGTTAATGGCGTTCTCAACGTCAGCAATGTCACATCGGCTCCGGGTGCAATGTTATTACATTTATAAAGTAACGACGCATAATCTCTTTTGATAGTTTTCGACATGAGTTACAGACACACTTTTTTCTCGCTTGTCGAGAAACGAAGGAATATTTTGTTTTGCATCTTTTCGATGCGAGAAGTTCTCACTAAAGTTATAGAACATGGGAACTGATCTACAAATTTGGAAAATAAATTGACTCTAGAAACGAAGCATGTTTTTTAACTAATCTGGGTGCGCTGAATACAACTCTGGCGTAAAAATTGACATATCACGTCCTGTTAATTTTTTTTCGCATGGTGGCAATACTGACACTACAATTTCACAATTATTTATTTGAAAGAAGTCCACCTTCATTCTAAATCTTCTTAATAGTAGCGTTTTAGCATGTCAGGGAGATCGTGTGTTACTGATTCAAGCTATTTTTTCTTTGTGTGTGGTGAATATTTGGTTGGTAGAAAAGGATATGCAATATCAAAATCATCAAAATATGCATAATTACATTATTTTGCAGTCGGAAAATTGGACAAACCGTGGACGCCGACAATGTTTTGCTATTCTTCATTCGCATTTAGATTGTTTTCCGCAAAACCTAGGTGCAGTGAGCGACGAACAAGGGGAGCGTGCTCATCAAGATTTAATGAAAATTGAAAGAAATTATCAAGGATTTTGGGACAAAAGCATGCTAGGAGTCTATTGCTGGACTTTAATACGTGAAAACGAACCAACAAAATGCAAACGATGTTCTAATAACGCCATTCACTTTTAAAAATTCATTCATTTTTAAATAAACGAGTAATTTTTTTATGTAAAAAACCAGCAAAAACTTTTTTTTTTTTGTATCTCGAAAACCTGACGTGATAGAGAAAAAACCAATTACCGATTCGAATTCAGCCCACCAAATTACCCTAGGAAAGATATTTGGTTGCTTCAGTCCTAAACCTTGTTGGCAAGTGTTATGTTTTAGTTCAGTGCTATTTCAGTTCTATATCATATCTGTTCTATTACAGTTCTAGTTTTGTTTAAGTTCTGTTCTGTTCCGGTTCTACACTCATAGACAAATGCATCTTCATATCAGGCATACTGCTGGTGTCTTATAATTGACAGTTCTTCTGTAAACAAAGGGCGGAAAATAACAAAAGTGAAACAAACCCGTTTGGTAAGTAAATAATAATTTTATCTAACTTTGACTTAAGTCAATCCCAATGATTAAATTAAATAAAACCTAATTAGTCATTTCTCCGATATTACTGAGTCATTGCACTGATGACATTTTTTATTAAACTGACTGCTATTCGTCTTTTCTGTGATGTCGATATGTCATCCCACTGATGACATAATTTCAATGCTTGACCTTGATGAAAATTTGGCCAAGTGATGTTAAGGCTGACATGAAAATGATGAACAATGTCATGGGGTCAAAAACGAAGACACTTGTCATAGTACTGCTGTCAAAATTCATCAGTGTATGACGACTTTTCTATCAGTGTAGGGTTATTCTAGTAATGTTATAGTTCTGTTACAACTCTTTTCTAGTTCTCTTCTAACGGTAGTTAAGTTCTGCTATGACTTTTTTTCTTCTTTTTCGTATCTGTTAAATTTTTGTTCTAGTTCTCTTTTACTTCTGCTTAAGTTCAGCTTTAGTTTTGTTCTAATTCTGCTTTAATTCAGTTTAATTTAATTCTGGCTCTGTTTTAATTCTGTTCCAGTTCTAGCTCTAATTCTGTTCCAGGTTTGATCTTAAAAATAACTTGATCAATGATCATAACTAAAGTTGTGTTTTGATCAGAAGAAAAATAGATCTTGAGTGCTGATTAAGTTATTTTTTAATTTCATAACATCGGCAACTTATTTTCGACAGCACTTTAAGTCACTGTTCTTATTTCTTTGAAAATAGCCCTCACATGTTCTGCATGTCAGTCGTACAAGTGTGACGGCATGATCTCAGATAATGCTTGATTGCAGCAGGAAAGGGTGGTGTTTAATTTGATTCATTTATGAAAGAATTTTTTCATTTGTTTTATTTGCTGCTTTAATGACATATCAAAGCGGTTTAATTTAAAGAGATTTTAAATTCTTTACTAATTGCTAAATCATATTTCATATAAACGAGCAAATTCACACTCTCACAAGCACCCATATGGAAATGAGGCACGGGAACAACTTTTAGTGATGCCAACCGGTACCTTTTTAATTTTTGTTTGTCAGATAATCTGAGCGAGAGTATTTTAGTATTTTGTTGGTTAATTGTTTAAATGGTATGTGGTGGCAATTATCTCATAGTATTTTCACAACAGTTCATTGCATTTTAAAATCTTTCAAGTGTGATGATGAGGCTGATGATGATCGTTTTCTGTTGTCGCCAGCAATTAAAAATAAACTTTAAATTAATAAATTTTTAAAATAAAAATATATTAAAGGAAAAAAAATAGTTGTAATTAAAATGAAATTTTTAAGTTAAAACAAAAAACTCCCCGTATAAAATCTTTTTTTTTGGTTAAGAAACATTAACAAAATCGTTTTATTTTTTAATTCTGTTGAAACTATGTTGTACATATGAGTTAATGCTGTTGCAGCAGCAACTATTTATAATTTGACATTGGGAATATGAATCAGGAATTAAAAAAGGAAAAACACACAAAGTCACTACATAAGATATTAAGGAAGAGAGAATAAAAAAAAATCCAAAATTAAGCAAGAAAAAGATTTGTGTTGTTTAAAGTGATTTATGTGGCATGGTGCAATATGATGTTCTTACACCACCAACACCAGCACTTTGAGTAGCATATCGACCAAGCTGCAGTTTCTTCTCTAGTTCGGCTAAGAGTCTTCCAAAGAGGCAAAAGTAAAAAAAAAACACAACAATCGTACTTAAAAGTTGTGTGTAATAATAAATCTATTTAAGAGTTTTGTTGTTCTTGTCGAAGTAGTTTTTTTACGGCACCGAAATGCCATTTTTAATATACAGCTTATAAATAATTTTTGAGATTTTTTCTTTTTTTTTTTTTTTTTGACTGAGAAAATTTATATTTTATTGAAGAGAGAACCCCAACACCATCTTTGCCGTCATCATTATCATCAGCATCATCTCTTTGCGATCGTCAACAGCAGCATTATTGGCAGTTTCTTGTTTTAGCAGAAGCATCTAATAAAACATGTGTATGGTAAAATTGAATGGTGTTATAAAACTAATGACTAAAAATGTTCACATAAAAATATTTTAGATACATGTACTCTACCTTTGGTAGTTTTAGTTAATTTCAAGCGCAGTTCTAGTCTGGTTCTATTTCAGTTCAAGCTCCAGATCAGATCTAGTTTAGTTCATGTTCAGTTCTAGTGCAGCTCTTGTTCAACTTTAGCTCTAGTCTAGTTCAGTTCAATTCTTCACTGATAGAAAATGCGTTATAACGCTAATAAATTTTGACATCAGTACTATGACAAGTGTCATAATTTTCTTCATTACACTTTTCATCATTGTGACGTGAGCCTTAACATCACTTGGCCAAATTGTCATCAGGGTCAAACATTGAAATTATGTCATCAATGGGATGACACATCGGTGTCACAGAAATGACGAATCGCAGTCAGTTTAATAGAATATGTCATCAGTGCGATGACTTAGTAGCATCGGAAAAAACTCATCAGGCTCAATTTAATGAAAGTTTGTCATTTGGGAGTGACTTAAGTCAAAGTGAGAGAATATTATTATTTAATTACTCGTTAAACATGTCTGTTTCGCTTTTTTGTATTCCGCCCTTTGTTTACAGAAGAACTGCCAATTATAAGACACCAGGAGCATACTTTGAAAATTTGATGTATTTAATTAAATAATTTAAACTTTTTTTCATTCCCTAAGCTAATTCCTGCGAAGCTCTACGCTTGTCTGCAGGAAAGAAACGAGAATCTCTGGCGGGAATCGAACCGGCAACCCCGGTGCTAGAGTTGTCAAACCGATTTCCGAAGTATTCGAAAAATCGATTTTTTTTTATTTTTCCGGTTTTTTAAAACCGGTTGTTTAAAAGGGCCGGTTTTCGAAGTATTCGAGAAATCGGTTTTTTGGTCTCGAATAATCGGCTTTTTCTTATATTTAATAATAATAACCTTCATTCGATAGAAAATGTTAGTAACCACTTTCATTATTCACAACAGTATTTTAATTGTTGTCACCATACATAACATATTTATCACATGACCAAGATATTGAACTTGGAGAAGAATTCTACTACACTAACTTTTTTTGTAATTGCCAACAGTATGAGTTAAGCAACAGTTCTTACTTTGGCTTTGGTTTCTGGTGTACAACCCAACTCAGTGGAGTTGAAATTAAAACAACAACTAGTGATAAGTTGTAAATTTTTGATGCTTTTGTAAATCGCACTAAAAAAAGGGTTGAAACTCATAATACAAAACTGCAACATTTCAACTGAACCAGAGTTGAGTTTTAAACCGTAATAGAAGTAGAACCGCTTAATAATAACTTAAAAAATTTAAACCCAAGAAAAAAGGTCAAAAACAGTTAATAATAGTGACTTTAAAGAGTATTTTAACTACAGAGATACATTTTCTAAAAGTTCTTCCAAATTAGATCTGGATTACATGGCACTACTGACAATTAAACCCATCTCAACAATTAGTGAACGTGTTTTGCAGTATTGTCCTCTATGAATACTTTGTTGAGAAATCGAATGCCCCCAACTCATTTCACTTCTACCCCTTTTCCAATTGTAATTCAGAAAGCGTCAATTGTAATTCAGATTAGTCAGTTGTAATTCAGAAAGCGGAAATTGTAATTCAGATAAGTTAATTCTAATTTAGATAGCGTCAATTGTAAATCAGACAACAAAGAAATCTTATTAACTACTATTTAATTTTATTTTATTACAATACAAAAAAAGCCAAGTAGGTAGATATTCGCAAATAATTCTTTGTATTTTTATTATATTCTGAATTGCAATTGACGCTTTCTTAATTACAATTGATAATTTCTCGATTTACAATTGACGCTTTCTGAATTACAATTAACTAATCTTAATTACAATTTACGTTTTCTGAATAACAATTAACTAATCTAAATTACAATTGACGCTTTCTGAATTAAAACTGAAAAAGGTGTAGATAATTGTTTTTTATTTATTTTCTCTTTTTTAAACCTACTTCTTTTAAGGTTAAAAAAAAAATGGTATAATTAAACAAGTGTATGATATGTTTTGAGATTTCAAGGAAGATCTAAGTAGGAAAATGTTTGCATTTGTAGCAGCTCTGGTTAAAAACACGATGAGTAAATTTAAAAACCCGAAAATTTCGTAATTCAGGCAAACCAGTGCCCACCGGACCGCTATTTTATAGTGTTACACTCTGATGTGTAAAACGTAAAATGCCCTCCCCACTATTGTGGTGTGGTTATAAAAACAAATATTTTTTTGTTTTATTAAACAGATCTCTATTTAAATCTAACTTACATTTTATGTAGTAATATACCTAACATGTATTATACGTTTTAGTTCTGAAGTACATATCGAGGGTACTCTGACGTAACCTCGTAACTCAATTTTTGAAGGTTTTGAGATTAACCTGGATTCATATTAAGAATATGTTTCTACACAACTGTGTAACATTTTAAATTGAAGTCTCCACCTGATAATTATTAATTAAAAAAAAACAGAACCTCGTATCTCAGACATCTAATATTAAAAACACGTAACTCATGTCATGTAATGTTTTTACAGTGCACAAGTTAGAAAACACTAAAACCTTTTTCGACGACAGGTTTATTTGTTAGGGATTAAGGCAAATCAACTTCTTCGCTAGAGTTGCAAAGTTCTGGTAATTCTTCTGAAAGTTTAAATACGAGTATAGAATCAAATGGAAAGGATATTTCACATCACCCTTAAAAAACAGTTTTAGATGAATGTTCAGGATTATCATCAAGACAACGAGCTCGGAAAAATCAAGCAATCGTTCAAGATTGGGAAAGAAGTAAAGTCAAAAAGGCACGAGAAACAGGTCAGTCATATTATAGTGTGCGCAAAAAAAAAAAAAGCAACAATTATTCCAAAAAATGTGAAAAGAGCGTAAAGAAAAAATGTAATGAAATTACAGAATGCATGAAGAAAAAATGTTTCAATTCTATTTGGAATGATCTGACCTGGGATTAATGACGACAATACGTTGTTGCATTAGTAAACAAGGAAATAGTATCTTGATCTGATAATAATTCTGCATCTCGGCGAAGCTGTAGTCTAAAATATCATTTACTTTTAAATAATCAAAGGTTACAAGTATGTAAAAAAATGTTTTTAAACACAATTTGCATTGGTGAGTGGCTAGTATTAAATTTGGTCAGGAAAAGTAACGATAGTGGGATTTCAAAAAATTCAAAACTGAAAAATACACGAAAAAGCTGTAAAAAAGATAAATTTAAGAAAGAACATATACAAATTTTCTTGACTGATTTGCCAAATATATATATATATATATATCAGTCAGTTCAAGATGTTTATCGAGATTTCGTGAAGAACATGAATGATCTAAAAGTTTCAAAAAATGAGATAGCATGCTATGGATACATGTTTTTCTTTTAAAAATAAAAACATTTCTGAAGATGTGTATTCTCGCCATTTGGCAGAAAAAAATAGAGCCCGAGAAGAGAAACAAAGTGATAAATTAAATGCTATTTCTGGAAAAATAAAAGCTTTTACAGTAGATGTGCAAGTGGTTCAAATGATTCCATATTTGCCAGCTGGTTCATTATAGTTTAAGCAGAAGTTAAAATGTCATCAGTTCACTGTATATAATATTGCCAATGGTGATACCGTTTGCTACGTATGGCATGAAGGCGAGGGTGGTATGGATGGCAATGTTTTTGCATCATGTTTAATTGATTTTTTGAAAAATAAAGTCAATCTGAGTACACCTTTTGTTTTTATAACGATGGTTGCAGCGCGCAAAATCGTAATGTAACTTTAGCAAACGCCTTGTATCAATTTGCTATATAACTATATATCAAAAGTATCTAGTCAAAGGACACACGCAAATGGAATGTGACTCCATACATTCTACAATCGAAAAACGTAAAAAAATCGTGAATTGTATGTGCCCGCTAATTTTGTGCAGATAATTCAACAAGCAAGAATAAAAAAATCCTTATAAAGTGAAGTATGTTGATCATACGTTTTTTTTTTGTAATTATTCAGAATTGAAATCTTGTAAATCTATTAGACCAGGTAACAAGTCTGGATCTCCGACTGTTTTACAGTTACGTGGCTTGGAGTACAGTAAAGATAGTATTATGTATAAATTATCATTTAATGATAAGTGGAAGGATCTACCTCAACGATTGATTAAGAAGTCCAATAAAGTTTTGGCATTTCCTTTGTACCAAGGAGTTATACCTATTACAACTCAAAAATTCAAAGATCTTCAATCGTTGAAATCATTAATTCATAAGGATTATCATTCTTTTTATGACAATTAACTTCATACCAATGAATAATCACGGCCTTATATAACTATTAATGTTTAAAAGTCTTTAAAAAAAGTTTCATTATATATTATATGAATTTTTAATATTAATAAAAAATTAGTTTAAAATAAATCCCACGTTTTAAGTTATTAAAATTTGATCTTAGAAAACATTTATTCTGAGCACTTTAAATAAAATACTGCATTTATTTATATATGTTAAACCTCGTAACTGACATTTCATGGTAAACTTAGCGGATCGTAAACTCGTATCTCAAAATTTAATCAAAAAATTAAACTTAAAATAATTTCTGAGGCAAAATTAATCTATATATCTATAAGATGTTAATAAAACTTTAAAATTAACAACAAATATTCAAACCCTTTTTTTAGATTTTCTAATGAAACGTTTTTTGTCTCTCTTGTAAAGTAGTGTTTTTTGAGATACGAGGTTACGTCAGAGTACCCACGAATATGTACCTACAAATTGCTTGTGTTGTTTTAATTTTTATTAAATAAATAATTTAAAAAAACGAAAACCCGATTATTCGAAACCGTGTTTTTGTTACAAAACCGAAAAACCGATTTTTTTCAGAAGTCGGTTTTTTGAAGTATTCGAAAACCGGTTTTTTGGAATATTCGAATATTTGACAACTCTACCCCGGTGCTAATAGACTAGCTCACTACTAGCTAGCGTACCGGGGCACTCCAAATCGAAAATGGGAATTTTTGCTTCTTATTTTACTTTTTTAACCTGAAAATAATGTTAATAATACACAAAATTTGGCATCGAATTGATGTCACTGTAGTCATAGCATAGATGACGCATAAAATATGACAAAATTTATGATAAAGTTCGTCATTGGATTGATGTCACTTTTTAACTCATTGACGCCATTTGTAATAACATTGATGACACAATTCTGATGTAGGGGCACCATCAATATGATGATGCATTTTCTATGAGTGTATTTTAGTTCTAGTTCAGTTCAACTTCAGTTCTAATTAAGTTCTAGTTTCAATTCAGTTGTGGTTTATGTAATTTTGGTTTCTAGTTAAGAATCAATTGTAGCATTCATGCTCGCCTACTACTTCCATTCGGTTTTCATTTTCATTTCTTAAAACACAAGTGTTTTTTTATTCAAGTAGTCAAAGTATTTTTTAAAGTTTTAAAGATACAAAGAGCAACTGTGGATAGTTGTACTGCAGAGTTGTATTGTTAGCATGGGTGGTAAAAGTTGCCTCAGTTGATGGGGCTCATTAATATTTTTTCTTTCAGTTAAACAACATTTTTTTTTTAACAAATTCAGAGATATTTTTATTGACTCGTAAATGATTTTATGTCAAACGACAAATTAGCAATATGTTTAAATTAAAAAAAAATGAAGAAGAAAAAGAAGCGTAAAATAAAATGTCATAAATTTTATTTTCAAAATCATAAGAACGAAGACCCAGATACTTTTAATTGCACAAATACGTGCAGAAGAATAAATTTTAACATTTTTAGATAAAAAAGTTTATCTGTAAATTTTTTTTTTCAAACAAGTTATGATTTTTCATTTATTTGATGAAATAATACTGGCTGAAATTGAATACTTTTGAAATTAATCAGTCAATAGTTGTTAAATTTTTCCCAAGCTAAAGATGAAGGTTTGCTTTTCTAGTATCCATTCTAACGTTTTAATTAATTAAAAATTTGGTATTTTATTTCACTTTATTCCATAGACTTTTTTGTGTGGCTTCTGTTCACTTCTTTTTGATGGTAAGTGGCGTCAATTTAATGACTTTTTCTTTTTTTTTTGGATTTTTAGGTGTATTAATGTTTAAAAATTTCCAAAGTCTTAAATCCATAATCTGAACACGTCCGCTACAAAATCAATAAAATTTTAATTATTAGAAGTTTTGAAATTTAACTTTTGTTGCTTGTATTTTATTGATCTTTTACATGTTTTTTTTAACTGTAATGATTTGGAAGACCCACCACGTTGTAAGGTGTTTTTTTTTTGGGTTTTTCCTTTTTTATTATTTCAGAAGTAATAAATATTTAAATTAATATTTAATAGAAGTGTTATATTTCTAAATATGTGTTTTCAAAAAGATATTGTTTGAAAATCTTCATATACACAACAAAATTTTTGTTAGTATTAACAATTAAAAGTGCTAATTCAGCGTCGCCGAATCTTAAATACCCTCTACCCACAGTAAGAAAATTTCAGGAAGAGTTTTATATTGGGATATGCCGAATCTTACATAACTTTTCCATTGGTGCCATAAGAAAAGAAAGTCATATAAATATCGTTCTTTAAATATAAATAAATCTATTTTTCTGTCACGCCCACTTTTCCCATTCCGTTCGTATTTTGTCGAATCTTGTGCATGGATAACCAAGATGCTTGTACATCATTTGGAAACTTTGTCTCTTGACGTTCTCCAGATACACATACAGAAATCTATAATGTTTTTGTACGTGAAGTGCCACGCCCACTTCTCCTAATTTAAATATAAATTAATGATAAAATGAAATAATTAGTATTGTGGTTATTTTGTTGAACTATTTATGGTTTTTAATCCAAATTTTTAATATTTTTAATTAGGCTTAAGTTCATGAAATTTAAATTTTATTAAATTATTTTTATGAAGAAAGGAATTTTACAACATGAAAATCAATTAAAATTGTTATTGATAATCTTTCATTCTTGACGTGGCTCGGGCTCGAACCCTGGCCGGCAGGTTACCATGACATGTTTCGATCGCAACCACTCGATCTCCTCAGATGAACTTAAGCCTAATTAAAAATATTAAAAATTTGGATTAAAAACCATAAATAGTTCAACAAAATAACCACAATACTAATTATTGTTAAAGCTAAGGCACGAGCTCTATGTGTACATTTGTCCTTCAAGTTGTGCTGAAAAAGGTCAACAGAAAAGAGAAAGACAAAGTGAAAAAACAAAAAAATGTACTTGGACTTCAAGAAAAATTCTTGACGAAAGTACGAAAAAACAGAAGTAAAGGAAAAAACATGTAAAATCAATTAAAATGGATAATCATTCAGGAAAGCAAATTTCGATCTACCAAATGTTAAAATACAATTTGGTTTAAGGATTGATGTTTGACTAGTGACGTCAGCAGTCGTCGATGGCTGCGAGTGTAAGACGGCAAATCCATCTGAGGAGATCGAGTGGTTGCGATCGAAACATGTCATGGTAACCTGCCGGCCAGGGTTCGAGCCCGAGCCACGTCAAGAATGAAAGATTATCAATAACAATTTTAATTGATTTTCATGTTGTAAAATTCCTTTCTTCATAAAAATAATTTAATAAAAATTAAATTTCATGAACTTAAGCCTAATTAAAAATATTAAAAATTTGGATTAAAAACCATAAATAGTTCAACAAAATAACCACAATACTAATTATTGTTAAAGCTAAGGCACGAGCTCTATGTGTACATTTGTCCTTCAAGTTGTGCTGAAAAAGGTCAACAGAAAAGAGAAAGACAAAGTGAAAAAACAAAAAAATGTACTTGGACTTCAAAAAAAATTCTTGACGAAAGTACGAAAAAACAGAAGTAAAGGAAAAAACATGTAAAATCAATTAAAATGGATAATCATTCAGGAAAGCAAATTTCGATCTACCAAATGTTAAAATACAATTTGGTTTAAGGATTGATGTTTGACTAGTGACGTCAGCAGTCGTCGATGGCTGCGAGTGTAAGACGGCAAATCCATCTGAGGAGATCGAGTGGTTGCGATCGAAACATGTCATGGTAACCTGCCGGCCAGGGTTCGAGCCCGAGCCACGTCAAGAATGAAAGATTATCAATAACAATTTTAATTGATTTTCATGTTGTAAAATTCCTTTCTTCATAAAAATAATTTAATAAAAATTAAATTTCATGAACTTAAGCCTAATTAAAAATATTAAAAATAAAATGAAATATTTATTATACCCTTCACCACAATTAGTTGTGAAGAGGGTATACTAAGTTTGTCATTCCGTGTGAAACTTTTTTATTACTCATCTCAGGCCCCATAAAGTATATATATTCTGGGTCCTTGAGTAATTCTAAGTTGATTTAGCCATGTCCGTCTGTCTTTCCGTCTGACCATATGTACGTTAGTGAAAACACGCTCACTTTCGAAAAACTTTAATAAACAAAGTTGGTGTCAAATTGCTTGTAGTTATCCTAAACAGTTTGGGATTTAAATCCAGCACAATCGGTTTAATAGGATCAGAGCTATGAATCAAAATGTGGAACCACTACCCAAAAAAATTGATAATTTTCTTACAAAAACTAACATAAATGGTGGGAAAATGCACAGAATGATATAAGATTTTGCAAAATTTCGTTTTATTCAACTGGAAATCACGCTCTAAAATTTCCATAATTTACCCTAGGCCCCATATAAGCCCTACTCCCGGAAAACAGTATAGTAAGCCTTAAACCCTAATTAACAATGCTATCATAACAAATTTTGGCACGTCACAGTTAAATAGGACTAGAAATGACACTATTAAGTTTCCTGAAGATCCGTCCATAATATACCATAGGCACCATATAAAACCTACTTCCGGAAAACAGTTTAGAACGCAAAAAAACGTAAAAAAATACTATCATACCAAAATTTGGTACATCAAAGTTTTATAGGACTACAAATAAGACTGTAAAATATCGTGAAGAGCGGTTCATAATTTATAAAGTACATCACAGTTTTATAAGACTTGAAATGACACTGTTAAATTTCGTGAAGATCGGTCCATACTTTACCCTAGGCCCCATATAAACCCTATTCCCGGAAAACAGTTTAGTTCGCCAAAGTTTGATAGGACTATCAAAGTTTGATAGGACTAGAAATAACACTGTGAAATTTCGTGAAGATCGGTCCATAATTTACCCTAGGCCCAAAATAAAGCCCACTCTGGTAAAATAACTAAGAACGCCTAAAACCGTAGCAGATATAGATTTTGCGGTAAACTTTCTTCCAGATAAGCTTCATATGGCCAACAAAAATGTTATGCGATTTTGTGATATTTACCTTAGATCCCATTTTAGCAGCCTTCTGAAATTCACTGCAAACGCTAAAACTAATTGCTCCGCTGTATTAAAATTTATGTTTTTTAATACCAGAAATCACTCTGCAGAATTTTGAAATGACTGGTACATAGCTTACCATGGCTTCAATATAAATTGACCTCCTGAAACTCATTTAAGTTCAGCTTAAACTGTTCCGAATCATGATATTTTACTCAAGCTATTTAAAATTGCTAAAAAAGCATTAAGGCTCAACCATAATATGCATAGCCTTGCTTAACCTACTGTCAAAAATTATCAAAAACTCTCTCAAATGTACTTAAAAACAAAAACCAAATAAAAAAAACATTTGATTCCGTACGGAATGTGCGATTAGATTCGCACCTTGCTTAAGCAAATGACAGTTTCATTAAACTTAGAAAAAAGTTTCCTTAAGTTCAATATGGTTTGCCTCATATCATTTGCATGTATTCGCACATTTGATTAAGCCAACTTAAGCACATTTTGGTTGGAACTTAAGCCTAATTAAAAATATTAAAAATTTGGATTAAAAACCATAAATAGTTCAACAAAATAACCACAATACTAATTATTGTTAAAGCTAAGGCACGAGCTCTATGTGTACATTTGTCCTTCAAGTTGTGCTGAAAAAGGTCAACAGAAAAGAGAAAGACAAAGTGAAAAAACAAAAAAATGTACTTGGACTTCAAGAAAAATTCTTGACGAAAGTACGAAAAAACAGAAGTAAAGGAAAAAACATGTAAAATCAATTAAAATGGATAATCATTCAGGAAAGCAAATTTCGATCTACCAAATGTTAAAATACAATTTGGTTTAAGGATTGATGTTTGACTAGTGACGTCAGCAGTCGTCGATGGCTGCGAGTGTAAGACGGCAAATCCATCTGAGGAGATCGAGTGGTTGCGATCGAAACATGTCATGGTAACCTGCCGGCCAGGGTTCGAGCCCGAGCCACGTCAAGAATGAAAGATTATCAATAACAATTTTAATTGATTTTCATGTTGTAAAATTCCTTTCTTCATAAAAATAATTTAATAAAAATTAAATTTCATGAACTTAAGCCTAATTAAAAATATTAAAAATTTGGATTAAAAACCATAAATAGTTCAACAAAATAAC
Organism: Pollenia angustigena; assembly: GCA_930367215.1. NCBI lineage: Eukaryota > Metazoa > Arthropoda > Insecta > Diptera > Polleniidae > Pollenia > Pollenia angustigena. The sequence continues at coordinate 207,514,502 of OV884060.1, forward strand.
CACAATACTAATTATTGTTAAAGCTAAGGCACGAGCTCTATGTGTACATTTGTCCTTCAAGTTGTGCTGAAAAAGGTCAACAGAAAAGAGAAAGACAAAGTGAAAAAACAAAAAAATGTACTTGGACTTCAAAAAAAATTCTTGACGAAAGTACGAAAAAACAGAAGTAAAGGAAAAAACATGTAAAATCAATTAAAATGGATAATCATTCAGGAAAGCAAATTTCGATCTACCAAATGTTAAAATACAATTTGGTTTAAGGATTGATGTTTGACTAGTGACGTCAGCAGTCGTCGATGGCTGCGAGTGTAAGACGGCAAATCCATCTGAGGAGATCGAGTGGTTGCGATCGAAACATGTCATGGTAACCTGCCGGCCAGGGTTCGAGCCCGAGCCACGTCAAGAATGAAAGATTATCAATAACAATTTTAATTGATTTTCATGTTGTAAAATTCCTTTCTTCATAAAAATAATTTAATAAAAATTAAATTTCATGAACTTAAGCCTAATTAAAAATATTAAAAATAAAATGAAATATTTATTATACCCTTCACCACAATTAGTTGTGAAGAGGGTATACTAAGTTTGTCATTCCGTGTGAAACTTTTTTATTACTCATCTCAGGCCCCATAAAGTATATATATTCTGGGTCCTTGAGTAATTCTAAGTTGATTTAGCCATGTCCGTCTGTCTTTCCGTCTGACCATATGTACGTTAGTGAAAACACGCTCACTTTCGAAAAACTTTAATAAACAAAGTTGGTGTCAAATTGCTTGTAGTTATCCTAAACAGTTTGGGATTTAAATCCAGCACAATCGGTTTAATAGGATCAGAGCTATGAATCAAAATGTGGAACCACTACCCAAAAAAATTGATAATTTTCTTACAAAAACTAACATAAATGGTGGGAAAATGCACAGAATGATATAAGATTTTGCAAAATTTCGTTTTATTCAACTGGAAATCACGCTCTAAAATTTCCATAATTTACCCTAGGCCCCATATAAGCCCTACTCCCGGAAAACAGTATAGTAAGCCTTAAACCCTAATTAACAATGCTATCATAACAAATTTTGGCACGTCACAGTTAAATAGGACTAGAAATGACACTATTAAGTTTCCTGAAGATCCGTCCATAATATACCATAGGCACCATATAAAACCTACTTCCGGAAAACAGTTTAGAACGCAAAAAAACGTAAAAAAATACTATCATACCAAAATTTGGTACATCAAAGTTTTATAGGACTACAAATAAGACTGTAAAATATCGTGAAGAGCGGTTCATAATTTATAAAGTACATCACAGTTTTATAAGACTTGAAATGACACTGTTAAATTTCGTGAAGATCGGTCCATACTTTACCCTAGGCCCCATATAAACCCTATTCCCGGAAAACAGTTTAGTTCGCCAAAGTTTGATAGGACTATCAAAGTTTGATAGGACTAGAAATAACACTGTGAAATTTCGTGAAGATCGGTCCATAATTTACCCTAGGCCCAAAATAAAGCCCACTCTGGTAAAATAACTAAGAACGCCTAAAACCGTAGCAGATATAGATTTTGCGGTAAACTTTCTTCCAGATAAGCTTCATATGGCCAACAAAAATGTTATGCGATTTTGTGATATTTACCTTAGATCCCATTTTAGCAGCCTTCTGAAATTCACTGCAAACGCTAAAACTAATTGCTCCGCTGTATTAAAATTTATGTTTTTTAATACCAGAAATCACTCTGCAGAATTTTGGAATGACTGGTACATAGCTTACCATGGCTTCAATATAAATTGACCTCCTGAAACTCATTTAAGTTCAGCTTAAACTGTTCCGAATCATGATATTTTACTCAAGCTATTTAAAATTGCTAAAAAAGCATTAAGGCTCAACCATAATATGCATAGCCTTGCTTAACCTACTGTCAAAAATTATCAAAAACTCTCTCAAATGTACTTAAAAACAAAAACCAAATAAAAAAAACATTTGATTCCGTACGGAATGTGCGATTAGATTCGCACCTTGCTTAAGCAAATGACAGTTTCATTAAACTTAGAAAAAAGTTTCCTTAAGTTCAATATGGTTTGCCTCATATCATTTGCATGTATTCGCACATTTGATTAAGCCAACTTAAGCACATTTTGGTTGGAACTTAAGCCTAATTAAAAATATTAAAAATTTGGATTAAAAACCATAAATAGTTCAACAAAATAACCACAATACTAATTATTGTTAAAGCTAAGGCACGAGCTCTATGTGTACATTTGTCCTTCAAGTTGTGCTGAAAAAGGTCAACAGAAAAGAGAAAGACAAAGTGAAAAAACAAAAAAATGTACTTGGACTTCAAGAAAAATTCTTGACGAAAGTACGAAAAAACAGAAGTAAAGGAAAAAACATGTAAAATCAATTAAAATGGATAATCATTCAGGAAAGCAAATTTCGATCTACCAAATGTTAAAATACAATTTGGTTTAAGGATTGATGTTTGACTAGTGACGTCAGCAGTCGTCGATGGCTGCGAGTGTAAGACGGCAAATCCATCTGAGGAGATCGAGTGGTTGCGATCGAAACATGTCATGGTAACCTGCCGGCCAGGGTTCGAGCCCGAGCCACGTCAAGAATGAAAGATTATCAATAACAATTTTAATTGATTTTCATGTTGTAAAATTCCTTTCTTCATAAAAATAATTTAATAAAAATTAAATTTCATGAACTTAAGCCTAATTAAAAATATTAAAAATTTGGATTAAAAACCATAAATAGTTCAACAAAATAACCACAATACTAATTATTGTTAAAGCTAAGGCACGAGCTCTATGTGTACATTTGTCCTTCAAGTTGTGCTGAAAAAGGTCAACAGAAAAGAGAAAGACAAAGTGAAAAAACAAAAAAATGTACTTGGACTTCAAAAAAAATTCTTGACGAAAGTACGAAAAAACAGAAGTAAAGGAAAAAACATGTAAAATCAATTAAAATGGATAATCATTCAGGAAAGCAAATTTCGATCTACCAAATGTTAAAATACAATTTGGTTTAAGGATTGATGTTTGACTAGTGACGTCAGCAGTCGTCGATGGCTGCGAGTGTAAGACGGCAAATCCATCTGAGGAGATCGAGTGGTTGCGATCGAAACATGTCATGGTAACCTGCCGGCCAGGGTTCGAGCCCGAGCCACGTCAAGAATGAAAGATTATCAATAACAATTTTAATTGATTTTCATGTTGTAAAATTCCTTTCTTCATAAAAATAATTTAATAAAAATTAAATTTCATGAACTTAAGCCTAATTAAAAATATTAAAAATAAAATGAAATATTTATTATACCCTTCACCACAATTAGTTGTGAAGAGGGTATACTAAGTTTGTCATTCCGTGTGAAACTTTTTTATTACTCATCTCAGGCCCCATAAAGTATATATATTCTGGGTCCTTGAGTAATTCTAAGTTGATTTAGCCATGTCCGTCTGTCTTTCCGTCTGACCATATGTACGTTTGTTGAAAACACGCTCACTTTCGAAAAACTTTAATAAACAAAGTTGGTGTCAAATTGCTTGTAGTTATCCTAAACAGTTTGGGATTTAAATCCAGCACAATCGGTTTAATAGGATCAGAGCTATGAATCAAAATGTGGAACCACTACCCAAAAAAATTGATAATTTTCTTACAAAAACTAACATAAATGGTGGGAAAATGCACAGAATGATATAAGATTTTGCAAAATTTCGTTTTATTCAACTGGAAATCACGCTCTAAAATTTCCATAATTTACCCTAGGCCCCATATAAGCCCTACTCCCGGAAAACAGTATAGTAAGCCTTAAACCCTAATTAACAATGCTATCATAACAAATTTTGGCACGTCACAGTTAAATAGGACTAGAAATGACACTATTAAGTTTCCTGAAGATCCGTCCATAATATACCATAGGCACCATATAAAACCTACTTCCGGAAAACAGTTTAGAACGCAAAAAAACGTAAAAAAATACTATCATACCAAAATTTGGTACATCAAAGTTTTATAGGACTACAAATAAGACTGTAAAATATCGTGAAGAGCGGTTCATAATTTATAAAGTACATCACAGTTTTATAAGACTTGAAATGACACTGTTAAATTTCGTGAAGATCGGTCCATACTTTACCCTAGGCCCCATATAAACCCTATTCCCGGAAAACAGTTTAGTTCGCCAAAGTTTGATAGGACTATCAAAGTTTGATAGGACTAGAAATAACACTGTGAAATTTCGTGAAGATCGGTCCATAATTTACCCTAGGCCCAAAATAAAGCCCACTCTGGTAAAATAACTAAGAACGCCTAAAACCGTAGCAGATATAGATTTTGCGGTAAACTTTCTTCCAGATAAGCTTCATATGGCCAACAAAAATGTTATGCGATTTTGTGATATTTACCTTAGATCCCATTTTAGCAGCCTTCTGAAATTCACTGCAAACGCTAAAACTAATTGCTCCGCTGTATTAAAATTTATGTTTTTTAATACCAGAAATCACTCTGCAGAATTTTGGAATGACTGGTACATAGCTTACCATGGCTTCAATATAAATTGACCTCCTGAAACTCATTTAAGTTCAGCTTAAACTGTTCCGAATCATGATATTTTACTCAAGCTATTTAAAATTGCTAAAAAAGCATTAAGGCTCAACCATAATATGCATAGCCTTGCTTAACCTACTGTCAAAAATTATCAAAAACTCTCTCAAATGTACTTAAAAACAAAAACCAAATAAAAAAAACATTTGATTCCGTACGGAATGTGCGATTAGATTCGCACCTTGCTTAAGCAAATGACAGTTTCATTAAACTTAGAAAAAAGTTTCCTTAAGTTCAATATGGTTTGCCTCATATCATTTGCATGTATTCGCACATTTGATTAAGCCAACTTAAGCACATTTTGGTTGGGCCTTTAAACTTTCTGATTGTCGGTCAATAATTTTATATATGTCTAAACCGCACCCAATTTTAATGCAGATGTTTGTTTTTATAAAGATTAAAATAACAACTAGACATCATATAGATATTACACCTAAAACATTCGAACTGTCGGTGGAGGGTATCAAAGATTCGGCACAGCCGAATATAGCACTCTTACTTGTTTTAATATTCAAATTGCTGTTTGCGCCAAAAACACGTAAGCGAAAAATTTCCCTAGAGTTACATGTAAGTAGCATATTTTTTCAAAAAATCTTTGTTCACGCTTCAGCGAGTCGCAATGCCATGATTTGTAAAAAGAAACATTTTGTTTTAAAACCCATTTCAAAAAGTTACTTTTAAAAGTTGTTGGCACTTTCGTGGTTTAAGAAGAAACTCGACGATATTTACATTATAAAATCGTACCACCATTGATGGATTTTATAAAAAGAAATTAACAAATTGAAAAAAGTATTTGTCTTTTTTAACTATATTTTGGAAATTCGTTAAAATTTACGGATCTTGATTTTATCTGTTTGACAGATTTTTACTTTTTTGTTTTGTTTTAACTGTTACTTTATATATGAAATTCTTTGTTTAATTTTAGTGATTTCTGTAAAAATACTAAAATTTTACAGGTGTAAAATTCACTTTTATCGCAATCTTACTTTTTGAGATCGTCGTTCTCGGTATCGAATCGCTTGTATCGAAATTTGCGATCATGGTATTCCTAACGAGAATATTATCTATATATTAACATCCACACCCAGAGAAAAAACATGTTTAAATATGGTCAACTCCAACAAAACAATTTTTAAAGAAAATTGTTAACATACAATAAAATCCAACCATATTATTGTTATCGACAACCATATTATGGTTAAATTAGGCCACCATCAAGAAACCAGAACCATATCGATGGTTTTCTTCCGCAACCACGTAACTCAATTTTTTCAGATTTTTGGTTTTAACTTGAAAAATAATCAGTAAATACCGCCTTACAATTTTGCAATTTTTTTGTTTGGCGGAACATCGGAATTTTTCCTAATTCTTGGATTATAAAAGAATATATAGCAAAAAGTTTCAAACATTTGGTAAAAAAAAGAGTATTTTGTCTCTCCTGAAAAGTAGTTGTTTTTGAGTTACGAGGTTGCGGAAGAAAACCATCGATATGTTTGTTTGCCTCTAAATATGTTATGGTTTAATGTGACAAACGTTTGTTTTAAAATTTACAATAGTATTTTCCTCTTTTCCAAGAGCAACATGCTATGGTTGAAAACCAACAATGCTATTATTAGTTTTAAACATATTTAAGTTATTAATAACCATAGCATGTTCTGAGGCATGGTTGTGGCTTCTTGATGGTGGCCTAATTTAACCATAATATGGTTGTCGATAACAATAATATGGTTGGATTTAATTATATGTTAACAATTTTCTTTAAAAATAGTTTTTTTGGAGGTGACCATATTCAAACATGTTTTTTCTCTGCGTGCATATGAGATTTTTGTCTTTAAGGCATTTTAGGGTCGCTAAATTGTTTATTAATGTTTACACTTTAACTTTAAGCTAATGTGATATTTTTGGGACGTATTTTATCTTAATACCAACATAATTTAAGTACACAAGGAGTCTAATTTGGAAAGCAGTTGTTATGGGGAATATGTGCAATTATATACCAATTCTCACCATTTACATAGACTTCTTTCTTAGTGCAATTAAAATCACTCAAAAAAGTGATTCTGTATATTAAAAGATTGGTCCAAATTTCTATGTTTAACACAGATCGCCAAGCACGTAAATACGTATGTATATACATAATTGCTTTTTCTTTAATTTTGCTTATCAGGGATGTTCTGAAAATCACTTTAACTCAAATCACGTGATTTCAAATGACATGTGCTTTAAAAAAAACACAAGTATTATATAGGTCTTCCTTTTTTTTGTGTTTCGATGTGATTTTCAACTGTCGAAAGTGCAACGATAATGACAGCATGATTTGTCCCACAATTTAAGAGTAAAAATTAAATACAGTAGATATTTGAAACAGAAAAGCCAGAATTTCGCCAAAAAAATATTTTTTTAATTTGCTGCGAAAGCTCCTCTAGGCATCAAAAAATTAAAGATAAAAATATATAAAATAAAAACGCTGCAAAAGGCTCTTTTACCTTTATTATAAAAAAAATACTGCAAAATATGCAAAAATATGCACCAACAAATCTATGCCAAAATGAATAAAAAGCTCTAAAACGGATAACTATATTGTTTTTGCCTACATTGTTTGCACAAGGAAAAACATGCAGTTGCATATTTATGGTTTCCCTGGAGATGATCATTGAACGATTTCAAAACGATCGTTTTTAAAAGGTGTGATATAACATTTAAAAGAATATAGAGAATGGAAATAAGAAGAAAATGTATTAGAAATCAATCTTTAAAATACTGAACACGATATTATCGATTTTAAATCTTATCGTTTTCTAAAACAAATTTTATTACCTAACCGATTAGTTCACTTCTACACCCTGAGAAGAAACCTGTTTAAATATGGTCACGTCCAACAAAACTATTTTTAAAGAAAATTTCAAACATATATGGTTGTGGCTTCTGTTTGGAGGACTAATATAACCATAATATGGTTGTCGGTTACAACAATATCGTTAAATTAAACATAATATGTTTCAAATGTTCTGATGGAGGACTAATTTAACCATGATAAGGTTGTCGGTTACAATAATATCGTTAAATTAAACATGAAATGAGAATTTATCACATTTAAACGTAACCTTGTTAATTAATTTTTTGAATCCCAAGAAAAACTTTGATAAACATAATATGTTTAAAATTTTCTGATGGAGGACTAATTAAACCATAATATGGTTGTCGGTTACAATAATATCGTTAAATTAAACATAATATGTTTAAAATTTTCTGATGGCGGACTAATTTAATCATAATATGGTTGTCGGTTACAATGATATCGTTAAATTAAACATGATATGTTTAAAGTGTTCTGATGGAGGACTAATTAAACCATAATATGATTGTCGGTTACAATAATATCGTTAAATTAAACATGATATGTTAAAAGTTTTCTGATGGAGGACTAATTAAACCATAATATGATTGTCGGTTACAATAATATCGTTAAATTAAACATAATATGTTTAAAATTTTCTGATGGAGGACTAATTTAACCATAATATGGTTGTCGGTTACAATAATATCGTTAAATTAAACATAATATGTTTAAAATTGTCTGATGGCGGACTAATTTAACCATAATATGGTTGTCGGTTACAATAATATCGTTAAATTAAAGATAATCAGCCGTATTCATAAAAAGTTCTTATTTTAAGCTTATTGTATGTAATAACTATCAAACGCTTTTTGTCTTATAAACCTCCTATAAAAATTTGTATTCATAAACGCACATTAACATCTCTTTTACTATTAACTGTTTGTGGCGATTTTGTGTTTAAGTATGGCAACTTTCTTTATATTTTGCTGCCATTTTATTGCTAGTGATGCATGAAACTTTTATTCGGTTAACATGATATTCTATTTATTAATATATTTTTTATAATTTAAGATCTTAAAAATTATTCTTATAATATAAAAATACATATTATTTTAGTTTCTGAACAAAATTTTACCGAAAGGTAGTATACAAATGAGCCTTTTTTTAAATAAACGATAAGAAAGTATTCGAATGAAAAGTTTGTTTACCTTTTATTTGCATCACTATTATTTTGATTGGTTATTTTCCTTATTTCTTTAATTTTTGGAGAACAATTCGTTCTTTAAAACATTAAAAATACTAATTGCAATAATTATCAAACAGTAATTTCAATTTTTGGGAATACAAAATTTTAATTTTCAAAAGATTTTGCTATTCGTGCTTAATTCCCAGTTTTTATTATTGATAAAAACACTTGAAATTTATTGTTGATGGGATAAGCTATTCCTATGCGCATTTCACTGGTTGCTTAGGCCAGATCATCAGGAAACTTCATCCATCCTGATGATCTGGCCTAGAACTTTAAATTGGTTGTCTAAAATAAAAAAAAATTAATTAAATGTATTAAACATCTCCATATTAATAAATAAAACGTTTTTTCCATTATTTTAAAACATACTAGCTTAACCCGGTGCGCTTCGCTACACTGCTTATACCACTTCTTCAGTTGAGAGATATTTAATTTATGCATCCTATGGAAGGTTTTTCCCCCCTGCGCCTTCCCGCTTTATTTTTATTTTCAAAAGTGTAGTATACCGTAAGAGAGACTTCTGCAAAGTTTGAACATTCTCACTATAAAAGTTCTGAAGATATGCGATATTAACCATTGGCGTCCTATGGTGGGTACCACTTCCCCCGCTGCTGTTTTATTTCAATTTTGGGGCTCTGAAGATCCTACTGCCAAAAGCTCAACAAAATTCGTTCAGTGGCTCTTATTAATATTTCTATCTATGAGGGACACTGCTCCTCCCCTGTCTCTCCCGCCCATTTTTATATTGAAATTTATAGTTTACTATAATAGTAGCCTTAACCACGTTTTAAGACTCTCCCTTTAAAAGTTCTTCAGTTGAGCGATATTTAATATATGCATCCTCTGGGAGGTATTTCCCCCCTGCGCCTACCCGCTTTATTTTTATTTTCAAAAGTGTAGTATACCATAAGAGTGACTTCTACAAAGTTTGAACAGTCTCACTGTTACAGTTCTTAAGATATGCGATATTAAACATTGGCGTCCTATGGGGGATTCAAATACCCCCGCTGCTATTTTATTTAAATTTCGGGGCTCAGAAGAGCCTACTACAAAAAGTTCAGCAAAATGCGTCCAGCGGCTCTTAAGATATGCGATAATTAATATTGGCATCCTATGGGGGGGTACCAATTCCCCTGCCCCTATTGAAAAAATAAGTAGCCTATTTCATTTTTAGGGCTCACGTGATGTTACTGTAAAAATTTCAGGAAAATCGGTTCAGTAGTTTCGGAGTCTATAAGCCGACAAACAAACAAACAAACAAACAAACAAACATACATACAAACATTTTTCATTTTTATATATATAGATTTCACGAAAATAATATCATAAAATGCAAACATTTATCAAAATGTAATTTTATTTTTGGTTTAAAGAAGGGTAAATCCAACAATAAATTTTCATACTTTATGAATGGTTTATTAAAGGTTCAATAGACTATTTTTCGTTTATGAATACAACTTTAGCAACTTTCCTTAAATATGGTTAATTAATCATTAATAAGTTTTTATGAATACGGCTGACTATGTTTAAAATTTTCTGATGGAGGACTGATTAAACCATAATATGGTTGTCGGTTACAATAATATCGTTAAATTGAACATAATATCGAGCCCTAACAGCGAAAATAACGTAAGCGACATGATTTTCAATTTTCGTTTTTTTTAATAAATTCCTTCATTGGCAACAGTTGCATCATCTCCTAAAATATCATGGTCACATAATGTACCGTTACGATTTTATAGCAAAAACAATTTTAGTGTAAGCGACAAATTTCATACAAAATTAATATGAAACAAAACAAAAAAGCTCTCTCCTGTAAAATTTGATTTTTAGCGCTTACATTATTTTCGCGGTTAGGGGTCGATATGTTTAACATTTTCTGATGAAGGACCAATTTAACCATAATAAGGTTGTCGGTTACAATAATATCGTTAAATTAAACATTATATGTTTAAAATTTTCTTTAAAAAAAGTTTTGTTGGAAGTGACCATATTTAAACATGTTTTTCTCTGCGTGTAGGTTAGCTCTAGTTCAGTTCGAATTTAGATTAAGTTTCGCTTACAACATCCTTTGCTACACTAAAGATTTTTCAAGCTTTCTTGTTATAATTTATAATTGTTTTTATTTTTTTCTTAAGAATATAATTGAAAATTTCATTTTTCCTGGGAAGGTACTTACTTTTTACAGAGCAGTTTATTTAAATTAATGTGTGCACACATTTAAATCAATTCTCAATAGCTACAACGAAATTCTAAACGAAAAACAAATATAATGACATCTACTTAAATTCCAATAAGACATACAGCAACATTTCATTTATATTTACAACATCATGATGAACTTAATATTAAACTTTTCCAATGGTCTCTCCATTAAGACCATCATTAATTCCAGAAATAATGATTTAACATTTAACAGACAAATAGAAACGAACGGTCCTAAACAAACACAATCTCGACTCTGAAATAAAACTGACCTCAAGTAGTTAAAAAGGTATTATGGAAAAGAAAAGGGTTTCTAAAAGCCAAATGTATCTAGATGCATGAAACACTTTTATTTACTTAAAGTATTTAATCATTATGAGAAACAACAAGACAAATAAAACGTAAAATTTGTTAAGAAAAACAAAAAAAACAATTTCTGGTCAAAACAAAATACAAGAAGTGCTAAGTGATGGCGCTAAGCTTAACAAATACTAGTTGTAAAATAAAACCCATTTAAATGGTCGTTTGTAATTTTTTATTTTATTATTTTATTTTTTTCATGTATTTATACTTATTTTTATTTGTTTATTTGCCTTGTGTACATATTGTTTAATGTAAAATGTTAAATATAGTTACTTGTAGCAAGTAGAAATACAAATGTACTCGTTAAATTTTACATGCTGAAGGCGCCTCGTATGCAAATATGATCATATTTACTCATACAACTGAAAGCATCCATCCATGGGTAACAACTATTGTTAACATTCATTGTAACAGTTTCAATTTTTTTTAAGAAAAAAAAAATTTTAAAGACGTTTTAAAAAATACAAATAAAAAATGAGATATTTAAAAACATGTACATAAGCCGACATTTGTTTATGTTTATCTGACAAATATGAGTATGTTGCTTGTAATTCGTCATCTATTCAAGAAGATCGTCTTCATCTTCATTATCTATACCAAAAAACAAGATTAAAACTTAATTAGAGAGTAAATAAAAACGATAAACTAAATGAACTTAAAGATCTTCGACCAAAAGATCTCGTCTAAGAAAGTTGTTGTTCGTTTAAAAGTGTAAAAAAATACATTACTTATGTTTATTGTGCTGTCGTAATTAATCAGAAAAGACCTGCGCTGAGCGGCTGAGCCGAGCGGCTATAATTTTGTAGCCGTCGCCGTTGATGTTATAGTTTTATCCGGCTAAAATCCGAATTTAACCAGCGGCTAGCAATTTTTGCAACAAAACACTTGCGGCGTCAAATGAGATCGGCACAGGACTTGATGTTTGGTAAGCAAACAAAAAAAATTTGTTTGTGATTTGCGTCTGAAAAATGGAAAATAGTCAGGAAAGATCTAATTTAATTTATTAATTCATGGATAAGAATACATATGACTTTATGACACCTTTTGAATCCCCCAATAGTTTATTATTAATACGATTTCCGTGTGACGTGCTAAATTCCAAATTTTTCATAGGGGGGGTGCTTTTATACCATGGGAGCATGATGGCTTTATCTCCCACTCAAAAGAGAGATAAACCTTTTTTTCATTCGAATGGGAGGCAAAGCCATCATGGCCTTAGGACACATTAGTAATATTAGGAAATGGCTTTATCTCTCATTTCAGTTTTGAAGAACTTTTCCATTTTACATTGATTAATAGTTTTCTTATTTTTATTTTTATATATTTTATTTTTTATATTTTAAGAGGTGATGATTTTCCCTTTTACTAAAGTTAAGTATTGAAATCTGGCTTACATACTAAAGTTTTTCTGCTTGGGGGCCTGCGGCCGCGCTTAGGGGTTTTTTCCTCCAGTAGGACCCGGCTTCGCTTAATAAAGTTTTCCTGCGTGCGTCACAAGAATAAAAAAATGTTTTTCAATGATAACGAAGGATTTTCTCTTTTACAGAATGTTTACACCATGCGTAACAATATTCTGGAAAAATATGGCTTTGCCTCTCATTTGGGAAAAAAATATGGATATATCTCTCACTTCGCAAAATTTTACATATGACCTTACCTCTTAATGATTGGGCAATAAGACCATTACGGCTTTATCTCCCATTCAATTGAGCAATAAAGCCATCATGGCCTTACCTCCCATGGTTAAAAAGCACCCCCCTTTTCATATATGACAAATACACTGAAATTTATTGTTGAGGGAAAGCTAGCCTCTATGCGCATTTCACTGGTTGCTTAGGCCAGCTCATCACGAAAATTTTTCAAATACCAAAGTTTTTACAGATGTTTAAATTCGTATGAATTTTGGCCAAATTTTGTTGTCTTTATTGACTTTTTACATTTCATTCATGGTAACGTTTTAAAATAGACTAAGATAAAAGAAAGATACATATGGGCATTTCCTGGGGGCACGAACGTACGTTCGTACGCTTTTGATGTACAAATAATATAGAATACAAAACTTTTCCTAGCATTTTTTTGCGATTCAATAGCATTTGGGTAGCTCTACACTGAAAGAAAAATGCTTCATATATTTAATGAATGATTTTCATAAAAAAGTTTTCCTTGGGTAAATGAAAATTTTCATTGTCTAAATGGAATTTCATAGGTTTGATGAAGTATTTTCGTTAAAATCGCTTCATTAGATTTCGTAATTATGTTAAAAATTTTCATTGGATATATGAAAACTTAAGTTTGTCCAAGTAAAACAAAAAAATTTTAATTGGGAACACAAAAAAACAATAAACAAACATAACTATATTCATAACTTAATACAAAATTATAGTTTCATTAAAAAAATGTTTAATTGTTATTTAAAAAATTTAAGATTTAATAACATCATACATCTAATGTTACATGTATGCCATTAAAGTTATGAAATCAAAAAAATTTTTTATAAAAGCAACATATTTCAATAATTGCCTTCATAAATTTAAATTTTCATTATGACAATAAAAATGTCATTGTAGTAATGAAACAAAAACTTTCAATCCACTTTCAATCAACGTTGTTATTGTTATTATGGACAATTTAATCTCATATTTACGCCCTTAATTGAGAAAAAAACATAGTTTTTTTATACAAAAACTACACTGCCCCGGTAGACTAGCTGGTAGTGAGCTAGTCTATCAGCACCGAGGTTGCATGTTCGAATCCCGCCAGAGACAGAAAAAAAATAAAAAATAAAATAAAGTAAAATAAAATAAGAAAAAAGAAAAAAAAAATAATTAAAAAAAATATAAAAAAAAAAATTTTACTTTATTGAAAGTATTCATCCAATGAATAATATTCATGGATCTAATGTAATGTTTCATTAAGTCATTTTAATGAAACAGGTTTCATTGATCCAACGAAGCGCTGCATAGGTTCCTTTATAATGCAATTTTTCATGGGATTAATGTCAAAATTCGTTAGTATTGCGAAGAAAATTCTTTCAGTGTATGTTAAGTACAAAAGATGGATTTCATCGAGTTTAAGTTTTCATAATAAAAGTTATAAACGTGTGGTCACGAACGTACGCAATATAGAAGTCAACTTCGGCTGACAGTAGTGAAATGTAAAAATCTGCGTAATGAAACGGAATTTTCAAAAGTGATTAATTTATTTTAAAAGTGTATTAATGTAGGTCTCCATCCAGTATTTACAAAATAAAATATCTCTCTTGGTTTTTATTAAATTGGCTTATGTACCGTTCGGGAACGTACGATTTTTCCATATGTTTTTTTATTATTATCACCATGCATTTTACCATAAATGTCTTCAAATTTCTTTAACAAAAAAACTTAATACTCCTTGTACAATTGATTGTAATGGAGAGATTATGAAGAAAGAATGTAAACATAACATATTTTTTGCATGTAAAATAAGCATATAAAAATGTCTATAGAAGTAGAAAATACAGGAAATTATAAAATTTTCCAGTTTCCAGCCCAATTTTCTCAGGTAAAACAGCTCAGATATGCTAGGAAATTATTCTTTTATAAGAACATAGACTTTTTTTCTAATAATAAACAATAAAAGACGATGATAATCAACATTTTGTTTTTTCATCCTGGTAGACCATTCTGGGGAAATGCCCATATACAAAAATCGCAGAAATTCATTTTAATTTGACATTGAGTTTAAAGATATTACATTTGAATAATAAATTTTGTTTGTATTATTGTCGTCCTAAAATCTAAAATCGAACACCGTGCGCTTTATTGATTTTTTTAGAATTATTACTTTCTTTTTATTAAATTTGGTAGCTGGTAAAAGAAGACAAAATTCTACCTCACTAGTACTTAAATCGTTATAATAAGTTGCATACTTTTTCTGCAGTACACTGTCGTAGTGGATGCATTTTTCCTAATTTTGGATAAAGTGAAAAAAGTTAATATTCAACACAAGTAAAGTAATTTATTTTTTGCTCAAAACTTTTAAATAAAAAAATTTAATGATATTCAGGTATTTAAGTATATGGATAAGAAATTTTTTTTTTAGATTATTTTTGTCCAAGTGTTGTTGTTTTTTTTCGTAATGTTCCAAATTTGGAGTATTTTTCACTTTTGATGGATAATTACTAAAAATGTTTGAAGTTGTATGTTTTGAAACTTTATAATAACAAAAGAAAAACATTAAGGGTCTTATTTAACCAAAAAAAGTTTGCGCATACTTGCGCGCTTTTCTTCAAATTAAGATTTTATGAAAAGACTCGCGCTGTTTGAAATAAAAAGAATATACAAGCATATATTTTGTTATTACATTTTTTTATTTTTTTATTCTTTATTGTTTATTATATTTGTTAATGTTGTTATTATTGTTATTGACAATCTGTTTTGTTTAATTAGAGATGTACGCGTGAGTACGATGAAGTCACGTATATGCACTTCAAGATTTTAATAAGACACTTTCGTTCATTTTCTGCAATTATATTTTAAAACTTTACGATTAAATAGGAAGTGTGAAATAATTACGGTTACTGTGGTAATTATACCCTTCACCACAGGTGGTGAATAGGGTATATATAAGTTTGTCATTCCGTTTGTAATTTCTATAATATTGATGTTCGATCCTATAAAGTATATATTTTCTGGGTCCTTATGAGGAGCGATGTTGATTTAACGATGTCTGTCTGTCCATTTAAATGGGTTTTCCGAAGACCCCATATATGATGGGGGCCAGGTTATTATACATTTATGTCACATATGGCCCGGAATTGTTTGCTATTGAAATTCAGCAAGATCGTTCCACAAATGGCTGAGATATGAGGAAAAAACCACGACTGCCTCAAATTTTTTCCTTTAAAGGTCCAATTAGACGCGACATTACCAACACTGTATTACCAAAACGGCATAAACATACCATACAAACCAATTCAATTTTGGTTTCTACGGTCATACAATGGCTATGGTAATACAGTGTTGGCTATGTGGTTTTTTTTTTTTGTTGTTTTTTATACCCTTCACTACAAGTGGTGGATTTTATTTGTAATGTGTTTAATTTTACGCATACACATACACATTAATGCATGTATATGATATGCCGCTCAAATAAAGAAACAAACTCATAGACTCAATATATTTTAATCTAACGCTTCTTCAGTAAAAGCATTCGTAGCCGAGTTGTTAAGTTCTACCCTGAGACTTATGATATTGTCAGTTCGAATCCCAAAAAGAATTTCTTTTCATTTTTTTATGTTCTAAAAAACGATTTTAAGATTATAAAACGAATTTCAAACATCAATTTTGGCAAAAGTGGAAATGGGCTTAGGTACATATATAATTTTTTTGTTTTTTATATTCTTCGGCATGACGAAATGAAAAGTTGGCGTGGCTCAATTAATATTTATTTATACCTATCTAAAGCACGTTATTTATGTATATAACTTTTTGTTCTTATCTCATTATGGTATTTTGATGTTTTAGCAAAAATTTCTAAGTTGTTATAAGTGATGTTCGTACTATCGGTTTTATATAATTAAAAGGATATTTCATTAAGACTGTTTTAAATGTTTCAGGGACGAGTCGCGCAGCAATTTTTATATCACATCGAGAGCTTTGTAATATTATTATAAATACAGACATTACAAGACATAAAGCTAAAATTAGTTTTCATAACAAGATTTTAGTTCAAGATTTAATAGTTTTGTCCAATCGTTTGAAACCCGATGGCAAAAAAGCTGCAGTCATAAGGAGCGCTTTTTATAGCAGAATAAGAATTGGTTGGATGCATCGACATCATTTGTTCCTCCACCATGTACATTAGACGGGCGAAGAAAACTTTCCTTTCAAGAGAGCAGGGAAAAAACAAAAGCTAAAAAATGTAAGAAATTAAGACAGCACACAAGTTTATTGGTGTTAGCTCATGCTACACAAATGGTCAAGATGCAGCGTCCAAAATAATAAAAGAACTTATAACATCGCCAACTAAAGCTATAACAAGCAGAAACATGCAAGAGGAAACAAAGAGGAAAAATCAAAAAAAAAACTGTGGGCGGAAGAAGCTCTAGGTGTCTTAGTAGAAGGAAAGTTATCAAGACATGCATATTACGTCTTTCGAAAAGCGCAAGAAAAGTTTCCTTTGTACACCATTATTCGAAAGACTAAAGCAGAATGCTATCCTAGAAAATAATACATAAAACTAAGCGCAATTTCTGCACAAGTTAGTCTGCAAGCTCTTCTAAACCATACCGTTCCTTGTCTTATTGTACTACGTAAATCTATTATTGATTCTTTAAACAAAACAAAGAAATCGTTGTGTATTGTAAGTGGCGCTTTGATGGAAGCTCCGCAAGGATTCACGGTCCTCAAATAATAGATAGAGTACTCTTGCCGATTGGACAGCTATCTGAGGAAGCACAGGAAGCCCGAAATAAGGACTTTAAGAACTACAGAAACATTTTTTCACGTAAGTTTAGTCGAGAAAAGTCTAATGAAAATATATTTAATATGTTTCTTCTTAGCTCGGACCCGATTAACACATGGGCAGGAAATAACCGGAAATATGTAATGTGCTTAAGTTGGCTTAAGCAAATGTGCGAATAAATGTAAATTATATGAGGCAAACCATATTGAACATAAGGAAACTTTTTGCTAAGTTTATTGAAACTTTCATTTGCTTAAGCAAGGTGCGAATCTAATCGTACATTCCGTACGGAATCAAATGTTTTTTTATTTTGTTTTTGTTTTCTTAAGTATATTTGAGAGACTTTTTGTTAGTTTTGGACAGTAGGTTAAGCAAGGCAATGCATATTATGGTTGAGGCTTAAGTTTTCACTAATTCTAAAACTGAAGATGATAGTGTTGATGCTGATAATGATAGTGATCATGATGATGGCAATAATGATGATAATTTTGGTGAGGATAATGACGTACAGTAGTATTTTATATTTACTGTTGAAATTATACACACGTGCTTACTAAATATGAATAATTTTTTTTACCAAAAATTATTTAAAATTTTTGATATTCTTTAATTAGGCTTGAGTTGATCAAATTTAATTTTCATTCAATTATTTTCACTGAGGGAAAGAATTTTACATCTTGGAATTTTTATTAAAATTTATTGATAATTTTTCTTGGCTGAGCTGAGATTTGAACCCGTGTTGATCTTTACATGTTTCAAGAATCACCACTTTCTATCGTCGGAAGATCTTTGAGTTCTACCCACTGCACCACTGCGGTGCCCGTTAGCCAACAGTCTCAATCTTACCCCAGTAGTACTGGTGGTTCGAAATTTGCTCGTATTATCACTCAAATTTCAAATTACATGTTGCCTCCTTTCCTCTGTTTTTTTCGTATTCTTTCTGTCAAGACTTTGTCTTGAAAACCTGAAAACATTTGTTTATTATGTTTGTTTTGTCCACTTTCGTCGACATTTTATTTGTACAAATTTAAGTACAAATGTAAACATTCGAGCTTGTGCCCACTGTGCGCCGCTCCCAAATTTGTCTAAAATTCTTATAAGCACGTCGTTGAAGTCAAATTGACATAGATTTCTGTTATAAGTTTATTTTTTTTTAACTATGTAATTAAATGAAGGAAATACAATTACAAATTATATTCCAATATGAACGTAGACCTCCATCCAGTTGTAGAAATATAAAGAAGAGGGTTAGGTGGGAATTGAACCCGCAACCGGTATGTCCCTATACGATTTAAAAATCCATTGCTAAAATTATAAGATTTTAAAACTTGTTGTATTAGAAATAAAATAAACCTCCACGCTTATAGACCAGCTCATCACCAACTAATCCCTATCACGACATCCCGTTTAAAGGTTAACTATGCCATTTACATTAAAAACATAACTTTTTCATTTAATGAAGAATCACTCAGTCTTGTGACATTCGTATTTCAATCTTTCAGTTGGTTTCTTCATTCTTTCGGCTCGTTTTGCGCAACTATTAACACAGTGCTAAGAGTTCTCAATCAGGTGTTAATTACTCTGTTTATTTTTTTTATTTCATTTGGTTTTTTTTTTTTTTTTTTTTTGCTTTTAATATCTTTTGCTAACGATTTCTTCATTGAGTTAAGTTTAAATAAAGATTTATTCTTGAAAAGTTGATTAAACATGCAGACTTGGTTAAGAGGCGTATGTTACTGATTTATTTACTAATCATGTCTTTTATTTTTTAATTGACTAAACAAAAATATCACTGATTGGACTCATGATTTCATTTAGATTTAAGAAATTAAGAAAAGAAATCCTAATGTTTGTTTTTGTATAAAAAAAAACCGAATTTACAAAATAGTCGACAAAACCTGTTCCATATATCAAAGTTTTTCTTGGCATTCAAAAATTAATTAACAACGTTACGTTATAAAGTGCTAACTTCCCATTTCATACTATTGACAAACTGAAATTTATTGTTGATGGGATGAGCTATTCGTAGGCGCATTTCACTGGTTGCTTAGGCCAGATCGTTGACAAAAAATCAACCAATTGTGGTCGGGATTGTAAGAAAAGTTAAACTCACTGTTTATTGTTGTTGTTTTTGTTTAAGCGTTGATATTGTTACAAGTAAAAGTGGGGCTTATAATTCCTATTCGCTTAACAGTTTTATTTGTGTAATATCTTTTTGGATGAAGTTTCCTGACGATCTGGCCTAAGCAACCAGTGAAATGCGCCTATGAAAAGCTCATCCCATCAACAATAAACTTCAGTTTGTCAATAGTATGAAATGGGAAGTTAGCACATTATAACGCAACCTTATTCAATTTGTTTGTGAAAACCCCCTTTAAAATGCTATAACAATATTAAAGACACAAACCATGTGTAAAAATACGCCATCTGTTGTACACCTAGTAAAGAAAAACTAATTATTCTGGAAGGCTATGGAACTAAAAAAAATATATATATTCTTGTCGTTCTAGTCTGAAATATAGGGCCTTTAAATCTATGTTGTTTTTGATTTCAGTAATTGCCGATTTTTTGAGATATTAAGGTAGCTGATGGGGTCGCCGCATTTGAGTTTGGTATTGGGAATGCCAATAATATCCAGACAGGCATGAAGCAGCAGTATTTTCAATGATCTGTACCCATGTTCTGTAACTTTAGTGAGAACTTCTTGCATCGAAAAGATGTGAAACAAAATATTCCATCGTTTCTCGAAAAGTGAGAAAAATGTGTGTCTGTAACTCATGTCGAAAACTATCAAAAGAGATTACGTCGTTACGTTATAAATGTTATAATATTGCACTCGAAGCCGATGTGACATTGCAGACGTTCAGAACGCCAGTAACACAATCGTTGACGGCGACCAAAATTTACTTAAATTGAAAATTTTTCAACGACGGCGGCGAAAACACAACCGTCGGCTATGCCAAATTGTGTAAAGAGCGACTTTAATGTTTGTTGTTTGCAAACGAGCTTTGAAGACATTCGTATATTTTATAAAAATGTTAAAAGCAAAATAATAAAACCATGAAAAATGTGCCAAGAATAAAATATTATTATTATTATTCTTTGCATTTTGCATTTTTAATTGTTTTTTAGTGTTCAAATTTTTTCTCGCCCCATTTTTATTCGTGAGTTTAATTGACAGTTCAAAGCGGGAACTTTTCTCATCAAAAATGTTACAGACACACTTTTTCTGTAAATTGGCTAGTAATTTCCTTACGTGACAGCTTGTACTCGCCAAAAAAAGTTACAGACACAGTTAAGTGAGAAAAACAGCTGTTTGTTTCAATTTATGGCATTTTTGTTTCATTTCACACATTTCAATGGAAAACTTTCTCGACGCGATAAACACACAATAGGCATGGATCTTGAGGCTGCTTTACCATCAGTAATAATGTGGATTACCCTGCCAGATATCTCACTATAATCAATGATATTTGCGGCAATAAAGATTACTTCGGCCAGACCGACACTGCAAGTATCCGGCAGCCTAACAGCCATACCTAAACAAGAGCGGAAAGCGTTTTCTAGCTGTCAAAAATTCTCACGCCCATACAATTTGTATGAAGCATCCCTAAATAGCGCGGCGTCAACGCTTTACAATTGGAAAATCCGATTTTTACAGCACGTTTAAACGTGAAGTTGGCCGCTATTGTTAATTAATAATGGCAATTTAGCTATTTTTTTGTCAATCTAGCGGTTATTTCTCTTCTTTTTAATTCTAGTATGTGGGTTTTATTAAACAAGAAAGTTAACACTACTGTTTGTGGCACAGCGTTGACGCTCTTGTTTAGGTATGGCATATCAGCGTAAAAGCTAAGCGGAAGAAAACGTTCCGCCTTCCGCTCTTGTTTAGGTACGGCTGTAAGAGATATTTAACAATCCAACTGTTTGGAGTAAACACCGGAACTGACACCATAATGTGTCCTTGATCCGTCAATGTATACCTGGGGACTACTCTCTATTGCGATGCAAAATGAAATGGTAGCAAATCTAGCGATTGGTAGTTTTAAATGCGTTTGCGCATCTGTTTCGCATCTATTAATGTTTTTCTTTTCGCAAATCATCACTATTTATTTTATTTAAATTTTCCAGTTTCAAATAGTTGAGCATTTCATCACTGTCAATCTGCGCCATCTTTCATTTTTGTTGCCAGTATTGCTCCATTTTCAAAACATTTTGCGAAAGTGATGGAGACTACCAAGTTGGCATTTAGCTTTCGCTACTATATTTTTGGAGAGTTGTATCCCATCCTAGTGAACTCTTTCCATAATACTTACATTAAAGCCAGGGTCGAAAAATAGAAAAGATCCGAAATTTTTTTTATTTTTTTTTTTTTTAAATGTTCAGCAACAACAATATTTTTTGAACAGGATTTATTGAATGTTAATGACAGGGGGCAAATCATGGCAGTCGTGATCGAATACTTTTTCGATTCGAAAGCAATTTTATTTCAGTCAATACTGAACGAATCGGTATTATTTTTTCAGTGTTTGAAAACTCAAATAAATGCTTTACAAACCAAAAAAAATAATTTCGATCCGTTCAGTATGGACAGAAAGAATTAGAAATTGAATTGCTTTCGAATCGAAAAAGTATTCGATCACGACTGCCATAATTTGGCCCCAGCTAAAGGTTAAGGGCTATTGAAAAATGGAGCGCTTCATAAAAAAAACAAGTTAGAGTGCTATATTCGGCTGTGCCGAATCTTTGATACCCTCCACCGACAGTTCGAATGTTAAAGGAGTAATATCTGTATGATGTTATTATTATCTTAAACTGTGACGATTTGTTATTAATTATGGTTTTAGGCGACTAAACTGTTTTCCGGTAGTAGGGTTTATATGGGGCCTAAGGTAAATTATGGACCGATCGTCACGAAATTTTACAGTGTTATTTCTAGTCCTAAAAAACTGTGACGTACCAAATTTTGTTACGATAGCGTTATTTTTTACGGTTTTAGGCGTACTAAACTGTTTTCCGGGAGTATTGTTTATATGGGGCTTAGGGTAAATTATGGACGGATCATCACGAAATTTAACAGTGTGATTTCCAGTCAAATAAAACAAATTTTTGCAAAATCTTATCTCATTCCGTGCCTTGTTCCAGCATTTATGTTATTTTTTGTAACAAAATTATCAATTTTTTTAGGTGGTGGTTCCACATTTTGATTCATAGCTCTGGTCCTTCTAAAACGATTTTGCTGGATTTCAATCCCAAACTGCACCAAGTTTGTTCATTTCTTTTGAGTTGTTCGAAAGTGAGCGTGTTTTTAACAATCGGACAGACAGACGGGCATGGCTAAATCGACTTAGAATCACTCAAGGACCCAGAATATATATACTTTATGGGGTCTGAGATGAATAATAAAATAGTTTCACACGGAATGACAAACTTAATATACCCTCTTCACAACTAATTGTGGTGGAGGGTATAAAAACAGATAATTTTTCACTTTTTTCAGAAATCCTTGTATTTGTGCTGCCTTTTTGTGCCACCATCGATTTGAAGGAATCATCTTAGGGATCGATTTGTAAACGGATTTTGTATCACCCAGTGGTGAAGATCCACCATGGAGTGCCCCTTGACGGCAGTTATCCATATAAATCTTTACCACAGCTGGCTCTTTGTCTACTTTAACAATGAAAACAATTTATTGATTTATTTTTTAAATATTTGGTATTTAAATATTTTATTCTTTTTTTTAATTTAATTATTTTTCAATTCTTTAGATTTCTTTATCACTTATTAACTAACAAAAAATAAACTTATAAAATAAAAACAAAAATTTAATTAAATAGATTTTTTACTGTTTTGTTGATAATTACGCACAATATACAAACTAAATTTAATTTTATTCAAACTTACAATAATTATTGCTATTAAAATTATTTATAATATTATTTTACAAGTACTTTATTATAATTTGTTTAAGAATTATTTTTTAATTTTTGTGTTTTTTTTTCTCAATAAAATTTTAAAGTAGAAGTATTTATACAGGTAGATATTTGTTAAGGTTAAAAGAAGTTTTTTTTTAGGAAAATAAATTATATAAAAAAATAATACTTGTTTTTATCAGATGCTCTTAGTTAAAATACAAAAATAATTAAAGAGAATAATTTAAGTTTCCTTAAAAAAGGTTTAATCGAGAAAATATTTACAAGGTTTGGAAAGAATAAAGACAGTAAAACCTAGATAAAATTATTTTCAGAGAATTTAAACATGTAAAAAAATTATTTTTTTAATTTTTAAACTGTTTTTTAGGATTGTAAAAAAAATTCAATTGATTTGGAATTAAGTTTGGTTTTATCTAGGTTTTACTGTATTTAATTTCATCTTTTAAGGTTATTTACAAAGAATTAGTTTTCTTTTAATTTTGTTTTTTAGGAAACTTTTTTTTTAATTTTTACAATAATATCACAATAACAATGTTTTTTACATAATAAAATAAATTAAATAGCTTTAAGATTTAAGAGTTTTTATAAGCAGAATTCGAGATATAGATATTTTACAGATATTGCACTATTTTGGATTTAAATTTTGAGAGAGATGAATTTGAATTTAAGGTATTTGTCCATTCATACGCATTTCCAACTCTTCTTCCTCTTTGGTTAAGGGCACTGTCGTATGATTGTACAAACCCTGGGCCATTAACTGCAAAGCCAGAGGATTTTTAGATCCCGAAGATTTTTTGATTTTGGCGCGTTTATTTTGAAACCAAATTTTGATTTGAGCCTCATTTAAACCCAATTCGGAACTCAATTGTTGGCGTCTTCGTTCAGTTAAATAACGATTTTCATTAAACTCGCGCTAAAACGAAAAGAAAAAAGAAAAATTAGTTTTTATTTCAATTGTAAAAGTCAATTATTTATGGTGGTTTAAAGACAAGACCATAACGAATTGTTTTTAAAACAATTTAAGAAACTACAGGGTTCTAGTTAAATTTCAGAAAAATCTTAAAGAAATTTGATTTTTTGTTTTAAAGGCGTTTAGTTGTGGTTTCCCAAAAAAAAAAAAAAAAAAAAAAAAAAAATTAAGCAGGATGAAATTTTGCTTGTTGTTTAGGAAAAGAAAGAAGAGACAAGATAACAGGACAGACACCCTGTGTAGTGTTACAAATGTTGTCAAAATATTTTGAAACTAAAACAGTTTACAATTTACTCACAAGGGAAAAAGTAATAAAAGATTTCAAATCATAAATTAAAAATTCGTCTTGAGTAAAAAAAAAAAGTTCAAGGCTTTTGTAAAGCTGTTATGATACTTGCTATTTTTTGTATTTTTTCTATATTGGAGAACAGTGCAAATATATTTGCATAGGAAAACTGACTAAGTGTAAAGAGTATGATTATATCATAAAAAATCTTGAAATGTCAAACAAATATACATGTGTTATCGATAAATAATCTAAGACTGTCAAAAAATATATAAAATTTTTTAACTTAAAATTGACATTTCCAGATAAATTGTTAGCACTGTTGCCAATTTTTTTAGTTTTTGATCGAAAGAAACGGTTTTTAACTTTTTTTGCGATTTTTAGCTTTTATGACGGTTTTTTTGTGGGGAAAAAAACGTGGGCAGTATTGTTTGTTTTGTTTACATTTTATCAAATTGTATTTCTTGTTCTTTCTCGCATTTGTTGTTTCATTCAGTCAATCCTAAAAAAATCCAATACAAAAAATAGCAAGTATCATAACACCTTAAGACAAAATTAAAAAAACAAGGACAAGAAAAGAAAAACATTTTTTTAAATTATTTTTAAAAGAAATGCTTATTAGTCTAGAAATATTAAAAAGAAAAAAATACTTACTTTTAATCTGACCAATTGTTCGCTGGAAAATGCAGTGCGAGGTCTTTTTTCATCGTTAGTTTTATCTTTGGGCTGTTTGGGACGTCTATAACGAGGTCCTGCAATAACAATACAAACGAAACATCAATAAATATATTTATTAAAAATAATAAAAATACACTGCTATTTAACATTAAAACTAATAAAAAAAACTCTTCTTTCTTCTAAACATGTTTGAAATATTTAATGAGTTTTGAACAGAAAACCAAACACAAACGTAATGTAAAATGTCATAGTCAATTTAAAGTCATAAACAATGCATATTAATTAATAATAACTAAATGATTATTTTATTAAGAAAATGCAAAAATGCTTTAAAGAAAACAAAAATTAGAAAAATTATATTTCTTCAAGAAAAGAAAAAACTCTGCCGACATCAGAGAAACTGAAGACAGCTGTCATTTTATTTATGAATGAAGTTAAAACATGATCGGTGTTTTTGTTTACTTTTCTTTACTCTCTAATAAGAATTTACTATTCAAAAATATACCGACTTAATTTCCATGAAATAAAATGTTTAACAATAATTAGTAATCAATAGGAAAATATAAAAATGTTAATTTGTTTTTTCAATAATAAAAATTGAAAGCTATAAAAAGAGCTTTGAATAGGAAAACAGGTGGTAGATATTGGAAAAGTCTTTAATTTAGCTATTAAAACGGTTTGAATTTTAACAAAGTGCAATTAAATCATTTAATTGTAGCAATTTTAATGAAAGCTTCTGTACAAGCTTTTAAACAAACCACTTAAACAAAAGCTTTAAATTTAAGCTTTTAATTAAAAGTTTGTAACATAAGCTTTTTACTCAAAACATCAATTAAGCAAAAGCTTTTAACTGAAGCTTTAAGTCTAAATTAAGCTTTTAATTAAAAGCTTTTACAATAATATTTTTATTATTTTCGAAATTTTTTTTTTTTTTTTTTATAAAAATTACTTTATAAAATTTTTTTTAATAATACAAATTTTCTACCAAGCACTTAAGCAAACTTAAAACTAATACACAAAAGCTTTGCGGCTTCTCTTAAATAGTTTGACATAAGCTTTACAGTTTTGAAAAACAAAATGTTTCATTAAAAATTTTAGAAAACTTATTTTTAAAAGCATCTAGTCAAATCTTTTTGTTAAAAGCTTATAAAATATTAAAAATTAAGAAACAGCTTTCAAAATTAAGTAGAAATTCCAATTTAGCAATAATACAGGCCGTTTAAACGAAACAGTTTGGAAAACTTTAAAGCTTTTTGTTAAAAGCTTAAAAAATTTCTTTAAACGAAACTTTGTGAAAGCTTTTATATACTAAATCATTCGCAAAAAGCTTAAAAAATGCAAAACTTATTTTGCAAAGGCTCACAATTTTTTATTTATTTGATGTTAAAAAAACTCAAAAGTTATTAGAAATAAATTTTAATTGATTTTCATGTTGTAAAATTCCTTTCTTCATAGAAAATAATTTAATGAAAATTAAATTTAATGAACTTAAGCCTAATTAAAAAATATTAAAAATTTGGATTAAAAACCATAAATAGTTCAATAAAATAACCACAATACTAATAATTGTGAAAGCTAAGGCACGAGCTCTATGTTTGCATTTGTCCTTCTAGTTGTGCTGAAAAGGTCAACAAGAATAAGAAAGACAAAAAATGAAAAAACAAAAAATATGTACTTTGAACTTCAAGAAAAATTCTTGACAAAAGTACGAAAAAACAGAAGTAAAGGAATAACATGTTAAAATAAATTAAAAATAGATAATCATTCAAAGCAAATTTCGATCTACCAAAGGTTGAATACAATTTGGTTTAAGGATTGATGTTTGACTAATGACGTCAGCAGTCGACGATGGCTGCGAGTGTTAAACGGCAAGCCCTCTGAGGAGATTGAGTGGTTGCAATCGAAACATGTCAGGGTAACCTGTCCGTAAACACCTGGGTTCGAGCCCAGATTGAGTCAAGAATGAAAAATTATCAATAAATTTTAATTGATTTTCATGTTGTAAAATTCCTTTCTTCATAGAAAATAATTTAATGAAAATTAAATTTAATGAACTTAAGCCTAATTAAAAAATATTAAAAATTTGGATTAAAAACCATAAATAGTTCAATAAAATAACCACAATACTAATAATTGTGAAAGCTAAGGCACGAGCTCTATGTTTGCATTTGTCCTTCTAGTTGTGCTGAAAAGGTCAACAAGAATAAGAAAGACAAAAAATGAAAAAACAAAAAATATGTACTTTGAACTTCAAGAAAAATTCTTGACAAAAGTACGAAAAAACAGAAGTAAAGGAATAACATGTTAAAATAAATTAAAAATAGATAATCATTCAAAGCAAATTTCGATCTACCAAAGGTTGAATACAATTTGGTTTAAGGATTGATGTTTGACTAATGACGTCAGCAGTCGACGATGGCTGCGAGTGTTAAACGGCAAGCCCTCTGAGGAGATTGAGTGGTTGCAATCGAAACATGTCAGGGTAACCTGTCCGTAAACACCTGGGTTCGAGCCCAGATTGAGTCAAGAATGAAAAATTATCAATAAATTTTAATTGATTTTCATGTTGTAAAATTCCTTTCTTCATAGAAAATAATTTAATGAAAATTAAATTTAATGAACTTAAGCCTAATTAAAAAATATTAAAAATTTGGATTAAAAACCATAAATAGTTCAATAAAATAACCACAATACTAATAATTGTGAAAGCTAAGGCACGAGCTCTATGTTTGCATTTGTCCTTCTAGTTGTGCTGAAAAGGTCAACAAGAATAAGAAAGACAAAAAATGAAAAAACAAAAAATATGTACTTTGAACTTCAAGAAAAATTCTTGACAAAAGTACGAAAAAACAGAAGTAAAGGAATAACATGTTAAAATAAATTAAAAATAGATAATCATTCAAAGCAAATTTCGATCTACCAAAGGTTGAATACAATTTGGTTTAAGGATTGATGTTTGACTAATGACGTCAGCAGTCGACGATGGCTGCGAGTGTTAAACGGCAAGCCCTCTGAGGAGATTGAGTGGTTGCAATCGAAACATGTCAGGGTAACCTGTCCGTAAACACCTGGGTTCGAGCCCAGATTGAGTCAAGAATGAAAAATTATCAATAAATTTTAATTGATTTTCATGTTGTAAAATTCCTTTCTTCATAGAAAATAATTTAATGAAAATTAAATTTAATGAACTTAAGCCTAATTAAAAAATATTAAAAATTTGGATTAAAAACCATAAATAGTTCAATAAAATAACCACAATACTAATAATTGTGAAAGCTAAGGCACGAGCTCTATGTTTGCATTTGTCCTTCTAGTTGTGCTGAAAAGGTCAACAAGAATAAGAAAGACAAAAAATGAAAAAACAAAAAATATGTACTTTGAACTTCAAGAAAAATTCTTGACAAAAGTACGAAAAAAACAGAAGTAAAGGAATAACATGTTAAAATAAATTAAAAATAGATAATCATTCAAAGCAAATTTCGATCTACCAAAGGTTGAATACAATTTGGTTTAAGGATTGATGTTTGACTAATGACGTCAGCAGTCGACGATGGCTGCGAGTGTTAAACGGCAAGCCCTCTGAGGAGATTGAGTGGTTGCAATCGAAACATGTCAGGGTAACCTGTCCGTAAACACCTGGGTTCGAGCCCAGATTGAGTCAAGAATGAAAAATTATCAATAAATTTTAATTGATTTTCATGTTGTAAAATTCCTTTCTTCATAGAAAATAATTTAATGAAAATTAAATTTAATGAACTTAAGCCTAATTAAAAAATATTAAAAATTTGGATTAAAAACCATAAATAGTTCAATAAAATAACCACAATACTAATAATTGTGAAAGCTAAGGCACGAGCTCTATGTTTGCATTTGTCCTTCTAGTTGTGCTGAAAAGGTCAACAAGAATAAGAAAGACAAAAAATGAAAAAACAAAAAATATGTACTTTGAACTTCAAGAAAAATTCTTGACAAAAGTACGAAAAAACAGAAGTAAAGGAATAACATGTTAAAATAAATTAAAAATAGATAATCATTCAAAGCAAATTTCGATCTACCAAAGGTTGAATACAATTTGGTTTAAGGATTGATGTTTGACTAATGACGTCAGCAGTCGACGATGGCTGCGAGTGTTAAACGGCAAGCCCTCTGAGGAGATTGAGTGGTTGCAATCGAAACATGTCAGGGTAACCTGTCCGTAAACACCTGGGTTCGAGCCCAGATTGAGTCAAGAATGAAAAATTATCAATAAATTTTAATTGATTTTCATGTTGTAAAATTCCTTTCTTCATAGAAAATAATTTAATGAAAATTAAATTTAATGAACTTAAGCCTAATTAAAAAATATTAAAAATTTGGATTAAAAACCATAAATAGTTCAATAAAATAACCACAATACTAATAATTGTGAAAGCTAAGGCACGAGCTCTATGTTTGCATTTGTCCTTCTAGTTGTGCTGAAAAGGTCAACAAGAATAAGAAAGACAAAAAATGAAAAAACAAAAAATATGTACTTTGAACTTCAAGAAAAATTCTTGACAAAAGTACGAAAAAACAGAAGTAAAGGAATAACATGTTAAAATAAATTAAAAATAGATAATCATTCAAAGCAAATTTCGATCTACCAAAGGTTGAATACAATTTGGTTTAAGGATTGATGTTTGACTAATGACGTCAGCAGTCGACGATGGCTGCGAGTGTTAAACGGCAAGCCCTCTGAGGAGATTGAGTGGTTGCAATCGAAACATGTCAGGGTAACCTGTCCGTAAACACCTGGGTTCGAGCCCAGATTGAGTCAAGAATGAAAAATTATCAATAAATTTTAATTGATTTTCATGTTGTAAAATTCCTTTCTTCATAGAAAATAATTTAATGAAAATTAAATTTAATGAACTTAAGCCTAATTAAAAAATATTAAAAATTTGGATTAAAAACCATAAATAGTTCAATAAAATAACCACAATACTAATAATTGTGAAAGCTAAGGCACGAGCTCTATGTTTGCATTTGTCCTTCTAGTTGTGCTGAAAAGGTCAACAAGAATAAGAAAGACAAAAAATGAAAAAACAAAAAATATGTACTTTGAACTTCAAGAAAAATTCTTGACAAAAGTACGAAAAAACAGAAGTAAAGGAATAACATGTTAAAATAAATTAAAAATAGATAATCATTCAAAGCAAATTTCGATCTACCAAAGGTTGAATACAATTTGGTTTAAGGATTGATGTTTGACTAATGACGTCAGCAGTCGACGATGGCTGCGAGTGTTAAACGGCAAGCCCTCTGAGGAGATTGAGTGGTTGCAATCGAAACATGTCAGGGTAACCTGTCCGTAAACACCTGGGTTCGAGCCCAGATTGAGTCAAGAATGAAAAATTATCAATAAATTTTAATTGATTTTCATGTTGTAAAATTCCTTTCTTCATAGAAAATAATTTAATGAAAATTAAATTTAATGAACTTAAGCCTAATTAAAAAATAAAAAAAAAAAAAAAAAAAAAAAAAAAAAAAAAAATATTAAAAATTTGGATTAAAAACCATAAATAGTTCAATAAAATAACCACAATACTAATAGTTATTAGAAATAGATAAAATGGTTATCAAAAAGCTTTTAAAAGTTTGTTTTTAAAATTTTCAAATAATTTTTAAATTTATTATTATTTAAAGCTTCTTAATAAATATTTACAAAGTTTTCAATAACAACTTTAAACGAAACTTTTCAACTTTTAAGAGCAATTGTAAAAATTTCCTAAAATAAACAAATTGTTTAAGCTTTAAAACTTATAACGTCTTTTGTAAACCTTTTTCTAAATATTTAAAGGTTTAATGATAAGCTTTTAATGTGTATGCTTATATCGCAGTTTATAACGCAAGAAAAGCTTACAATTTTTGAAGCTCGTTAAAAATATTTCGTAAGTTAAAAACACAAGAAAAAGCTTAAAATGTTTATATAATAAGTTTAAGCTAGAAAGCTTTAAAAAATTTTATTTCTTCTTAAGCTTCATAAATTAGAAAAAATTTAAAAACGAATTTTTTATTTACTCCTAAAACTTTTTCCAAAATCCAAAAAAAAACTCCAAAAAATCATTATTTTTTTAATAAGAAATATGTACCAACAATTGTACAACAATTTTACAAACGCAAGAAGAAAAGCTTACAATTTTTGAAGCTCTTTAAAAATATTTTGTAAATTAAAAACAAAAAAAAGCTAAAAGGTATTTATATAATAAGTTTAAGCTAGAAAGCTTTAAAAAATTTGTTTCTTCTTAAAGCTTCATAAATTAGAAAAAATTGAAAAACGAATTTGTAATTTACTCCTAAAACTTTTTCCAAAATCCAAAAAAAAAGCTCCAAAAAATCATTATTTTTTTAATAAGAAATATGTACCAACAATTTTACAAAAAAGCTTAAAAAATTTCTTTAATTTCAATACCTAAAGTTTTCAATTTGTAATAAGTCCATAACAAAAGTTAATCTTTAATGTTAAGCTTTTAAAAAGCTTTTTAGGTTTTAAATAGATTGCATTTTTTTTATATTTCTAAGTAAAAAAGCATTAAAGGATTTTTTTGAATCAATAAACGATGCCGTATTATGATATAAAGCATTTTTTTGTAGATTTAAGATAAAACTTAAGAGCCAAAATTCTTAAACATTAAGAAAACTTCTTGCAGTTTTTAAGTAAATTTGGTTCAAATGTCAACAAAGATGTTTAACTTTAAAAGTTAAAAAAAAAAAAATATTTAATTAAAATGGTTTTTAGAATTTGCATCTTTGCTTTTTTGCGAGTAACATTTAAAAGCTCTGTGTGAAGCTTTCTTATGTATATTAAAAACATTTTCTTCTCAATAATTTTAATCGTTCATTGTTTTTAGTTAATTTTTTTTATTTTTTAAAATGAGGTGTCAAAAGATTTCTGTTTTTCTAACAGCAATCAGAAATACTTTGAATAATTTTGTGAAAATTTTTTTCTTTAGTATTTATTTCTTATATAAATCTTTCAATTTCTAACAATTAAAAAACCATTAAGACACATTAAACTTAAATAAAAACGATTTTTTTTAAATCTCTGCTGTCATCAATGAGATATTTAAAAAGTCATATCAACCCTTTAACAATCCTTTCAGTTTTTTTTTTTGGAAGCACGTGTCTATTTCTTTCCATAAAATCTTAACAAAACGATGTCTCCCCCTCAGATTTCCATCAACACTTGCTCTCTATTTGACTTGAAAATAATCTCTTTTACATAAAATCTCTTCTTTTTTTTATGTTTTGGGTTTTTATTTCTTGTAAGTTGTTTTATTTTTTAAAATTTTTGGGCAATATTTTGTCATTTTGTGTTTAAGATTATTTTACATTTTAAGTGTTTTTTGTTTTTTTTTTAAGTCTTGGTCATGTGTGTGTCCCTTAAGTGTCTCTATGTCATTTTTGTGACATCAAACATTTCAAGCCGGCAAAACATTACACACTTTTGTCAATTGTCTAGGCAGGGAGCAGCACAGCAGGT
The DNA here is from genome assembly GCA_930367215.1 of Pollenia angustigena. Taxonomy (NCBI): domain Eukaryota; kingdom Metazoa; phylum Arthropoda; class Insecta; order Diptera; family Polleniidae; genus Pollenia; species Pollenia angustigena. The sequence continues at coordinate 207,547,574 of OV884060.1, forward strand.
CATTTAAAAATTGTTTTATAAGATTTAAAGGACTTTGCCGCTTCTGCTATTTGGGTGACCTTTTATTCTTGACTGTTAAGATGGATTTTTACAATAAGATCTGAGTTAGAAAACCGTTTGGATTTTTGTTCAATTATATCATATTTCAAAAAAAAGTGACCTTCAAAAATTAAAGACAGTTTGTAACTGAATATGAAGGTTGGAGAAATTCTACGAAGATTTTTTTTTAAATCCCTGAAGGAATTTTTGCTAATTTTTTTATTAATTTTTTTTTTCACTAAACTTTTCCTCTTAAATAGTTAAAAAAAATAACACAAAACTTACCCGAACTTGGTCGATCACTGTAGCGCGTGCAGAACACCCAGGCAGGCCACATGTCATTTTTGCCTGTTTCCGAGTTGGTAGTCGAACCGGTTTCTGATTTTGTATCATCCGAACTTTCCATGCCGGAATCGCGACTAATGGCCGACGGTGGTGGTATCGGTTGGGGGCTGGCATTTTTTCGAGAGGTGGGTGAAGAATTCAAAGATGACGAATTCGAAGATGAAGCACAGGAGGAGGAACCAGACGATGAAGATGATGAAACGGAGGCGGAAGTATTTGGCAAAGATGGAGAAGGAGAAGATATACTAGCCACTGAAGAGCAGGATGGTGTACTAGCCGCCGGTGGTATTGATGGCGTTTGCCCAATTTGTGAAACTGTTTTGCACAAAGAACCCAAAGCCGATTGTCCCGTCGAGCAGGTTGAGGAAGAGGATGTCGAAAGGGCAGGCGAAGTTAGTAAAGGTTCAAGGGATTTTGCATGCAAATTGTGGTGTTGGGGTAAATGAGACGTGTGATGTGGCTGTTGAGGTTGTGGAAGGGCAGGGGGTCCGGCTAAAATCCCTGTTCTACGCATTCTACTTTGTAGAATTTCTTCATGGATTCTGGGATAGGCAGCAGGATTAAAGCAATTCAAAATATTGGCCCTTTCTAGCATCATGGCGGCTGTAGCTGCAGCAGCAGCGGCCTGTTGTTGGCGGCTTAATTCTAGTAAATCTACTCTTGTAAAAGCAGAGGGAGTGGCTGTGGCCGCTCTACTGTCATGGAATGGACGAAATATACTGGCGGCATTGGGGAAACGGTTATGTTTACTAATCACCTCCTCTTTAGATTCTAGCTGTTGTTGTTGTCCTATGCGATCACTCAATATATTCGATATCGAAAAGGCCAAGGTGGGTTTGCTCGATTGTTGATGAGCCGGCGGTGGTGTTCGATGTATTTCATTGTCATCCTCATCCACATCGACATCAATATCAGCCTCATCTTCATCTTCGGTAACATTGCTGCCATGTAAATTAGACTGATCATGTTCGCCATTATAACTGTCACCCATTATAGAATCACTTTCTTCCTCTTTAATGGTCATGGTAGAAGCGGGTGTAGAGGATGTGGAATGGGCTCCAGGTGAAACACTCAAACGAGCTTGTGCCGATAAATCATAGCCGGGGTGTTGAAACACTCCAGCGGCTAATTGCTGTTGATGTAATTGTTGTAAATGATGTAGCTGTTGCAAGTGCTGCAACTGCTGTTGTTGATATAGGGATGCCACGGTATGTGGCAACATATTGGCGGCTGTGGCTGAAACTGGGGAATCTGTTTGGCTTAAACTCATATCCAAAAGGTCCGTAGCCGTAGGTGTAGAGGTTAAAAAATGTGCTTGATTTAGGGGAGACTGAGGTAAGCCTGCTGGTGGTGATGGTGCTGTTTGGGGGCTACAACGATCCTCTAAGGCCATTTGGTGGTTTTCAACAACAATTTATTTCAATTTTTTTTTTATGAAAAAAAAATAATTTTTTTTTTTATTTTGTTTTTTAAAACACTTTTATTTTATTTTATTTATTCTAACACATTGATTTTTTTTATGTTATTAAAAATTTTTTTATTTTTGATAAAAAAAAATTTCGTTCTTTTATTTTTAGTCGCGTAAAACTTTTATTATTCTCGTTTTAATTTCCAGTTTATTTTTGTAATACGGTGTTTCTTTTTTTCTACGTTTTTTCTTTCTTGTTTTATACACACGTCCGCTCACGTTGAAGTCAACGAGTAAATTAACTAATCACAGTTGTTTAACGTCTTTACCAAGTGAAGCAGCAAACCAAAATACAAACACTCTTGTTGTTGTTGGTTTTTTCAATTAAAAAGTTGTTCTTGTTGGTTTTTGTTTTAATAGACTTTGTCTCTTTTTTTCAACCGACTGAGCAGAAAGTTAGACAAGGACAAAATTATATATGTTTAGTTTTTGTATATAAAGAAAAGAGTAGTCTTATTTTTTTTTTAATATCTTTATCTGGTCTTTATTTAAAATCTTTAAGATTTATTTTGTAAGTTTTTGTTTGGATTTGATATTAAATTTCACAAATTTTTTTTGTTGAAGAATTAGGTATTTAATTTAATAAAAATATTGTATATTTTGTCAAATTTTTTTTTTTTTTTTTATAGAAACTTTATTCCGCTTATTAGAGCTGGTTGTGTGTGACACTTACAGATGTCACCTGTAATCTGACAGACGTTTTGCAAACGTTGATGTTTAGCAGCTCAAACAACGACGTCAAAATTTAAGAAAAATCCAACTAAAAAAGGCGCAAGTACATACAGAGCTCATAAATTCATTAAAATAACAAACACAAGCACACACTCTCAAATTCTCTGTTAAGCCAAAACAACCACCCTGTTAAACTCTGTTTAAAAAATACACACAAACTCACGGATACTCTGTTTTTTAGATATTTTCAGAAAGAAAAAAAAACATTTTCCTCAATAGGGCTTGTTAAAATTGTTTATAACTTTATTAAAAGAAAAATGACAGTTCTCTTAACTGCAGCAGCAGCGACAATAACAAAAACACTAGGAAAACACCCAAGCAAACAACCGTTATATAGTTAACTCTTTCGCTCTTACAAGAAGAAAACGAAGAGAAAGAAACACTTGTAGTTTTCTGAAGGGAGGAGTCTATTTCTTGTTAACATAGAGTTTAACTCTTTTAGAATAAAAAATACACGGGGTTTATGTGCAAAAGAAAGAGCAAATACGAAAGATTTTGAATTAAAATATAAATTCCCCTTTTTGAATGAATGAAGAAAAGCATTTAATTTTTCTTAATCTTCATGTGTCAGTCAACAACTCAATTATATACATAGAGAAAAAGCATTCTATACAATTTTCGGCCACAACAAAAACAACTGAGGATATTTTTCTTTTTCTAGCTTAATCTTTTTCTCTCTCTCTCTCTCTGTCGTTGTAAGTGCATAAGTTTTGCTCGTTATTGTTGTTTTTATTAAAGTAAATAATGTGGACTTTTTTACTTTGTAATTTTTCCATTTACTTCATCAATATGCTGCTTTTTTAATGAAATTTTCACTGATTTTGTTAAAATAAAAATAAATTAAGGTGGGGTTTTAAGTGTGCGTGTGTCAGTTGATTATGCATAGACCTGTCAAAGCTATCAACAGCAACAACAACAAGAACAAGAAAGTTTAAATGAAGACAAAAATCACAAAAACAGCAACAACTACAAGAAAATAAATAAATGTTGATGATTTTATTTTCAAATCTCAATTTAAAAACGTGTTGGTAGTTAGTTGTTGGCTGTTGTCTGTGAGAAAATTTTTTGATTTTTCACTCAATTTGATTTTATTTGTTTGTTTGTTTGTTTTCACATATTTTAACAAACCTGTCAAATAATTTAAGGTGTTTATTTTGAAATTCAATTAGAAATTTATTTGTTTATTTAAAACATGTTTAGAAAAGAGACTAGCCTATAGATTAGCAATTTTATACCTACCTAAATAAAAAAAAAATTATTATTAATACGATTTCCGTATGATTTCCCAGTTTTTCATATTTGACAAATGCCTACACTGAAATTTATTGTTGAGGGAAAGCTAGTTTCTATGCGCATTTCGCCGGTTGCTTAGACCAGCTCATCAGGAAACCTTTTCCACAGATTTAAGAAAAGCCAAAAATACTAAACAAATAAAACCCTAAAGCTTAGTTATAAACACTCTAATAATGGCCATTTTCTCATTAGCCAATTATCTTTTTTCCCAACGAAAAACTGCACATTAAAGAAATTTGGTTTTCTCAATGTCTAATTTGCTTCCATTCTGTCGCAAAGCTAACCAGCACCCATCTGCCAATTATTTATTTTCCTTTTATTTGTCGTACAGATAAATTCAATCAGCTGACTCCCAACTTTTACATGTATTTTGAGTGGCGTTGCCAGCTGAAAACAATGTTTTTTGTCGGTATATTGAGAAAACCAAAATCGTTAACGGACAGTTTATCGGTCCAATAAATTTATGTTGACATTAAGTAACAGGCAGTTTGTCGATACATTGAGAAAATGGCCATAAGTCTTACTTGTTACAATATCAAAGCTTAAACAAAACACCAACAATAAACAGTGAGTTTATCCTTTCTTACATTAAAAAATTATTTTTTTACAAAATACCTACCTAATAAGGCAAAATAGGTAGGTATTACTTAAAATGACAAAAATTCAGATGAGAAATAGGTACCTACATAGGTAATGCAATAAATGATAACTTTGAAATTTTTATATTTAAAATAAACATACCCTTGAAAACTTATATAGGTAATTCTGGGAATATATTTTTTATTTAATTTATAAAAATTTTAAATGGTTTTCTGTAATAAGTACGCAGCAAATTGAAAAAAGCATAATAAAGAGGTGGTGGGGGAAGAATTTAAAGCAGATGAAACTAGACTAGCCTTGATATTGGGCATTTTAGTACCTACAAACCTACAGAATTATTATCATAGGTACCTACATACACTGATAGAAAAATGCATCTTCATATTGGTGATGCCCTAACATCAGAGTTGTGACATCAATGTTTTCACAAATGGCATCAATGATGCAAAAAGTAACATCAATCCAATGACTAACGTATTCGTACAATTTTGTCATTTTTTACGTTTCATCTATTTTATGACTATAGTGACATCAATTCGATGCCACATTTTGTATATTATTAACATTATTTTCATGATTACAATTTATTATAAGAAGCAACAATTCCTAGGTATATTCTATTTTTTTTAAATTATTTAGTTAAATACATCAAATGTTTAAAGTAGAATGATTACGAACACCATATGGGGCATGGTGCTGGTGTCTTATTATTGAGAGTTCTGCTGTAAACAACGGTCGTAATTCAACAAACGTGAAACAAACATATGTAACGGGTAAGAAAATAAAAATATTCTCTCACTTTGACTTAAGTCAATTCCAATGACTTTGACTTAATGAGAAACTGTCATTAAATTGATGCTAATGTGTCCTTTCTCCGATGTTACTGCGTCATTGCACTGAAGACATGTTCGTCATTTCTGTGATGACGATGTGTCATCCCATTGATGACATAATTTCATTTTTACCCTGATGACACTTTTGCCAAGTGATGTCAAGGTTGGTGAAGAGTGCCATTGGGTCAAAAACAGAGACACTTGTCATAGTACTGATGTCAAAATACATCAGCGTTATGACGCCTTTTCTATCAGTGTTTATTAAGAATTCTTCTGTAAACGAAGGAAATACAACAGAAGTGAAACAGAAACGGGTAAGTAAATAATAATATTCTTTCAATTTGACACGTCACTCTTAATGATACAATTTTATGACAGTTTGCCTAATAAGTCCTTTCTCCGATAATACTGAGTCATCGAACTGATGACATGTACTATTTAACTAACTGCGATTCGTCATTTATGTGATCCAATGTGTCATCTTATTGATAACCTAATTTAAATTGTTGACCCTTTTTTGATGAAAAGTGTCATGGGGTCAAATACTAGTCATAGTACTGGTGTCAAAATACATCAGCGTTATGACGCCTTTTCTATCAATGTACACATCATCCAACAAAATGTTTATTTATATCTTAGGAAGAGTACATATTTATATAACTTTCTGTTCTTATTGCACCATGGTGAATGGTATATAAGATTCGGCATAGCCGTATAACACTCTTGCTTGTTTTTTTCTGACTCAAAAATTATCAATTCTTTTGAGTTGTTTTGACCAAAATCATTTCAGCTTTTTCTATTTAGAGTTTACTCGATTTTTTAACAATTAAAAGCACAAAATAACCCATAAGTCAATTTTACGAGTTGAATGAGTTTGTTTGTACTAAATTTAAAAAAAGTTTAGCATCATGCGGTGCTTTTAACTACTTTTAAATAGCAACAAATACATAAATAAAAGAATTAACTAATGATTGATTTTTGTCAAAACCAGCTACTATTTCAATTTAAACCGCAAAATAATATTCAACCATTAAAAAAAAAAATCAAACATAAATCAATGGAGCAATAAAAAGCTGACATAAAAAATAAGCAAAATAGAAAAATAATTTTAGTTAAATTTGAAAAAAATTAATTAAAAAACAATTTAAAATAAATTAAAATTTCACATCAAAAACTTGACGGCAAAACATGAACATTAAGTAAAACCAATCTTGAAAAGTATTTTTTTTTTTGGGTGAGGGTGTGAAAAAAGTTTTTTCCAGTTTTTTTTTCAAATTAAAGTGAAAATATAATTAATTAGCAATTGCATTGAAGTTTTTTTATGCATCATTAACCTAGAAAAATGCTTAAAATGACAACAAAAAAAATTAAATTGTAATTTGACTGTAATTAAGTAGGTTTTATCATTAATATGTTTTTAATTTTCATTTCAGTTAACTAACATTTTCAAATTTTAGATTTAATAGAAAAAATCGCATACCTTTTAATAGGCAATTGCAAAAACAAATTCGTCCATTTATTTTTGGAAAATTATAGATTATTCAACTTTATACACTCTTTATGACATTTTTCAAGAGAAAACCTTTTCAAATTTTAAAATAGATTTATAAAACAAAATGTGAGACAAAGGTAGTCTCCATTTTTTTAGTTTCTATAATAAATAACTTAATCCTATACACATCTTCTTACGCTGATAGAAAAGGCGTCATAACGCTGATGCATTTTGACATTAGTACTATGACAAATGTCTTCGTTTTTGACCCCATGACACTTTTCATCATGGTAATGTCAACCTTCACATAACTTGGCCAAAGTGTTATCAGGGTCAAAATGAAATTATTTCAGCAATGGGATGACACATCGGCATCACAGAAATTACGAACATGTCTTCAGTGCGATGACGCAGTAACATCGGGGAAAGGACACATTAGCATCAATTTAATGACAGTTTGTCATTAAGTCAAAGTGAGAGAATATTATTATTTACTTACCCGTGACGAATGTTTGTTTCACGACCTTTGTTTACAGCAGAACTTTCAATAATTAGACACCAGCACCATGCAGGGTTGTCAGATTGATTTTGACCTTTTTCACCAAATTCAAGTCAAAAATCGCCAAAATCGCCAAAGCCCTTATTTTCAAGTTTTTGGCAGTAAGTCTGGGATCACACTATGAAAGTTTTCCTGCAGAAAGTCTGAGTTTATTGGTGAGACGGGAAGAGAACATGCTTTTCATCTCTCCTCTCTCACTCATAAGCTCAGACTTTCTGAAAGAAAACTTTCATAGTGTGAACCTAGACTTAAATACATATTTTTTAATTTATTAAAAATATTTTTTATAAATCCTAAAAAATTTATTTGTTCCGTATCGCTAAAATACGCCAAAAATTAAAAAAAAAAAAAAAAAAAAAAAAAGTCGCCATGATATATATTTGGCTTAATTTTTATTTAGAAAAAGTAAAAATAGCTAGTGAACACAAAAATGGTACGATGTTTACTGTAAAATTGTTTAAAGCAACAAAAAAAAAGATTTTTTGCAGCGAGTATTGAACAAATATTGGAAATAAAGGGTGGTTAAATTTTTTGATTTTGTTGAATTTGAATAAAACACAAATTATTTAGGAAATTATTGTAAATTTTTTTATTATGATAATATTGGTATGTTTCAATTATGTATGTGTGGAACAAAATATCGGCCAAATGGCAGGCTCACGGCACAACTCCATCCGATGGTTTCAATTTTTCGATGACACTGAGGCATAATTGAGTTTCTATCTCATCCTTTAGCTCTTGAATTGTTGCTGGCTTATCGACGTACACCTTTTCTTTCAAATAACCCCAAAGAAAGAAGTCCAGCGGTGTCAAATTCTTGGCCACCACGTGAGATAACACGACTATTATACTTGTCGCCCAAAAGAGCCCTTGTTTCGGCCACATCCATATCTGCCAATTCGGGCCATAAAAAGTTCGTTATCATCTCACGATAGCGAACTCCATTCACATTAACTGCCTGACCGGTCTAATTTTGGAAAAAATACGGCCCAATGATGCCGCCAGCCCATTAACCTCACCAAACAGTCAATCTTTGTGGGTACATTGGTTTTTCGACAAACACTCTTGGATTATCATTCGCCCAAATGAGGCAATTCTGCTTTTTGACGAATCCACTGAGGTGAAAATGAGCCTCATCACTGAATCACGAAGTGCACGAAATGCACGAAATGCATTTTGATTTGAACGCCCATTTTCATAATAAGCCTAAATAACTTTAACGCGTTGCTCGATTGTGTATCTTTCCATAGTTCAAATTGAGTTAGTCTAAAATTGAGAAATGTCAAATGAAGTGCAGAAAAATACTTGACGTTTAAGTGTGGTTCACATTCAACATCGGACCTTAAAATTTAACCACCCTTTACATTTTTATATATGTTGTAGTTGCAGCTTTATTATGTATCTGAAACGCTTCCCCGACAAAGCTCCCTATTTGTCTTCTTTTGTGGAATACATTGTAAGGGTATTGCATTTATTCAACGATGGTACAAAAGAAGTGCAACTTGTAACACGTAAAAACGCGTCTAGAAGTTCGTAATAATTCCACTTCGAAGGCGAGTTTTAGTAAAGTTCTTAGCTTAAAGACAGGCATTACTAGTAATAATTACCAGCATATAAAGAACAGTCAAAGTAAGTTCCTTAAAATTGTACGTACCTTCCGTACCGTTTCAGCTTTAAAGTTTTGGCATAAACTTGTTTATCTTTCCAACTAACCCACGCTAATTTTTTCATTGTGTTTCAAAAATGTCCAAAGGTATGTAAGAGTTCATAATAATATCACTAACAACAACGTATTGTATCTGTGATAACAAATTACCACATACATACATATAATGAAAAAATGTTCATAGACTTTAAATATATTTATGTTAAATTCTATTTATTGATTCTTTCAAAAGCACTTTATTTTCTCGGAGATATTCATTATCTTCATCAGCCATTTGAACATACTTTGAAATACTGACCATACTTCATATGAATGACTCAAATTTCATACAAAAATACTATAAGTACATATAATAAAAATAATATTATTTCTCAGTATTGAATTTAACGAATTTCAAAACAAACGCATAGCTCATCAAAAATAGCCAACAAAATCGCCAACTTTTTTGTTAAATCACCAATAAATCGCCATGACGCCAAATCGCCACGTTTGGCGAGAAATCGCCACATCTGACAGCCCTGTCACCATGTCCCATATGGTTTTCGTTGTCATTCTACTTAAAAAATTTGATGTATTTAACTAAATAATTAAAAAAAAAAAAATATATAGGAATTTTTGCTTCTTATAATATATTGTAATCCTGAAAATAATGTTAATAATATACAAAATGTGGCATCGAAATGATGTCACTATAGTCATAAAATAGATGACACGTAAAAAATGACAAAATTGTACGAAGACGTAAGTCATTGGATTGATGTTACTTTTTGCATCATTGATGCCATTTGTAATAACATTGATGTTACAATTCTGATGTTAGGGCATTATCAATATGAAGATGCATTTTTCTATTCTATCAGTGTAGATACAGTTAAATCCAGATAGTTCGTAACCGAAGGAACTGAACGTTTTTACGAATTTGTAAGAGTTTTCGAAATAAAGAGATTTGGATTTAACGAGATTAAAATTGAAAAAGAACGATTTATAGGGGTTTGAATTTATTGACGTTTAAATTAAAAGACAAATGCTTAACCCTAGATACACTTTCTTATTTTTAATACACTACACACTTTCTTCGTCGGATCGACGAAGTCCGTTTATGATCTATCCTCAAACCCACCCAATATAAGGAAACACGAAAATTTTTGTTTAGTTTATAAAATACTTAAGTTTTGATTCATTCTAAATAGTATATTATAGTTAACTTCAAAACTTAATACTTAAACACAACAAAAGCAAGGCAAAGCTTTTTTCGTCAATACGACGAAGAAAGTGTATCTAGGTTTAAAAAAGGTTAAAAATTATACTAAAAGGCAAAATTTATCCATCGTCAGAGCGACGAAAACAATCAACGAAAAATCAGACTTACACACAACCTATAAGCACGTACTTCCACACACTTCAGCAGATCAGCAATATCTACAGCTACATGAAATTTGGAAGAGTTTCAGTGAAAAACTGCGGAGTTAAATAAGTACTTTTTAACGGTATTCGTCAATACGACGAAGAAAGTGTATCTAGGGTTAAAAAGTTATTTTTCTTTTAAAATTTTACGTCACACTTTTCACAAAATCAAGAAACAAACTAATCTAAAGAAACATAAAAACTTCTAGAAAGAAAACTAACGGTAGTCGAAAAAAAACTTGTAAGAAAACCTTTCCTTTTATTTTTTTTAATACATGATGGGTTTTCTAACGAATTATAAGAGGTTGTTGACGATTGAGTACGACTTAAAGGGGTCTCCTCAGACTTTGAATTAATTACAAAAAAAGTACGAGTTTCAAGCGACCAGCCGTTTATTTTTGTTATTGTTGAGGTTTTTGAATTAACGGGGTACGCGGTTTGACTGTATTTGCATTGGTAAAATGATGCTTTGCTATTTGGTACAAACCATTTAGAAGAAGTTATAAAGCAAGCTTGAACCAAAATCACTCCGATGCTTGGGAATTAATCCAATACGAAAATTGGAAATTTTTGTTTGTGTTTCCATCAAATGTTCATTGCAACATTTCTCATAATTAGGTAAAATAAACCTTCCTTTAATTTATCGCTCTCTTTAGGTTAAAGTAAAGTTGTAACAATGGATTACTTTTTATACGGTCGATAAAATGCTGCCTTTGGCTATCGGTAAGTAATGAAGTCTTTTTATTAATTTTAAGTTTTATTAAATTTTCTTGTTTATTTTGTTTTTTAATGTTTTTCTAACAGTTAACATTTTTTTTTCAAATTTTGATTTTCTTCAAAATTGTTGATTAACCATTCTTTATTGGAAATTTTTTAAATATGTACCTATTCCCAAAATAAATTTAGATATTTGTAATAACAAAAAAATGTTTGCACGACGGTTTTTTAAATTCTATTTTTTCCATTTTTTGTTTTTTTTTTTTTTTTAATTTAAAAGTTTCAAGAGTAACTTGAATCTATCACTTTTGTATTTTTTCTTAAAAGTTTTAAAATTGAAATGCCTTTTTTTAAAAAAGTCCTAATTTTATTCTCTCCTCTTTTTAAAAACAAAAAAATAAATCTTCAGCTCAAACAGATCAATGACTTTTTACAAAAATCGAAAATATGAGAGACTGCAAAAAAATGTATACCTATTTCAAGCGAATATTCGATTAAAATTTAATCAGTTATACCTATTTTTTATTTATTTTAGTCCTTATCGCAAAAAAGCTTAAGCGTCAAAAAGCGTGAACTACAGAACAGTGGAAGAAAATAGGTCCCACCCTTTACAGAAGTGGAAGACATGTCCTAATGCATTAATTCGAAAACGTTACTCTTGTTATTGTGTCATGGCTTTTTGGTGGAAAAGTAAGTTGTATTGACCTGGTGTTTGTTTAGAGCACATTAAATTAAGGTCGCATGACTGGTAATCACTTTTATCTAGAACGCATCTATCCATTTAAAGATTCTCACAAAACATGTAAAATCAATTAAAAATAGATAATCATTTAAAGCAAATTTCGATCTACCAAAGGTGTAGTACAATTTGGTTTAAAGATTGATGTTTGACTATTGACTGCCAGCAGTCGTCGATGGCTGTGAGTGTTAAACGGCAAACCCCTCTGAAGAGATTGAGTGATTGCAATCGAAACATGTAAGGGTAACCTGTCCGTAAAAGCCTGAGTTCGAGCCCCAGCTGCAGTCAATAATGAAAAATTATCTATAACAATTTTAATATGCATGTTGTAAAATTCTTTTTTTATAAAAATAATTTAATGAAAATTAAATTTGGTGAACTTTAGCCTAATTAAAATAGGTACCTATGTAAATTTGGATTAAAAGATTTTCTACCTTTTTTTTTAAATCGGAACAATATCGAAAATATAATAAACAAATTACCGAGTTATGTAGTAGGTACCTACTATACCTACCTATTATACCTACCTATAAAAATAATTTCTTTAAAATGTTTTATTTAAATTTAATTAAAATTTTATAAAAAAAAATTCACCACAAACATACCTAATGAAATTCAGAATTTTCTGAAATAAACATATAAATCTACTCTATTTATCAAAAACAGACAGACAGACAACAAATTAAAAAATCAATTTTAATAACTTAAACAGAGACAGAACAAAAAAATTCTTTAACCAAATTAAGAGAACCAGAAAACAAAGATGTACAGAAAAACTCTTCAGAAAAAAACCCATAGCACAGCTCTAAAAGATCATGACAAATTTATTAAAAAATAACAAAAACCAAAATCGGAAAGAAGAATTGTAAAAAAAAGAATTATAATAATCAATTTAGTTTTGAAAAGTTAATTTTTAATATGCTTCAACTGCATAAACATACAAGCAAACGCATTAAATTCTATACACAACAAAAAAATAAGAACAACAACAAAGCAGGCATAACACCAGCTACAAAAGCACAAACTCAAAACAAAAGAAAGAGACTTTACAGCTGAAGTTTACAACAAGCATTAGTAAGTGAGAAAAAAAGAGATAGAGAGCAGTTGTAAACACACAAGATTGCATACAGATATTAAAAAAACCACTAGGCAGCCATTAAATAAAATTATAAACTTCTCCTGCTCATTAAATGTAAACAAACCGAAATTCTCCTTAAATATGTTTGTAAGTCTAAAGCAAAAGAGCAAAAGAGATATCAAGATAACTTATGTTCGAAAATTCGAAATTGGAATGCTGGAGCATTTTTCAATATAAACTGCAATTTTTATTTGGATGTGTGTCTATCAGAGTAGTTAATTTTTTTTTCGATAGTTATTTCTGTCTTTCTTTCTCTATTCCAATATGAGTTAATAAGAAAAATTTGACTCAATTGTCCTGTCCTTCCATTACAACTAAAGTTACCGTCGTTTTTTGGCTTTTCGTTAATTTCACTAATGGCTGTTATGGTTTTATTTAAAACAACCACCGCCGGTCTTTTGAGTTGCTTTTTTTGGATGACTATTTTCTATTTTATTTAAGCAGCTGTTGCATTTTATTACGGGGTGTATTTTCTCTTTTATTAAATTAAATTCTTAAATAACATTCTTTATGTTTTACGAGGAAGAGAGGGTTTATAGTTAAACAAACAGCCCTTATAAAGAGTAATTACAGTTGCTGCCATAAAATTTTTTTTTTATTAAATTTATTCTCCCATTTTTATTTAAAAGTGGAAAAAATATGGCAGCTTAATTTTTAAGGAGTTTGGGTATCGAAATTCTTATTTTAAAATAAAGTGTTATTAAAAAATTTATTTTATTAAATCATAGGTATTTTATTTTTAAAGCGATCTTTCTTTACCGACAGCTTCCTTAAGCCGAGACACTGTTGCCTGGATCTCGTTTCTGTGTTTCTCGCATCTTAAAATTTCTCACATGAAGTGAAAAACAAAAAATTCCATCTTTTCACGATTTTTGAGAAAAAGTTTTTCTGGATTTAAATGCGAAAACAGACTACACTGACTCTTTTTTTACTGGAATATTGAATGCAAGCAAAACGTTAACGAATGAAATACATCTTAAAAATAAAGCAATCTGCCTGTTTTTCAAACTAAAATAAAAATTTTCGTTTGGAAATTTATACATATTGAAAATAAAAATACCGAACGAATTTAATTTTTTGTTGTGCTTTTATTACAAAATTCTCTTACTTGAAGTTTCTGTAAGTCGAACTTTTTTGTCGGGATAATAGTTTCGAGTTATAGAAGTTCAACTGTAGTTTCCTTTCTGCACTTAGCGAATTTTTATTTTAATTTGAAATAATTTTTCGCTGTTTTTGTTTAAATGAACGCGTTTCATCGAAAAATATTACGATGTGTGGAACACAGAAACGGGCTACTGATCCGGGAAGTGTTCAATAAGGAAAGCATTCAGAGCTTCCAGTCTCTATAGCCGACAGTTTAACATTTTCGAACGTAAACGTTCGGATAGTATTTTATATGGAAAATATTTTTAAAACTGAGTGTTTTTGATAGAAAAATCCCAATGCGAATGTTAACGTTCGAAATCGTTGAACAGCCAGTAAATTTTAAGGAAATTTTATAATTTTTTTTGATAAAGTAAAAATAAAAAATCTATGTTTTTTTAGTTATAAGTAAAATTTAGTTTTCTACTGTATGAGTTTTAATATTATTTCCTTGAATGACAGACGGCATAAATTAAATTGTATTTTCAAGTGAAATGTAAAGATTTTATTGCAAATTTTTTATTAAAACAAAAGATTCATTGAGTTGATTAACACTCTATTTGGCTTTAATACTTCAGCCCGACTTTTACTAATATTCTCATTTTTTCAAATGTCAATATGTAAGCCGTGCTTTACCTACTGTCACAAATTACCAAAAAGTCTCTCAAATGTATATAAAAAAACAATAACAAAATCGAAAAACATTTGATTCCATTCGGAATGTTCGATCAGTTTCGCACTTTGCTTAAGCAAATGATAGTTTCATTAAACTTAACCAAGAGTTTTCGTAAGTTCAATATGGTTTGCTTCATATGATTTACATATATTCGCGCATTTGCCTAATCTAACTTAAGCACATTATGGTTAGGCCTTAGGACTGAAAACTCTTTAACTTTAACAGTAGTTTTTATCTTAAACAAAAAACACAACTTAAATATCTAAAACGTTATATTATTCGCCAAAAATTACTAAATAATTTTGCAACGTTTTCATTTAAAAATTACTTCGAGAATGTTCTTCATTCCTTTTAATATCAGTCGTGTGTCAGTCAATTGTCATTTGACTTTTCGACAAGGTTACTCCCACATAATTCATTCTAATAATGTAGATTCAAAAAAGCAAAAACTAACTTGTCTATTCGAGCAGTAGTCTGTTTACGGTAAACAAACTATTAAGGATTCTTCAAACTTAGTTCTAAACACAATTTGTTGCCTTGAGCATTTTTACTATTTTATAAAATCACAGTTTAACAGTTATTTAAAGTCCTAAAACAGCCGACTTAAGAAAAACTATGTAAAGAATTGCAGAAGTTTTTAATTTCTAATAATGTCCTTGTTTTCAATTATTTACTCATCATTTCATTTCAACAAACATGACCCTGACAAAAATCAATTAAGAGTCGTGTGTCAGGTTTTATATGACCCTGTAAAGAAAAATGTTATTAAATGTTGGAACTGGTTGCTAAATTAACAAAATATTAAGCGCCATTATAACCACTTAGCGTTACTTAAAGTTAAGATTAAGTTAAGTTATAATTTATCTGTCAAAAAGCGTCTGTTATATGCCCGATAACATATAAAGCCAAGTTGTAATAGTGGTCCCAAGAAGGTTAATTAACCTAGAGTTTGCCTGCAGTAGCCTGTTTACAAATTGTATTCAAAATTCACTTTAAGGGGGAGGAGGGTTACATAGTAGAAATTCGTTCGGGACAGCCTTAAGAGCCGATTTATGACTGTGACTGTAGTCCCCCTTGAGTGCCTGCTTGCCTGTTTCGTGTAAAGTTTTTTATCAGAGCAATTTGAAGTTTCGCTTAAGGGCCTTAAGGAAATATCCTTAACATTTATCGCAAGTTATTTAGCTCCTTGAGACTAGATTTTTACTACGACTGTTGGCTACACTTTGATTTTTTGTAGCCAATGCCTGTGTATGAAAGCATGTAGGATGCTTTAGACTTTCTCCTTCGCCTGAAAAACTTAAATTTAATCAAGCAGAAAAGTAAGAAGGCAAGTCAAGTCTTAAGAACAATTGTTGAAATAAAACGTTGACTAAAATAGTTATCAGTTGTGTGGAAGTTAAAATGAGTTCAAGACTTAAATCTTCAGAATATTCAGGCGGATGACACTGTGAAGTCTGATTTTAGATTTTCGGTCTGCGGGCGGAGGGGCGTGGCAACACCAATGACATCTATATAATTTGGATGATTTTTTTCTTTAAAATGATCGCCATGGTCCAACTTAGATTTATACGAAAAGAAAATTTTGCCCCGCCCACTTGTTTTTGATTTACCTAAAATCAGAAAACGGCTCCATCGATTTGACAAATTTTTCTTTCAAATGTTCGGATTAATCCATTTTAAGTTTTCATCGAAAGAAAAATTTCCCACGCCTACTTTAACGCCCACTTTTTCTATTAAGGGCATAACTTGAGAACGGCTTGACCGATTTGGACGATTTTTTCTATAAAATCATCGCCATGGTCCAACTTAGGTTTTTACGGAAAGAAAAATTTGCCGCGCCCACTTTAACGCCCACTTTTTTTCGATTTACCTAAAATCAGAAAACGGTTCCATCGATTTGACTAATTTTTCTTTCAAATGTTCGTATCTTTTTAACGGATTTTAAAAATCGAACGCAAACATTTTTCCTAATTTGGACATGACAACGTCTGTCGGGTCAGCTAGTTATTAATATATTTGAAATCCCAATTTAGTTTCCCATGGGCTCCGTTAAACAAATATTTATTGAAATCATTTCATACAGAGAATATGCCACATATTTTTCAGATTAAAATTATAAACCATAATGCACGATGTAAGTTGTAAGTAACTACTTAACATCAAGTTTATTGCCCAACTTAATTTGCCATTCTCTTGTTTCAGAGTTTAGCTAATTCAACCATGGAGAGGCACACCATTGAGCAGCGCCTTAAGATTGTTGAAGGTCAGCATAATCGACCTCAGTGGATTCGTTAACAAGCAGAATTGCCGTATTTGGGCAAATGAGAATCCACAAGGGATTGTTGAAAAGCCGATGTATCCACAAGGAGTGAATATTTGGTGCAGCTTATGGCCTGGCGGCGTCATCGGTCCGTACTACTTCACAAATAGGTCCTGCCAAGCAGCAACCGTGAATTGTGTTCGCTTTCGCGTGATGATAACGGACTTGTGGCCAGAAATGGAGGATATCGCCCTGGACGATATGTGGTTCCAACAGAATGATGCCACTTGCCAAACAGCCAACAAACCAATGGCTTTTTTGCGAGAAATTCAATGGCCGTTTATCTCACGTCATAGCGATCATAATTAACCGCCACGATCATAATTAACCGCCACGATCATGTGATTTGACACCGTCGGACTTCTTTCTTTGGGAATATTTACAAGAAAAAGTTTACTTCAATAAGCCAAGAACAATTCAAGCGCTAAAGGATGAGATGCGTCGGCACATTAACGACATTGAACCCCAATTATGTCTCAGAGTCATTGAAAATATGAAGCATCATATACAGGTATGTCATCGAAGCCGTAGAGAGCATTTGGCAGATATTTTGTTTTGCACATAATTTTCATAGATCCTTCTATCATAAAAAAGAAATATTAGGATAATTCTCTGAAAACTTTTTGTTTTAAAATTAGCATCGTGCATTTGGATTGGACCACTCTTTAGTAGTTTTAAGTTTTTTATCAAAAATGTTTTTAGCTTTAAGCCATTTCAACAAATTTTTAGAAAAAGTTTTGAGTTTAAAAGCCGGTTTGCTATCCGTTGTTATTAATAATAAATGTATTTGGAAGCCCAACTTGGTTTTCCATGGGCTCCGTAAAACAAATACACCAATACCCCGGCTTGCGTCGCTAATTGGGACCGGAAAAACTTGATGCAAGCCAAAGCAATTCGTTTAATTGGTGCCGAGACTCATAATTTTAGCTGAAAAAAGAAATTTTGATTTGATAGACTTTATAACGGATAATTTTATTTTAGATCTTCAAATAAAGTTAAGGCTTTCTTTTGAATAACCTTTTATTTTAAGGACATTCATCGCAAATTTTAATCTTCAATCCAGATAGAAAGAATTGGCTCAGTTTTTTTTTCTCATTTTTGGAACCTGTTTATGTTGTAACGATGTTCTTGTTTCAACAAATTTCTTTATTTTATCAGCGCCACTGGAACAGCAAATGGATTTTATAGTAGAAGGGGCTAGTTCAAAGTTTCTTTCAATATCAACAGCCTTTTCCCCTGATTATATTGCGTCAAAATGCCAAGTTTTGCTGCAAAATATTGAAATATAACTTTACTTCAGCAAATGTAATTTGAAATCAGTTGCAATCAATCGTTCACATATATACATATTTGCATTAGACTTCAACGGGAAATCCCCTTTTTCTGTTTAATCTTCGTAAAAACATTTTTATATTAAGGACGCAAATAGAAGCACTAGCGACGCAACTTCGAAGCCATGCGACGCAAAGTTAAACAAAAACGACGCAACTTCGAAATCACAGAAATTTAAAAAAGATGCAACTTCGAAAACAACGCAAACTGAAGCGGCGCAAACCGTGGTATTGGTGTATTTAAAGAAAAATATTTCATGTGGGGAATATGCCATACATTTCTCAGATTAAAATTATATTATTTTATTAAACTTTTATTTAGTAAAAAGAAATTGAGAAAGCGACGGCTTCTCGTTAATTTGTCAACAACCCCTTTAACTTTTCTCTTGCACTCGTAAAATATTTTTTTTTTATTTAAAAAATATTATTTTATGAATTGTATCTCTAAAACGGTGGTTGGTTGCTTTCATTCGTTTTTTCTTTGCACCTTTTACATGCTTTGGCTTATAAGGCCGGTTAACCGTTGCTGTAATTTTCTTTTATCATGTAATGGAGATAACACTTTGTTCCTTATCAAGCCTTCGATCACACACACAGACACACACACAAAAACACTTTACCACTTTTGTACAAATAAATTGTATCTTTTTTTTTGCATTCATTATGCTCGTTTATATTTTGAATATAATTTAACTCGATAAACTCTTTATTTTTATTTGCCCGTTTCAGACCATTCGTCCATTATTCAGTGTGAACGCGTGAATTTTTTTGTTTGCACTTCTGTTTAGCGTTTCATTTAAATGTTTGAAAGATAAAAAAAAGAAAACAAGTATCTAGACTGTTGTGTTGTGTCATCATCAGTCTACACACTTATTTTTTTTCAAACTGACTGTTTGTATTTTTTCTTTTGGCTTTTTTCACGTAAACAAATTTAAATTACCCAGAGGAGGGTTAAGAATCCGCTAATTATATATTTTTATATTTAGACGAAGCAACAAAAGACTTAAACAATGAACTTTATTAAATAATTTGTTGTGTTTTTTTCTGATTAACAATAAAAACATTGTCATTTATTGTTAATAAATTATACCGGGTGATGTTTTAGCTATTATCTTTTTGGCAACACTGGTTTAAACAGCTGACGCACGTTTCGTGTTTTGTTTCACTGTCAAATATCTTCAGTTTGGTCTATAATTTAACCATGAATCGTCTTACAAACGAACAACGCTTGCAAATTATTGAATTTTATTATCAAAATGCGTGCTCTGTTAAGAAAGTTCATCGCGCGCTTCTTGTGTTCAGTGACGAAGCAAATTTTTGGCTGAATGGGTACGTTAATAAGCAGAATTGTCGATTTTGCAGTGGAGATCAGCCAGAAGCATTGCAAGAGCTACCAATGCATCCAGAAAAAGTCACAGTTTGGTGCGGTTTATGGGCTGGTGGCATCATTGGACCGTACTACTTCGAAGATGATGCGAATCGTTACGTAACTGTGAATGGTGAACGCTACCGTGAGATGATATCCAACTTTTTTTTGCCCAAAATGCAAGAGCTTGACTTGCATGACATGTGGTTTCAACAAGACGGTGCCACATACCACACAGCACGCTTAACAATGGACTTATTGAGAGGCGAGTTCGGTGAACATTTTATTTCACGTTCGGGACCGGTCAATTGGCCGCCTAGATCGTGCGATTTAACGCCTTTAGACTATTTTTTGTGGGGCTATGTTAAAGCTCATGTCTATACAAACATGCCCGCTTCAATTGACGCATTGGAAGACGACATTGAAGCATTTATTCATGAAATCCGGCCGAAATGTTAGAAAGAGTATGCCAAAATTGGACTAAGCGGATGTACCATTTGAGGCGCAGTCACGGTCAACATTTGCATGAAATAATCTTCAAACATTAAATTATATGGACCGTACTATCGATTCAAATAAAGATTTCATGCATTTTTCTGAATTTTATGTGCTTTTTTTTAACTTTCCTTTAGATCTTAAAAAATCACCCATTAGAATAACATTTTAAGAGTTTAATAAACTTTTAATTTTTTTTTATATACCGCTAAATAATTTCATTGTTCACAGTTTAATTTTGTATTATCTAGGAAATTCATTCGGGGGAAAAAAATTTAGTAACAAAACAATAACATTCCATAAAATCTTTATTATTGTTATTTAAATTGGATTTCATTTTTGGAAAGAAATATTGTTTCTTAATAACAAAAACTTAGGAAATTTTCGAAAAATATGTTTTGTGATAAAATATATGTTTGAACTTTTACCGCCTTCTTCAAAAAACCCAGACCTTTTATAAACCTGTGTTATTTGTTATGAATAAAGCAGTTAGAATATACAACAGGCCTATCACACATTCTAATTGAAGTGGTTTAAATTCCGTAGTTTCAATTTCGATCGAATTTGTTTTCGTTCTTTGAAAAAGCAAAATTCGATCGGAATTGATTTTTGTGACAGGCCTGAATATTAAAATCAGCGTTTAAAAAACTACAGTCAAAGTAGAAAACCTGCAATTTCTTCCAATTTTTCATTTGTCATTAGCCAAAAAAAAATTTTGCTTTAACTTCTGTTTTATTGAATGTAAACATTCGGCGTCAAACCAACTCAAAAAGTGAAAAGTTGTACAAAAATGTTCGGTTTTTGTTCGACAGTTTTTGGTTTCGACTGCAGTTTTGTAAACCCTGATTATAATTACCCAGCGGTAAATATTGAAAGGACCGCAAGTGGCAGTCCTTTTTGAAGTCCTCTATACTCCTTTCTAAAAGATTCGCTTCGCATGATATCCTGCCTTCAGAAGTATGCCTTCTAGAAGGTATAAACTTCTTTTAAAAAAACCTTCTGAAATATTCAGTACACATTCGCTACTCCCTTCTTTGAGAAGGGAGAAAGGAAGGTGTTCAGTTTTATTTACTTTTTATTTTTAGTGACCTTCCTTACTCCCTTCTTTGGGAAGGGATCGAAGTTGTTTTTAAAGGAAGTGTGGAAGACCTTGCGCCCAATGACAACCTGTAAAAAAAATAAATAAGTATGGAATGCAGCGAGAAGGGCTTCTGACTGCTTGTGACTGCTAAATAAAGCCTTCTATTAGGCCTCTTTACTCGTTCTAGTTAGCGCTGGGTATGTTTTGTAAAATCACGATGTCAAAGTATTTTTTTTTTTAATAAATTATTTTCTCCAAAAATTACAATCTCGAAAAATGCTCTAAAGTATGATGAAGAGCTGAAGAAAAATGTAACGGCAAAAAAAAAATTGAAAAAAGATGGAAGCCGGGGGAAGGTGTATCTCCACCAAAAATGGTGGATAATATTCCGGTCCAGAAGGTAAGTAAATATCAGTCTAAGGGACGATTACCATGCAGACAAGTGAAAAATTTAAAGTCGTTAAGTCGATGCTTTCCAAGACTCTACAAGTAGCTTCATTACAATGAAGGCTCTACTCCTTAAAAAGTCAAGACTTTTTTTCCCACCAAAATTCTTTCATCAATAAAGCCAAATTCAAAATTGAAGTAGTCAAGGTCTTGCTCTGAAATCAAATAAAAACCCGACACACGACTCTAATTGTCCTTGGTCAAGGTCATGTTTTTAAAGTTATTTAAGTAAAATTTTCTGTTAATTATTATTACACAAGGACATCATTGGAGAAGAAATTACTTAAATTTTTTACACCCGGTCTTTGACATTTCATTCATGATTTAGTAAAATGTGAAACAGACATTTCAGGGCAGAAACTGTGCTTAAAACAGTCCTGAAAAAGAAAGAGAGAGGGAGAGAGAGAGAGAGAGAGACTTACAGACAGTTTCTTCACAATAAACAAGCTACTGCTTTTCCTTTCAAGGTTCTTTTTTGTTTTTAATGATAGGAAATATTACAAAGTATATCGTAGAAGTCAAATGATAAATGACACACGACTGAAATTAATGCCAATCAAGGACTTTTTCAAGGTTATTTAAAAGAAAAATCTAGCTACTGCTTTCATAGTCAAGGCTATCTTCTCTTTTAAATCTGATATGAAAGCAAATACTCCATAAAGAGACAGCAAAGGTAATCCGGGGGCAAATTATGGCAGTCGTGATCGAATACTTTTTCGATTCGAAAGCAATTCAATTTCTAATTCTTTCTGTCCATACTGAACGGATCGAAATTATTTTGTTGGTGTTGTAAAGCATTTATTTGAGTTTTCAAACACTGAAAAAATAATAACGATTCGTTCAGTATTGACTGAAAATTGCGTTCGAATCGAAAAAGTATTCGATCACGACTGCCATGATTTGCCCCCGGTCGGAAATGTCAATACAGTAAAAGCTAACGCAGGCAGACAACGACCATCGGCGTAATTTTATCCACTAAGGGGAGATGTTCCTGTATATGATCATTGGTTTTAATGTGTTACTTGGTTTTATAGGAGAACTTATAAAACGTCCGCCTATGGAAGATGTCTGGCTTGAGGAGCTTTCAGTGTTTATGTATAAATATGTATAAAGGGTGGTCCAACCATAATACACGATTTCAATTGTGAATCTTAACCTTAAAGTCAAGTTTTTTGCCCAACTTAATTTGACATTTCTTTGTTTTAGTGTTTAACAAATTCAACCATGGAGAGGTATACAATTGAAGCCTTTTACGAAAGTAGGCGTTCCAATCAAAATGCATTTTTGCACTTTGTGATTTTTTTGGTCAGCATAATCGTCCAAATGTATCCTCAATCGGGAGAGCTCTGCGCAAATTTCTGCAAACCGGGTGTTTAAGAAATGTGAAAGCACCTGTGCGGTTAATGGTGCGGTTTATGGGCTGCCGTCGTCAACGTGCCGTACTTCTTCGAAAATGAGTTCGGCCAAGCAGTTACCGCGAATTGCGTTCGCCATCGCGAGATGATAACGGACTTTTTGTGGCCAGAAATTGAGGATATGGACCTGGACGATATGAGGTTCCAACAGGATGGTGCCACTTGCTACACAGCCAACAAAACAAAGTTTTTTTCTTGCACGAGAAATTCAATGGCGTGGCGATATTAATTGGCCGTAACGATCCTGTGATTTGACACCGTCGAACTTCTTTGTTTGGCGATATTTAAAAGAAAAAGTGTACGTCAATACGCCAAGAACAATTCAATAGCTAAAATATGAGATAATCTGGCACATTAACAACATTGAACCTCAATTATGTCTCAGAATCATTGAAAATATGGACCATCGGATAAAGGTATGGCACCAAAGCCGTGGCGTGCATTTTGCCGATATTTCTTTTAAAAATAGATTCTTCTATCATAAAAAAAAATATTAAGATAATTCT
Organism: Pollenia angustigena; assembly: GCA_930367215.1. Lineage (NCBI taxonomy): Eukaryota > Metazoa > Arthropoda > Insecta > Diptera > Polleniidae > Pollenia > Pollenia angustigena. The sequence continues at coordinate 207,571,379 of OV884060.1, forward strand.
CTGAAAACTTTTTGTTTTTTTTACAATTAACATCGTGCGTTTTGGTTGGACCACCCTTCATAATAAACTTATAACTAAAAAGGAAAATTAGCAAAACTAGATCAGGGTCCTGTTTCTCAAAACTACAAGTTACAAATATACAAGTAAATTTTTGTTTCAAATCTACTTTACTTGTAGGTTTGTAATTTGTAGTTTTAAGAAACAGGACACAGAATTGAATTCGGTTTAAGCTGCCCCGCGGCAGTCAATAATGGAAATCTTCAATATGTATAAAACAGGATGTGTGTATGTATGAAACGTATGGACTCCAAAACGGCTGGGCCGATTTTGATGAAATTTTCAGGGAATCTTCAGAATATTCATGCGGGTGACACTGTAAATTTTTGATTTTTGGTCTGTGGCCGGAGGGGCGTTGCAAAATCCAATTTTCATATTGCACCACCAATGACATCTATATAATTTGGACTGTTTTTTCTTTAAAATGATCGACATGGTCCAACTTAGAGCTATACGAAAAGAAAATTTTGCTCCGCCCACTTTAACGCCCACATTTTTCGAATTACCTAAAATCAGAAAAAGGCTTCATCGATTTGACAAATTTTTCTTTCAAATATTCGTATTAATCCATTTTAAGTTTTTACCGAAAGAAAATTTTACCACACCTACTTTTACGCCCACTTTTTTTATTAAGCGCATAACTTGAGAACGGCTTGACCGGTTTGGACGATTTTTTCTTTAAAATCATCGCCATGGTCCAACTTATGTTTTTACGGAAAGAAAATTTTGCCGCGCCTACTTTAACGCCCACTTTTTTCGATTAACCTAAAATCAGAAAACGGCTCCATCGATTTGACTAATTTTTCTTTCAAATGTTCGTATCTTTTTAACGGATTTTAAAAATCGAACGCAAATATTTTTCATAATTTGGACAGGACAACGTCTGTCTGGTCAGCTAGTTATCAATAAATTTTGATTAATTTGTTGTTGCAGAATTCCTTTCTTCATAAAAAATAAAAAATAATTTGGTGGAACTTGAATTTGATGAACTTTAGCCTAATAAGGAATATCAAAATTTGGATTAAAAACCATAAACAGTTCAACAAAATAACCACGATACTAATTAAATATTTTAATGTTTTTTAAATTTGAAATTCTTCTTATTTATACAGCTAAATCTCTCATGACCAGACACCGAAAGGACTAGTAAAATATATTCGAACAAGAGGGATGTCCTTCTAGCACAGCTCAAAGCTTTTCTTATAGAACGTTGCCGGGACCAGGCAAGAGTGTCCGCGGAAGGGGTTGTCTCCGCTTAGGGATATTACACAGTTCTCTTCTTTAATCAACAATTTTTTAATTTACCAACCTCTATCTATGAAAAGGCTCTCAAGGCTTCTGGCTTTCCAAGGGCAATCTTGGCACTTAATGATTTTTTTTTTCGCAACTGCTACTGCAGTTGTCCTTCTGTCTTTATCCTCAAGGTCATATAAATTATTCACTTACAACTCACATTAAGTGTAAAGAACAATTAAAACATAAATTCTGACAAACGACGGCAATTATCAAAGAAAGAGTCAAGGTCTTTCGAAATAGAAAAATTCGAATAATAGAAAAAATGTTGTTTACAGATTTTTTTTAATTTTACACTATTTTGAACCGTTAACTAAATAGAATTGGAATCAAGGTTAAAGGTCATCAAATAAGTTTGTAATAAATTACAAATCGTTTCAATTATGTTAAAAACTTTTTTGAAAACATCCACTTGAATTAATCTATGAATTAAAATATTTAATTGATTAATTAAATTCCCATTTTCATTAATGAAATCTACAATTAATTTAAAATTTTATTTAAGCTGAAAAAAAACTTTATATTTTTACTTGTTTTTAAATTCAAATAAAAATATTGTTTTACTAGTTTTTTTTTTTTTTTTTTTGTTAAACGAGAAATTAAATAGACACCTATTTTGCATCTCATTCATTGGCTGTAAAAATTAAACAACTTAATTAATTGCATTGAAAAGCGTTGAAATCTACACTGGCCGGCCGCCACAAAAAGCAAAACATCGCACTTCAGTCGCGTTTACACAGATACCGAGTCAGAGTCGAATATTTTTGCCTGTTGGTAGTAACACAAGACAATTTGCAGGCTCTGAGTACATCGTATGTGCAGGTAAATGAACATAAATAAATTATGAATATTCTCAACAAATAATTAACTTTTAACGTTGGTTGTTTTTTTTTTCTTTTGAAGCTCGTACAAGAGAAAAAGAAGCCCACACTTGCTAAGAGGAGAAGGCATATGAGACTTGATTAACGGCTGGATAAAAATGTTTGTTTGATATTCCTTTTATTGTTGTTTTATTGTTTAAAACAAAAAAGATTACGCAAAATGTTTAGAATACGTACAACCTAGAAAAAATATTAGTTGTTTAAAAATATTTTTATTTCGGCGCAAAAAACTTAATCATGGCAAATGTGACAATTTATGGAAATCATCAAACAAATTTCTAATTTAATGCAAATAATTTATAAAATTTATAAAAACACTAGCTTAATCCGGAGCGCTTCGCTACACTGCTTTATTTAACACGCTTTATTTTTATTTTCAAAAGTGTAGTATACCATAAGAGTGACTTCTGAAAAGTTTGAACATTCTCACTATAACAGCTCTTTAGATATGCGATATTAACCATTGGCGTCCTATGGGGGTACCAATTCCCCCGCTGCTATTTTATTTCAATTTTGGGGCTTAGAAGATTCTACTACCAAAATTTCAAGAAAATGCGTGCAGCGGATCTTATTAATATTTCTATCTATGAGGGGTATCCTCTGTCTACCCCGCCCATTTTTATATTGAAATTTATAGTTTACCATAATAGTAGCTTTAACCACGTTTAAAAACTCTCCCTTTAATAGCTCTTCAGTTGAGCGATGTTTAATATATGCATCCTATGCGAGGTATTTCCCCCTGCGCCTACCCGCTTTTATTTTCAAAAGTTGAGTAAACCATAAGAGTGACTTCTACAAAGTTTGAACATTCTCACTATAACAGTTCTTAAGATATGCGATATTAAACATTGGCGTCCTATGGGGGTACCATTTCCCCCGCTGCTATTTTATTTCAATTTTGGGGCTCAGAAGATCATACAACCAAAAGTTCAATAAAATGCGATATTAAATATTGGCATCAAATGGGTGGTACCATTTCCCCTGCCCCTATCGAATAAGAAGTAGCCATCACTGTATACACGTGATGATACTGTAAAATTTTCAGGAAAATCGGTTCAGTAGTTTAGGAGTCTTTAAGCCAACAAACAAACAAACAAACATACAAACATTTCTCATTTTTATATATATCGTCACCTTAAATGCAAAAGGGCGTAACAACAATTTTTATTTTTTACAGGAGAATCAAAAAACTTTACACAATTAATAACAACAAGTTTGAATCGCAGGGATCTAAAATTTTTTGTGAACATACAGTTTATTAAAAAGAACGAAAATCAAAAACTCTATTTCGATTTTTTTTGTTGTTACGCCTTTTTGCATTTTTGGTGACGATATAGGTTAATCCTAGAACGGCATTGTAAGCACAGAACCTTCTACGTAATAACTGATCGCTTAAAATAAACCGCTCTTGGTTTTATTCAGCGATTGACTTGCAACGATCAGTTATTACGTGGAAGGTTCTGAGTTTAGAATGCTGTTCTTGGGTTAATATTTTTAATAAATTATTTGCAATTAATTAAAAATTTGTTTGATAGTTTGCAAAAACTTTAATTCTTAAAGCTGACCCAAACACTACTTTGAACTTAACAACTTTTTAAAACAATTTCAAGGTCTTAAATAATGGCTTATTTTTTTAACACTCTTTTCAACGTCTCTTTACAATTTAGTTTAGTTTTAGTTTTATTTATTTATTGGTATTCCTATACAACAGGACTTAAAGTCTTATAATTATAGTTCAGGATAAGCAATTCGTAGCAATTTCTTATGTGTCACACAATAAAAGATTTTAACAATAAACATTAAGATAAAAGAAATTAATACATTAAAGCAATAGATCAAACAACTTTAAACATAAAGACATTCAAAAGCGTTCAATAGATTACACATTTTCAAGTACGGGAATAAAAATTAAAAATACATTTCCTAAACTGCGTTGCATTACTAGTAAATTGAACTGTTGCTGGTAGTGTGTTCCAAAGACGAATACTGTAAACGAAAAACTGCCATTCAGAAACTAACTTCTTGAATCTTATCGGGATCAGATTGTTATTTCTTCTTGACTGCGTAAAAGTACCACGTTCAAATAGATAAGTCGGCACGCCAGTATATATAATTTTATGCAAAAGAGTTAGGCATCGAATATTTAACATGTCAGAAAAACGCACTCCATAAAGTTTACTTTCATAGGGTGTAACATGTGAGAAACGTCCTAAGTTGAAGACATATCTCAGAATGGCATTATCATCCATGTCACAGAGTACAATTCCGTTCGGAAACGGAATTCATTCCGTATTTTGGTGCTTCAGAAAATGACGAAAAAAAAATTCGGAATGAAACCATTTTTGTTTTCATGCACGGAATGGGAGTTTTCTGTATCTGAAAGGCAAAAAACTATCAAAATACAGTTTCTATTAATAAACAAATATGTTTTCTTCAATTCCGAACGGAATTGTACTCTGTGACATGGCTGTATATGTAGATGTTAATTTCCTGGTGCTTTTTTGGTCACAGCTTGAAAAAACCTCGCTGCCATATATTAAAGCTGGAATAAGATATGTCTTAGCCAAAAGCATACGTATGTTGAACGGTGTTGAGTGCTGACTTGCCCAAAGCGAACGAAGCATCGCAAATACTTTTCCTGCAGCAGCGTTTATATGATCTGACCACGTAAGTGAAGAATTAAAAATAATGCCTGGCATCAAGTTGTTTTACATTTTTATTCTAAAATTCATCAAATGCAACTGACTCTAAATTGCATTATACAAATTTTGTGAAACTCAATTAACACTCAGCTGTTAATTTCAGTAATAGAACAGAGCCTGATCAACTTTCTCCAGAAAAGAACATTCAATTTAAAAATGTATAAGTTTCTAATTAAAGACTGAATTTTTGTTAGATTAAAATTATGAAATACAAAAGAAAATCCTTAAGAAAATATATTTTTGATGTTAATTGTAAATAAAACAAAAGTTTTCAAAGAAATATCCTAATATTTTTTTTTTATGATAAAAGGATCTATTACAATTATGTGTGAATCAAAATATCCATATTTTCAATGGCTCTGAGCCATAATTAAGGTTCAATGTCGTTGTTGTGTCGAATTATTTAATCCTTTAGCTCTCGAATTGTTCTTGGCTTATTGACGTACACATTTTATTTTAAATATACCGACAGAAACAAGTCCAAAGGTGTCAAACTACATGATTTTGGCGGCCAATTAACATCGCCACGACGTGAGATAACACGGCCATTGAATTTCTTACGCAAAAGAGCCATTGTTTCGTTGGATGTGTGGCACCAGGGTTTAAAAAACTGCAGTCGAAATTAAAAACTGTTCGACTTTCCTTTTTTGAGTTGGTTTGACAACGACTGTTTACATTAAATGAATCAGAAGTAAAAGCAACCTTTTTTTTTTGCCAATGGCAAATGAAGAAGTGGAAGAAATGGCAGTTTTTTGGCCGCAGTTTTTTTAACGCTGGTTGGAGCCACATTTCGTCCAGGTCCATATCATCATTTTCTGGTGACAAGAAGTCCGTTATCATCTCCTGATAGCGAACACTATTCACGGTTACTGCATGGCCAAGCTCATTTTTGAAGAAGTACGGACCGATGACGCTGCCAGACCATAAACCGCATCAAACAGGTGCTTTCACAGTTCCTACAGACCCGGTTTGCTGAAATTTCCGCACTCTTCTCCCGACTGTGGACCCATTTGGTCAATTGTGCTGACCAAAACAAATCACGAAGTGCGCGAAATTCATTTTGATTTGAACGCCCATTTTCGTTGAAGACTTCAACAATCTAAACGCGCTAGTCAATTGTGTACCACTCCATGATTGAATTTGTCAAACACTGAAACAGAGAAATTTGAAATTAAGTTGGGCAAAAAACTGGACGTTAAGGTGTGACTTGCTACTAACACCGTGCATTATGGTTCTACCACCCTTTATTTAAACATTATTAAGAAAGTGCTTCTATTAATTAAAAGGTATGCTAAATGTTGAGGGAATAGGACTATTGTAAAAAGCTTTATAAATTGAAGTTTGACTCATAGAAACACATTCGAAAAAATGTTTAATATAATAAAAATAATCTATGAATCAGAAATAATTCCCAAATTCTTTTTTTTTTAAATAAATATGTTTCAATATACTTTTTTTATCCTTTTAAATTTCCAAAAAAGTTGTAGAATCGATAATTTGTCAAAAAAATAGTTCAGTAAGTTTGAGTTCATACGGCTTGTGTCTTATCGACAAGATTCTTCCTTTTTCTTCTTTGAATATGAATGGATTCATGTCATGTTGACGACATGTTTTTTATTTCGTATAGTCGTGCGTATGCATGTGTGCTTTTTTGATATTGAAAACAATAACAAAATTAAACAACGAATGAAAAAGCAAAACGTAAAGACAGTACATGCATCTGTGTACTCGTTTCTTTTCCTCTCGTCCCGCTCGCCTATAAAGTAGCAATCATGGCAATAAGACATGAGCCGTATGAACACAGACTAATGGCCATTTTCTCAATGTATTGATAAACTGGCTGTGTTACCTTATGTCAACAAAAATTTATTAGAGCGATAAACTGTCTGTTAACGATTTTGGGTTTCTCAATAAACCGATAGAAAGCATTGTTTTCAGATGGCAACACCTCTCAAAATACGTGTTAAAGCTGAGAGTCAGCTGATTAAATTTATCTGTACGGCAAATAAAAGGCAAATAAATGATTGGCAGATGAGTGCTGGTTAGCTTTGCGACAGAATATAAGCAAATTAGACATTGAGAAAACCAAATTTCTTTAATGTGCAGTTTTTCGTTGGGAAAAGAGATAATCGCGTAATGAGAAAACGGCCATTAGCGTCTTTAAAATTATTCAAAATTTCCCATAGAAAGATTTAAATAAACACCAGCTTAACATTAACAGATACATTTTATTAATTTATCAATAATATTTTACAATTATCAATACATTTGAATAGAACATTATCAATTATCGTTTAATTTTTAGAAAATGTTCTTAATTTAACTGATTTACAACGGAACATTTTCATTGTCCTTAAACTTTTTTAAACACTAATTTTTTTATAGAAAATGGTCATTAATGACTTTGTTTGAACAACTATTTTACAAAACATTAAAGCCGGAGGTCCACACCTTGCGTTTAATGGTTTGAGACGCTTATGGCTTTGTCCGAAAAGTAGAATCAGTGTAAAATTGTATGGAGAGGTTCCACAGGACACGCATTAAATGCATATACGCTTCGAACGCATAAAGTAAGATTACATTTACTTTTGCATGCATCGCAAACATCTTTAAATAAGGCCAATAAAGTATCAAATGCCTAAAGTTGGCTTTCCAGCCGTTAACGGAGTTTCTAAGCTGTATAAAGAAACAATCTTTAATTTTTTTTAACATCATACATTTTGTAGCTGTTGAACTCAACTTAAGAAAACACATCTTCGGCATTACAAGATAAATCAACAAACGTAAGAGTACTCTATTAAACAAGCCATGTAGTAGAGGTTTTTATATAAAAAAAAATTATTGAAAATACATGCATTTAATATCTCTAGAAGAAAAAAATAAAGAAATAAATAAATATTCAAAGCCAAAGGCTATTTTAAACATAAATGGTAGGAAATCTATAGAAAACATGAACAAGAAGACTTGAGGAATACAACAAGAAAAAAAAACCAACAATACTTGAACAACTCTTAATGCCAGCAACAACTTCTACAAACTTTTTGGACTGCAAATTGTTAACCCAACAAAATAATATGACTTAAGTAGAAAAAAATACACATTTTTTTTTTTAATTTTTAAAGTGTGTGTATTTTGTTTATGCATAAAACTTTATACATCATTTATCATACAACATATTTAATGCTCTGAGGATTTATTTATTACATTGATTTTTGTTTCTGGCCTTTCTCTGCCAGCGTTTCAAATAAATGTTTAACTGCTTTTTTGTTCGGATAGATTTTATATGGATTTTGATTTTTAAAGTTTTGGCCCCTTAAGTGTTAACGTAGGTTAAGAAGTTAATGAACTTGTTGACGTTTGTATGATTATACTCGGGTACACACTCAAACCCCTGGCTTGGTACGCACCAAGCCAAATATCGGTTTGGTGTTAAGTTCTTATACAAGTTTAATTTTAAAAATTTATGGCTTATTTTCGTTAAGCTTTTTACATAAAGATTTTTCTTTTAATTATTTTTCTTCTTCTTTTTGGTTGTTAATAAATAAATTTGTTAAAGCTGCCAAATATGTTAAAATATTAATTTGAACTTAGTCACTTTCAAGCGTTTTTTTCTTCTGTTATTTGGATAATTTTCGTTAAAAATATTAAATAAAAAAAAAAAAAAAATCATCTTTTTAAATTCTTTTTGGTCTCAATCTTTATTGACTCTATTTGATGCTTGTTAGTTTTGTTTCAAAAAACTTTTGTTTTAAAGTCTGTTAATGCCAAAACTATTGATTGTCTCTTGGGGGAAAACAAGCAAATTCATTTTTTTTAATAGATAACTTGTTAAGTTTTTATATTTTTTTTATCTCTTTCTATCTTTTTGTTGAAATCGTTAAATAAACTGCCCGCCATTCAGCTCAATTATAAATAAATAAAAAAAAAAAAAACAAACGCTGAAATAAATAATAAAAACGAAACCTAATTTGTTAAAGCAGTTAAAATTTTTACAACTATATTTAAACATACGTTTGTTTAATAGAATTTGTTAAAATTTCACTTAATTTTCTAAATGAGTGTGAAGCGAAAAAAAAATGATAAAATGCGTTAAATGGCAGCTTAAAGTGTTAAAAAATTAAGGAAGGAGAAAATTGTTTTAAAAAATTTTAATGAAGTAAAGTTTTCTTTTCTTAGAAACTTCAACATAATTTCCATAATTTGAAGTTATTCAAGTTAAATATGTGTGAATTGGATCAGTAAGAAAATAATTTGTGTAAAAAATCAAAAGACTTAGGAAGAAAACTTGAGTTTGATTTTGTAAAACAAACGTAAACAGAAGACTTAAGAAACAAACTTTGCTTTTCTTATAAAGTTTTTACATTAAAAAAAACTGAGTGCTTTTCGAAAAAAAATTGTTCCACACGTTCAATTACATACTTGTGTTTTGAAAACAACACATAAAGCTTTTACTAATTTTTTAGCATATCAATAATTTTTAGCAGAATTTATCGATTTTTATCAATAATACTTAATGCTAGTTTTTATAGAAAATTTGTCAATTATTTATTATTTTCTATATAAAATTTGTCAATTATTTTATAAAAAATTCGATAACTATCGATTAGTTTAATACAAAATTCGATAATTATCGATAAATTTTTAAAATAAATTTCCATTGTCATTCATTTGAAAAAAAAAAAATATGTAAAAATTTTCTTAACCTTTACCTTTTTAAAAGAGTACATTTATCGATTCTAAGTTTTTTAAACAAAATGTTTATTGATTTTTTATTTGGCGATAATTTTCTAAAGAAAGTGATAATTTATCGACAATTTTTTAAATAAAATTTTTTCAATTAATTAATTTTAATGAAGAAATGAATTTCGCAATATGAAATGAATTAAAGATTTTTTGACAATTCATATTCATTCTTGACTAAGCCAGGGCTTGAACTCGGGTCGAATTTATACATATATAACGAGAACAACAACATTCTCATCATCAGGATTCTTTACTGGCAGTCTATGGTCAAACTTAATTTTTTTTAACCAATGGGATTCACTGGGTAAATCGAAATTTATTGTATTTATTTACATGGTTCTTCCTCACTTCTGTTTTGCTATCGAAAAATTTAATTTTTTGTAAATTTTCTACAGACAATTTTTAATCAAAAAGTAATTTAAATTTTTGGGAATACAAAATTTTAATTTCAAAAGATTTTGTTATTCGTGTTTAATTCCCAGTTTTTAGTCTTGACAAAAACACTTGAAATTCATTGTTGATGGGATAGGCTATTCCTATGCGCATTTCACTGGTTGCTTAGGCCAGATCATCAGGAAACTTCATCCATAAAGATTTTAGAAAAATTAAAGATATTAAACCAAATAAAACTGTTAAACGTATAAGAATTATAGCAACAGTGAAATGCGCATAGGAATAGCTTATCCCATCAACAATAAATTACAAGTGTTTTTGTCAAGAATAAAAACTGGGAATTAAGCACAAATAACAAAAGACAATTTTTAATTTTCGTAAATTTTCTATTAAAAATTTTCATTTTTTTAGTTCTAGTTCCTTAGAAAAATTTTAGCTAATCATTAATTTTATATTGATAATTTATATACCTCAAATTTTTTATAGAAACTTGTCTGCACTGATAATCTTCTATGGAAAATTTGTATTGATCTTTTATTCTCTATAAAAAAAATGTTAATTTAGCGATTATGTTCTATAGGAAATTTGCACTTAAACTTATTCTACATAAAATGGCAATTCAACGGTAATTTTCTATAAAAATTTTAATTTATCGTTAATTTTTATTAACAATATATTTACTTATGGATGATTGTCTATTAGACTGGTCGCATCTTGTATGGGATTTTTTTTTTTTAATTTAATTGTTTGCGCTGCTTAAAATATTAGGTTTGGTGTATGAAATCATGATCTAGTTTTTCAGGTCAATCCGACGGTGCCTAGCCGTGCCGGGTGGGGACCAAAGTTCCCCATATTATAAAAAAAACATCTTTCTATCAGAAATTTATAGTTATACTAGTTGAAAAGCCGAAAATCAAAAATATGGCTTCGTTACGATCTTCCGCAGAGAAAGTACTTCAAGTGTGCCAAATTTCAGCTTCCTATGTCATCAGATGGCTTCAGAAAGTTGCGGAAAGAATAGAAAATACATGCAAACATCCTGACATACTAAGAAATTATATATTGTATAGATAGATTAAAGTATTTGCTGTTTAATATTTTAGTATGATACGAACGAAAGATTGTTAACCTAATTTGGGGTCGCTGAATCCAGTGTGGCTAGCCGTTTTTTTAGGTTAGCTTTGGTTTTCGAGATATACCGTTATTTCGAAAATTAAGGAGGTTGCACAACATATGTTCGCTTAACTCAAAAACGCTTCAGTATATTGAAAAACTAAAAAAAACGAAATTCCGCAATGAAATTTACTTTAAGAAAGATAAAACTTTTTTCTATAGAAAATTGGATTTGTTGATAATTTTCTATAGAAAATTTTTATTTTTTGATAATTTTCAATAGAAAGTTTTAATTTTTGATAATCAATAGAAAGTTTTCATTTTTTGATAATTTTCTATAGAAAATTTGGATTTGTTAATATTTTTCTATATAAAATTTTAATTTTTTGATAATTTTCAATAGAAAGTTTTAATTTTTTTGATAATTAACTATTGAAAATTTAAATTTTTTGATAAAAAGTTCTATAGAAAATTTTGATTTATTAAAAATTTTCGTTTCTTGATAATTTTCAGTTTTCAATAGAAATTTTCTATAGAAAATTTTGATTTATTGATAATTTTCTATAGAAAATTTTAATTTTTTGATAATTTTTAATAGAAAGTTTTAATTTTTTTGATAATTTTCTATAGAAAATTTTAATTTTTTGATAAAAAGTTCTAAAAAAATTTTGATTTATTTGTAATTTTCTATAGAAAATTTTTATTTATTGATAATTTTCTATAAAAACTTTTGACTTATTGATAATTTTCTATAGAACATTTGGATTTGTTGATAATTTTACTATAGAAAATTAAAATTTTTTGATAAAAAGTTCTATAGAAAATTTTGATTTATTGATAATTTTCTATAGAAAATTAGGATTTGTTGATAATTTTCTAAAGAAAATTTTAATTTTTTGATAATTTTTAATAGAAAGCTTTAATTTTTTAATAATTTTCAATAGAAAGTTTTCATTTTTTTGATAATTTTCTATAGAAAATTGGCATTTATCGTGGCAATAAAAGATTTTTAGTTTGTCGAAGATTTCCTATATCAATTTTTTTATCTTTAATTTTCTACAGAAAATCGGTTATTTCTGAAAGAAAATTTAAAGTCATCACAAATTGTATGTAGACAAATTTTACTGATCGGTTTGTTTTATAAAAAAAATTAAATTAATCGTAAATTTTTTATAGGAATTATTATTGTACTGATAACTATTTTCAGAAAAACCGAATTTATCGATAATTTTGTTAAGAATATTAATAAAACCATAAATAGTTCATCAAAACTACCACAATACTAATTACACTGTGATAGTCGAAAAAATGAACTTCGATGAATCCTATTAGGGGGAAGTGCCCTGAGTGCGAAAGTACATTTGGAAGTGTCAGATTGGCTCCAGTTTTTGAGAAATCGGTATATATCCATTTTTCATGGATATAGCTAAGTCTGCGCTTTTTAAAAAAATTTTATTCGTCTCTATTAGTTTTTTTTGCTTTCTTAACTTTCTTTTACGGAATGTTTTGACTTTTTTTTTTCAAAATTTCACGTCATTTAAACCATTAAGTCGACCAAAAGTAACGATTTTTGACAATTTTTTCAGTTTTTTTTAGCCATTAAAAAGATTAAACTCTCTTTTAGCAGACCTTTGCCGGAGTTTGAATCCGAGTTGGATGATCAAGTTTGATACGTAACGGTTATTATACCCACACCACAATAGTGGAGAGGGTATTATGCATTTGTGCTGATGTGTGTAACGCCTTAAAAGACCCACCTTAAAGTATACCGATCGTCTTAGAATCACTTTCTGAGTCGAACTAACGATGTCCGTCCGGCTGGCTGGCTGGCTGGCTGTCCATGTAACTTTGTGTGCAAAGTACAGGTCGCAATTTTAGAGATAATTTGATGAAATTCGGGTCATAGGTTCTTATTGGCACAAGGACCAAGCCTATTGAAAAGGACCACGAGGGAAGATAGGGGGAAATTTCTTCCTCTCAGAAACTATCAAACCGATTTCAATGAAATTTAACACATAGATAGAACCATATCTATATAGACACAAAATGTATGCATTTTTTAAAAATAGGACCACGAGGGGAGATGGGGACAATTTCTGCCTCTCAAACCGATTTTAGTGAAATTTAAAAGATAGATAGATCCATATCTATATGTATAGCTAATGATACAGGTTTTCAAAAATAGGACCACAAGGGGAGGTAGGGGGCAATTTCTGCCTCTCACAAACTTTCAAACCGATTTTCATGAAGTTTATAAACATAGATAAATCTATATTAATATGGACACATTAGCGTGAGGTGTTTTTAAATACTGTGGTGTAGGGTATCATATGGTCGGGCTTCACCGACTATACTTTCTTACTTGTTTTTAAGAGTATTTGTTGTTAAAACAACATATAAGAAGGACAAAAATAGATACTAGATTTGAAACTTTGCGCAGACTTAGCTATCTATGAAAAATGGATATATACCGATTTCTCAAAAACTGGAGCCAATTTGACAATTCCAAATGTACTTTCGCACCCAGGGGACTCCCCCCTAATATTTTAATTTTTTATTTATTTTTCGATAATCTGTGTATTAATATTTCTTAAGATTGTGTGTCGGTTAATAACCCGGGATTTGTTTTACGATGAAATAACACTTTTGGGCCGCTTCTTTGTTTCTACAAGATCTGTTTATAATTTTATTTAAACTAAAAAAAAAAGTTAATTAGAAATTTGACTAAAAACAAAACTTCCAGAACTGGTGACATTTCTTGGGAATTTTTTTTTTATTTTCAGTTTAAATTAATTGCTTTACGCTTGAGACTAGAGGCAGCCATTAAGAAAAGAAACACTTCTTTTTTTTTAATCCAATTCAATTAACTTAAAATTATTGCATTTGAGCTTTAAGTCATTTTCTTATTAAAACTATTACATTTTATAATTTCCGCTGACTTTTTGAGAAGATTTTTTTTTCTTAAAATTTTTATTTTCACAGAACATGAAACTTAAGATCTGAAATTAAAAACAGATCAAAGCAGTTTTTTCTTTTTAACAAGTATAAAGTGTATAAAAATATAAAACTTAACTGCTCTTGTATATCTGAAATCATATTAAGGCCAAAAAATGATTATGGAATTAAAAAAAAAAAATACTTTAATATGGCAGATGATTTTAAACCAAAAGTAATTTACGGTCATAAAAAATGGAGAGGGTTATTAACAAAAGAAGACAAAAAAAAGATTTTATTTATAGAAAATATAAAAAAGAAATACTACATAACACCAACATCTAAAACAAATTAAAACAATTTATCACTCTAGCACCAGACCCAAAATGAAGTTGAAATAAATAAACTAGAAAAACCTCAATTTATTTCATAAAAAATGGATGTTTAAATGACTGTCTATAGTTTTGTTAGAAGTAAGAAATTCCATTCCCAAATTCAATTTATTGAAACCAATACTGGTAGAGGAGTAAGGTTTTTTTCTTCTTTTATTCGAGTTTTATTCACCATTTTACCTAAAACATTGTTAATTACGCACTGAAAGAAAAATGTTAAGCAAATAATGTAAAAATGGGGTAACTAATTGAAGAAAAGTGGTGCAATATGTTCAAGGTCATTAAATGTGCACGTCATTTTGATTTTGGTTTCTAAAAGAATTTATTGACACCAGCTAAACTCCTTTTTTGGTTTTCTGGCTTAGCTCGGACGAAGATTTTATAGCATCGGAAACATTTTGACTTAAATCTGATATTGAAGATTTTTTCAAACAAAACTTTTTATTTTTTATTCAAGATTTTTAATTTTTCGAATTTTCTATGAGCTAAATTTCAGTTATGTATTTTATAAAGCTTTTTGTAATAGTTCTATTCCTTCGGAAGGAAATAATTCCCAGTTTCTTTTTATTTTTTCATAGAAATATCTCGTAAGCTAATTAGCATTTGGTGTTCCAGTCTTTAGCATTGCTGTAGGTATTTTCAGTGTAATAAATAAAATAAAAAAAAGCACTTAATGTTACTTATGTTAATGTTAATGTTACTATTAATTCTACATCCGAGCTGCAATGTGTAATAAAACAAAGTTTTTATTCAATTAAACTCAACTTTTAAATTAAAGTTTTAAGTAATTTAGTATGTTGTAGATGACGGTACGTGCCATACGGCGACGTCAGTCATCAACTTATAGAAATCGAAATTTTGTGATAAGTGGCCTTCGAGAAGAGGAACTGTAAGTTGGTCTTCAAGGTCGTGTGATTTGACACCTCTTGATTGTTTTCTGTGGAGCTACGTATATACTGATAAACCAGAAACAGAGTTAACGCCTTATATTAAACGTCCAGAATTCTCGTTTGTTATATTGACTTTTCAATTCTTCTTCAATTTTAGTAAAAGAGGTTTTGTTGTTAAATTGCTTATTATTTGGAATTATTGGTGTCGATTGGTGTCAATATCAAAAGAAATTATTCGCAATCAATCGTAATTTAATAATTGGCAAATTATCGTACACAGAGAACAATTTTTGCGCCAGTAAAAGCATTAATCAAAAATAAAATCAGCTTTAATTAAACATTTAATCAAGTGAATTAAACGTTTAATCAAGTGAATTAAACGTTTAATTAATATTATTAATTTTTTTACTAGTGCAAATTAATATTGTCAATAAAAACGTTTAATACACTTGATTAAAAGTTTAATTCACTTGAGTAAACGCTTAATTCACATGACTAAATTTTTAATTAAAACCGATTTTATTTTTGATTAATGCTTTTACTGGCGCAAAATTTTTTTCTGTTTAAATCGATTTACTCTTGAACAATGCTACCAAATTTACTCTGAAAATCAGTCATCGATATTTTATCGCAAAATTGTATTCAGCGATAAAGATAAATAATGGCTTAACGGCTTTGTTAATAAGCCAAATTGCCGCATATGAAGTGAAACCAATTCACAATAAAATCTATAAACTCCATTAAATCTAGGAACATTTTGGGATTGGTGTGGTTTACACGCTAGTAGCATCGTCGGATCTCAATTAATCAAAAATGAAGCCGGAACTCGCGTTACAGTCAATCAAGTTCGTTACCACACCATGATCAACGACTTTTTGTTTGAAAATATCAGTTGTCATTGATCCGGGCAAAATGTGGTTTCAACAGGATGTGCCATGCGGGGACCGCAAGCAACGACTTATTCAAATTAAAATTTGGCGATAAGTCGACTTCGAGAAGTGGAAGTGTCAGTGGCTCTCCAAGGTCGTACGATATGAAATCTCTGCTACACTCATAGAAAAACACATCTTTATGTTGATAATGACCTATCATTAGAATGGTTACATAAATGTTATTACAAATGGTATCAATGAGACAAAAAGTTACATTAATTCAATAACGAACGTCATCATAAAATATTGATATATTAATTCGATGCCACATATTTTGTATTATTAACATTATTTTCATGTTCAAAAAATAAAATAAGAAAAAAAAATTCCCATATTCTATTTGCTTAATTTTTTTTTTAGTAAAATACATCAAATTTTCAATGTAGGATGATCACGGAAACCATATCTGGGATGCTGCTGGTGTCGTACTCTGTAAACAAAATGATTCCGATGTGTCATCCCATTGATGACATATTTTAACCTGATGACAATTTGGCCAAGTAATGTTGAGGCTGATATCACAATTATTAAAAGTATCATGGGGTCAAAAAGCAAGACACTTGTCATAGTACAGATGTCAAACTACATCAGTGTTATGACGCCTTTTCTAACAGAGTATATGAAGTTTCTGGTTTATGGTAATAAACCACCAACAATTGACAACTAAGGATTCAACATTATTCATGTTATTCGCGCAAGCCCAAAAAGAGGCCTAACATTGAACGTACGGAATGGGATTTTTTAGCTGCGGTGCCGATGTGCCCGAAATCATCTTTAATTATTGATATTTTGAATACAAACAATTTTTTGATTAAAATTAAATTTTTTGTGTTATTTTTTATAATTTTAAGATCTCTTGGGCTTTATAAAACACCCTTTATATATATGAAAACAAAACTGCTGAAGAATATACCAAATATGGCGCTTATAAACTCAAATTGCTACCTTTGTTGGCTACGCTACCAACCAGCGGGAAAAATAAGGATTACGGAGGGCTTCTAGAAGGCCTTTTTACAAGCAACACAATCCAGCAGATACCAACCACTAACAACAGTTTGTTAAGAAACGTGATTGAGAATTTTGTTTAAAGATAAGGATCCTGCTAAGCGATTAGGGGGGGGGGGGGATTCCCTTGACGAACATAATTTTTAACCTAAACCTATTTGTAATAAACAGCAATAAAAATATTTTTTAATCTCAAAAAAACTTTTTTCAAATTAAATGAAAATGATAATTAACCCCCATATTCATAAAAAAAATTTGATTTATAAAAGGTTTATTGAACAAATTTTCATAGAAAATTCGTTTCACAAACCTTTAATAAGCCTGAAAAGTTTTTTATGAATATGGGGGTAAATGTTTGGACACCCTTTAGTAGTAGACCTTAAATTTGTCTCAGTGTACGAATGATTATCTCTTTTTTTAATATCAAATGTCAGTTAGTATTTAAGTTTATATTACGAAACTAAACATAAAAAATCTATTTTGGATTATAGTACCTAAAAGTAGTTTTATTAAAAAGAATATGCATCCATAAAAAACCTTATTTACACATAAATTAGTTTAATACATAAAAGAAAAATCTTCATTATTATTAACAGCATCACCGTCATTATTCTCCATTTTTATTTTTTTTTTTTGGATTTGCTTTTTGATTGTGTTACAGGTTTTTTCTTTTTGGTAATTTCCAACTCAGATTAAAATTACATTAGCTCTAGTAACACCAAAACAAAAAAAAAAATAAAAATACAATAAAAGAGAAATTTTCCATTTTATTTTCTTTAATACAATTTAGACAATCATACAGACCTGTTAGTGGTCACGCCTTTTATTAGCGTTTCTGGCATTTAAAATATCTTCTTTTTTTTTTTTTTTTATTGAACATTTGTTGGTTAATTTTATGCTTTTGCCATAATTGTAATATTAATTTTGGTTTTGTAATAAAAAGTTGAATTGATTTTGTTCTTTTGTTATTGCTTTTGATAGGCAAATTTATTAGTTTAATAGCAAAAATTTCTTACATTTTAATACCTTTAATTACCCTAGAGGAAAGCGAACTTACACCAAAGTTTAAACACTTTCTATGAATAAGACCTATCACTTTTACATGGGGTTGTCATTGGAGGGGGTCCATTGACACAATTTTCCCAGTCACACATATATCCTCAATGGACGTGTTTAGTGACAGTAACTACAGTGTATCATTATTTCAATACAATGTAGTATTATTTCAATAAAATAAGTCCTAAAACTAAATTTAAGAACCAAATTTTAGAAAGTTCCAAAAAATGTGTCACACCACCGGTAAAGACTGTACTGTAATTCATTACTTTTTCTACCTTGTTGTTCTTCAGAAATTGGCGTAAAAATAAAAACGTTGATACTGAATTGCTACGCAAAATGGCAAGGTCTTCGTGTGCCAAAGTACTTAGACGGGAAAAAACTCTTCACGAGCAACGTCTTCGTGCTGAAGTTCTTGCTGCTCCCCGGGGTAGTAAAAGCTTCTGGTCATTCGTTAAAAGAGTAAGGGTTAATGCTAGTTCTTCAATACCAACTCTTTTAAAGGATGGCCGATCATTCACGGACCCGGTTGATAAGGCTAATTGTTTTGCCCAATTATTTGCTAATAATTCTTACCTACCAGCTAGCAATCAACCACTACCCGAACTCGAAATAGTATCCGTAACTATGCCTAGAATATTTTTTCGGGGTCGAGCTGCTAAAAGGGTTCTTGCGGATCTCGACATAAACAAGTCTCCTGGGCCGGATGGTATACCTGCACTGGTCTTGAAGCAGTGCTCTTCGACGCTAGCTCGTCCCTTAGCAAATCTTTTCAGCACTTTATACCGTGCCGCGGAATTTCCAGTCTGCTGGAAAGTTGCTAACGTAACGCCAATTCCTAAAAAGGGAACCGCTAATAACCCTGAAAATTACCGCCCAATTGCAATTTGTTCGGCACTTTCCAAAGTTATGGAGAGTATGGTAAATTACCATCTTGTCAAATATTTAGAATCAAACTACCTACTAAGCGACCGCCAGTATGGCTTTCGTAGAGGTCGCTCTGCTGGAGACTTACTAGCTGTGTTATCGGAAAAATGGTGCCATTCCATTCACCATTTTGGCGAAAGTAAGGTAATTGCTTTGGATATTTCTAAGGCGTTTGACAGAGTCTGGCATGGTGCAGTGCACTCTTGTCAAAACTTGCTGCATTTGGTGTCGGTGATAATTTCTCTCGATTTATATCGAGTTTTCTCAGAGATCGCACTATACGAGTTGTTATAGATGGGGTTTCGTCAAACGAGTTCAAGATTCATTTAGGGGTGCCGCAAGGCTCCGTTCTTTCTCCTACTCTATTTCTTATCTTTCTAAACGACCTCCTTTGTCAAACTTACAATCCTATCTACTCTTTTGCAGATGACAGCAACGTTTGCAATCCGATGTCGCTGCTATGAGGCAGAATATGAATGAAACGCTTGGCCGAGACCTTGACATAATCTCGGAATGGGGTCGTGCGAATAGGGTCGATTTTAATGCCCGAAAAACCCAATGTTGCGTGCTGACGCATAAACGCGCGACAAATCAAGGTGCCTCATCTGTATATATGGGTGGTATAATTATTGAGGAATCAGAATCTCTTGATGTTCTGGGCATGAGGATACAATGTGATGTCCGATGGACAGAACATATATTCAAGGTGTCGAAAGAAGCATTCAAGTGCCTCGGTTTTCTAAGACGGTGTAAGATATACTTCACTCCATCTGATCTCCTTAATATTTATACCAATTATCAATAAATTTTAATTTATTTTCATGTTGTAAAATTCCTTTCTTCATAAAAATAATTTAATGAAAATTAAATTTAATGAACTTAAGCCTAATTAAAAATATTAAAAAATTTGGATTAAAAACCATAAATAGTTCAATAAAATAACCACAATACTAATAATTGTTAAAGCTAAGGCACGAGCTCTATGTTTGCATTTGTCCTTCAAGTTGTGCTGAAAAGGTCAACAAGAATAAGAAAGACAAAAAATGAAAAACAAAAAAAATATGTACTTTGAACTTCAAGAAGAATTCTTGACAAAAGTACGAAAAAACAGAAGTAAAGGAATAACATGTTAAAATGAATTAAAATAGATAATCATTCAAAGCAAATTTCGATCTACCAAAGGTTGAATACAATTTGGTTTAAGGATTGATGTTTGACTAATGACGTCAGCAGTCGTCGATGGCTGCAAGTGTTAAACGGCAAGCCCTCTGAGGAGATTGAGTGGTTGCAATCGAAACATGTCAGGGTAACCTGTCCGTAAACACCTGGGTTCGAGCCCAGATTGAGTCAAGAATGAAAAATTATCAATAAATTTTAATTAATTTTCATGTTGTAAAATTCCTTTCTTCATAAAAATAATTTAATGAAAATTAAATTTAATGAACTTAAGCCTAATTAAAAATATTAAAAAAATTTGGATTAAATACCACCTATATCCGACCGCGTATGGAATACAACTCTCATGTGTGGGCCGGTGCTTCAAAGTCTATTTTGGAGCTTCTCGACCGCGTGCAGGAGAGGGCGAAGGTTCTCATTGGTGACAGTAGGGTATCCAACTCTATTGACTCCCTCGAGCACCGTCGCAATGTGGGTTGTATTTGTCTGTTTTATCGTTACTACAATGGGATGTGTTCTGACGAAATTAGGGATCTGGTTCCCGAAACCCAAACGTTTGTTCGTAATACACGTTTTTCCTCAAGAGCCCATCCTTATGTGGTCGATTGGCAGGTGAATCGTACAACGCATTACAGAGAGAATTCATTTTTTTCCCGCACAGTTGTGGAATAACCTTCCTGCAGAAGTCTTCCCTCTCACTTACAACATGATTAAGTTCAAATCGAATGTTCACAAACACTACTCCCTCTATCCTCCTTCCCACAACCTATTTTCCTAGTTCCAACACAATGCAATGCATTAGTAGGGGTCATCCCCTGAGTGCTGGTCCTAACAGTAAAAAAAATATGAACCAGTTACATGATTGGTTCTCCTTTCACTGGTCATGAGTTCTTTCTTTTTGTACCTGTTCTATTTTCACAACTCCCAGGACCAGTCTATTGGACCAATTGACACAAATTTCCCGCAGAGTAATTAAAAGAAAATTGTTAATTTTAATGAAATTTCCTTCGTTTAAATAAATGTATTACCCAACTCCATTTTTAAAAAATTTCTGAAATTTTACTTGATTTAATTGAATTTAATTGAGTTTCTATTAGTGCAACAAACCAGGTTCGCTGGCGGAAATCGAACCCGCAATCTTCACACTGCTCACTACTAGCTTCTCCAACGGGCCACCAATTTAATATGAAGAGTGAAGTCGTCAACAAAATTTCTTAACTTAAACATAAGTTAATTTTTACTAAAGTGCATCAGCACGAATTCTTAACGATTTTAAAGAAAATATCTTTAGCTCCATATTTCTTACAAACTTTTCTATTAAATTGGCAAACGCATTAAAGTGTACCAGTAACTAGATTTGGTATTCAAATCATATTCTTAAGGCCCAACCAGAATGTGCCTAAACAACCTTAAGCTACTGTCAAAAATAAACATTAAACAAGTTGGAGTGCTATATCCGCCTGTGCCGAATCTTTGACACCCTCCACCGACAGTTCGAATGTTTAAGGAGCAATATCGTATGATGTCTATTTATTATTATTATCTTTATAAAAACAGACATCAGCATTAAAATTGGTTTTAGGCGTACCAAACTGTTTTCCGGGAGTAGGGTTTTTATGGGGCCTAGGGTAATTGATGGACCGATTTTCACGAAATTTTACAGTGTAATTTCTAGTCCTATAAAACTGTGACGAGCCAAATTTTGTCATGATAGCATTATTAATTATGGTTTTAGGCGTACTTTACTGTTTTCCGGGAGTGGGGCTTATATGGGGCCTAGGGTAAATTATAGACGGATCTTCACGAAATTTAACAGCGTGATTTCCAGTCGAATAAAACAAATTTTTGCAAAATCTTATATCATTCTGTGCATTGTTCCACTATTTATGTAAGTTTTAGTAACAAAATGATCAATATTTTTTAGGTGGTGGCTCCACATTTTGATTCACAGCTCTGGTCCTACTGAACCGATTTTGCTGGATTTCAATCCCAAACTGCTTAGGATAACTACAAGCAATTTGGCACCAAGCTTGTTCATTTCTTTTGATTTGTTCGAAAGTGAGCGTGTTTTCAACAATCGGACAGACAGACGGACATGGCTAAATCGACTTAGAATCACTCAAGGACCCAGAATATATACACTTTGTGGGGTCTGAGATGAATAATAAAAAAATTTCACAGGGAATGACAAAATAAAATAAAAATAATGCATTAAAAAAGAAAAAACAAGATAAAAAACATTTGATTCCGTATGGAATGTGCGATCAGATTCGCTCTTTGCTTAAGCAAATTACAGTTTCATAATTACAGTTGACAAAAGCTTACAGCGTTTATTTATTTTTAAATAACCCCTGAAGATGATAAACAATGTTGACTGAAATATTGGGAAATAAAATTAAATTTTAAAACAAAATATGTTGATATATCAAATTTAATATTCTTATTAGGCTAAAGTTCATCAAATTTAATTTTCATTAAATTCCTTTCTTCATAAAAACAATTTAATGAAAATTAAATTAGATGAACTTTAGCCTAATGATAATATTAAATTTGGATTAATAACCATTAACAGTTCAATAAAATATCCACAATTTTAATTATTATGTTGATATTTTTTATTTAAACATTTGTTTAAACTCCCCAGTAAAAACTTCGCCTACAAAATAATGAATGTGTTTAGTAATCAGAAAATAACTAAAAGCACTACTTCCAATTCTACTGAAAGAACCGATGAATTTTACATGAAATCCCATGAAAAATTGCATTAAAAAAGAACCTATGCAGTAGGGTGGTCCAAAGTACAAAAGTATCGAATATTCGCGCTCCACAACGCTGATCCTATTCGAATAGTGCTTAAAAATGTTCTGTCCAAATATGAGCACAATCGGTCAATATTTAGAGGTTGCGATAGTTAAATGATTTTTTCGGGGTTAGATAGACTTACGCGGTCAATAGATCCAATAAAGTCGTTTTAAAAAACAGATTTCATTTTTATTGGTTAAGTTGTATTTTGTTTTTTGAGAAACTTAACTTCATCGTGCGATGAATCTGACTCACTGTCAGAAATTTCAACATTATCCTTCTAAACTCGTTTCTTGTAAATTCCTTCGAGGAAAGGGAACTAACACTTAACGTGACAGTTCTATAGTGATAGGGACCGGCTCGAGTTCTAACACTGTATGTGAAGGGACCTTGTCACTTTAACATGGCCATGCCCTACGAGGGGGTTAATTGGCACCTTTTTGACGCTTTGTAACAGGTCACAGAAACAATCTAAATGGACACATTCAATTTCAGTTAAAACAATGCCTGTCGCAAATATTGTCCCAAATGAACCATGTTATTAGGGCGGATCCCCTTCATTTAAAGTAATTGAATCAGGTAGAATCAATCAGTCATTACCCACACAAAATCCAGTTACATGACAAGTTGTTTGCCAATTACCTTCTGGATTAACTACTCTTTTAGCACATTATTACCAGTTTAGTGATATGCTCTGTTTTAACCTATTACAATTCGTTCCTTTTTATTATAAAACTGCTTACACTTGTCACGGGATAAGTGCCTTAAAACCAATTGACACAATTTTCCCGCAGGTTCTGCATTCAAAATAAGTTAAATAATTATGTAGTGGGATGAATATATTTGAATTTTAACAAATGTAAATCTAGTAAAGATCAAAGAAAAGTGTGAAAAAGTGTCTCCAATACATAAACAAGTACAATAATGATAAGCTCTAAATATTGCGACCTCTAAATATTGCCCTATTGGTCCAATTTTTGGTATATACATTTATTTTAGTAAAAGAAACAAAATCAAGCTTGTGGAGAAAGTATTGGACTATACTTTTACTTTTCCATACAAGCGTGGGCCAGTCTACTATGCAGTGCTGATAGACTAGCTCACTTCCAGCTAGTCTACCGGGGCAGTGTAGTTTTTGGAGAAAAAACTATGTTTTTTACTCAAATAAGAGCGTAAATATGAGATTAAATTGTCCATAACAACAGTAACAATGTTGATTGAAAGTTTTTGGTTCATTACTATAATGACATTTTAAATTGTCACAATGAAAATTTAAATTTATGAAAGCATTATTGAAATATGTTGCTTTTATAAAAAAATCTTTGATTTCATAAATTTAATGGCATATTACATTAGATGTATGAAATAATTAAACCTTACATTTTTTGATTAACACTTAAATTTTTAACGTAATTACGAAATCCAATGAAGCGATTTTAACGAAAATACTTCATTATAACTATGAAATTCCATTTAGACAATGAAAGCTTTCATTTACCCAAGGAAAATTTTTTTATGAAAATTATTTATTTAATATATGAAGCATTTTTCTTTCAGTATAAAAGGGACGTCCCAAAATGAACGCATTCAAATGTAAGTCATTATTTTCTTACCTACATATATCCAGAAAGAAGTAGTTATAGAAGTAGATATAGAAGTAGTTACAGAAGAAAGCTACTAAATAATTAGTGAAGAAAGCTATTCATTTTGAAAAAAGTAAGCGAAGTTTTTACTGGATCATGACCTAATGCCGTACAAAATTAACAATCAGTTTCATAAAACTTAACAAAAAGTTAAATTCAACAAAAATTTTCCCAAAATCAACCATAACATGGTCATGTTCATTTTGAACATAATATGGTCAAAATTTCCCAGAATTTTGAAAAAAGTGAAAAAAGAAAATTATGGTAAAAATTAACAATAATATGGTCAATTTTAACCATATTGTGGTTATTTATTGAATCCATTTTTTCAATTCGTTTGTAAAGTCCCAATAAAAAATGGAGCTTCCAACGAATCAGGTTTGTAAGGGAGAAACATCAACGTTTCGCTTACCATAGCGCTTACGGAAGACATGCATTTTATATGGCGAGTTCCCACTTTGAAGCAATACATGTTTGACACATAAAGCGCATTATTCAGCGCATTTAAAATTTGTTGGATGTAACGATCAGCCTTACACACTGAACGTTTTGATATATGTAGTTATTTTTTAGTATTCTCTCTTACAAACCTGCTTCGTAGTAAGGGAATGCCGTAGCACTTGAAATTTTTTTTTTTTTTATAAAAGTTGATGAGAGTTCTTTCACTTACTTTACTGCATTTCTGTATGTCTTATTGCGTAGCGCATAATTGTGCGCTTGTTTTTTTAAATGTACCATCCCAATAAAAAATTTTATCATTTTGCGAAGCACTTATGGTACATTTAAAAAAATAAGCGCACAATTATGCGCTACGCAATAAGACATACAGAAATGCAGTAAAGTAAGTGAAAGAACTCTCATCAACTTTTATAAAAAAAAAAAAATTTCAAGTGCTACGGCATTCCCTTACTACGAAGCAGGTTTGTAAGGGAGAGTACTAATAAATAACTGTATCAAAACATTCAGTGTGTAAGGCTGATCGTTACATTCAACAATTTTTATATGCGCTGATTAATGCGCTTTATGTGTCAAAAATGTGTTGCTTCAAAGCGGGAGCTCGCCATATAAAATTCATGTCTTCCGTAAGCGCAATGGTAAGCGAAACGTTGATGTTTCTCCCTTACAAACCTGCTTCGTTGGCAGCTAAATTTTTTATTGGGATTAGTGCTTCGCAAAATGATAAAATTTTTTATTGGGGTGTCAAATTATAATTTATTCAATTTGTTTTATTCCTGATAGGTGTTGTGTTCCACTTTTAAAAAAAATCCCCTTTGGTTCATATTCCAGCCTGTGACGACCTTCATTTCCATTTTTTCTGTTCTACTAGTTTATTCTACGTAAATTTATGTATTTTATTCAATAATTAAAATAAAATTAATGAGAATATTAAGCAAACCAAGTAAAATGCAAACGACCAGAATGTTGTTGCTTTTTAAAATTATTATTTTAAATTTAAAATTAAACATACAATGTTTTAAAATATTATAATTTCGAACATATAATTATAATGAAATATTTATCATAACATGTTTGGAGGCAACCATAATATGGTGATAGCTTTTTGATGGATGAATTTAACCATAATATGGTTGCCGTGATAATAATGTGTTAAAGGTAACCATAATATGTTTAAGTGTATAGTTGTAACTTTATTTTATTAAAACAAAATATTGTTTAATTCAACCATATTTATAGTTTCAAGGGAGGTTAAAACTTTATTGTTAAATAGAAACGAAATATTTTCAATCGTGAAAAAAGTTTTGTCTAAAACAACAAAAGTTTGTTTGTTGCCATTGCAGGGACCATAATATGTTGTTTCTTACCATACTTCAACCATGTTTTTTTTCTGCGTGTGTTTATATTGAGCTACTTATTATGCTCTTAATGTATTGATACTTTTCTTTTGTTTTCCTTAAAATGTTTTAACTTAATATTTGCTAATTTGCCGAATCTTACAAAATAAATTTTTAATTAACTGAACTTCTATAACACGTTTACATTTAACTAACGGGATACCTTGATTTTATTAACAAAATGGCGCAAACGTCATCACTCTCTCTCTCTCATTTGGTGATTTACTCTAACCGGCAAGATTAAACCTTTCCAGGCTTATTTCTATGGAGTTCTTACTTGGACATCGTTGGGTTTTGCAGGGACTGTGTGGGTGATTGTATTTACTATGATGATTCGGTACATCGGTGTCGGTTGCTGTTCGGTCACCAGCCCGGAACTATTTTGGAATTCAACTGGCAGTATTTTTGTTCTGACCTGAAGCTGACCTCAGTCTTTATTCGGTATCATGGGTGTCAGGGGCTTCTGGAACCTCGGTTTCAGCCTGACTATTGGTGCGCCCTTCGGGGAGTATCATGTAGAGCACTTTACTGCTTGATTTGGAGCTGCATTGCAACTAATTGCTGTTATGTAAATAACAGTGGGAGTGTTAGATAAGCTCCGCAACTTGCTATGGCGGAAGAAGTGTGCAAAATAAATTTTCTTTAATATTAATAAGATTTCTCCATAACGTATTAAATTCCCAATTTTTATTTTTGATAAATACACTGAATTTTCTTTAATTGGCACCTTTGCTCCTTTGGTCAAGGCTTTGTGGCGGAAGGTTCAAGGAGGCGGTGGCCAACGCATACTTTTGGTCCGGTGTTAAGAGCATCGTGAGGTAAGGTCGTAAGATAGGAGCTCACGTTAATCACTTGGACGAATCTGTTAGGTTTTTCAAGTCCCGTATCACTTTTAAACTTTTAAACAAAACAAATATTTGTCAGGAATACGAGAACCTATCGCCGCCAGTTCTGGCAAGAGTCGTCAATTCTGGCGGCTGCCACTTGGGCGATATCATTTTTTCTACTTTATTAAAAAAAATTTAGACATCAAATAAAACAAGCAAAATTAAAGTTTCTTATTTACAAAAAAAATCACAAACAAAGAACATGCGGAGACCACTTTTGCGACACCACGTATTAAGATAAAAACAAAGGCTTAAATAGTTTTTATTTGCTATGAGATTTCGATCAGTGTACTAGATGTAAACAAATGTTAATTTACATATTCTATAGGGCTCGTTAATCATACGTAAATGTTGCGGACACGTAAACGTTGCGGTAGACTGCAGTGGTTAGTAGTCACTAAAAAAAATGTAAACTTGTTGATGTGTGTTTAAAAGAAAACAGGAAATTTGTCGAAGGTTATATATCGAGTCATTACCGCAAAAAAAAAGCTTAAGCGACAAAAACAAAATTTTACAGGAGAAGGTTTTTTTATTTTATTTCAAAAAAAATTTTCTATGAAGATTGTCGCCGAAGATACTATTGTTTTTTCGATAAAATCGTAACGGTCCTTATGTGA
Organism: Pollenia angustigena; assembly: GCA_930367215.1. Lineage (NCBI taxonomy): Eukaryota > Metazoa > Arthropoda > Insecta > Diptera > Polleniidae > Pollenia > Pollenia angustigena. Next base: position 207,599,675 of record OV884060.1, read on the forward strand.
CCATGACATTTTAGGAAATGATGCAAGTTTTGCCAATAAAGTCATTTATTAAAAAAAAAAAACATAAATGGAACTTGATGTCGCTTAAGCTTTTTTTTTGCGGTAATAAATCGATATGTAATTTATAAACACTGTGATGAACTTCGATGAATCCTTTTCGAACTATTAGGGGGAGTGCCCTGAGTGCGAAAGTACATTTGGAAGTATCAGATTGGCTCCAGTTTTTGAGATATACCGTTATTTCAAAAATTCGCGTAACTCAAAAACGGTTTAGTTTATTGAAATTACTAAAAAAAAAACCGAAATTCCCCAAGCGGACTCCCCCCTAATAGTTCGAAAAGGATTTTTCGAAGTTAATTTTTTTCGGGTCAAAAACTATCACAGTGTAAATTTAAGCTTTTGTTATTTGTGCAAAAAAGTCGAAGAAATGTTTGCTTTATCAATGAACATAAACAAACATACAATTCTTAAACAGCTGATGCGTAAAAACGCACAACAAATTTTAATTTTATCAAATGCATCCGCAACGTTACGTCACGTTAAAGTTCCTATTTAAACATAAGCATGCTAAGGAAAACGGAACACCCAATGTAAACGTGTACGTAAGATTAACGAGGCCATACTTTTCAGCATCACAATGATTTTAATTTACGTTCAAAATTTGCTAATTTTCAATTGTTCCTCTGACAAACAAATAAATATTTTACAATCACATGACTTTTGCATCATAATTTTTGTTTCTTTTTTTCCTCTAAATGTGTTATTTAAAATAAATTCATATAAATTATACAGTTATTAACTTGTTTAAATCATAAATTATATTGCTAATAACAAATGGTTTAAAAAGAAGAAAAAAAAATTAATATTAATTAAACTAGCACGAGCTACTTTTTTTAACTGTTTTCTTTTTTCGTAGTGGCAAAAATTTAAAAATATCTCGTTTTATGGTATCTTGCAAGTTTCTTCATTTCTGTGTTTGTTCATTATCATCATCATCAGCAACAGCAGCAGCAGCAGCAGCAGCAGCAACAGCTTAAAACGATAATATTCATTAAATAGCAACAATTTATCTAAATACAAATATTTATTTAAATAATTAACCATATAATAACGAAAATTAATCTTTGATTGATAGTTCAGTTTGAATTTAAATCTTGTTTAAATAATAATAATTTTTCAAAAAAAAAAAAAAAAATAAAAAAAAAATTAATAAATAAATAATAATAAGAATGTTTTATTATAAGATTTTAGTTGTATTTAAGTATTTAAAGTAAAAAAAAAAGATGTTTAAAAATACAAACTGTTCAATAAATTTTGTATAATTCAATGGTTAAAATAAAATTAATTATTGTTTAAAATTAAAGTTATATTTAAGCAAATTAATTTTAGTTTTTGTTAGGTTAGGTTAGGTTAGGTTAAGAAGGGTTATGCGCCAGTCCTCTCAACAAAAACAGCCGAACTTTTTCTCTGACGAACCCCAGTATATCAGCCGCACTACATCCAGAGATGCACCCCAGTTCGTCGTGAAACCTATCTCCTAGCCACTTCTGCCTGAGACCCTGCATCCTAGGACAATGGCACAGTGCATGCTCGGTCGTCTCCAGCTCCTCCGAATCATCGCACAATCTGATCCGGTATGGCGTTGTCCCATCTGCCCGCAAAAGCCCTGACAGGACAATGACCCGTCAAGAACCCTATAAGTATTCTAAGACTACCCCTATCCAATCTCAGTAGAACCTTGGTTGCCCCCGCGTCCAATCTGGGCCATAGTGCCCTGGACACCGTGCAATCCGTTCTGTCCCTCCAGGATCGGTTAACGTCATCACGGAATTTCTCCCGTATCACCCTATAGTAGTAACATAGGGGGGCTTAACCCCCTGTCCCTAACCCCTTAGTCCAGATTCGAACCCCCTCTCGGGAGTTCGTCAGCCACCTCATTTCCATCAACCATGCAGTGTCCAGGTACCCAACACAGCCTTACATTGAATACCTCCAAGAGTCCACCAAGAGCATTCCTACACCAAGCGACCAGGCACGATTGCACCGTATAGTTTGTCAATGCCCTAAGCGCCGCCTGACTATCGACGTAAATTGTCACCACAGATCCACCCACGATGTGTTCCAGTATCACCTCTGTCGCCCTCCAGATCGCTAGCATCTCAGCCTGGAAGGCACTGCTCTCATCGGCGAGTCGGAATGACCTTTTCCCCGCGATATAAACACCGGCACCAGTGCCGGTTTCCATCTTGGATCCATCCATAAATACTGCCCAAAATGACACTGTGTTAAAAAAGTTTTGCTTAAAATGTGGGGCCTTATTCATAAACAATATTCCATACTTATAATAGGTTTAGAAAACGAATTTTATATAAAAAATTTGTTTAATTAATCTTAACCGCAACTAACAATCATAGTTTGGGCACAAATTTTTTATATCCTACACAACCTAAACCGCCCTCCCTTAAGCTGGAGGTCCACACCACGCGTTTTTTTCCTTCATACATTGCATGTTTTTTATACCTCAAGGGCCAAATAAACTTATCCAATGCCTCACATGCAGGCGAATTCACTCGTGTTCGTTTGCTGGACATTATATATAATTTTTTGATTTTTCATTCATCATCGTCGGTGTGACACATTCAAACACATTTGCACTAACATCGGGTGATTTTTTAGCTTTTCGGCAACACTGGTTTAAACAGCTGACGCACGTTTCGTGTTTTGTTTCACTGTCAAACATCTTCAGTTTGGTCTATAATTTAACTATGAATCGTCTTACAAACGAACAACGCTTGCAAATGATTGAATTTTGTTATCAAAATGCGTGCTCTGTTAAGAAAGTTAATCGCGCGCTTCTTGTGTTCAGCGACGAAGCTCATTTTTGGCTCAATGGGTATGTTAATAAGCAGAATTGTCGATTTTGAAGTGAAGATCAGCCAGAAGCATTGCAAGAGCTACCAATGCATCCAGAAAAAGTCACAGTTTGGTGCGGTTTATGGGCTGGTGGCATCATTGGACCGTACTTCTTCAAATATGATGCGAATCGTAACGTAACTGTGAATGGTGAGCGTTACCGTGAGATGATATCCAACTTTTTTTTTGCCCACAATGCAAGAGCTTGACTTGCATGACATGAGTTCGGTGAACATTTTATTTCACGTTCGGGACCGTCTAATTGGCCGCCTAGATCGTGGGATTTAACGCCTTTTGACTTTTTTTTGTGGGGCTATGTTAAAGCTCATGTCTTACACCCATGCCCGCTTCAATTGACGCATTGGAAGACAACATTGAAGCATTTATTCATAAGATATCGGCCGAAATGTTGGAAAGAGTATGCCAAAATTGCACTAAGCAGATGGACCATTTGAGGCGCAGTCGCGGTCAACATTTGCATGAAATAATCTTCAAACATTAAATTATATGGACCGTACTATCGATTCAAATAAAGACTTCATGCATTTTTCTGAATTTTATGTGCTCTTAAAAAATCACCCATTACGTTTTAAGTTAAATCTAACGCTTTTTATGTGGCATCACCACAAGTAAAAATAAGGCTACCCCGCAAAGCATCTAACGTTTTTGTGCATTTAACTTTCTACGTAAAACGACACAAATTCTACTTTTTTGACAGCAGCCTAGGCAGCGTGCAAGCTTAGAATTCAAGGCTTATTAGGCGTTTGCCGTGTATTATAGAGAACACTGCCTACGAATGGGTGTATAACTTAAAACATGCGGAGTTTTTGGCAAATGAAGCGCTGATTTTGAAACATTGGTAGTAAAGGGTGGTCCACAACTTTTACTAGTTGACTACCATCAAAGACGAATTATACACGCAGGCGTGATTTTTGGCCCACCCCGTATAATAATAAAAATTATTAAGATAATTCTCTAGAAACCTTTTGTTTTATTTACAATTAACTTCATGCGTTTTAGTTGGACCACCCTTATAATTAATTTTTAGAAAATAGTAACATTATATTACTTTATTACAAGTTGAACAAACCTTTCTTCACCTTCGCTTACAAACTTTAAAGTTTTTCCCGGTTCAGCCAAGGAAAGCCTGTCTTACAAATAAAATATTCTCATTTTAAATTAAATTTCAAGGGCAGTTTGTAAAATTTCCAGAAATGCTACTGAAATGTATTAATTTCTGATACGTAAAATAACCACCCAAGAAGTTGCAAAAAAAATTTTCAATAACGACCTTGAAAACTGAAACAAAACCTGATACACGTCGCCTTCCTTTTCCTAAGACAAATCTAAAAAAATAATATTCTTAAGGCTGAACAAAATTGATACAAAATGATTGAAAAAAAAACACATTAGAAATTGTTACACATCATTTTCATGATTAAAACAAAATTAAATCAGGGTCAAAAGTCACATATGAACATATTGAATAAATTTAATTACATATTGTTTGTTTCTTAGGCAATTATCCTTTTTTTATTTTTGATTTTAAAATAAAACATAAAAGTCAAGGTTAAATTTCGAAAATACAAGGACTATTTTTAAATTCATGTTCAGGTTCTACTTTATAGTAATTCACAACTACTGTTGCCAACTACTGCAGGAGATAACGAGTCTTTGAAAACACTACTGGAGATATTTGAAAAAAAAATCGCCTGGCTGTTGAAAAGATAAACACAAGTTTACGAGATCTTGCAAAAGACGTCTGCTTTAGGAAATTAAATGAAATTGCAAACGTTTGTTTTATGGCAAGTGGAAAAAGAAATATACCTTGAAATTTCCAAACATGACTTGAACATGAAAAAACTATTAAATAAACTCTATTGTCTACTTCTCTGACTGTGTTTCCAAACCGCAAAATCATTTTAAAATATATCCTGCCAAAAGAAATGGCTAAATATCATCCTCTTAATACACACAATCATAAAACAGGACTCCTGTAGTTAAAACAAAAAAAAAAAAAATAAATCTTGTATATGTTTGCAAAACACTGCACTTAATTTGTTATTGTTTTTCGTCTTCAAGACAGGATACGCAAATACACAAGTATGTCCTGCCTTAATTGTAAGAGTGTTGGTAGGCTTGTCTTCAAGAGCATTAAACAATTAGTGAATGTTTGTTGTTTTTCTTTTCAGTTTTCTCTAGTCGTCTGTTTATGTTTTTTTTTTTTTTTAGATTTCAAAACCTGTGTGATTTACAACAACCTTTTCATGCTTTGCGGTTTAATCGAATTTTAAGATTTTGTTTCAGACACATGGTTTTGCCAACAACCACACAAACAAATATATGAAAAGTGTATCAGAAGTAAAAACCTTTTACACAATTTCCTTAAAATATTTTCTCTTAAATCCTGAATTATTTACGCTTTAACCATATTTTGGTTTTGTTTGTAAACTTTAATTGTCTTAATTTTGTTTAAAAGATTCGTTGCACTTTGTTGGGCTTAAGACACCTTTAGGATTTCTTTAGGATTTTGCTTAGATACTGTAATCTTTTCTTTAGGCTTTGATTACTTTATTGGATTACATAAAGTAAATCAATTTTCTCGGTTTTATAAATAAGAATTCTTGGAAAATGTGTGAAGATTTTCGGGATTAGAATTTGTTAAATTGTATCAATATGTTTTGGGGATTAAGAAGATACAACTTTTTTGATGACAAGGATTTCTCTAAATGAAAGTCTTGGTATAGAGGGTGTTCCAAAATAAATGCAAGATTTAAATTTTCAGTCATTTGCATAACAAGGATTTGGGGAGCTTAAAGTAAAACTGTTTCACAGCTGATGTATAGAACAAAGTGTTCTCATTTATTTATTAGAAGTTACAAAGAGTTATTTAAGCTTCCGAGCGGTTAAAACTTAGAACTTCATACCGTACTAGTGAAACAGGCCAGAATCTTCTGCTTACTTGTAATTAGCATGCCGTGGTACCTGATTTTTGAACAATATCTTAAAACTTATGGACTTTAACAAGATTTTGTTTCTAGTGCTTAATTCAAAATTTTTATTCTTGATAAAAACCCTGAAATTTATTGTTGATGGGATAAGCTATTCCTAGGCGCATTTCACTAATTGTTTAGGCCAGATCGTCAGGAAACTTCATTCAAAGATTTTAGAAAAACTAAAGATATTAAACAAATAAAACTGTTAAGCGAATAAGAATTATAAGCACCAGCTTAATTTGTAACAACATCAAAGCTTAAACAAAAACAACAACAATAAACAGTGAGTTTATCTTTTCTTACATTCCCCACTACAGGTTAGAATTCTCACTAAATTATTTTAGTTGTATGTAGGTTAAGAAAAAAAAAAAAAAAAAATAAAAACAAAAACAACTTGCTAAAAATTGGGTATCCAAGCACTACAAACAAAATCTTGTTGATTGAAAATTTTGTATTCCCAAAAATTACTTTGATAATATACTTATGGACTTTATTTTCAAGCAAATTCATACAAAGCGACGAGCTATATTTTCACCCTGATGATGTGATTACACAGAAAAAATTATCTCAAGAAAATTTTTAACAACACAGTTTGTTAAATTTCAGGTCAACAAAGTTTTCATTTGATTCAATGAAAAGGTTTATCAAAATTGCGCTTTGCAAAATAGCACTCAATAAAACATTTTTACACTCAAAAAAGTTTTACATTAACTGGTTGTAGTTTGTTTTAACATTTTTCCGTTTAGTTAAAATTAAACCAAAATATAGTTATTTTAGTACGAAAATTATTTTTTAACTTTTTAGGCACGTTGTTTAGAAAACAAATTACAAAAGACAAACGAAATTTCCGTTCATTTAAAATAATCATTTGTTTTTTTTTTTTTTTGTTATTTAAAAAAAAAAACATAGTTTGTTTGATTTGTTTTTCATAAGAAAAAAAATCGACTTCTCAAAGGAAAACAATTTTATTTTAAAAATTGTCCGGAAAAATAGACAAAATCAATTGGTAAGTATAAATTGTTTTTTTAAATATCTCGTTTTTAAATAATATAAGATTATATTTTTTCAGGAGTGGTATAGTTCCAGTTATACGGAAACCCCTATTCCTGAGTTAATCGACTAAAGGCAAACCAGTGAAGAAATAAGCAATGCTATGATTCTTTTTATGAGGACAGTGCACAAAAACGTTCTCAGAAAGAATAATGATAACTATTCGAACTCCAATAGAATGGTTCTCATTATTCTTTTCTGAGAACGTTTTTGAGCACTATCCTCATAAAGAGAATCATAGAAGTGAAACATCTAAAAGAGGTTGCCAAGTAACGGGCTTTGATTGCAAATCTTGTTTTTTTTTCAATTATACTTTCTAGCACGCTTCATCATCCTGCTGAAACTCTGTCCGTTTGTATGTGCAGAAATCTCTGCTGGAGCTCGAAGCAAGTTTGGTGGTAAATTACACTGGTTTACAGCCAAAAATTACCAAGAACGCCACGTGCCTAGATAAGTTAACTTTGACCTCCTGAACACGAAAAACGCTGTAATTTTTTTTTCGTTAGTTAAGTTTTTTAGATAACGGTACTTTTGTGTTTTTCGGTGTATGGTCCCACTCAAAACATTTGTATATATTGCTCATGCATAGACCTACTGTACCACATGAGGTACACCTACTTTAGAGTATAATATTTCTCGTTAAAATACCAATTTCTATATTTTTTTGTGGCACTAACATACAACGTAGTCATCTATTCTAAATTATACATGCAAATATTAGAATTCCCGATATATATATATACAGTTAGGGACAAAATTGTTCACAAAATTATAAAAAATTTATGTATATCATGAAAACTATTAAAGTTTCAACTTGGAAACTTTCTAAAACTATTGTATGGCTTTCTACATTTTATAATCAAACTATGTAAACATATTTTCAAAAGTACCTTTAGTTTTTATATTTACACTTAGTAAAAATTCAAACCATATGTGTGAACAATATTGACCCTGTGTGAATCTTTCATAAAAATTCCAAAAAAAATCAATTTTTATGAGTGGGATTTGCTTTTAAATTGAGTAAATTAATTCATTAATATTTAATTTTTTTAAAATTTTGAAAAAAATTTGAGCAATTAAATTTTGCCTAGTTTCTTCAAGAACGGTAAGTCAAAAGCGGCCCTTTTAAAACAAAGCATTGTGAAAAATTTAAAAAAACGAGTCTCACATCGCAAGATCACAAAAAATACAACATTTCAGAGAGATTTGAATGTTAAATAAAAAAAAGTGTAGTTTGGATACCAAAAGCAACAAAGCTAGTCGCCCAAAAAAAACTTTCACCAAATGATTTTCGCGAATCAAAGCGACTTATTGTTACTGGTGTAGTCATTATAGCTATTAAGGTCCGGCAAATACTGAGCATAGAGTACAATTTAGATGTAAGCGCTAAAATCATACGAAGTTGCTTAAGTTCTAGTAGATTAGTAGCTACAATAAAGAGCGACAACCCACCTTTTAGCAAAAATAAAAGCCGAAAACGGCTGAAGTTTGCAAAAAAGTAAGAAAAATTCAGTTTTAAAGATTCAATGTGTGTAACATGCTTAGATCGGACCAAAATTATGAGATTGCAGGCAGGCGGACGGGAGTTCACATGGCTGGCGTAAAAGTGCTTGCGTAAAAGAGTGGAATAATTCCAAATGTAAAAATTTCGATGATCTCATAAATGACTTGAGATTGTTTTCGCGGGAACCAGCTTTGAGCACTCCGCTAATTCAGAAGAAAAATGTGTGCCAAGCACTACATAATCATGCTTAAAGACCCGTTGATTCCAAGATAAGCCATGTTCGGCTAAGAACCACGACAGGGTGATATCAATTTGCAGGACAACGATCTTAAGCATACTTCAGAAATAGCTAAAAGTTAGTTTGAAGAAAATAAAAATTCGAAAATAAATTTACCTAATTAGTCGCCAGAGGGTACTACTCTTGACTACCTTTGGTCTACTCAAAAACACCATTTTTTTTTCTTTTTTTGCTCAGAGGAACCCGCCTAACACTGTATATAAGCTTCGCGACCTTGCCGTTAAAGCTTGGAAAAAATAAAGCCGAAACTGCTTAAGACTTTTGTAAAAGAATGGAAAAAAGTATTAAGGCAGCTTAAAAGAGCAAATGAACAGCATACCAAACGCTAGGACCCAAATACAACAATAATCTCTAACTAGGGTCATAATTGTTTACACCCAGAACTCAATACTAATACCGTGTAAAATATTATGAAGACATATTTTTTTGGAAAAGTTTTTATTTTTAAGTTCTTGAAATGTTCTACTTTTCATATAGTTAAAAAATTTTAAATAATTATAAATAAAACAAAAATTTATAGCCTAGTTTGCCAATAACACTAAATTTGTGAACAATTTTGTCCCTAACTGTATATATGTCCTTTATTTATCTAAATATAAATAGAATTACATTTCTGAACACCATAAATACTTAAATAAAGTTCAGTGAGAACATAGGGCGTCAATTCTCTCCATCTGATTCTATCTCTGGCAATTGTTTTTGTTTGATTCCAGGATACTCGAGCAAGTAAACATTCTTGTTTAAGGCAACGAACCCAGGTGTTACGGGGCCTACCTTGGCGACGTTGTCCTTGGGGGTTCCAGTAGAGGGCTGTTCTTGCAATTTCTGTATGTGGTCTTCGCAATATGTGGCCTATCCACGTCCACTTCCGTTTACGAATATCAATGTGTACTGGCAAGGAGTTTGCTCTTTGGAGCAGAGCTTCATTTGAAATACGATCTGGCCAGTGGATGTTAAAGATCTGTCTTAGACATTTGTAGATGAAAGTTTGAATTTTTCTCGTGGTGGCTTGCGTTAAGCTCCCGATAAATTAAGATCAAACTTACCTTTTGAAAGACATTGTATTTTTTTTTTTACTTTTGTACCGGGGTATTTTTCTGAAATTTTCCACAAATCTGGATAAAATTTTTTTTTTTATTTTTCACTTATTAAAAACACTTAAAAGTAATACCTTCAACTTAAAAAGAAAAAATATTATCAATGATTATGTCGCAATGATTTTTTAAACTTACTGTACCACATGGGGTAGGGACGGTCTATATTACATACATATATATAAGGACAAGACTTATATGTATTCATAAGTACACATATATCACTAGCTACTTAGGCTTTAAGTTAATAATTATAATACGTTAATTTTAAATAACCTTTTTTTTTTAAACTTACATACTATATAATAAATAAGTATTATGAGTTCTGTATTTTTTTATTGTTTTTTTCAGGTTTGTTACACGCTCCAGTTAAGCATTTTTTCTTTTTACTTATTTTTAAGCGTAAAAGTTCTTTTTGTAAATATACTTTTTGCTATAAAAATAAAAAATTATTTTCTTTAAAAAACTACTTTTCTTTATAGTTAAAAATTAGAAACAAAAGTAAATATCCGTAATTTTTACGGAAATTGTAGTTTGTTTTTTTGATAGTTAAATTTTCGAAACAAAAATTAAAATCAGTCATTTCTACTGTAATTAGTGAGTTATTTTTTAACATTTAAAAATAAAAGTATTTTTAGTCTGATTTAAATGAAAAATGAGTTGACCGGGTTTTAAATGTATTTTCATTTGTTTTATATTACATTTTACGTTGATTTTACATACATAATATTTTGAGTGTAGGTATGAAATAATGAAATATTTCTTTATATTCTATAAAAAACAAAATATTTCAATTAAAGTAAAGAGTTTTTTTTTTACAACTTTTGTCCATTTCTTAATAGCTTTGATATAGGTTCAAGTAAGACTTGAGTGTTTGTAATTTTCATTCGCCTTACAGTTTTATTTGTATAATATCTTTAGTTTTCCAAAATCTTTGGAAAAAGTTTTCCTGATGGTCTGGCCTAAGCAATCACCGAAATACGCATAGGAACTACCCAGTAAACAATATTCTTACCTCAAATCGCTTCAAACCTGCTGATGGGCAGCCTGATTTTTGTATGGGTTGTTCCCGGTTTGTAGGACTTTTTTCTGCTGACAATAAGCGCTTCTTTTAACATGCAACTAAAGCACTCCTAAAGTGCTTTTTTAAGGGCTAACTATATTATCATATTCATTAAGTTTTTGGTTTTACTAGCTTAAATGCCTTTTTCAATCATTTTCGTAAACCATAATATATTTTTTTTTTCGCTTTAAAACCTCCTTCGTTGTCAGCACTAAAATAGCAGCTTTTTTGTATGTTTTATTCGTTATCATTTACTGCTTTATACGAGCTCTCTAATTGAAGCGCTTGGGTATGCGCTTTTTCTCTCTTCCCTTCCCGTTTGCTTCAAAAAACACAAATTTTTTTTACTGGGTAGTTTATCCTGCAACAATAAATTTTAGTGAATTTGTCAAAGAATAAAAATTAATAAATAAATAAATAAAAATTCGATAAACATTTTGTTTGATTTATTCAAAATTTCCAACAATTTATTTTAACAAATCACGTAAACATTTTGTTAACAATAATCCTAAAAAGGCTTCATGTGCTTGACCTTCCATACAGAAAATAAGCATGTAAATATTTAAATAAGTTACTGTACATATGTAAATATAGAGAACAAATTGTATACATGTAAACAATTGCATACTTATAATTGTACTCAGAGAAAAGAGCACTAATGTAAATATGTTTTAGCCTTAATGTAGGTTAAAACTCATGTGAAAATTTATTTTTAATTAATTTGCTTATTATTGAAAAATAGATTGCAAACAAAAACTACATGAAAAAAAAAAAAAAAAAAAAAAAAAAAAAACAATAATTATTTTGGGCAACAACATTTTTTATTGACTCAATAAACTTGGTTGTTGACTAAAAATTCAATAACTATATCTACAAACTTTTTAATCAATACCGTAAAAATCGTCATCGCCGAAAATTCTAACATTTTTTTTAAATTATATATGAAAATAATTTTTTTCTGTGCAACGAGAAACATACACTCAAAATATTATGTATGTAAAATCAACGTAAAATGTAATATAAAACAAATGAAAATACATTTAAAACCCGGTCAACTCATTTTTCATTTAAATCAGACTAAAAATACTTTTATTTTTAAATGTTAAAAAATAACTCACTAATTACAGTAGAAATGACTGATTTTAATTTTTGTTTCGAAAATTTAACTATCAAAAAAACAAACTACAATTTCCGTAAAAATTACGGATTTTAACTTTTGTTTCGAAAATTTAACTATCAAAAAAACAAACTACAATTTCCGTAAAAATTACGGATATTTACTTTTGTTTCTAATTTTTAACTATAAAGAAAAGTAGTTTTTTAAAGAAAATAATTTTTTATTTTTATAGCAAAAAGTATATTTACAAAAAGAACTTTTACGCTTAAAAATAAGTAAAAAGAAAAAATGCTTAACTGGAGCGTGTAACAAACCTGAAAAAAACAATAAAAAAATACAGAACTCATAATACTTATTTATTATATAGTATGTAAGTTTAAAAAAAAAAGGTTATTTAAAATTAACGTATTATAATTATTAACTTAAAGCCTAAGTAGCTAGTGATATATGTGTACCCTGCAAATAATAGGACCAGTCCAAACACGCGTGTAAAGAGTAGTCCACAAAGGACCAGGACTAGTCCAAAAGTAACCCAATCGTATGGAAAAAACCTGGTCTATTTAACATTACGATGTCCTAGGAGAGGACCATATAACCCATCTTTGGACCACTAAGGAGTAGTTTTAAAACTACTCCATGGTATATAACCCACCTTTGGACCACTAAGGAGTAGTTTTAAAACTACTCCATGGTGCACACAAGAGGACTAGTTTTGAAGTCGTTTACAAACGAAGGCACGTCGTTAAAAAACGAAGACATGTCGTCTCACTACAAACACTTTTTAACAATGACATGGTCCATGCTTGCATTACATCGGACCAGTCCATGGAGTAGTCCATTTTATCAAAATGGGTCAGGTGGTCCAATTTTATTTGCTGGGTACTTATGAATACATATAAGTCTTGTCCTTATATATATGTATGTAATATAGACCGGCCCTACCCCATGTGGTACAGTAAGTTTAAAAAATCATTGCGACATAATCATTGATAATATTTTTTCTTTTTAAGTTGAAGGTATTACTTTTAAGTGTTTTTAATAAGTGAAAAATAAAAAAAAAAAATTTTATCCAGATTTGTGGAAAATTTCAGAAAAATACCCCGGTACAAAAGTAAAAAAAAAAATACAATGTCTTTCAAAAGGTAAGTTTGATCTTAATTTATCGGGAGCTTAACGCAAGCCACCACGAGAAAAATTCAAACTTTCATCTACAAATGTCTAAGACAGATCTTTAACATCCACTGGCCAGATCGTATTTCAAATGAAGCTCTGCTCCAAAGAGCAAACTCCTTGCCAGTACACATTGATATTCGTAAACGGAAGTGGACGTGGATAGGCCACATATTGCGAAGACCACAAACAGAAATTGCAAGAACAGCCCTCTACTGGAACCCCCAAGGACAACGTCGCCAAGGTAGGCCCCGTAACACCTGGGTTCGTTGCCTTAAACAAGAATGTTTACTTGCTCGAGTATCCTGGAATCAAACAAAAACAATTGCCAGAGATAGAATCAGATGGAGAGAATTGACGCCCTATGTTCTCACTGAACTTTATTTAAGTATTTATGGTGTTCAGAAATGTAATTCTATTTATATTTAGATAAATAAAGGACATATATACAGTTAGGGACAAAATTGTTCACAAATTTAGTGTTATTGGCAAACTAGGCTATAAATTTTTGTTTTATTTATAATTATTTAAAATTTTTTAACTATATGAAAAGTAGAACATTTCAAGAACTTAAAAATAAAAACTTTTCCAAAAAAATATGTCTTCATAATATTTTACACGGTATTAGTATTGAGTTCTGGGTGTAAACAATTATGACCCTAGTTAGAGATTATTGTTGTATTTGGGTCCTAGCGTTTGGTATGCTGTTCATTTGCTCTTTTAAGCTGCCTTAATACTTTTTTCCATTCTTTTACAAAAGTCTTAAGCAGTTTCGGCTTTATTTTTTCCAAGCTTTAACGGCAAGGTCGCGAAGCTTATATACAGTGTTAGGCGGGTTCCTCTGAGCAAAAAAAGAAAAAAAATGGTGTTTTTGAGTAGACCAAAGGTAGTCAAGTGGGTACTACTCTGGCGACTAATTAGGTAAATTTATTTTCGAATTTTTATTTTCTTCAAACTAACTTTTAGCTATTTCTGAAGTATGCTTAAGATCGTTGTCCTGCAAATTGATATCACCCTGTCGTGGTTCTTAGCCGAACATGGCTTATCTTGGAATCAACGGGTCTTTAAGCATGATTATGTAGTGCTTGGCACACATTTTTCTTCTGAATTAGCGGAGTGCTCAAAGCTGGTTCCCGCGAAAACAATCTCAAGTCATTTATGAGATCATCGAAATTTTTACATTTGGAATTATTCCACTCTTTTACGCAAGCACTTTTACGCCAGCCATGTGAACTCCCGTCCGCCTGCCTGCAATCTCATAATTTTGGTCCGATCTAAGCATGTTACACACATTGAATCTTTAAAACTGAATTTTTCTTACTTTTTTGCAAACTTCAGCCGTTTTCAGCTTTTATTTTTGCTAAAAGGTGGGTTGTCGCTCTTTATTGTAGCTACTAATCTACTAGAACTTAAGCAACTTCGTATGATTTTAGCGCTTACATCTAAATTGTACTCTATGCTCAGTATTTGCCGGACCTTAATAGCTATAATGACTACACCAGTAACAATAAGTCGCTTTGATTCGCGAAAATCATTTGGTGAAAGTTTTTTTTGGGCGACTAGCTTTGTTGCTTTTGGTATCCAAACTACACTTTTTTTTATTTAACATTCAAATCTCTCTGAAATGTTGTATTTTTTGTGATCTTGCGATGTGAGACTCGTTTTTTTAAATTTTTCACAATGCTTTGTTTTAAAAGGGCCGCTTTTGACTTACCGTTCTTGAAGAAACTAGGCAAAATTTAATTGCTCAAATTTTTTTCAAAATTTTAAAAAAATTAAATATTAATGAATTAATTTACTCAATTTAAAAGCAAATCCCACTCATAAAAATTGATTTTTTTTGGAATTTTTATGAAAGATTCACACAGGGTCAATATTGTTCACACATATGGTTTGAATTTTTACTAAGTGTAAATATAAAAACTAAAGGTACTTTTGAAAATATGTTTACATAGTTTGATTATAAAATGTAGAAAGCCATACAATAGTTTTAGAAAGTTTCCAAGTTGAAACTTTAATAGTTTTCATGATATACATAAATTTTTTATAATTTTGTGAACAATTTTGTCCCTAACTGTATATATATATATCGGGAATTCTAATATTTGCATGTATAATTTAGAATAGATGACTACGTTGTATGTTAGTGCCACAAAAAAATATAGAAATTGGTATTTTAACGAGAAATATTATACTCTAAAGTAGGTGTACCTCATGTGGTACAGTAGGTCTATGCATGAGCAATATATACAAATGTTTTGAGTGGGACCATACACCGAAAAACACAAAAGTACCGTTATCTAAAAAACTTAACTAATGAAAAAAAAATTACAGCGTTTTTCGTGTTCAGGAGGTCAAAGTTAACTTATCTAGGCACGTGGCGTTCTTGGTAATTTTTGGCTGTAAACCAGTGTAATTTACCACCAAACTTGCTTCGAGCTCCAGCAGAGATTTCTGCACATACAGACGGACAGAGTTTCAGCAGGATGATGAAGCGTGCTAGAAAGTATAATTGAAAAAAAAACAAGATTTGCAATCAAAGCCCGTTACTTGGCAACCTCTTTTAGATGTTTCACTTCTATGATTCTCTTTATGAGGATAGTGCTCAAAAACGTTCTCAGAAAAGAATAATGAAAACCATTCTATTGGAGTTTCAACCATTCTATTGGAGTTCGAATAGTTATCATTATTAGAATCATAGCATTGCTTATTTCTTCACTGGTTTGCCTTTAGTCGATTAACTCAGGAATAGGGGTTTCCGTATAACTGGAACTATACCACTCCTGAAAAAATATAATCTTATATTATTTAAAAACGAGATATTTAAAAAAACAATTTATACTTACCAATTGATTTTGTCTATTTTTCCGGACAATTTTTAAAATAAAATTGTTTTCCTTTGAGAAGTCGATTTTTTTTTCTTATGAAAAACAAATCAAACAAACTATGTTTTTTTTTTAAATAACAAAAAAAAAAAAAACAACTGATTATTTTAAATGAACCGAAATTTCGTTTGTCTTTTGTAATTTGTTTTCTAAACAACGTGCCTAAAAAGTTAAAAAATAATTTTCGTACTAAAATAACTATATTTTGGTTTAATTTTAACTAAACGGAAAAATGTTAAAACAAACTACAACCAGTTATTGTAAAACTTTTTTGAGTGTATGCATCCACAGCGTGTAACTGTTAGAGGCGAATTTTAGGTTGGAGGCTTAAATAGATGATATTTTTTTAAAAATCAGGCCAGTAAAGCAGTGACTGTAACAGATGTTCGATATTGTGGCATTTTAATACAGTCCTTTCTGCACATTATAAATGTGACCGATATGCGGTTTTAACAAAACGATGCACATACCAAAGGACCATAACACAATTCCATTACTGCCTAAGATATATCTTGATCGTCTACTCTTTTACATTTCGTGTTGATTAGAATTAATTTCCTAGATCATGTAATTAACTGCTTTTGAAGTTGATATTTGAAATCGAAGAAGGACTTTGCCAGCATGTCCACCAGCTCTAGCGCAATTTAGATAAATTTTAATATAATTAGACAAGATACAAAGGGTCTTTCATTAAGCGCCTCTTATCTTTAAATCAGTGATAACCAAGCCCCGAACTAACCAAGCCCAAAGATTTGGGGCTCCGGTGTCATATTTGCAAAAAAGTGATCATTTTCTCAGGCTCATATCTTGCAAACCGTTTGGAATTTTGATTTACCATCTGAGACAAAGTTGTAGATCTTGCCATAAAGAACATATAAATCAAAAAAACTTCATCTTCAAGATGAAAATCGCAAAAAACTTTAAAAAACTCGATTTTTTTAAACTTTTTTTCCATGTTCCGGTCCATAGGTAGCAAACCGTTCAAAATTCAAGGAAATAATCAGCCACAAAAATGTACCTTAGATCTCAAAAAACAACTTTTTGAGCATATAAACTTCCTAGGAACGATTCTTAACACCGTTAAGGTAGCGGTTAGGTAGCCGCATAAGTGAAAAATTTCCCTACAGTTTTTTATTTTCATTTGTTATTTCTCGAACCAAATTTTCGGGAAAATTTTCACTTTTGCGGCTACGTTAACGGTGCTAAGAATCATTCCTAGGAAGTTCATTTGTTCTTATTGAGATCTTGGGTACATTTTTGTGGTTGATTGTTTCCTAAAATTTTGAACGGTTTGCTACCTATAGACCTGAACAGGGGGAAAAAGGTAAACAAAATTCGAATTTTTTAAGGTTTTTTGCGATTTTGATCTTGAAGATGAAGTTTTTATGATTTTATATGTTCACAAGAGCTACTTTGTGTCAGAGGGTTAATCAAAATTACGAACGGTTTGCAAGATATGAGCCTGAGAAAATTATCACTTTTTGCAAAAATGACACCGAGACCCCAAAACTTTGGGGGCCCATAAAAAAAAAGTGCATAACTTTGGGCAAAACTGGGAGATACGGGTCTTTTTTTTTGGTCTTTTATCACGTAGTGGTGTTTGTATATGGTTATTTTGCCATGACTTAAAAAATTGCAAATAGTGTTTTCTTAAAAAATACAAAATTAGTGCTGTTTCACACTCTTCAAGTTTTAGCCGACAAGTCTTGAGCTTTTAGAAGCGAAGGAAAAACAGAATGCCATTTCTTTTTCCCTCCTTGGCGGACGTAACTACATTTTTATTTTTTGTGGAGAAAAAAGGGAGAATCAAAAACTTAATTACGAATTTTAGTGTAGTTATCAGGCCTGTTCTGAAAATCACATTTTATGAAAGTGATTTGAAATCACAAGAAATGTGTTCTTTCTGGGCATATTATTTTGTGATTTCAAAACGTTTAGCTACGTAAACAACTTTTTGAAATCACTTTGTTATTTTTGCGACTATTGTAAGGTGGCCGTCACAATAAATTACTTAAATAAAATATTCAATGTGTTGTTTATTAACAGATTATGCAATAAACTATTTTATTTGCAACAAATCCTTTAAAAATAAGAAAATTCGACGACACTTAAAAAATGATATTTGCTTTTGAGACTTCTGTTGTGATTTCAGTTTGTTTTTTTATACCCACACCACAATAGTGGGGAGGGTATTATACATTTGTGCTGATGTGTGTAACGCCTTAAAATATTGGTCCTAGACCCACCTTAAAGTATACCGATCGTCTTAGAATCACTTTCTAAGTCGAACTAACGATGTCCGTCCGGCTGGCTGGCTGGCTGTCCATATAACCTTGTGCGCAAAGTACAGGTCGCAATTTTGGAGATAATTTGATGAAATTTGGGATAGGTTTTTATAGGCACAAGGACCAAGCCTATTGAAAATTGGCCGAATCGTAGGACCACGAGGGACGATAGGGGGAAATTTCTTCCTCTCAGAAACTATCAAACCGATTTCAATGAAATTTAAAACATAGATAGAACCATATCTACATCGAGACAAAATGTATGCATTTTTTTAAAAATAGGACCACGAGGGGAGATAGGGGCAATTTCTGCCTCTCAAACCGATTTTAATGAAATTTAAAACATAGACAGATCCATATCTATAGGGACACATTAGCTATACAGTTAAAAAAAATAGGACCACAAGGGGAGGCAGGGGGCAATTTCTGCCTCTCACAAACTTTCAAACCGATTTTCATGAAGTTTATAAACATAGATAAATCCATATTTACATGGACACATAAGCATGATATGTTTTTGAGTACTGTGGTCTAGGGTATCATATGGTCGGGCTTGACCGACTATACTTTCTTACTTGTTTTAGTTGAATTAAAGATCGCTAATTTGCTAACAGCGGCATGAAAGCAAAGTATAATATTTATTAAAAATCGTAAGGGCTGTAAAGAATCACAGGAAAAAATCGCTTCTATCGCGAAAATGGCTAAATTCGCGAAAAATTGCAAGCTTGTAAAAAAGCCCTAAATTTTATTTGAAATCGCTAAATGGGTAAAAAAATAAAAAAAAAATATTGCAAAAATGGCGAAAATTCGCAAAAAAAATTTATATTTCAAACGAGCTATAGAATTAACTGAAAGTCCCTAAAACTATAAGGAATGGCAACAATTCGGTTAAAATGTCTTAATTAGCGGAAATTCGCAAAAATTTGCTAACAGCGGCATGATAGCAAAATTCTACTATTTATTATAAATCGTCAAAGCTATAAAGAATCGAAAACTTATAGAAACAAATTGCTTTTATCGCGAACATGGCTAAAATTCACAAAAAATGCAAAATTTTAAACACACCCTAAACTTAATTTGAGATCGCTAAATCGGTTAAAAAAACAAATTGTTAAAAACTAACATAAAAAGCGTTACAAATTAGCTATAATTTTGTAGAACAAACTTTTTGTGTTTGCTTGTGCTTTCGTCAATTGAAAATCACACCGAAAAAACACAAAAACGGTGCGATTTACAGAACACCACAAAATCACACGTGTGATTTTAAAAGCACATGTGATTTGAAATCACGTGATTTTCAAAACATACCTGTATTACAGGTTATTACTTTTTAAGTTAGCTTTTAAAAAAACAAAAATTTTTAATCTTTAGAATTGTTTTATTAAACAACGTTGTTGTGCAATGAAATCCTACCATAAATGACATACGTTGTTTTATCTGCACATGCCGTTATTACTTTTATCACTTTGAATTAGCTTTGCCTCTTAATAGAAAATAAGTTCATTAAAAATATATGAAAAATTTGTTCAAGAAAAACACATAAAAACCAATAAAAAATAAAATTGCTAACAAAGTTGTTTAACAATTTCGTTAAAAAATTAATAAATTTAAATCTTGTAAATAACAAACTCTTGTTATCGACAGGACAAGTCGTGAACAAATTCATAAACTAAATAAATATTTATACAATTTTTTTGTCTGTTTCTGTTGTATGTCTAAATGTAGTGTAAGAGATCGTAAAACAATTTGTTCAAAACAACAATTTACATGCAATTTAATGCTACCGTACAATAATTAATAACGATAGTAAACAAAAATTTTAATTTTTTTTATGAAATAATTAAAAAAGAAACAAGTTTTAACAAAAAAGACTCAAACAAAAATGTTATTAAATAATTAATAAATAAAAAATGAGCCAGTTTTAAGTGATGTTAAAGCAGTGATCAGCAGAAAGAGTTCACAGTGGATTTTTAGAGCCTGGCCCACGAAAAAAAAACGATAAACGGCTGATTTGCTACCCAAACATTTTTAGCAAGACACATTGATCGACAATTCAAGGGAAGGATTACGTAATAGTTTTCATACTAATATGCGCCCAACTATGAAATATTATCAGTTACTTGTGTTGTGGTTGAGACGTGTGAGGCAAAATTTGCTAACCACGGTTTTCTTTCTAGTTTTAAACTGGTTTTATAACATTTCTGTCAGTTTTGTATAATGCAATTTTACAGCTTTATGTCTGTTTGTTTATTATGGGGGAATTTCGGCTAATTATTGCTTCATATGAATAAATTTTGTTACGTGCAGGTCGCTTGTGAACGTAAGGCCCGATTGCAGCTGCCTTACAAACATGTGAAACTCTCAGTTCCACAAATATCTTACTGCCATGGATACTCGGCTTTAGAGCAAATTTGACCGGCTTAACATATGATTTATTAGCCTTTCGAGTTATTATTGTTTTGGGTTAATTTGTCATTGATAATAATTATTTGCAGCAATCATGACCTTTTTATGGTATTTATGCAGCATTTCGAATATGCAAAATCGTCTTTCAAACCCTTTCTGCTTCAACTCGAGTGGTGCCTCATTTTCTTTGCTGTATGATGAATCCTGGTGCTTGCAAGCGTTTCGAAATTGCTCCTTGAGTGCCTTCCAATGATTTAGCAAGTTCTTTTTGAGTTTAGCAGTATTCTTTATGGTGAAATGCCTCCAATTGATTTTCTTCCAACTTTTTTGTCTTGCGTATCTACCATCTCTTGCACATTGAAATCGATAAAACATATTCGGATCAGTTTTGACGAGCATTCTTTATGCCTGCCACCATTGGTGAATACGGTTATACTCAAGGACGATCCACCAACACAAATTTTTTTTATATTCATTTTGAAGGCTTTTTATTTGAGAGAGACAAAATATTTTTTATGAAAAACTTTTATATGGTGTTCAGTTATACATTTTTTTTTTTAGTTAATATTCGGTTTATTGATAAAATTATCTTTCTGTTCACACATACACAATTTAGCTAACTCAAATAGCAATTCACTCAAGCAAAATATTCACAACTTTTGACATTTTTAAAGAATTAACATCTGGCTTTTGCGTAGACCTAATGGATGGACCTTTGTTTTGTTGACATTTCAGTTGCCAAATGTCAAAACACTTTGTTAAGTGAGTTGTGTTTTGATCACTAAACACACTTGTGACAGTGTTGCATTTTAAATTTACTCAATATTATAACAATTTCGTATTAATTGAACAATAAGGAAATTGAAATTTTATATGGATAATTGAGCTCAATATTGTCATTTATTGCGCAAAAGTCAATTAAGGTGCATATCTGAGCACGGTATCAACCTGAATTGACTTATTTATTGGCCCAACGAATTATTCGTTAATATAATGAAAATTTTATTTTTATTAGTTATTATTTTCATTATATTAACGAATAATTCGTTGAGCCAACGAAAATATTTTAATAAACGTAATTCGTTTGCTTAACGTACATTTTCATTGGATTTTTGGTTCAGTATACTGAAAAAATTATTTCTGTTCTTTCCGTATCGACTGAAAAAATGAAAAATAAAATTGCTTTCGAATCGAGAAATCGACTGCCAGAATTGGGCACCAGACCTAACGAAAATTTAGAAAAAAAATCAAAAAAAGCGTGAAAAGATAAACTCACTGTTTGTTGTTGGTGTTTTGTTAAAGCTTTGATATTGTTACAAGTAAGACTTAGAGTGTTTATAATTCTTATTCGCTTTAGGGTTTTATTTGTTTAATATTTTTGGCTTTTCTAAAATCTTTGGAAAAGGTTTCCTGATGAGCTGGCCTTAGCAACCAGTGAAATGCGCATAGAAGCTAGCTTTCCCTCAACAATAAATTTCAGGGTATTTATCAAATATGTAAAATTGGGAATTAAGCACGTCATACGTAAATCTTATTAATACCCAGCCTTCTAGAGAGTAGACTCCCCGGAATATTGAACGATGTGTTTAGGTGGGTTTTACGAACTCACACAGTCTAAACGCATTGAAATTTTTACATTTAGAGCCTTTAAATGCTTCCCAGCGGTAAATATTGAAAGGACCGCAAGTGGAAGGCCTCTATACTCCTTTCTAAAAGATTAGCTTCGCATGATATCCTGCCTTCAGAAGTATGCCTTCTAGAAGGCATAAGTTTCTTTTTAAATGACCTTCTGAAATATTCAGTACAAATTTGCTACTCCCTTCTTTGAGAAGGGAGAAAGGAAGGTGTTCAGTTTTATTTACTTTTTATTTTTAGTGACCTTCCTTACTCCCTTCTTTGGGAAGGGATCGAAGTTGTTTTTAAAGGAAGTGTGAAAGGCCTTGCGCCCAATGACAACCTGTGTAAAAAATAAATAAGTATGGAATGCGGCGAGAAGGGCTTCTGACTGCTTGTGACTGCTAAATAAGGCCTTCTATTAGGCCTCTTTACTCATTCTAGTTACCGCTGGGTAATAAATAATAAGCGTTAACAGCACTGATTTTTAATAATTAATGTCAGCTGTTGTTAAAAATTTTGCGACAAAAAAAATATAATAAAAGTAAAACAAACGAAAAACAGAAAGTTTTTATATCCATCACAATATATGTATGTAACTGAAAATCACAATATAACGCAAATTGTCCGCAAACACAAGAAAAAAAATACTTGCTTGCATAAAAAAGTACTTTACGCAGATGTAAAAAAGGGTATTATCTCACACTCACTTATAACTGCGGGTAAAAAATGGAACAAATTTGCCATTTATTGTTGCAACATGTTTAGAAAGGAAAACGACAACTTCTCACATTTTTGCATATATTTTTAGAATGGAACAAAAACCCGCACGAATGGTAGCATATATGGAACATTATTGTCAGAAAAGAAAACACCATTATATACCCAAATGTGGAGCAATTACACTTAAAAATTTATATTTTTTTGTGAAAGAAAAATCATCATAAAATGGGAACTGAATTCTCTGATTGTCATTAAATTTGTGCAAATTCATTTTTTAAGACTAAAGCCTAGTACTCTGTTCGAAGCTGGGAAAAATGTTGAGCAACATTGATTATTTCACACGAAAATTTTGTCATGTATCAATATTATCTATCCTGCAAGTATGCAACATTATTTTTGAATGTAAGCAAAAACCATAGATGGGGGTAGTACAATAAATGTTTACTTAAATCAACATTGCACTCTCACTAAATAAAACTGCAACAAATTATTTTTTACAAATTTGTAGTGATGATTGGTATTTTTTTTTTACTCGCACTAAAAAAATTAATTGGTATTGTAAATTTTTTCACTATCGCTAACTGTGATTGTCTGCAAAAAATCTGCACTCAATCCAAATTTGTAGTTCAAAATTTGAACTTGCAATGAAAAAGCTGTACGAAAACATAATATCACTAAAATTTAAACAAATTTAATTTTGTACTGTTGCATGGTTTTCGATTTTTCCGATGATATGCATTATCATAGAAAATTAAACTAAATGAAATTCTGTCAATAACGGAACAATTCTTGGATTTAATCATGCAAACACAAGTTTTGTATTTTAAATTGTGTGCAAAATTTTTAGTCAAATAAGTGAAGAAAAAACAATTGCAATAAACTGATGATTGCTTGATTTTAAATCAAACTATTTTTTTAGCACAAAATGTTTTAACATTATAGTCACTTATGTGTAGTGAGATTGAAAATTTTCAGATCATCACTTAACATTAACAAAATTATTACAATAATTTTAAACAAGTGCACTACCCCCATCAATGACAAAACCATGTGTTTTGATGAATGTCATTAAAAAAAGTAAAACATTTTTATTTTAATTATTTTCTATAGTAAAAAACAAAAAAATTTCATTTGATTATTAATTTTTGCACTTTTCCACATTTTTATTTTTGAAACTCCACTTCACAAAAACAAAATTACAAAAAATGATTAGTTGTTGTTTAAAATTCCGTGAGAAATAAAAGGACCTACACTTGTTTCGCACGGAATATAAAAATGTTGCTAGAAACATTTCGCATGTTTTTCGTATATGAACAGAGTACAACTCTATCAACATTTTTTCGTTTGTATTTCACAGAAGTTTTTTTTATATTGAGTTTGAAAACATTTCGCACGAAATACTGAACAGAGTACCAGGCTTAAGGTCCCATATCGATTTTTTCTTCCGCAACCACGTAACTCGATTTCTTCCGATTTTTTGTTTTAAGCGGAAAAGTAATCAGTAAACACTGCTTTACAATTCTGCAACTTTTTTCATAGTGTTATAACGCTGAAAAAGACACGACCAAATTTCGTGAAAACCAGGCAATAATTTACCATAAGCCTAATATAAAGCCAATACTCGTAAACGTACCTTTGGAATACGCCATATAAGTTATTAAAGACACGAACCATGTTTAACAAAAACATAATTTGTTGTTAATCCCTCATCCCTACTGGCTTAAATTAAAAAAAATAAAACACTGTAACGAATGTTTCGTTTATAATCGTGTCATTTTACCTCGAAAACTTCGTGCTCTACCATTTGATAAAGCTGAACACTCTCTTAAAAGCCTTTACACAATAAACACAATAGTGTATATTTCAAAGTGTCTACAAAATTTATGAAAGTGTATTTTTAATAATTTTGTTTAAAAATATAAAGAAAAAAAAAAAAAAATAATAAGAAAATCAATCCAGAAATTATGGTACAAAACCGTTGTGTTAAGTGGCCATAATCACGTATGTGTTAATTGATATTTTAAGTCAAGTCAATAAGTAATAAATGTGTTAACACTTCAATTTCATGTACGAGTACCAACGAGTACCCACTACTTATGTAGTTTGGATCTTGGGGTGTCCGTCTGTCTGTCGGTTTGTCCGTCTGTCTGCAGAAAAAACTAAAATGTATCAATTTTTTGTTGTTGTTGTTAATTCGCTGTTTTTATCTGTTACCCACTCGGGTTCCTGGCTTTACATGGAATCATAAATCTGTGTAAATTATTTGTATGATTTTTTTTTGTTTCTTCATGATCTTGTTTAGAAATTGTTGTTTAAACAAGTCATGTTATGTGTGTGTGTGTGTGCGTGTGTGTTATTTGTTTGTTTCTTGCCTTTAAACATTAAGTCAAATAATCGTCAAGGCTTGTTAAGTATGTTTTTTTTTTTTATTTGTGACGAGGTGTTTTCCTCTTACCATAAGTATCATATGTGAGTTTCTTCCATCTTATTTTGGTTTAATATTAATTTTGTTTCTTAACATGATAATAAATTTAACACATCTTTAGAGGCTATTTTAGTAAGCAAATGTTTTTTTAGACTGCTCAGCAGGTCTAGTCCATATTTAACAGTTTAACTAGATTGCCTGATCTATTTTATATTTACTAACCATTCGATAATTTGTTAGACCAACAAAAATGCTTTCAATAGTAAACATCTGGTTTAAGCCTCAATACTCAATAAAAATTTAATGAAAAATAAAAAAAAGTTGTAAAATAAAAAAAAAAAAATTATGAAAATAATTTTAAGGCAATTATCACTAGTGTGTTGATGGCGGAAATACTTTTACTTGGAAACCGTTTAAAGATTTAGTTGTAAATTTTGTAATACGTCGAAAGACAAAAATTATGTTAAAATATTAAATATCCTACCAAAATGAGTTAAATATTTAAAGAGAAATGTATATTTAAAGTTGGTTGAGTGTGGTCGAATGTAAAATGACGTACAGATTTGAAGTCTAAAACTTGTTTAAATTTGGAATCTCATTAAAAAAAAATGTTGATATATACATACATACATACATACATATATCTTGCTAACAAAAAATCGCACAGAAGCTAGCTTTCCCTCAACAATTAATTTCAGTGTATTTATCAAATATGAAAAAATTGGGAATTTAGCACGTCATACAAAAATTTTAATAAAATCGCTAAATTTACAAAAACCGCAAAAATTTCAAATTCATAAAATGAAAAAAAGTGCACAAAACTTGCAAATTAAGAAAAAACAAAATTCTAATAGTTTTCTAAATTATGGGTGATTTTTTAGCTATTATCTTTTTTGCAACACTGGTTTAAACAGCTGACGCACATTTCGTGTTTTGTTTCACTGTCAAACATCTTCAGTTTGGTCTATAATTTAACTATGAATCGCTTGCAAATTATTAAATTTAATTATCAAAATGGGTGCTCTGTTAAAAAAGTTCATCGAGCGCTTCTTCCACTGTATGGTCAGTTAAATCGACCCACTGAAGCGGCTTTTCGGGCTATTGTGACTCAATTTCGCACCAAATTTTCATTGTTGGACATTAAACAACCAACACACTTACGTAGAGTGCGAAGTGAAGAAAATATCGCAGCTATATCGGCCAGTGTAAATGATGACCATCAATTATCGATTCGTCGCCGTTCGCAGCAATTGGGCCTCTGTTACTCAACAACGTGGAAAATTTTGCGGAAGGATTGAGATGGCAAATACAGCTGGTGCAAGAATTGAAGCCGAACGACCTACCGCAACGTAGAATTTTTGGTGAATGGGCTCTTGGAAAGTTGGCCGAAGATCCACTTTTTTATCGAAAAATTGTGTTCAGCGACGAAGCTCATTTTTGGCTTAATGGGTACTTTAATAAGCAGAATTGTCGATTTTGGAGTGAAGATCAGCCAGAAGCATTGCAAGAGCTACCAATGCGTCCAAAAAAAGTCACAGTTTGGTGCGGTTTATGGGCTGGTGGCATCATTGGACCGTACTTCTTCAAAGATGATGCGAATCGTAACGTAACTGTGAATGGTGAGCGCAACCGTGAGATGATATCCAACTTTTTTTTTGCCCAAAATGCAAGAGCTTGACTTGCATGACATGTGGTTTCAACAAGACGGTGCCACCTGCCCCACAGCACGCTTAACAATGAACTTATTGAGAGGCGAGTTCGGTGAACATTTTATTTCACGTTCGGGACCGGTCAATTCGCCGCCTAGATCGTGCGATTTAACGCCTTTAGACTATTTTTTGTGGGGCTATGTTTAAGCTCAAGTCTATACACACATCTACCGATTTGCGCGAAATTATCGTATGTTACAAACACCAACTTTTACAGGAGAGCCATCTTTATACTTTTCTCTGCTATGACTTGCAATATAAATATGAAAATATTCATTCAATTTTTGGAGCAACGAAGTGGAATTCGCCTACAATATTTTGTCAGGTGACGTCTCTTTGAATGTAGAGCAAGATTGCATCAAAAACTCGATTTCAAAGAAATTGCCATATACGATAATTTCGCGCAAATGGGGCGACATGCCCGCTTCAATTGACTCATTGGAAGACAACATTGAAGCATTTATTCATGAGATACCGGCCGAAATGTTGGAAAGAGTATGCCAAAATTGGACTAAGCGGATGGCAGTCACGGTCAACATTTGCATGAAATAATCTTCAAAAATTAAATTATATGGACCGTACTATCGATTCAAATAAAGATTTCATGCATTTTTCTGAATTTTATGTGTTTTAATTTAAAACCTTTCTATAGCTCTTAAAAAATCACCCTTTATCCTAAAATTTGTCAAAAAAAAAAAAAATCGCTAATTTTACAATAATTTTTCATAAAAAAACCCCCTTAATATGATAGAAGATATAAAAAAAAATAGCCAAAAAATTTTTAACAAAACTTGCAAAATTTTACAAAATTTGGCTTATATTATTAATTTTATTTTGAATTTTTTAAAATAAAAAAAATGATAGTTCAAAGTTTACAAAAATCGCTTTTATCACAAGAACCCAAATATGGCAACAAAAAAAATTCTTAAGTTATAAAGTTTTAAGAGGGAACTAACAAATAAATCGTTAATAGATAGATAGTGAAAAAAACTGACAAGCGGTGCTAACAGTTTTTTCGTTTGGCTCTTGTTTTCGAGATATACTGGTTGCACAACATAAAGCAAAACTATTTTGATATCTTTGCAGTCGTTTTAGAAACATAATTTTTTTTGGCAAAAAAAAAAAAATTACATTGCAGAACAACTTTGAACTTTTTTTGTGCGGTCCAGAATTTGATTGTAAATTTTTACTAACTTGTGGTCGCCGATTTCAAATGTAATCTTTATTTTTCTCTATCAGCTCTACTTTTCGAGATATACCGTTATGTTCCAAATTAAGGCACTTTCACTACATATATGGGAATAACTTGGAAAGGGTTGAGCAACTCGGCAACAGTATTATCTTTACGCCGTGCTTACATTGTTTTTAAATTTGCGTTGTAGCTTAAGATATATCGCTGAATTTTTGAAAAAAAAATCATTTTTTGTTCTTTAAAATTTACAAAAAAATAAAAATCACAGTTTTGGTATAAAAACATTTAGCTTCACATAATTTCGAATGAAATGAGGTTAATTTCATTGTAATCGTTGCACAACTTTTGATTTGAATCAAAATTTACTGAATGCCAAAATTAGACTAAGCGGATGAACCATTTGAGGCGCAGTCACGGTCAACATTTGCATGAAATAATCTTCAAACATTAAATTATATAGACCGTACTATCGATTCAAATAAAGATTTCATGCATTTTTCTAAATTTTGTGTGTTTTTTTTAACTTTCCTAAAGCTCTTAAAAAATCACCCCATACAAAATTTAACTTAAAAAAGCGTTTATTTTACGGTAACTCAGAAAAATTGTTTTTATCGGCTGTAGGAAATATCGTCCAAAGAAAAATGGCCCAAAAAAAAAAAATGAAAAATCGCCCAAATGAAGAATCGCCCAAGCGAACATGAAAAATGACCCAAAAAGGTTAAACGAATTTTTCCCAAAAAAATATAAAAATAAATTACTAAATTTGCAAAAAAGTGTTTATTATTCATATAAATTTAGGTGACATGTCATAACGTCCAGTGTCGTAGTGTCCTTGGACACTTTTAAAGTGTCATAATGTCCATCGAAGACGAAGACGAGGACGTTATGACACTTTGCAACGTCCGCAACTTAACTTATAATCAAAAATGTGTAAATTTTTTTTTAAAATACCATTAAAATTTCAAGTGATTTTTTTAAAGATACTTATTTAACCATAATATGGTTGTCGGTGACAATGATTTGGTTAAATTAAACATAATATGGATAAAATATTTTTATAGCTTTTACTCCGGGTGTATATATTAAATATATATATATCCAAAATAAGGATTTTCTCCTCTATGGTATAACAAAGACCGGCTTCGCTAACTAAAGCTTCTCTGTATAGCCGGCCTTCGGCCGGGCGCAAGGATTTTCTCCTTTATGGTCTAACAAAAACCGGTTTCGCTAAGTAAAGCTTCGCAAAACTGCTTTGTTTCCGAACAAGGCCGACTACGCAGAGAAGCTTTAGTTAGCGAAGCCGGTGTTTGTTATACCATAGAGGAGAAAATCCTTGCGCCCGGCCGAAGGCCGGCTATACAGAGAAACTTTAGTTAGCGAAGCCGGTCTTTGTTATACCATAGAGGAGAAAATCCTTGCGCCCGGCCGAAGGCCGGCGATACAGAGAAGCTTTAGTTAGCGAAGCCAGTATTTGTTATACCATAGAAGAGAAAATCCTTATTTTCGATATATATGTATATATTTAATATATACACCCAGAGAAAAAAGCTACAAAACCATTTTTAAAAAAATTCTACCGATATTATGTTTAATTTAACCAAATCATTGTCGCCGACAACCATATAATGGTTAAATTAGTTTCTTGAAAAATAGTTTTGTTGTTTGCAACCATAATAAAACATGGTTTTCTCTGCTATGTAAGATTATGGTAGAATTTTAAAAATAGCCCATTTTTTTTTGGGCCATTTTTCATACAGCATTTACACCCAAATTTAAAAAACGAAAAATCACCCAACAATAACGATAAATAGCCCAAAAATTTTGGGCCATTTTTCATATGAAATCAGGCCCAATTTTACATGCAATTTTTTTGGGCGATTTTTCATTTTTTTTTTTGGGCGATTTTTCTTTGGGCGATATTTCCTACAGCCGTTTTTATCAATAATAAAAATTGGGAATTAAGCACGAATAACAAAATCTTTTAAAAAAGTCGATAAATAATGATAATAATCGAATCTCATGCCGTATTTATCGAATTGTTTTCGTATTTGTTTTTTCTTCTTCGAGTAAACTATCGTACTTTTCGCATACGTTAGACACTGACGTATCGAATGGAAACGTGAAAGATTTAATGTCTTTGGTTACTCGATATCGAATGCTATCATATCAGATTACGGTACATTTCATTCGATATCGAGTGGCAACCAAAATGAAAAATTTCGATAAAGTTTGCTCGATATCGTATGCGGTGATTAGACCCCAGATTTCTAAGAAAATGTTTGTCTGGAAAATTTTATTTTCAAAAAATGCAATTTTTTCAAAATTACTGCTAATTTTAGAAAGTATAGTGCTATTTAAAGAAACCCGTTATTTTCTTCAAAAAAAAAAAAAAAAAAAGGATTTAGTAATTAAAAATTGTGAACCATTTACTTTAGTTGTAAGAAAATTGAATAATGTTATTTAGAAGCTGTTAAGAAACGTTTTCAAAAGTAAATAAGTTTTTTAATAAAACAAGTGCTTACGTGAAGGACGTCAAATATTCAATAGGTGTGAACATAGCTTAAGAAATTCGCCTAATTTACAATATTTAAAAAAAAAAATCTACGAAGAAATCTTTTTATGCCCACACCACAATAATGGAATATGTGCCTTAAAGTATATCGAAATGAGAAAGTAATTCTGAGTCGATCTAGCAATGTCCATCCCTCCGTCCGTCCTGCTGGCCTTTTGCGCAAAAAACAGGTCGCAATATTGGACATAATTTGATGAGATTTGGTACGTAGGCTCTAATTGGCACAAGGATCAACCCTATTGAACCTGGAGAAAAATCTTTGTGCCCATAAAATATCTTATTATGTTGGTACATATTAAGATTAAATTTGTTCTAAACTAATTTTTTTGCAATATTAAAGATTTAACCAAATTTTGTTGGAATCAGTACATATTTGATACAAATACTACTCCCTGCCAAAACTTTCTTATAAATACGACAATAACTTTAACAACAGCTGCTATGTCATGACAAAATGTTGTGCTGAAAGGTCCCATATAAGCGCATTCCTAAAATCACTTTAAGGCAAACAAATCTCTTTTAGATGAAGATATATAGATAATATTTTACACAAGGAGCTCTTATATGTATTTTAAACGAATTTTGATGTAACACGTTTTAACATAAAACTACAGATTTATTAAAAAAAAGATTGCAAAATATGAGTTTTCTTAAAAGAAATCCCAAATTTTTATAAAAAAGACGGAAACTTTTTGTTTAAAAATCTTTTTGTTTCAATGAAAATTGATTAATTTGCAAGAACTCCAAAAGGTCGATAATTTCAACACAAAGGCAGATCCAGCCTTCAGTTCAGGAGAGAATCACATTATGGAAATTCAGTCGGGACAGCATCCAAGCTTAATTAATGATTATAAAATACCAGGGCTTGATTAGCACAGAGTGGTCCTGTCCCATACGACACTCCCTTTTGGATCGAATCTTGCTTAAACAAAAATATACACAATTCTTTAATATTTTATTGAATGCATTTTACAAATTTGGAAATTTTCTAATTAAAAATATAAAATTGTTTTCAAAATGTGTAACAAAATCGATACCAAGCTTAAAAATCTTCAAAAAAAAAAATAAATATTTTTATTAACTCATATTTGAAACTCTGATCATTACTTTTTTTTATGTGTCAACCGTTTTTTAAACTCACAATGCCTCATGTAAAGTATCCCTTAATATTTCCCCTTATTAAGTTTCTTTTTTTTTATAAAAACCTTAATCGAACATAAATTCCTGATTTACCAAAACAAAAAAAAAAACCATTTACAAATCGAAACCATAAGTTTTTGATTACTTTTTGAATGGTTGTTGAAAATACAATTACTACTGTAAAAGCCAACCAACCTAAATTTAAACACAAAACACTCTGCTCTTCCTGCCAACCAAAAAAAAAAGTTAATATCGTTGCAAGTCTTCTGATTCTTCTTCTTCTTCCATTTAATAAACAATATGAAATCAACTTTTAAACACCATATTACAAATATAAATAAAAAAATAAAAACAATTGACTGTTAAGTTGGTTGATTCGTTGCATGAATTGCCGGACGGAATCCCGTTTAGAGTTAAAACGTTCTTTGGCTGCCGTTGTTGACTTTTTTGTTGCTTTGTCGATTTTCTGTATGTATTTTGAAAATGTCGTCGTTTAACGATAAGAAATTGAAATATTTATTACCGCTAAAGTTACACTAAATTCCAAGAATTTAACACAATACTTACATGTGGAGCTGGCCGACACCGCAAAAACAAAACAGAAATAAACCAAAAAGGTGAAATGTTGTTGCTATTTTGAAAATTTAGTTAATACACGCTACAGTGAATATTTCGTCCCCTCAATATAACCATAGCGTATATTTTTTTGGGGGTTTTGAGAAAATCGTGTTTAAAGTTTTTGTCAAATCGAACGTCTATTAAAACCTCATTATCGCGGCAAATAAAAATTCTTCATATTGGATTTTTCGACGAATACACAAAACCGTTTCTTGTCTTTAAATTGACCAATTTTTTTTTATTCTACGCATCCTTTAAGACCATAATTATGTCATTCAAAGTGCAAGTCCTCCATATAGGCTATTTTATTTTTTAAGGAATTCGTATGATGTATCTGATACACTATTTTATTTTGTATGGTATACGCTGTTTTATTCAATAATTTTACGGTATTTTTATTAAAATATTTGATCTCAAAAATATCAATTTGTAACATTATAAAACAGTAATTAATTCATAGTTTTGTTAATTCAGTGGCACATATTCATTTCTTTCCAATTTGGGTTATTATAAACAAAAAATTATGAAAAATTAAGGTCTTATAAATTTAAAGTCGCAAGTCAAGAACATACATTTACCTTTCGGGACTATAACAACATCAATATGGCATCTCTCCAAGAAGATCTTTCCTATGCCAACTGGGATGGAATATATTACCTTTCGTCTGTGAGTGAGCAAGTTGAGTATCTTAATGGTCTTGTTCTTCCTATATTTAACAAACACGTTCCCCTTAAACATAGAAATACAAATAGTCGGATAAGTCCTTGGTTTACATCAGAGACTAAACTGTTAATAGAGCGTCGTGACTTACTTTATAATCAGTGGAAACGCTACAGAACACAAGATTTACTAAATCATTATCGTTTGGCAAGAAGAGCAGTTTTATTTAAAATAAGACATGATAAACTAACATGCTAACCGCAGTCAACACTAAACAAAAATGGAAGCAAATTCGTGAAATTGGTATAGTTGGTACACGCGCTAATGTAAGTTTGATTGATGTTAATGCATTGAATCAAAAATTTACTAATATTCTACAACCACCGGCACAACTTGATTTTTATGACGATATTGCTTTAAGCGATTCTGTAAACCAGTTTAGCTTTCAATGTTTTAACTTAGAAGACACTGCTGAAGGATTTTTAGCCGTTAAGTCCAATTCTGTCGGTCTAGATGACATTCAATCTCGTTTTATTAGACTTATTTTACCATGGATAATTCGTCAGGTAAACCACATTTTTAATACGGCAGTCACCACAAGTACTTTTCCATCTGGGTGGAAGTGTGCGAAAATTATTCCTATACCCAAAGATGGTGAGGAATACAGGCCAATTGCCATTCCTCCCTTCCTTTCTAAAGTTTTCGAACGCCTCCTACATAAGCAGATCTCAAAACACATATATGATAATAATCTTTTAACGGACCGTCAATCTGGATTTAGACCTCTGCATAGCTGTACTACAGCCTCAACCGAAGTTGTTGAAAACATCCGAAGTAGTTTGGATGATAACAAGATAGCGTTATTGATTCTACTCGACCACTCTAAGGCCTTTGACACCGTTGAACACAAGATGTTAACTATGAAACTTGCAAGAATGTTTAACTTTTCAGAAACTGCAACAAAATTAGTTGCTTCATATCTAGGTGATAGATCGCAGATAGTTGCCAACAATGGTACCTTTTCTAGGCCTCTGAGTACATTGAGAGGTGTTCCCCAGGGATCTATTCTTGGCCCACTTTTGTACTCGTTATATGCTAATGATCTTCCCTTGCAATTAAAATACTCGTGTATACAAATGTATGCGGACGATGTCCAACTTTATTTGAGCTGTAACAGAACATCAATTCGTCATGTAGTGAATAAACCACGATCTGTACATGATTTTTCAATGGGCATCCGCAAATGGATTACGACTATATCCAAACAAATGTCTTATAATCGGTGCGAGGTCTAACACTGACATTATAAATGACATTAATGTTAATATTGATGGTACTTGAATCGAACTAGTACATACAGTAAAAAACTTGGGTGTTACTTTTAATCGTACGCTTACTTGGTCGGATCATATTAACCAAGTATGTGGCAGAACGTATGCCATGCTTAGAAGCCTTTGGTGTAGTCAACATTTTACTTCACAGAGGATAAGAATGATGCTAGGCAAATCGTATTTAATACCAACACTTTTGTATTGTTGCGAAGTCTTTGCTGCTTGCAATGCCACTGACAAACGTAAGCTTGTTACAACATTTATTAACATTTAATAACATCACTCGTTACATTTTCGGCTTACAGAGACTTGATCATGTATCTCCATATTCCAAACGTGTTTTTGGCATGCGCTTTGATGACTATCTCAAGTTTAAAAGTTACGTCTTTTTGCATAAAATAATAGTAACAAAGAGCCTAAATATCTATACAACAAGTTAACATTCACCTCATCCTTAAGAAACAATAGCATCCGCACCTTTAGATTTCACAAGAGTGCTTCTTATAACCAATTTTATATATCCACAATATACCTCTGGAACCATCTTCCCACTGAAATACAACTCACCCGCAACGCATTAAAATTAAAAAAATTGTTAATAACTCACTTTGCTAATAACCAGAACATTTAGGACCCAGATATAACTTTGTTTTAAATTTTGTGTTTGATTATTTTTATTTCTTAAATCATAAATAATTTAAATGTTAAATGTTTATTTATAATGTTAAATGCTAAGTTTAAAAATTGTTTATGCAAACCATGCCCTATAACGTATCTGATTCTAATGCTGTAATTTAGAAGATATTGTATCTTGTTGTGTTAGAAAAGCAAATAATAAATACAAATACAAATACAAATACATTGCGTAAATCAAAAATAAGTAGAAGTTTATTCGCCTTCTTTCTCTTCCTCTGCTACATCTGGCTCATCTTAACAATTTCGCTTCTTTTGACCTTGTAAGTTAAAGAAAAATGACTACGAGCCACGAGAAATTACATTCTTCTTGCACAAATTTTGGAGATCATGCAGCGTTCGATGGCCGGAATGAAACTATTTCTCAAACAATAGTGTATATTATCATAAGCTATTTTATGAGTTAAAGTTTTCAAAAATTGTATTTTTTTCTACAGGCTAAAATGGAGTATAATGCGTATACACTATTATTTTTTTAACAACTTTGGAGTGGCAATTTCAAGTAAAAAAGCGCATATGAGCTTACACACTTATTGAAGGAAAATTTTGAACAAGAAGTTATACACTATTTTTTCCAAGGAATTTTTGACCCACTTTTTGGAAGTAGAATTTGACGAAATTTTGACCAGACATAAAATCAATGATGGAGATTCTAAATATGCAATAAAAAAATAATAGCGTATGAGCACATACGCTATTGTTATATTAAGGGGACGACTTATAGACAGAGAAAATGATATAATTTCGACAAATTCAGCTTATCATACAGAAAATCACAAGTTCTAAAAGAATGCGATTATGGCAGCGGCAAAAGCATTTTCGGCCTGTTATATTCGTGGCAATATTGGAATTTTGTCGACAGCCAGGCTGCTCGTCTCTCACTATCCTGCAGCTAAATTCGTTGCTAGTAAAGATTGGGATTAGTAAATTTCTATCGAGTTATTTTTTTAGCTATTACCTTCTTGCCAACACTGGTTTAAACAGCTGACGCACGTTTCATGTTTTGTTTCACTGTCAAACATCTTCAGTTTGTTCTATTATTTAATCATGAATCGTCTTACAAACGAACAACGCTTGCAAATTATTGAATTTTATTATCAAAATGCGTGCTCTGTTAAGAAAGTTCATCGCGCGCTTCTTGTGTTCAGCGACGAAGCTCATTTTTGGCTTAATGGGTACGTTAATAAGCAGAATTGTCGATTTTGGAGTGAAGATCAGCCAGAAGCATTGCAAGAGCTACCAATGCATCCAGAAAAAGTCACAGCTTGGTGCGGCTTATGGGCTGGTGGCATCATTGGACCGTACTTCTTCAAAGATGATGCGAATCGTAACATAACTGCAACAAAACGCAAGAGCTTGACTTGCATGACATGTGGTTTCAACAAGACGGTGCCACATGCCACACAGCACGCTTAACAATGGACTTATTGAGAGGCCAGTTCGGTGAACATTTTATTTCAGGTTCGGGACCGGTCAATTGGCCGCCTAGATTGTGCGATTTAACGCCTTCAGACTATTTTTTGTGGGGCTATGTTAAAGCTCATGTCTATACACACATGCCCGCTTTAATTGACGCATTGAAAGACAACATTGAAGCATTTATTCATGAGATACCGGCCGAAATGTTGGAAAGAGTATGCCAAAATTGGACTAAGCGGATGGACCATTTGAGGCGCAGTCACGGTTAACATTTGCATGAAATGATCTTCAAACATTAAATTATATGGACCGTACAATCGATTCAAATAAAGATTTCATGCATTTTTCTGAATTTTATTTGTTTTTTTTTTAACTTTCCTATAGCTCTTAAAAAATCACCCGATAGTTGTATGGCGTTGAAAAATTATGAAATTTCGGCTGCGCTGCTTTATACGAGACGCCGTTTGTTGTTGAAACAACAACAGCACAACAAAAGTTGGTAACAAAAAAACGCTTTAATACATGCTCTTCATATTAACATCGACAAAACAAAGGTTATACGCATCAACACAACTATAAGCTCAGGGTCAACAACATAGAGCTCGAGGATGTGTAATCGTTTTGCTACTTAGGAAGCATAATTTCCTCCACAGGCGGCTCCCGTGAAGATATTGCATATCGCATAAAAAAGGCAAAGCAGTCATTCGGAGCATTACAAAGAAAATGGAAATCACCACAAATACATACAGTTACTAAGCTGCGTCTTTTCTCCTCAAATGCTCGCTCTACCCTGCTATATGGATGTGAATCCTGGACCTCTACGGCAAACGACATACAACATCTACAGGTATTCATTAACCGTTGCTTGCGGAAAATATTGAGAATTTTTTGACCGAACATAGTTTCCAATAGCGACCTATTGCAAAGAACAGGCGAAACACCAATCCGTATAGAAATTGCAAAAAGGAGATGGAGCTGGATTAGCCATATCCTAAGAAGACCTCATTATGATATATCGAAGATGGCAATTGACTGGAATCCCCAAGGCAGCAGGAGAAGAGGTAGACACGCTAACACCTGGAGAAGGCTTAAAGAATCCGAGATAAGCAAAACAGTAAAAACTTGGTCTGAAATCAGACTAATGGCACAGGACAGATCTGGATGGAACGATTTCGTTACGGCCCTTTATTCGAACTTGGAACCAAAGGAATCAATTTATATATATACATATATATATATATATATATATATATATAATACATGTTCGTTGTAGCAACAACAACCACTCTTTAAAAGTACATACAAAAAACAACAACAGCAACACTACAAAAAGAAAAATTTACATTTTTGGTTCGTTTTAGATTTGACAAACTTTTTTCATGTGTAAAATATAAATAAAGAAAAGGTAAATTCCCGTATTCTTTTTGTTAAAATTATTAAGTTAAATACATTTAATTCTTCAATGTAGAATGCTGACGGAAATCAGATCGGGGCATTCTGCTAGTTTCTTATAACTCTGTAAAAAATCCTCTAGTTTGGGCCCCATCGCATAAAGACTACAACGATAATGAATATGCACAGTAAAATTAAACAACTTGTTCAGAAAATTAAATTTTTTTTACTAATTTTGTCCCTAAATTTGATCATATCAATTAACGGATTTGTATTTTCGAGTCACGCCACACAAATTTAGTCAATTAAAAAATTAATTGCATAAACTAAAAAAAAATACAACACATACACAAATATTTATATTTTTGTGTTTTTATTAAAAAAATTAATTGCATCAAACAAAAAATTAATTGAAAATAAATTTTTTAATTCGACAGTTTTTGGCAAACATTTTTTCTATGTGCAGACGAGTTAACCAGGGCGCAAATTATGGCAGTCGTGATCGAATACTTTTTCGAAAAGCAGTTTTATTTCTAATTCTTTCTGTCCTTACTAAACGAATCGAAATAATTTTTTTGTGTTGTAAAGCACTTATTTGAGTTTTCACAACACTGAAAAAATAATAACGAATTATCAGTATCGACTGAAATATAATTGCTTTTGAATCAAAAAGTACTCGATCACGACTGCCATACTTTGCCCCCTGAATGGGATTTACTTTAAATACCTCCAACGCGGCGTTAGTTGCAGTTGCACAAAGTTCTATTAAAGTTATAATCTTTAGGCTCTTTCTTCAAAACCAATAACACAGATGGCGTAGAGTGGCCAAACCCTTTAGATCAGAAACGCTCTGTGAAATTCATTCATCGCAACAAATGGAGTATATCAAGGTTGGTAGTAGGCGACTCGAACATTATTGCAATGACAAGAAAACAAGGACAAACGGTCTTTCAACTTCTCTGCGAATGCCCGGCCCAAGCTGTAGGACAAAACAGATTGCTTGGCAACTACATACTATCCCACTTTTGGCGAGATGTTTGTGTCCTGTCTATGTATATGATCTGCTGAGATATATCACGGCTACAGGCTTTTACAAAAATACTCGAAACCAAAAAGCAGCAACAATTTTAAAAATTAAGTCTTCAGATCTGCATCTTCAAAATGGGTGTATGAAGGAATGTTTGTAATGCTCAACATATGAGTTTTGGAGAAAAACGATCTTGAAGTTAACAAGTTAATTTTTTTCGTATTAAAGGTATATTTGAAGGCTAACTTATGAAAAAAGTAATGCAGTTAGAAAACTGCGGTTTGCTGCATTTGAAAGAGCGTACCCAGTAAAATTTGTGCTCCAAAAGGAACAGGTTTCTTGTATGAATTCATACCTCAAATCGCTTCAAACCTGCTGATGGGATGCCTGATTTTTGTATGGGGTGTCCCCGGTTTGGAGGACTACTTTCTGCTGCCAATAAGCGCTTCTTTTAGCATGCAAACAAAGTGCTTTTAAAGGGCTAACTATATTAACATATTCATTAATGTTTTGCTTTCACTTATTTAAAGTCTTTTTTCAATCATTTTCGTAAACCATAATATATTTTTAGTTTCTTTCGCTTTAAAACCTCCTTCGTTGTCAGCACTAAAATAGCAGCTTTTTTTTATGTCTTATTCGTTATCATTTACTGCTTTATACGAGCTCTCTAATTGAAGCGCTTGATTATGCGCTTTTTCTCTCTAGTGCTTCAAAAACCCAAATTTTTTTTACTGGGTATTGTCTTTTTTGAGAATCACCAAAAAAGTAAAAATCGATTTTTTCATCCATAGGTCCCTTTTACCTGAAACTGACAAATATATTTTGATTTGATACGATATCAAGAAACAATCGAAAACACTTTTTGATTTTTTCATTTTTTGCTCAATCGATCACACTTTTTGATTTTTTCATATTTTGCTCACTGTATTACTCTGAGATGATATTCGCAGATTCAAGAACAAAATTCTCTGGCTTCTAAAACTTTTTCGAACTTATTGGGGTTTGCAAAAACTTATGCGTTATATTGCACACACAAGGACAAAAAGTTATATAAAAAAAATTCCTGATACTAAGGAAAAGGCGACTTTTAAAGATGTCCGTCTGGACGTTTGTCTGTGTGCTTGTAGAAATAGGTTGTTATACCTGTACATTTATGTCACATATATAGGGATGAAACGATACCTCAAAGGTATCGATACTTTTACTCGATGT
Organism: Pollenia angustigena; assembly: GCA_930367215.1. Classification (NCBI taxonomy): domain Eukaryota; kingdom Metazoa; phylum Arthropoda; class Insecta; order Diptera; family Polleniidae; genus Pollenia; species Pollenia angustigena. The sequence continues at coordinate 207,640,183 of OV884060.1, forward strand.
GGTATCGCTCGTAAAGTATCGATACCTACTTAGTATCGAAAAAAAAGTATCGATACTTACTTGTATCGGTACTTGTATCGTTTGTATGATAAAAGAATAGAAAGCTGAATTTAAAAACTTTCTTATTAGTGTTTTAGTACTACATATACAATAAAATAAGAACTACGACCTATTAGAATTTTTGTGCAAAATGAAAAGTGTAAAGATTGAGACCACTTTTAGTTACCACCTAGTACCAATTTCCTTTCGAAAAAACATTTTTATCTTAGGAAACAAAATTTTTTATAACGTTCTATGTCACTATTTTTTTTATTTTAAATGTTAATATGTATTTTATTTTTAAAATGTTAAATATATAATAAAGGGTAGTAAAACAATAATCCACGATGTTAATTGTGAGTCAGTCCTTAACGTCAAGTTTTTTGCGCAACTTAAATTGATCTTTCTTTGCTTCAGTATTTGACAACTTTTACCATTGAGAGGTACACAATGGAGCAGCGCGTCAAGATTGTTAAAACCTTTTACGAAAATGGGCGTTCAATCAAAATACATTTCGTGCACATCGTGATTTTTTTGGTCAGCATAATCGACCAAATGTTTCCACAATCGGGAGAATTGTCAAATTTCAGCAAACTGGGTCTGTAGGAAATGGGAAAAAGGCCCATGCTGCCCAGTTAGTTCTACGGCTGGTGGCGTTATCGGGCCTTGCTTCTTCGAAAATGAGGTCGGCCAAGCAATTACTGTGAATGGTGTTCGCTATCGCAAGATGATAACGGACTTTCTATAGCCAGAATTTGAGGAAATGGACCTAGACGATATGTGGTTTATAGGTGTTTACTAGGGATGCCAAACGGGACCAGGTTTTTTGAAACCCGGGATTCGGGATTTTTAATTAAAAAAAAAACGGAATCCCGGGACGAATCGGGATTTTTCGGGATTTCATATATAAAAGCCAATGTGTAAAATTCATATAATTATAATTCTTTTAAAGTAATATGGAAGTATTATGTATTAAAACAAATTAATGACGTCTGATAACACTATGCTAGTTGAAAAAACAGACAGGCCGGGCACATTGCGTTTTAACATAATTCGGGTACGCTGAATCCAGTGGTGCCCGCCGTTTTTTTTAGGTTGGTTATTTCGAAAATGGAGGAGGTTACACAACATATGTTTGCGTAACTCAAAAAAGCTTTAGCTTATTGAAAAAACTAAAAAACCGAAACTCCGCAATAAAATTATAAAATAACTTCTTTCTAACTGAGGTCGGTAGTACATCATATCCCAGTAGGGGCGGCTCCTGGGCATTTATGGGACTTTTTCTTCAATATATTTTGTATGGGAGCCCCCTTAAGAAATAGAGATAGCGGGTAGGTATGATAGAAATAAAAGATTTAGATGAAAAATAAAGTTTGGTTGGTCATACATTTGACCCATCTAGGGGCATCCTAGCCGCTGCAGGGGCCAAGTTTAAGAATTTTACTAAGCCGCCAAAAATTAGTTTAAAACGCCAGGTGCCCAGCTTGTCTAAAACAAAGTATCAATTACTTGCACAGTGTAATTGATACCTTATTTTATTGCAAACATATGCTGCCGACTAAACCAATGTCCGCAATCAACACTTCTGGGTATCGTAAATAAATAGCTACATGTATGCTATATGACAATGTTTATTTTATTTTATTTCAAATATATTTGCAAGTATTAATTTAATAAAATAAACTTAAACAAATATGTGTCGAAAGACCTTTGGTAGAACCTCCTAAAGTTGTTAACACCTTTTTGCATTTTGCGTGCGCAGTTTTATTATCATTAATTTAGAAAAAAGACCACACCTTCTGATTTTGTTTTCGTGGTACAAAATGCATTGCTTGTAACATTTATTCACTTGTAACTTTTTTGCAACCAGTTAAAAATTTTTTAATTTTTACTAAGCCCAAAATCTCGGGATTCGGGACTTACATTTTTAGAATAATCCCGGGATTTCGGTATTCGGAATCGGCTTCCCTAGTGTTTGCTGGTCAAACGGTTTCTTGACACCATTACTGCTGCTCCAGCTTTGGTAAAAAATCAAAAATTTAAGATACTTTTGACCGATACCTAGTATTTTTTTACCGATACTACATGGTACTCGGCTGCTAAGTATCGATTACAAAAATACTTGGTACTTATATAAAAGTATCGAATATGTACTTGTATTTACTCGTATCGTTTCATCCCTACACATATACTTCGTTAACGTTTTGTTTTAAAATTCTGCCACATCGGTCCATAAATGCCTGAGATACAAGTTGAAAACCACGATTGCGTCTAACTCTTGCAAAAACAAAAAATCTCCAGTTGTTGTTTTTAAATTTTTTTATTTGCTTTTTTACGCATAAACAATTCATACATGATTTGCCGCTTAAGTAAAAAAAAAGTGTTTAAAACGAAAAAATATTCAACCTAAAGGGTAGTTTAAGGGCCGAAGTTGAATGTGAACCAAACCTAAACGTCAACCATGGAAAGATACACAACGCGTTAAAGTTATTCAGGATTATTATGAATATGGACGTTGAAATCAAAATGCACATCGTGCACTTCGTGATTTTTTCGGTCATTTTAATCGTCCAAATGTGCGTACAATCGGAAAAATAGTGCAAAAATTTTAGCAAACAGGGTCTGTAGGAGATGTGAAAATACCAGTGATTGCTCGTATAGTGTGGCTGAAGAGCCGTACACCTCAACTCGTCGTCGTGCCCAACAATTACACCGCTCACGCTCGTCGTTAATGAACTTTATGCATAAAGACTTGCATTTACACGCTTACAAGGTGCAATTGACTCAAGAACTAGGGCCTCTTGACCATTCCAAACGTCGTCAATGGCCAGAATGGTGGCAAGAAATGACAACAGTGTATGATACATTTTCGAAGAAAATCATCTTTAGTGACGTGGTGGCAATGTCAATTCGCCGCCAAGATCATGTTGGACCGTTGGCCGATATTTTGTTCCATAAATAGCTGAACCATACCAATATTATCATAATAAAAAGAAAAGACAAAAATTTCCTAAATAATTTGTGTTTTATTCAAAATCAACATCGGCCCTTAAAATTTAACCACCTTTTATTTGTTGTAAATTCTCTTTGATAATTTCTGCCAGTGGGCGAGTGGTCTTAGGCGCTGCATTACGTTAGGTGATGGGTACTTAAGATTCGGGACAGCCGAATATGACACTCTTATTTATTTTTAATTGTTTTTATACCCTCCACCACAATTAGTTGTGAAGAGGGTATATTCACTTTGTCATTCCGTGTGAAACTTTTTTACTATTCATCTCAGACCCTATAAAGTATATATATTCTGGGTCCTTGAGTAATTTTAAGTCGATTTAGCCATGTCCGTCTGTCTGTCCGTCTGTCCGTCTGTTGAAAACACGCTCACTTTCGAAAAACTCAAAAGAAATCAACAAACTTGGTGTCAAATTGCTTGTAGTTATCCTAAGCAGTTTGGGATTGAAATTCAGCAAAATCGGTTCAATAGGATCTGAGCTATGAATCAAAATGTGGAACCACCACCTAAAAAAAATTGATAATTTTGTTACAAAAACTAACATAAATGGTGGAAAAATGCACAGAATGATATAAGATTTCGCAACAATTCGTTTTATTCAACTGGAAATCACGCTGTGAAATTTCGTTAAGATCCGTCAATAATTTACCCTAGGCCCCATATAAGCCCTACTCCCGGAAAACAGTATATTAAGCCTAAAACCCTAACTAACAATGCTATCATTACAAATTTTGGCAAGTCACAGTTACATAGGACTAGAAATTAAACTGTTAAGTTTCGTGAAGATCGGTCCATAATTTACCATAGGCCCCATATAAAACCTACTTCCGGAAAACAACTTAGTACGCCTAAAAACGTAAAAAATAATGCTATCATAACAGAATTTGGTACATCAAAGTTTTATTGGACAAGAAATAAAATTGTGTAATTTCGTGAAGATAGGTCCATAATTTACCCTGGGCCCCTTATAAACCCTACTCCCGGAAAACAGTTTAGTACGCCTAAATCCGTAAAAAATAATGCTATTATAACAAAATTTGGTACATCAAAGTTTTATAGAACTGGGAAAAAGACTGTGAAATTTCGTGAAGATCGGTCCATAATTTACCCTAGGCCCCATATAAACCCTACTACCGGAAAACAGTTTAGTCGCCTAAATCCATAATTAATTAAACATTCGAACTGTCGGTGGAGGGTATCATAGATTCGGCACAGCCGAATATAGCACTCTAACTAGTTTTTAGTTAAATTTAAGAAATTTCATCGAAACAATTTTTTTTTTGAAATTAAAACTTTTTTGAATTAAATAAAAATTTTAATTCGTTTAATTAAACAAAACGCTATAACGAAATTTAAGGAATTTTGTTTATTAAAACAGTGTTTTTGAAATTTTTCATTCAAAATAAAGTTAAAATTTAAGAAAATTTTATTCTTGATCATTAACCAAAATTTTCTTAAATTCTATGCCTGCCTCTTCTTTAAAACTTTATTTATCCAGCATTTTTGTGCAGTGTAGAATGGTTAAGGACTAGTGTTTTATAATTTCTAAATAACTTTTTTTTATTATTTCCTTAATTCAAGCAGGGTCTTTGAAATTCGTCTAAGCTTAAACTTTAGTTTTGTTTGGGTTCTAAATATGCTTGAACTTTTATTTTGGTTTTAATTTTATTGTTTTTCTTCTTTTTTAAAAAAAGTTCGTTAAATTGAATTTTCCAATGCTCACAAAAGGCATGACCTCTTTCTTTCGTTAACAACTAGAAAATTATATTTTCGCTTTTAAGTATTTTGTAAATTATTATGTTCTTTGTTGTTAAACTAATTTTGATTTAATATTGACTTGTGTGTTTTTCTTTTTTTGTTGCAACAATTTTCATAGTTGTTTTTTTTTATTTTTTAGGTTCTGTGTAAAATTGAAATGTTTGAAAAAAAATATTTTTTATTTATTTATTTCTGTAACCTGTTCACCTCAATTTGCTGTTGCAACAAAATCGAACCGTATAGAAAAATTATTGATTTTTTAATTTAAATGTTACTACGAACGAACGAATGTTGCAATTACAACTCAATTGTTGGGGCACTGGCATTAGAAACAGGTGAGAATACAATAAGCGATAAATATTTTAGAAATTGGAAATTTGTAAAGTAACCGAAGAAAATTGAAATATTTTTAAAGATATGGAAAATGTGATGTATAGAAAAAAAAAAAGTTGAAGAACTAAATTCGGTTTAAATAAAAAAAAAAAAAAAAAAAAATTTTGTATAAATTGACTATTTTGCTTATTATTTAAAAATATACCTTCAGCTGGCTTAAACATTTTTGATTGGGGGAACATGCATGACTTTGAAGGGGAGGGGGAAATTGGAAGGCATGTAGGGTAAATAAACTTTTTGTTCTGATAAGAAGCGGTTGCTATAATAACTGGACTACAACAGAAGGGTTATTTCAAGACTGATATCGTTGCTTAGCGTTCACTGAGACATTCCAGAACATCCGAGCAGACTGGGTGTGGCAGCTGCCTTGTACCATAGAGAGAAGAATCAGTTATTTATCTTTTTACCGAATATCAAGCACTTCACTTGACACTATATAGACTTCTAGGTGGCCTATCGGAAGTATCAACGATGAGCTTAGGTAACCTAATCAAATTTTTTAACATACAGGCAAGCTTAAAAGCTTCGCAAGTGTAGCATAAGAAAATTTGGAGACCGGATATTTATCCAAATAAAATATTAAAAATTTGGATCTAGAAATTTTATGTAACAAATGCATAACCTTTGATTTTAGTATTCACATCCTATTGAGTGGTGTGAACATGTCAAAACGGGGTCTTAAGACTTTACTTGATTGCTTGTTTGTTTCTTTATACGCAGCCACGTTAACAAAGCTAACCAACAAACTCAAATAATCTTCTTTATGGAGGGAGGACTTTTTAACCATACATTGGTTGTATGTGACAGTAATATGGTTAACGTACTCCAAAACAAAGAAACTGCGGAATTATTCTATGATAAATTGTCTAACACGTTGTTTGTAAAAGCACTCCGTCCGTAGTCTTTCCTTTTGGCAGACCTTAAAAGCAGGGTTGCCGTTAAAAATTTCGAAAAAGTGTTAAAAGGGCGTTAAAGAAAAAAAAGGGTAAAAAACGGTATTTTAAAGTAAAATAAGATCAAGTTTATTAGTATGTATAAATTAAATACATTAGACTAAAATAAAAGTAATTTACATACTTGAATTATAAATCAACGTGTTAAAGCTAAGAAACAATTCACAGGTAGATTCCAATGTTAGTCAAATTTTCAAAAAAAAGAAATTACTTTTACAAAAACTTTTGATGGGCCGATTTGGATGGAATTTTCAGGACATCTTCAGAATATTTGGGCGGGTGACACTGTGAAGTCTGATTTTTGATTTTTGGTCTGCGGGCGGAGGGACGTGGCAAAATCCAATTTTCATATTGCACCACCAATGGCATCTATATAATTTGGAGGATTTTTTTCTTTAAAATGATCGCCATGGTCCAACTTAGATTTATACGAAAAGAAAATTTTGCCCCGCCCACTTTTTTCGAATTACCTAAAATCAGAAAACGGCTCCATCGTTTTGACAAATTTTTGTTTCAAATGTTCGTATTATCTATTTTAAGTTTTCATCGAAAGAAAAATTTACCACGCCTACTTTTACGCCCACCTTTTTCTATTAAGCGCATAACTTGAGAACGGCTTGACCGATTTAGACGATTTTTACTTTAAAATCATCGCCATGGTCCAATTTAGGTTTTAACGGAAATAAAATTTTGCCCCGCCCACTTTAACACCCACTTTTTTCGATTTACCAAAAATCTGAAAACGGCTCCATCGATTTGACTATTTTTTTTTCAAATGTTCGTATCTTTTTAATTTATTTTAAAAATCGAACGCAAACATTTTTTCTAATTTATTAAATTATATATATTTTTGAAATTAATTCTTCAGTTGGAGTCCATTCTACCAGCTCCGATTCGAGCAAAACGAGAGAGGAAGGCATGGACTCACAAGTTTCTATTTGAAGTTTATTTGTAAATAGTGACCATAGTGTCCACGGTCACAAGACTCATGAGAACTTTCGTAAGGAATATGGAAACTTGTATTTCTATTATTTTCAAAAAGGTTCAAAAAGTGTCAATAATTTTGTTAAAATTATACAAAGGGATAAATAAAAAAAAAAGGGTAACAAAAAGTGTCATTGGCATGAAAAGAGGTCAGAAGTGATACATTAGTGTCACAACGGCAACGCTGCTTAAAAGATTGTAACTACATATTTCAGAAGCACTCACTCGATATCATAGCAGCAAAAGCTCAATAAAATTATATGTACAATTTCTGGTTTGGGTATATAGTATATACTACCCAGGAAAAACTTTTTGATTTTTAGTAATAGGAGGTAGTTATTTCAAGCATTACCTGGTAAGTAGTTGTCATTACAATTGTCATTATTCTAAAAACTTCAATAAGTACTTACTAGTAATGACCTCAGCAACTACTTATTACTTCTGTTATTATCACTACTGAATATTTGCTTACTGGTAACACACTCAATAACTACTTATTAAGTCTATTAACTAGTAATTTTTTGGCTTCTGGCAAGTTTATTGTAAGTACTTACAATTCAACTTACTAGTAGTTAAAAAATAACTAGGTATTTTTTGACTTCTAGTAAGTGTATTTTGTAAGTACTGAATTCTTTGGACACCTCGAACAAAAATAAGAAGTTATTCAGCCGAAAAATAAGTAGTGTTTATTTTCTCCAACATTATTTGCTAACTTACCAGGTAAGTAAAGTTTTTGCTGGGTATATACATCAGTATTAGCCAATTCTCGTATTCCTTAACTCGCGAGTGTATGGCAAAAAATTCTGCTGAGTATGCCGATGAAGAACGCTCGGCTTTTGTTTTGTTTACATACATTCCAACAAAGAGAACTAAACTTGATGGAATACAGCTCGTAGATGATCTCGCTAGTCACGGAGTAAACGGAATTCATACCATATTTTGGTGCTTCAGAAAATACGAAAAATTTTTCGGAATGAAACCATTTTTGTTTTCATAAACGGAATGGCCAAAAACTATCAAAATACACTTTCTATCAATAAACAAATATGTATGTTTTCTTCGGTTCCGAACGGAATTGTACTCTGTGACCTCCAAAAATTCTGAAAATTAGTGGGCTCTTAAAGAAAATGTGTCATTAGTTTTTGGCCCACAGCTAATTCAGATAAGTTGATACTTACTTAAAGGGATTCCTTATTTTTCACTAACAATGTTTAGCACAATTGTAGCTTTAAAACATATCAATGCAAACTGAACGTGAATAGGCACATTAAATAGCTTATAAGTATCACTTGATAAGCCAAGGTTTCCTTGTTTAAATTGTATGATCAAATGCACACTTCTCTATTGTGTTGTATTATTAACTCAGTTTATTTTAAATATCTTCAAGACTTAATTTTAACTAGAGTAAATTTGTTACATATTTTTGCCCTTTTCACTCTAATGGCCATTTTCTCAATGTATCGATAAACTGGCTGTTACTTAATGACAACAAAAATTTATTAGAGCGATAAACTGTCCGTTAACGATTTTGGGTTTCTCAATATACCGATAGAAAGCATTGTTTTCAGCTGGCAACACCTCTCAGAATACATGTTAAAGCTGGGAGTCAGCTGATTGAATTTATCTGTACGGCAAATAAAAGAAAAATAACTAATTGGCAGATGAGTCTGGTTAACTTTGCGACAGAAAAGAAGCAAATGAGACATTGAGAAAACCAAATTTCTTTAATGTGCAGTTTTTCGTTGGGAAAAGAGATAATCGTGTAACGGCCATAAGAGTCTTATTTCAAAATTTAAAGAATTTTATGTTAAGAATCTTTTACTTAAATGTAGCTTAAGTCTAGTTTAAATTTTAAGATGAAGTCTTGTTTTTCATTTTATTTAAAAGAGTTTAGTTTAATACTTTTAGCTTTAGATTTTAGAAGCCTTCTTTTAAACACATTCTTAAAATTCTGAAATCTAGATTGAATAATTTTTAACAACAGATATTTTTACCCAAAAACGAAAACAATACCTTTTTTTCTTAAACAAGAGCCGTCTCTTATAAATCTAATAAAAAGCAAAATACTAGTATTTACAGTCTTAGATGACAAATAAAGTGTCAAATAATGAGTAAATGCCTAAATGATAATGAAAATAATCTTGAGAAAAAAAAAAAAAAAATTACAAAAAGGATAATTTAACATCACTAACTTTTTTTTGTGTTTCTCACCACAAACACACATTGTTTCAGTTTATACACATCCATACATGTGTGTCATACCCTGAAAATAATATGTGACTACCTAATCCATTTTGATAAAATGGACTACTCCATGTACTGGTCCAATGCAATGCAAGCATGGACCATGTCATTGTTAAAAAGTGTTTGTAGTGAGACGACATGTCTTCGTTTTTTAACGAAATGTGTTCGTTTTTAAACGACTTCAAAATTAATCCTCTTGATTATACCATGGAGTAGTTTTAAAACTTCTGCTTTGTAGTCCAAATCTGGGTTATATGGTCCAGCCCTAGGACATCGTAATGTTAAATAGACCATGTTTTTTCCATACGTGTGGGTTACTTTTGGACTAGTACTTGTCCCTTGTGGGCTACATTTTGCACGCTTGTTTGGACTGGTCCTATTACTTGCAGGGTAGTTCCTTACACACACACATACACAAATCTTTACAAGTGAGTACAAAGTGTTTCTAAAAAATCTAAATAACAATAAAATAAATTGTTAGAGATGCATCTGTGATGTTAAACAGGCGGTAACATATGAACGCACTTTACTTTTTCTTTTACATTGTAAGTGACACAAAGAAAAGACGAGAATAAAAATAATAAAAAAAATCTACAACTGAATCGTAAATTATGAACTTAAATGGGACCCGTGGATGTCATCAATAGACTTGCTTTTCTTTCTTGCCTCCCAAAACAAAAAAACCTTCCATCATTTAGACAAACCACAAACAATAAGACACCATCTCCGCTTTTTTTCGAAAAAGGGACAAAGTAGTAAATTTTATGAGACATTAAGTACCAAAAAAAAACCGTAGAAAAAATAGAAGAAAAAAAGGGTAAAATGTATTTAGTCGGCAGATTAGAACTGGCTTAGATGCCAGTTTACAACAGGACATTAGTGTCAAATAAGATGCATTTAAACCACAAAATACATAATCTAATGTTGCTTTTTGTTGTTGTTGTTGTTGTTTTTGTCTTTTCTTTAAACCACCTTTAAGGTTTACGAACCAGCCAGTATGGTCTAGAAGTTAAAGAAGCAGCAAAACGTACACACTACCGATGCTGCTGCAGAGGCACACAACACTGGCTTAATGTATTTTCAATGCCATTGTGCCACTTCAGTAGGGGTCTGGTGTTTCTTTTAACCAAGAAGATCCATTTTTCTTTCTTGCTTTGTTTTTTATTTTGTAAATATTTTGTGGGTTTCATGTGTAAAGTGTCATCATAGTGACAATATTTTTGTTGTTTTTGCTGTTGTTTTGGTTCTGGGCCTCATCCAACTTTTCAATACAAATCCATATCGGAATCCAAAAGCAGTTTACAAGCAACCTGTTGGTATGGTGTCATTTTTCATGCATTTGTCACTTGTATATAATTTTTTTCTTTCTTTTTGTAAATAAATGCTTTTTTGGGGTTTATTGTCTTGTGTCGCTGTCGGTTGGTTAGTTGACCACTAACTCGAAAATAACATTAATTGTGAGGGTTTTCGTTATCTGCGGGTTTTATTTAATTTTATTGTTAAGAAGTTTTAAATTAAAATTGTTTATGATCATAAAAAAAAATCTCACAAATTAAACAAAAAAAAAAATGAAGAAAAAACTTAAAAGTAGAGAAAATAAAAGAGAAAAAAAGATAAGAATTACAGCGTTATCGTTTTGTTATGGGCTGCTGAGGTTAATTTCGTTGGTTAAATGACAAAAAAAAATAAATTAAAACCGTGTCTAGTTTATCACCAATTTAAGGTGTGTAACTCTGTTTTAAGTGATTGAGTGTCCAAGTTTTCCAGAACACCCAAGTTGAAATTTAAATTGCATTTAAAATAAAAAGAAAAGAATAATAAGTGACACTGTTTTGAGGTTTCATTATCTTAAGTAGTAAAAAGATCATGTCAAAATTGTTATAAATATTGTGTATTTTATATTGTTTAAAAAAAGCGTAAATTTATTGGTATAACATTTCAGATCTTTAATTGTTTTGTTTAAGGACTGAGTTCATTCAAATTAAAGAATTGGTTTGTTGTGGTGAGGGTATTATGCGTTTGTGCTAAAGTTTGTAACACCTTGAAATATTGGTTCAAGACCTACTTTTAAGTATACCTTAGAATCTCTTGTTGAAGCGAGGTTAAAAGAAGTCTGTCCGTCTGGCTGGCTGTCTGTATAAACTTTGTGCGCAAAGTACAGCAATTTTGAAGATAATTGGCTGAAATTTGGTGCATAGCTTTTACGTTTCAAAAGGACCAAGCCTATTGAAATCGGTGAGAGTCGGTTCTTAATTTCACAAATCTCCTATACAAGCTTCTTTCCTGAATAGAGTCTATTTGTCCAAAAACCATCTTATTAGGTTGGCATTGAAATTAAATTTGGTCCGAGCTTACTTTATTGCAATCTAAATAATCATACCAACTTTTATTGGAGTCGGTCCTTAGTTGATAGTTTTTTAGAAAAAAATTATCGATAATTTCGATTAATGCATTTTATTTTAAACAAACATTAATTTTAATTTTAAAAGAGAATAATTATCGTTAATATTATTTTTTTGAGAAAAATTATCGATAACTTTATGTTTCGATACGAAAATTATCAATAACTTTATTTTTTTCTTTAGAAAATGTAGTTTAAATTGTATTTTATAATCACATTTTACTCTAGAAAAATGATCGAATACTTAAGTCTTCTATAGAAAAATAATGGAAAACTAATGTAGTTCTATACCAGAAAAAAATTATCGATAACTATAATTTTCTATAGAAAAATAGCAGATTCATATATTTCTTTCGTATAGAAAAATAACCGATAGCTATATTTTTTCTATAGAAAAATATCGATAGCTAAATTATTCAATAGGAAAAATATCGATAACTATATTTTTCTTAAGAAAAATAGCCGCTAATTATATTTCTTTTGTATAGAAAAATAACCGATAACTATATTTTGTCAAAAGGAAAAAATCGATGGCTAATTTTTTCAATAGGAAAATAATCGAAACTTTTTTTTCTATAGAAAATTATATAATCGATAACTATCCCAGTAAAAACTTCGCCTACAAAATAAGTGTTAAGTAATCAGGAAAAAGTCATAATACTACTTCCAATTCTACTGAAGGAACACATGAATTTTACAAGCAAAGCCCAAAATGAACGCATTTAAATGTAAGTCAATTTTTTTTACATACATACATCTGAAAAATAACCCAGCAAAAACTTGGTAATGACTTGCCATTACGGAACCACTTACTTTTCAATGACTACTTCATACCATCTGCATTACATAGAAGTAGTTTAGTAATGGCTGACATATAATCTGATACCTAAGTACTTGTGTATGAGTTGACTAACGAAATTTATAATTCATTCGTAATAAAATGCATCTACGGTTTAATTTTTTTCAAATCTAATACAAATTGGTTTTAAATAATTATTCTTACAATTTGTTTTTTTTTTTTTTTATTACACTGAAAGAAAAATGCTTCATATATTTAATGAATCATTTTCATAAAAAAAATTTCCTGGGCTAAATGAAAATTTTTATTGTCTAAATGGAATTTCATAGTTATAATGAAGTATTTTCGTTAAAATCGCTTCATTGGATTTCGTAATTACGTTAAAAATTTTCATTGGATATATGAAAACTTAAGTTTGTCCAAGTTAAACAAAAAATTTTAATTGGGAACATAAAAAGAAAATATACAAACATTCATAAATTAATACAAAATTATAGTTTCCTTAAAAAAATGTTTATATGTTAAATAAAAAATGTAAGATTTAATAATTTCATACATCTAATGTTACATGTATGCCATTAATTTTATGAATTAAAAAAAAATTTTTATAAAAGCAACATATTTCAATAATTGCCTTCATAAATTTATATTTTCATTATGACAATAAAAATGTCATTATAGTAATGAAACAAAAACTTTCAATCCACTTTCACTCAACGTTTTTATTGTTATTATGGACAATTTAATCTCATATTTACGCCCTTAATTGAGTAAAAAACATAGTTTATATATGCAAAAACTACACTGCCCCAGTAGACAAGCTGGTAGTGAGCTAGTCTATCAGCACCGAGGTTTCGCGATCGAATTCCACCAGAGACAGAAAAAAAATTAAAAATTAAACAAAGTAAAATAAAATAAGAAAAAATAGAAAAAAAAAATAATTAAAAAAAAAAAATTTTTTAAAGTCATTACATGTTAGTTGTAATTTTGGTGACATCGGAGTAATAAGTTATTTAAGTCCTTTGTAAGAGGGGGTGGTAAGTACTTGCCTCCAATGACATCACCGTGTTAAAATAATGAGTTAAAATGCCAATGTATAAGTAGTGAAGAGTCGTTATATTAGCTTTTTAACTCATTACTTTGCAATGTAAGTTTTTGCTGGGAAGTAGTTATAGAAGTTATAATAGTAGTAATATCGAAGAAAGCTACTAAATAATTAGTGAACGAAGCTATTTATTTTAAAAAAGGAGGCGAAGTTTTGACTGAGTAGCTCCCTTACAAATGCTTCATCCTCTTTATTTTCGTAAATTCTTTGAGTTTTTTGTAGCTTTTGATTATCAAAATTATTTAATTGGCTCTCCACATCTGCGTCTTATTTTACCCAAAAATCCCTTGTTGTTGTTGGTTTTTTTATTTTATTTTTGTGTATATCTGGAGAACGTCAGGAGCCAAAGTTTCCAGATAGCAAGATAGGGAGGTTTGTCTTTTCTGTATCTGCCTTTGGTTTGGCAGGAGTGGCAGTTGATAATATCAACTTGATATTTAAGCGAGATTGGCCAAGTGTGAGCGGCACTACCATTACAAAGACATTTAAGATTTCTGTATATCTGGAGAGCGAAAAGAGCGAAATTTTTTCAAATTAGGCACATGCATCTTAGTTATCAATAGACAAGTTCCGAAATGTGTTCTGGAGTGGAAAAGTGGGCGTGGCACAAAAAATTTATTTATGTCTGAAGAACAGTAATAAAAATACTGTCTTAATTTGGTACATACATTTTAGTTGTCAATACACAACCGCTTTAAAAAAAAATTAGTGGGATTAGAGAGTAAGGCGTGGCACCTTTCGAACAAAGACATTATAGATTCTATATTTCTGGAGAATGGCAAGAGCCAACGTTTCCAAATTAGGTACAAGCATCATGGTTACCCACACACAACATCTGACAAAATGTGGACGAGATTAAAAAAGTGGGCGTGGCACAGAATAGATTTATTTGCATCTAAAGAACGGTATTTATATAACTTTCTGTTCTTAACGCACCATTGTGAGGGATATAAAAAATTCGGCATAGCCGAACAAAGCCCTATTACTTGTTTAAAATAGATTTAGAAAAGGTGCTTTTTTAAATACATGTGTACTTTTTTTAAATGTAGTTATACATTAAAAAGGAACTTTTTCTTAATAAAGAATTCTTTTAAAATATGTATGTAGTTTTTTTAATAAGGTAAAAGGTACTTTCGCTTAAAAATGTACTTTTTTAAATGCTATATTTTTCGAAAAAGGTAATGCATATTTCGTAAAAGAGTTCTTCTAAAAGAGGTCCTTTTTCAAAAAGAGGTTCTAATTAAAAAAAAAACCTTTTAAAAAAAGGTACTTTTTAAAAAAAGATACTTTTAAAAAAAGGTACTTTTTAAAAAAATATACTTTTTAAAAAAGGTACTTTAAAAAAGTTCTTTTTTTAAAACGGTAGTTTTTTAAAAAATTACTTTTTAAAAAAGGTACTTATTTTTAAAAAAGTACTTTCTTATTTCATTTAAAAAAAAAATAACGTTTTTTAAACCAAAATGCCTGATCTCATACTTTTTATTTCATAATGAAAATAAAAATTAAAGCTTTTTGCTATAGAATTTCACTTTGATACATTTTAGTATTTAACATATTTGCTCTCAAGGTGTTAAAAGCTTAACATGAAAACATGTTTTTAAAATATTTCAAAATACACCACGAACATAAAAATCCCACAAAATAAAACAGCACTTTTAAGGGCCTTAAATTAAAACAGTAAAAATTCCAAAGAGCCAAGAAAAAAGTCCTTGTAATGTTTGCATACGATTTGAAAAGATATTTAAGTTTAATATTGAAACATGTTTTTCACAGATTTCGCAGGTTTCGTTGATTAATTTTTTTTTTTTGGTCAAAGAATTCTCATGATATTAAAAGATAGCGAGTGCACTATGGCCGAAAAAATTGTAAGAATTTCAAGAAATTTGAAATAACTTACCATTAAGTAGTCAAGAAATATTTGTGTGAATTTTAATTGCTTTAAGGCCATAGTGCTGCATTTTTTTTTTTTTTTTGTCTTTCCTCAAAAGTCTTTAGTTTGCCACTATCATCAATTTCCATTCAAAGGCAGTCTCAACTACCTTGTAGCAGTTTTAAATTATAAAGTTCAACGTGTGTGGTCCAAAATCTTCTTTTAAAAGCTGTTGCAGCCAGCCGCTAAAGTCTCTTAGCAAATACCGATCAAAGCAGCGCTGCCGTCAGCGCGAAAACGTTAACGTTGACAGCAAAAGTGAAGCCTCCAACATGTTGGCTGCTTTAAAAACATTTCAAAATAATGTTGCATGCTTGACCATCAGTGTTCAACACTAAGCAGGCAGTCTGTATTATTAGTATTGTTTTTTTTTTTCAGTAAAAAAAAGAATCAAAATTTTCATCTACATAAATTCCTGGCATTTGAAATCCCTTGCAACGTAAAAACTACTTAGCAAAACTCCCTTTAGTACTTCTTCTGAGCTGAACTGAAATGATGCTCATTCTGGTGGCATGCAATTCTATAGTTTATCACGTTAAGTGAGGATATCAATAATTCCACGAATAATGTCCAGTGATTGTTGGTGATCATGTTTAATGTTGACGATGAGGATTTCTTGTTGTTACTTTTTCTTTAATGTTTGTTGTTGCTCCTTTGTACATTCGTTTGTTTTTGTGGTGTTGGTTGAATTCCTTATGCTCTGTTCCCATACTTTGGCTCCATTTGCCTCCCCGATCGGTTGTTTGTGTTGAGTGTATTATTATGTTTTGAAAAGCTTCTGGTTTGCTGTTTACTTAAGTTGGTCACATCGTTGTCAAGGATTCAATGTTGGCATAAGTGCGTAATGTCACGCAGTTTCCTTTTAAATGTGTAGACCAGCCTTCATTATTATCATCAATATTTATACATATTATTTATTAATACTGTTAAATAATGTCTAGAAGATGGTGTATTTTGGATAACTTTTATGTGAAAGTATGTTTAATAAATGGGTGGGGTGATGAATATTTAATATTTTTAAAATTATTATTATTTTTTGAACTTTTTGCTTTAATAAATTTTTAAAAATAATAAATTGGATTAAGAAGGGACAAACTTCTGAAGCTTATTCTAGAAGGGCTACAACAAAGAAAATTAACAAACCCTAATACAGATTCTGTTGAGATGCTTTATTTAAATTTTAAGCTACCTGACAAAGCTTTTTGTTTAGAACTACAGGACTCTCTTTAGGGCATTTAAGAAGGTAAATTATACCATTTTGTTTTATTTCATACGTACATGATTTTAACGGGTGATAACTAGCAATTAGTCCTACGTCCAATGGTGAAAATTGAACCATTAAATATCGGGTTTCGAGCTCGTTGAACCTGAAGAGAATCTTATATTTAGAATTTATCATACATGACTTTTTTTAAATGTACGTGCCTTCGCACAAATGGCACCTAAATTAACCTTTCCCGATTTGACAACCACTACTACTGTCATTTGATGCGGCAAAGTGCGAAACAGATCGCACTTTCCGTACTGAATTAATTTGTATACCCACACCACAATAGTGGATAGGGTATTATGCATTTGTGCTGATGTGTGTAACGCCTTAAAATATTGATCCTAGACCCACCTAAAAGTATACCGATCATCACATTCTGAGTCGAACTAACGATGTCCGTCCGGCTGGCTGGCTGGCTGTCCATGTAACTTTGTGCGCAAAGTACAGGTTGCAATTTTGGAGATAATTTGATGAAATTTGGGTCAAAGGTTCTTATTGGCACAAGGACCAAGGCTATTGAAAATGGGCCGAATCGTGGGACCACGAGGGAAGATAGGAGGAAATTTCTTCCTCTCAAAAACTATCAAACCGATTTCAATGAAATTTAAAACATAGATAGAACCATATCTATATCGACACAAAATGTATGAATTTTTTCAAAAATAGGACCACGAGGGGAGATAGGGGCAATATCTGCCTCTCACAAACTTTCAAACCGATTTGCATGAAGTTTATAAACATAGATAAATCTATATTTATATGGACACATAAGCATGATGTGTTTTTAAATACTGTGGTGTAGGGTATCATATGGTCGGGCTTGACCGACTATACTTTCTTACTTGTTTTATTTATTTTATGTTTGTTTTTTTTAAATGCTTTTGAGAGACTTTTTACATATTTTTTAGATAATTATTGCAGACTCCACTTTGGAATTGAAGATTCTGAATGTGGGGTCTAATTCTGACAGTCGTGGTACTTTTTCGATTCGAAAGCAATTTTGCAAAATCTTTCGATCGATACTAAACGAATCGAATTATTTTTTCAGCGTTGAAAGCATTTATTTGCGTGTTCAAAAGACTGAAACATCTGCACCTTCATTGCTTTTTGAAACATACAGGTCTGTCAGAGAAACCAATTTCGCTCGAAAGTATCACACAAAGTTGATATCTTTGACAGGACTGATAGGTTACATTATGCAATAAAGAAGAATTAATAGATTTATTTAATGTGTATGTTCCCCTAAATACAAAAACAGTGGAAATTTACCTTTCTGGTTTAGTATTGAACCAAAAAGGTTCGTGGCGACAAGAAAAGTTACGTTAAGCAAATGAAAAATTTATTAATTTTCGTCATATGAATTTGTTCGTTGTGACAATGAATGACCGTGCTTAAAAAGATTTTATATTAATAATTTAATAAACTGTTCGTTAATATAAAGCCAAATTGGTAAGCTAACGGACAAAGTTCGTCATTATTATTTTCTGTTAAGAAATAACTTAATGACAAAATTCTTTTATTTAATGAATTTATTTTTTAATTCAGTGAACCTCTTCGTTAATTCAACAAATAATTTTGTTTATCAAATTTGTTGACTCAACGAAAACAGAAAAAAAATTCCACCAATTAAAGCATTGATCAAAAATTAAATCAGCTTTAATTAAAAAATTTAATCGAGTTAATCATTTAATCATTGATACTATTAATTAAACTTGATTAAACGTTTAATTAATTTGATTACGTTTTTAGTTAAAACTGATTTAATTTTTGATAAATGTTTTAATTGGTGAATGAATGGTCAATGAATTATTTTTTTTAATTCCCCTTGCGATATTATTCCACTTCGCTTCTGTAACCCCCTAAAAAATAAAAAAAATGTTTGTACTTTTACAAAAACTTTGTAAATTTAATATGCTTATTTTTTATAATTTTTACAAAGTTGTTGTTGGTGTTAATACTCTGGGATTAACACAATACGTTGTGGACCTTGATAATTAGAGGTACGATGTTGTCGTCCGTATGCCAGAGAAGAATGAGAAATTGGTTGACAGCAAAGTGGCTCTAAAGGATTTCCAATTCCTTCTTATCATTCTTTTAAATATTATCTCCAAAGTGTGCTCAAGAGATGCCTCTCAATGACTTTTAATGGTTACATATCAACTCGTTCCTCTAAAATAGATACAAAGAATTTAAAAATTTTATTTTACACAGAAAGCAAATGATTTTACTGAATCTTATTTCTTCTTTACTTTTATTCAATTTCAGAAAGTGTTTGTTTATTTTACACTTTGTATCTGTTTAAATATAAATTTCAGTGTTTTTATCAAGAATAAAAATTGGGAATTAAGCACGACAAACAGAATCTTATTAATTATTACATGGATAATTTTATATTTCATTATATTAACGAATAACTCAATGAGATAACGACAATTATTTTAATAAACTTTGTTCGTAACTATTATAAACACTTTTTAGTTCAGTGTAAACTAATTGAGAAAACTCATGTCTTCAAATGATAAGGATTCAACCGATATGTCATAACACATTTTTGCAACCATAATTTCCAAAAGTTATTAAACAACTACGTTTTTTCTCTTTAAGACAAACACTCGCACAAAACAACGAGTAACAAGCTTCTTATCATCTCTCACATTTTCCAGATCATATTTTGTTTTTTTTTTTTGTCTCTAATAATTATTTTATGGTCGAGATTTCAATTATTAACATTCTGATCACATCGAACATGTGTATGGGAGCATTTAAAAGGACAAAACAATAAAACCATATTTACCCAGAAAATTATTAAAATTCTAACAACTTTTTCTCGATGACGAGAGTAGAGCGAGTATAAAAATATAACACGATTTTCTTGGAATACCACATTTAGCATTTTTGCAATCATTTCCAAGTAGTCGCACTAAATTAATATTTCACAATTTGTATGTTTCATTTGACCATTTTTGTTTTGGAAAATATTTTAAATACAAATAGAATTTTAAAATATGTGGTTTCAAAACACCAGTTCGTTCGTCATACACAAAAATGTTTGCCATGTCTCTAACGTAAATTTCCTTTAGAGACAACAAAGATTAGCTTCAACATAAACTTGTTGTAGTTTAAATGCTTCTAAAGAAAATTATTCTATTAACAAAATATTTTGTTTGTTTTTTTTTTTATTTGTTATTAATGCTAAGAATTAGAAAAACAGACACTCTAAACAATGACAAAATTGGTAACAAAAGTTTTAGTTGTCGATGGACATGAAAGTTTACAAGTTTTCCACACTCTAACATGGTAAAACAATCAAACAACCATCCATCCATCCAACGATATCCATTTCAAACCAATCCAAAGTAACAACAGCAAACAACCAACAAGCACTTGACAAGTACAACAATGAAGCATATGGACTAGAGAAGAAATGGACTGGAAATGATGACATTGATGAAGATGATGACGACGACAACGGCAACAACCACGACGATGAAGATGATAATCTAATGAATGTAAACACGCCAGTATTTACAAGTAAATCGTTGCAACAAAGGAATGGAACATATAGTTATAGAGTAGTTTCAAATTGGTAGCAAGTTGCTTCAATTTAAGTGCTTAACAATGCGTATACACTTGCAATATTTCGAAAATGTTGCTGTGCTTGCAAATCGAAATATGTACGGCAAGAAAGATACCCATGACTTTAGTTAGAGAATCGATAAAATTCAACTCAATTCAATTTATTTTGATTTGTTCAAAAGTTGTTGTAACAGCATGCAACAACATGTTAATACCAACAACATTATTTAAAATCATTTTAACTGATTTTAGCAAAGAGACGTGGCGAATAAGACTTATAATGACTTAAAAAAAATTACCAGAACTACTCGTAAAAGATTTTTTAGTCCTGTCTTTACTTAAACATCAATCTAAACAAATATTTAACATGACCGGGACTTTTTGCAAAAGACTTGTCAATACCGCCAGCAAAAAACAAGCTGGAGAACACAGAAAGACATGAATAGCGAGTATAAAGGGAAACTATTTATTCGGATGTAATGGGGTTCTCAATAATACAAGTACAGTGGGCAAAGGTGATTTAACGATATCGGTATGTTAACTGAAATAAACATTTTAATAAGATCATAAGGAGTTTGAGACAGGATTGTCATACATACACATCAGGAAGAAAAATATTTGTTATTAAAATCAAGCGTGAAAGATTTTAAGAATGCTGAATGAAGTATCAGTTAAAAAAAATTCACAACTCGCGAATTAGTTTATGTTTTTGTATATGGGATAAAATAATGCTACCGAATTTAGCACTGACTAATGGTCCACAGGTCTATACTTTTGCCGCTAAAAAACGCACATTCTAATGTTGCCAAATCAGTCCAATGTGCAAGATGTTGTTTAGTTTTGGGAAAATCGGTTTACAATTCTCCCACTTTCAAAACATGTGTTGACGTGGAAAATAAGTCTGAGTTCATATGGCTCATGTTTTATTGACAGGATTCCTCCTTTTTCTTCTTTGAACATGAATTGGCGTTCAAATGATTCATGTCATGTTGACGACATGTTTTTTTTCTATAGTCGTGCGTATGCATGTGTGCTTTTTTGATATTAAAAAAAATAACAAAATTAAACAGTACATGCATCTGTGTACTTGTTTTTTCCCCTAGTCCCTCTCGCCTATAAATTAGCAATCATGTCAATAAGACATGAGTCGTATGAACACTGACTAACATCGCATAACTGCCGCCTATTTTTAACCTTCTATTAGCGCGGTTTCTTAAACGTTTTCGTGACTTGTATGCAATTTGTTCATAGTCCGTTGAATTGATAGATCGTGAAAGCGTGTCTTTTTCGTAACATTTTTGGATTTTTTTTTTAAATTATTATATTCACCCATCGACCACTTTCTTAATTGAATGCCGTTTGAAATCTTTCAGTTGGAGGAATTTTTTCTTAATTCCCTAAGCTAATCCGGCGAAGATCTCCGCTTGTCTGCAGGAATGAAACCAGATTATATGGCGGCAATCGAACCCGCAACCCCGGCGCTGATAGACTAGCTCACTACCAGCTAGCCTACCGGTGTAAAACTATTGACAACGACGCACAGTGCTTTGGCCCATAGACATAAATCAAAAAAAAAACAAGTCTTATATTGTGCTTAAAAATGTACAGATCGATAGATAACAAAATAATTAAAATGAATTTTGAAGAATTTTTAAGATTTAACTCTTTTTGGCGGCGCTAGAGGGCGCCAAAGTTTGAGAATTTATAGTAAAAATTTTTATTGATTTATTTTCTCATAAGTGTTTTTTTATTGGTTTGAAAAATGCTTATTATTTACTTAAGCTCTAAAAATTTCTTAACTTTGATGGAATATTAAAAAAAAAAGAAAAATATGGTCTATGGGTTTTTTTCTGATTTCGAATATTTAGACTGTTTTCTAATAACTACAAAAAAAAAATTGAAAAAATTTTACCACAACTTAAAAAAAAATTTATTAAAAAAAAAATGCTATTTTCGTGATTTTTGCTCAAACTTTCATAGATTGAATTAGTTAAAAAAAAAATAAACTAGGAACATAATAAGAAAAATATCCAAATATATATACTACTAGCTTAACCCGGTGCGCTTCGCAACACTGCTTTAACCACTTTATCGATTGAGAGATATTTAATATATGCATCATATGGAAGGTATTTCTCCCCTGCGCCTACCCGCTTTATTTTTATATTTAAAAGTGTAGTATACCATAAGAGTGACTTCTACAAAGTTTGAACATTATCACTTTAACAGTTTTTAGGATATCTGATATTAAACATTGGCGTCCTATGGAGTGTAACACTTCCCCCGCTGCTATTTAAATTTTGGGACTCAGAGGATCCTACTACCAAAAGTTCAACAAAATGCTTGCAGCGGCTCTTATTAATATTTCAATCTATGAGGGGAACTGCTCCTCCTCTGTCTACCCCGCCCATTACTATATTGAAATTTAAAGTTTGCCATAATAGTAGTTTTAACTACGTTTGAAGACTCGCCCTTTAATAGTTCTTCAGTTGAGCGATATTTAATATATACATCCTATGAGAGGTATTCCCCCCTGCGCCTATCCGCTTTATTTTTATTTTCAATAGTGTAGTATACCATATTAGTGACTTCTACATAGTTTGAACATTCTCCCTATAACAGTTCTTAAGATATGCGATATTAAACATTGGCGTCCTATGGGGAAAACCACTTCCCCCACTGCTACTTTATTTCAATTTTGGGACTCAGAAGATCCTACTACCAAAATTTCAACAAAATGCGTGCAGTGGCTCGCTGTTATTAATATTTCTCTCTATGAGGGGTACTGCTCCTCCCCTGTCTCTTCCGCCCATTTTTATATTGAAATTTATAGTTTACTATAATAGTAGCTTTAACCACGTTTGAAGACTCTCCCTTTAAAAGTTCTTCAGTTGATCGATATTTAATGTATGCATCCTATGGGAGGGATTTCCCCCCCTGCGCCTACCCGCTTTATTTTTATTTTCAAAAGTGTAGTATACCATAAGAGTGACTTCTAGAAAGTTTGAACATTCTCGCTATTACAGTTCTTAAGATATGCGATGTTAAACATTGGCGTCCTATGGGGGATTCCAATACCCCCGCTGCTATTTTATTTCAATTTCGGGGCTCAGAAGATCCTACTACAAAAAGTTCAGCAAAATGCGTCCAGCGGCTCTTAAGATATGCTATAATTAATATTGGCATTCTATGGGGGGTACCAATTCCCCTGCCCCTATCGAAAAAATAGGTAGCCTATTTTATTTTTAGGGCTGACGTGAAGTTACTGTAAAAATTTCAGGAAAATCGGTTCAGTAGTTTCGGAGTCTATAAGCCAACAAACAAACAAACAAACACACAAACAAACATACAAACATTTTTCATTTTTATATATATAGATAATGGCTAGACCGATTTTGGATTTCAAAATCAACTAACCATCATCACTCCTCCCTGTACCTTCCCTAAAAATTTTATGGCAATCGGTCGAGCCGTTCTCGAGTTATGGAGTGACAATCAAAATGTACACTTCTTTTTATATATATAGATTGAATTAGAAAAATTGACAAGATAAATTAAAAAAAATTAGTATAACAGTTGTGTCTGTTTCTTTTTGTCGACACAAGATGGCGCTAAATTCCCAGATGACGTTGGTTTTTCATCGTATAAAGAATATTTTCAAAATGTGACTTAGTGCCGTTATTTTTTATTTAAATTGAAGATGGTTACGTGACAGAAGTTTTTTTTGGTAACAGCCTTTGTTTGTAGTAAGAGCAATTCTATTGTGGAGTGTTTAATAAAAATTTTCTATTAAAATGTTAAATCAATTTATATATTTAATAAATACTTACTTTTACAAACGAGTAAAAGTGAGGGCGCGTGGTTCAAAAAATGAACGTGCACATCTCTAATCAATTTTATTGCAATCAAAATCAGCTTATCAAATTTTATTGGAATCTTTCTATTTTTAAACATAGCTCCCATACAAATCATTCTCCCGAAAATAGCTTTTAATGCCAGCTTCCTTAAAAATATATGTAGTGACATACCAATATAAACCATAGGTTACATATAAACCCTCATCCAAAAAACCCATATATGAAGATGAAGATATCTAAATAATATTCGGCAGAAAGAACTTTGAAACGAATCTTAACCTCATAACATAATTTTGTTCTGGTGGGTCCATGATTGCCCATGGGTCCCAAATAGATTACAATCTAGGAACTTTGTTTTTAAATACTATGCTATAGGATATCACATGGTCGGGCTTGACCGATTATACTTTCTTACTTGTTATTTTTGCACGAGCATTTTTAGCGTTTTTCACTCATTTTTTATTAAATGATGTTTTTGTATTTTTCACATTTATAATCCGATTCTACCAAAATTTGGCACACATATATATCTAACAAATATGAATTTTCATACCAAATTTTATTACGATCGGATAATTTTTGGAAGTGTTATAACATTTTTAAGAAAAAGGATATATGGCAGGACCTTGAATCCTTGTTCAGATTTAAGTGAAAATTTGCACATACGTTGCTAGTTGTGTGTGTATTAGTATGACAATTTTTTGTAGTTTTGTGGGCATTATTGAAGCTAAAATTACATTTTTCCATTTCAGGACACATGGGAGGTAGGCGTGTCCTTGGACCGATTTGTCCAAAAATTCACATTTTTCTTAACTAAGCTATTCTATGCTTGTGTACCAAATTTCAAAAATTTCTGACAACTCCTTCTATTTATGTCCCTTCGTTATATGGGGACAAAGCACTGTGCGACGTGTTGTCGAAAACTCGCAAAATGGTCCAGTTCTAACATTGATTAAGCGGCCTTAGGGTATTAATTTAATCAACCTTTTGCTTTAATCGGTTAATCGTTCGATTAATTAACCGAGGTTTTGGTTTAATCGGTTAATAAACGGTTAATTTTGTTGTTCATCGGTTAACCGATTAATAAAGTTTCTTTTATAAATTAAGTAATTTCATATATAAAAATGCATAAATTATTTATAATTTGGAGTTTATTAGTAAAAACAAGTAAGAGTGCTATATTCAGTTTATAATCTTAAAATCGTTTTTTAGAACATAAAAAAATTGAATTAAACAAATGAGAAAAAATTATATATGGGATTCGAACTGGCAATATCATCAGTCTCAGGTGAGAACTTAACAACTCGGCTACGAATGCTTTTACTGAAGAAGCATTAAATTAAAATATATTGAGTCTATGAGTTTGTTTCTTTATTTGAGCGGCATATCATATACATGCATTAATGTGTATGTGTATGCGTAAAATTAAAGACATTACAAATAAAATCCACCACTTGTAGTGAAGGGTATAAAAAACAACTAAAACCAAGTTTACCAACATTGTATTACCATAGCCACTGTATGACCGTAGAAACCAAAATTCTATTGGTTTGTATTGTATGCTTATGTCATTTTGGTAATACAGTGTTGGTGTGGTAATGTCACGTCTAATTGGACCTTTAAACGAAACAATTTGAGGCAGTCGTGGTTTTTTACTCATATCTCAGCCATTTGTGGAGCGATCTTGCTGCATTTCAATAGCAAACAATTCCGGACCATTTGTGACATAAATTTATAATAACCTGGCCCCCATCATATATGTGGTCTTTGGAAAATCCATTTCAACGGACAGACGGACATCGTTAAATCCACTTCGCTTCTCATAAGGACCCAGAATATATATACAATAACATACCAAACATAAAATTTCTTGAACTAAAAAAGTATTGATATAAAACAAGTAAGAAAGTACAGTCGGTCAAGCCCGACCATATGATGCCCTACACCACAGTATTTAAAAACACATCATGCTTATGTGTCCATATAAATATGGATATATCTATGTTTATAAAGTTCATTAAAATTGGATTGAAAGTTTGTGGTGTGGGTATAAAAATAGGCTGAGATAATTTTATTAGTTATTTCAATAGTTAAAGGAGATCTTATAAAATAATCTTTTACAAAAGTAATTTGACTTAAAGGTTTAGGATTAAAGCGATTCTTTTCTTTAGTTTTGACAAAACTGAACTTGGAAAAAATTCAATCACTTATCGTAGATGAATATCTAGTTTCTCAGTCCTTTTCCAGGATTTCTCTTAACATATAAAATATTCCATTATGCCATTAGAGGCATGTTCGACCGCCTCTAGAATGCGCAGATTTCTGGCGGATGTACGAATATTTTCAAATCCTCCAACGTTAGAGGATTATCCGCGTAGACACGGTATTTGAAGAAGTCCCATAAAAGAGTCTAACGGCGTTAAATCGCATAATCATGGTGGCCAATTGACGACGTCAAAGCACAAAATTAGGCGTTCTTGAAACTTCTCGTGCAATTAAGCCAAAACAGGTGGTGGTGTGCGACTCGTGGCACCTTCTTATTGAAACCGCATATCGATGGTTCCTAATCTGCAATTGCAAGCCAAAAAAAGTCGATGTGCCCAATTGCTAAGAACGGCATGGGTTATCCGCCACGCTTTCACTAACAGAATCCATACTTTCGGCAATGCATTGCGATGATTTCCTTAAAATCTTGCCAATTTTTTCCAAATTCGGTCGATTATGACGAACAAAATCACCCTCTAATGCTCGAAAAGTGGACACGTTTGACACTTTTGTGGTAAGTTTTAACCATTGTTACGCGTTCTTTGGTTGATAAACGATCCATATTCGTAAATGGCAAAATGTTCACTAAATAAATGATACTTCAGATGACAGATATTTATTTAACAGCTGACAGCCTTGCGATTTTGAAATCACTAAAAGATTAATCCTGTACTGTTTGCATAAAATCTTTCATGAATAAGGGCTACTGGCAATAAAGGCGGCATGAAATAACCCCCCAAAATATAACCCCCCAAAAAAATTATGAAATAACCCCCCAAAAGTTTGTACAGAGAACAACAAAAGCGATTTTTGGGGGGCTATTTCATTTTGTTTGGGTGCTATTTCATTTTTTTAATTGGGGTATTATTTCAGATGAAATTATCCCCCAAAAAATCATTATGAAATAAAGCCCCAATATATTTTTTGGGGGATTATTTCATTTTCAAATTAATAATGAAAACGTTTTTGGGCGCTAGGATTTATCCACTTTGGTATACAGAGCACCGGCTTCGATATATAAAGCTGCCCTGCATAGCCGGCCTTCGGCCGGGCGCAATGACTTTTTCCTCTATAGTATACCAAGCGCTGGCTTCGCTTACCAAAGCTTCTCTGCGTAGCCGGGTCGAGGCGGTATTTTTATACTACAGAGGAGAAAATCCTGGCGCTATGCAGAGAAGCTTTAGCTAGCGAAGCCGGTGTTTGTTATACCATAGAGGAAAAAGTCAATGCGCCCGGCCGAAGGCCGGCTATACAAAAAAGCCTTAGTTGGCGAAGCTTGTGTTTGGTATATCATACCATGATATCTATCGCGTGATTCTTTAAAGCAAAACTGTACATTTAATTGTATTTCATATATTGGGCTCTTATTTCATTTCAGAAATTGGGTTTTTATTTCATATGAAATAAGCCCCCAAAAATTACGGAATTATATCATTTATGTTTGGTGTGTTATTTCATTTCTTTGGGGGCTAATATCTTTTTCAAAATTGGGGCTTTATTGCATATGAAATAAGGCCCCACGCTTTGCGGGGTAATTTCATTTTTTTTTTTTTGGGGGGTTATATTTTGGGGGGTTATTTCATGCCGCCCCAATAAAAACTGTAATATTAAATTCAGTATAAAACCAATCAGTTATTTTACAAAATTTGTTTTAGTATTTTACTGATTTTTGTTGGATCAGACTTAGATTTGCAAAAAGCTGGATAAATAAAAAAAACTAGGCATTGAGAAACATTACTGAGAAACTGTTAATTTTTGTCACATCAAATAACCGTCTATATCACTTCGACGGTAATTTGGAAGAATGTTGTGTTGATGTCGACTTTTTATCGAAAATTTGTTTTTTAGTTTCCACGTATTTCTAACTAAAATGTCTTTAATTAGTATTGTGGTTATTTTGTTGAACTATTTATGGTTTTTAATCCAAATTTTTAATATTTTTAATTAGGCTTAAGTTCATGAAATTTAATTTTTATTAAATTATTTTTATGAAGAAAGGAATTTTACAACATGAAAATTAATTAAAATTGTTATTGATAATCTTTCATTCTTGACGTGGCTCGGGCTCGAACCCTGGCCGGCAGGTTACCATGACATGTTTCGATCGCAACCACTCGATCTCCTCAGATGGATTTGCCGTCTTACACTTGCAGCCATCGACGACTGCTGACGTCACTAGTCAAACATCAATCCTTAAACCAAATTGTATTTTAACATTTGGTAGATCGAAATTTGCTTTCCTGAATGATTATCCATTTTAATTGATAATCATTCAGGAAAGCAAATTTCGATCTACCAAATGTTAAAATACAATTTGGTTTAAGGATTGATGTTTGACTAGTGACGTCAGCAGTCGTCGATGGCTGCGAGTGTAAGACGGCAAATCCATCTGTGGAGATCGAGTGGTTGCGATCGAAACATGTCATGGTAACCTGCCGGCCAGGGTTCGAGCCCGAGCCACTTCAAGAATGAAAGATTATCAATAACAATTTTAATTAATTTTCATGTTGTAAAATTCCTTTCTTCATAAAAATAATTTAATAAAAATTAAATTTCATGAACTTAAGCCTAATTAAAAATATTAAAAAAATGTCTTTATATTGCATTTGAATCGTTGCAAAATGTTCTGTCGACTTAATCAGGGTCAATTCTATTCGACGTCGATTTAAAAAGGCCGTATAAAATACCAAGTGATTGTCAATAGCAATCGATTGTTGTCAATACGGACTAAGATAATCACCCCTATTATGAAAGTCGACGGCACTTGAACAGTCATTGTATTTGCTGAGTCGTTATTGATAATAATCGATTACTATTGATAGTCAATTGATATTTTCTTAGGCTCTTTTAAGTCAACGTCGAGTAGAATTGTCCCTGTTTTAGTCGACAGGAAATTTTGCGACGCACTGTTTGTCATTTTTTGTCATCGCCGATTTCAAAAATTTTAATGCCATTCGATAGCAAACATATTAGAACTAAGGTATCCAAAAAACTATATTAAAATATTGATAATTGTGGCTGTTGCATTCTGCTGGAAACAAATATTTTATGTTGTTTTAGAAAAAAATTAATTTTTGTAAATTTGATCAGAACTAAATTAAGATTTCTCGCAAACCGTTATCAATAATGGGTCGAAATTTTTTTTTGTTATGTTAGTGGGATAGTAGTCTTTAAAAAGTGGTTCATTACATTACTGTATCATTTATACCTGATGTGTTATTAAATGTTTCCCCAGGTTCTATATTTTAGTTAAATCCGAATTTTAGAGGAGTAGAACTTGTTAGGGTCAAAATGGGTTAAAGAGATTTTAGTACCATCAGAAAGCTGAAAGTGTCCTCTTTAACCCCATGTATACTTGTTCAACTGTTTGGAACTGTCTGTTGAACACTTTTTTAATTTTAATGAAATTACTCGCAACATTTTTTTTTTTTGCTATTTTTATTTAAGCTGCTCATATGACTGAAATATAACACAAGGGTTTACGAACGTTTTGTTTTGAAAAATTATTTTGCTTCTTATGAACGGCTGAACATATTTGAATGAAATTTTAAACTGTCATAGCCGGATAGCTTTTGAGTTGAATTGAAAGAATGGAGGGTCGGGAGTATGACTTGCGGACCTCTAAAATTGGTAACCTCGGAAATTCAAAGTTTTAAAAAATTCACCAAAAATATTTTATGGATTTCCAAAAAAATTAAATTTAAGGTGTGCTACAAAAAATATGCTTAAATTTTTAGGTTATCTCCTTTGCCTTTGGAGATATTCGGATAAAAGAAAAACCGTAAATGTATAACGGTTTTTGTAGTTTTTTAATCGGATGGATTATGTTTTATGTCAAACTCTTATCAATAGTGGGTTCAACATTTTTTATATTGGTAGTAAAGCTGTCTTCAAACAATGTTATGTTGTATTACTGTACCGATTATACCTGCTGTGTTATTAAATATTTTTTCAGGTTCTATATTGTAGTCAAATTGAAATTCAGATGTATAGAATTTATGAGGGTCAAAAGGGGTTAGAGAGATTTTATTAGCTGTAGAAAGGTGAAAGTATATACTTTAAACCCAAATGCACTTTTGTACCTGTTTGGACCAGCCTATAGAACACTTTTTTAGTTTGTGTAAAATTATTCGCAACATTTATTTTGCTCTTTTTATTTTACCTATTCATATGACTGGAATATAAATGTACCAAGCCAAGTTGTGCTAGGTATTTTATATTATATAATTACCAATACCTGTGGGATTTTAAGCGTATCCTACTTTAGCCCAATTTAGTTTTTTATTCTACCTTATTATGCTACCTAGGAACACAGTATAACGCAAGCTATGTATAAAAGCCAGTGGTATTCGACTAAAATCTCAGTTGTTAAAATATATCTAAGCAATAACAATCTAATTTTTAAATATCTATAAAGATGGAGAGCTTCAGCTACAAAGAATTATCCGAAGAGTATTTTAAAAATAAAAAGGAGGAAGATGTTTTAAGTTACATTGAAGGAAAACTCAATTTATATTCCTGCAGCACTGAAATACGATCGGAACTGCAAAATAAAATAATCGATTTCGTCAAAAACTTAAAAAAGCGGTTCAAGCAAGTTGGATGGAGTAAACCTAGATTTTACAACAGTTTTGCAAACTGGTTAGATGGCGAACTCAGTGTCCAGATATCTTCAGAAGGTACAAATGAAAAGAACCTTGGGAGGCCAAAGAAATCACTTGAGAACTGTAGCGATAGATCTAAAAGGCGGAAGCTTAAGGATATCAACGAAGAAATCGGAGATACAAGTATTTAAGAAGCTTTTCTATATCAACTGCGATCACAAAAAGAACTCACAAAAGTCGATATTATTGAAAAAGTTTTTATCGCTATTCCCAAGAGAACAAAACGGATTCTTAAGAGTATTCCAACGCCAAGCGATGAAAAACAGTTTTCAAATGAAGAGGCATTAGCATTATTTTTAGATTTGAAGTTAACAAAAGAGCAATATATTCAGCTCAGAGTGCGTGCAATTGAAAAAGGTTCAAATCTGTATCCTGCTTATCATCACATAACTGCTGCTAAGAAGGAATGTTTGCCACCAAGGGACACTATTAAAATCACACCAATTTCGGCAGAGGTAAAACTTCAAGGTCTACTTAATCATACAGCTCAGCGTTTACTACAATCACTTAAAGGAGATGATTTGAACAAATATGGGAACTGCAAGTTAACTCTCTTTTGCAAATGGGGATGTGATGGTTCTTCTGGACAGAAACAATACAAGCAATCTATATGTGAAAATACTTTAGATACAGATATGTTCATGGTATCATTTGTTCCATTGCGATTGGTAAAGAATTTGGAACACTCGGAGCCTTCGACCAGTACGATGCAAACAAAGGATATTTGGAAAAATCTCAAAACTTACACTTATTTATTTTTTTAATCTAAAAAGTTTTCTAGTGGAACTGGTTCCAGTTGAACCTGTTGTAGAGTTGATAATGTAGAAACCTATTCACAAAATGATCATAGGTATTATTACATGCCTATACATTTTTTTTAAAGGTATAGTGGCATATACGAGGCTAATGTATATGCATATAAAGGTAATATGAATACGAATTTCTCCAGAAATATATAAAAATGTTTATATTTTTCAAAAGAAAACATTAAGTGTATGCTTGTAGAAGCAATTTATAGTCAGTTTGACATTTTTACTCCCATATGCCCTATTCCAAATCAAATTTTTCAAACAAAAAAAAAATTATTTGAGTAAAAAATTCTAATAATTCAGCACACCGATTTTTATACATTTAGAACAGTAGTGTTTTCTAATATGTCCATTATTTTCTAGAAAATTCTGAGCAATATCGAATGGTAAATTATATTGCCTTTATTGAACAAAAAAAAAATTTAAAGCCGTTTTCCGGGATTGGGAATTTGGGTATTTGTTTATCAAAAATGGGGATGTTTTTCAGTCCACTGTTTTAAGAACTTTTTAATCTACATAACTGCAAAAATTCATTATAATACCTTTATTCATGTTAGATTTATAAAATGTCAAACATTAAAATTATTAATATATAGTGTAAATGAGTAAAAGGGCTTTCAATATGAGTAAAAAATTATATTTTTAAGGTTTGACATTCTATAAATCTGACATAAACAAAGATATGCTAACGAAATTCGGCAGTTATGTAGATTGAAAAGTTCTTAAAACAGTGGGCTGAAACAAATACCACTTTTTTGATAAAAAAAATACCATAGTTCTCAATCTCAATCATTAGCATTTTCATACTAAATGCTAAAAAACATCAAAAGTTCAACTTTGACCTTAAATTTCTCAACAACTACTTTATCTCTATCGGTTCAAAAGTTACAGATTTTTGGCCGATGAAAAACGATTTTCAGCCACTGTGGCGACGACTCAAATGAAAGTTAAAGAAATTTTAAGTGAAATGTAAACGTATTTATTAACAACGTTTTAAATAAAAAATGTAAAATTTAAAAGAAGTTATGGGCACAAATTTTATTAGAAACGCGTAAATTGTGAAAATTCGGAAAAGTTTGCTGAAATAGCAAAAATTTTTAATTTAAGACGATCGCCGCAAAGAGCCGAAATTGCGAAAATTCAAAGAAGTTTACAAAAATAGCGAAATTTCACAAAAATTTCATATCAAAAAAGCCTTAAAATTGATTTAAGTCCCTAAATTCCTAAGGAATGGCAAATATTCGGTAGAAATTGGCGCTAAAGGCTCAGTTAGCCGGGAGTAACAGTAACCTTACCGTAAAAAAGTAAGACCAATCTATTTCTTACAGATTGAGACGTAACATCTTACTGCTAACTGTAATCGTTCTAATTGCTTTGCATACAACAAAATGAAACAGTTGATTTGCAACGTTACTGTTACTCCCGGCTAACTGAGCCTTAACAGCGACATGATAGCAAAGTCTAATATTTACTAAAAATTGTTAAAGCTGCAAGGAATCAGAAAACTTTTAGGAAAAAATCGCTTGTAGCGCGAACATGCAAAAAACAAATAACCAAGGCCCGGATTTTTATGCAAATGCATATTTGTTCTTGTCAGTCGGAGATAAACATGTACAAAATATTTTTGCGAATCAAGAGATTTGCAGTAAAATGGCATCGATTTGTTAGTGCATATTTTGCTTTGAATGCATATTTTTGCATATATTGCTGATATTGCATATTTTTGTTGCATATTTTGAAAAACTTGTTTTAATTGCTTTATTTTACCATGCACCCTTCCGCAGAAGAGATAAAAGACAACTTCGATGATATTTATTTATTGATTTCTAATGCGAACAATATTTTGTAAAGCACCTTCGCTTGTTGCCGCATATAAAAGAATTATCCGGATTAATACGTAAGCAATAATGTATTATGCTGAAAAAGGATTCAACAATTGTGAATTTAAGTTTATTGATACTGCCATAAATAAGATGTATTTTGTGGGCGGTAACTTAAGTTAACAAAGTCCAGCAAGCTTGATAAAGTTTAAACAAAAATTAAGAATTAAAATTAATTGTTTTAAATCCTAAGCTGCTTGCATATTTAATTTAAATTGTTTTTGAAAACAGCGTAGTGAAAATGAATATACCATAGAGGAACTATCAGCATTTAATCATGCACCTATCACATCCGTTTTATTTTGTTTTGAAAAACAGGCAGTACACTTATATTTTGAAAAAATGTAGGGTCAAAAATATCTCTAAATGCATTTTAAAAAACAAAAGCCATGAACATTTGATTCGTATGTAATTGCGATCAGTTTCGCAGTTTCAATATGGTTTGAAACTTATGATTAACATGTATTTGCACAGTTGCTCTAGTCTACTTATACATATTACAAGTGACTTAATTTACATAATTGTTTTACTGTTTCTTTATATATTTGTGCTTTACTTTATTTTAACTTCTACTTTTGTGGTTATTGTGCCTTACTTACGTTTATGAAACTGAATTTTAACGTTCTTCATGCTATTTTTGTTTTTTCTTGTTATTTTTACATTTTCTTTTTAACTAATAAAAAAATTTAAGATAATTTTAACTGCATATTTTTTATAATTTTAGCGCATATATTTCTATTTTTAGTGAATTTCTTATGCGCATAAAACGCGATTTTAACTGCATAAAAGTCCGGGCTCTGCAAATAACAAAAAAAATTTATGCAAAAATAGCGAAAATTCGAGAAAATTTCTAATAATTCAAACAAGCCATAAAATTGATTAAAAGCCCATTAAACTATAAGGAATGGCCAAAATTTGGCTAACAGCGGCATGATAAAAAAGTCTTACATTTATTTATTAACGTTAAACTATAAAGAATCTGGAAACAAACAGTAAAAATATCTCTTATCGAAAATTGGAAACAAATTTTACATCAGAGATGTAAATGAATTATTCATTTTTGATTTTAATTCATTACGAATTAGCTAAATTTTGAATTAATTCTTTTCACACAAAAAGTGAATTGAATGAAATTGGAGTCAATTCATTTGAATTTACCAAAATGAATTGCAATTCATTTTTAATTGCAAATAATTTTGCCCAATTCAAATGAATTGACTCAAATTTCATTCAATTCATTTTTTTGTGTGAAAAAAATTAATTCAAAATTTGCTAATTCAGTGCATAAATGATTCACGAATTTATTTAAAAATGAATGATTCATTAACTTCTCTGCTCTGCATTTTATTTGAAAAAATTAAATCGGTAAAAAAATATGTCGGAAAATAGCATAAATAGCGTTAAAAAGTGAGCTATAACGATGCAGAACAAAAATAATAAAAAAAATAATTGGAGATGGGATTTCTTTTGTCAAATTTTCGATAACTAGTCGACGTCGACACAACATTCTTATAAAATACCAAATTAACGTCGAATTGATGTAGCCGTCGACTTGATGCCACAACCATTTTAAATTAATGACGACGACGACTTACATAATAGGATTGAATATAATTATTGTTCCGATGTCGACTTTCATAATAGGGGTGATAATATCTTTTTGGCACAGTTTATACTCTGCCGTGTAGTTATCTTTTTTTCGCATTCAATTAGCATTTCTATTTAGCTTGAAAATTTACTGACTATTTCACGATGCCACTCGAACGTTAATCATTCATAACATGTAAACCAAAAACAAATTTTTTAATTTTGTTTTTGTTTTATATGTTATTTGGGCTCCACGAAAAGCCCCCCAATGATATAACGCCCAAACGAGAAATGAAATATTCCCCAATTTTTTTTTCATAAATTTTTGGGTGTTATTTCATATGAAAAACTCCCAATTTTTTTGGGCCGTTTTTCATTTTTTTGGGGATTTATTTCATTCTTCATTTGGGGTTTTCAAATTATGAAATAATCTCCAATGAAATAACACCCAACAAATTTTTAAAATTCGGGGCTTGTTTCATAGCGTGTTTAATTTGGGTGTTATTTCATTTTTAATTCGGAGGTTATTTCATTTTTAACACCAAAGTTAAGTATTGAAATCTGGCTTCGTATACTAAAGTTTTTCTGCGTGACGGCCTGCGGCCGTGCTTAGGGATTTTTTCCTCCAGTAGGACGCGGCAGGTGGCTTCGCTGAATGAAGTTTTCCTGCGTGCGTCACAAGAATAAAAAAATGTTTTTCAATGATAACTAAGGATTTTCCCTTTTACAGAATGTTGACACCATGCGTAACACTATTCCGGAAAAGTATGGCTTTGTCTCTCATTTGTGAAAAAAAATATGGCTATATCTCTCATTTCGCAAGATTTCAAATATGACCTTACCTCTCAATGATTGGGCGATAAGACCATAACGGCTTTATCTCCCATTCAATTGAGCAATAAAGCCATTAAGGCCTTACCTCCCATGGTTAAAAAGCTGTTGGTCCATATTGACTTCATGAAATCCTTGGTGAAACTGACTCTTTTCTGAATTTTGGAATTTCATTTTTGTTGCTGATGGGGTTAATTTCATTGGGGGTTATTTCATTTTCATCATTGGGTGTTATTTCATATGAAATAACATCAAAATATTGGGGGTTGTTTCGTTTTCGTTTTGGGGTTTATTTAATTTATTTTTCGATGTTATTTCATTCACTGCTTTTGGGTGTTATTTCCTTTTTTTTGGGGATTATTTCATTGGGGGCTATTTCCTGGGCGTTATTTCATTGGGGGGCTTTTCGTGGAGCCGTTATTTGTGCAAACGAAAACGTTCGAGTGACATCGTGAAATAGGCAGTTAATTTTAGCTTAAAACAGCCAAGTCCAGCTCGGATGGCAACCCCAGTTGGAGGGTATCATATTCATACATGAAATTAACGAACAGCCAGTGTTGCCAGAACTTGGTGACCAAGAATGGCTACAATTACGGAAAATGGCTAAAAAATGGCTAAAAATGGGCTATAAAATGGCTAAAAGCTTTTTTAAATAAAAACACATTAAAATTAAATAACAAACAAGAAATATTTCATTTAAAGTGGCTTACGATGAAATTGTAAGTTAAGATCAATTTGTTAAATATGTAAGAATAAACGTAAATTCATATTTTTTTATAAATATTTAAAAAATTAAATCATCGATAAAATTTGATGTCGTTATTGTTCATCTCATAGGAATCACTCGGGCCTATTAGTTTTTAATAATTGAAGGTAAATCATAATAACGACAACATTTACCCAACAATAAAAACATGTAAGAAAGTTTAGTCGGTCAACACCACATTAGAACCTATGTACCAAATTTTATCAAATAATCTACCAAACAGCCAGCCAGCCAGCAGGACAAACATCGTTAATTCGACTCAGAAAGTGATTCTGAGTCAATCGGTATACGTTAAGTTGGGCTTAGGACCATTATTTTAAGGTGTTACAAACATCAGCAAAAACGCATCGTACCCTCTCCACTATTGTGGTGCTGGTATAAATATTTTATTGATAAAATCGAAATAACGGTTGCTTAATGTATCCTTTTTCTCAAATTACTTTAAACGATCTTTACTTGGGTAAATACCCTCTCTACTTCATCATTAGACCATGCAACTAAAATTTCTAAAAAAATTGTTTTGCCGTCTGCATCTCTTTATTGAAATACTTGCAACCAGAAAGAAACACCGATGCACACTGGTTCAAGAGCGGCATTAATTAATTTTTTTCATGTCTGCTGATCTACCTCTTTTTTCCACAATTTGTAATAAACACTCTAATTATCATGTATCCAAAATATTAGGCTTATAGCCTTATTACTTTTTTGTCCAGAGACATTCAAAGTTGACCTAAGTGCACACAGAAAAAAATACCCATGTAAAATTAACATGGAAAAATGTTGATTGAGAATCATGTTAAATTTCAGAAAAATTATGCCCTTTACTTAAATTTATCATTATTTCATATTAATTTTTAATAAAAAATATCAAAATAACCTTAAATTACGTTTATTTAATATTATTCACTGTTGAAAAAAAAAAAAAAAATATTAAAATATAAATAAATCTGGATTCAATATTGAACCCATAAAAACCTGTTTTGTATTAAAATCAAAAGTTTATCTTGTTAAATGAACATGCATACCTACTTAATTATGTACATTTTTTATTTTCACTTTTAAAATATGTTATAAAAAGAAGACAATTCCCGTATTCTTTTAATTAAAATTGTTTTTTTAAATAGTACATCAAGTTTTCAAAGTAGAATGATGACCATATCGGGCGATTCTGCTGATGCTTCTGTTAACAAAGGAGAATACAAAATAAGTGAAACATGTGTTACAGGGTTTTGAATTATTCTTACATTAACGCAAATGTTGTCTGAAGCTTCTTCACACTGTTAAAATACACTCAAACCCATTTGATTCTACATGAAATTCACGTTGTTTCAACTGGAAATAACTTTCATTCAACGTGATTCCGATTGTTATTTCAATATAAATTACATTTTGCTCTAACTTTACTGCAATGTTAAATTAACATGAATTATAGTTATATCAAAAGAAAAAAATGATCGCAGTTATTGTAAAATCAGGTTGAATTAACATGAAACCCGTATGAAGCAAAATCAACACCGAAAAAATTTAAATCAACCTTGTTTTCGACGTTTTTAACTTAATTTTTTTCTTCTGTGTGTGAATGCGTTTGAAATGGCCGTATAATATATGCTACTTTCTATCGCTTCATGCTTTTAAAATACTCTTGTAACAACACTACAATAATTTTTTTTTTTACAATTGGATGTTATAAATTATACATATGCAAATAAAAAATATTTTGGAAATTAAAAAAAAAAATCTTTTACTACTATAAATTGTCCAAAAATATTTATTTTCTCCAACTTCTATGGCTTGCATATATTGATCTCCAACGACCTCTAGCCTGAGACTTATATCAAATTAAAGCTTGAAGTCTCAGCTAACGATACTCAGAAGTTCAGCTGCCCATTTTTGCCCCTAAGCAATTCCGGTGTAAAAAACTAAAAAAATTAGGACAAATTTTATTCACAAGCATGGTATTGCGCATAGGAATGAGCAAAAATATCAATATTTAAAAAAAATCATGATGAATACCATAACAAATTCAATGATCCAAATTTAAGTGAAAAAAATATTTTTTAACAAGTATTGTTCCTCTCAATTTGAAATGTATTGATGGCACAAATGATTACTGGCGAAAAACAAGGCCATCTTCAACTACTTTTTGTAGGCCAATAAAATTTGAATTTGTAAAAAAAACGGCAAATGTTATTTCTGAAGAAGTTGAAAGAGTGCAAAATGAAATTAAAGATTTGAAAAAAACTGTTAACATTTATGACAAAAGTTTTGAACTTTTGCATACTCCTGTTTTAACCTTGATTGATGGAAAAGTTTCGAATACAATCATACAAACATCAGGAATGGCTGTATGTTTTATATGTCAAGCTAAGCTAAGCGAAATGAAGAATTTGGATGTATTAAGGACAAACCCAGTATCGGAAGAAGAGCTTCAGTTTGGAGTTTCCCTTTACATGCGAGAATAAAATTTATGGAGTGCATATTGCATATAGCATACAACAAAAGTTTTTCAAAGTGGAGAGTAACAAAAGATACAAAACATGAAAGAGAAGTATCAAAAGCGGAAATCCAAAGGAATTTGAAATTGGTTCTAGGCATAAATGTGGACATGGTTAAACAAGGAATGGTCTCAACGAACGAAGGCAATACCTCTAGACGATTGAAGATGTCATGCATATGTTACTTGCGAGAAGGATATATTGGAATTTCCTGATGAAGTAAAAATTTGTTATGTTAGTAAAGGTACACCAATTACTTTGTTTTTAAAATTTTGTTTTAATATTTTCTTTTATTTATTTTCATTGAATATGGGCGTGACTGTTGCTGCATTTTATTTATATTTTAATCAAATAAAAAACACGAAAATTTTAACCTGTGTAGCTGTTTTAATAGATCTAGCTTTGCTTATAAGGAAAATATTGGATTTTTTGTGGTCATTTTGTGTGAGAGGTAGGCGTGGTTGTTAGCAGATCTTTGATAAAATTGCAATGAGCAAAAAATTGTGACTCTACAATGATTTTTAACTTTTGTGTTATATGGGAAGTAGGCGTGGTTGTGCTCGGATTTTCTTCATATTTGCAGTATTCTTTTATATTTGCAGTATTCTTTTATTACAGCCAAATATTAGTCCATGCCGAAATTCAAGGCTCTGAACAAAAAATTGTGACTCTACAATGATTTTTAACTTTTGTGTTATATGGGAAGTAGGCGTGCTTATGCTCGGATTTTTTTCATATTTGCAGTATTCTTTTATTACAACCAAATATTAGTCCATGCCGAAATTCAAGGCTCTCAACAAAAAATTGTGACTCTACAATGATTTTTAACTTTTGTGTTATATGGGAAGTAGGCGTGGTTGTGCTCGGATTTTCTTCATATTTGCAGTATTCTTTTATATTTGCAGTATTCTTTTATTACAGCCAAATATTAGTCCATGCCGAAATTCAAGGCTCTGAACAAAAAATTGTGACTCTACAATGATTTTTAACTTTTGTGTTATATGGGAAGTAGGCGTGCTTATGCTCGGATTTTTTTCATATTTGCAGTATTCTTTTATTACAACCAAATATTAGTCCATGCCGAAATTCAAGGCTCTCAACAAAAAATTGTGACTCTACAATGATTTTTAACTTTTGTGTTATATGGGAAGTAGGCGTGGTTGTGCTCGGATTTTCTTCATATTTGCAGTATTCTTTTATATTTGCAGTATTCTTTTATTACAGCCAAATATTAGTCCATGCCGAAATTCAAGGCTCTGAACAAAAAATTGTGACTCTACAATGATTTTTAACTTTTGTGTTATATGGGAAGTAGGCGTGCTTATGCTCGGATTTTTTTCATATTTGCAGTATTCTTTTATTACAACCAAATATTAGTCCATGCCGAAATTCAAGGCTCTCAACAAAAAATTGTGACTCTACAATGATTTTTAACTTTTGTGTTATATGGGAAGTAGGCGTGGTAGTGCTCGGATGTTCTTCATATTTGCAGTATTCTTTAATCACAACCAAATATTAGTCCATGCCGAAATTCAAGGCTCTGAACGAAAAATTGTGACTCTATAATGATTTTTAACTATTGTGTTATATGGGAAGTAGGCGTGGTTGTGCTCGGATTTTCTTCATTTTTGCAGCATTTTTTATCACAAGAAAATATTTGTCCGTACCGAAATTCAAGGCTCTACCATGTTTCCCTATATTTAATTCCGCCAATCGTATGAAGCTGAACCACTGTGTGATGTTTGTGTTGATCCATTTTATAAATTTAATATTGCTATTGCTTTATTTTGAAAAATGTTTCATCATGAGTTGTGATTTAAATGAAATGACTTTGAATTGTTAAAAATGTTTATTTTACTTTAATAAGAAATTTAAATAATAATTATTTTAAAAGAAAAACGGCAAAAAAAATGTATGGCTAAATAAGTTGAAAAATGGATAAAAAAAAATGGCTAATGGCTTAACTCATTTTTTAATGGCTAAACTGGATTAAAAATGGCTAAATCTAGCCACTAAATAGCTAAATTGGCAACACTGCGAACAGCCGACAGCAAATTTCATAATTTGTATTAATATCTCAAACAATGTATACAAAAATCTCTTTCGTATAATTATGCTTAAAAAAGAAAAAATCAGAAGCACGATTTTTCAGTTTCGAAACTCCGTTTGCCATTCCCCCGGTCTATACGTTAAAAATAGAAAATCTCTTAAACAGTGCATTACCCTAAAATAATTTGCTAAAAGCGAGAAAAAACATTCTCTATTCGAAGGTTATTTTCTATTAAG
This sequence comes from Pollenia angustigena, assembly GCA_930367215.1. Classification (NCBI taxonomy): domain Eukaryota; kingdom Metazoa; phylum Arthropoda; class Insecta; order Diptera; family Polleniidae; genus Pollenia; species Pollenia angustigena. Next base: position 207,682,088 of record OV884060.1, read on the forward strand.
AGAAGGACAACAACTTTGTAAAACTTTTATGTAAGTGGCCTTTCTAATGTATTTTCTTTTAAAGTCTCAAGGGATTTGATAGCCTTGTAAGCAATCGCTAAAACTAACTTGACAATGTATAAACATTTAGACAGCAACAATGACAACAACATAAATACAAAGAAAAAAGAAACTAAAACAAATATATAACTAGTTGCAACTTGTTGCAAAAACAAAACTAAACTTAGACAATGTGTGTGCGTACAATATGAGATGCATTCGAGATTAGCTAAAATGCGGAACCGCCACATGCCACGCTTAGAATACACATACACACACATAAAGGATTTAGACATGAAATTATATACATGCACAAACGGATGGATGGATGGATGCATGCAACAAAAACTCAAACAATAGTATTTAAGATCTCAGCTTAATCCAAACAACGACACACGACCATCAGTCAAATGGCACGCGTAGCGTCAAGGTCTGACTGTCTGTTTCTATGCACTTTTTGTATTAAATAAAACTTAATTTTAACTGTGTTCGTTATCGTTATTATCTTTTAGTTTTTATTTCATTTTAAATGTCACTTATTTATAATTGTCATCATCAACTTTTAAATGTCATTAAACATTATTATTAGCAGGCTCTCGCTCTTTCTCCCTCTCTGCAGACTTGTTGTTTTAGTCGTCATAATAATCATATTTCTTTTTGTTTTAAATGACATTGATCATTTAGATCACAATGATCATCTTTCTTAATGTCTTTAAGTGTCCTTTGAGACTCGTCTCCGTTCTCTTTCTCTATTGTTTTCTTCATCATCATCTACTTATCGTACATGTTTATTTTGTTTATTACCTTGACAAGTGACAAGCAACATGTTAAATGACATTCATTCAAACTGTTTTTCACAAATCTTCGCTTAATTTAAAAAACACAAAAAAAATTATGATCTTAAAAAAAAGAAAAGAGACAAAAGATCTAATACGTGACTTCTTTAAATCCACTAATTGTGACAGGCTACTTACAACATACTAAAAGAATATGGAATGTAGTTGTTTTCCCTTAAGATTTTAATAAATATTTTGTATATTTTCAAAATCTGATGCAGTTGTTTTAAGAATTATCCTTTTGAGGTGCCTGCATTAACGATACGTGACAATGAAATTAAGTTATTGTCTTCTGAGAATCTGAAGTCCGTTCGTGTTTAACGGTATCAAACCGTCTTGGTGACACTGATAAAATTTTCATTCAACTTTAAAACTTACTAAAAGAGTGTACAAAAAGGCTAAGAAAGTTACTGCAGACTCAGAAAACGGGTTCTCTGGAAAAATATCCTAAGGAACTTGATGCAACCCCGCAATCAGACTACTCATTATGGCGTGCAGCTAGAAATCTCAAAAGGCCAGTTGTCTCCAAGCCACCACTAAGAAACCTGAATGGAAGTTGGGCAAGAAATGATAATGAAAAAGGAAATCTGTTTGTTAATCATTTAACAAACGTATTTACTCCAAATATATCTTACGATATTGCGGTCGTGTTACCACCTGTTGCTGCTAGAGCAGCTGTTCCCCTAAGATTTGAAAAAGAGAAATCGAAAAGGCTATTTGTGATTTAAGCCCCAAGAAGGCTCCTGGTTTTGATAAGATCAGCAACAAAATGCTTTTGGAGCTACCCAGCATAGCAAAGAAAATAATTCTATAATCCTTAATGCTATTTTACACCTTGAATACTATCCTCAAAAGTGGAAGGTTTCCTTAATCACCATGATACCTAAACCCGGGAAGGATCACACAAAAGTTAAGTCATATAGGCCTATAAGCTTCCTTTTTTATATATCAAAGCTGTTTGAGAAGCTGTTAGTGTCAAAATAGACCCCAATTTTAAATGAAAATAGATGTATTCCTAACCACCAATTCGGCTTTAGAAGAGAACCCAGCACAATTGAACAAACCCATCGAATAGTAAGCGCTATAAGAAAAGCCTTTGAATAAAGAAAATATTGTTCCGCTCGCTTCATCGATGTTTCTCAAGCTTTTGATAAAGTCTGTCATGAAGGCTTATTACATAAATTAAAGCAAAATTTACCAGCAAACACACACAAGCTGTTAGAAAGCTTCTTAGTCGGTCGTCAATTTATTATTAAAGATGGAAATTTCTTAAGTTCACCTCAGCCAATTGGCGCTGGAGTCCCACAAGGCAGCATCCTGGGCCTTCTATTGTACTTAATTTATACATCGGACATGCCAACAAGCAACTACATCCAAACTTCAACATTTGCAGGCGACACAGCTTTTCTAAGCGCCCACGAAAGCCGTTATGAAGCATCTCGTTACTTACAGCATCATATATTTCAACTCGAACTATGGTTAAAACAATGGAGGATAAAGGTCAATGAGCAAAAATGCGTACATATAACATTCACCTTGCGCCGGGAATCATGCCCCCTATTAAACTTAATAATCAAATAATGCCTCAAAATTCGCATGCATAATACCTCGGTATTCATCTTGATCGCCGTTTAACGTGGAAAAGCCATATAAAGGCAAAATTAACTCAAATGAAACTAAAAGCCATCCAAATTCATTGGCTTATTGGAAGAAACTCTGTCCTTAGTCTCAACTGCAAACTGCTAATTTACAACTCCATCTTTAAGCCAATATGGTGCTATGGTATTCAGCTATGGGGCACTGCCTCGGCCTCTAATATCGAAAAAATTTAAAGGCGCCAAAATAAACTTCTTCGAATAATCACAGCTGCCCCTTGGTTTGTTAAAAACTCAAATATTCACAAGGATCCCAATGTTCCATTAGTTAAAACTTTGATTAAGAAATATGCAGTAAAATACTAAAAAAGGCTCGAATAGCATCCGAACCCACTAGCTCGAAATATTTTAAATCATAGCGGCCACACTCGCTTAAGGAGAACAGACACTGCAGCACTTATCCATTTAGATGAGCGATAAACACCTTTTTTTTATAAGAAGAGAACCCGCGATGAAGAAAAATTGTGTCTGGCACTGGCAGGACATAAAATAAAGTATTAGGGAAAGATTTGAATAATTATTGTTAGTTCATACACTGAAAAAATTTTCTTCACAGATCCAATGAAATTTACATTAAAATTCAACCTATGTTGAATTGAATTGGATTAATGAAGGATTAATAAAATCAATAACAAAATTTTCATTGATTTTATGAATCCTCATTGAAAAAATGGATAAAATAAACGTTTGTCATTAAACTAATGCAAAATTTTCATTGATTTTATCAAACATTTCATTTATCCAATGAAAGGTTACATAGGTTGAATTTTAATGTAAATTTCATTGGATCTGTGAAGAAATTTTTTTCAGTGTATTTAATATATGAAGTTTCAATAAAAAAATAATGAAAACATAAAAAAAAACTAGTTAGTTAATCATTCATGTGAAAACACGTAGTGATTTATTTGGAGATAGTTATTTTAATTATCCAAATAAAAGTGAAAAAAGTAAGGGAGAGAAGCACAATTCCCCCTCGCAAACTTGCTTACAAGAGGCATGATTTTTTTTTTTTTGGCGAATTCCCTCTTGGAAGTACTATTTTTTTCTCTCTGCTCAAAAACAATTTTATGACTGATTGCGTAATAAAAATATGTAATTTCCAGCATATCTTGTGTTCGGTAATATTTCGGTAATAATCGTAAACACAAGTCTTACATCCCACGATTTCGAATGATAACTTTGTTCGCCTAACTTACATTCAAAACGAAAACAAAATTGTAAATGCTTTAAGTTTAAAGCGTTCTGGGCTGTTAAGCAAAACTGAGTTATGGCTTGTTAAGCAAAATATCTATTCATTCAAATTAAGCGTTTAAAACATATATTTCGAAATAATTGAATTTTTTATTTCAAGCGAAGAATTTTTTAATTTCAGAAGATCAAAGAAAGTTTTCTAGCAACCTTAAAATTACTTTTACAAAACTAAAATTTTTCGGATTTCTCGGCTTTGCTTTGCTTTAATTAAACTATGTTTACACTTTAGAAAACCGTAATCGCCCAATAACTTAATTATGGATTTTTTTGTTGCTCGACTTGTTTTTGATATAAGCGATTCAATAACTGCCTATTTTTTTAAGTAGAAATAAAAATTTTTATATTTTGTAAACAAATTTAAGGTTTTCTTAATGGTTGTTTTAATATTCCCGAACTAAAATTTTTCTTGTTATTTCCAAAATAGTCAGTTAGCGTATGTATTTTGACATACATGAGAATCTTAAGCTATGTTTACACCTATTAAATACACTATGCAACAAAATTCGGGTCATCGCCGCCAGCCTCAACACTTGCAACGCGGAATGAAAGTAGACTACTAGTAGAGCAAATCTGCCAAAGGATTTCGACAAGTAAGCTCGGGCTCCCGGAATATGGGCCCCCAAAGTTTTTAAACTTTTTGAAAAGGTGCTTGGTATAAGTCAAAAAGAATATACTAAATGTACTTCTGAGCTAAAAAATAATTTCAGGTTTATTCAGTAGAATCGTACGGCGATTCTTTTCGCAGCATTTATTAACCCTCTAACTCTCATTTTAAGGGGTAATTTTTGTCCTTTTTCCTTAAAAGTTTAATAACTTTTTCGTTTATTAATTTTTTTTTTTATTTTTTTTTTTTGCTCAGATTATATAATATACAAAATGGAAATTTTTTTTAAACTAAGTATGAAAAACAATGCGTTTTAAATGACCACCGTTTTCACCTTCGCACTGATGGGCTCGTTTTTGAGCATTTTCCATAACAGCTTTCAAAATTTGTGGCTGCAGCGTAAGGAATGTCTCTGGTTTGTTCACATACACTCGCTTCTTCAAATAACCCCAAAGAAAATAGTCGGGTGCTGTCAAATCTGGCGATCGCGCTTGCCAAATAATTTCAGAACTACTGGAAATTATTCGCTCTCCAAAAATTTGACTTAAAAGTTTGCGTTGAAATAATTGATCCCTGATTTAAATTATAAAATTCTATTATTCTGGTTCTTTGTTCAGTTGTGTATCCCTCCATTATTTTTTCTCCAAGTGTTATTTATATTATCTAAAAAATATTTTTTAAAAATTAATAAACGAAAAAGTTATTAAACTTTTAAACACCATGTTAACTTTGGGCCCACCCTGTATATAGAAGAAGATTTTAGAAGCATTTGTAAAGAAGAAATTTGTCTTCTTTTCAGTTACAAGATTTTTGGCTTTAGATTAGCGTTTTTCAACTTTTGTAACCAGTTTTTAAAATGGCCGTGCTAGTGGGCGGGAAGAGGTAGCTCAATTTTGTATGTAGGTCAGTTAGGTAGCCAACATTTGATTCCATCTTGGCATAAAAAATTTAGTTTCGCTTACCGTGGTACCCAAATATTATTAAAATACCACAAAAAATTATATATTGTCAGTCCGTCCGACTTACTATTGAAAGATTCAAAAGAAAAAAAATGTATTGGCGGAAATAAAAGCCAATATTAAGAAATAGGTCTTATGTAACCTAAAAAAAGGCACGAACACGTAAAGAACTGTACAGAAAGAAAAACACGCGGGATAAATTAAATTTTTTCGGCTTACTTTTAGTACGAGTCGTACTCAAAATTCACTAATACTAAAACATACTTTAAACCATCCTAAATGGGATAACTTTCGAAAATAAGAACAAAATTCTTAAACCAAGTAAAAACAGATTAAGCTTTTTGTTGGTAGTGCCATTCTGAGAGTAAAATAACAAAGTGAGCTTAATCTCATTTAACTTGTCAAAGTTTGTTGCAGACACTACAACAACACCACACAAGAAGTTAAAAAACGATTTGCTTGTCGCATTTAGAAACAACAAATACAACAGAACAATGCGAAAACACATTATTTTAATGTTTAAAAAGTAAAATTGAGAACTCTTGCTTCTCATTTAGTTTATATTTTCAGTTATATATTAATATTAAGTTTTTAAAGTAAAAACCATATCGGAAATGATGCTGCTGTTTTATCATTCTGTAAGGTTTAAAACGGGTTAGTACATCAATCAATCCTTCTAATTTATGGTGTTTTCTTTTCTACAAAAAAATGTGACATTTTATTTAAAAAAATGCAGTTTTGTGTCTGTTTCTTAAAAATTTTGCTCCCGAAAAGGTTGAGTTTTTTAAGAATAAAACAAGCCAACCTTTTCGGTTGCAAATTTTTTAAAAACAGACAACAAATTGCATTTTTTTTTAAATAAAATGTCACACTTTTTGCAGAAAAGAAAACACCATTAATGTTTGGTTTATTTCAAGTACGAATTCGGGATTAAACCTACTTTATAATTCTTAAATCAAGTGCATTTTGAGATTGATTCAATCTTAGTTTTACTTAATTGAATATCAATTTTCGGATTATTTCAAGTACGACTTCGGGCTTAAATATGGATAAGTTAAGTATTTCGCGATTGAAAATCCGTACTTGATTAAAGTTTTCTGTACTTGATTCAAGAATATCTGTACTCATCGTACTATTAATACCGCTTCGGTTTGAGTTGAGTACGAATGGATTGATTTTTCTTTGGAGTGTATGGTTTTGTTACAAAATTGATCTTTGATCTTTTTTAGTTTAATATGACGAGAAACTATACTTTGAAGTTTTGTAATAAGCGTTTTATAATTAACAAAATTCACTCCCGAATTTATGGGACAATCTGGGTCACAGCTTTCTTAAACATTTTACTCCCAAAAGTCAGCTTCGTGTATAAGTCGTCTTGCTATGAATTTTGGACTTTATAACTTTAAAATGCCTTAAAATTATAGTGTAAAACAATTGTACCAAATTTGGTACAATCGAAAGCTTAATCGGTACACTGATATAATATTTCCTTTTTTTTTTGGACAAAAAATACCTACGAAGTTTTTCTTTGAGATGGATAAAATAAATTTTCTTTTGAATAATAAAGTTTTTAATAAAATATCTCCCGCTCTAACCAGAACTATAAAAAATTGCATTATTGTTAATTTGTGTTCTGGGCAACCATGACCCATGGGCCTGTTGAAAATTTGCCTTTATATACTGTGGTGTAGGGTAACAAATGGTCGGTCTATACTTTTGTTTTTGTTTTTGTTTTTATTTTTATTAAATAAAAATGTGTTATGAATTGCTATGCAAGCTTTTTACATTTTTATAGCGACATTTTGGTACAATTTATGCCAATTTGGTACAATTTCGCCATTGAGACGTATAATTTAAGAATCGTCAGATAACAACAGTGGTGTAAAATCGCACAGTGTTCGTGTTAGATAAAGATATAGAAACATTGGTAAGAACGTTTTATAACAGGCTATCGCTTCAATGTAAAGACAATTTTCTATTAGGGTCATCCAAAATTTTTATTTTTCGATTTTCCAAAAAAGTAGACCAGTGTTTTGTTAGGTTGAGGTAAAAAAAAATTGGGTAAAAATATGCCGCACGCTCATTGAAATCTGTGAGAATGAAATTCGGGCTTAACGGAAAGAAAAACGGCCGTAACTACTGAGGAGTCACCCCTAGAGATGTAAAATGTATGAACAAATCCCATTATTTTTGCATCCCCAATATTTCTCTACAACAAACTTATTCTCTATCGCAGACCCTTCATATGGTCCCAATACGCTAAATTTAATTTTCTCGAAAGCCGACTCTAGACCAGACAGACGAACAGCCAGACGGACATGAAGGCCAAGATTAAAAAAACGGATATTCTAATAAAATATTTTCTAAGTCTAATTCTTGGTAGAAGGGATTAAGGATTAGTCACAGCCCAATTAAGCATTCTAACCCAATTTGTATACCCTCCACCACAATAAGTTGTGAAGAGGGTATACTAAGTTTGTCATTCCGTGTGAAACTTTTTTATTATTCATCTCAGACCCCATAAAGTATATATATTCTAGGTCCTTAAGTAATTCTATGTCGATTTAGCCATGTCCGTCTGTCTGTCCGTATGTTGAAAACACGCTCAATTTCGAAAAACTCAAAAGAAATAAACAAACTTGGTGTCAAATTGCTTGTAGTTATCCTAAGCAGTTTGGGATTGAAATCCAGTAAAATCGGTTAAAAGGATCAGAGCTATGAATCAAAATGTGGAACCACCACCTAAAAAAAATTGATAATTTTGTTACAAAAATTAACATAAATGGTGGAAAAATACACAGAATGATATAAGATTTTGCAACAATTTGTTTTATTCAACTGGAAATCATGTTGTAAAATTTCCATAATTTACCCTAGGCCCCATATAAGCCCTACTCCCGGAAAACAGTAAAGTACGTCTAAAACCCTAATTAGCAATGCTATCATCACATATTTTATCGCGTCACAGTTTATTAGGACAAGAAATGAAACTGTAAAGTTTCGTGAAGATCGGTCCAAAATTTACCCTAGGCCCCATATAAACCCTACACCCGGAAAACAGTTTAGTACGCTTCCCAACAAACACAGAGGTTTGATTTCAAATTGAGAATGATTTGAAATCAAACGTTTTCTCAAACGACAAACGTTTGATAATGATTTGAAAATCATTTGAAAATCATAGCGTTCTCAACAAAAAGGGGAAATTATTTTCAAATTGAAAAATGCCTTTATTTTAAACTTGCTTTCAAACGTTATTCTCAAATGTTTTTCAAATGTGGATTATAATACAATGTGGAACATAAATAAAAATATTGTATTTTTTTAATTTAAATTCATTATTTATTTAAATAAAATGTGAGATAAACATTCGGCACCATAGCTTAAATATGAAATAATCTTATTTACGTCCTCTAATTCTTGCAAAGACGAAATAATTGGCACCTTTTTATTTTGAGGATTGTAGCACCGTGATCATTCAATGAACTTATAATTTCTTGACTTTCCCGTTTTATTTTTTTTAGTTCGTATTTTTAATCATTTTAATGACAAATAATTTTTATTTTTCACAAAAAATAAATCGTTCACTTGTAAAACACATTTAACCACGAAGTAAAATTTTTACTTTAATCGCCATTTTTAATGTTTACATTTATTTTTCGCTTAAGTATTGCCAAGTTTAGTTTTGATTTGAATTTAACATTTGATACCAATTTGACATCAAATTGATAAAACATTTAAAGTCAAATGTTTATTTTCAAATCATTATCAATTTGAATTTAAATGTAAAATCAAACAATTGAAAAACGTTTGAGAATTGTGTTTGATGTCAAATGATAAAGTCATTTCATATCAAAGGTTTGACTTCGTGTTTGTTGGGTTAAAGCCATAATTAATAATGCTATCATAACAAATTTTAACTTGTCACAGTTGATTAGGACAAGAAATAACACTGTAAAGTTTCGTGAAGATCGGTCCAAAATTTACCCTAGGCCCCATATAAACCCTACACCCGGAAAACAGTTTAGTACGCCTAAAACCGTAAAGAATTATGCTATCATACCAAAATCTGGTAAGTCACAGTTTTATAGAACTTGAAATGACACTGTAAAATTTCATAAAGATCGGTCCATAATTTACCCTAGGCCCCATATAAACCCTGCTTCCGGAAAACAGTTTAGTACGCATAAAAACGTAAAAAATAATGCTATCATAACAAAATTTTGTGCGTCACAGTTTTATAGGACTAGAAATGCCTTTGTGAAATTTCGTGAAGATCGGTCTATTATTTACCCTAGGCCTCATATAAAGCCCACAAATACGCCTAAAACCACAGCAGATATAGATATTGCGGTAAACTTTCTTCCAGCTTAGCTTCATATGGCCAGAAAAAATGTTATGCAATTTTGTGATATATGGTCCATAATTTACTTTAGATCCCATTTTAGCAGCCTTCTGAAATTCACTGCAAACGCTAAAACTAATTGCACCACTGTATTGAAATTTATGTCTTTTAATACCATAAATCACTCTGCACAATTTTGGGATGATTGGTTCATAGCTTACCATGGCTCCAATATATGTAAATTCCTCTCCTGAAAATCATTTAAGTTTGGCTTAAACTGTTACGAATCAAGCTAGTAAAAATTGTTAAAAAAAAAGTCATAACACTTTTTGATTGTCAGTCAATTATTAAATATACAGTCAAATCCCGATAATTCGTACCCCGTTAAATCGTAATTCCCGATAATTCGTAATAAACTGTCGGTCCCTTGAAAAAATCTCGTTAAATCGTAAAATGTTCATACATTTTGGTCCCTTCGCTAATTCGTAATTTTTACTCAAATAAAATCATCTTTACCTCTTATAAATCGTAATTGTTTGCTAACTTCCACTTATAATTCGTAATAAAAACAACAAAAACATAGAAAGAATGATTTTTTGGTCACCGCTATTTTTTTTTTTGCGTGGGTTTTTGCTTTTGCTTGTGTGTGTGTTTATTTTCCTAAGATCAATTTTAAGCTTTAATGAATTTGCTGTTTTATTTTGTATTTTACTTTTCACAATTGTTTTTTTTTTGGTTTTTTATTGTTTTAGTAAATAAATTGAAAAACCCGTTAATTCGTATTAATTTTATTTTAACCCCGTTAAATCGAAACCTCGCTAAATCGAAAACCCCTATAATTCGTAAGAAATGGCCAGTCCCTTGCGATTACGAATTATCGGGATTCCACTGTATGTCTAAGCCGCAACCAATTTTAATGCAGATTTTTGTTTTTTTAAAGATAAACTAATAATTAATAGACATCATAAAAATATTACCCCTAAAACATTCGAACTGTCGGTGGAGGGTGTCAAAGATTCGGCATTGCCGAATATAGCACTCTTACTTCTTTATTTCTAATATTGCATTCATTGAAAGATAGTTTAAAGGGTTCTTAGAAAACAACTAAAAGAAAAAAGCTCGGAATAAACATACATTTTATTATTTATTAAGCTTCATTTATTACGGCTGTGACAAGAAGTCAATACATATTCTTTTTTAAAAATTTTTTTCAAACCTTCTATTCTATTCATTTTCTATGAACTAAGGGGTTTGTTTTGTTTTCTTTAATAACTTTTGTCATTAATGACAGTTCAAAATATAACTTTTGGTTTTGTATACAATTGATTTTTCTTCTTTTGTTTCATTAATCTTGTCAGTTTTTTTGTTTCATCAAACTGATCTCTTTATTTTTTTCTATTTTGTTAAATTTTTTTATTTTCACTAATTTTATTAAAGTGTCAATTAGTTTTCTAGACAATTTTGAAAAATTCTATGAAATTGTATTTAACGCTTTTGAATTCCGAGGAATCCATACGGATTTTTTACGTTTCGATATTTTTTTATTGTGAAACAAAATTCATATCAAATACTCAGATTAAAATCCATATCACTTCATACCAATTTTTTTTTTATTATCTGATACTGGATTATATTGTTTTTGTTGTTTCTTTTTTTAAATATTAAACACGCAAAACTCCAGTAGCCTTATTTGACAGCTTTGTGTCATAATTCCACAATTTCGTGTTAAATAACAAGAAACGAAATAACAAAAGTGGGGGAAAAAGAAATACTTCAAAATTTTATGGTCGGTGTTGTGTCAAAATTTTCGTTATAATTTTTTTAGTTACAAAACGCCCGCTACAGCAAGTCATGATGGTTGGTATTGAATAAGTGACCGAATGTTTTTTTTAAAAGCACTTCTGAAATAATTAATATTTTTTTTCGCGAAAAATATCAATGTATTTTTCAAATACACGTTACTACACAAAGCAAAAATAAAAAATTATTTCAATTAATACCTTAATAAATTAGTGATATTAATTAAAAAATTAATAAAATTTACTCCAGTAAACAAATTAATTAAATCAATAAAATATTTTTTGATTTTAACAACATTTTCGGCAGCTTTGTTGTTAATATAAGTAAACGTTTAATTCTCTTGATCAAATTTTTAATTAAAACTGATTTTATTTTTGATTAATGGCTTAATTAAAAAAAAAATTGCGAGATTTTTAGTCAAGTAGAACTGCAAGAATTACGAAGGTATATAAAAATATTGAATACTTTTTCAAGCGGAACGATAAAATACCGCTAGGTACTATTGAAAACTTCAACACGAACATTCATATGTGTTTGGTTAAACCCCTTTCACACTCAACCAGTTACTTGCGCAAGTCTCTTTTGCAACATTTGGTTTGTAGACGTTAGCGGTAAGGGCGGGGTAAGAAAAACAAATTTTGTTGCAACTAACTTGCCGAGTCTGAAAGGGGTCTTATAATACCACAGAAAGAACCGGCCCATAGTTTCCTATAAGTCTCGTGTAATTAAATCCAAGTCCAAAAAATTTCAACACATATTAAACTAAAATATGGGCATTTCCACAGAAAAGACTACTTTTTGTCACGTTACGACACCAAGCAATTAGTTTTGTATTTTAGAACCATGTTGTTCAAATTTTTCCTCCCTTTTACTAAATGTAAAGCTAGTTGCGCTTTACACCAAAATGCAAACAAGTAAATAATATTTTCATTATTCTAAGAGAAACAACTAAAAATGTTTGGTGTCGTAACGTGACAAAAAGTAGACTTTTCTGTGGAAATACCCATATACATATTTTTTAAATTGTCAAGATATTTTTCGCATTTTTTGCACGTTTTATTGGTGTTTTGTGGCTTGCAGTATTGTTACCAAATTTTAAAAGGATTGGTCAATAATTGATTGTAGGTCCATATAAGACACCCGAAAAAGTCTCAAGTCATATTAAATAAAATCGAACCATAACATTGAGGTGAATCTTGACACAAGTTAAAACCCTTATATAAGATTTGTTTCCGAAATACATATTAACTCATCTCTGTTGCAGGGGTATACATTTTGGGACAACTAAACCTTTGTAAGGATTGATCCATTGAATTTACAGAAAATTCTTTCAAAAAATAATTTGTTCTCAATTTTGTTGAGCATAAGATGATCTAAAAAAATTTTTTGTCCATGTGATCGTTCTAAATTGAAAATTGCTTGTCCCAAATGGTGAACACACAATTTTCTACAGAAAATTTTTTTCCCAATTGGTGGACATACACTTTTCTATAGAAAATATGTTGTCCCAGTTGATGGACACAATATTTTTTATAGAAAATGGTTCGTCCCAGTCGGTAGGTATAACTTTATTTAGAGAAAATTTGTTATACCAATTGACACATTATTTGCTTTAAGAAACTTTATGTCCCAACTGATCGCCATAACATTTCGCAATTGATGAACATTATAAGGTTTATCGAAAATGTGTTGTCCTTATTGGTAAGCACAAAATTTTTTATAAAAATGTGTTGTCCCAATTGGCGATCCCAGCATTTTCCATAGAAAATATCTTGTCCTAATTGGTAGTCCCAATATTTTCTATTAAAAATTTGTGGTCCCAATTCGCGCGCTCAAAATTTGTCATACAAAATTTGTTGTCCCAATTGACGAGCAAACTATTGACACATTATTTGCTTTTAGAAACTTTATGTCCCAATTGATAGCCATACAATTTCGCAATTGATGAACATTATAAGGTTTATCAAACATTTGTTGTCCTTATTGGTAAGCACAAAATTTTTAAAAAAAATGTGTTGTCCCAATAGGCGATCCCAGCATTTTCCATAGAAAATATCTTGTCCTAATTGGTAGTCCTAATATTTTCTATTGAGAATTTGTGGTTCCAATGCGCGCGCTCAATATTTGTGATACAAAATTTGTTGTCCCAATTGACGAGCTAAATATTTTCTTTCGAAAATTTTTCAAATTTCCCAATTGATGACCACAAAATTTTTTTTAGAAAATTTGTTGTCGCAATTGATGAACACAAAATTTTCTATAGAAAATTTATTGTCTCAATTGATGAGCACAAAATTTTCTATAGAAAATTTGTTTTCTGAACTGATGAACACAAAATTTTCTTTCGAAAATTTGTTGTCTCAATTGATCAACACAAAATTTGTTTTCTCAATTGATGAACACAAAATTTTCTATAGAGAATATGTTTTCTAAGAAAAAAAAATGTTTTCTAAACAGTTTTCTATAGAAAATGTATAGTACCAATTACACAAAATAAAAACTCGCCAATTGTTTTTAATACAACCATTAATGAAAAATAAAATCAGTATTAATTAAAATTTTAATCAAGTGAATTAACGTTTACTTAAATCATAAAATAAATCAATAACCTGGTTACGCAATTTGGTTAATAAAGATTCTTGTCTCGATTAAAAGACAATTTTTAAAAAGAATTTGTAGTTCCAGTTGTTGGGCACAAAAAGTTCCTAAAGACAATTTGATCTCCCAATTGAAGAAAACAAAATTTTATATAAAAATTTTTTTGTCCCAATAAAAGGTCATGTGTTCTGACCTTTTATTGGTCAGAAAATTTGTTGGATTAATTAATGAGCACAAAACTTTCCTTAGAAAAACTATTATTCCAATTAGGAATCACAACATTATTTATAAAAATTTTATTGTCCCAATTTTTGACTATGAATTTTTAACGTAAATAATAGAATAAATAATGATATTCGCACAATATCTGAAAAAAATATGGCGTGTATGTCAAGAAATGACGGACCTTTAGGTCTAACATACGTGCACTCAACGGCCCATTCAATAATTCCTTCTACAGGGTATCACAGTTGCGGCTTATGCTTATTTTAACACTTTCAAAATAATTTATTTATCATAATTTCCATACGTAGGTGGTCTGTGTTTCTTTATTAATTGAATTTCATAACTTTGATTGATCTGTTGCTGCTGCTTAAAATTGCTTGTAAATCATCAGCGTTTGAGTATCTTTTTTTTAACAACTTTAAATCTTTTTGTTGATTAATTTTAAGCATTTCAATCAAACAAACTGTGATTTCTAAAGAATTAATTAAGTTAAACATCAAGAAAAAGATCAAAAGCCAAAACAAAACTTCAAACGAAAATTTGATATACGACTCCTCGCGTATCAATAAGAAAAATTAAGAGATTGAATGACGTAAACCAAAAATACTCGTAGACAAATTAAGTCAAACTACAATGAAAATGATACAACTAAAATTAAGTTTCAACTGTTACGTTTCATCCAAATATGTCTTTAATTAAGCCAAGATATAAAACATAAACATGACTTAAGATGAAAATTAAGCACAAAGACAATAACAAAAATCACCCGCAAAAAAAATAAAAAAAAAATTACAACTTCAGCCCACTTATCAATTGAGTCCTTTAACCTCATGTTACAATTATACCATGGCAAAATTAAATCACTCTTTTCCCTTTTTTTTTTTTTTGTATTAAAGATGCAGAAGATGTTGCTAAAGTTGTAACGTTGTTGTTATTGTAGCTGTTTGTAGCTGTTGCTGTATGTACCTCCATTTACTTGTTGCAATTTATAACGCAACAAACAATTGTCTGCTTCACGCAAACCTTAAAAAAATACTGATTGCAACTTTAAAAACGCGTTTTTCGTTTTGTTCTGTTGCCTGCAAAACTCGTATCAGAACATCATCTCTCTCTGTAAATTTGAGAGAAAGAAAAAAAAACACAACAAAGGGACTACAACAAAACAAGCCAAATAAACTTTAAAAGGGACTAAACAAGTAGTACTTTTTGTTAGACAAAAGGTACCAAAAGGTATCAAAATTTGTTGTCCTAACCGGTGGGCATGCAGGTAGATTAAAATTAAGACTTGTTGTCCCAATTGGTGGGCATACACTTTTCTATGGATTTGCTGTCCCATATTAAGGAGAACAACATTTCCATAGAAAATTTTCTTAAGAAATTAAAGGTTTAAAAAAATAACTATTAAATTTACACAAAATATTCTATAGAATATTTATAAAAAATTTTAAGGTTCCAAGAATTGACAGAAAATGTCTTTAGAAAATATGAAGTCCCGAAAAAGAGGTATAGAAAATTTTCTATAGAAAATTAAGGATTCTATACAAAATTTGAGCTTCCAACAGTTGGCAAACAATTTCTTTAGAAAATTTAAAGTCCCAAAAAAATGTATACAAAATTTTCGAAAGAAAATTTAGGGTTCCAAAAAGTTTGCTAAAGTTTTCTTAAGAATATTAAAGGTCCCAAAACGTCGAAATAAAATTCTAAAAAAATTTAAGTTCCCAAACAGTAAGCATACAATTTGTTCCAAAAACTTGTTGTCCCAATTAGTGGGCATACAATTTTTTATAAAAAATGTTTGGTCTACAAAGTTTTACAAAACTGTATGTCCCATATAAATAAGAACAAAATTTTATATGGAACATTTTCACTTTCAAAAAGTTGAACCAAAACTTACTAAAGAAAATTTAGGATCCTAAAAAAGTTGGTACAAGATATTCTAAAGAAAATTTTATTAAAATAAGTTCAATAAAAAGTTAAAGGTCCCAAAAAAATTGGTACAAACTCTTATACAGAAAATTTTCATTTTCATAAAGATGGACCAAAATTTTCTATAGAAAATTTAAGATCCCGTAAAAGTTGGTAAAAGTTTTTCTAAAGAAAATTGAAGGCTCCAAAAAGTTAGTACATTATTTTCTGAAGAAAATTTAATGTCCCAAAAAGTTGGCAAACATTTTCTTTAACAAAATTTAGGTCCAATTTTACAAAATTTTTTTTTAATATTTTCTAAAGAAAATTGAAGGCTCCAATATAAGTTTTCACAAAATTTTTTAGCAAATTTTTAGTCCCAAATAAGTCAACAAAATTTGACGTTCTAAAAATTTGGCCAAAAATTTGCTTTAGAAAATTGGAGGTCCTAAGAACTAGGCTAAGCAATTTTTTTTTTTTTTTTGGAAAATTATATGTCCCAAGAAGTTGTCACAAAATTTCCTATGAAAAATTTTAGGCCCTAATTGGTTACGCTCAAAATGTTTTCAATTAAAACTTGTCATCTCTATTGGTGGAAACAAAATTCCTAATAAAATATTTGTTGTCCCAATTCGTGGGCAAGCAAATTTTAAACTGAATATGTATTTCTATAAAAAAAAGAACACAAATTTTCTATAGAAAAATGAATGTCCCAAATATGTGCACAAAATTTGATGTCCCAAAATTCCCTTGGTGAGAATTGGTCCAAAACAAATTTTGACCTAAGTTTTTCTGAAAAAGGTACTTCTCATTTTCAAGTTTGTGTAGCCTTTATTAATTCCCTTCATGTGCAACATGATGCAATAACAACGAAAACATTGTAAAGGATCTTTGCCATGATGTTGGTTTTTTATTGGTTTTATTGTTTTTTTGTTTCAACTTTTGCTGTTGCTGATGATGACGATGATCGCAAACAGCGAAATCTTTTGAACAAAATCGTCAACGTCTTGGGTGGTCTCGAACCATTTAAGCGGCATGTCTTCAAAGTGGTTCAAACTTGCAAACGATGCTTAAGCACCCCGAACAACACAACGACCAGGCATCCAACAGAACACAAAACTCAATAAATGTATGAAGTTAATCTTAAAGTTGCAACGTTTTTCGTTTTCATTTATTTGCAGTTGTTGTTATTAGTACAACAACGACAACAACAAAAATGTTGGTTACTTCACCCAGTGAAATAAAACAAAAACGAGAAGAAGAAAAAAGGAAAATTTCCCTTTAGTTTGAGTTTAGATCAATTTGGTTCGTTTTGGTTTAGTTTAAGTCAGTCAGTTTGGTGTTCCCTTTTTTTTTTTTTTTTTTTTTTTGATATTCTCAGTGGGCTGAAGCAATGGGAAACTTGAGCGAGCATTAAATGTGAAATGAAATGATCGTTGAAATTCTTGGGAAGACGAGAACATTGGGAACAAACACTGTGTTTCGTTGGAATTTGCAAATGAATTGCGTCTTAGTTGTTGGTTTTGTATTTTAAAAGATGTTCAAAGTTTTAGAGACACAAAAAAGCTTAACCAATTCGGTTAGTTGTGTGTTATTTATTTATATTTTTTTTATTATTGTTCTGTGTTGTGTTCGTTCTGTTAGTTGTTGCCAATGAAGTTGAAAATATAATAAATTTCAATTCTTATAAACAAAACAAACCAGTCACCCAGTCTTCCAAACAGCCAGCCAGCCAGGCAGTCATTTAGCCACCAGTTGTACTCTTTTTAGATACTTTGAGATAGAAAGATAGATGGCTGAATGGATAGATTCTTAGTATTTTCATGGGTGAGGAACGACATCATTGCAATGTTGTAATCTAAAACTAATAGGCTTTGATGCGCGGTACTTTGATTCTTGTGGACCTTTTAAAAATAATATATATGTATGTATGTATATACTTTTGACTCAATGAAGTCAATTTTTAGGCCTTAACCGAACATAATCACACACACACACAAACTCTCTATCTGAGTAAGAATACAAGACTCAATTTTATGCAAAATTTAAATCTAATAAAGCTGCTAAAATATTTACAACAAAAATATAAGACTTCGAACAACAACATTTGTTATAACATCGAATTGTTGTCGAGAATCTTTAAGATTGTGTTTGTGTGACTTGTGACTAACTGACTGACTGACTGACTGACTGACAGACTGACTTTTTTTCTGCCTAGTCTGAAGTCTGGAGTAAAGAAAAATATTTGGTTTTCTAATGAAGTTTACAACAATTCCGTCTCTGCTCCATTAAATGAAGAAAATTGCATTAGCAAAAGATCATCTTGTAGAGACGCGTAGTTTATTAGTGTTGTTTGTTGGTTTTTATGTTCTTTGAGATCCCGGAACAATGACTAATTTCATGGACAATGAAATCGCATTTTCGACAAGTTACCAACCATAACGTAAAACACAATCAAATCAAAGTAGTAGTCGAAGTTTGTATACGAGAGTTGCTTGATGAAATACTATTTCGCAGTTAATAAAACGCGAGAGTGGTAAATAATTATGGGAAAAATAAGTTGGTTGAAGAGTTTGCAACTGATTTGATTAATTATATGAAATGTTATGTATTTTAAATTCTTTCATAAGAATTGGGCAATTTTAAAATTAAACCACTTAGATCTCGTTCATATTATGAAACATTTTCGGCGAAACATTTGATGCGAAACATTGCTTCATTGGAAAGAAGAATGGAAGTGTTTCGTGTCCAAGCAATTTTTGCGAGTTTGTTATTGAGAGGAATAAGAAGAAAGAGAGAACGCATACTTCAGTGCTGCAAAAAAATGTTTCTTTCTATGGACACGAATGCAGTTTCAAAAGAGAATAAAGGAAAGTTTTTGCAGCAAATCTTTCATAATATGGACGAGGTTTCGGAGGCAAAACTCGACAAACTTCATAATGAAGAATCCTAAGCAGAACGGCATTAGCACTGAAACACTGACTGGAATGAAGAGTTTGAGAAAAGTATATTAAATAAACGGGGGGTGCTTTAAAGCCATGGTAGATAAGGCCATGATGGCATTATTGCTCAATTGAATGGGAGACAAAGCCGTAATAGCCTTATTGCCCAATCATTGAGAGGAAAGGTCATATTTGAAATCTTGCGAAATGAGAGATATAGCCATATTTTTTTCGCAAATGAGAGATAAAGCCATATTTTTCCAGAATATTGTTAGCATGGTGTAAACATTCTTTAAAAGGGAAAATCCTTTGTTATAAAAAAGCATTTTTTTATTCTTGTGACGCACGCAGGAAAACTTTATTCAGCGAAGCCACCTGCCGCGTCCTACTGGAGGAAAAAACCACTTAGCACGGCCGAAGGCCGTCATGCAGAAAAACTTTAGTATGCGAAGCCATATTTCAATACTTAACTTTAGTTTCGCCGGAACTGAAATGAGAAATAAAGCCATTTTCTAATATTGCTAATGTGAGCTAAGGCCATGATGGCTTAATCTCCATTCAAATGAAAAAAAAAACAAAAAAGGCTTTATCTCCCTATTGAATGAGAGATAAAGCCATCATGGCCGTATCTACCATGGTATTAAAGCACCCCCCCCCCCCCCCCCCCAAATAAACAACTACGACGGTGTAACTAAAAAGATAAAGCACAGTTTTTTCATTTCAAATCATTTAATTTTTCAGCGTAGTCGCCTGAGAGCTCTACAAGCTTTGTCAAACGTTTCAGCAATTTTACTTATTGTTTGAAAAAAATAAGAATTATCAGGTCTAAAAAAAGGTAAGTCAAATCTCCTTGCGTTGAGCCATTTATTCAGACATGGAAACAAGAAATATTCGTATGAGGAACAATGGGTGACAGGATTTTTCCAATGGAATGCTTAATTTGTATACGAAATTAATATTTTACATTTTCTCTTCAAGCACAAGCTATAAAAATTTTGACGACACCCAACCCGACTGATGACTGTTGACGGAATCAGTTAAAAGGCGAAAAATGCAAATGTCCATAAAGTACGTATATTCTAGATCCTTGAGTAATTTAAAGCCGTTTTAGCCATATTCATCCGTCTATCGGTCTGTCTTTCCGTCTGTTAAAAACACGCTCCCTTACTTTCGATAGACGATAGAAAAGATCTAGTTTGGTGTCACATTTTTTCAAGTTCTCCTAGGCAGCTTGGAATTGGAATCCAGAACAATTAGTTCAGTTGTTTTTATGAAGATCGGTCCATAATAAACCATACCCCTGCATTAAGCCCGCTCTAGGAAAACACTTAAGTACCCCTTAAACCGTAACGATTAGTGCTATTGGTCCGTTAATGAGTGGTCCATAATTAACCATGTGCCCCATATAAATAAAGCTTACTTTTAAAATAGACTTTAATACGGCTGCAACCACAACGAACTTAAGGGTGGTCCAACCATAAAACACGATGTCAATTGTTAGTCACACGTTAACGCCAAGTTTTTTGGCAAATTTAGTTTAACACTTCTTTATTTCAGTGTTTGACAAATTCAGCCATGGAGAGCAGCGCTTTAAGATTGTTGAAGCCTTTTACGAAATTGGGCGATTTTTTTTGGTCAGCATAATCGGCCAAATGTGTCCACATTCGGAAGAATTGTGCCAAATTGCATTGAACCGGGACGAAAATGAGGTCGGCAAAGCAGTTACCGTGAATGGTGTTCGCTATCGCGAGATGATAACGGTCTTGTGGTAGAAATTCAGTGGCCGTATTATCTCACGTCGCGGCAATGTCAATTGGCCATCACGATCATGTGATTTGACACTGTGGGACTTCTTTCTTTGGGGATGTTTAATAGCAAAAGTGTACATCAAAAAGCCAAGAACAATTCAAGAGCTAAAGGATGAGATAATTCGGCAAATTAACGAAATTTAACTTCAATTATGTCTCAGAGTCATTGAAAATATGGACTATCAGAAAGAGGAATGCCACCAAAGCCGCTGCGAGCATTTGGCCGATATTTGGTTTCACACATAATTTTCATAGATCGTTCTATCATAATATTAAGATAATTCTGCGAATACTTTTTGTTTTATTTTCAATTAACATGGTGCGTTTTGGTTGGGCCACCCTTAATTATACTGTAAGATCCGATTTTACTGATATTGGCTTATACACCC
Source organism: Pollenia angustigena (assembly GCA_930367215.1). Lineage (NCBI taxonomy): Eukaryota > Metazoa > Arthropoda > Insecta > Diptera > Polleniidae > Pollenia > Pollenia angustigena. Next base: position 207,703,441 of record OV884060.1, read on the forward strand.
AGAGAAAAAACATGTTTTAATATGGTCACCTCCAACAAAACTATTTTTAAAGAAAATGTTTAACATATTATTGTTTAATTTAATCATGTTATTGTCACCGACAATCATATTATGCTTATATTAGTCCTTCATCAAGAAGCTACAACCATATTATGGTTGCCTCGAAACAAGTTTCGGTAAGTAATAACTTAAATATGTTTAACACTTATAATTGAATGGTTGGTTTTTAACCAAAGCATGTTGCTCTTCGAAAAGAGAAAAATACTATTGTAAATTTAGAAACAAATTATTGTCATATTTAGCCATAACATGTTTAGAGGCAACCATAATATGGTTATAGCATCTTGATGGAGGACTAATTTAATCATAATATGATTGTAAGGGGCAATAATATCGTTAAATGAAACAATATTATGTTTAAAATTTCCTTTAAAAATAATTTTGTTGGAGGTGACCATATTAAAACATATTTTTTCTCTGCGTGTAATTTGTATATATAAAGCACTTTACTAAAATATTCTTACTCTCTGTGGAGGGTGTTAAAGATTCGCTACAGCCGAATAAAGTTTTTAGTAAAATTGTTCTATTTTTCAACTAAAGTCTTGTATGTTTGAAAAAGAGTATGAATTTTGAAATTTTTTGGAAAATCGATGGAAAACCAGATTTGAATTTACTTCCTTAAGGGAAACTTTAGAGGTATTCTGTACGAATTCATGGATCAACTTAACTCCCTGCCCCTATTATCCTTATTCAGTCTTAAACAAGTAGTCGTTCCTTGTCGACTTTTAGTGTTGCATATGCGTCACTTTGTCTACTAAATAATGGCAATGAAAACTTTTAAAGACAATTTGATGTTGAAGTTCTGTTTTTTTTTTTTTTCTTTCGCCCGAAATCGCTGATACATTTGTTAATCATCTTTGTTTGTAATTGTGTTCAAGCGAGAAGATGTCTACAGTATGTACGATCAGTACAACTATCTGTATTTTATTTAATCGTACTTCAAACAAAGATTTTATTTATTTGGTTTCTTATCTATAAGTTTTATAAAAGAAATAAAAAAAACAAAATGCTTTTAAGATGAATAGATCTTTGGTTTTTTTCAGTTTCTTTCTTCTGTGTCTTGAGCTTAAACACCGCAAATATCTTTGGCAGTATAAACGATTACGCGCCTGGTTTTAATAAGTCCACTTTATAAAAGAACTCAAGTGAAGTTGCAGTTCAGCTTCTTCGAGCTTACAATTGTTGTAAAACATTTATTGAAATTAATCATCATTTGGTATGTTGTAGTTTTTGTTGTTTGTTCGGTTATTGTAATCCTTATTGCAATTGTGCAGTTCGTTCTCGCTTTCTTGTTTTGTTTTGTTGTCTCAGATCTATTTAGAAGTGGCCCTGGTCGTAGTCATAGTTACATGGTCATTATCGTTTCATTTCTGGTTATGGTTCTTTCTGTTGCTGGTTTTCTTTATTTTTCCCCATTTTTTTTTTTTTACCTTTGCCAAGCTCTTGATTAATTATGCAGTCATTTATGAGCGTTGTTTAAAATGTTTTTAAGGTGAAAGAATTGTGTTTAACTTCATTTATTATTGTAGAACTTAAGAAAAAAAAAAAAAAATATATATAGAAAAGCAAGAAAATGTTTGGCTAATGAGGGTCAGGAAAAATTCAGGCCACATTGAAATGTTTTGTTTTTTTTACTCTTTCAAAACTTATGTAATATAAAATATCTTTATATACTCTAAGTTTCAACTTTCAGAGGATATTATGGCAATTATTGAATTTTGTCTGAAAAGTTAATGATTTAAACTGAAAAAACTTCGTCCAAAATATTTCAAATTAAAACATACAATAGATGATTAATTAGTTTTATTTAATTAGTATGTTTGGTAATCGAATTTTATATTCGAAAATTGGAGCCGTTGATGGTTAATTTTAATATTTTCCAAAATTTACTGCAACTGCAGCTGCTTATAATAAAAATACTATATTCGCCGTCTTATCTAAATTTTTTGATTTTCCATCCAGCATCGTCGGTGTGATAAATACAAACACATTTTCACTAATACTACCACAGTGCTTGATGAGTAATTTGATCAGTGTATTTGGGTCAAGGCGAATTTAAAAAGGTAAGTGCAACTCTACAACTACAAAAAGCCCCATGTATTTTGTTTTTGCAATTTAATAGATAGCTGTCAAAATTTTTTTATTGCAAATTAAAGTTATCACTTTTTTTAGAAAAGAAATTATTAAATTAACTTTAATTATTCGCAGTTTTGAAATTCTTTTATTATAAAAATAATATTTTTAGCACTTTTCATTCAACTTCTTCTCAAAACAAAATTATATTTTGACAATTACGTATTTCATTTAATTCGCCGTGGAGACAGCTGATGAACGGCTGACGAGTTGGGTTTACGTTTTTAAATTCGCCTTGATTTGGGTCTTTAGATCAGGGACAAGGCGAATTTAAGAAGGTAAACTCAAGTCGTCAGCCGTTCATCAGCTGTTTCCACGGCGAATTTAAAAATAATAGGGAAACGTCAAAATATAATTTGGTTTATGTTTTGCGCCAAAATAACCGAAAAAATTTCTTAGAAAAACTGCGCATAATTAAAGTGAATTTAATTATCTCTTTTAAAACCCAAACAAAATTTTTATTTTGTTTTTCAATCAATTTTTGCCTTGTCAGCATTTTTGACAACCGCCTATTAAATTGCAAAAAAAATACATGGGATTTTTTGTAGTTGTAGAGTTGCACTTACCTTGTTGAATTCGCCTTGATCAGGGAGTTCCATTTCTTTCAAGGCGAATTTACTCCAGGTAAGCTCAACTCGTCAGCCGTTCATCAGCTGTATCCACGGCGAATTAAAAAAATTGTGAAACGTCAAAATATTGTTTTGTTTCTATACTGAAATTTGACAACAAGTCAGAAAATTTCAAAAACAAAATACATGGAGTTAATTCGCCTTGTTTTGTAGTTGTAGAGTTGCACTAACCTGTTATAAATTCGCCTTGATTTCTTTGCACAATTGTGTATACCACTACTAACACATATTTTTATGCTCTTCAATTCAGTCGTCGATGTGACTTCGACAAGTGTACATGTCTAGCGGGTGCTATGTTATTTTGCTTCAAGTTAACACTCAATTAATATTGTGCGGTCAAAAATGCTTTTGGTAACATCCAACGCCTTGCGTGCAATATTTATTTTTTATGCATTCTTAAAACACAAAAATCTCATTTTTTTTAAATTGCTTGATAAGATATTTGAAACTGATTTAGAGTCAGTTGTGTTATACGACTTATATAATAACAACTTAAAAAATATATTACTAATATTTTTCTGCGGCTGTAAATTGTAAATAAATGCATTCTCTCAATATTTTTACTTTCTTGTACTCACTTAAACACAACCAAAAAATGTTTGGAACTCCCTGCTTTAGATGCACACAAATCTTCTAATCGGGAAAAATTCCCCGTAAAAAATATTTTTAAAATTTTGTTGGAAAGTTTAAGAATTTGTTTTCAAAATCTTTAATATTAATCTAACTGCCAGTTGATCGATGGCGAAAGAATAGATTTTTCAAGGAATAGATAGTCGATTTCTATACTTAAAAGACTTAAACAGACCCTGGAAAACACACACTTTTAAACATTTTGGTCATTTAAGAAAGAATATAGAGCCCAAAAAACAAGGAATTGAAAATGATTTGAAATAAAATCTTATCTTAAACGGCAACGTTCAAAAATCATAGCTTTTTCAACAAAAATAGGAAATTATTTTTAAATTGAAAAATGCATTTATCTTAAACTTACTTTCGAACGTTACTCTCAAATGTTTTGCTGATGTGGATTATAATACAATGTGATTGTAAAACATAAATAAAAATATATATTTAATTTAATTTATTACTTAAATAAATTGTCAGCTAAACATTCGGCATCAGAGCTGCTGCTGAAAGATGAAATAGCGTTCTTTTTAACGCTTAAGTTCTTGGAAATACGACATACTTGACTTCGTTTTATTTTGATGATTGTCATCGCTCTGCGTAGCACCCCGATAGTACAACAAAGGCAAATTTTTTCACTTTCCCGTTTTGTTTTTATTCGAATTCTTAATCTTTGTAATTATTTTTTTTATTCATAAATTCAGTTGAGCCCCGATAGCACAGTGCAACAGAATTCGGGTCATCGCCGCCAGCCTCAATAGTTGTTATGCGTAATGAAACTAGACTATTGGTAGAGCAAATCTGCCAAAGGGTTTTGAAAAGTTAGCTCGGGTTTTAGAATTTAGGCCTTGAAGTTCTTTAATTTTTTTTTTAAAAGGCGTTTGGTATAAGTAAACAAAAAAATATACTAAATGTACGTCTGAGCTAAAATACTATTTCGGATATCTTCAGTAGAATTGTATGTCGATTCTTTTCTTAGAATATATAAAACCTCTAACACTAATTTTAAGCGGTAATTTTTGTCTTCTTTTTAACTTTCTCATTAAAGTATACTAAAACGGCACTTTAGAGGGTTAAAATGTTCTACGAATATTTTCTGCGTCAAATTATACTAGGGATCTTCTAAGGCCGAAAGTTCGTGCAATGTATATAAAACGGATTTTCGAAATTTCTGGCATTTAAATGTTTGAATTTCTTGAAAAGGCTTTTGGTACAAATCAAAAAATATACTAAATGTACTTTTGAGCTTAAAGACTATTTTAGACGTCTTTAGTAGAATTGTATGGTAATCAATAGTTGTTATGCGTAATGAAACTAGACTATTGGTAGAGCAAATCTGCCAAAGGGTTTTGAAAAGTTAGCTCGGGTTTTGGAATTTAGGCCTTGAAGTTCTTTAATTTTTTTTTTTAAAGGCGTTTGGTATAAGTAAACAAAAAAATATACTAAATGTACGTCTGAGCTAAAATACTATTTCGGATATCTTCAGTAGAATTGTATGTCGATTCTTTTCTGAGAATATGTTAACCCTCTAACACTAATTTAAGGGGTAATTTTTGTCATTTTTTAAACTTCCACACAAAAGTACACTAAACGGCACTTTAGAGGGTTAAAATGTTCGACGAATATTTTCAGCATAAAATTTCACAAGGGGTGGTCTAAGATCAAAAAATCGTGCAATGTATGTAAAACGGATTTTCGAAATTTCGGTGCCTTGGAATTTTTGAATTTTTCGAAAAACCGTTTTACGTAGATTGCACGATTTTTTAGTCTTAGAAGACCCCTGGTGAAATTTAATGCTGAAAATATTCGTCGAATATTCGTTAAATAAATTCAGCTTGTTATCAAATAATAAAGTCATATCATATTCAAGGTTGAATTCGTGTTTGTTGGAATTAATGTAAGAAGTGTTGCCAAAGGACTCACATTATTATATTAATTTATTAAAATTTCAAAAGATTTTGCTATTCGTGCTTAATTCCCAGTTTTTATTCTTGACAAAAACACTTGAAATTTATTGTTGATGGGATAAGCTATTCCTATGCGCATTTCACTGGTTGCTTAGGCCAGATCATCAGGAAACTTCATTAATAAAGATTTTAGAAAAACTAAAGATATTAAACCAAATAAAACTGTTAAACGTATAAGACTTATAGCAACAGTTCTACTTGTAACAATATCAAAGTTTAAACAAAAACACATCAACAATAAACAGTGGGTTTATCTCATCTTACATTCCCCAATTAGTTGAAATTCTCTCAACATTTATTGTAGTTGTAAGTAGGTTAAGAAAAACAAAATAAAAACAACAACAACTTACAAAAGATGTTGTCAATTAAGTGTTTTTTTAGGCCGTGCACTTGCATGTTTATTATCAAAAAGTAATTTCAATTTTTTGGAATACAAAATTTTAATTTCAAAAGATTTTGCTATTCGTGCTTAATTCCCAGTTTTTATTATTGATAAAAACACTTGATAAACCCACTGCTTATTGTTGATGTGTTTTGTTTAAACTTTGATATTGTTACAAGTAGAACTGTTGCTATAAGTCTTATACGTTTAACAGTTTTTTTGGTTTAATATCTTTAGTTTTTCTAAAATCTTTATGGATGAAAATTCCTGATGATCTGGCCTAAGCAACCAGTGAAATGCGCATAGGAATAGCTTATCCCATCAACAATAAATTTCAAGTGTTTTTATCAATAATAAAAACTGGGAATTAAGCACGAATAGAAAAATCTTTTGAAATTAAAATTTTGTATTCCCACAAATTGAAATTACTTTTTGATAATTTATTAAAATATTATTCCAAAATTTGCAAAATTTTTATTATATCCCATCTACACTATCTATTTTAAAAAAATGAATAATAAAATGGTAGCACAGAATGCAGGCAACTAGCGATAGCAAAACTGTGTTGTGTAAAAGCTCAAGCGAAACTGATTTGTTTTATTCCAGATATAAGTTCACGTAGGAGTGAGATCAAAAGAGAAAAAAAGCACGGTGTTGTAGTTTTGCCGAGGTCTGGGGTAGAACCAATATTTAGATGTGCTACAAGTAGACTGTTTTAGTTCCCATAGAACATTTTTTCATGTAAATCATGAAATCAACCAGAATATATTAAATCGTGGAATAGAAACAAAAAAGTCTTTTAAAAGAAGTTCCCTAGAGGAAAAGGAACTAACACCAAACTTGTCACGTGACAGTTCCAAAGTGGTAGGGACTGGTTCTAATTCTAACACTTTATATGAAGGGAACTTATCACTTTAACATGGCGATGTCCTAGGAGGGGGTTAATTTGCACCTTTTTGACACTTCGGGACAGGTCACTGAATGGTCCTTTTCATATAATGTAATAGAACCAGATAGAATCAGCCACTATTCGCACAAAATCCGGTCACATGACTAGTTTTGTGTCAATTACCTTTCCTATGGAGTAACTACTCTTTAAACACATTATCACCAGTTAGGTTATGTGTCTTGTTTTCACCTATCACAAAACGTTCCTTTTTATTACAATATTGTGTTCACTGGTCACGGGATAGGTACATTAAGAACAATCGACACAAATTTCCCGTAGGGTTGTCTTTTAATAACTTTAAAAATATTAATATATTCTAAAAGTTAGTTAGTAGATATTCTGATTGGGTGCTAGAGTAACAGGCTTTCAATGCAGATTTTTTCAACGAAATATTCTTTAGCGATGCAGCAATTTCTTACTGGGTAACGTTTAAGGAAAATTTTCGCATGTGATTGTTGAAAATACATTTTATCCGGACTTTTAAGTGACTTTTTGGTGCGAATTATGGTCTGGAGGTGTCATTGGGCTGTATTAGTTTGAAAATGACGCTGGAACAACCGTAACAGTCAGTTCAGAGCGCTATGGCCGTAAAATAACCGAATTTTATGGCCTGAAATAAAAGATTATGAACTGGACGATATGCTGTTGTATGGAAAGTGTCCAGAACGCGTAATTTAATTGGCCACCAAGATCATGGGATTTTACACCGTTAAAGTTTTTTTGTGGTGATACGTCAAAGAGTTATCGCCGCGATGCCGTCGAAAATATGCGAAAACTACCTCAAAAGGATTTACCGCTGCAACCCCTCTAGAGGCGATCATTTAAATGACATTGCTATTTCGTAAGTAATGCCAAGGTCCAAGCATTATAAAATAAAAGTTTCATCGAAATCATAGCTTTATGTTTGTTTTACATAATTTTACTTTTGAAACCAAAAAATGGATAAACCTTTATTCATCTGAAAATTTAGGGTTAACAATTTCAGTAAATAGAAATGTCCGGTTCACAGTTAAAGTAACACTTCCAGTTAGAATCAGTGTTGCAAACGATTTACCTGGATACCTACCTGATTGGCCTAACCGCACGGTAATCTTAGTACTGGGTGGAAAACAAGGCATTTAACAACGCATCTATGTGGAGCGCAATTTGAGTGTAAAATCTGGCAGGTTTATACAGTCCTTAAGAGCTGGATCTTCCCAATAAAAAATTTTATCATATTGCGAAGCACTAATGGTACATTTAAAAAAATAAGCGCCGAATTATGTGCTACGCAATAAGACATACAGAAATGCAGTAAAGTAAGCGAAAAAACTCTCAACAACTTTTATAAAAAAAAATAACATTTCAAGTGCTACGGCATTCCCTTACTACGAAGCAGGTTTGTAAGGGAGTATTCTAAAAAATAACTGTATCAAAACATTCAGTGTGTAAAGCTCATCGTTACATCCAACAATTTTTTTATGCGCTGAATAATGCGCTTCATGTGTCAAAAATGTATTGCTTCAAAGTGGGAAGTCGCCATATAAAATTCATGTCTTCCGTATGCGCAATGGTAAGCGCAACTCTTATGTTTCTCCCTTACAAACCTGCTTCGTTGGAAGCTCCATTTTTTACTGGGTTTTTTACCTCCGCTGCAGAACACAAAGCAATATTTTTTGACTAGCAGCAACACATAGGGAGATACGTCAGCAGTTTGAGCTTCCTCAAAGTGGATGGTAAAACAGGTATCGAAACTGTCTCCCCGCGATGTTGAGTATAAACCATGGCCGCCATGTGCCCCCTCCCCCGCGGGGGTGTAGGGGTCATCTTAGCGGGCATGATAATGTGCAGCCATTACCTGGGATTCGGCAAAAATCTTAAATTGGCAGATCTCAGGAAATCTTCAGGATCTCTTGCGATCGCGGCTGACCAGAGTTTTCATTCTTGTACCACGGGGGTCAGCACCGGAGTGACGAGTGTTTGGGTACTCCGTTAGTATGCTTCTTCAGAAAAATGCTTTCTCTATTTCATGAAGTTACGATTTTCTTTTGAAAATATACTTTTGTGAATTTCGAAGGGTAATAACCAGTCCAGGACAAAAGTCCCGGGGCAGCTGGTTCCCATGGTACCAGATACAGGTCTCTGGTTAGCCGTGATCAACCTCTTAGAAAAAAGGAAAACCTGCCAATTTTTCTTCTGACGAATACAGGGTACTGACTGCATCCCTTTTTTTTTTACCAAAGGATGCTACACCAAAAGTTAAAATATCCTAAGTATGTATCCCCACACCCCCCCCCCCCCCCCCCCCCCCCGTCGGACCCAATTATATTCAATAAACCAAAAATTTTGAAGGGTACCCAATAGCCTATGATCCGTTAGTGCGAGTGTTACGGGTTCGATTCTAGCCAGAGACTTGTCAAAGAGTTTATAAATAACAAAATTGGAACTTGTTTAAAGGTCATTAAAAAATCCTTTTTTTTTTATCATACTTTTTTATAACAATTTAATTATTATGATTGCCGTTGCATTTGTGTTCAAAAAAAATACATATTTAATGATGCCACAAAAGGTAACAACTGTTTTTAAAAAGCAATCACCCAAATATGCAGCCATTAATGGAACTGCAGTCCACAAACCCAACAACAACATAGAGTTATAAAAAACAACAAATTCAATACAATATTGAATTTAGCCACAAAATTACTTCAGCATAATAAACGAAAATTAACTTGAAAATGTCAAAGATGATTAGTTCTTCTACTTATTTTTTTCTTTCTTATTTATGCGATGAACTTTTTAGGTTTAATAATTGTATATAGTTTTATATATACATATATATGTATATAGCAATACATATAGACATAATGAAACTCCAAAAGATCCAACCGACAACCCGATCATAAACATATGCCACAAATTTGAACATTTTTCATTAAGCAAAAAACGCTTTAACGAATACTGATCGTAAAAAGTCTTATTTTATTTATTTTTTGATTTTTTTTTCCGTAAAAGTTTCTCTACATAATTAACTTGGCAAGAAATAAACAAAATAAAAAAGTGAAAAGGAATCCTGGTTTTGCTGCTGTTACGAAATGAAATATTTATCATGAGTGAGTGCTATTTTTTTTTTTTTTTTTTTTGTTGTTGCTGTTTTTTTGTTTCAGTCCCTACACATCAGACCAAAACTAAACCAATTCGAAATAAGCCATAAATTAAGGTGAATATGTGAATATTTAAAATGTGTACGAATGCAAGGCAACAGCAGCAGCTATAGGAAATATCAGGCTACAGCATCTCTTTCAATTCTTTAAGTTTAAAAAAAACCCCTGGAGTAACACAACATTTCTATCTGTTCCTTTGTCCGTCTGTCTATCTTTGGGCTTGTTGTTACCTGACTACCTGGATATTATAATTTAATGGTCACACCGATGCAGCTACAACACAAGAACACATACACTCTACACACTTATAACCTGGAATATTTTCTTATATTGGAAGAACATTTTCTTAGCACCCATACCAACTTAACTTAAAGTTTGTCTGTTTGTTTGTGTGTGTATTTTTTGTATATATAAATAAAGACCGATATTAAATAAGAATTTTATTTGTATATGTTTGCGGGCTCTTTTTTTTTTTTGACTTGATCGTTTATTTATACATTGGATACGGACAGGTTTTAAAACAATAAAATCATTTCCAAAAAATTAAGAAATTTTGGAAATAAAAGTGGAATTATAACTTCCAGATTCTTAGATTTGATTAATTTAATATAAACAATTTCCGATGACTTGCGTGTTAATACATACAAATCATGTGCCGAGCTGTAGGCAACCGGACGGGTCACAGGTTGCGGATAGTGAATTGGCCTTTCGATATAAAGGTTAGTTGCGAATAAGTGTTTTTTCACAAATAAGCAGTCTCGGACAGCCAGCGGATGTATGCCATGTTGGCAACATCGTCAAGGTGAGTGATAACCACCTTTAAATTTGTACTCCCCAAACATCGCAGCGTCTGTTCACCTAATTGGTGTGGCTGCAAGCGGATATCTGTACTTATATTAAGCGGTTCGCTATACAAACGTGAAATATGTATGATGGCTAAAGCGGCCCATACACTTGCAATATTATTGTAAACGATATTCGCCATATTATTTCATTGTTGTCCTTTATTATGCAATAAGTCGCACAATGGTTGCATTCATTCCATAAAAAGGTGAACATAACCTAAAGAAATAACATAAACAGCATTGTACAATGTTGCCAACACATTTTACTTTCTTTTCGTTGTGCAATAAAAATCAAAAGTCTTTTGATGTTGCCAATATATTCTGCCACCATCGAATATCACATACACATAGGCATTGCAAGTGTATGAGCCGCTTAAGCTAAGATGGCAGCCCCATCATCAGAATAGAATGCAGTAGACTAATCATTTGCTCATCCGAGATATCATGATTAACGAAACCTCAAATAACATGAATAGAGGCCCTATGCTTCTTATAGGATCGATGGGAACATTTATTTTATATAAAAAATTTAAAACAAATACAAAAAAAGTCAAAATTTAAGCAAAAAAAATGGCAAAAACATGAATAAAACGTAAAATTGGATGTTTTAAACTTCATGGTAAGATAACCTGGTTCATGGGTTAAAAATTTGTTGGCCTGTGTAATTTTAAGATTTCTTACACAGAAAGAAAAACACTCGGAATAAGCTAAGTTTTTTAAACATAAGTTAAGGTTTTTAAACAAAATCCTTAATGGGATTACTTTCGAAAATCAATCCCGGAATTTCTTAAAATAAGTATAAAATTCTTAAACCAACTAAAAAAAATAAAAAACTTTTCAAAGTTTTTCTTGCACTCACAATATTCTGTACGTAAAATTAACTGAAATTGTTATATAAAATAAATGAAAATTTAATTAAAAACCGGTCTACTTATTTTTCATTTATTTTTAACAAAAAGTTCATTTAATTTTTACTGTCAAAAATTCAACACCATATTTAGTAAAAACAATTCAATATTCAGTTATTTTTTAAAGTTTTACTGTCAAAAAATTGACCCCATATTCAGTAAAAACAATTAAATATTCAGTTGTTTTATTAAAATTTAATAATTAAATTCAGTAATTTTCGTTTACTCCCAAAAGAGCCGAAATTCTTAAAATATGTATACCAGACAAACACCTGTCCGCTTGTTTTTCTTATAAGCGAGAGAGGGAGAATATTATTATTTACTTACCCTGTTACACACGTTTGTTTAACTTTTGTTGTACTGCCCACGTTGTTTACAGAAGAACTCTCAATTATAAGACACCAGCAGCATGACCGATATGGCTTCGCAATTATTTTACTTTTAAAATTTGGTGTATTTAACAAAATTATTTTAACAAATACAAAATGGGAATTGCTTACACACAACAAGCTATTCATTTTTTATAGATAAGTAAAAATTAATTTTTGGTCGTAAAATTATATAACATAACTGAATATTTAATTGTTTTTACTGAATATGGTGTTGAATTTTTGAAAGTAAAATTTTATAAAATTATTTTATTTGTTTTAACGGAATATGTAGTTAATTTTTTGACAATTAATTTATATAAGATAACTGAATATTTATATGTTTTTACGGAATTCGCGGTTGAATTTTTGACAGTAAAAATTAAATAAACTTTTCGTTGCTTTAAATTACATTTTTATTTAATTTAACATAAAGAAGAATTTAACTCAATCAACGGACAATATTAACTGCAACTGAAAATCCGTATTAATATGCACTTAGTTTTTTTAATAACTGTTAGAATCAGTTAAAAATAAATTTGCTTGGAATTTGAAATGTTTATTTATTTAAAAATGACTGAACGGAATATTTCTTAAATAAACTACAGTCCGTTACTGTAATAATATTGTGAGTGTGGGATTCAAAAAATTAATTTACTAGGTTTCGTTTTAATGTGCTAAATTCCCATTTCATACTATTGATAAACTGAAATTTATTGTTGAAGGGATAAGCTACTCCTATGCGCATTTCACTTTTCGTTGGTAGTGCCACTCTGAGAGTAAAATTGAAAAGTGAGCGTTTCAATCTTATTTAACTCATCAAAGTTTGTTGCAGACACTACAACAACACCACACAAGTAGTTAAAACACGATTTGCTTGTTGTGCGTAGATACAACAAAAGCAACAGAACAAGATGAAAACACATTATTTTGATATTTAAAAAGTAAAATTGAGAACTCTTGCTTCTCATTTAGTTTATATTTTCAGTTAAATATGAACATAAAGTTTTTTAAGTAAAAACTATATTGGGAATGATGCTGATGCTTAATAATTGAAAATACTGGACGATATGCTGTTGTATGGAAAGTGTCCAGAACGCGTAATTTAATTGGCCACCAAGATCATGGGATTTTACACCGTTAAAGTTTTTTTGTGGTGATACGTCAAAGAGTTATCGCCGAGATGCCGTCCAAAATATGCAAAAATTACCTCAAAAGGATTTACCGCTGCAACCCCTCTAGAGGCGATCATTTAAATGACATTGCTATTTCGTAAGTAATGCCAATAAAATAAAAGTTTTATCGAAATGCTAAATGCTTAATAATTCAAAATCTGTTATGTGTAAAACGGGTGCGCAAATCAATCAAAATGAAATTCGCCTTTTATATTCACTTTTAGTTTATTTCAAGTACGATTTCGGGATTGAGTCAACTTTACAATACTTGAATCAAGCGTATTTTGAGATTGGTTCAAACTTAGTTTTACTTAAATGAATCTCATTTTCAGATTATTTCAAGTACGAATTTGGGATTGAATATGGATAAGTTAAGTATTTCGCGATTGAAAATCCGTACTTGAATTAATATCTCTGTACTCACCATACTATTAACTAAAGTTGGGCAAAATCGTTCCTTTTGTGGAATCGTTCCGACCGATTCGAAAGTTCAAAGGAACTAGGTCGTTCCTTTCATTCGTCGTTCCTGTTTTTTAGTTTGAACAATGAATGAACGAGGAACGAGAAAACTTCTCTGTCGTTCGTTAAAACGTCAACAATCAAATATTTGTTATTGTTTGTTTTTATGTTGTGGCGTAACAACTACCTACATAAGAATTATGTATTTTTTAAAATATTTGTAAAAAATAATAAAAAATAATACTAAGTGATATATTGCTAAAATAAATTGCTTTAGATCACATTAGTAATTGATTTAATTAGAAATTATTTATATGTCACGGTTGCCCATGAAAACCACAGATTATACGTTTTTGTTAATGTTTGTAATCACAAGAATTACTTTTTGAAGTGATCGAACGATGTCCGTCCGTCTGGCTAGCTGTCCATTAGAGTATCCAATTATTCGACTTCGACTTCGAGTAAGGCAATAATTTTGAATTTTAAAATTGCTCGATTAATCGAATAATGGTTTAAAATTTTTCGAATTACTCGAATAACTTGAAGAATTAAAATAATTCTATCCAATGGGAAAAAACAAATATCTCTATTTGAACTCATACTTTCTCTCACTCTCAGGCCCGTTTTCACAACTTACCGATAGCTTAAAGTAGACTTTAAATGGCCTTATGAAAAGTGTTCTATTATTAAAACTTTACTTTAACCTTAAGTGAACGAGAAAGTAGATTAAGGTTAATCCTACCTGGTAGGTTAAAGTAAAGTTGTAATAATGTAACACTTTTTATATGGCCGATAAAATCTTAACTTTAGCTATCGTCAAGTTGTGAAAACGGGCCTAAGTCCGATCCAAAAAAATAAAAGTGGCATCGTACTTAATTTAAGGTATATCCAATATGCTCAAATTTGATGATCTCCATATCCATACCTGAAGCCACATTGTTCAAAACTTATACCCAAAAATGTAAAATTTTATTTATATGGGACTATTCCCTTTAAAACTGCGGATAAATTTCGAAAAATTTTTAAATCCGAAATTTTTATGATGAAAAGAAATCTTCATGCAATTTTTTTTTAACAACAAAAAAGAACAAATTCCTTTAAGCAACTGCCTAAGGGATATCGAATTATATTAAATGTGTATTTAACAGCGTATATGGGTTCTTGATTATGCATGTATGATTGTATTGTAACTGTGTGAGTATGTGTTTATAGGTTTAGTTTGATTATATAGTTAAGCGCACCTGGCATCAATGGTGCTTATTGACTCCGCCCTAAAACCCATCTTGAAAAAAAAGAAGAAAAAAAAAATTAAAACATGAAATAAACATCTTAACGTCCATCCATTAATTTATCCATATTCGTATTCAATACAATAAAACACACATGTATAAAACGGCAAAAGGACGGGCCGACAGACAGACAAACAGACACTCAAACATTTGCTATAAAGATGCACATAAAAAGGCACGTTTAACTTTTAAACTTAAAACGTCTATAATATGATTTTCTTTAGATACAACCAAATACTACTTACAATATTTGTGTGCCTTCATTAAATATTGATATTTCTAAGTTTTTTTTTTTTTTTTTTTGGATCAATTTAAGAAAAGACTTTGATCGTCATGCTTTTTTAAAGATATTATCCCCATTTAAGTCAAATGGTCTGACTGTTCATCTGTACAAAGCATTAAGTTTTTTGAGGTCTTTTATGACTTTATGTGTTTTTTTTCTCTTCAATTAATTTATTGAAGGCAATTTTCTCTAACTTGAGTTAAAAAAACTTTATTTCTTTTTTTGAAACTTCACTTAAATGTTTGAATGTTAATTGTGAAAACCTGCCTTATCTTTTTTGTGATACTTGGCCAGAAACCATCAAAAATTGTTTGTAATCTTAAGAAAACTTGTTTGTTTCTGGAATTACTTGGGACTAAAAGTTTGTTAATTTTTTTTAATTTTTTTTTTTACCTTGCCAATTAAATTGGTGGCTCTGGACTTTGTTGTGTGAAGTTTTTTCGCCTTCTGAACAAATCAAGATAGTCCGTTTTGGCTTTAAGGTCTTTATCTCTTTTGTGTAGTATGGATGAACAAAATTTTCGATATTTTCTTAATTAAAAAATATTGCTGGTTAGAGAGTATGAATAGCACACTTATTGGATAGCAAACTAATTACACAGTACAACAAAAAAAAAAAAAAAAATAGAAGGAACGTATATTCAGCAAGTTCGAACAATACTACGACGTCAAGCGTGTACGTTGTACGTATAGAAATAAGTTCAAAATGAAAGGGAACACTATTGAACAGTAAACTTAAATTTTATTTTGAAAACTGACGTTTAGTTTTTTTAATGCAACGAGCATATCGCCGCTTAAAAAATATGTATAATAAGACCACTAGGAGCAATGATAACTCTTTTCATTGCACGTCTCGACAAAAAGGCGTTTTCTGTTACGTTCCTCGAACTTTAAGACCACAAACTACTCTTAATTAAAAAATGTTTGTCGCCTGGAGGAAAGTTCGCAGGAAAACCCAAAAATTTTAACAAGGAGACAGCCAACAAAACCATTTTGGTAAATATTCATGACGAACCACTCAGAAATGTTGTATCGAAAATATGAAGTTAGAGCACATTCAGCCAGGCACCGAGTAGAAGTGTTAGGAGACATTTAAGGTGAACGTATTATTTCATTAGGAATATTTGCATAAACGTGGGTTTGTGTATAAGCCACAGTGCATTCCCCAAACAAAACTAAATACAGTACATCTTCGACAGTCCGGTCACTCCAATAATTCGGACGCTTCTACATTTCGGACAATTTAAAATTTTTAACTCTACAATCCGCACAAATTTTTTAAAATCCGGGGATTTCCCGTTTTTAACTCGCATGTTTTGTTATCCATACTTTGATTTACATTTTGCACTGTCATTACTTCAGTTTCGGTTCATTATTTCGCAAGCGTGTTTGTCTTATTTCATTCCAAGTGCCATGTTTTAAAATAATAAACGCAAACATAAAACACTAACCATAAAGGAAAAGTTTGATATTTTACAAAATCCTTGATGAGGTAAAAACTATTAGGCAGGTTGCCGAAAAATTCCATGTTCTTAAATCAACGATTTGCGACATTAAAAAAATAAGGAGAAGATAAAACTATTTGTCTCGAACACTTATAATGGACCCGGTAACATTTGAAACAAAATAATGTAATAAAATTTTTTTAGGAAATAGAAAAGTTATGAAAAAAGCAGTAAATCCACAGTTAGAGGAAGCGCTTTACACTTGGTTTTTGCAGCAAAAAAACAATCATATCCCGATTTCCTCAGAAATTTTAAAAGCAAAGGCCAAATTCTTTCGTGTAAAAATGACGGAAGGACGATTTTTCAGCGACCTCAGGCTGGTTAGATAAATTTAAGTTACGTCATGGTATTCGCTTTTTAAAAATTTGTGGTGAAAAAGTTTCCAGCGATGAAAGCGTCGTAGAGCCTTTTAAAAAAAAGTTTGCTGACATTGTTGCTGAGATGGATTTGAGTGAAGAGCAAGTTTACAATACAGACGAATCTGCTGCTTTCTGGAGAGTGTTGCCTGGTAACACATGGGTGCACACAAAGGAAAAGTCAGCCTTAGGGAGAAAAACTTCCAAAGATCGTGTGACATTTATGCCATGCTCAAATGCTTCAGGAACACAAAAACTGCATCTTTTGGTTATTGGCAAATCTACTTATCCAAGATCCTTTTAAAGGTTATAAGATTCCAGTGGTATATAAAGCAACTAATAAAGGATGGATGTGAACGTCCCTTTTCTTCGACTGGTTCAAACACCATTTTATTCCAGAAGTCAAAGGGTTTCTAACACAGGTTAAAAAACCACTCAAAAGATTATTGATATTAGATAATGCTCCTTCACATCCCAAAGCGGATGAAATGATTTTGACCCAAAATTTTAAAGTTCTTTTTTTACCACCAAATTGAACGGCAATCTTACAGCCTATGGATCAAAATTTAATACAAAACGTAAAGGTTACTTACAGAAAACAATTACTGGAACATATTTTATCAGCAATTGATGATGATGATGTCGACGTGGTTTAAGTTTTAAAAATGTTTAACCTTAAAAATGCTTTTTATTTATTGGACTTAGCATGGCAAGGCATTAGTGAAAAAATATTCAAAAAAGCTAGTCTGCATTGTGGCCAAGGACTGCATCGTGCTGGGATGATGAAGATATGATACCGCTTCAGGTTTTGGTCATGAACTACAATCTGATGGCATGTATGATGACATGAAATCCATCCAAAATATGATTGGAGCTAAGAATTTTAGTAATGACATAACTGAAGAAGATATCAATGGTCGGGCAACTGGTGCAAATGAATTTTCATTAGATTTTTCCGATGAAGAAATAATACAATATGCTAAACGAAATGAATCGTCAGCGCTACTTAAGGTGCTATTTTGCATCTGTAAAAGTTGTGCACATCGTGTGATACATATGAAACTTTGCATGTGTAAAATACATGTGGAAATACATATGTAACTTTTTCGATTAGAACACGCTATATTTTCCTGTGGCAAACATATGTAAACACAACAGCTGGTTTGTTTTGAAACGTAAACAAAAGTCAGCTTTTGTTTACATTTATAGGTTATGTCATAAGGAAAAACATAAGCAGGTGTGATAGCAAAAATTATGAATCGTATGTAAAATGGAAATTTTGACATGCATACGGAACTACATATGGGTAAGAAAAGTGACAGTACATATGTAAAATACATCCCGTCTGATAGCACCTTAACGGACTCTGAAGACGACTTTGTAGTAATGGATGCAAAAATAAAGAACTCTAATGCACCTCATATAATTTTTATGTATTCGCTCATTCGCTTAAGCCAACTTAAGCATATTGTGGTTGGGCCTTAAGTGTTTTGATTATTCTTAAATAAATGCATATCGTCGGTTTAGAGCTAAATCCACTTTTTAAGTAAATTGAGATTTTAATGCCGTATGGTAGAGAATGGTATGCCTCGTCGACTATCATGTAGTTTTTCTTCAATTTGAGTCCTGAAGTGTGTCAAATCAACAATATTTTTGGTAATCCTCTCAAGCAGCAAAAAGGAAAAATAAAAAGTGTTTTGTCTTTCTTGTAAAATTTGTTAAAAGGGAGTTGGCAAGGTTACACTCTAAGCCGACGATATGTTGTCTCTGAAGCTTCTTCACACTGTTACATCACACTCCAACCAATTTGATTCTACATGAAATTCTCGCTGTTTCAACTTGAAATAATTTTCATTCAACGTGATTCGGATTGTTATTTCAATATACATAAATGACATTTTGCTCTACCTTTACTGCAATGTTAAATTAACATGAATTATAGTTATTTTAAAAGAAAAAAATGTTGTTCGCAAGTTATTGTAAAATCAGGTTGAATTAACATGGAAAACGTATGAAGCAAAATCAAATTTTAAACAACAACAAAATTTAATTCAGCCTTGCTTTCGACGTTTTTAACTGGATTTTTTTCTGTGTGTATTTGATTTATTTGTCAAAGTAAAATATTTCCCCATTCAATGACGCCTCAAAATGAATGTAGGCAAAAAGGCAGAAGTCTATATTAGAGAAAGTAACATCAAAAGATCGTGCGGGCTTCCTGACGGTTGCAGTATATTTCTGTCTGAACCTCTAAGTTATTTTAAAGCCACAAGAAAAAAGTTGAGAGCCTACAATATGTATATTTAAAAAGTCAGTCAACGCTTAAAGCTCTAAATGATAACTTTGTAAAATCTAAGTTAAAAAGCGACTTTAAGAAGGGAATTTATCAGAATTATGCAGCATCGCAGGTATCGAAACGGCCGGCGAACAAGCACGCTTAGCCTCAGCATTAAATAGATCGGCAGAGGTAACTTATGTTAAACCTCCGTAAGGCTTCTAAAAGCAGAACCGACAGCTAAGTGTTATGGACGTTGTGGTCTTAACTGGTCAAATTAGATTCAAAGACTCTTGTAGGTTTAATTGCGATCACTGTATGATAAGGAGATCCCACACATTGGACCTCTGTAGCATGTATAAGAATACTTAGGAGACACAGACAGTTGATAAGATTTTGTGTCACTGTACAGTGTAACAGAGCAGCAGGAAGGAATGGCAAAACGTCAGTTACAATGTCCCAAAATTCATCTAAAGTTATTGATGCGCACACTACATAGAAAGAAAAACACTAGGGATAAATTAAGTTTTTTATACTTAACTAGCAGACCCGACAGACGTTGTCCTGTACAAATTAGGAAAAATGTTTGCGTTCGATTTTTAAAATCCGTTAAAAAGATACGAACATTTGAAAGAAAAATTCTGATTTTAGGTTAATCGAAAAAGTGGGCGTTAAAGTGGGCGGGGCAAAATTTTCTTTCCGTAAAAATCTAAGTTGGGTCATGGCGATGATCGGTCAAGCCGTTCTCAAGCTATGCGCTTAATAGAAAAAGTAGGCGTAAAAGTAGGCGTGGTACATTTTTCTTTCGATGAAAACGTAAAATGGATTAATACGAACATTTAAAAGAAAAATTAGTCAAATCGATTGAGCCGTTTATTGATGTTAGGTAAATCGAGAAAAGTGGGCGGGGCAAAATTTTCTTTCCATAAAAACCTAAGTTGGACCATGACAATCATTTTAAAGAAAAAAATCGTCCAAATCGGTCAAGCCATTCTCAAGTTATGCGCTTAGTAGAAAAAGTGAGCGTAAATTAGGCGTGGTAAATTTTTCTTTCGATGAAAACTTAAAATGGATTAATACAAACATTTGAAAGAAAAATTTGTCAAATCGATGGAGCCGTTTTTTGATTTTAGGTAATTCGAAAAAAGTGAGCATAACAGTGGGCGGGGCAAAATTTATTTTCGTATAAATGAAAGTTGGACCATGGCGATCATTTTAAAGAAAAAATCGTCTAAATTATATAGAAGTCATTGGTGGTGCAATATGAAAATTGGATTTTGCCACGCCCCTCCGCCCGCAGACCGAAAATCAAAAATCAGACTTCACAGTGTCACTCGCCTGAATATTTTAAAGATTCCCTGAAAATTTCATCAAAATCGGCCCAGCCGTTTTGGAGTCCATACGTTACATACACACATCCTGTTTTATATATGGGGGAGGGATTTCATGACAAGTGACACAATTTTTAAATCGATATCTTCCGATTTGGGTGAAATTAGCACCAAGCTTAGTCCTATTAAATAGTAGTTTATACACAAATTTTCAACAAGATCGGTCAAAAAGTTTCTGAGATAAAGGGGGTCAAATTTTGACATTTTGGCCATACAGGTGTTCTTTCTCATCCATGTAACTTATTACCTATTGGTGTTAGACAAATTTAGGACTAATAGGACTAAGCTTAGTGCTAATTTCACCCAAATCGGAAGACATTGATTTAAAAATTGGGTCACTTGACATGAAATCCCCCATATATAGATTTAGATACGAGTCGTACTCAAAAATTCAATTTCCAATAACACTAAAACGTACTTAAAACAATACTACTTCCGAAAATCGATCCCGGAGTTTCTTAAAATAAGTACAAAATTCTTGAACCAAGTAAAAAAAGATTAAACTTTTCGTTGGTAGTGCTACTCTGAGAGTAAAATTACAATGTAAGCCAGGGTTGCCGTTTGAAAAAATTTTATCCGACCAAAATTGTCTGCAAAACCTTCCAAAATCTTTTGAAACCGACCAAATTTTTGAAATATTTGAAAACAAATATATCGTCATAAAAATGCAAAAGGGCCTATCATAATTTTTAAAAAAATGTCATAAGCGATAGAACTGAGATTACAAAAACAGTTTTTCAGGATAGTGTCAATCATGCGTAATGTGTTAACGATATTAACCAGAAAACCCCGTTGTTATAATCACAACAGCTGCCTTTTTATTAAGTTATCTCTCATTTTCTTAAAATTAACATAGGCTCTTTTTCATTTTATATGACGATATGTATGTATATGTATTTTTGATAAAAAGTATAATTTTTGTTGGATAAAGCTATAAATCTACACATTATTTTTTTTTGTTATTTGCAATTATAATTAAAACAAAAAAAAAAAGGTTCACACCTTTTAAATATTTAACGTCCTACACGTAACCCCTAGTTTTATAAAAAGTTTATTTGCTGGTAACGTTTAACTTAAACAAAATGTATATGAGCATTTCCTGGGGTCACGAACGTACGTTCGTACGCTTTTGATGTACAAATAATATAGAAAACAAAACTTTTCCTAGCATTTTTTTTTTCGATTCGATAGCATTTAGGTAGCTCTATGTTTAGTACAAAAGATGGATTCCATCGAGTTTAAGTTTTCATAATAAGAGTTATAAACGTGTGGTCAGGAACGTACGAAAAATAGAAGTCAACTTTGGCTGACAGTAGTGAAATGTAAAAATCTGCGTAATGGAACGGAATATTCAAAAGTGATTAATTTATTTTTAAAGTGTATTAATGTAGCTCTCCATCCAGTATTTACAAAATAATATATCTTTCTTGGTTTTTGTTTAATTGGCTTATGTACCGGTCGCGAACATGCTATTTTTCCATATGTTTTGTTTGTTATTATCATCACGCATTTTCCCATAAATGTCTTAAATTTTCCTTAACAAAAAAACTTAATACTCCTTTTACAACTGATTGTAATGGAGTGGTTATGAAGAAAGAGTGTAAAAATTACATAATTTTTGCATGTAAAATAAGTATATAAAAATGTCTTTAGAAGTAGAAAATACAGACAAATATAAAATTTTCCAGTTTCCAGCCCAATTTCCACAAGTAAAACAGCTGAGATATGCTATGAAACCATTCTTTTATAAGAACACAGACTTTTTTTTATAATAATAAACAATAAAAGACGATGATAATCAACTTTTTATTTTTTCATCCTGGTAGAACATTCTGGGGAAATGCCTATATACAAATTCATTTAATAACGCTTATAAACTAGAATAATTCATTGATCGTATGCTGTAACACATATAGAAGACCACTAATAAAAAATGAATCAAAATTTATTAACCTCAGTTTGTACAATTTAAAAACAAAGTACTAAACTTTATAAGATATAGGCTGAGCTCCAATACATCCTAATACCTTGCAGACAACGTAAAAAATGTATCAAAGAGTTTTACAAATGCTTAGTTAGCTTAGTTAGCGTTGATAACTTGCTCTGTTTTGGAACTCATCCATACTTTCTGCAAGTTCTGCGGCTCTTATACGATTGCCTTTATAAAACTATGTTTCAAAATGCAGTATCAAAGCATCCCACTGTTCTACGAGTCTTACAACATCTTCCTTTAAAAAGTCCATCTTCTATAAGAAACACCTAATACAGAACAGAATTCCTGAAATTCTTTTATTTATGTTATTCTTTCAGGACTATGTGAAAAAACTTTAAATATTACCACAAAGAACCTTAATATTTTTTGCATTGCTAAGTAAGATTAACTGCCAGTTCATCTATTTCTGAACGAAGACTTCGTCCGCTTAACTTACATTTAAAACGAAAACAAATAATACAATATTGTCTTTGTTTTACACGTTCGACATCGATGGATAGGCTATAAGCTTACCAGCAGTTACAGTCATGGCGTGAGCGCCATTTGCTGCCAATCCGATCAAATTTTGTGTAGGAATATTGTTTGTTGATAAAAAGTTTTTTATAAGAAGAAAGATTTAAACGACATCTGACTTGGTAAGCTCGAATAAGATGGCAAAACTAACACCGTCAAAGTAACATGCTCCTAACGTTATATCATATCCATAGCCATATCCATAGTTTCATCAACAATCAAAAAAAAAATGTTTGTGTTTGGTAAAAAAGCTATGAGATTTGTAATTGTCTGCTATCCTTTCAATTTTCTAAAACCGACCAAAATTAGGTTTGGCCTACCATCCGACCAAACCAAAAACATCCGACCACATTTGGTCGGAAAAGACCATGTTCGGCAACCCTGATGTAAGCGTTTTAATCTCATTTAACTTCTCAAAGTTTGTTGTAGTTTACCACAACAACCCCACACAAGTACCCAGCGGGAAAAAGAAGAAGTACGGGGACCGTCTAGAAGCCCTCTGTACCCTGATTTTATTTTTGATCGATGCTGGTGTGATTAACTGGTGTGATTAACTTTCGATGGATTTTGAGTTGAAAGTTCGTTGGAAAGAAATGTGTTTAACTCCGCATACAATTTAAAGGTTAGTATATGATTGTTATGGTTAACCATAACATGTTTGTGGAAGTACCCTAATATTGTTGCGACTTCTTGACGGAGGACTTATTTAACTATAATATGGTTGCCGGTCACAATAATATAGTTTAATTTATAATAATATGTTTGAAATTTTTTTTTTTTTTTGTTAAAAATAATTTTATTGGAGTTTAATATTGAAAAATTTGATATTTCATTTTAGAATTTTCATAAAAAATAATTTAAATTTCTTTGTCACTTGAATTTTTATTGGCATTGCTAAATTCGTCGATGTATAAAGTTAAAGTCCAATATAGTAAATCCTTCACCTTATCGACAATATCTCAAACCTTTTGCATTATATTTTAATTTACTTATAAAACAACCCATTTAAAATACCATAAACTTGTACATTAATCTCTAATAATGGCATGTAATAACAATTGTAAATTATCTACAAAAAAAAGCATCCAATGAAAAACACTGTTAGAATATTATTTATTAAAATACAAAAATATCGAAAAAAAAAATTGTTATTTTAAAATAATCGTTTAAATGCTCAGGCGGAAATCTGTGTGCAAAAACAATTTTCAAAGGCAGCTTAGCAATCTTTTAAACACAAATAATCGATTGCAATGATTGTTCATCGTTCGTTCATCCTGGCAAACACAAATTGTTTTACAACTTCAGCTCAACCAACAAAAGATGATCTTCAAACAAATCATACACACACTTTCAGCTCCAACCAGGCAATCGAGTCAGTCATCCAACCAAAGAGGTTAAATACTGGTTAAGTTATTTTACGTGCTGGTATGTAATCCAACCATTATGATTACACGATTAAAATGAAAATTGAAGGAAAAACAATCCATCCAGCCAACACCAAACCATTCATTTGTGTAGAGGCTGTCTGTCCATCCGTCCGTCCATCTGTTTTCATCCACAACCTTTTACAACTGCTCAATTTAAAACTTCAAAATTTGTTTGGTTTTTGCTTTAAAGTTCCTGAAGCTGTTTTTTCTTTCAATATCATAAAGTTAAGAAAGAAAAAAAAAACGTATTTTTACCTGACCAAACGCCTGTTTATCTAACACACAAACGCCCTCATAGATTTTATATTCTTTGCTTGAATCTTGACCAGCTTTACAGTGAGAAGATTTTTGGGAAAGTGAAAATGTATTTAATTTTTTTGCTAAGATAAAGTGGAAATATTTGTTTGATTTTTGTTTTTATCAAAAACCATAAACAATTCATAAAAAAATAATAAATATTTTAATAAAAGAAAATTTAACGATTTTTTCACAAGTCTTTAGTTTAAAAAAAAAGAAATTTATGTGAAAAAAAAATTTTTGAAAGAGGGAGGTAGAGAGTTGTAAACAGATTTGCGTGTCTGCTAAACATTTGATTTGATTTAAAATCAGGATTATTTATGGATTTTGCCAAGTTAATAATTTGGTTAAAGCAAAAAATTTTAAATCATTTTCTTATTTATATTTTACTAGGAAATTGATTTTACAAATAAGGAGACATTTTTGACTGGATAACAAATCGTCAATATTGGTTGAATTCGAAACTTAACGCATATTTTAGTGAAAGCAACGGTTTGAATAAAAACTATTTGCTTAGCAGTTTTTCGATCATTCACTCAAAATATGAGTCTGCAATACTTCTATCCAGTACGCGAAATAGGTCGAATATGTCAAAATGTTTTCTTGAAGTCTATAAAATGTCGATTTAACGCATCTTTTCCAATGTGCGAAAATGTGTCGATATAAATGGTGTCTTTTATAGCACGATAGAACTTGAAATTGTACAAAATAGCACAACAATTTAAGTCTAATGAACTTTTTATTCGAAAAATCAATAATATTTGAAAATTATTCAAGGCATATCGAGCCCTAATAGCCAAAATGATGTAACCAACAAAAATAAAATTTTACGGGAGAAGGTTTTTTTAAATATTTTTGCTTCAAGTCTAGGGTTTCGTTTGAAATTGCTTTTGCTCTTATTTCGTAACGGTACTTCCAAGAGATATAAGATTTTTAGAGATGATGCAAACGATCAAAAATTATCGATTTTCTTCAAAAAACAAAAATCTAAAATGTTGTTTGTTACATCATTTTTGCTATTAGGGCTCGATATGGGCACTTCCACAGAAAAGCTCTCTTTTTGTCACGTCACGTCACCTAGTAATTAATCTTGTATTTTAGAACTACGTTGTTCAAATTTTTCCTCTCTTTCACTAAATGAAAACCTAGTTGCGCTCTACATCCAAATGCAAAAAAGTAAATAATATTTTCATTATTCTTTGAGAAACAATTAAAAATGGTTGGTGACGTTACGTGACAAAAAGTAGACATTTCTGTGGAAATACCAATATGGGTATTGACGAAGCCCGTTCTGGACGCCTAATTTGGAGCTTCTTTATTGAGCATTGCTGGCCGAATGTCACGAATAACATTTTTAAAGTACTTCCTCAACCGCTTAATGCTGTTATTCCTAATGGAAATACCATATAGAGGCAAAACTTATTTAAATAAATTGGCTCACTGGAAGAAATTCTAACCTTGGTCTAGACAGGAAACTTAAACTTTACAATTGTATCTTAATGCCATTCTGGTGCTACAGTATTCAGGTATAGGGCACTGCCTCGGCCTCCAATATAGAAAAAA
Organism: Pollenia angustigena; assembly: GCA_930367215.1. Classification (NCBI taxonomy): domain Eukaryota; kingdom Metazoa; phylum Arthropoda; class Insecta; order Diptera; family Polleniidae; genus Pollenia; species Pollenia angustigena. Next base: position 207,729,969 of record OV884060.1, read on the forward strand.
TCCAAAGGTGGCAAAGCGAAATTCTTTGAATTATCACATCCACTCCCTGTTTCGTGTAAATCTCAACCCTTTACATAAACCTTAAATGAGCCATCAGTAAAAACTTTGATCACAAAACATTCAATAAAATATCTAAATATGAACTGCACCCAAATTCACTAGGTCGAAATATTTTAAAGGACGGCGGCCACATACGCTGAAGAAGAAGAGGCAGTGCAGCACTCACCCAATCAGAAGAGCGCTAAGCACTTATCAGGATAATTTTCGTCAGGCATTAGCAGGGCGTAGGCTTAGGAATCAAATAAAAGGGTCGATTACGTATCAGGCAACACCACTCATGGCAAAATGTAAAAAGAAAATACAATATAATAGTCAGGTAGTGTATAAAGTCATTTTTGAAAAATTGAAGGAATACAAAAAAGCTTTATAAAATACATAACTGAAATTTAGCTCATAGAATAAATTTGAAAAATGAAAAATGTTGAAAAATTATATTTTAGTTTATATTTTAACATGAGCGGGGTTGCCTGATTTCGCTGCTGGCAACTCAACTTCAGGGCGGCATGAAAATTATTTTAATAAGAGGAGTTAAACAATTTAGGTTTTTTTTTTCTTTATTATTTTTAACTCGTTAATGTATTTCCTCGCCTCCCAACTTAAACATGGCCACCATGAACATTTTCTTCGTCATAATTATGGTATAAAACTCATATAACAAATAAGTATGTAAAAGTACTTAAACTATTTAATTTTTTTTTTTTTTTCTTTTTTTCGAAAAGTGTTTTATAGACACGTATTAACCTTTTGCAGCATTGAATGCAGCTTTTATTGGTACAATATTTCTTTTAAGATGGAGTGATTTTTTATTAAGTATAAATTAAACAGATATTTAATTTTCCCTGTATGCAAACTGAGTCGAGTTTTTATAGAAAACTAACACATTAATTATTAAAATATTATCGATATTGAGTTCTTTATAATGTCAATGTTAGGCGTGTTTTCGTTATTTTTGTAATTATAGAAAATTGTTAACACTCTCATCTATGGCGCTCTCATGGCGCAAAAGTAATCCTACTATCAGAAAATGCTATAAATTTTGCGATTGGCCCCTAATGTCAGTTCTGTTTTGACATTTGTGTAGTTAACACATGCGAAATACACGTTAATAAACAATGTTTCGCTACACTGCTCCAGAACGCGGAATATTGGTGACTATTTATTTGACCAATAATCGGTCGGTGACTTTGGCACAACGTGAATTTCGTCGCAGATTTCCTAGCCGTCCAACGCCTACTGGTGAAACACTGCGACGTTTAGCCGCTCGCCTCGAAGAGACTGGCACAACACGAGATGCTGTCAGGCGTAGCAGACCCCGGAGTAGCCGTTCTGCAGAGAATATTGCTGCTGTAGCCGAGGATGTCATGGAAGCGCCGTCGACATCGACCAGACGACATGCCACGCAAATGGGTATCAGTCGACGGTCTTTACAGCGAATTTTGGTACTAGATTTGAAGATGTTTCCGAACAAAGTCCAGACGGTGCATCAGCTGTTAGCTGCTGACCGCCAATCGCGTCTTACATACGCTCAAGCCATCCTTAATCACCAACAACAGGAAGATGATTTTTCATCAAAAATAATCATGAGTGGTGAGGCCCATTTCCATCTTAGCGGGTACGTAAATAAGCAAAATTTACGCTTCTGGGGCACTGAAAATCCGCGTGTAACCCACGAAGAGCCATTACACCCGCTCAAAGTCACTGTATGGTGTGCTGTTTTCGCTGGAGGAGTCATCGGACCTTTTTTTTCGAAGACGTCGCGGGCCAAACGGTTACTGTGAATGGTGAGCGCTACAGAGCTTTATATCCTTTATTTTTCAAATCTTCTTATATTCAATTAATTAAATTTTTTCACCTTAAATAAACTAAGTAGAATACTAGTAATTAACAAGATCTGTTCATAATATATGTAAATAATAAAATTTTATTTGACTTATTACGCCGTGTTTTCTATAGATTGAACGAAGCGAAAAAGTATTTAACCCATTAAGGCCCGAGCCATGATCCCATTGAGCTATAATGATGAAACTTTTACAATTTGATTGTTTATACCTAAATATGAAAGAAAACTAATTTTTGGCATATCAGATACGTGGGAGCCCAGATAACCCCCGTTGCGAAAAAGCAACGTTGGGCCTTAACGATATACAAATTAAGCGTATTTGTAAACATTTTAAATTAAATTATTTTATTCACGTCGTTAGGAAAAAAAAAGAATATAATATTCATTTACATTTTATTTTTAATTCAATTATGATATGCTCCAAGACACTTTGCGTGCACTGCTACGTCACTTTTTTCACATTTATAAATTGATCGGTCCATAATTTCCCATAGGACCCAAATAAAGCCCACTCTCGAAAAACACTTTAGTACATTCGTAAAGATCGGTTCATGATATACCACAGGTTCAATATAATGCCCACTCCTGAAATATCCCAGCTGTCAGTGGGTGGTATCAAATATTTGTCATAGCCGAATATAGCACTCTAACTGGTTTTTCTTTAATATCCTGGGAGAGGATAATTTCACATTACTTGTTCAGTTTTCTTTTACTATAGCTATTGAAGTAACCCTGCTGGAAGTTTGTGTCAATTGTTCCTGGAATTGTGAAAATAGAACAAGTTCAAAAAGTAGAACTAATCATCTAACTGCTATATAAAGAACAAGAAGGTAAAAAAAGTAATGAAGTACGGTACACACTACATTGTATCGAAATAATCTTACATTGTTATAACTAACACTAAACAAGTTCATTGAGAATAGATGTGGTGTCAATTAACCAATGACAACCCATATAAAGTGCTAGAACTAGAACCGGTCTCTACCCCCAAAGACCTATCACGGGACTACTTTGGTGTAAGTTCGCATCCCTTTAGGAAAATAACACACTTGACATAGAGAATTTACCTACTGCGTAATAACAACAACTTATAATTTACATGTATACATGTTTTATTATGTTGTTTTAAATAGCAAGTGATTGTATAAATATATTTTATTTGATCATTTTATGTAATTTGTATATAGTTTAGGCCCAGTGTTGCGTTTTCGCATCACGGATGTATCCAATCATAAAAAAAGTCTCAAATGTCTACGATGATTGGATTTTTGAGTAGAAATAATAATGTTCGTATGTTGGCTATCTCTTTCAGAAGTTTCAGATAGGTATATTATATATTACTTTATTTTTTTTAACTTTTTCCAAAAGTACCCAAAAAACAGGAAAAATTAAAAATTTAAATTAAAAATTTTTATAAAAAAAACTTATGTATGATACAAATCCAAAAACAGGTCGATTAGATATTAAGTTAAATTTTATTTCACTGTGCTTTATAACAATATCACGTAACAATAAAATGCCTGAGGGGAGGTTTAAGTGAACGTTGCGAAAACGCAACGCAGGGCCTTAATGGGTTAAATACAAAAAAACATGTTTGACTTGATTTTTAATCAAAATATAATGAAATAAATATTCGATAAATATTCTAAATAATATGTTCCGTATTTTTTCAAAGTTGAACTGTTTTTTTGCGCAGTGGTGCAAACGGTAGTAAGGCAAAGAATTCTGATGATGGGAATTTGGTTATCCTCGAAACGTGTAAATTCACCCCAAGTTCAATCCCGTGTTCAGTCAAGAATAAAATTAACAAAAAAAAAAAAATTTTTTATTTCAGGTTGTAAATTCGTTTCTTCACTAAAAATAAATTAATGCCAATTTCAAACAATATTTTTTTTTAAATCTTTAATAATCCAATGCCATATTAAATTTTTAAGGATTTACTGCATTTTAAGAAAAAATTTTATGAAAATTTTGCCTTAAAACACATTTCAAACTTATTTTATTTTTTATGAATATGGCAGTTAGAGTCTAGAATTGATGTTGAAAAATAAATCGAATAATGATCGAATAAATTTCCAATTTCTATTTTTCAAATTATTTAAAAAAAAAAAACAAAAAAATCTATTTAAACAAATTTCAAATAAATATTTTAAATGTGGCTTAAATGAACAATTCAAATAAAATTGCATACTGGGTTCTGCTGAGTCCTTGTCGATTATTTCATTGTGTCCAAAAATATTTAATATACCGACTTTTTCATTCAAAGAGTAAAAAGAATTTATTTTAGTAAATTAAATTATAAAAATTTATGAAGCGTATTTTTCTCATATAATTTTACTAACTTTCAACTAAACGCTCAAATGCTGGTTATTTTATTATACAATTGTATGTTTGTTGGATATAAACATAAATTTTTATTATTTTAATAAGAGGAGTTAAACAATTTAGGTTTTTTTTTTCTTTATTATTTTTAACTAGTTAATGTATCTCCTCGCCTCCCAACTTAAACATGGCCACCATGAACATTTTCTTCATCATAATTATGGTATAAAACTCATATAACAAATAAGTATGTAAAAGTACTTAAACTATTTAATTTTTTTTTTTTTTTTTCTTTTTTTCGAAAAGTGTTTTATAGACACGAATTAACCTTTTGCAGCATTGAATACAGCTTTTATTGGTACAATATTTCTTTTAAGATGGAGTGATTTTTTATTAAGTACAAATTAAACAGATATTTAATATTTAATAATAAAAAACTAACACATTAATTATTAAAATATTATCGATATTGAGTTCTTTATAATGTCAATGTTAGGCGTGTTTTCGTTGTTTTTGTAATTATAGAAAATTGTTAACACTCTCATCTATATACAAGGTGGCGCAAAAGTAATCCTCCTATCAGAAAATGCTATAAATTTTGCGATTGGCCCCTAATGTCAGTTCTGTTTTGACATTTGTGTAGTAAACATATGCGAAATACACGTTAATAAACAATGTTACGCTACACAGCTCCAGAACGCGGAATATTGGTGACTATTTATTTGACCAATAATCGGTCGGTGACTTTGGCACAACGTGAATTTCGTCGCAGATTTCCTAGCCGTCCAACGCCTACTGGTGAAACACTGCGACCTTTAGCCGCTCGCTTTGAAGAGACTGGCACAACACGAGATGCTGTCAGGCGTGGCAGACCCCGGAGTAGCCGTTCTGCAGAGACTATTGCTGCTGTAGCCGAGGATGTCATGGAAGCGCCGTCGACATCGCCCAGTCGACGTGCCACGCAAATGGGTATCGGTCGACGGTCTTTACAGCGAATTTTGGTACAAGATTTGAAGATGTTTCCGAACAAAGTCCAGACGGTGCATCAGCTGTTAGCTGCTGACCGCCAATCGCGTCTAACATACGCTCAAGCCATCCTTAATCACCACCAACAGGAAGATGATTTTTCATCAAAAATAATCATGAGTGATGAGGCCCATTTCCATCTTAGCGGGTACGTAAATAAGCAAAATTTACGCTTCTGGGGCACTGAAAATCCGCGTGTAACCCACGAAGAGCCATTACACCCGCTCAAAGCCACTGTATGGTGTGCTGTTTTCGCTGGAGGAGTCATCGGACCTTTTTTTCTTCGAAGACGTCGCGTGCCAAACGGTTACTGTGAATGGTGAGCGCTACAGAGCAATGATCAACGAGTTCTTTTTGCCGCAACTTGATGAATTGGGATTGGAAAACATGTGGTTTCAACACGACGGTGCAACGGCATACACTGCACGTGCCACAACCGATATGCTGAAGGATGCATTTCCCGGGCGCCTAATCTCCCGTTTTGGCGAGCACTGGCCAGCAAGATTGCCTGATTTTACCGCTCCAGACTTCTTTTTGTGGGGCTTTTTGAAGTCGCGGGTTTATGTCAACAAGCCTCAGACTCTTGCAGCTCTTAAAGACAATATCCGTCAAGAATGTGAGGACCTATCGCCGGAAGTCGGAACATCATATTCTCGACTTGATGTAAAAAAAATTAAAAGAACAAATAAAAATAATCCACAAGAAGAATCAAAGTTTTTCATTTTTTTTTTTAAATTACAGCCAAAAAACATCGGAAGGTTATTTTTGCGCCACCTTGTACAAAAGAGTTGCGTGAGTGACTGACTCATTCATCATCGTACAGCCTAAACGCCTGAAGCTAGAGACTTGAACCTTGAACCGGAGGTGAGTCTCTCCTCAAATCGATCCACTTAGGCCCAGAACAGACGGTGAAACGCAACTGCACCTCCTAGTTATTTTCTAGTTTCATTTGGGCTTTTGCCATATACTCCTTTGAGGCACCACACACGACTCGACCATTTTGATACCGGTTTGAAATGCTTTGAAAATCAGTTGCATTGAAACCGGCATGCAGGAAACTCGTGTTTGCGTTTCATCTGTTCTCAAAGATAATCGAAATGATTAGGATAATTTCATTACATTCTGGTGCAATTTAGGTTGTAGGGTGTGTGGAAAACGATTGAAACTGGTTTCAAAACAATAATGTCTAAAGGGTTTCGTTGCAGTTGCGTTTTACCGTATGTTCTGTGTCTAAGACGGTTTTTTTGAATTCGAATGTTTACTAAAAGAGATGCAAAATAAAGGTAATACTTATCGTTGTTCTTTAGAAAAATAAGCGGACAGGTGTCTGGTACTTTTTTGAAATTCGGCCCTATTAGGGAGTAAACAGGTAAAACCTGAATTTTAGTATTCTTTCGAAACTTATCAAAAAAATACGTATACAAATTTGGTACTTTTTCGAAATTCGAACATTTAAGGAGTGAAAATCGTAACCATTTTTGGTACTTTTTTTACAAAACATTTTCCTCCATTCATTGACATATTCGTACTAAATTATGGGCTACCACTACAATAATGAAATTTTTGATTTTGGAAAAATATAGTACCCAAAAAAGGAAATACGGGAAATTTTTCTTTAGCTTTTTGGTTCTACTAAAGTAGCAGGTTAAATGCTAGAATTTAAACAAGTCTAAACCTAGAAAAATAAACTTTGGCATAAAATTATGTCCACGAAGAAAAAGGAGACGCTAACGATGTAGCGGGTGTATGCTAGTATATACCACAAAGCATACAGAGATGAAAAAAGTGACGTATGAAAAATGCCCAAATAATTTGCGAGGGCAGCTTTCGAAGAAAGAGAAAGAAAATGTTTTTTGGTTGTAAAGTTGCAATGTGTTAAAACAGGCCGCTACTATCAACATGAATTGCGTAATAAAAACAAAAAATGCAAAAAGGGCAGCTTTCGAAGAAAAAGACAGAAAAAAACACAATATTTTCTGTCTCTTGACGCCTCTGTGTGCTCTGTGGTATATACTATGAGTGCTGCCAATGTTTATATTAAAATACATCTCTGGTGTAAAAAGAAAAGAATGCCGAAATTTCTAAAATGGTTTAGAAAATTAACATTTACCGTTCGCTGGTCAAATTTTGTATTCGTATTCTTTCCTACTCCATCTGTTTTGCTTTTACATGATTCAATTCTTTTCATTCTACATAATTTTTTGTAAACATGCCTTTAGTGTACGTATTTTGAAGCAAAATGCAACAGTGTCATTAGAAGTTGTTATTGTTTTTTAAAAATGTTCAAACCGTTTTTAGATCAGAGATGCATATTAGTCAAAATACGTAGGACTTGTATGATCGTGTAAACAACGCTTAAGTAAGAAAACAAAGTAGCTTAGCTGTGATTTTAATGCAACCTCAAAAGTGAACTCGCCTCCGGTATATAAAACAAATTTCTTATGAAAATTTTCCTTAACAAACGTTTGTTAAATTAAATAATCATTTTAACAAAAAAGTATAAAATGTTATTTAAAAACTGTCCCGCTTTTCTCATTTACATAACCCTTAAAAATCTGTTACAGTCTCAAAGCGAACTCCAGACTTCAGTTTAAGAAGGTTAATCGGAAGTGGTATAAGTGTACAAATTTGATTTTGGCAAGTCCCGTTTGATAACGGCTTAGAGGAATCGTGGAACCGTAAGTCTATATTTTCTTAAGTATAAAAAGAAGTAGTATTTTAAGTATTTTACTTAATTGTTTTCCAAAAACAACAAGATTTATAATCTTAAAATTAAAGTAAAGGATTTTTATATATTTTAAAAAGTTTACTAGAACATAATAAAAATAAAGAAAAAATTATGAAAATTTTAAAATACTTTAATAAATTCTTCAAGCTTAAGGTCACTTATTTATAAAATTAATTAAAATATTTTTATTTTCAATATTTCGATTTCCGTTGGAAATCTTCTTCAGGAAATTTTTTTTTTTTTAAATAAAATAAAATTTGACAATAAATGGAAAAATAAAATATGGAAAAATAAATTTTAAAATTTCAAAAAACAAAATTATCATAATAAATTTAAAATTCCATTCTACAAACTTTAAACAAAAAGACAAACAAACAAAAAAGGAAAACAAAATTTTTAAATTTATTCAAAGCCTAAAACCTATTTTAATGTCCCTTTCCGTCAATAATAAGCTATGCCATCTGAAATTTATTTTAAAAATAATAATTTTAATTATCCCTTACATCAACCTATTTATTTTTATTCAATAAATGTCTACAAATTTGAGCTAAGCCCTCAGTATCTTTTTTAAAATAAATCCTTTTCTCAAATGGAACATTATTTATCTGCAACATTTCTAACATATATCTACGTTTCTTAAAACTTTCCGTATTCAAAATTGATGTGTTTTCAAAATCAGGATAATGATTAAAATCCCTACAATGAGTTGATAACGCCGTTCCATGGGCTGAATTATAATTCCTATATTTTTGGTCATGTTTATGTCCAGCTAATCTAATTTTTAGTTTTGTCCCAGTTGTTCCTACATATATTTTCCTACATTGTTCATTATCATTGCCACCACAATGAATCTTATAAACTAAATTCGACCTATCTGACTTTAGTAATCTATCCTTAGTTTTTGTGAATAATTTCCCTACATTATTAATCACCTTATGTGCCATTCTGTATTTCCCTTTATCATATACTATATTCGAGTTTTCTAATCTTTCTGAAAACCCAGGTACATAAGTTAATGACTTATAAATACGTGGTGCCGAAATCTCATCAATATTACGAGATCTATCTATATTGTATTGTCTTATTAATTTGCAAATCAATTTGTTGGGAAAACTATTATTCCTCAAAATATTCCCAATAATTTCCTTATTTTTCCTATGAAATCTATTGTCACTAATTGTTAATATCCTGTCTATTAGATTCCTAGCTGTGTTAATGATAATTCTCTTTGGGTGTTTAGAATAATAATTTAAAATTCTACCTGATGAAGTTGGTTTTTGATACCAATCTACCAATAATCTACTTCCTTTCCTTATCACCAATGTGTCCAAATATGGAATTGAAAAATTCAATTCCCTTTCAATAGTGAACTTAATATTTTGATCAAAAGAATTAAACGTTGATAAAAGATTATCTATCTCATTCTCATTAACTATAACAAACAAGTCATCTACATATTTCGTTATTATCTTTGGTTTAATTGTCAATTTTCCTAAACATGTATCTAATAATTTCTCCATAAAAATATCAGCAACTATTGGAGATGCTGGAGAACCCATAGGTAGCCCCTTTTTTGTGCATATATTTTCTTATCAAATTGAAAATATCTATTATCTACTATACAGAACTTAATAATTCTCAAAAATAAATCCTTATTAATATTTGTTAACCCTGAAATTGTATCCCAATTTTCCTCAATAATTCTAATAGCTAAGTCTACTGGAATACTAGGAAATAATGAAACAACATCAAGTGATATTAATTTTTCATTATCCTGAATTGTTAAATTTTCCAACTTTTGTTTAAATTGTATAGAATTACTAACATTATACTTAGAATTCTCCGTTATCTTCTTAAGAAAATTCGTAATATATTTACAAAGATTATGTGATGGTGAATTTATGGACGAACAAATTGGTCTTAAAGGAAAATTGTCCTTATGAATTTTTGGTAATCCATATAATTTTGGTGCTACAGATATGAAAGTTTTTAATTTGTTTTTTTTCCACTAATGTTATCACGCTTAATTTAAAAAGTTCTTCAATAAATTTATTATTAATTTTCTTAAATCTGCTTGTTGGATCTTTTTCTAATGTGTGAAAAGTAGTATCGTCATTTAAAATGTTTTCAATTCTAGAAATATTGAAAATAAAAATATTTTAATTAGTTTTATAAATAAGTGACCTTAAGCTTGAAGAATTTATTAAAGTATTTAATAAAAAAAAGGTCGAAGAAATAGGACTATAATTTACTAAAGAAAATTTTAAAATTAATAAAAATAACAAAAACATGAAGAATCAAAAATCAAAGTAGAAAAGTGTTATTATGCGTAATACTTGAAGAGTTCTTTTTTAAAGTGCAGAGCGTTGTTTATAAGTTGAATGGACGACGGTAGCGTGTTCGAAAGACGGACAGAATGAACATAAAATTGCCACTCAGATATTAAACTTTGATATCTGATGGGTATAATGTGATTTAATCTTCTAGAACGTGTAAATTGAATTTTCTCAAAAAGGTACGGTGGTTTACGGGTATATACAATTTTGTGTAATAGGATCAAGGTTCTTATTTTTAACAAATTATTTATTGTGACTCCATAGAGCTTTTTCGCATACTGAGAGATATGGACATATTTTCTCAAATTAAAAACATATCTCAGTATAGAGTTATACGTGGATGTGAGTTTTTTTAGACTTCGTAAGTCACAGCTGGCATATATTTCGCATCCATATAATAATGTAGGTATTAAATAAGATTTCGCAAGTAGAATTCGAATATTAAGTGGAGTAATAGACAGTGTGTTCCAAAGAATTCGTAGCTTTGCAAAAGTTTTTCCAGCAGCAGCATTTATGTGGTCAGACCAAGTGAGTGTGCAATTAAAAGTGATACCAAGATTTTTAGCTGTACACACAGTTTCAATTATTTGGTTATCAAGCATTATTAATGGTTCAACGGGTAACTTAAAATTTTTCTTACTAGGTAATCACCAAACATTTGGACTTCTTGGGATTTATACATAATCCATTTGTATTTGCACATTCATTAATGTGTTTAAGATCCGCATTCAGTTTTTCCACACAGTTATTTATCTCCATTAAGCCACTACTTATATAAAGTTGAACGTCGTCAGCGTACATGTGTACATTACAGTATTGCAGTGTTTTTTCCAAATCATTTATATAAAGTGTAAAAAGTAATGGCCCAAGTATTGATCCTTGTGGCACACCCAACGAAACTATAAGTACACAGAAAAAATGTTTACCAAAATTTTTTCAAATTATTCAATAATGCTGTTTCAAACAATATTTTAATTGTTTCAATTAACTGTGTTGATTGAATAAAATATTTTAGTTTGTATTTACGTTTTATTTAGCCTCTTTTGCTGGTGGTCAAATTTCAATTAAACCTATCGATCGAAACTGAACAGCAAGAAAATGTGTTGATTGATATGCTCAATTTGTTTGCTGGCGTAAAATCAGTACGGAATTTAATTAAAAGTACAAATTTCTCACAAATACGTTAATTGAAGTTGGTTTTTCATTTTTTCTGAATTAACTGAATACCTCCTAATTAATCACCCGTTTTATATTTTCATAAAATAAAAAAAAAAATACTTTTAAATTGAATCCTTGTATAAATCATTATGCAGTTGCATAAAGGAATACTCAAGATGTTGGTTCAAATAATACTCGAGTTGAGATTAAAAGAGTAGAAAAAGAGCGAAATGTTTAAATTATATATCAATGTGTATGAAATGATGCATTCGTTTCCAAAAATGAACATACTGTGAGCGTAAAAATAAAGTGTACAGCTTGTTTTCTAATATAAAAAGTGTTATGTTAAGTTATAAAAAGCTAAATTTCTACTTTGCCAAAATTCGTCAGACTTCAAGCTTGCTGTCATCTGTGAAAAATACGTTGCTCCAAAAATTTACGAAAGCAAGTTGGCAAAAAAAAATAGAAAACCAAAAAAAACGTGATAAAAGTAGAAATAAGAAATTCAACGGAAAAAATACAGTATCTAAAGTGAAGCGTGTTAGGTTTGGCTTTTGTAATACGTCCTGAGACTGGTGGATTAGCCCGATATCAACTCAATTAAACATCTGGGAACATTTGGACATACAAATTAAAAAAAAAAACAAGTAAGAGTGCTATATTCAGCTGTGCCGAATCTTATATACCCTTCACCATTGTGCGAGTAGAATAGAGACCAACTAAATAATTTTTCCATATACATACATATTTACAATACTTAAAACTTCATTATAAATGAAATTTAAAAAGCGAAAACTGGTAAATATTTTTTTTTAAATCGTTTTTAATTTCTATTTGTTAAAATTATTTCGTTAAATATATGAAATAATAAAGAAGGGTGATAACGAAAATCATATTGGGCATTATGCTAGTATATGTAAACAAATAATAAGGACCCAGAATATATATACTTTACAGGCGCGGATTCAGGGGGGGAAATAAGGAAATTTCCCCCCCGTAAATTATAAAAACATGTTTTGTTAATTTCGATAATACAAGAATTCCCAATAATAATATTTTTTTAATGTAAAAAATTTTTGCAAATCCTAGAAACGTCTTTTTTGTTTTTTTTTTATGGAATCCCTAACGAAATTTTCAATAAGTATTTTCTACTTTTTTTATTGAATCTCTAACGATTTTCAATAAGTATCCATATCTTAATCTTAATAGCTATTTATTAGATATTTCCAAAGAAACATCTAGTTAACCGTATTCAATTACTTATTTTTCTACATTCAATCCCAGCAAGTGCCATCTATATCCAAAGACTAAACGTTTGACTTGATAATGCGTGCGGTTGAATTATTAAAAAGCCTTAGTATTTGCAATACTTATGTTTATATTTATGTGTTATATGAATCAAAATTCTATTCGATAATTTTTGACGAAAGCAAGGATTTGTCGGGGAAAAGCCAGATTTCCTTATCTTTAAAATATTTCAACATACGACAAAAAGTTGTTAGGGAAGAATTTTTGGCTTTGTTGTAAACGCATTTGAAGAGGCTTCAAAAGATATTGATGACGTTGATGTGTCAATTAATGCCAAGGCACTATCATCAATAGTTCTTAAAGCTTTGACAAATTTTGGTCTTGACCTAAAAAATTGTGTAGGAGATGGTACAAATGGGTGTCCTCTGATGTCAGCAGAAAATTGAGCTGTTCAAAATTTCTCGAAAAGCGACAAATACGAAACAAACGCCTTGCTACTCCCATAAATCGAACTACTGAATTTCTAAAACCAATAAAGTGCCATTAAAGGCAGAATTAGTCTTTACTTTCTGTTCTGTTACGAATCAGCTGACTTCTTTTTGTTATTAAAAAACCTATGAAATTGATTAGTTTTTCTGTTGCGGTTCAGTTTGTTAAAATCAAAAACATGTTAAGTATTTGTAAGTGACAGCAAAATAAATAATAAAAAATACATATTTACATTGAAAAAACTATTTTTTGATTTTAAGAATTCATAAAATTTAATTTTTTCATATTTATCTGCATAAAAGTTATTAAAATAAAGCAATGGACGGTGCATAACCAATAAATTTATCATAAATGGCTGATAAGTTACTACGGAAAAAGTAACTATTACAATTTCATAACAGAACGGCACGGAACAGAACAGAAACAGAAAGTAAAGACTAACTGAGCCTTAATACAAAAAGTTGTATCATTTGTTTAAGAAACTACAATTTTTTTTATATATAATCATCCCATGCAAAAAACAGTTTAGCATGTGCGTCTTTGCAACATGTGTACATCATATAGTAGAAGCTTTGGAAAAAATATCTGAGTGGAAAGGTAGTATCTCTACCTTTATATTAAGGAACTCACTTAGTACTTTTAAATTTATTTGCGGAATATACATATTAAGTGTGATACCTATTGTAACACATCAACTTAGTATAATTTTACAAAAGCACGATATAGATCTTCAAAAATTCTCAAGCCTTATCAAAATTTTAATCATGTGCCTTGAAGAAAAAAGAAATAAAGCCGAAGAACAATTTAAAGCGATTTTTGAAAAAGTTTAAATTATTTGCGTTCAAATCGAGGTTCCTATCGAAAAGACAAGATTTGAACAAAATAATCACATCTTAACTGTTGAAGATTACTACCGAGTTGTAGGTTACATTCCTCTTATTGAATTTATTTTAGAAGATCTCATAACAACTTCCCAATAGATATCCCAAATGTATTGAACATACCTAAACTTCTACCTCAAAGTGTAATCAAGTCATATACAGATACAAAACTGTTAAAACCACAACTAGCTGATGAGCTGATTATATTTGATAAAAGAGATAAACACCTACTAAGATCTAAACTTGAGCCTGGTCTATCAGATATCGTTGTAGATGCTTTAGTAAACTGTGATGAAGATATCTTCCCAAATCTAAGAAAAATATTTCAAATTTTCGTTACAATGCTCATCAGTAAAGCTAAGAGCGGGAGGCCATTTCCTACCCTTCGTCGAATAAAAACATGGCTCAGATCAACAATGATAGAATATAGACTGCACTGTCTATATTTGCCTCACAAGGAAATCATAAATTGCTTATTTAAAAAGATTAATGTATATTGAACTGATCTTATATTTTATTTAACCTTTTTGTAGAGTTTTTTTAATTAGGGTAATGGCTTTTTTTTGGACAAAATTTCTTCATCCCACCACGCGATGGGCAATTTAGTATTGATAATGAAAATAATTTTTTTAGGCCATTTCGGCCAAAAAAGCTTCCGCACCAAATGCAATTTCTAAAGCTCCTCAAAAAAATTATTTTTTTTTTTAATATCCATAAACATAATATATGGTACATTTATTGTTTATATATATAAATGATTATTAAATATAATAAATGTTTATTAAGGTAAATTTTCATAGAAAATTTGGTTTTCAAGCCTTTATTAAATTTAAAATATTTTTATGAATACAGGCATAAATACATAAAATAAGCAACTGTATAACAGAAATGTAAAGCTATTTTTTTGGGTTTAATGAAATAAATTTTAAGTTGATTAACATAATGGAAAAATATCTTGTGCAACTTTAATGGCTCGTTCCGCGCATATATTACTACGCTGCTTTATCACTGTTTCATATATCCGCCAAACAACTCATCTATAACAACATCTTTAATTTGCCATTAAAATTTAGTTTATTAAAAAAACCGCGAAATAGAGTCGCGTTTTTTTTGCGCTCTTCCGTACAAATGGTAAGATCTTGTTATATTCATGAAATTATTAGAAAATACTTAAAATTTTGTAATTAAATGTTAATTTTGTATAGTAAGGAGAAAAATTGAAATTCAAAACTTTATCGCGTTTGGTGCGGAAACTTTCTTCACGATCGCGAAAAAGTAATACATAATCTCTTAATATTTTTTCACGGTCTATACGGCTATGCGATGAAGAATTTGATATTCGCATATATATATATTGTTTTTAATAAACATTTAAAAACAAATTTTTGACTTTTTTGTATCATACAAAATTTCCCCCCCTAAGGCTCGAGCTGGATCCGCGCCTGATACTTTATAGGGTGTAGGACCTTCGGTGAAGGCTATAAAAAACTAACTTAATTATAAAAAAGAGTATTTTGGTCATAACTCTGCTATTTCTTAACCGATTTGACAGATTTATATACCGACTTGTTAAAGAAGAAATTTGGCAGTTATTTGGGTATAAAACTTGGACTCGGGAAGATCTATAGTTCCTGAAAATGGGTATTTTAAAAAAAAAAATTAATATTTTTTTCCGAGTTTTTCAGAAAATATTTTCTATTAAAAATTTCCGATCTTCTGATATATAAGGCGTAACCATAGGTCATATAACAGTCAAAAAATTCAGGTTTTTATACAATTTTTAATACTTTTTGTATGAGAGGTACCACGCCTACTTCTCCAATCCCGCCCACATTTTGTAGGATGGTGTATATTTATAACCTAAATGTTTGAACCTAATTTTAAAGCTTTGGCTCTTGCCGTTCTCCAGATATACAGAAAAAAGTAATAAAAATACAACAACCACAAGGGATTTTTTAGAAAAATTAGAGGCAGTCGTGGTTTTTTGGTCATCTCTCAGCCATTGTTGGACCGATCTGGCTTAATTTCAATAGCAAGAAATGGTGGACTATATGTGACATAAATGTAAAACAACGTAGCCGCTATCATGTCTGGAGTCTCCGGAAAACACATATCAAACGTAAGACGGACAGACGGACGGACAGACGGGCGGACGGACGGACGGACATCGTTAAATCAACTTCTCTCCTCATAAGGACCCAGATATATACACTTTATAGGGTCTAAGATCAATATTGTAGAAATTACAAACGGAATGACAAACTTATATATACCCTTTTCCACCTGTGGTGAAGGGTATAAAAACATAAGCAGCAAGCACTCCTAAAAGCCGTCCTTAAAGAAAAAAAAAAATCAAACAAAGTAGCAGCCACCTCACTTTTCTTATGGTGTTTTCTTTTCTAAAAAATAATGATGCATTATAGTTGTGTAATATATTTATTAGGTTACACGAACCCTTACAAAGTGATACATTTTTCTAAATTACAATGGAACAAAATAATAGCTACGTTTTACAATCATCACAAATGTGTATTTAGCGTGTTAAATATTGAATATAAAGTTTGTACTAAAAGCGATATTCACCACGCTTGTAGCAATTTTCAACATTAAATTTTCTTACAATTCCAAACAGCGTTAACAGCACTGATTTTCAATAATTAATGTCAGCTGTTGTTAAAAATTTTGCGACAAAAAAAATTTAATAAAAGTAAAACAATCGAAAAACAAAAAGTTTTTATATCCATCACAATAGAACTAAAAATCACAATATAACGCAAATTGTCCGCAAACACAAGAGAAAAAAAATACTTGCTTGCATAGAAAAGTATTTTACGCAGATGCAAAAAAAGGTATTATCTCACACTCAGTTATAACTGCGGGTAAGAAATTGAACAAATTTGCCATTTATTGTTGCAACATGTTAAGAAAGGAAAACGACAACTTCTGACATTTTTGCATATATTTTTAGAATGGAACAAAAACCCGCACGAATGGTAGCATATATGGAACATTATTGTCAGAAAAGAAAACACCATTAGTATTTTAAAACTGTACACTTTTTTACGCGTTAACAACAGAGTTAATTTGTTTTTTTATTGTACTGTTCTTGTTGTTTTTGGAGTATATCAAATTTTTAATTTTAAACTGTAATAAGATTGTCCAATAACATTTTGTAAATGATAATAAACTTTTAAAAATTTGTATTCTTTTTTTACTAAAATAACACTTTTTATATTGGAAAACCAGTTGTACGCTTTATTTTCACGCTGACGTTTATTTAACGAATAACCAATAAAAATTTTAAATCGGATCTTTCAAAACCACGTATCATGTATTTGGAAAGCGATTTTCAGAATACAAAACATATTTAAAAAGGTGGCTTAGCATAATTTCTTTGGCGGATAATACAAATTACAGGGTGCAACATTATTCCAGTGAGAAAACTTGACGGTTGATACAATTTTATTTTCACTCTAGTTTCCTTTGCATCCACGATAGGGCAGCGAAACCCAGGCCAAAATGTGGCGCTAAACTTCTAGTATAGTTCCACATCAAAAAGTCATTTTCGAAAAAAGTGTCGCTTAATACATTCTTGCGGGAAGGTATCGAAACGATGTTAAAATTTTTAATAAGAAATTCCTTTTGCGCATCAAGGAAATCTATGAAGGACGCCTAGCTCCGGATACACTTATTTGGCAATCGTTGCTTTAAAAGAAATAGAGATAGTGCCAGGAATGCGATATTTGCGATGGTGAGTGTATCAATGTACAGCTGTAGAAAAGATTTAAATCTTTACCTGCCCTTGGGCGTACTCGTGGGGGATCTTAAGGTAGAAGTACATGACACGCGTTAGTGCGCGGGCGCTCTGTAGTGATCTGTCAAAGAAAGTTAAACTAGTGTATTTTCATAGAACAAGCTACATGCAAAATATTTTAACGCGTTTGCGCCAGAAAGTTGGTTAACTTTGAACTTTTTAACGCGTTGTGTATTTTTGACATGTAATCAGATGACAATAAAAAAAAATAATTCAACAAATTTGTGAATCATGTAAGAAAAATTTATTAAAGAGCTTAAAAAACATAAAATATTTATATAAAAAGAACCAATTCAATAAAATAATAAAATCTTGATATACTTTTGAATTCGTTTTCAATGCACAAATAAGTAAACAAATAAAATCAGCACAGGAATGGCTTTTGTAACGCGCGTTGTGTAACTTGCAATTTTTCATGCGCTAAAGTTTTAAAACGCATGACAAACGTCAAAGAATTAACGCGTGCTATGTACTTCTACCTTTAACTACTGAGTGACAGACAATGCGCTTACCAACCGAAGCAATTTGAGTGCATAATCTCGTTCCTTCTTGAGGAGCTGGAGCTCTATATCCTCCCCTGTTTTTGAAAAAATACTAGCAGCATCTGTTGAGTAGCAACAGCACCAAGGGCAAGTCCTCCCCCATCCCGAACTCTCGTGCAACTAATGAAAAATCAGCTCTTCAGTGGGATATCACTACCCGCGACTTTGTATAGTAAACCAGAACCACCATGTGATCCCCGAAAGTATATTTTCAATGGAAAAGCAAACCTTCTGAAAAGACAATGTTCCTAACAGACAGTAAACATTTTCTGCAAGAAGCATACTAACGGAGGCCTAAACCAATATACAGTACTGTGCCGTGCCACTGGGGGCAACTGACTCACATAATACCACATAGGATCGCTGGTCAGCCGCGATCACAAAAGATCATGTAAATTTTGGATTGCTGCCGAGTTCCAGGTATTGACTGCACCTGATTTTCCAGGTGGGCCTAACAAAAGAAGGTGAAATATCCTTGAGATGATCCCTACAAACCAGCGGGGGATATAAATGTAAAGTAGAATCTCTTATGACCCGAAACCGAAGGAACCACTAAATTGTATCCGTACAAGAGAAATGGCCTCTTTAATAACCAAAAGCTCCTTTCTTTTAGAACATTGCTGGCAACAGGTAACGGTGCCCGTCGAAAGGAGGCGTTAGCTGAAGGAAAGTGTCCGTTAAGGGAGGGAAGACAAATATTTCATAGTTAAGAAAAGTATTTAAAATATTTTTGACACCTTAAATCCGTACCTTAATAAGAGCAGCAGGGAAAACGTTTTCTTCAGCTTAACTTTTACGCTGATATGCCTTACCAAAACACAAGGATCAACTTTGTGTCGCAAGCAGTAGTGTAAACTTTCTTTTTTTCATTAAAACCACATAATGGAAATGAAAAAGGGAGATAAAACCACTAGATTGACAAAAAAAAAATAGCTAAACTGACATTTTTTATAAACAAAAACGGCCAACTTCACTATTAAACGCGCTGTCAAAATCTGATTTTCCAATTGTAAAGCGTTGGCGCCGCTATGTTTGGGGATGCTTGATACAAATTGAATGTTTGAAGTAATTCTTTTATAGTGCTGTAAGTTCATATAAGTATGAGTTACTTTATATCCAGACAACCAGAGTAAAATATTAAAAGAAAATTGTAATATTTAGTTATTGTAACTTAACCATCATATCCGTATTCCCGGTGCACTTACACAAAATATCACATTGTTACATACTCACAAAGCATTTCATTATGAGCACATGCTGGCGAAGGAAAAAAAGAATCTCTTGATTGCCACGCTGGCTTTGATGATAATGATGATGATTTCGTTGGTTATTTTAGCTCTGGTTAAACTTGGACCAGCTTGCTTGCATGCTGTAAGAATGGCAGGAAGGTGGGTTTAATTTTTTTTTATTTTTTTTTTGTTCTTCATTTTATGAAATGGTGATGATGTGCTTGAGGTTTATTATGAGTTCGTAATTTGTTTGTGGTCTGAAATTGGTTTGTTTTCTGTTTGTAGTTTAACAAAATTGAAACATAAATCGTGCCCGCCATTATGGCTATTAAAGTGCAACCAACACTTTTAAGGCCCGCGGCAACAAGCAAACACTCCATTCTCATACTCATCTTACGATCCTTCTTCGCTTCGTCTTCATCGCCTTCTGCATTTTACATTTTAAGTCAGCATTTGACTATGTTGTAATGATGCCTTTTGCTGCATCATTTGACTTCGACTTAAGGCGGCGCGTTGCATTATTAACCATGGCCATCCTTTAACAAAGAACGACGCATGTGCGCTCGTTCGCTCATTTTGTGGCAATTGAGTGGTGGTGCAGCAGTTTATTTAACACTACAGGCTTTTTTTTTTATATGATTACTTGTACAAAATGTTAAGATTTTATTAAATTTATAAAAAGGTTTGTTTCCTTTTTGTTAAAATTGGAATTGTATTTTAGATTTTAAGTACCTGTGCTTAAAAAACGTTAAATAAATTGATTTGTATCGGGGTGAACAGGGCATTAATTTGTTTGTAAAAATAAAATCTCAGGCAATCTGAGAGATTATTCATAATAAGTCTATTTTAAAAATTCGGAAGGGAAATGTTATTTTTGAAGAAATTTATTGAGTGTCAAACAACAACAAAAAAATCGAAAATGTATGAAACAATATCAGTACATCTGTTAGATAAATTTTGAGTTTTAGAATATTTACTCCAAAATAAATCACTTAAAAGATAAGACTGGTAGAAATTTTTTTATTTTAATCCTGTTTAAAAATTGCTAAGTTATAAAGAAAATAACACAATTATTATAAAAATTGAGCAAGCTGTAATAAAGATCTAGTTTTTAAGGCTGAAATTTTGCATTTTAAACAATAAACAGCTGATATGCGCTCGACTTAAAAATTTCAGCAAGATAAGTCTATCGACAATGCAAGGGAACGTTGAAGCTATAGACATCGTCCAGTCATAAGTATCTTCTTATGCGCCTTTGTACTTTCATTCCAAACAATCAATTTGCTCCCCTGCAAAACTTTGGCCATTGCTGAGTTCCTGAAAATATTGCGTGTTGGATTTTCACAAATTTGCAAACTCAATAAAATGTTGAGTGTTGAATGCGCAGTAAAAGAAGTTTTATCGTTAGAAAAATTATAGATGACCGAATTTGACTATGCAAATCTTATCGATTACAGAATTTGTCTATGAAAAAATTATTGATTGCAGCTTTTTTCTATAGAAAATTTTCGATTATAGAATTTGTCTTAAGAAAAATTATAGTTTACAGAAGTTTTCTGCAGACAACTTTTCGTTAACAGCAATTTTCTATAGAAAAATTATAGATTACAGAAATTTTTATTAAAAGTTATAGATTTACTTATTGAAAAGTTAGAGATTATAGAATTGTTCTACAAAAAATTATTGATTACAGAACTTTCCTGTAGGAAAATTATCGATTAGTGACTTTTTTATAGAAAAATTATCCGCTGAAGAATTTTCTGTTAAAAAACTTTTCGTTTATAGCATTTTTCTATAAAAAATGTTATCGATTACAGAATTTTTGTAAATTACAGTATTTTTTTAAGAAATGTTATCGATCACGGAATTTTTCTGCAGTTAGATAATCGATGGCAGAATTTTGTATAGAAAACTTATCGATTAGAGAACTTTACTCTAAAAAAATTTTCGATTGCAAAATTTGTTTAATTAAAAAATAACTGAATTCTTTATAGAAAAATTTAAGTAACAGAATTTCGAATTTTTCTATACAAAAATTATCGATTGCAGGATTTTTTTGTAAAAAACTTCTCGGTTATAGAATTTTTTATAGAAAAATTATCGATTACAGAATTTTTTATAGAAAAATTATCGATTACAGCATTTTGTATAGACAAATTACCGATTGCAGAATTTTTGTATATAAAATTGATACAAAAATTATCAAGTAAGATTTTTCTATTGAAAAAATTTCGATTACGATAGAATTTTCTATAGCAAAACTTTCGATTGCAGTATTTTTAAAATAAAAGTTATCGGTTAGAGAATTTTGATATAGAAAAGTTATTGATTACCGAATTTGTTTCAGAAAAAAATATCAATCACGAAATTTTTCTATCGAAAAATTCTCGTTTACAGAATTTTTCAATTGAATATTTATCGATTTAAAAATTGTAAGATATAAAAATTACCGGTTCTCTATTGAAAACTTGTCGTTTTTGCATTTTTGTACAAAAAGTTTTCCATCACAAAGTTTTTTATTGTAAAATTATAGATTACAGAATTATCAGAAATTATCGATTACACAAGTTTTTTATGGAAACCTAAGCGATTACATAATTTTTCTATAGAAAAATTATCGATTGCAGCATTTTTCTACAGAAAATCTATCGATTACAAAATTTTTCTATGGAAAAATTATCGATTACTGCATTTTTCTATAGAAAAATTATTTATTACTTAAAAATTAATGACTACTTCATAATTCTATGGAACTGTTATATATTCTTTATTATTTAAGGAAAGAATTTCGATTATTGAACATTTCTTAAAAAAATAATTCATTATTTTATATTTTCTATCAAATAGATTTCCATTTTACCTTCATCTTTTTTTAGGCCACCCAAATTTCAGTAATTATCGAAATGCAACCAATTGCAAGCTGTCCATTTGCCATAATATTTTGACCAAAACTAATTATTAGCAGTTTTGAAAAAAAAACACTCACAGCAAATGTCTGAAATCCCTAATCGAAGCCTCTTACTAGTTAAAATATTTGAACATTAAGGCGTGTAGCTAAGGAATTCCTTTCTTCTGTGTATCCTGCTGCGAAAAACTGCGTAACATTTTAAAATATTTTTATACAATAAAAAAAACAACGTCTGTTTAACGCCTTTAAGACCAAATGTAATTCTAAAGGTAAATATGTACTCGTATTAAGGATTTTATTTATTTTTCAATCCAACTAATTACAGACATTTTTTTTTTTTTTTTTTTTTTGTTTTGGTTCTAGTCAAAATATTTCTTGTTTAAAGCTGGTAATGAAGGATTTAAAAAAACACCTTTGGATTTGTAGAGGGTTTGTTAAAAACTAATCACCTCTTTTCAGTTTCTTATTTAAAAGTCAAAATGGTGAAATGTTTGCGTTTGTGGGTCGTTGGTTGAGATGGATGCCTGCTAGACAGACAGACCATGTTGGATGTGTATCTTTGGTGTCATACAAAACTCTTACTCACGATTTGTTTTGCAGCAAAGTCCCGATGCAGGCATTTCTATTTTAAATTCAAACCATTTCTTTTTGGGAGAAACAATCCCAGCACCATGGACCGAAAATAAACAAAAAAAAAACAAAAAAAAAGAAGAAAATAATTGTGATCCAAATCGTTATTTAATGCCAATATTAGTTTTTGCCTGGCTGATGGTTTCTTTTGGTGCATATTTTGCCATTTTCATTACCATTTACTATTTCATTTGTTTAGGTGTGTGAGTGTCTTTTTTGCATTTTAAATCCAATTAGTTGCTATTTCTCTTTATTGACTTTTTTGTTTATTCAGCTGCTTTTTTGTTTAGATGTCGCTTCGATTGCTTTCTGAACGTGTTTATATTAATTAAATGCAGCAAACTTTAAAGTATTTTGCTAATTAGTTGACAACCTTATATGGCCATTTGACTATTTGATAATCGCATTAATGCCAGTATAAACTGTCAAATGTTTTAAATAAAACGATAAAGCAAGTAACACACCGCAGTCTCTATATACGGGATTATTTAAATTTGATTAAGTTATCAATAGATTTTTTAAACATTAAGATATGGGTATTTCCAAAGTGTTGAACGTGACAGTCGTACGCATCAAAAATGCAATAACATTTTAAACAAAAAATATTTTTACGTTCTTTTAACCCTTAAATTTTGGCACTAAGAAAGCACTGTTATCTATGCTAAAGTTTATGGAGGGTGTGATTCGAGGTCAAAGATAATGGCAAAAGCAGTAGCGGTTCGAACTTAAAAAAAAAAGAAGAAGTTTTTGTGGCCATGTGCAAAAAGGCGTAATTCAGCGAAACCTGGCACAATTTTTAAGTCAAACTACTTTCAGAATTTTACGTGGCAATGTAACATTAAAATGTCCTGGTTTGATTCCAAAATCTTCTGTATTTTCTTTTTTTAAAGCTAAAATCTGAGTCGATACGTGACATTTCGAACGTGATATTTTTTACATAATAATTTAACTGAATAATGATTGAAATAAAACAAAAATTTACCGTTAATCCGAATAACATATTTCTCTTTGAACGCTTCCTTAGATTACAGACCATGTAAGAAAATTTTTTTGGAATAATTTTTATCAAATATCGCCTGTTTTAAGAAAGATAAATATTAAAGAAAATATACAATAAAACATTCTCACATATAAGAAATTACGTTTGCACAACTTTACAGTCTGATTGTTCATCTAAGTGAACAAATTTATGGGTCAATTTATAAAATTAGTAAAATCTAAATATTTCTCTATAACAATATCATAAAATAATCCGATTTTAATAACTTTTAAATTTTCGGTCACGGTGGACCTTTTGACGGAAAAGCCCATATGATAAATATTTTAGTTCTTGGTTTTTATCTCCACTAAAACCACAGTGCCAATTCCTTATGGGAAAACTAAACATAAAAGGAATTGTCCATTTAAAATTTTTTATTCGTAATTAATTAAAAATAAACTGTTTAAATGTAAAAAAAATTTTACGAAAATTTATCGATATCTTTAAAATAATATAGAAAATTAAACACAATTTATTGAGTGCATAGCCTAAATACGCAACAACAAACGGCGTATTTTTTGCATATGGGCACTTCCAAGATTGTAAACGGGACATTCGCACACGTTTATATTGACAAAACTGTAAAAAACAACCTGATTTTCATTTTTTAAATTAATGATTCTTTTAACTCTCAATTAGCTCTTTAATTTCCGCAAATGAAATTTTTCGCTTACTGTCGTGGTTTCCGAGATAATTGCAAAAAACCAGTAATTGTAAACGGGACAAAAAACGGAAGTGGGTTTTAAGGGGTAACCGTTTAAACAGTGATTTCTGCGAAACCTGACACAATATTTTATTGGGACTAATTTTAAAATGTTGCGTACTAATGTGCCCTTAAAATGGTTTCGATTTCAAAATAAAATATGTATGATTTACATTTTTTTAAATTAATTGTTTAAGAAATTGTAAACGGGACATTGTAAACGGGACAATTTTTCCACTATGATTTAAAATTTTTTTATGTTGCTATTTATAATCCTTTATATAAGAAACTTAATAAAAAAAGTTTTTTTTAGATCATAAATATGCCTTAGATTAGAGTATTGTTGTTCCAAATGCATATTTGCTAATATACACAAGTATGTGCTAAAAGTTGTAGTACTTCGTGTACCATTTATCTTTTTTTCGAATCAATTAATTTATACGCATATAATAAAAAAATATAAGCAATTCTCTAAATAAATCTTGAAAAGAAAAAATTTTTTTTTCCATTTTTTGTGGTTGACGTTTTTTTGGAAATAGCCATATGGTTTTTGTCTTAAAAAACTTATTTGACATTTGGAGATGTTAAACATCTGTCAGTTATTCCCTTAAGCTGTTAAACAAAAAAGCTTAAGGTGCTATCAGACGGGATGTATTTTACATATGTACTGTCACTTTTCTTACCCATATGTAATTCCGTCTGTATGTCAAAATTTCCATTTTACATACGATTTATAATTTTTGCTATCACACCTGCTTATGTTTTTCCTTATGACATAACCTATAAATGTAAACAAAAGCTGACTTTTGTTTACGTTTCAAAACAAACCAGCTGTATTGTTTATGTTTGCCACAGGAAAATAGAGCGTGTTCTAATCGAAAAAGTTACATATGTATTTCCACATGTATTTTACACATGCAAAGTTTCATATGTATCACCCGATGTGTACAACTTTTACAGATGGAAAATTTGACAGTACATATGTGAAATACATCCCGTCTGATAGCACCTTTAAATAGCAGATTCTTGTTTTCTTGAAAATTTCGAGTTTTGTGCTTACAACCGTAACCACGTAACTCCGATTTTTTTGTTTTAACCGGAAAAGTAATCAGTTAATACTGCCTTACAATTTTGCAATTTTGTTGTTTGGCGGATTATCGGAATTTTTCCTAATTCTCGGAATATAAAAGCATATATAGCAAAAAGTTTCAAATATTTGGTAAAAAAAAAAGTATTTTGTGTCTCCTGAAAAGTAGTTGTTTTTGAGTTACAAGGTTGCGGAAGAAAACCATCCAAATATGAGTAAACGTTTAATTCACTTGATTAAATTTTTATTTAAAACTGATTTTATATTTGAATAAATTGTTATGATTATTAGTCAACTTCTAAAACAGTCGATAGAAAATGTTTCAAAATAGTTAAGCTTTTTAAGTGCAAGCATTCCGTCTGTCTAGTCCTAAGTGTTAAGACATTTTTGAAAGTGCTTTAAACAAATTTGTTGAACAAAACTATTTTACATGAATTTCACATATCATTTAAAATGTTAACCTTTAATTATATGGTTGGATATAAATAAAGTTTATTTTTTGCTTTTTGTTTTTTTAAGCAAATAGATTAAATTAGTTGCACCGGAATATAAAATCTTTAACCTTTTTCTGTAAGACGAACAAAACAAAACTAAATTCATGGAAAGGCAATTCATTGCAGTTTTACAAACGTAAGACCAGTAGAGGCCTGAGAAATAATTACACATAACTTTTAATTAAAATATTTAAAAAATATAACAATTATGTTACACAGGGCTTCTTTGTCTCTTACAGGAAAGTAAAAGAACATTATAACGCTAATAACAAAGTGTTCAACTACCAGTTTTTGTGTGTGTGTTTTTTTTAAGATGTAGTGTGATTAATGGCAAAATTATACAAAAATCAAAAATGAATATGTTTTATTTTTTGTTTTTTCTTTGAAGAAGTAAGAAAAAACTCCACCCAGTTGTTGTTTTTTAGGAATGAAAAAAATGAACACAAGTCAAGGCAGCCAAGCCAGCCTGTCGAGCGAGCGGCCATCCAAAAAGTTCTTTATTAACATAATAATAAACCAAAATGGTAAATTATTTTCGTGTGATAAGAAAAGAAAAATTTTAACCCAATTATTAATAATAAATAATTTATATTGTTGTTATTATTTTCGGTTATAAAAAAAGAAAACCAATTAGTTTGGAGTTGACTTGTTTTTTAGGAGGTCCATTATATAGACCATTAAGAAATTGTAATTTTATGCGTGAATTACCCTGCACCCCACCTCTACAAAATGTGAATAATACTTGTAGTCAAAAATGGTAATATGTTTATTATTATAATAACTTTAAATGGAGTTTTATGAAATTTTCTTTAAGGTTTTATGAAATAATCATTTAACTAACAACGTCTGCTTTAATGCCGTAAAGGAACTTGCTGGAAATTGAATTTTGTAGTGCCATTAAGGTGTTTTCATAACTACATTTTCATTAATTTAAATGATGTACTTAAATAAATTATTTAATAAGCACATGATTCTTTAGCTACAAAATAAATTTTAACATCATGTCTACGTGCCTAAAATGACAGTGAGAGGAAAAAGTATGCGAACAAATATTTTAAAGTAGACAGGTTAAAAAAATTTGCAGTTAAAATATATAATGAAATTTTTTTGACAAACGCTTATCGATTACCAAATTTTTTTAGAAAAAAATTATCGATAATTTTATTTTTTTTCTAGAAAAAAATTTTCTATTAATGCATTTTATTTTTAGCAAAAATTAACAATAACTTTTGAAAGAGAAAAAATATCATTAATAATTTTCTTTTTATGAGAAAAATTAGCGATAACTATATTTTTCGATACGAAAATTATCAATAACTATATTTTTTTTTTCTTAAGAAAATGTAGTTAAATCACATTTTACTCTAGAAAACTGATCGAATACTTTATTCTTCTATAGAAAAATAATCGAAAACCAATGTAGTTATATACTAGAAAAAATTTACCGATAACTTTATTTTTCTATAGAAAAATAGCCGATAAATATATTTTTTTCGAAAAGAAAAATAACCGATAACTATATTTTTTCTATTGGAAAAAATCGATAACTAAATTTATCGATAACTAAATTTTTTCTATAAAAAAATTATCGATAACAATATTTTTTCTATAATAAAAAAAAATCTATAATGTTATTTTACTATATTATCGATAACTATATTTCATTATTCTAAACATATTTTAAATAAGTATGTATGTATATCTTTCCAAAGAAAATAATTTTCTATTGAAAATGGAAAAAAATCTTTATTTTCTCTGTAAAACAAACGATAACTTAAATGTTCTTTATAAATTATGAATTTATCGATAGCTTTTTTTTCTACACCCATAGCAGTCTGCATCGATAGAGACCTATAGAACGGCCTGCGCACCATCGTTAAGCTATCGGTCGAAATGAGGTCACACCTCTGTTTGCTTTTCACCAACTTTAAGTTTGATTTCGATACGATCCAACATGATGCCATCATTAGAGCGCCGAAGATGGAAGGCTGTAGGAAATATCGCCCAAAGAAAAATCGCCCAAAAAAATAAATGAAAAATCGCCCAAAAAAATTGCATGTAAAATTGGGCCTGATTTCATATGAAAAATGGCCCAAAATTTTTGGGCTATTAATCGTTATTGTTGGGTGATTTTTCGTTTTTTAAATTTGGGTGATTTTTCATAATGAAAAATCACCCAAAAATGTTGTATGAAAAATGGCCCAAAAAAATGGGCTATTTTTAAAATTCTACCATAATCTTACATAGCAGAGAAAACCATGTTTTATTATGGTTGCAAACAACAAAACTATTTTTCAAGAAACTAATTTAATCATTATATGGTTGTCGGCGACAATGATTTGGGTTAATTAAACATAATATCGGTAGAATTTTAAAAATGGCTTTGTAGCTGTTTCTCTGGGTGTATATATTAAATATATATATATCGAAAATAAGGATTTTCTCTTCTATGGTATAACAAATACTGGCTTCGCTAACTAAAGCTTCTCTGTATCGACGGCCTTCGGCCGGGCGCAAGGATTTTCTCCTCTATGGTATAACAAAGACCGGCTTCGCTAACTAAAGCTTCTCTGTATAGCCGGCCTTCGGCCGGGCGCAAGGATTTTCTCCTCTATGGTATAACAAACACCGGCTTCGCTAACTAAAGCTTCTCTGCGTAGTCGGCCTTGTTCGGAAACAAGGCAGTTTTTCGAAGCTTTACTTAGCGAAACCGGTTTTTGTTAGACCATAAAGGAGAAAATCCTTGCGCCCGGCCGAAGGCCGGCTATACAGAGAAGCTTTAGTTAGCGAAGCCGGTCTTTGTTATACCATAGAGGAGAAAATCCTTGCGCCCGGCCGAAGGCCGGCTATACAGAGAAGCTTTAGTTAGCGAAGCCAGTATTTGTTATACCATAGAAGATGAAATCCTTATTTTGGATATATATATTTAATATATACACCCGGAGTAAAAGCTATAAAAATATTTTATCCATATTATGTTTAATTTAACCAAATCATTGTCACCGACAACCATATTATGGTTAAATAAGTATCTTAAAAAAAATCACTTGAAATTTTAACGGTATTTTAAAAAAAAATGTACACATTTTTGATTATAAGTTAAGTTGCGGACGTTGCAAAGTGTAATAACGTCCTCGTCTTCGAAGGACATTATGACACTTTAAAAGTGTCCAAGGACACTACGACACTGGACGTTATGACATGTCACCTAAATTTATATGAATAATAAACACTTTTTTGCAAATTTAGTAATTTTTTTTTTTTTTTTTTTTTGGGAAAAATTCGTTTTTGCTTTTTGGGTCATTTTTCATTTTCTTTTTGGGCCCTTTTTCGTTTTTTTTGGGCAAAATTTCATATTTACCTTTTTGGGTCATTTTTCATGTTCGCTTGGGCGATTCTTCATTTGGGCGATTTTTCATTTTTTTTTTTGGGCCATTTTTCTTTGGGCGATATTTCCTACAGCCAAGATGGAAAGGTATTCCAAGGCAAATCATTATCTGTTTTAACCGCGTGTTTCAGGAGGATTTCTGCTCAATCTTACATGAGGCACGAAGTAGTGATAGTACTGTTATCATGAAAGGCGTAAGGCAATGATACATTCTATAGGCGCTCTTGCTCACGCAGTTCTAAATGTCATGATGAGGCAAGCCATTAGCTTAAGTAGATAATATGCTTTATTTGTCCGAATTTTATGGTCGGGACTATGGTCAATATCACCGCTATCGAGAGTGGTATGATCAATGTAAGAAAACGAGATTAATGGTTTAGTTCAAGTGTGTTGCTCATTCCACAACTAAGGGAAGCACAGCTGAGTGCCATCGTGCGCGTCCATAGCAAAAAGTAGAAGATTACAATCAGCGGTGCAGGCTTAGAACCTCACAGTGTCTCCGGATAACAACAGACTATTGACAAGCTCACGATACCTGGAACGTCAAGGTGAGCCTTTAAGTCACTAATAGACACTAACTAACAGCGTCCGTTCCCCATGTTAGGGTGGATGGAGTCGGCTCTTGCAACAAGCGGCCTGATATGTATATGACTGTATCCCATGCTAGCAGCCCC
This sequence comes from Pollenia angustigena, assembly GCA_930367215.1. Classification (NCBI taxonomy): domain Eukaryota; kingdom Metazoa; phylum Arthropoda; class Insecta; order Diptera; family Polleniidae; genus Pollenia; species Pollenia angustigena. The sequence goes on from OV884060.1 coordinate 207,760,565, forward strand.
AGTTCCATGATCAGATGAAGAAGCCCAATCAGCTACTAAGCTCCTTATGATTAAGGACTTATTCGTGGTAATAATTAAGTTAATCCTGATAAGGGGTATCCATGTAACATATTTTTAGGAGATTTGTTTAAATTCAAGCGACTTAAAAATAAAAGCCATGGGCAATTATAGTCCTTACCTAACAATGAAGTTTTCCTTCGTTCTGACAAATTTTGCATCGATACCAAGACTTGTAGTGTTTTTTTTTTTTTGTGAGGGCTAAGAGGTTTTTGGATTTATGTATCAAATTTTGTATCAACACAAATAGTTTTTAGAAAAACATTTACTTGACTCAAAGTTTATTGAACCTTTAACCATATGTATATATAAAAGATATACCTAGTTATGGACCCATATCAAATAAAAAAATAGAGTGGTTAATTGTATTTAAATAAAAAGTTACCCCAGACCGTGACTATAATTTTTTAGAGATATACGGGCATGTTTTAAAATCGAATTGAAGTGGAATTGATAACGAACGAGATTTTAAGTTCAAATATTTACAAAATGACCGTTGTTTTTCCTGTTTTTAAGAGTTGTTCTTGTAAAGATAATTGGTACTCAAATAATTAAATTATCAAAATGGAAAATTATTAAGAACGCTTTATACAGGATCGTTTTTAAAATATAATCGTTTTTAAATCCACTTCATTTCAATTTTTATATCGTGTCTGATAAAAGAATATTCAAGCCAATTTCGGCAAATAGTTTGTACGAGGGATTGCTAACAAGAAGTTGTCACGAATACTGGGATTTCAGCAGCGTAAAAATTTTTAAGCACACTGTTTTCTTACAATGTTAAAGCAGTTCTTTAGACATTTTATAATAAAAGTAACATGAAAATCATTTAGTAGTAGAATATAGTATTTAGGCACAACTTTGGGGATATTCACACTACGTTTTAGCTGTCACGTCTTGAGTTTTTACGAAAGAGAGGAAGAAATCGTTTTATATTTTTCTTTCCAAAAAAACTCAAGACTTGACGACTAAAACTTGAAGAGTGCAAACCAGCATAAAGAAGTCAAACGGACCTTTGCAATGGTTATGGTTTTATCTAGTAAATCGGCAATTTTATATACACCTACATATATCTAAGATCTAAGAACTACCGAGAGACATTTTGTGTGACTTCTACCACCTTTTAGTCAGACTTCGAAAAAAACAGTACATTATCGAAGTGAATTTTTTGAAAACACAATCTCTTACTTATTTTGTGAAATTGAATTTGTACACAAACAAAATACAGTACACAACGACACTATGATAACATTATTCTCTTATTTTAGCGTACGTGAATTGTTCTTTTATTGTACGCGTTCTTTTTTACGTAAACACATATTGAATTTTTAACATACATGTTGTGCTGGCCATACTTTTGCTGCATTTGGTTTTCTTTTTCATAAATGATATTGCATGTTAAAGAGGTCACGTGAAAATACAGAGCGCGCACGCTTAAATCCCACAACACGTATGCTTAAGCAAGATCAGTACGTTATCTCTTCTTTTTTTTGTTCGTCAGCCCAAAATCATTGTGTACCGTATTTTGTTAATGTGCAAATTCACTAACACAATTTCTTTTAAAATTTGAATTTTTGTATAAAATGTGTATGTGTACTTTTCATGAAAACATTCGCTACGGTACACTAACGTGACGTACCTTAGTTTTTTTAGCTCTGCTTTAAGTGCTACATGTTCCGTTGGCTCTGCTTTAAGTGCTATATGTTTCGTTTGGATTAGAGTTGTGTGTTTGAAAAGTCGAATGGCTCCTGTTAGTTTTGTGTGTCTTTCTCTAATCAACGTAGAAGTTTATGTATCTTTTTATTCAACGATATTTTTTAACCCTTTCCAAACTCCATTCAAGTTTTAAGCCAAACTGTGACTTTCCTTCATGTTTTATGTTAAATACAAAGAAAAAACCACTCGTTTACTTAAACAATATGATTAAGCTTTTTAATATTCAATATTATTTAGAATCTTGTTTAGTTTTAATTCTATTTTTTGTTTTAATTTTTCTATTTTTTTACACTTAACTAAAAAAAAGCGTCTAAGAACCATTAATTTTTTTCTAATTTCCTTTTTGAGAAAGTGTAGCAAGCAGCACTGAGATTTAAAAGAAGTCATAAAATTTTATTAAACCAAACCACAAATTACTGAAAGATTTCAATGGCGATAAAAATAAAGTGTAATAATTGTAATAAAGATTTTATTACACTTAAAAGTACAATTAACTGAAAGGCGAGCATTAACAAAGTTAATTGAACTCAAAGAATGACTAAAGAATGGCATTAAAAAACCGGCTTGAGAATTGTAAAAAGCTTTATAAATTATATATATTTTGTTAAAAAAGCAATTACTCTAATTAAAGTGATAACAAGTAAGAAAGTATAGTCGGTCAAGCCCGACCATATGATACTCTACACCACAGTATTTAAAAACATATCATGCTTATGTGTCCATGCAAATATGGATTTATCTATGTTTATAAACTTCATGAAAATCGGTTTGGAAGTTTGTGAGAGGCAGTAATTGCCTCCTACCTCCACTTGTGGACCTATTTTTTAAAAACTTTATAGATTATGTGTCTATGTAGATATGGCTCTCTCTATGGTTTAAATTTCATTAACATCGGTTTGAGAGGAAAAAATTTCCCCCTATCTTCCCTCGTGGTCCGATTTTTTCTACAAATTTATACATTTTGTGTCCCTATATATATGGTTCTATCTGTTTTAAATTCCATTAAAATCGGTTTGATAGTTTCTGAGAGGAAAAAATTTCCCCCTATCTTCCCTCGTGGTCCTCCGATTCGGCCCATTTTCAATAGGCTTGGTCCTTGTGCCAATAAGAACCTAAGAACTAAGAACCCAAAATTTATCAAATTATCTCCAAAATTGCGACCTGTACTTTGCGCACAAGGTTACATGGACAGCCAGCCAGCCAGCCGGACGGACATCGTTAGTTCGACTCAGAAAGTGATTCTGAGTAGATCGGTATGCTTTAAGGTGGGTCTAGGACCAATATTTTATGGCGTTACACACATCAGCACAAATGCATAATACCCTCTCCACTATTGTGCTGTGGGTATAATAATAGTAAAAAAATTATCTACGAACAATTACGAAATAATCGCCTTTTATGTAATTGTCAAAAAACCGGAGCCGGTTTTGATCTGATATTTTAATTTTGATTAAACACACATCCATAGCAAAGGCGCACTGGAGTTTAAGTTTTAAATTTATAATCAAAAGATGTACAAGGGGCAAAGGCATAGCTGCCAGGCAAAATGTGTAAAAGAGCGGAAAATTGAGAACAACAAATCGTTAAACTTGACTCGTCACAAAAATCGTTATTTTAAAATGCAATTTTTTTTGAAAAGTTTTAGCTGTTTTCAGTTTGTTTTAATTTAAATAAAAAAAAATCAGAGGTACGAAAACTAGCTGCCATTTTCTTCCTCTCTTTAATGGCAAAAAGCTTTATCGAAAAGAAAAAAGATTTTAATTAAAAAAAAATATATAAATATTTTAGTTTTCAGTGCATAAATAAGTTTATTTATATGCCCACTTGGCATTTGCCACTATGTGAACTTTTAAACGTTTTCAACAGCTGTTATTTGAAATGTCTCCACCGTCTAAAGTCTGAGTCAACGCGTCTCTTGTCTGTCTTTATGCCTTGTGGCTGGAAGGAGGAAATTGTCTTTATTTGCAATTTAGCACGCACTCTAAGTACATAATAAGAAGAAAAGGAAAATAGCATGGAATTATTTGTGTTTGCAAATATGTAGTAAATAATAGTTTTGTATGTATGAACAGTATTTTATGACAGTCTTAAGTAAAAATAATTTTCAATACTTAATTTTTAACAATATGAATATGGGCATTTCCACAGAAAATTCTACCTTTTGTCACGTTACGCCACCAAGCATTTTAAATTGTTTCTCAAAGAAAAATATTGTATTATTTCCTTTTTGGTGTTTTGGTGTAAAGGGAAGAAAGAGGGGAAAAATGTTAACCACCTGGGTTTTTAAAAAAATACTCAATTGCTTGGTGGCGTAACGTACCAAAAAAAAGAGCTTCTCTGTGGATGAATCCATATGTTAGTGCGGATGAAAGGGGAAAACATTTAAATTACAAAGCTGATAAAGCTAATTACCTTAAAATGGATTATTTTATTTCAAAACTCAACAATTCAAAACGCAACAATATTAATTTCAAAATATTACACCTTAATTTTTTCTTAAATAATAGTTAGTATTATGGTAATTTTGTTGCACTATTTATGGCTTTTAATCCAAATTTTCAATATTTTTAATCAGGATTAAGTTCATTAAATTTAATTTTCATTAAATTATTTTTAAGAAGAAAGGAATTTTTCAATATGAAAATTAATTAAAATTGTTTTTGATAATCATTCATTCTTGACTGACCTGAGATTCGAACCCCTGACATGTTTCGATCGCTACCACTTGATGTCCTCAGAGGGATTTGCCGTCTTACACTCGCAGCCATCGACGACTGCTGACGTCAATAGTCAAACATCAATCCCTAAACCTAATTGTATTTTATTCTTTGGTAGATCGAAATTTGCTTTTTTTAATGATTATCAATTTTTTTTAATTGATTTTACATGTTGTTCCTTTTACCTCTGTTTTTTCGTACTTTTTGTCAAGAATTCTTCTTGAAGTCCAAAGTAAATTTTTAGTTTTTTCATGTATGTCTTTCTTTTTCTTGTTGACCTTTTTCAGCACAACTTCAAGGACAAATGTACACATAGAGCTCGTGTCTTAGCTTTAACAGTAATTAGTATTGTGGTAATTTTGTTGAACTATTTATGGTTTTTAATCCAAATTTTCAATATTTTTAATTAGACTTAAGCCTGGGTTCGAATCTCAGGTCAGTCAAGAATGAATGATTATCAAAAACTATTTTAATTAATTTTCATGTTGTAAAATTCCTTTCTTCATAAAAATAATTTAATGAAAATTAAATTTGATGAACTTAAGCCTGATTAAAAATATTGAAAATTTTTCTTAAATTCTATTATTTAATTAAAATTTGGAAATGCGAGAAATTTTGCAAAATAGTTCAAAATACTAAACAAATTAAAATATACTTATTCTTCTTTACATGACATGTCATGCTATTATTCGCTCTTTGCAAAAAAGCAGCGGCTAAATTACGGCATTCGATATCAATTCCCATTAAAATTGTATTGTAATTTCGGTCGAATCCCGTAATTTGGCCCCAGTTCTTTTATCGCAAAATCTGCAGGTTGCCCGAAAGATGGAAAAATGTTACTTTTTACGATGGCCAATAATTTACATAAATTTATAATTAACACCTAGAGAAAAAACATGTCTAAATATGGTCACCTCCAACAAAACTATTTTTAAAGGACATTTTAAACATGTTATGTTTAATTTAACCATATTATTGTCAGCGTCAATCATATTATGGTTGAATTAGTCCACCATCAAGAAAATACAACCATACTATGGTTCCTTCCGAACATGTTATGATTAAAAATAACAAAAATATGTTTAACACTTATAATAGCGTGGTTGGTTTTCAAGAATAGCATGTTTGTCTTCGAAAAGAGGAAAATACTATTGTTAATTTATAAACAAACTATTGTCATATTTAGTTTTAACATGTTTATAGGCAACCATAATATGGTTGTGGTTTCTTGATGGAGGACTAATTCAGCCACAATATGGTTGAAGGTGATGATAATATGGTTATATTAATCATAATATGTTTAAAATTTCTTTTTAAAATAGTTTTGTTGGAGGTGACCATATTTAAAAATGTTTTTCTCTGCGTGTACCTAAATTTGACAATAAACGCTCAAAATTTGCCAAAAATTCTGCATATTTAAGTTATACAGTGTTTGGTTTTTATATTTTTTTTTTTTTTTAATGTTTAATATCCCAGTAAAAACTTCGCCTACTTTTTCAAAATGAATAGCTTCTTTAACTCATTATTTTGTAGATTTCTTCTATAACTACATCTATAACAACTTCTATAACTACTTTTTTCTGGATGTATGCAGGTAAAAACAAGTTAGAGTGCTACAATCCGCTGTGCCGAATCTTATATACCCTTCACCATTGTGCGAGTAGAATAGAGAGCAACTAAATAATTTTTACATATACATATACATACATATTTACAATACTTACAACTTCATTATAAATGAAATTTAAAAAGCGATAACTGGTAAATATCGATACCTTCCCGTAAGAATGTATTAAGCGACATTTCTAAAATTGTGTAGGAAACGAAAAAAACGTCTCATTTAGTTATTTATTTTTCGGATTTTATTGAAAGAAACATATTTGGAAAGCGATTTTCAGAATACAAAACATATTTAAAAATGTGGCGTAGCATAATTTCTTTGGCGGATAATACAAATTACAAGGTGCAACATTATTCCAGTGAGAAAACTTGACGGTTGATACAATTTTATTTTCACTCTAGTTTCCTTTGCATCCATGATAGGGCAGCGAAACCCAGGCCAAAATGTGGTGCTTAACTTCTAGTATAGTTCCACATCAAAAAGTCATTTTCGAAAAAAGTGTCGCTTAATACATTCTTACGGGAAAGTATCGATATTCTTTATTATGAAATAATAAAGAAGGGTGATAGCGAAAATCATATTGGGCATTATGCTAGTATATGTAAACAAATACGAAGGGGGGTGAGGCGATAGGAAGAAGAGACGACAACCGGATTTGAACTTCCCTTTGCATAAGGACCCAGAATATATATAATTTATAGGGTGTAGGACCTTCGGTGAAGGGTATAAAAAACAATCTTAATTATAAAAAAAAAGAGTAATATTTGGGATTTCAGTACTTTGGTCATAACTCTGCTATTTCTTAACCGATTTGACAGATTTATATACCGACGTGTTAAAGGAGAAATTTGCCAGTTATTTTGGCTATAAAACGTGGACTCGGGAAGATCTATGGTTCCTGAAAATGGATATTTTTCAAAAAAATAATAATAATATTTTGGTCATAACTTTTTCGTATCTGAACCGATTTTCCCGAGTTTTTGAGAAAATATTTTCTATTAAAAATTTCCGATCTTCTGATATATAAGGCGTAACCATAGGTCATATAACAGTCAAAAAATTCAGGTTTTTATAAAATTTTAAATACTTTTTGTATGAGAGGTACCACGCCTACTTCTCCAATCCCGCCCACATTTTGTAGGATGGTGTATATTTATAACCTAAAGGTTTGTACCTAATTTTAAAGCTTTGGCTCTTGCCGTAATACAAATACAACAACCACAAGGGATTTTTTGGAAAAATTAGAGGCAGTCGTGGTTTTTTGGTCATATCTCAGCCATTGTTGGACCGATCTGGCTGAATTTCAATAGCAAGAAATGGTGGACTATATGTGACATAAATATAAAACAAAGTAGCCGCTATCATGTCTGGAGTCTCCGGAAAACACATATCAAACGTAAGACGGTCAGACGGACGGACGGACGGATATCGTTAAATCAACTTCTCTCCTCATAAGGACCCAGAATATATATACTTTATAGGGTCTAAGATCAATATTGCAGAAATTACAAACGGAATGACAAACTTATATATACCCTTTCCCACCTGTGGTGAAGGGTATAAAAATAATGACTTACATTTTAATGCGTTCATTTTGGGACATCCATTGTAAAATTCATTGGTTCTTTCAGTAGAATTGTAAGTAGTGCTCTTATGTTTTTCTGATTACTCAACACATTATTTTGTAGGCGAAGTAAAAAAAAGAAAAAAAAATTTGGGGTTTTTGAAGCACTACAGAGAAAAAGCGCATACTCAAGCGCTTCAATTAGAGAGCTCTTATAAAGCAGTAAATAATAACGAATAAAACATACAAAAAGCTGCTATTTTAGTGCTGACAACGAAGAGGGGTTTTAAGCGAAAAAAAAAATATATTATGGTTTACGAAAATGATTGAAAAAAGACATTTAAACAAGTAAAAGCAAATTTTAATGAATATGTTAATGTAGTTAGCCCTTAAAAAAGCACTCTAGGAGCGCTTTGTTTGCATGTTAAAAGAAGCGCTTATTGCCAGCAGAAAATAGTCCTCCAAACCGGGAACACCCCATACAAAAATCAGGCATAGCAGCACGTTTTTTACTGGGATATATATAAGTTTGACTTATTGCTGGCTTATCGACGTACACCTTCTCTTTCAAATAAACGCAAAGAAAGAAGTCCAACGGTGTCAAATAACATGATATTGGCGGCCAATTGACATCGCCACCACGTGAGATAACACGGCCATTGAATTTGTCGCGCAAAAGATCCATTGTTTCATTAGCAGTGTGGCAAGTGGCACAGTCCTGTTGAAACCACATAACGTCCACATCCATCTCTTCCTATTCGGGCCGTAAAAAGTTCGTTATCATCTGACGATAGCGAACACCATTCACAGTAACTGCCTGACCGGCCTCATTTTGGAAAATTACGATGCCGCCAGCCCATAAACCGCACCAAACAGTCACTCTTTGTGGGTGCATTGGTTTTTCTACAATTACTCTTGGATTATCATTCGCCCAAATGCGGAAATTCTGTTATTGACGAATCCACTGAGGTAAAAATGTGCCTAATTACTGAATCACGAAGCCTGAATAAGTTTAACGCGTTGCGCAATTGTGTATCTTTCCATGGCTCAAATTGAGTTAGTCTGAAATTGAGAAATATCAAATTAAATGCAGGAAAAACTTGACGTTTAGGTGTGGTTCACATTCAACATCGGCCTTTAAAATTAAACCACCAGAATAAAACGCCAGCTATTTTTGCCTTCTGCATGCTGGCGCCAGTTGGGGACACCAAGTACTGTTAGGTTTTGTTGTACCTGGAGCTTCCACACAGAAAAAATTTTCTCCAATATTTTTTCAATTAATTCAATAATGCTGTTTCAAACAATTTTTTTAATTGTTCCAATTAATTTCCCTGAATTGAAAATAAAAATTATAATGTTTGTGTGTATATTTGCAAATATGAAAACATACACACAAACTTTAAAATATTAAAAATGTTCAAAAAATTTTTTAATTGTTTCAATTAACTGTGTTGATTGAAAAAAATATTTTAATTTGTGTTTACGTTTTATTTAGCCTCTTTTTCTGGTGGTCACATTTCAATTAAACCTATTGATTGAAACTGAACAGCAAGAAAAGCTCAAACTAATAAACGGGTTAATTGATAAGATCAATTTGTTTGCTGGCGGAAAATCAGTACAGAATTTAATTAATAGTACAAATTTCTAACAAATACGTTGATTAAAGTTGATTTGTAATTTTTTCTGTGCAATGTTGATTGGGTCGCCCTTTTCTGCGTTGCGAACCGTTGCAATAAGCCTCATCGTCTTATGGAAATCAAAATTTGGCGATAAAATGATTTTGAAAAACGGACCTTCCACTTGTCCTCCAAGATCGTGCGAGATGACACCTTTTGATTATTTCCCGTGTGACTACTTAAAATCACTGGTTTATGATAATAAACCAGCAATAGGTGACGCCTTGAAGGCCATAATTTTTCGTGTTATTCGAGACAAACGGCCAGCATCGCTATAGAATTCAAATGTAATTTGTTTGCATATGACTAACTCTTAAAAACAACATTTTACAAGAATATGATATATGGCAATATTTTAGCACATATGGCATATATGGCAATACATTAGCCTTGAAGAAAGTTTTTTTCTAAAATTAATATTAAAGAATATAATTAAGAAAATAACAAGAAAATACCAAACATTTTTTATACGTTTTATAGATATAAAAAGGGTATTTAATGTCAAGTAGCCAAATTTTGAAATCGATGCCTTTCGATTTGGATGAAATTTACCCCATGGTTAGTCCTATTTGATAGTAGTTTAGGCACAAATTTTCAACAAGATCCGTCAAAAAGTTTCAGAGTTAGAAGGGGGTCAAAGTTCGCCATATAGGTGTTCTTTCTCATCCATGTAATTTATTACCTATTGGTGTTAGCAAAATTTGTCTCAAGTTGCTTAGAGTCATAACTTTTTGAGTCATGACTTTTTACTTAAACTAAGCCACACATAAATTTAAAATAAGAAAATTTTGGCTTGGACGAGAATGGTGCAAAATATTTTTAGTTCAAGCAATATTTTGTGGTCCTTTAGTAAATAATTCTTTCCGTGTATTTCCCCAAGAAAGCCTAATTTTTATACCCTCCACCACAATTAGTTGTGAAGAGGGTATATTCAGTTTGTCATTCCGTGTGAAACTTTTTTACTATTCATCTCAGACCCTATAAAGTATATATATTCTGGGTCCTTGAGTAATTTTATGTCGATTTAGCCATGTCCGTCTGTCTGTCCGTCTGTCCGTCTGTTGAAAACACGCTCACTTTCGAAAAACTCAAAAGAAATCAACAAACTTGGTGTCAAATTGCTTGTAGTTATCCTAAGCAGTTTGGGATTGAAATTCAGCAAAATCGGTTCAATAGGATCTGAGCTATGAATCAAAATGTGGAACCACCACCTAAAAAAAATTGATAATTTTGTTACAAAAACTAACATAAATGGTGGAAAAATGCACAGAATGATATAAGAATTTGCAACAATTCGTTTTATTCAACTGGAAATCACGCTGTGAAATTTCGTGAAGATCCGTCAATAATTTACCCTAGGCCCCATATAAGCCCTACTCCCGGAAATCAGAATATTAAGCCTAAAACCCTAACTAACAATGCTATCATTACAAATTTTGGCAAGTCACAGTTACATAGGACTAGAAATTAAACTGTTAAGTTTCGTGAAGATCGGTCCATAATTTACCATAGGCCCCATATAAAACATACTTCCGGAAAACATTTTAGTACGCCTAAAAACGTAAAAAATAATGCTATCATAACAAAATTTGGTACATCAAAATTTTATTGGACAAGAAATAAAATTGTGTTATTTCGTGAAGATCGGTCCATAGTACGCCTAAAAACGTAAAAAATAACGCTATCATATCAAAATTTGGTACATCAAAGTTTTATTGGACAAGAAATAAAATTGTGTTATTTCGTGAAGATCGGTCCATAACTTACCCTCGGCCCCATATAAAACTTACTCCCGGAAAACAGTTTAGTACGCCTAAATCCGTAACCAATAATGCTATCATAACAAAATTTGGTACATCAAAGTTTTATAGGAAAAGAAATAAAACTGTGTAATTTCGTGAAGATCGGTCCATTATTTACCCTGGGCCCCATATAAACCCTACTCCCGGAAAACAGTTTAGTACGCCTAAAACCGTAAAAAATAATGCAATCATAACAAATTTTGGCCCGTCACAGTTTTATAGGACTATAAATGATACTGTGAAATTTCGTGAAGATCGGTACATAATTTACCCCAGGCCCCATAGAAACCCTACTCCCGCAAAACAGTTCAGTACACCTAAAACCATAATTAATATTGCTATCATAACAGAAATTGGTACGTCACAGTTTTAAAGGGCTATAAATGACGCTGTGAAATTTCGTGATGATCGGTCCTTAACTTACCCTAGGCCCCATATAAACCCTACTACCGGAAAACAGTTTAGTCGCCTAAAACCATAATTAATAGCAAATCGTAACAGTTTAAGATAATAATAACATCATACAGATATCACTCCTTAAACATTCGAACTGTCGGTGGAGGGTATCAAAGATTCGGCACAGCCGAATATAGCACTCTAACTTGTTTTTTAAATGAAAACCCCAAACCCCAAATCAAATTTGTATCCCTTTTAGCAACAAGAAAACCCCTAATTTGGGGTCAAACCCCCAAAGCTGGCAGCCCTGCTTAAGAGCACCTTTTACAAAACTCTCTAAAGAGAAGTGTATAAAAGTTTACAAAATAATGAGAGAATTGTTGCCCAATTCACAAGCCCTTGTTAACGTTGTATTCATTGTCTAATCATCTTAATTATACAATGTTGTATTTCTGTTGATTGTAATTTACATGCAAAAGTGTTGTCTTAATATACGATTGAGTTATACATGTTCTGAAAAATGTTGTAATAATAATGTGTGTTTAAATATGAAAAACTGAACCCCAACATCTAAATAGACACTTTGACTTTAGCATTCTCTCAATCACGTACATACATTTTTACCAAAAAAATTCTTCGGCTTACTTCAAACGGACGTTGATTTAGAAAACCACTTCCATGGAATTTCATAAAACTGTAAATGTTGTCAATAAATTATGATAAGGAAAGGACAAAAAAAAATTAAAGTTTGCATTAAAATGTTTTTTAACACTTGGAAAACACAAAATAAATGCAAAATCTTCAAAATGAAGAAACACTTGTTGCAACAGAACAACCAACATCAACTCACAATTATTTTTAAAGAACAACAAAGACGAACAAGTGCAAGATTATCTCAAAATGCACACACCAACACCATCGAGAATGATTGAGTAGTGAAGAGAGGAAATGGAGAGCAAAAAGGACCACCCAGATATATTTTGTTAAGATCATGTGGTTTAATCACCCACAATCTTAATGTAATGTTGGTCAGTTAGTAAACTGATCCCTTTTTATTAATGTTACAACAACAAACACCCAACACAACACAACACATTGTACCGTCTACACATAACTACATACATACATCAATCCATCTATTTATGGCTCTTTATCTCATCTACTTAACTCCATGTGATTCCTTTTTTTTCTTTTGTTTCGACTGGTTGGCCGGTTGTCGGTCGGTTGGTTTTTTCATTTTGTTGCATCTTTTTGAAAATTGTATGTTCAATGTTTTGATCACTGCCGACATAATTGTTTTGACAACAACAATGACAATAACAACAGAAAATACATAAACATACATCACCCTGAACACAAACAACAATAACAGCTAAATGGTACTTCTTTTCTTTATTTATTGAAAAAGGACATGCTGCACAGTGGGTTATTTCATTATTATTAGTGAAAAAGATTCGATCTTCTAAATTGTGATTAAAAGTATATTTTTTTAAAAATATTACATTTTTGGATTGATTTTGGGATACATCAGGAGAAGTCCTATGCTCCACTTTTTGTTAAACTGACTCCGATTCGTAATTTCTAAGATGCCGATGTGTCATCCCATTGATGGCATTATTTCACCAGATGGTAATTTGGCCAAGTGATGTTAAAGCTGACATCGCAATGATAAGAAGTGTCATGGGTTCAAAAACGAAGACATTGGTCTTAGTACTGAATACATCAGCGTTATGACGCCTTTTCTATCAGTTTTCTCCTAGCGTTCTACCGGATTAAGCGGTGTCAGATATCTGGCCTGGTCAGCTGCGGTCTATAAAATATCGGCCAGTTTTAAGCCCCAGACAAGCTATTGACGGCAACTAAAGTGTTGCCATGGAGTTTGTAGGGATCATCTTAAGGACATCTTTTCTTCTGGTGCTACATCCTCTTGCGAAACCAGCTGCAGTCAATAACTGCAAAAAGACAAAATTGGCAGTTCTCAGGAGATCTTCACGCTCTCTTGCGATCTCGGCTGGCCAGAGATCGCGTCTGGTACACCAGGAGTCAGTAGCCCATGGTGAGTTGACACACGACTGACTATTTGTTCGGGCCTCCGTTAGTATGATTCTTGCGGGAAATGCTTTCTGTCTTTCGGGAAGATTGTCTTTGCGGAAGTTATGCTTTTATATTAAATAAATACTTTCGGGGATCACATGGTGGTTATGATTCACTACCCAAAGTCGCGGAAAGGGATACCTTGAAATTTCACTTAAGAACAAATTTTTCATCACTAGTGGGAGGGTTTAGGTTTAAAAGAGCGTGATGAGGTCCTTTTTGAGGTTAAAAAAATAGGTTTAAAGAAATAAACTCCTCTCGATCAATGTTGAGGTGGGAACTATTTAAGCTGACTTTTTGAACTGACCATAATTCTTAAGAATTAAAATATATGAAACGAAAATTTGGCTCTATTTTGTCGAAATCTCCCATTTTAGTAGAAATTTCTTTTAGCTAATTTTTGTTCTTCTTTTAGCACACTGTGCGCTACATATTTTCAATTGAAGTCATGTGATAGTGTGTGAGAGAGTTGTGATCAAAACAACAACTCACTGACTTAACAGAAACAATAGTAATAACAAGAGTTAAATGAAAGAAAATAAAATTAATGGCACACAACACAGACACACACACACACAGAACATTCTGTCAAAAGATGTTGTAATAAATGGATTCTTATCTCATTATGACTCTGCACATGTTTCTTTTATTGTTTTTGTTTTTTTATTTAATTTAAAATCTTCTTCTGTTCCTGTTTCACCAAAGAACAAGAGAAATTGTTCTTTAAAACCGATCGGTATATCCTACCAAAACGTGTGCATGCAGTGAAAGTGCAATTGATACCAACAGGTCTTGGAATTATCGGACATTAGAGAAGCTGAGTCGGCAAAATTTCATTAAATCAAAGTACCAGTAGGGGTTTTCAAATTTGTTATTTCTAATGGTGGGTTTTTTTTTGTTTTACTTTTTCGTTGCCCTTTTTTTGGTAGAAGTCATTATTATTTTACAACAATATTGTTAAAAAACTACGAAATTTTTTTGTTTGGTTTTTGTTTTTAGTTTGACATTTAGGCTCTGATTTATTTATCGAGCTTATGAACTATTCCAAATCCAATGTTTAAAGTAATTTTTTTTAATTGATTAAATTTATTTAGAGATATAGAAACGCCATGGCATGGATCGGGAAATGTTCACGATCGGAAAATTTCATAATAGAGTCCTATTAAAACTAACCGTGCACTACGACTTTTTGCAATAAATCCATTTTTTAACACTAGTCACAGTCTGATGCTAAAATCCCTCATTAAAGTGCTTTTCCGTGCTGCATGTGGTAATTTTTTAAACTTAGAAACATTTAATTAAAGGTGCGGGGCTTGAGTGAATAATAACCTATAAGATGAAAAATGTTGGTACTTTTTATCTTTCAACTGGAACTTTTAGAAATTTCGTTAATATTGGGCATAGACACGCAAAATTTACCATGCAATGTCCTGAGAGGATAAGAATCCGCAAGAGAAATCTTTTTGGTACTTTTTTGGAAAGATATTTTTGGTACTTTTGTTCTTTATCTGGTACTTTTTGAATCGCTATTAATACTGCACTTAGAAACATAAAATTCTGCATACAGAGTCCAGAGTGAATCAGAAACTTAAAAAGGATACTTTTTGGTACTTTTTTGTTTTTCACTTGGTTCTTTCAGATTTTTGTTATATCGGGTGATTTTTTTATCTATTATCTTTTTGGCAACACTGGTTTAAACAGCTGGCGCACGTTTCGTGTTTTGTTTCACTGTCAAACATCTTAAGTTTGGTCTATAATTTAACCATGAATCGTCTTACAAACGAACAACGCTTGCAAATTATTGAATTTTATTATCAAAATGCGCGCTCTGTTAAGAAAGTTCATCGCGCATTTCTTCCATTTTATGGTCAGCTCATTTTTGGCTCAATGGGTACGTTAATAAGAAGAATTGTCGATTTTGGAGTGAAGATCAGCCAGAAGCATTGCAAGAGCTACCAATGCATCCAGAAAAAGTCACAGTTTGGTGCGGTTTATGGGCTGGTGGCATCATTGGACCGTACTTCTTCAAAGATGATGTGAATCGTAACGTAACTGTGAATGGTGAGCGCTACCGTGAGATGATATCCAACTTTTTATTAAGATTTTTGTATGACGTGCTAAATTCCCAATTTTCCATATTTGATAAATACACCGAAATTTATTGTTGAGGGAAAGCTTGCCTCTATGCGCATTTCACTGGTTGCTTAGGCCAGATCATCAGGAAACCTTTTCCAAAGATTTAAGAAAAGCTAAAAATATTATACAAATAAAACCCTAAAGCGAATAAGAATTTTAAACACTCAAAGTCTTACTTGTAACAATATCAAAGCTTAAACAAAACACCAACAATAAACAGTGAGTTAATCTTTTCTTACATCCCCCTACAATTGGTTGGGTTCTTTCCGACTCGAATTGTAGTTGTAAGTGGGTAAAAAAAAAACAAAATTAAAAAACAAATTGCTTCATTATATTGTCTTCGCAAAAAAAAACAATTTGGCAATTCAGTTTTCTGCACGGGCACATGCAAGTATATTATCAAAGTTATTTACGGGAATACAAAATTTACTATTAAGATTTTTGTATGACGTGCTAAATTCCCAATTTTCCATATTTGATAAATACACCGAAATTTATTGTTGAGGGAAAGCTAGCCTCTATGCGCATGTCACTGGTTGCTTGTTTTGCCCAAAATACAAGAGCTTGACTTGCATGACATGTGGTTTCAACAAGACGGTGCCACACACGCTTAACAATGGACTTATGGAGAGGCGAGTTCGGTGAACATTTTATTTCACGTTCGGGACCGGTCAATTGGCCGCCTAGATCGTGCAATTTAACGGCTTTAGACTATTTTTTGTGGGGCAATGCTAAAGCTCATGTCTATACACACATGCCCGCTTCAATTGACGCATTGGAAGACAACATTAAAGCATTTATTAATGAGATACCGTCCGAAATGTTGGAGAGAGTATGCCAAAATTGGACTAAGCGGATGGACCATTTGAGGCGCAGTCACGGTCAACATTTGCATGAAATAATCTTCGAACATTAAATTATATGGACCGTACTATCGATTCAAATAAAGATTTCATGAATTTTTCTGAATTTTTAAACATACACGGACTTGAGTCTCTCGCCAAATCGATCCACTGAGACGGAAAATAAAACAAATGCTTGGAACATGTAAACTCATTTATATTTATGTTTTTTTCTTCATATTTACATAAATAAAAATGATTGAATTTCGACCACTGCAGTGCACTGGGCAAACACTAGTCATTTTAATTTTAATTACTTTTTGTTTTCCTTTTTTTATTATTTTATTTGAACTTTTACAAATTCTCGAATTGAAAAAATTAAAAAAAAAAACGATAGTCTATATTAAATTCGAAAACATTAAGTTAATTAGAAATAATTTCTTATTTACCTAAAACATGATATAAAAAATTATAATAATTACCTCTTTCCGTTTTCAATCTAGAAAAAAAAATAATTAATGATTTTCAACTAAAATAAAGACAACAATGATTTTAAGGTAAAAAAAAACGAAATAAATTTTAGAAATTTAAACAGTTCATTAAAAATCAGGCAGCTGCTTATTAAAAAAAATATTGAAAACAAAACTTTATTTTCAAAATTTATGATCAAAGTAAATAAACGAATCAAAAAAACAGTGGCTTATGGTCTTACAAAAAAAAAAAACCTACAACTGAGACGAATCGTATAACAATTTTAAATGGAATAAAAAAAAGGAAATGCCTTAAAAGACTAAAAGAAGATGACTTTGTTTTTACTTTGAAATTTGGTTGTGGTTAAGAGTGGTTGTGGTAGTGATGGAGCTTGATATCAATAAAAACCCACAAATAAATGATTCATTATATGATCAAAGTTTGATCATTTCATCCGGAGGCTGTTGACAGGCCAACAAACACACACGCACATTTTTTTTTTTTTTTTTTTTTTTTTTAACAAAAATTCCTACAGAAAATATACTTAATAATAATCTTACGGCCATATTGAAAAAGCCCTCCTCATCAACATCATCATCATCGGCTTCATTTTAACTACCACGCACATTGGATTCCACAAATACCTCCAATATTAGATCTTAAAGTGCAACACAGTCATGATCATCATCGTCAGCAAATCAACCATCATCGTTAGTCTTTAGCATTTAGATAGATGGACATTTAGACATACAGCCAGACATTCAAACTGATAGAAGAAATAATGGACAGACGTTGTTGGAACATAGAGACATACATGACATGCGAGCCGAATTTACACAGCAACCAACTCTAAGTTTACGAATGCAATATTTTCTTAAGTTAAGTTTAAGAAACGAGAAAATGAAATAAATTTATAATCATAATAACTAAAACATCGAATCCACATATATACATATTTCTTTTATAGAAATAAAAATCAATATGTTGAACAAGTTCATTTGGGACACAACAGTGTCCTTCGTACTTAAATGTATATAATAATTAATTTGATTTTCCAAATGACAAGATCACTTGATCAAGATTGAAACAGAGAGTTAAAGTCTTAAATCATAAGGAACAATAAATATGTTTTACAATTTAATACTTCTGCCGTAGAATTTCTACGCAGGAATTAAATAAACGGGAATTCCCGGGAATTTTAATCGCGCTGAGGAGTTAAAAAAGTCTCGAATATGATTAAAAATTTCAAAAAATGCTAGCTGGGAAAACATCGAATCCATGTATGTATATCTTTTATAGCAAAAAAAAAATCAATATGTTGAACAAGTTCGTTTGGGACACAACAGTGTCCTTCGTACTTAAATGTATATAATAATTACTTTGACTTTCCAAATGACAAGATCACTTGATCCATATTGAAACAGAGAGTTAAGGTCCTAAAACATAAGGAACAATAAATATTTTTTTGTAGAGTTTCTACGCAGGAATTAAATTAACGGGAATTCCGGGGAAATATTGCACATGATAAAAATTAGATTCGGAAGAGAATGAGATTTTAAAGAATGCAAGTAACCCAATTCATTCAAATTTAAATTTTAATGGGCTGTTGCTCATTCATATGTGAGAGAAATAACTTTGTTCATATTAATTAAATTTCTTCTACAGTGTCAAATTAAAGTTCTAATCAAAATTATACAACAAGTTAAGGGTACTTTACACTATCTCACAAGTCTTATGCCTAGAGCGCATGAAATGTAAAAATCCAACATCACATGTGGTTTAGCTTTAATTTCGACGTCACCACACAACACTCAATGTCCATTGTAGCTTTGTAATGACATCAAAATTACATCAGAAGCACAAGCTCATGTGGCTTTTCATATCATTTCAATATCATTAAAATTCGCTTAATTGAATTTGTCTTCTATTTGAAAACCCCTTTGACTAAAAGTCACATTTTTGTTAGTTTATAAATATATTTTTGTTTAATTATTTAAACTAAAATTTTGTCATGCTGCTCCTAAATCAGAATATTCTTTCATAAAGGGTGGTTAAATTTGAAGGGCCGATGTTGATTTTGAATAAAACACAAATTATTTAGGAAATTATTGTCATTTCTTTTTATTACGATAATATTAGGTTAGGTTAGGAAGGGTGATGCGCCCAAGGGCACACTTCCACTCGGAGACCAATACGGTCCATTGTAAATCCCTTCAATTAAAATAAAAAAGAAAAGACAGTAAAGAAAAGAAGCATGATATGGACAGAAACAAGAAAGATAGAAAGTTAGAAGATTTCGCGTAGAATTATTGCCCTCTCTACAGTCCCCTCAACAGAAACAGCCGCACTATTTTCCTGGTAAGCCAAAGTAGATCAGCCGGACTACATCCAACGATGCATGCCAGTTCGTCGTGAAACCTATCTCCTAGCCACTTCTGCCTGAGACGCTGCATCTTGGGACAATGGCACAGTACATGCTCGATCGTCTCCAACTCCTCTGAATAATCGCACAATCTGCAGAAGTCCGGTATGGCGTTGTCCCATCTGCCCGCAAAAGCCCTGACCGTACAATGACCCGTCAAGAACCCTATAAGTGTTCCAAGACTACCCCTATCCATTCCCAGTAGAACCCTGGTTGCCCCCGCGTCCAATCTGGGCCATAGTGCCCTGGACACCCTGCTATCCGTTCTGTCCCTCCAGGATTGGTTAACGTCATCACGGAATTTCTTCCGTATCACCCCATAGTAGTAACATAGGGGGAGCTTAACCCCCCTCTCCCTAACCGCTAAGTCCAGATTCGAACCCCCTCCCGCGAGTTCGTCAGCCACCTCATTTCCATCAACCATGCAGTGTCCAGGTACCCAACACAGCCTTACATTGAAAAATATGATAATATTGGTAGGGTTCAATTATGTATGGAGCAAAATATCGGCAAAATGGCAGCCGCGGCGGTTCACCTCCATCCGTTGGTCCTAATTTTCGATGACGCTGAGGCATAATTGTTTTATGGCATTCTATGCCGTTAATATGCTAAATTATAGCTCTTGAATTATTGCTAGCTTATCGACGCACATCTTTTCTTTCAAATAACTGCAAAGAGAGAAGTCCAACGGTGTCAAATAACATGATTTTGGCGGCCAATTGCCATCGCCACCACGTGAGATAACACGGCGATTGTATTTGTCGCGCAAAAGAGCCATTGTTTCGTTAGCTGTGTGGCAAGTGGCACCGTCCTGTTGAAACCACATAACGGCCACATCCATATCTTCCAATTCGGGCCGTAAAAAGTTCGTTATCATCTCACGATAGCGAACACCATTCACAGTACCTGCCTGACCGGCTTCATTTTGGAAAAATACGGCCCGATGATGCCGCCAGCCCATAAACCGCACCAAACAGTCACTCTATGTAGGTCCATTGGTTTTTCGACAATAATTCTTGGATTATCATTCGCCCAAATGCGGCAATTCTGCTTATTGACGAATCCACTGAGGTGAAAATGTGCCTCATCACTGAATCACGAAGTGCACGATATGCATTTTGATTTGAACGCCCATTTCCATAATAAGTCTGAATAAGTTTAACGCGTTGCTCGATTGTGTATCTTTCCGTGGTTTAAATTGAGTTAGTCTGAAATTGAGAAATGTCAAATAAAATGCAGAAAAAAACTTGACGTTTAGGTGTGGTTCACATTCAACATCGGCCCTTTAAATTTAACCATATTCAAATGTAAATTTTTAATTAAAAATTATAGTTGATTTGATTAAAAATATTATTAGATTGATTTTTTTACGGTACATTTTTTTAAATTATTTTTGCTCAACTTTACACTTTACTTTTTGCAATTATATGTATGCAAACTCTTTTTCAAAGCTGTGATATAAAAAAATGTATTATTTTTTAAAAGGTACTTTTCCTTAGTTATTTTTCTTTAAAAGCGTTTTTATAATCCTTTTAATACCTACATCCAGACAAATGGGTTACAATCGAGACTATATTAGTCCGACCCTCTACCAAGTCCTTGCGGAGAACCTAGTTCCTGTCTTTAAAGATGCGAGGCAGGGTAAAACTGGTAGCTCTTGGAGACCAGAGATCGGTAGAGCAACACAAATCTAACTACGGGCTAGAGTTTCTAGAAATTTTGTTAAAAAAGATTTTTTTAAGAGTAATTTTTTTAAAAGGTACTTTTTTAAAGGAATTTTTTTAAAGTACTTTTTCAAACGTACTTTTTTAAAGGTATTTTTATAAAGGTACTTTTTAAAAGGTCTCAAAAATTATTTCATTCCTACTGACCGCCCTGCATTCGCTATCATGATCATAATGATGCAGATGGTGGTTGGTTATATCACCTTTTGATTTCGTTACTACTTGTAAAATGGTTTTTGGTGCGTTTGATTTTTAGCATTTTTTTTTTCTTATTGATACTGGTTGGTTGCTTGATTTTATTTCATCTTTCTTTATCTTTTCTTTGTTCGTTTTGTTCGCATGCAGTTGAAAAATGGGATGGAATTTACTTTTATGGTTAACGCCGTAACTGACATTTTGTAGAATCATCATCAGCAGCAGCCTAAAAAGATTTCGAGCTCATCTTCATCATCGTTGGGCACCTCATCATCAACTGACCGACAACCATTATTATACCGACAATAATGGTATCAGGGGTTTATTTTTTTTGCTTTGCGGACATTTTTCGTTGATGCTTTTTGTTTTTATTTTAAAAAACATTTTTAAATTGTTGCAGACATCGAGTGATGAGTAAATTGTGGTCTAAATTGTTTGGCTTATTGATTGGTAAAGAAAAGAAAGATGTAGTTACAAAAAAAAAGCAGAATAATCACTTTATGATGAAATTATTAAAGCGGAATATTTTTTTGTAGTTTTTTTTTTTTAATGATGGTTGATCTTGAAAAGTTTTTGGATTATCTTAATAAAGCAGTTATATGAAACGCAATCTTTTTCTAAGATAATGGGTATATATATAGTTGATTATTAGTTTTCAAAATTAAGTTTTGTAGATTCAATCAACAAAAATTTAAGTAGTATGTATTTTATTTTATTGATATTTACTGCTTGTATTGGTTGACCTTATTTGAATCAACTTAATATTTTTAGTTAAAACTATATTTGGTTTAATAATAGATTTTACACTTTTTATTCAAATCAACAAAATTTAATTTTTTTAATAATTTTTTTTTTTTTTGTAAATTTGATTAAAATTTTATCAATGAAAGTTGTATACCCTCCACCACGATTAGTTGTGAAAAGGGTATACCAAGTTTGTCATTCCGTGTGAAACTTTTTTATTATTCATCTCAGATCCCATAAAGTATATATATTCTGGGTCCTTGAGTAATTCCAAGTCGATTTAGCCATGTCCGTCTGTCTGTCCGTCTGTCCGTCTGTTGAAAACACGCTCACTTTCGAAAAACTCAAAAGAAATAAACAAACTTGAGGTCAAATTACTTGTAGTTATCCTAAGCAGTTTGGGATTGAAATCCAGCAAAGTCGGTTTAGTAGGATCAGAGCTTAGAATCAAAATGTGGAACCACCACCTATAAAAATTGATAGTTTTGTTACAAAAACTAACATTAATGATGGAAAAATGCACAGAACGATATAAGATTTTTCAAAAATTCGTTTTATTCCAATGAAAATCACGCTGTAAAATTTCGTGAAGATCCGGAAAACAGTACAGTACGCCTAAAACCCTAATTAACAATGCTATCATAACAAATTTCGGCACGTCACGGTTGAATATGACTTGGAATGACAATGTTTCGTGAAGATCGGTCTATAATTTACCCTAGGCACCATATAAACCCTACTTCCGTAAAACAGTCTAGTACGCCTAAAGCCGTAAAAAGTAATGCTATCATAACAAAATTTGGTACATCACAGTTTTACTGAACAAGAAATAAGACTATAAAATTTTATGAAGAACGGTCCATAATTTACCATAGGCCCCATATAAACCCTACTATCGGAAAAAGTTTAGAACGCCTAAGACCGTAATTAATAATGGTATCATAATATAAATTAATACGTCACAGTTTTATAGGACTAGAAATGACACTGTGAAATTTCGTAAAGATCGGCCTATAATAAACCCTAGACCCCATATAAAGCCCACTATGGTAAAATAATTAAATACGCCTAAGACCGTAGCAGATCTGGATATTGCGGTTAACTTTCTTTCAGCTTCATATGGCCAGAAAAAATGTTATTCAATTTTGTGATATACAGTCCATAATTTACCTTAGATCCCATTTTAGCAGCCTTCTGAAATTCACTGCAAACCAGTGTTGCCAAAACTTGGTGACCAAAAATGGCTAAATTTACGGAAAAAAATGGCTAAAAATGGCTAAAAGCTTTTTTAAATAAAAACACATTAAAATTCAATAACAAAACAGAAATAATTCATTTAAAGTGGTTTACGATGAAATTGTAAGTTAAGATCAATTTGTTAAATAAGAATAAACGTAAATTAATATCTTGATAGATATTTAAAAAATTAAATCATCGATAAATTCGATGTCGTTATTGTTCATCTCATAGGAATCACTCGGGCCTATTAGTTTTTAATAATTTGAAGGTAAATCATAATAACGACAACATTTACCCAACCTTTTCAGCCCAGATCTATAATAAAAAACAAGCAAGAAAGTATAGTCGGTCAACACCACATTAGAACCTATGTACCAAATTTTATCAAATAATCTTCAAAACAGCCAGCCAGCCAGCAGGACAAACATCGTTTATTCGACTCAGAAAGTGATTCTGAGTCAATCAGTATACGTAAAGGTGAGCTTAGGACAATTTTTTTAAGGTGTTGCAAACATCAGCACAAACGCATCGTACCCTCTCCACTATTGTGGTGCTGGTATAAATATTTTATTGATATAATCGAATTAACGGCTGCTTAATGTATCCTTTTTTTCAAATTACTTTAAACGATGTTTAAGGCTCAGTTAGTCTTTACTTTCTGTTTCTGTTCTGTTCCGTGCCGTTCTGTTACGAAATTGTAATAGTTAGTTTTTCTGTAGTAACTTATCAGCCATTTATGAAAAATTTATTTTTTTTGCACCGTCTATTGTTTTATAGCAATAACTTTGATGCACATAAATTTGAAGAAACTAAATTTTATGAATTCTTAAAATCAAAAATCAGTTTATTTCAATATAAATATGTATGTATTTTTTTTGCTGTCACTTACAATTTCTTAAAAAGTTTTTGATTTTAACAAACTGAACCTCAACAGATCAGACAAACTAATCAATTTCATAAATTTTTTAAAAACAAAAACAAATCAGCTGATTCATAACAGAACAGAAAGTAAAGACTAATTCTGCCTTTACTTGGGTAAATATCCTCTCTACTTCATCATTAGACCATGCAACTGAGAGCAACCATATAGTCCATTCTGAAATTTCTAAAAAAAAAAATTTTGCCGCCTGCATCTCTTTATTGAATTACTTGCAACCAGAAAGAAACACCGATATTTGTGTTGATCTATTTTATAAATTAAATAATGCTATTGCCTTATTTTGAAAGATGTTTCATCATTATAGTGATTTCCAACATTTGTAAAAGTTGTGATTTAAATGAAATGAGTTTGAATTGTTAAAAATGTTTATTTTACTTCAAAAAATTGAAAATTATTATTTTAAAAGAAAAACGGCAAAAAAAAATTTATGGATAAATAAGTTGAAAAATGGCTAAACTCATTTGTTATTGGCTAAACAGGATGAAAAATGGCTAAATCTAGCCACTAAATGGCAACACTGCTGAAAACGCTAAAACTAATTGCTCCGCTGCACAGAGGAGTATTTGGCCTGAAAAGCTGGCCAAAATTATTAAAAGTGTTTTTTTAATTAAAAGTTTTAGTTTTTTGATAGTTTTAGGTGTAGTATGATATAAAAAGTCTAGTGGCAGATTTTGAAAAAATTACACTGCGCAACAAAAAATTTTTTTTTTTTTACAGTCTAATTAAAAAAAAATTTGAAAATTGTAAGGCTCTTATAAAACAGTATTTTTTTTATGAAAAAAGGCTTTATTATATTTATTTTATATTATTTAATACTTTATAAACGGAAAAGTTAAACTAATAAAAATTCCTTACTAATTATTATGTCGTATGTGTATCCTCATTAGCTGCATCATCGGTGTCAGGAAGAAGAAGTGTCATGGTTTCTGATGAAAAAGCTTTTTTATTATTCCGTTCTCTTTGCGTACTGCAGCTTATAAAAGGGTCACTGCTCAGAAATAACCTATTCAAGACATCTCGATTTGTATCGCTTCTGCTGAATTTCCTCGAATAATTCGTACGATATAATCGTAAGTGCTTATTTCTGGCCTCGGCAGCTTCTTTAAAATATCTTTTATGGGGATGTGTGGGACATTCCCTCAAAACTATTATGGATAATTAAGAATTTTTGCCATTTATTTTTACATATAGGCAGGTATTAATATTGTTAAGTGTTAAAAGTTATGTGAATAACAGTTGAAATCAATAATTCAAAATACATAAAAGTTTATGACGATATAAAGAAAAAGTGCCCGATGAGCAAAAATAGAAGAAATGTGAAAATTTAAAAAAATCGTCAAAAATAAAGGCGCAAACTTGCGCACTTTTTTTTTGGTTTCTAAAATGAGAGATTCCAAATTTTATTGT
Source organism: Pollenia angustigena (assembly GCA_930367215.1). Lineage (NCBI taxonomy): Eukaryota > Metazoa > Arthropoda > Insecta > Diptera > Polleniidae > Pollenia > Pollenia angustigena. The sequence continues at coordinate 207,786,328 of OV884060.1, forward strand.
GGTATCAAACATAATTCGTAGACATGCTAACCTCACCTTTAAAAACCTCTTCTTTTCCTTTTTTTGCAAAAAAAAGTGTATAATTTGTTTTTTTTAGCTTTTGAACGAATTGTTTCAACATGAATATTCAACATATTTTAAATTAATAATTAGTATTGTGGTTATTTTGTTGAACTATTTATGGTTTTTAATCCAAATTTTTAATATTTTTAATTAGGCTTAAGTTCATGAAATTTAATTTTTATTTAATTATTTTTGTGAAGAAAGGAATTTTACAACATGAAAATTAATTAAAATTGTTATTGATAATCTTTCATTCTTGAAATGTGTACATTTGTCCTTCAAGTTGGGCTGAAAAAGGTCAACGGAAAAGAGAAAGACAAAGTGGAAAAACAAAAAATGTACTTGGACTTCAAGAAAAATTCTTGACGAAAGTACGAAAAAACAGAAGTAAAGGAAAAAACATGTAAAATCGATTAAAATGGATAATCATTCAGGAAAGCAAATTTCGATCTACCAAATGTTAAAATACAATTTGGTTTAAGGATTGATGTTTGACTAGTGACGTCAGCAGTCGTCGATGGCTGCGAGTGTAAGACGGCAAATCCATCTGAGGAGATCGAGTGGTTGCGATCGAAACATGTCATGGTAACCTGCCGGCCAGGGTTCGAGCCCGAGCCACGTCAAGAATGAAAGATTATCAATAACAATTTTCATTAATTTTCATGTTGTAAAATTCCTTTCTTCACAAAAATAATTTAATAAAAATTAAATTTCATGAACTTAAGCCATATTTAAAATTTTTTTTTTCTTTTTTAAATAACTTTTGATCAAACCTTTCAGCGAAAAAAATAATCTTTGTTAAACCTTTATTCGTTTAGCCGCAAAAAAAAATATCATATAAACATCCAGAAACCGAAAAAAACATTTAAATCTCATATAATTTTCTTCACTTTCCTGACTTTAGCAGGGTCTCAGAGCTACAAATCGCCACTAAAAGTCTTCAAAATTTACAATATAATGTAAAATATTGTTGTCTGTCGAGCTGCGTACTTAGTTCTTAAGATTTCTTAAAATTCAGTTTTGCCTTTTTGGCCAGCTTTTCAGGCCAAATACTCCTCTGTGCGCTGTATTGAAATTTATGTTTATTAATACCAGAAATCACTCTGCAGAATTTTGCGATGATTGGTTCATAGCTTACCATGGCTCCAATATAAAGTGCTCTCCTGAAAATCATTTAAGTTCAGCTTAAACTGTTACAAATCATGATGTTTTACTCAAGCTAGTTGAAATTGCTTAAAAAAAAGAAACATTAAACTTTCTGATTGTCGGTAAATAATTTAATATAGGTTTAAGCCGCAACCAATTTTAATGCAGATGTCTGTTTTTATAAAGATAAATTAATAATATATACACATCATATGATATTACTCCTAAAACAGTGATAACCACTCCATAGACTCGCGAGCCAGTCAATAATCGTATTTTTCACACAGACACGGTCGGCAATTCACATGTATATAACAACTTTGTTCGTTTCAAAACATGAGACTATCATCAGTCTCTGCGACCGCACACAAGCACATAATATCTTTGTGTGCGTGCGTTCGGGGCTTTCATAGTTCGGGGCTTGTTTATCACTGTCCTAAAAAATTCGAATTGTCGGTGGAGGGTATCAAAGATTCGGCACAGCCGAATAAAGCACTCTAACATGTTTCTTCTCATAACTCATATTTATTAAATCTGCATATGTTACAATATGTACTTATAATAATTAATCAAATCTAAATCTAATTCTTAAGTTTGCATCCAACCAATGCCGGACGTTAATTTTCCTAATCACGTTTCCCGTTCATAGGTGTCTAGCGCTCCTCGAACTGCAGTCATACGTGCTGCAGTATCTCATCTCTTTGGGAATTTCATTTAAAACAAAACCTTGTTTTTTGTAAATTTGCTTAAACATTGTTAATTGAATCGCACAAGATGAAGAAAAAGGATAACATTCAATACTTAAAAAGTTTTCATAAAAATAACAAAAGAATTTACCTTAAAATTAAATAAAAAACTAAAAATTTGTTTGGCCATTGATGAACAAAAAAAAACAATTAATTTTATTCAAATTAAAAAAAATTAGTTTTAAAGTTTTTCTTGGGATTCAAAAATTAATTAACAAGGTTTCGTTAAACTGAAATTTATTGTTGGTGTTTTATCTGTTTTATTTAAATTCGCTATGAGAAAGACTGCAACAAAAATTGGTCTTTTTAATGAGATTAAAATTGTATTTCAAAAAAGTACTTTTAAAAAAAAATTTTAGTAAAAAGTATTTTTTCGAAAAAGTGTTTTTTTATAAAAAGTATCTAAAAATGGATAATTTATTAAAAACAAGATATTTATTTCTTCAAAAACGATAAATTTTGAAAAAGTGTATTTTTTTAAATAAATTTATCAAAAATAGTTTAAAAAAGTACTTTTTTGCAAACAAATATGTACATACTGTTTGTCTTTAAAAAAAAAAAAAAATTTTTTTTTTAAAAAGTACCTTTTTTAAAACGGTACTTCCTAAAAAAGAATCTTTTTGGTAAGTACTTTTTGAAAAATGTTTATGTTCTTTTATTATTATTTTTTAATTAAGTATATTTTATTTGAAAAAAGTGTCCTTTTCCTTGAAGTATCTTTTTGGAAAAAGTACCTTATCTTGTAAACCGTACTTTCCTCATAAGTATTTTTGCTTTTTTTAAACATAAATACTTTTTTAAAAAAGTACTTTTTGGAAAACTTTACTGTTCTGACAACCGCAAGATTTAAAATCGCAAAGCGCCAGATTTATTTAATGATGTTTTTAAACTCTTTCCTTCTTGTTTCCTTGAACATACTTTTGCAACTTAAAGTTGCCAAACTTCTTGCGATTGCGATTTAAAGGTGTTATCAGACGGGATGTATTTTACATATGTACTGGCAAATTTTCCATCTGTAAAAGTTGTACACATCGTGTGATACATATGAAACTTTGCATGTGTAAAATACATGTGGAAATACATATGTAACTTTTTCGATTAGAACATGCTCTATTTTCCTGTGGCAAACATAAACCAAACAGCTGGTTTGTTTTGAAACGTAAACAAAAGTCAGCTTTTGTTTACATTTATAGGTTATGTCATAAGGAAAAACATAAGCAGGTGTGATAGCAAAAATTATGAATCGTATGTAAAATGGAAATTTTGACATACATACGGAATTACATATGGGTAAGAAAAGTGACAGTACATATGTAAAATACATCTCGTCTGATAGCACCCTAAATAACACCGATTATGAGTTTTCAAGTCAGAATCGCAAATGCTAAGCGTTTTGTGATTGTCAGAACATGCCAGTATATATTTTTAAATTTATGCATATTTTTAAATAAGAACCCGTTTTTTAAAAGTATCTTTTTGAAAAAGTACTTTTTTAAAAAATACCTTTCTGAAAAAGTACCTTAAAAGAAGTAACATTTCTTACAAAAATTTTTGCATAAATTTTAACAAATTATATTAGTTAAAAAAGTTTCTTTATTAAAAAAAGTATTTTCTTTGAAAATAGTACTTCTTAAACAAAGAACTTAAAAAAAATTTATTGTATATGTACTATGTACCAAACAAGTATTTTTAAAGAATATGTTTGAAAAGAAATATATTTTTTTAATAATGCTTAAAAAAAATCGTTTCTTACATAAAATAAATAATTTTTTTAATAAAAGAAATATTTTTCTTAATAAAAGAAATCTTATTTTGAATAAAAAAATAATTTTTTTTTTATTTGAAAGAAATCCTCTTTCTTAAAAGTATTTTTTTTAAATAAAAATACATGTTTTGAAAGAAGTACTTTTTAGAAAGTACCTGTTTAAAAAAAAATTCAGTTAAAAAGTACTTTTTAGGGAAGTTTTTAATTTTTGAAAATTTATTTTATTAACAATTAAAATTTAAAGTACCTTGTCAAAAATACTATAAAAAAGGACTTTTACTTTGTAGAAAAATATTATTTGAAATTACTTTTTAAAAAAAGTATTATTTAAAGTTGCTTTATAGAAAAGTATCATACAAAAGTACTTTGCTTAAAAGCATTTTTAAAAAGTTTTACTAAGAAATAACTCCTAAAAGTAACTAAAAGATCAGCTTCTCAAAAAAGTACCAACATTAAAAAAAGGCAATTCACACATTTGTATTAATTTGGTACAAGTACAGTTTTTCTAATTACTCGCTTAATTTAAATGTTTGCTTAATCAATTATTATTTTTTTTTCCTCAAACTTACAAAAAGCAACTAAATTAACAACTAAATTTGGCAATTTGACAAATCGTTTTCTAAAATTCATCACAAACAGCTGAACCAACTAATTGCTTGTCAACTGTTAAATAAATGTAGAAAATCGCCTTAAATAACGAAAGATATTCAGTTACTTGGCAATAAATGCATCATTGCATTTATATAGTTAATTTATTTATTTAGTTAAAAGAAAAACAAAATTATAGAATAAAATGAAAACACCATTTTCACTTGAGTTTTCCATACGTTACAACGTGTTGCATATAGAATTTATTTTTTAACGACTCAGTGACCACATGAGGTTTTAAATCGTTTGTTTCTGTTTCTTGCAGTTGTAACTAACTGATCATTGTGTTTCTTGATGGCACTTTGGTTGTTGTTTCTTAGTGTCTTTTTGTTCTCAAATGTTGTCGTTCCATGTTTGTAAAAAGTATTTTTTTTTTTTTTTGTTTTACTTAAAAGTTGTATTTGCCGCTTTTTAGTGGTCTATAAATATTGTTAAATGACTGTTAAAGCGTTTAATTGTTTACCCCCCATTGATTTTCCAAGCCATAAATATAGTTGGTTTGTTAGTTCCTTCAAAAGGTTTGCTCGTTGGCTACAGTGTTGGCCCAAAAAGGCCCAATAACCAATTGAAACAAAAACATACAGATAAACAACCGATACTATTTATATCTAACGATACGATACGGTTTCAATCGAAACCATAGTCTGTAAGAGAGGGACAGAAGCAAAAAATGAATGGATTGACGGACGGACGGACGGACGGACGAATGGAAAAATTGTAATAGAAGAAAAAATCTTTTCAAAACTCATAACAAACGAACTGTTATGTAAACTTAATAGAAAAAAAATCTCGTAGAAATTATGTTGGGCAACAAATGTTTGAAAAGTTTATATATTAAAATATACACTCAACGAAATTTCGTAGGTAATACAAACAAACTTTTCGGAAGGTCCATAAGAAACTAATTAAAATCTTTTTTATTCAAATCCAAAGAAGCCTTCTTCATAACAACAAGTTATATTTAAAAGTTTCGTAGCTTTATTAGTTTGAATAATTTTTATTTAAATGAACTAAACCATTTTAATTAGAAATATATTTTAGTAAATGCTGTTAATTTTAAAAATATTTTTTAAATAAGACTTAACAAAATTTTTTTAAATCAACAAAAATGTAAATTAAACAAGTTAGAGTGCTATATTCGGCTGTGCCGAATCTTTGATACCCTCCACCGACAGTTCGAATGTTTAAGGGCTAATATCTGTATGATGTTATTATTATCTTGAACTGTGACGATTTGTTATTAATTATGGTTTTAGGGGACAAACTGTTTTCCGGTAGTAGGGTTTATATGGGGTCTAGGGTAAATTATGGACCGATCATTTCGAAATTTCACAGCGTCATTTCTAGTCCTTTAAAACTGTGACGTACCAATTTCTGTTATGATAGCATTATTAATTATGGTTTTAGGTGTACTAAACTGTTTTCCGGGAGTAGGGCTTCTATGGGGCCTAGGGTAAACTATGTACCGATATTCACGAAATTTCACAGTGTTATTTCTAGTCCTATAAAACTGGGACGAGCCAAAATTTGTTATGATTGCATTTTTTTACGGTTTAAGGCGTACTAAACTGTTTTTCGGTAGTAGGGTTTATATGGGGCCTAAGGTAAATTATGGACCGATCGTCACGAAATTTCACAGTGTTATTTCTAGTCCTATAAAACTGTGACGAGCCAAAATTTGTTATGATTGCATTTTTTTACGGTTTAAGGCGTACTAAACTGTTTTCCGGTAGTAGTGTTTATATGGGGCTTAGGGTAAATTATGGACGGATCTTCACGAAATTTAACAGCGCGATTTCCAGTCAAATAGAACAAATTTTTGCAAAATCTTATCTCATTCCGTGCTTGTTCCAGCATTAATGTTATTTTTTGTAACAAAATTATCAATTTTTTTTTTTTTGGTGGTGGTTCCACATTTTGATTCATAGCTCTGGTCCTACTGAACCGATTTTGCTGGATTTCAATCCCAAACTGCTTAGGATAACTACAAGCAATTTGGCACCAAGTTTGTTCATTTCTTTTGAGTTGTTCGAAAGTGAGCGTGTTTTCAACAGACGGACAGACAGACAGACAGACGGACAGACAGACAGACAGACAGACAGACAGACAGACAGACAGACAGACAGACATGACTAAATCAACTTAGAATAGAGCATTTCCATTTTATTTCACCGGTAAATTTCTCGATCGTGTCCGATTTCAATAAAATTTGGTGAGTGTGTAAAGTAGTATATGTGTGTAAGAAAAATGATTTTTTTTTTTTTTTTTTTTTTGAAAACTGTGGCAAATTCAAAAAAAAACAAAAAAATTTTTTCTTTAAAGATTGATCAAATAGCTATCTAAGCTGCTTGGGACAAATTTTGCTAACCCCAATTGGTAATAAGTTACATGGATGTGAAAGAACACCTATATGGCCAAAATTTCAAACTTTGACCCCCCCAAACTCAGAAACTTTTTGACCGATCTTGTTGAAAATTTGTGTCTAAACTACTATTCAATAGGACTAACGTTGGTGCAAATTTCATCCACATCGAAAGACATCGATTTCAAAATTAGTTCACTTGACATTAAATCCCTCTTTTATATATATAAAACGTATATAAAATGTTTGGAATTTTGTTGTTATTTTCTTAATTATTTTCTCAAATATTAATTTTAGCAAAAAACTTTCTTCGAGGCTAATGTTGTCGACTAGAAGAGCTAAAATATTGCCATATATCATGTTCTTGTAAAATGTTGTTTTTAAGAGATAGTCATATGCAAACAAATTACATTTGAATAAATGGCTTGATGGCAAACTTTGAGGGGCGGACGCCCCCCCTAAAACACAACTTATCGCTACGAAATTTTTTTGTATTTTTTTTTACATAAAACTGAACCGATTTGGGGGGGGAGAATATAAGAAATAAAAAAAAAAAAGTTCTCCATACAACTAACGGCCACGCTAATGTATATTGTAGTAACTACATAGCTCTATATATCTTGAAAAGTTTAAGTGCTACCACTCTAAAATTTTCAGGGTGGTTAGAGAACATATGTGGCTATTTGCATAAAAAAAATTAAAAAAATTAAAGGGGGTAATCATTTCAAAAATTTAATTTTAAATTTTTTTTTATTTTTTTTTTTTATAAAAAAGTTTTTTTTTTATTTTTTTTTTTTAATTTCTAAACCCCTATTTTTATACCATTCTTATGTAAAAAGAATTTTTTTAATATCTTTTACACAACAAAAGTTATGAACTTTAGAGTGAGGTCGCTAACCCAAAATTTTCAGTTATTCAAAGGTATAGTGTTGCCACAGTTTTCAAAAAAAAAAAAAAAAAAAATCATTTTTCTTACACACATATACTACTTTACACACTCACCAAATTTTATTGAAATCGGACACGAGCGAGAAATTTACCGGTGAAATAAAATGGAAATGCTCAATATATATACTTTATGGGGTCTGAGATGAATAATAAAAAAGTTTCACACGGAATGACAAACTTAGTATACCCTTTTCACAACTAATTGTAGTGGAGGGTATAAAAATAATAAAAATAATAAATAAAAAAAATTCAATTAAAATTTAAATAAAAAAGAAAATTATCAAGACAAGAAACAAATATTTTATTCAAATCCAAATAATTCTTCTACGTATCAGCAACAATTTATTTAAACCAATCAAAACTTTTTAATTAAAAATATATATTTTTTTAAATTTGGCTGATTTAAAAAAAAGTTTATAAAAAATTTAATATAATGTTTTGTCAAGTTAATAAAATGTTTAATTAAAACCGTAGTACCCAACGTAATTAAATTTTTCAACAATTATTGTGTTAATTAATAATTTAAAAATTTAATCAAGTAAATTAAACGTTTGCTCAAGTCAATTAAACTTTTAATTGATGCTATTTATATGATAACTAGTGCAATTTTAATTAATTTTTTAATTAATATCACAAATTTTTTAATTGAAATCAATTTTTATATTTTTTCTGTGTATTAAAAATCAATCAACATTTTTAAGAGAATTTAGTTTGAATAAATTTTTGATAATTTCTTTAATTTGATTAATTTTTTTTTTTAAAGGTTAAAAACGAATAATAGCCGATTTCACCAATTTTATGCTTAAAATTCGTTTTGCATGTATATTAAAAAATAATTTAATATTTAATTAGAATTGGTGAAATTGGCCATAAGAATTTCTTTTATTACTATCGTACACTAAATCATAATCATTTTTTTTTTTTTTTTTTTCATAAACCAGTTCACAAATGAAATCTTTAACGATCACGAAAACTTCGTTTACGTCATTGTTTCTTTAACATTTGTGAAACTCGGTTTTTTTAAAAAATTGCAACCATTTTGCTGAAGCTAGTTATATGCACGACCCCACCATGGATGCATGTAGTAATCTACAACATACGCAAATGATGAAACTGTTCTATCAAAATGGGTGTTTTGATTAGGCAAATTTTTGCGAGCTTCACCAACTTAACGATCGCCATACTCATCCTGCTGAGAAGACTATTCGCACTGTGGTGGATAAATTTGAGTTTACTGGTTCAGTAATCAATCCGCCGAACAGGTATTCGTTGAACAGATATTCGTTGACGAAACTCAAGATCTGCCGAAAACATCGCTGTTGTCTGTAAGTGTGCAGAAGAATCGATGCAGTGGATTTCGCTTTGCTACAAGAAGTCGGCTTGTCGCAGACCACAATTTGGAGAATTTTGCTTCGCTACTTTGGCCCGCACTCGTACAAAATTCAACTGAGCCAGGAGCTGAAGGTAAAAGATCACAAACAACGACGTGTACTTTTTAAATTGGCCCTGCAGCAGTCGAAAACTGACCCAAAACTTTTTCGATAAATCATCTTCAGCGATGAGGCCTTATTTGGACGAATGGGTATGCCAACAAATAAAATTGTCTAATTTGGGACAATAACAATTCACAAAAGATCTAAGAGCTTTCAATGCATTCCGAAAAAAGGAATGTTTGGTTTGGATTTTGGGCTGACGGTATTCTTGGTCCATTTATTTGTGAGAACGACATTGGCCAGGCCAACACCTTCAGCGGCGAGCTCTAAACGTCGATAATTACTAACTTATTTTGGCGTAAATTGGATGCAACGGACACCAACGGCATATGGTTTCAACAGGACGTCACTATGTACCACACAGCTTCAGCGAGATCGTGCGATTTGACCCCGCTAGACATTTTGTGTCCGGTTTTCTTAGGCCGCAGGTCTATGCGACTACGCCACAAACCAAAGCGGGCCTCAAAGCCAACATAGCCCATGCCAACGGTGAAATTCAGCCTCATTAATGCGTCATTTGCACTATACAATATTCTAGACAAAATGGCATCGAAAGCCTTTTCAAACGAATAAAAAAATCTCGGTGATACGTATCTTTTTAAACTTATTTGGATTATAAAATAGAAAGCACTTAATGAAAAACCCTTAATATTTTATTCAAAAGGACATTTTTCTCTAAACTTATCAAAACAGAATAAGGGTTTTCATGATAACGCTTAAAAGTATACAAGCTTTCTTAACATCCGAAAACCTTCGTTATGTTTGCATTGAAGAAACAATTTGTTATTTGATTTCTAATCCATTTGAAAAAATAACATTGTAATCTCCATTTTTCACCCTTTACCACTCGTTTTTAGTTCAGTGTATATTCAAGTATTTAACTAATATTCGAGCATCTATCTATCTATGTATGTATGTTCGAACTATCTTTCCATCTTGTTATCGACTTTATATACAATACCTAATAAATGTTATTTGTGACAATATCTATTTATCTTTAAGATGCAGTATTGGTAAAATATGTAGACATTTATGTAGGCTCATGTAAATACTTCTTGTACATATTCAAGTATTTTACAAAAAACTTACAACATCAACACAAAATACAACAACAGTTGGTTACTCTTCTCGTTAAATGATCCCATATTTAATGTCACATCAACTGTCATCCATTAGTTGCATGTATGTATTTTATTGATTGGCCCTTTTTTTTTTTTTTTTTGTTTGAAACTATTAAAAATGAAGGAAAACAGATAAATGTGAAAAAGAAAAGATCGAAGAAGGTAACAGGTGTCTGGAGTTTAGGCCTTTTTATAACATACAAATATATTCTTACAGATATGTTTATTATGTATACCTAAGAAATTATTTACATTAAAAAATGTAAACCAATGGGCATGATGGTGTTTTGGGGTTTCGTTTGACTAACAATATTGGAAAAAATGTGATCGTTATCTTTTCAATTTTAATAAAAAAAACAAATAAAATAAATTTATTGATGTAGTATTTATAAAGCTAAAGAAAAATGGAACAATAAGGGGGTTCTCGCAAAGGAGCAGTGAAGTAAAAATCGCAAATTATTTTTTACTTTAAAAAAAGAAAAAAAGTAAATCTTTTTGGAGTCTTTATTTACACGATTTTTTTCGTTAACAAGTGTCTTGCGACACCTGTAAGAAATTATGAACAAAACTGGGGCATTGCTTTTGAAAGCTAAGAACTTAAAACTTTCAGAACTGTCTTATGTAAAAGCTGATTTGACAGTTTTTTGGGTGTTTTAAGGTAAGAATTGTTTGTCAATTCATAATGAAGAGCAAAGTTTGCAAATCGCTTACATTTATTTTAAAAATCATAAGTAAATTTCATTAGAAAATTTTAATCGGTGACAAAGCACACTTTTGGTTGAATCACTTTGCTGCATTTGGAGCGATAATAAGTCTGGAAATAATAAGAGGGGAAAAGAAACGAGTAGACAGATGCATGTACTGCAGGCCTGCCATACGCCCTGGTTTTTGACTACTTGTCCTGGTGTCCTGGTCCACTATGAAATTGTCCTGGTTTTTTTACAGGTCAAGATAGAAAATTTACTTTTTGCTGTTTTTAGTTGTTAGCAAAGGTTAAGATTTCTGTTATAACACTGCTAACATAAGGCAATTGTATAAACAACTATCTGGTGTTAACGTCGTTTAACTAAAAGTTTTCAATAAAATTAGATGAGAGTCAATTCTCTTCCAAATTTTGTTTCAACTAGTTGCTTTAAAAAGTTATACCGTGTTAACAACTTTTATAAGTAATCGAAAACCGATAACAAATTACTTTCTTTAAAATAGTCAATACACGTTTCAATTCAATTGCCAACTGAGTCGGTTATTGTCCAAATCAAAGCGTGTATGGCTTTGTCAATTGATTAGTTTGACAGTTGTCAAGTTGGTTGAAGAAAAATCAAAAGATTTTGATTTTTTCAAGTCTGCTCAATGTACTTAAGAAAGAAACTCGTTAAAGACTGAAACACTGGAGAGTAATATTCAATGTAAGTAACTATATCAAAGGCTGAAATGAAGTTCTAGAAAAAGTGCAATCTTCTGAAAAGTATTAAAGTTTAGAACATTTTAAGCTCAACTTTTCATTATTTTTCATCGTTTTAATGTAAATGAATTATAAGTTAATTTTTTTATATATGAGAAGTGATGTAACCCCAGACTTATTATTATGAGATGATGAGGAGTTAACACTACTCTTGCACTATAGTACTTGGTTGCAACGGCCCATCCAAAAACTATGTTTCTAGCACCATCTGTTTTGGATACAAACAGTCAACTGTCTATTCGACTATTGCACTGTTAAGAACAGTGCAAAGAACATATATTTCACCAAAACCGTAACCAAATAACCACTTCAGCGCTGATAGCCTCATATATTGTTGAAAAATAAAAATTGGATGGTTTTTACATATTGTTTATACATATGCATTAAAAAAATTTTTTTTGTTGGCGTAATTTGTTATCCATTTTTTCTATGTGTCCTGGTTGATAGGTTCAAACTTCTGGCAGCCCTAATGTACTGTCTTTACGGTTTGCTTTTTCATTCGTTGTTTAATTTTGTTATTGTTTTCAATATCAGAAAAGCACATGTCGTTAACATGATTTGAATCATTTGAACGCCAATTCATGTTCAAAGAAGAAAAAGGAAGAATCTTGTCAAAAAGACATGAGCCGTATGAACTCAGACTAACTTTCAAGTCATGGTGGAAAATCCATTACATCCCTAAAAACTCAATGTTTGATGAACTTTAAGTATAAATTAGACGTGACATAACCGTAATCGTACAAAACAGCTGTTTGCACCAGCCTTATAGACAACACTGTATTTGATTATAGGTGACTTACTATAACGACATAACCATGGCCATACAAACCAATTGAATCTTGGTTTCTATGATCATCGTTACTGCTATGGCGTTTTGTTTAAGTCACGGTTAATTGGACCTTTCTGAATCATTCAATCGATGGAATCATTGGTCCATATGTATGACTTCGTTCTCAGCGAGGGAAAGGCAGGCCAACTAAATTCGCAAAAGAGTCGGCTAGCCCCCCACCCCGTTATTGTGATCCGCTAGTCGGAAGTATTTACCTATGTCTAGGCTGGTGTCATACAAAGAAAAAAATAAAATGTATTTCAATTAAAAAAATTTGTTATATTAATTAAAAACTTAATTAAACAAATTAATGGTATCAATTAAATAATTTTTGATATTAAAAACATTTTTTGCAATAATGTTGTTAATCCATATTAGTAAACGTTTAATTCACTTGATTAAATTTTAAATTAACATTGATTTTATTTTTGATTAATGGTTTAATTGAAAAGAAAATTGGCGAGAATTTTTTCTGTGTAGGTTCCTCTTCCAGTTCGGCCACCGACCTTTGACCCCTCGTTGCGTTATATATAGATCGTTTCCCCCATTGTTCATATCAAGGAACAATTAGCCCCATCCCATTCTCCTCTTACCTGTAGTTTAGCGATCACCTAAATGTAAGTGGTATGGGAAATTTTGGTAAATGTAAGTATTTCGACTTTATCTTAAGATCCAAATTTTAATATTAAGTGAAAAAATCATATTTCTGTTTTAATCTGAAAAAGAAAGCCAAAAAAAATATTGACCGCATTTTTATAAGGTGAATACCCCTAATACCACTTTACAAAAAAAGCATATGGCTTCAAATTAAATACTCAAACAAAATTTAAATACATTTTAAAACAAGATCATAAGTTTTTATTGGATAATTTGTTGTTGTCTTTTTTTAATTTTCGAAAATAAAAATGCATATGTTTTATTTCGAGAAAACAGTTTGAAATAATTCGTTTGTTTTTTTTTCACAAACGTTCCCAAACTGCCACAATATTTTGACATAACAAAGATAATGAGAGAGGGAAAAAAGTGTCTGTCAAATTCAATCACAAGAATTTTTGTTATGAAAATTAACACTGTAACACCTTTTTCGAAAATAAGCTTGATGATGATTAATTTGAAATTTTCTTGAATTGAAAGACCCCCCAAATAGTTTTTTGATGGGTTAACCGCTCCAAAAGTGCCTTTAAATTTAAAAAGGTGATTAAAGTAGAAAGAAAAAACAAAACTTAAACTCCTGCTGAGTTCAGTTCAAAATATTCAATTTTACCTAATTCACTCTTTTTTGTGAATACAGTCATATAAGATGTGCTAAATCTCATGTCCACATGTCCATCAAAATGTCGAGAAAAAAAATTCAATCAACAATATTTAAAAGTAGTCAAGAGATTACAAGAAGATTGAAGACAATCTGCTTTTAAGCTTAAGAGAATTCTGCTGTCTGTTGTATATCCAACTTGTTTTTTTGGTATTTCAAAACCTGAAGTTTGAAGATTATTTCCCTAAAACCCGTAGTCATTTATTTTTTCTTCCCAAATCTTATTAACACTATTGTTAGCTCATTTGTTTTTTAATTATTATCCTCAAGGATCTTAAATAAGATTTCCTTTAAGTATTTTGCCAACAAATATTTTCGTACCGCCCCTATTTGAGAATTTAAGTAATTTTTTTTTTAAGCAGAGAACAAGAAAAATGTCATTTTATTTAAAGCGGCTTTTGTGTGTTTGTCCTTTTATTTTAAAATTCTTAAGGACATTTTTTTATCCTTGAATTTTTGTTGTCTGATTTTGTTAAAAATCTTTATTTATGTACAGATGTACATATTTATTTTGTCTTTCAAATTTTTTAATTGTTTTGTATTTTAGTTGTTTGTTTCATTATTTTTTTTTATAATTGCAGTTATTGTCTTTGAAAATAAGATCATTTTTAACTTCCTAACTTTATTGGGTTTTTGTTTTTTGTTTTTGACTTAAGCGGTTTTTACTTCAAACATACCGCCAAGACCACCAGGATTGTTGCAAGGATTTGTTGTAAGGAAATACGAGTATAAATTAAATTTTTTAAACAATATAATTCCAAGGATTAACTTTATGACTAAGATGACAATTTTCTTGTTCTTTTTTTATTGAAAACAAAATTTGAATGCTAAAAAAATTTTAAGATAAAGTAAAAGATTTGCAAGATATAATTTCTATCAAAATGTCTCAACGACCGATTTTTACCAAAATAATTTTTGGGAATACAAAATTTTTATTTAAAAGATTTTGTTGTTCGTGCTTAATTCCCAGTTTTTTTTCATGATAAAACACTGAAATTTATTGTTGATGACATAAGCTATTCGTATGCGCATTTCACTGGTTGCTTAGGCCAGATCGTCAGGAAACTTCCTCCAAAAAGAGTTTAGAAAAACTTAAGACCAAATAAAACTGTTAAGCGTATAAGAATTATAAGCAACATTTCTACTTGCAACATTATTTTTACTTTAAAACTTTTTATATCACTTTCAGAATCAGTTTCGGTATCAATTGATCTGGCTTGAGCAACTTTAATTTCTTTCTTTTTATATTTTCGAAAAAGTTCTTAGCACTCATACGTTGTTTATTCTTGAAAAGTAATTTTGTGTATAAAACTTAATTTGATAGTCCACAGAAAAAGTAAAAAATTTATTTCAATTAAAAAATGTGTAATATTAATTAAAAAATTAATTAAATTTAAATTAAGTCTTAAATAAATAAACAAATGAATCGTATCAATTAAGTATTTTTTGATATAAACAACAATTCCTGCAGTAAAGTTTTTGATATAAGTAAATGTTTAATTCACTTGATTAAATTTTTAATTAAAAAAGGAAAAAGATGTTTAACCTTCGCTTTACCAAAGGTTTATATGTACGTCGTTTACCTACACTCGCCTGGGTGGTACTGCACATATCGACCCCTTTGCGCGAAATTATCGTATATGGGCAATGCCAGAAATAATTTAAATTACTTCTCAAAAAATTTTATATGTATAGTTTACTTTTTTATATTGTGGTGTAAAGCGCAACTAGCTCTACATTTTGTAACAAAAGGGATAACGGTTGAACAACATGGTCCTAAAATACAACCTTATTTGCATTCTGGCGTTACATTAAAAAAAAAGTAGACTTTTCGCTCAGAATGTAAAATTTGGTTTTTGTAACATACGATAATTTCGCGCAAAGGGGTCGATATGTTTATAGGCGATTAACAAATTTTCGTCATAAAAAATTGATAAAGAGAATTGATAAAGCGAAGGTTAATGCAAAAAATAACACATATTCAATTCAAGTTATGTAAATCTGAAGAACTTTTTTGTACCCTCCACTACGACTAGTTGTGAATGAGGGTATACTAAGTTTGTCATTCCGTGTGAAACTTTTTTATCATTCATCTCAGACCCCATAAAGTAAATATATTCTGGCTCCTTGAGTAATTCTAAATCGACTAAGCCATGTCCGTCTATCTCTCCGTCTGCCCGTCCATCCGTCCGTCTGTTGAAAACACGCTCACCTTCGAACAACTCTACAGAAAAGAACAATATTGACGTAAAACTGCTGTTATCTAAGCAGTTTGGGATTGAAAATCGGTTCATTAGGATAAATGTTATGACTCTAAGGATAAATGTTATGACTCTAAGGCCCGTTTTCACAACTTACCGATAGCTAAAGACAGCATTTTATCAGCCGTATAAAAAGTGTTCCATTATTACAACTTTACTTTTACGTACCAGGTAGGATGAATCTCAATTAACTTTATCGCTCACTTTAGGTTAAAGTAAAGTTTTAATAATGGAACACTTTTTATAAGGCCGGGTAAAGTCTACTTTCAGCTATCGGTAAGTCATGAAAAAGGGCCTAAATGTGAAACCACCGCCCTCAAATATTGATTACTTTGAATCAATATTGATAATTTTGTAAAAAAATCCACCATAAATGGTAATATAATGCACGTATTATAATTTCTAATTCTGTATAGACCGGTCCATAATTTACCATAAGCCCCGTTTAAAGCCTTCTCTCAGAAAACTGGCTATTGCACCTAAAAGCGCAACAAATAATAATACTGCAATAAAATTTGGTACGTCAAAATCTTTAAGGATTACAAACTTTGTAAAGATGGGTTCAATTAAGCTTTATATGGCCACAAATAATACCATGCAATTTGTGATAGGCGGTCCATAATTTTGAAACCCACTTTTTAACTTTTAAACACTATAACAAATTTCACTACTTTAACGAAATTTGTTCTAATTTAGGTTCTTATAGTCAGGCGGCGCTTCGGGCATTGAAGAGCCATACGGTGCGATCATGCCTGGTTGCGCGGTGTAGGAACGCTCTTAGGGAACTCATGGGGGTTGGGTACCAGGACACTGCATGGTTGATGGAAATGAGGTGGCGGACGAACTCGCGAGAGGAGGTTCGGGTCTCGACTTAGGGGTGGGGGACAGGGGGGTAAAGCCCCCCTATGCTACTACTATGGGGTGATACGGGAGAAATTCCGTGATGACGTTGAACGATCCTGGAGGGGCAGAATGGATTGCAGGGTGTCTAGGGCACTATGGCCCAATTTGGACGCGGGGGCAACCAGTGTTCTACTGGGATTGGATAGGGGTAGTCTCAGAACACATATAGGGTTCTTGACGGGGCATTGTCCTGTCAGGGCTTTTGCGGGCAGATGGGACAACGCCATACCGGACTTCTGCAGGCTATGCGAGGATTCGGAGGAGCTAGAGACGATCGAGCATGTAGTGTGCCATTGTCCTAGAATGCAGGGTCTCAGACTGAAGAGGCTAGGAGATGGGTTTCACGACGAACTGGGGTGCATAGCTGGATGTAATCCGGCCAATCTACTGGGGTTTGTCAGGGAAATAACGCGGCTGTTTCTGTTGAGGTGACTGTAAGGGGGGTATTGGTCCTACTTTCTAATTTTCTGTCTATATCATACTTCCTTTTCTCTACTTTTCACTTCCTCTTATCTCTATCTCATACTTCATATTTTCATTGAAGGGAATCACAATGGATCGTATTTGGTCTCCGAGTGGAGGTGTGCCTGTGGGCACACAACCCTTCTTAACCTAACCTAACCTAGGTTCTTAAATACCAGAAATAATTCTACAGAGTTTGTGATGTTTAGTCCATAACTTACCATGGGTCCAATATAAATTCCCCTCTAAAAATAAAATCATGAATCCTTTTGATTATCGGTCAATAAATAACCATATGTCGGTCTAAACTGCGACAAATTTTAATACTGACAAGATTAATTTATAGATCACATGTACACGCAAAGAAAAAACATGGTTGTGGTAAGCATATTATAACAGCAACATATAGTGATAAGATTCATCAATGTAGTAAAATTTTATTATTTAACAATTTTTTTTTAATGAACAATTCGTGAACATTTTTTAAATTTCTTTAAAATATTACGGCAAAACTGATATAAATTTATTTGGCAAATGGCGCTAAAAAAATATTATTGGAGTAAAGATATTTTGTTGGCGTATTAAGCATACTATGACTACACGTATAGAAAGTTATCATGTTATGGTTGTAACAATACTCAAATTTATATTTGCGATAAACAATAATATGTTTACAGTAACTATAATATGGCTTTAATTTAATAAAAATAAAAATTGTTTGCCTACGAGAACAATTTATTGTTACAATAAACATAGAGTAGTTGCCGTAACCATGTCCATACCTGAATTATTCTAGCTGTCGTTGTAGGGTATCAAAGATTCGACACAGCCGAAAATATCACTCTTAATTGTTAAAACTTTGTTAAAAAAAGGATATTGGCTTATTGGGAGCCAATTTAAAGGGGAGTTTAGTCAGTGCCACCACTACTGATTCTTAATCTAAAACAATGTAAATTCTTTATTTTTTTCAAATAGTTTTCAGTACTATTGAATTGAACCGACAATTGATGGTAACAGTTTCGCTTAAAAACATACACATACGTTGTTATTTCAGAATGCATTTTCTAATTGATTTTTGATAAAATTGTAGTGTATAAGAACTTGTTCTCTTTATTTTATTTGTTTATTAATTTATTTATTAAATGTTAGAAATACAATTGCAAATAATATTCTAGCTTAAGTTACCGAGCAATATTAACGTAGCCCTTCAGCCTGTTGTAGGGTAATGGACAAGAGTCTCTATTAGGATTCGAACCCGCAACCCTTGTTCTATTTATATAGAAAGCTTGTTTTTTATTTAATTTTATTAAGTAACCAAAAATTTTTTGATTTCCAAACTTTGCTTTACGGTACCCTCAGTACTAATTTTATTACCAAGCAATGCATATTTGGGTAATGACTGATGAGAGACCTGAACATCTGTCACGTCTTATGGTCTCGTAGAGAGAAATTTCGGCTTAAATCTAGTTTACCGACGCAGCTCCAAATCAAAAAAAAGTACCTAAGATGATGAAAATTGTAAAATACGAAGAAAAAATTAAATAAAAATATTGGCGCAAACGCTTAGTTTTCGAGTTATGGACGTTTTTAGTTTTCATAGAAATATGTATGTGATTTGGCTGAAGTGCAGTATACGGTGCTACGAGCAAAAAAACAAAAAATATGCCACCCGATTCAGAATAAAGAAAGAAAACAAAAAAAAATTTAAGGGGGCTAAAGCCCGTGGGCCCCCCTGGAGAAAATCCTTGCGCCCCGCCGAAGGCTGGCTATGCAGAGAAGCTTTAGTTAGTGAAGCCGGTATTTGTTATGCCACTGAGAAGAAAATCTTTGCGTCCGGCCGAAGGCCTCCTAAGCATAAAGTTTTTTTTAAATTATACACTGAGCACACAAAAACTGTAATGTGAGCTTAAGGGTTAAACATTTTTAAACTAATTCTATATATCCAGAAAGATCCAATCAAAACCTTCAAAATGATACCAATATTGGCCATCCTTTAGAAATGTAGTGGAAAAATTACATATTTCTATGAAAACTTAAAACGTCCATAACTCGAAAACTTATATTTTTATTTAATTTTTTCTTCTTATTTTTCAATTTTCTATCGCCCTACATACTTTTTTTTTATTTGGAGCTACGTCGGTAAATAAGATTTGTTCCGAAATTTCTTGGGGAAATCATCAAAACCAAAACCATCTATCACCTGACTTCAGACGTATTTCAGTCATGCTGAATATATTGGCATACGATACGAAAGATTGCACTGCTTACTGCCTCATTAGATGAGATGAAAGGTATAGAGGCATAATAATGATTTTGCCTAAGCAAAAGGTTTCCCCACGACATTTTTAAAAATTCAAACTACATTGTGCCTCTCATAAGCAATGAAAAATTCATTTAGAATACCAATAATAAATAGTCTTAGCAACATCTGCTTATTTCTGTAATTAAACGAAAAATACAATCAAAACTAATAAAAAAAAACGAGAAAAAACTACTGTTATCAGAGAATAAAACACGAAAACAACTGCCATCAACAATAAATGGCAACACATGCCAACGTTGTACAACCGTAACCCACGTTCTAGACTTTAATAGAAAAGTTTCTTTCAAAATGACTTCTAGTGTCATCATTAGTAACACGCGGATTGTTGTTGAGAAAATGTCCTTTCCTTACAAATCTATTCAGAGCCAAATGTTTGGATAGGATGGATTGAAGAATAGTGGCAGAGAAGAAGGCATTGATTTTAATTGAAAATGGTTACATAAATAATGACTTCAAAAGAACTCCATAAATCCAGGGCTGAGATACAGTAGTTTTTATAGAAATCATCATCATCATCATCATTATTATCAATGTCATTCTAAAACTCAAAATAAACAACAACAATTGCTGTAGAAAATACAAAATTTAAAATATTAAAATATTGATGTCAACAAATTAAATATTGAAAACAAAAACAGTCCCCTTGAGGGCAGATGTGCAATATGGATTGCAACAATTTATTTTGTGATTTTGTTTTTGTTATTTCAAACACAAATACTTTAATTGTGAAACCCTGATATATGAACGAATTGTTGGCGAATACAGAAAAGTCTGTGTGTGTGTATGAGTGTTAGAGTCATTACAGATACAAAATAATATAATAACAACTACATCTGACATTTTGATTTAAATAGAAAAAAATTAATACGATTTTGTAACTTTTTTTTTATTTAATACCTAAAGGCAACATAATTGTTTTTACTTTTTCAACTTTTTTTCTTAAAATTTTGTATTTTTTATAAAAAACGGCTTGTGTCGCAAATTTTTAAAACTGTACGCATGTTCTGTAACTTTAGTGAGAACTTCTTGCATCGAAAAGATGTGAAACAAAATATTCCATCGTTTCTCGAAAAGTGAGAGAAATGTGTTTCTGTAACTCATGTCGAAAACTATCAAAAGAGATTACGTCGTTACGTTATAAATGTCATAATATTGCACTCGAAGCCGATGTGACATTGCAGACGTTCAGAACGCCAGTAGCACATATCGTTGACGGCGACCAAAATTTACCAAAAATTGAAAATTTTTCAACGACGGCGGCGAAAATACAACCGTCGGCTATACCAAATTGTGTAAAGAGCGACTTTAATGTTTGTTGTTTGCAAATGATCTTTGAAGACATTCGTATATTTTATAAAAATTTTAAAAGCAAAATAATAAAACCATGAAAAATGTGCCAAGAATAAAATATTATTATTATTATTCTTTGCATTTTGCATTTTTAATTGTTTTTTAGTGTTCAAATTTTTTCTCGCCCCATTTTTATTCGTGAGTTTATTTGACAGTTCAAAGCGGGAACTTTTCTCACAAAAATGTTACAGACACACTTTTTCTGTAAATTGGCGAGTAATTTCCTTACGTGACAGCTTGTACTCGCCACAGACACAGTTAAGTGAGAAAAACAGCTGTTTGTTTCAATTTATGGCTTTTTTGTTTCATTTCACACATTTCAATCGAAAACTTCCTCGACGCGAGAGTTACAGAACATGGGCACTGGCCAGAAAAAAGTGAAAAATAACTATAAACTTGATATTTAATTTTCGAATAAAAATATTTCATATTTAAGTACCGGAAAAATAGATCTAATTTACAAACAAAAAAAAAAATGGTTTGTGATAAAACAACTTATGTCAAAACGTATGTTATTCATTTCGCAAGAATTCCAAGACTAAAAAAAAATTTAAGAAAGCTTGAATTTATTTGAAAGTTCTTTATACTAAAATATTAACGAAATTCAGCTATTTAATGTGCTTGGAAATAACAACTTATGTGCTTATGTTTTATTTTTAAAGCAAGCAAACTTTAACGAGATAATCCGTCAATGCTAAAAACTGTTTAAATTTTAATAGGACTTTCGATCTTCTGGCTTTATTTCATTTTAAATAAATTTACAATTACACTGCTCTGCAAAAAATAATTTTTTGTCTTTCCGTTAATTAAAACTATGTGAACTATATGGATTTTGATGCGCTGAACCCAAATCCGTTCTCGGTTTTTTTCCATCAGATCGAGATTTTGTTAAATGGGCGTGGCAAATTAGTCAGGTACGGAGACATATTTCATCCTAACTCGAGAACCAGTCATTCGATTTTCAAAACACCAGAAGATGTGTAACAAAATTGTATTTATTTTAGTCGAACAGAATTTTTCTGTATCTCTTATCGTTTTGGAATTATTCAGAAATTAATGGAGAAAAAATTTGTTTGTGCAAAATTCGTAATATTTTTCAATTTAAAAATGGAATTAAAATAAATTTAAAGCAAGAATTGCACATTTTGCACTTTTTGCTACTTATCTTAAAAATAAAAAAAGCCATAAACCATAAAAATCGGTTAAAAAATTTAGATTTTATTGTCAATTTACCGCTTTTGAAAATCGAATGACTGGTTCTCGAGTTAGGATGAAATATGTCTCCGTACCTGACTAATTAAGGGCAAAAAATTTGCCACGCCCATTAAACAAAATGCCGATCTGGTGGAAAAAAAACCGAGAACGGATTTGAGTTCAGCGCATCAAAATCCATATAGTCCATATAGTTTTATTTAACGGAGGATTTTGCTGCTGAGCAGTGATATGAAAGCAGTATTTAAAATACTCCAATTTGACAAATATCACTTCAAATTAACATAAATTGACTTATGTATTTATTTAAGTAAGCCCTTTTTAAAAAAAATTTTTCAAAAAAATATGCTGCAAAGCTTTGATTTTACCTGTCTTTTAATTTGTTTACCCTTCACCGAAGATAAAATGGTTTATGTCTGTTGCATTTTGACAAAACATCTTAAGTCAAATTTAAAAAGTTGAAAAAAATGTGGTTAATCATACGAATTTTCATTCAAAAAACATTTTTGCTTACGTTTTTAAAATTTTCTATTATAAGCGAAATATTTTTTTAATTTTGGTTTATTTTAATATTTAATAAAAATTATTTTTTTCGCAGAGTTTTTTTAAAAAACTTTTTGCTATTTTAACTCGACTTAAGATGTTTTGTCAAAATGTCACAGATATAAGTTTGTCATTCCATTTATAAATATATGATTAGACACCTGCTTCGTAGTAAGGGAATGCTGTGGCAATTGAAATTTAATTTTTTTTTTTTTTATAAAACTTGTTAAGATTCGATCTCTGTATGTCTAATTGCGTAGCGGACAATTTTGCGCTTATTTTTTTAAATTAACCATTTGTGCTTTGCAAAATTATAAAATTTCTTATTGGGTTGTGTTGATTGAGATCTAAATTGTGGCTTGTTCGTCTTAATTTTAAGAACTGTTCCTTAAAAAAATTCATGGTTACGAAGAAACTCCTCATAACTATAGAATATAATATTGTTCTATCGAAAATTTATAATAAGTTCGGGAAAATGGAAATCCTGTCAAACCCCTCTGAAGAGATTGTGTGGTAACAATCGAAACATGTCAGGGCAAATTGTAAATGAAAACCTGGGTTCGATTGCCAGTTCAGTCAGGAATAAAAAAATTACACTATGCTAGTTGAAAAAACAGACAAGCCGACAAGACACATGGCGTTTTAACATAATTCGGGTACGCGGAATCCAGTGGTGCTCGCCATTAGATGGGCTCTGGTTTTTGAAATATATTATTATTTCGAAAATGTAGGAGGTTGCACTACAGATGTTCGCGTTACATAAAAATGGTTTAGTTTATTGAAATTACTAAAAAAAAAACCGAAATTCCGCAAAAATTTCCTTTAAGAAAAGTAATACTTTCTTCAAATATGAGCAGTCCTTTTTAAAACATATTTTTTTTTTTTTTTTTTTTTTTTTTGAAAAAAAAATTAATTTTTTTATCAAAATTTCGAAATTATTGTTTTTTAAATTCATAAAAAATTAAAAAATGCAGTTGGGCTTCTTATTTGGTTTTAAAAACTATCAAAAATTCAATAAACTAAGCCGTTTTTGAGTTACGCGAATATATGTTGTTTCCGTTTCCGAAATAACGGTATATCTCGAAAACCAGAGCCAATCTAAAAAACGGCCAGCACCACTGGATTCAGCGTATCCGAATTATGTTAAAACGCCATATTAAAATTTGGATTAAGAACCATAAATCATGATGCCGCCATTTGCTAAGCATGCGTAAATTACACATGTCGTCTAAATCGACATGTTGAGAAAAACAAAATGTATAAAGCAACTGTAACAGGCACACTACCAGTGTTTGCACTTGAAATTTTTGTATCACTAAGGCCGCCAACTCCAACAACAACAGCAAGTGGTGTTACTTATGAAGATCCATTTGATACCGATTTTGAGCCCCAACAGGGAAGAGATGGACCACAACTTATAAAACAAATAGAAATGTATCTCATTGTGGCCGTATTGGGACTATCGCAGAGCAGCGGCTTGGACAGCGTTTTTAAAGCAAAGAAAACTCACGCATGCTAATGTTAACTCTACGGTGTACTGCAAGCGGCAAGCTGAATTTCATAGGCTTTGGGCAAAACTGGGAGACACGGGTCTTTCTTTTTCTTTTATCGCGTAGTGGTGTCCGTCTTCATGTTCTTAAAAATACTATTCCTGTTTTCTATTGCTTATTGTTGTTAAGTTAAAATTATAAAATTTACAAATGGTTCATTATGAACCTACACGACTAATTGCGATAAATTTTATCCAATTTTATATAACAATTTCGCGAAGAAAGAGCGTTTTAAATAATAATGATATATTTTATGAGCCGATTTTACTTATTTTTAACCACATATGACTATAATGATGACTTTCTCACCTAATAAGCACAATCATATTTAATATCTTTCCTGGGAAATTATAAAAAAATACTTTTAACACGCAAACATATTTCACAAAATTATCCTGAAGCAGAAAATAATCATGTTCATATTGATAATAAGGATAATTTTTGTTTTTATTAATTTACTTTTAGTTAACAAAATGTAAACAAATTTTAAGGAAACATTTTTGTACTTCCAATTATTTCACTAATAATGAGTCATACAAAATAGCCTTCTCTGGTTTATTAAAAAAAAAAAAAACAAAGAAGAACCAAAAACCACAAGACATCAAAAATATTGGTTCATTTTGCGATTCGGTTTTTTGTTGTTATGTATATTAACGCCTGTCATAAAAAACAAGTAAGAAAATATTCGACTACACCCAGAGAAAAAACATGTTTCAATATGGTCACCTCCGACCACACTATTTTAAAAGAAAATTTTAAACATATTTTGTTTAATGTAACCATATTATTGTCAGTGATAACCATATTGTGGTTAAATAAGGCCTCCATCAAGAAGCCCCAACCATATTATTGTTGCCTCCAAACATGATATTATCAATAATAACTGAAATTTGCTAAACACTTACAATAGCATGGTTGGTTTTCAACCATAGTATGTTGCTCTTGGAAAAGGGAAAAATATTATTGTAAATTTCCAAACAAATTATTATCATATTTAGTCATAACATTTTTAGAGGCAACCATAATACGGTTGTGGGTTCTTGATGGAGGACTCATTCAACCCTGGTTGTCGCTGACAATTATATGGTTATATTAACCAAAATATGTTTAAAATTTTCTTTTAAAATAGTGTGGTTGGAGGTGACCATATTTAAACATGTTTTTTCTCTACGTGTATGCGGAATCTTATATACCCTTCACCTTGGCTCGAAAGGGTGCTTATGAGTACTTAATTTGATTTAACGATGTCTGCCCGTCCGTCTGTTTTCTGAAGACCCCAGAAAGGATGGGAAATAAGTTGTTATATATGTACATTAGGGTGTCCCAAAATATTTTTTCTTTCTGAATTTCATAGGTGCTCAATTAAAATTTAAAAGCTTATAGGATAAAGTATTTTTGGTTTTTGTTTAAGAATTTTCGGAATAGGTTTAGAGGTCGCGCAAATGGAGTTTTCATAAAAAAAACGGAGTTTTCGGCCTTTTTTAACTTTACTCATAACTTGGTTAATACCACGAGTTTCTTCACTCCTGAGGAAACAGTTTTAAAGTAAAATATCCAGGCTTTATTCCTGTGTGAAAAAACTATAAGTTTTGGTGATGAGTTTACTCATTCATATACCCTTAATTACAATTTTTCGTAATTTTTTAAAAAAGTTTGCAATAACGCTTTACAACTTTTTAAGTTTAAATAAAAACGAAAAAAACTAATGATGCAGTTTGAAAGACAAATTAATTCTTATTAATAAGAATAAACAATTTTTAAATTTTTTCTTACCGTTCCTGAGTTATACCCGTTTTTATCTTTATACCCAGTCAGTGTTGCCACTTTGTGGGTAATTACCCGAATTTGGTATAATTTTTACTGTAGTGGGTAGAGCGTGGGTAATTTCTCTTAGGTGTAATTGAGGTGTAATTTAAAATTCTTGCTTCCGATACCTAAATAAAATCAAGATTCGATATCAGTGACGACATTTATTTCCCTTTATATATTGTTGATAAAAAATGCACAGTCTTCTGAACCAAAGTCTCCATTTTTTTTAAGAAAAGTCTTCAATCAATAAATATATATTTTCAAAAGATCAATGACGAATGTCGCAAGATGAATTCTTAGATTTGGATAGAGATGGCTATCATAGTGATTTAGAACCTTAAAGTCTATGGAAAAAAATTATTTAAACTAAAAACTAGCCTGGGGGAAGATATGTTTCCAATATTCCAATATATAATTAATTTTATTTTTATCTGGCAACTTTCAAATGCTTTAGTTTGAAGAATATTTAACGCCCTTAAAACTAAATAACGAAAGGGACAGTTCTACTTTACAGTTTACTAAATAAGTATAAAAGGTATTTCTTAAGACCTAAAACTTAAACAAAAAAAAAATTAATATTAATCGCAGATAATTACACGACATTACCATTTGAAACTGATTTCAAACAAATAGGAACCGCGCCTGTCCTTGACGAAACGCATTGCAGACGTCCAATTTTGTTTCTCTTTTTCGAGCATTGTTGATGCACAATGTTGACCTCCAAGACGTCAATTGTTGCTAGCACAAACCAGTGACTTCAGAGCCCTACGGAAAACAAACATGAGGTGTCACATCGCACGGCCTAAAAGTCTAATTGACACTTTATCATTTCTATATCAACACATTGCCTTTATTTGTGAAAAATAAGTTTCGTCATTTAAATCATAAAGTTGCGATAATCGATGGCTCATTTTAGATAATTTGGTGGCGTTTTTCATGCATGAATCTATTCATGATGATGTGACTAAGCAAAAATTTAAAGCAGTATGACAGTTCGTTTGACTGCTAACCTTTCGTAAGCGCTACGAGGCTAATAAACTCTTATTAAAAAGGAATGGCAATCAGCATTTTGGACTTTCCTAACTCAGCTAACTCATTATTTTAGGAGTTTTATTTTATGTTTTTTTTATGCTTTTAAGTTTTTAATATTATTTTTGTTAATTTATTTTAAATTACAATAAGAATCTTAACAGTTTGGCTCTTCTTTCAATGAGTCTGTTGTGTTTTTGCTTCTTTCAGTAAATAAAACTACAATTTTATATCAGGTGTAGTTTCATTTAAATCGGGTAATTTTGCTTCAACTCAAGTGTAATTTTGAATTTTGCTGGTGGTAACACTGTACCCAGTATTTGTTATTATAAGCTGTTTGCCAGTTCACCAATCTTACCCAATTAACAAAAAAAAAATCTTTTCTTTTGCTCTGTGAAAAATCATTTATTGCGGTTCTTGCTATGTAGTTAAATACCTTGCAATAAGTTCTGGTAATCAGTTTCAGAAGTTGTGACATTAATATAAGTATAAGCCAAAGCGACACCTCGTTCTGCCACATCATTTACTACTTGTAATTGTTGAACTTTTTTCTGTGCCTCTTGAAATGACTTGTTGGCTTTCCAATTCTGTGGATCAATTTTTAAAAAATCGATTGAAATATTGCAAACTTTAAAAAAAGTTAGACTGGCTTTTGAAATGAATTGTTGAATTTCTTTATTTCCAAAGTTTTCTTCTGTTAAAGTTACATTTGCTACTTTATAATCGCTGCATGAAGTATCTGCAAGTTTTTTTGTCATTAAGTGCTAAGTTTTGGTGTCGATACGATCACCAAAAAACGCTGGGGCAGCCAATTTCGGAGTAAAGTACCACTGATGACCTAGAAAAGTTAAAGCGAGGCTTTTGCAACTGCTTTATTAATAATTTTATAACTATCCAATTCCTTTAATAGGCTCAGATCATTGAGAGGAGCGTATCGAGGGCACTGGCAGAGGTACCAATATTTGATATTTATTCTTAAAATAAATGAACTAAATTCAAGCAAGGCATCAACTGTTGACTTGTATATATAAAAATGCAACTGGTTTCGGAAAATGCATATTTTCAAAGAATAGATAATTTTCATTATCCAGCGAGCCCGATTGATAGCTCCTGGAGCACACATAAAATAGAAACTGAAAATGACAGCGTGTAACGGTTTAGATCAATAAATGTCAGAAGTAAATGACAGTTAAAACGTAACTATAAAAATTAATGGAAATATACAATAATTATAACGAAAAAAGTATCACCATTTTTAAGGTACAAACTATAAAAATAGTGAAACTCGGAAACTGTAGGACAAAATTCCATTTTTGTTTTCCTTAATTGTTTAGAACTTATCGGTATTCAAAACCGCGTCACTAGCTTTTTTTTACCTTTAATATAAATTTGAAAATAATAAACCGTTTTTTACAGAATTTGTTAAAAAATTACAAAAGAACTTAATATGTGGAATCGTAATGGACAAAAATATTGCCGGAACTTAAAGTTTTTGCATATGGAAATAAAGCTTGGGAAATGTTCTTTAGAAATATTCGGTCAAAAAATTTAATGAACGTGGTTATTGACAAAGTTATGAGTCAAGTTTGAAAAAAGGCCGAAAACCCCGATTTTTAACAAAGACTTGATTTGCGCGACCTCTAAACCTCTAAACCTAAAAATCTAAAAAAATTCAAAAATACTGGCACCTATAAGCTTTCAAATTATGCTTGAGCCTCTGACAAAAAAAAAAAATTTGGGACACCCTAATGTACATATTTCCAACACATAATCCCCCTCAAATATATTAAAAACCTCTCTAAAAATCAAAAACCTCTTAATGTTCCCCATTTGATTTCATTATCATGCAAACAAAAGACATACATTTCGTTCGAAAAATCATAACAAAATTTATGAAATATGCATACAAAATCTAAAGTGCACCATCATCATTATCAACATCTCGCAGATTTGTTATTTTTACACACATTAAAATTAGCTAACAAATCGTTACAAATCTGCCCATCCAGACATGCAACTCGTACAATAAACCTCCCTTTTCTGACTGATGCTGCCTTTTTATCTCTGCCCAAAAAGCCACAGCCACAGACAACATTTAACTATTTGGAAAATTAAATGATCCTTAACTAGCAGCCATCATAAATCAAACTATAGAAACAAAAAGCAACAGAAAAAAAAATCCAAAAAGAGATAAAAATGATTTGTTTTGGCTCGTTTTCTCATACAAAATAAACAAACAAACAAACAAGCAGACAGACAGACAAATAGACAAAAGCAAATAAAAACCGCATCACACCAGAATGCAACCAGCCATCCATTCAACTTTGAGCAGACAAAAGAGTCTGATCTGAAAAATCATACATGACTTGTATTCGTTTAATGCCTTTAACTCCTTTTTGTCTATTGTTAAATTAACAAATCCTTTGAGAATTGATTTGTGCACGCCAATAATAAACTCCCATTCAAAAAACAAAAAATGGCAAAACATTAAATCTCATGTAGACATTGATGTTTCTGTTGGGAAATCTAGAACTTGTCTTTTAAGGGGTGAATAAGGGCTTCGCTTTCAATTCCCCACCCCGAGTTTTCTGTCAAAATTATAAAATTGTTCCAGCTCTTGAGCCTTTAATACTGAAATGTTTAAGTGAATAACATAATCAGCTCATAATCAAAATATTACGTCGTTTTGGGTTTTAAGGGATTATGAAAATTGAAATCAAGGATTTTCAGTGTATTAAAAAAATTAAATTATAACGATGTTTGTTTCTTAAAAATAAAAAAGAAAACGTTGAAAAGGGTGGATAATTTTTGATGGGAATACAAAAATTTAGAAACAAAAAACTAAAATGACTTAAATGGGAAAATTAAAAACTTTTATAAGTATTTAGAACAGTAGTGGGCAATACACATACACACTTTGGTATTTATGCAAATAATAATTGGCTTGCTTTAATATATATAGGGCATCAACAAATTCTCTGCTCTTTACTCGATCATTAGCTAGGGTCTTTGCTTGGTTCCAAGTCACATTATGAGATTTGCATTCGTTTTAATCATTCTTATCCATGTGTTTCGGGGCCTTCTAGGATTTCTATGGCCCTGTGGATTCCAGTCTAGTGCATGCCTTGCAATTTCGGCAGGTGGCCTTCTAAGGATGTGACCTATCCAAGTCCATTTGCGCCTGCAGATTTCCTACTCGATTGGTTTGCAGTTAGCCCTTAAGTGCAGTTGTTCATTGGTTACCCAGTTTGGCCAGAAAATTCGCAAAACTTGTTTGAGGCATTTATTGCAGAAAGATTGCAATTTCCTGCGTGTAGCTTGCGTTGTGCTCCAGGTGCTGCAACCATACAGCAGTACCCATTTAACACTACAGTTAAAGATCTTCAGCTTTGTGGTTGTGGTTATATTGTTCGCCCTCCATGTTCTATGCAGGGAATGGAATGCGGTCCGGGCTTTGTTGATTCTGTCAGTTGTATCGGCACTGGAGCCTCCGTCTTTACAAATTGTACTGCCGAGATACGATAAGGAGTCTACATCTTCGATTAGCTGTCCTTGGAGTACTAGGGGAGTTGTGTTGCTAGTGCCAATACGCATTAGTTTAGTTTTCTTTATGTTTATTTTGAGGCCAACTTTATTTGCATTGATGGATAGGTGGTGAATCTTATGCGCCATATCGTCGAAGCGGTGTGTAAAAAGGCATATATCGTCAGCATAGTCGATATCATGCGGGTTTCCCTTGCTACTCAGAGCGTTCCAGAGTGCCGGTCTGGATACCGTGTCGAAGGCACGTTCAAAGTCTACAAATAGTAAGTAAAGGCTGCTGTTGTACTCAATGGATTGCTCAATGATAATGCGGGTTGTGTTAATATGGTCAACACATGATCTTCCAGGTCGAAGGATAGTTTCCACAACCGCAGAAATTCGCTGTAGAATCAGGGATGATAACAATTTGTTGACTGCATTCAATAACGTGATGCCTCTCCAGTTACTGCATTGCCTTAGATCACCCTAAGGCTTTAATTAGTTTTTCTGTAATTTTTGAAAAGAAATAAAGAGAAGAGGCATAGAATGTTTTTATTTTACGACTGTCTTCGTCACATAAGCAGCATTTTGTTGCCCAAGATCGAGTACCGAGAAATTAAGAAACACCTTTAATTACTTTAGAGAATGAACCTTGTCAAGGGCTTGAAATTGCAAAATCTTCTAAATATCGCGAATGACTAGAGTTCTATTTCGTATAATGGAAACCTTTAGCTCCCACGAAGTAGATAGATATTAAGATACATAGATAAAGCGTGTGCTACAACCCTAACAAGCTGTAGACAGAGTTACCTGTAAAACGATCTCTCGTACTGCGATCATTTTTTGCCAATTATGAGTATGTATTCTCTGGCAAATCATCATGATTAGATTCTTGTTTAATCAACGCTACCAAATTATCCAAATTTAATTTGAAAATCCGGCATCACCTCGTGCGGCTTACACAAATCAATCCATCCGTAATTAAATCAAGCCGAAGCGGTATCAATAGTTCAGTAAGTACGGACATCCTTAAATCAAGTACAGAATGCTTGATTCAAATACGGACTATAAAAGTGCCCCGTATTTAAAATAATCCGAAAAGAGGATTGACTTAATTAAAGGTGAGATAAAATTAATCTCAGACTGTGCTTGATTCCAGAATTTCTATGACGGCTTAACCTCGATTTGTACTAGAAATAATCCCAAAGAGATTTTAGATTCACATGCTCAAAATTTGTTTTCTTAAATTTTAATGCCATCTTTTGAATAAACTAATTTTTAGACCAGAATCTGTCTGTTTCAATTTCCTATTCCATCAGGCTCAAGCAGCCATTTTGTAAGGGGGTGTGGAGGTGCCTTATTTACGCTAAGTCACGTGCGAAGCCAATTATTCTGGTAGGTGATAAAGCACAAATTTCGAATAGTTCCATGATGGCTTCCTCGAGAAATTTCTGACTACACCCAGAGAAAAAACATGTTTAAATATATTCACCTCCAACAAAACTATTTTTAAAGAAAATGTTAAACATTTATGTTTAATATAACCATACTATTGTCACCAACTACCATATTATGGTTAAATTAGACCACCATCAAGAAGCCACAACCATATTATTGTAACCTCCAAACATAATATGGTTAATAATAACTAAAATATGATTAAGACTTATAATAGCATGGTTGTTTTTCAACCATAGCATGTTGCTCTTAGAAAAGAGGAAAATACTATTGTTAATTTATAAACAAACTATTGTCATATTTAACCATAACATGTTAAGAGGCACCCATAATATGGCTGTGGCTTCTTGATGGAGGTCTAATTAAACCATAATATTGTTGTCGGTGACAATTATATGGTTATATTAAACATACAATTTTTAAAATTGTTTTAAAAATAGTTTTGTTGGAGGTGACCATATTTGAACATGTTTTTTCTCTGCGTGTATAAGGTCTTAAAATGGGACAGTTACATATCAGATATTCATATGACTCTCATCCATCCCGCAGAAGTCTTCCATCTCCAAAGAAGTAAAATAGCCGCTAGACTGATTATTTATGACGTCCATTTGAGAACACGTTAAAACAGAATTCGCGAGGATGGTGATCTGTTGCTTTAAAAAGAAAATATTGTCTTGCAGTAGATAATAGAGCTTTTAGATAGTTAATAACCAAAACGCACGATGTTAATTGTAAATGAAACTAAAAGTTTTCAGAGAACTGTTTATACTTTTATTATAGAAGGATCTTTGAAAATTATGTGTGAAACAAAATATTGGCCAAATGCTCGCCACGGCTCCGTGGCATACCTCTATCTGATAGTCTATATTTTCAATGACTCTGAGACATTATTTAGGTTCAATGTCGTTAATGTGCCGAATTTTCGAATCCTTTATTATCTTAAATTGTTTTTGGCTTATTGAAAAGAAAGAAAGAATTTCAACGGTGTCAAATCACATGATCTGGCCCCGGGAACTGTTTGGCCGACCTCATTTTCGAAACAGTACGGCCCGATGACGCCGCCAGCCCATAAACCGCACCAAACAGCCACCCTTTGTGGATGCATCGACTTTTCCCCAATCACTCGTGGATTCTCATTTGCCAAAACGGGGCAATTCTGCTTGTTAACAAATGAATTTTGATTTGAATGCCCAATTCGTAAACGGCTTCAACAATCTTAACGCGCTTTCCCTATTGTTTACCTCTCCGTGGTTGAATTTGTCAAACGCTGAAACAAAGAAATGTCAAATTAAGTTGGGCCAAAAAGTTAACGTTAAGATGTGACTCACAATTAAGATCGTGCATTATGGTTGGACCACCCTTTAGTATGTGCATTGGCCACACAATCATGTATTTAATTTACCACCAGAGTGTTGGTACACAGAAACAAATTTTTGCGCCAGTAAAAGAATTAATCAAAAATAAAATCAGTTTTAATTAAATATTTAATCAGGTGAATTAAATATTTAATCAAGTGAATTAAACGTTTAATTGAAAAATAAGTTGCGATGTCAGGAAAACCAAACGGGTTCTTTATAATTTCGATAAGTACTATAGAAACCGAAATCAAAATAAAGTGTACATTTGACGACCTTGAGGAGGTTGAACTGTGTAATGAAAAAAACTGTTAATTGTCTTGAAAATAAAAAAAATTGGACGTCCCCGTATTTTCAAGTTTAATGACGAGCGCAATACTCACTCGTTAAACTTATATTTAAAACAAAAATTAATTTTGAAATTTTGTTTTAAATATAAGATAAACGAACGTGTTTTGCGCTCGTCATCAAAAACACTCAGGAGAGTTTGGCGATTTTTCTGATGCCTTTGCAATTGATTTTGGTTTTTTTTTTTTTTTTTTTGATTAAAATGGTTTTTATATGTTTTTTTTTTTTTTAAATTTGACACAATTTTTTTTTTTATAAAATTAAAAATTTTTCTAAATTTGGCGATTTTTTCTTTATTTTTTTTATTAGTTTTTCTATGAACTTTGTGATTTCAGCGTTTTCCTGTGGATTTTTTTTTTCAAATAAAGTGTTTAATTTTCGAGCCAAATGTGATTGATCGCATTTTTTTTTGCTATGTAATACAGTGTAATGTAAAGCAAATCTTATTAACCCTTCTGCATCCCTTGGATATGTGCCCTTCCTATGATCCTTTGGGTCAATATGACCCAACAATAAAATGTTAACATCATTTCATATTTAAGTGTAATAAAAACAAAAGCGATTCTATTGATTATTTGACCGAACAAATTATTGATCGATGATTCTGAATGAAGATGAACTCAATTCAATAGAAAACAAATTTTAAAGTGGAATTAAACTTGCAATATCGCACGTTGGGTTATATTGACCCAAAGGATATTAAATGTGTGTAAATCGTGTTTTTTGGAGGGGGAAGGAAAAACTAAAATTTTATTATTTTCATTTAAATTTATAATCTTTGTCCCTGTAATGGATAAATTGAAGTTTCACGTCCATATCTTATATTTAAAGGGACAA
This sequence comes from Pollenia angustigena, assembly GCA_930367215.1. NCBI lineage: Eukaryota > Metazoa > Arthropoda > Insecta > Diptera > Polleniidae > Pollenia > Pollenia angustigena. Next base: position 207,821,185 of record OV884060.1, read on the forward strand.
ATTTTGCGTTTGAAAACCAAAATTGGGTCAAATTGACCCAAGGAGTGCAGAAGGGTTAAGCAAACCCTGTAAAAAATGGAGCTTCCAACGAAGCAGGTTTGTAAGGGAGAAACATAAGAGTTACGCTTACCATTGCGCATACGGAAGACATGAATTTTATATGGCGAGTTCCCACTTTGAAGCAAGACATTTTTGACACATAAAGCGCTTTGTTCAGCGCATTTAAAAATTGTTCCATGTAACGATCAGCTTTACACACTGAATGTTTTGATACCGTTATTTTGTAGTATTCTCCCTTACAAACCTGCTTCGCAGTAAGGGAATGCCGTAGCACTTGAAATGTTTTTTTTTTTTTTATAAAAGTTGTTGAGAGTTCTTTCACTTACTTTACTGCATTTCTGTATGTCTTATTGCGTAGGGCATAATTCTGCGCTTATTTTTTAAATGTTCCCTTACTGCTTCGCAAAATTATAAAATTTTTTATTGGGAATGTTCTTGTCAAACTTATTAAAAAAAAAACCAAAGAAATATTTGCCAACTCATTAAAAAACATTTCTTTTCAATGAAATTTTAGTTTATTCACATTTTTTCCAAACGACTTTGACAATAAAACGAAAAATTCCAATAAAAACGCCTTCCTGTAATCAGTTTAGGCCCTAATAATAAAACCTTTTATAAACTCCTTTTTTATTTCAATTTTATATTTATATTGTTCCTATTCCCAACACAAAAATCACTTTGTTTTGCCAACACAACAGAGGAAATCGGCTAAAATACACAAAAAATTTGTTTGATAACAAAAAAAAAAAAACAAAAACATTCCTGCTGCCAAGTGTGCAAATGAATTTTGCACACACATCCTGTGGTTGTGTTGCATGCCACTGCAACTGTTTCGAACAAAAACCTAAAGAACAATTGGCAACAGGACAACAAAACAAACAAACTTATAATAGAAACAAAAAAATGTCAAAATTTTTTCCTAATAAAATTTTTTTGGTTTCAAATTATGATGGATCCTAAAGAGCCCAATTTATATTAAAGCAAAATATTATTGTTAAGGACAAAAAAAAAGGAAAACAAACACTAAAAACATTTTACAGAAGTCCTTTTGTAAACTGCAGGATGCAGGACAAAACCCAAAACAGAAGTTACTTTGTCATGCAAGAGACAAAAACTACGAAAAAAAAGGAGCAAAATTTTTCAAAACCACACACAAATCGAGGCAATTTGTGACAATAACAACCAAAACATTTTGTTGTGGCTTTAGTTTTCTTGTTTTTTCGGTTGCATATAACTTTGTTTCAAATTAGATGACTCTGGCAGCATAATAAGTCAGATTATTTCATATTCTAAAAATTGCTGTTGGTTTATAAAATTTCTCTTTTGTGTTTTTGTGCCACAGTTTTTGTGTTAATGTTTGTGGCTTGTGTGGCTTCTGAAAAGTTTTACATAAAAACAGGAGGTTCTTGTCGTATTTATCCAGAACCTGAGTACAAATTAAGTGACTTTACAAATTAGCTTAAATATTCTCTAAGTAATGATTGTAACGCAGATACCCTTTTATTTGGAACACCAATCGCTAGATGTGAAGTTGAGTAGTGAAGGACAAAAGGCCAACTGGTCCAGATGAAATCCTCTCCGTATTCTTAAAACTCATAAACGGTGATGCTCTACTTGTGACACTTTTTTAACTACATTTATGATACAGGCCTATGCCCACTTAAGGTGTTTTAAGTTGTATGACCAAATTTAAAATTGTTTTGATTCCAGTTCGCCGGGCAGATTTTTGTTCCTTTATATTAAAATCATAAAGAAGTTGAATTTGGAAAGAATCAGATAACGTTTAGTGGTCGATCGAGATGCGTCTAGAGCAGTGATAACCACTCCATAGACTCGCGAGCCAGTCAATAATCGTATTTTTCACACAGACACGGTCGGCAATTCACATGTATATTACAACTTTGTTCGTTTCAAAACATCAGACTATCATCAGTCTCTGCGACCGCACACAAGCACATAATATCTTTGTGTGCGTGCGTTCGGGGCTTTTTTAGTTCGGGGCTTGGTTATTACTGGTCTAGAGCCAATATTTCTACACACATTAGATTTTTCTGCTTTTTCCGGGTAATTTTCCGTTATTACGCCATCTAAAACAAAGATCATGAAAGTTTGACACTATCAGCCGTATTCATAATGAAAATTTGGCATAAAGTTAGCAAAAAGTTTATTCATAATACACTAACCAACAGTGGAAGTTGAAAACTATAACTTTGAAATAGTCAACGATCTTATCTACCTCGGCACCGCCATAAACAAAACGAACAACATCAGTTTTGAAATTAAAAGAAGAACTATACTGGCTAATAGATGCTACTTTGGACTAAGTAAGCAGTTTAAGAGCAAAGCCATCTCTCGACAGACAAAAATCACATTATACAAGTCACTGATACTACCCGTGCTGGTGTATGGCTCTGAAGCATGGGTACTTGCGAAAGCAGACGAGGCAGTACTTGGAGTATTCGAGAGAAAAATTCTTCGTAAAATTTATGGACCCATCTGCGTTGACGGAGAATATCGGTGTCGTATGAAACCTGAGCTGTATGCCGACATTGACATTGTGAAGCGTATAAAACTACACCAATTGCGTTGGCTAGGCCATGTTGTGCGAATGGAAGAAAATGCTCCAGCTTAAAAGGCATTCGAATACGCGCCTGGTGATGGTTCACGCAGAAGAGGAAGACCAAAACTCCGATGGAAAGATCAGGTGGAGGAAGACATTTCAAAGCTTGGTGTAATAAATTGGAGAAGGAGTGCGAAAGATCGAGGCACATGGAAGAATATTCTTTGTTCGGCTACAGAAACAAACGTTCTGTAATATCCATTTAAGTAAGTAAGAGCCAGTTTTTGACATAAAGATCAGCGATTAAATTAGAACTAATCTTTGAAATTCGTTTTTGGGTAGTCGATTATTTCATTTTGTTTCCAAGTTTAAACGCCCAAAGTTGGCGGTTTAAACTTGCGACAGAACTTTCAAAAGTACGAACAGCTTATAAAAGGAAATATTTTTTTTTTTTTTTTTTTATATAAAGTTTTATTAAATATTCCACCCTCAAGCTTAAATAATTAAAAGTAATTATAAAACAAAGGTCAAATAAGAATAAATATCTATTTATAAATATATAATATTATATAACACAATAGAAAATTCTCGCCTTTTCTTCTTCTTTTTCACGTTAAGAACAGTAATTTGATGACAATTTTTGGTATTTGTTTTAAACTGCCATACTTATACATAAAATTATTGTCAATTCATATGGCAATGCTAAAAGCTTTAATCTTTCACTCAAAAACGCCACAGAGGATTAAGGCTAGATTAATTTTATTATAAGATTAACAAATCTTCCTATTGATCCTGGTTTAAACTCTAAGTAAAAAACCCACTCTAAGTAGTAACTCTGGCTAACGATTTGCTTAACTCTTGTTAACGAGCTGCCAAACGTTTGCCAACTTGTGAAAAACAGCCGTTTAATGTCAAACAATTTTGTTGGTTTTTTTTAAATAACTGTTGTTTTTTAATTTACTGTCTTTTCTTAATTTATTTTAATTTTAAAAGCTTTTTAAATTTTTATATGTGAAGGGAAAAAGAAAAAAAATTACATTTTTGATTAATACAATGTGGCATCAAAGAAATTCAGAGTTGATTTATTAAAAGTTGGCAGATGGAGAAAAATTTGTTATGAATAAACTCTGTGCTAACAAGCTGCTAAGCTTAATCGCCATTCTAGTTAGCAGCTCGTTGTACGTAGTGTACAAACTATGGCTAACTTTTTGTTATGAATACGGCTGTTTATGTAAGTGTTCATACGGCTCATGTCTTATTGACATGATTGCTACTTTATAGGCGAGAGGGACGAGGGGAAAAGAAACGAGTACACAAATGAATGTGCTGTCTTTACGTTTTGCTTTTCATTCGTTGTTTAATTTTGTTATTGTTTTCAATATCAAAAAAGCACGCATGCATACGCACGACTATACAAAATAAAAAACATGTCGTCAACATGACATGAATCATTCGAACGCCAATTCATGTTCAAAGAAGAAAAAGAAAGAATCTTGTCAATAAGACATGAGCCGTATGAATTCAGACTATGGAAGAGCATTTATTTTGAGCCAGAATTTGAGTTGGTTTAACATATTGCTGGCTCAATATTACAAGATTGTAAGTGCCAAGAGCAAAGATATGGAGAAAATCAAGTTTTTAAATTTCTTAGTTTTATTTTACGATTTCCAAATAAAGGTTATGCAACAAAACTTAGTTTCACTTTTAGTTTGCAATAAGTGGGCTAGAGAAAACACTAAATTATGCTCCGTTCTGCCTTTTCTTTTAACAAAATATAGACAAATATCATTTAAACTTTTCTGAGAGGAAAATTACAAAATGAGCGTTTTGATCTCATTTAATTTATCAAAGTTTGTTGCAGACACACTACAACAACACCACATAAGAAGTTGAAAAACGATTTGCTTGTTGTGTGTAGAAACAACAAAAACAACCGAACAAGAAGAAAACACATTATTTTAATGTTTAAAGAGTAAAATTTAGAACTCTGGCTTCCCATTTCGTTTACATTTTCATTTAATTATGTACATTCAGTTTTTAAAGTAAACACCATTTTGGGAATGATGCTGGTGTTTTATAATTGAAATTTTGTAAGAAGCAAAACGGGTCAGTAAACCAATCATAATAAGATGCTCATTTTAATTTCATATTTGGTTTATTTCAAGTACGAATTCGGGTTTAAGTCAACTTTATAACTAAACTCATAAAATTATTACAATAACTGACTGTGGTTTATAAAATTCATTTTCCGTACTGTTAAAATTGAAAAATATTTAGTTATTTTACGAATAATTTTATTTTTTAACATTTTTATGTTTGTTATTCAAAAAACAAACTACCAAAAAATATTGTTTTCCCGTAGTTATTTTGTTATGTAGTTTGATTTCTGTCGGTTAAAATATATTTTTTAAAAGTAAGAACTATTCAATTTTAAGGAATAGTCTGCTTAATAAATAAAAAATTAAAAAATTAACCCATATCGTCCCAATGTTCGATTTTTCGAACAGTAAATTTTACGCGTTTTTGTTGTTTTTTTTTTCTTTTTTTAGGTAAGACAAAGAACTAATTTTTTTAAACAATAATATATTGTAAATGGTTAGCTACAAATATAAAAATAAAAGTTATTACCCACTTCACTCCACCCTTGTATAACCAGGGGGAAGAAAAAACATTAATTTTAGCATAATTTTAAAAATTACAAAAAAATTAAAAAAGTGAAAATGCAGTTCCGTTAAAAAAACGATTAAACTTTCAACAACAGCAAAAACATTTCCGTCTTTTTCAATTATGTTTTTGTTATTTGACTTTAAAAAGCAGTGTTCGATTTGCTTTTGTTTTTTCTCTGAAAGGCTAACTGAATCATCGCATATTATGTACCATTTTTCACGCATTTGAATAAATGGAAGTAAATTTATTCTGTTTTTGCTGAACAATAAAAAGCTTATGAACAATCAGCGTTCTATGAGAAATGTTTTTCCTGCCATTCGAGGAACTTACGATGCGCATAATCAGCCTACTACAGCTGTAGCTGAGAGTGCATTCATTGGTCCAATTTTTTTTTTAAATTACGGAAAATCAGAATGTTACCGTCAATGGTAATCTCCACCATAGTTTTTTTTTTAGGACCAGCATTCATGGGATAGCCCCTACTAATGCATTGCATTGTGTTGGAACTAGGAAAATAGGTTATGGAAAGGAGAGAAGAGGTAGTACTACCTGTGAACATTCGATTTGAATTTATTCATGTTGACAGTGAGAGGGAAGACTTCAGCAGAAAGGCTATTCTACATACGAACAGTCCGGCCAAAAAACACAAAAGGATGGGTTCTTGAGGAAAAACAAACGTACGGGTTTCGGTCTCGGCCAAGCGTACCACTCATGTTCTGACTCATAGCTCCGGCTGTAGGAAATATCGCCCAAAGAAAAATGGCCAAAAAAAAAATGAAAAATCGCCCAAAAGAACATGAAAAATGACCCAAAAAGTTATATATGAAATTTTGCCCAACAAAAACGAAAAAGGGCCCAAAAAAAAATGAAAAATGACCCAAAAAGCAAAAACGAATTTTTCCGAAAAAAAATTAAAAATTACCCAATTTGCAAAAAAGTGGTTATTATTCATATAAATTTAGTTCCATACAAGTGTAAGTTTTATGTAAAAAATTGCATTCTATCTTCAACAGCTGCTCGGCAGTAAGGACAGTAATACCGGCTGCGCAAACTTCGCTAAGCTTCTCTGCATAGCCGGCCTTCGGCCGGGCGCAAGGATTTTCTCCTCTATGGTAGAACAAGTACCGGTTTCGCTAAGTAAAGCTTCTAAAATCTGCCTTGTTTTCGAACGAAGGCCATATACGCAGAGAAGCTTTAGTTAGCGAAGCCGGTGTTTGTTATACCATAGAGGGGAAATCCTTGCGCCCGGCCGAAGGCCGGCTATACAGAGAAGCTTTAGTTAGCGAAGCCGGTGTTTGCTATACCATAGAGGAGAAAATCCTTGCGCCCGGCCGAAGGCCGGCTATGCAGAGAAGCTTTAGTTAGCGAAGCCGGTGTTTGTTATACCATAGAGGAGAAAATCCATGCGCCCGGCCGAAGACCGGCTTTGCAGAGAAGCTTTAGTTAGCGCAGCCGGTATATATTATATCCTTGAGGAGAAAATCCTTGCGCCCAAAAGTGTTTTCGTTATATATTTAATATAAACACCCAGAGAAAAAACAACAAACATATTTTTAAATAAATTACAATTACATATATTAAATAAAGATGGCCCGAAAAAATGGGCTATTTTTCATATAATATTTTTGGGTGGTTTTTCGTTATGAATTTAATTTAAATTTAAAAAACGAAAAATCACCCAATAATAACGAAAAAATCCCAAAAATTTTGGGTCACTTTTCATATGAATTAAGGCCCAATTTTACATGGAATTTTTTTGGGTGATTTTTCATTTTTTTTTTTTTTGCCATTTTTCTTTGGGCGATATTTCCTACAGCCCATAGCTCCAACATCGGATACGTTTGGTCTATAATCAAATGATTACGAATGGCAAAGGTTGTTGTCATTTGCAAAAGAGTAGATAGGGTCGGAAGCTTGACATAGGAGGTCGTTTAGAAAAATAAGAAATATAAATAGTAGGAGAAAGAACGGAGCCTTGCGGCACCCCTGAATAAATAAATTTTGAACTCGTTTGACGAAAGCCTATCTAAAACAACTCGTATAGAGCGACCTCCGATAAAACTCAATATAAATCGAGAGAAATAATCACCGATGACACCAAATGCAATAAGTTTTGGTAAGAGTGCACCATACCAGACTCTGTCAAATGCCTTGAAAATATCTTAAGCAATTACGTTACTTTCGCCAAAATGGTAAATGGAACAGCACCAGTATAGCAACTTGAAAATCAAGCGCATGGTATGGGTGAGATCTGGTTTCTGAAAGACAGCGCTATGAGCCATACAGTGCTCACCAACACTTTATTTCATGTTTTTCTATGGTAAATTTTCCAACTAGATATCGCGATATTACACCTTAGACCATTTTCTCTGGGGATATGTAATGGCTGGTTTCAGGAATAAGTCAGCTACGCTTGACGCTTTGGAAGCTAACATTACTCGTGTTATTCGCGATATACCAGTCCCTTTGCTCGAATGAGTCGCCCGAAACTGGACCTTCCGAATGGACCACCTCAGACGAAGTCATGTCCAACACTTCCATGATATCATTTTCGTTCAGTTAATGCCATAAATTATTCTTTCAACCGATAATAAAAATTTCAAGTTCACTTTCAAATCTATGTGTTTTATTTTACATTATAATTAAAACTTCACGATCAATCACCCGATTTATCTGTTAACCATTTTTTGATTATCAGTGCTCTTCCCGGTTCTGTGGGAGTCGGATAATCGAGGTTCAACTGTACATTTTTAGTTTTAATAAATGCCTTGTTCTATTTTTCTTTAATAAAATGAATTTAATTAGTTTCAGTTTATAAAAATTTTAGGTTTTCCATATTTACAATCTATAGGAGCAATAAAATTAAAATTCTAAATAGTGCCCAATGTTCGATGAATCGAACACCATTTTTATCAAAAACAAAACTTCTAAAAAAAATTTTGACTTCAGATTCGTGTTTTCTTGTCCCAAATTATCTACTAACCACCAAGTTTTATAAAGTAAAAATCATTTGTTTTGAATGAAATGTAAATGATCCGTTTTTTAAATGAATTTTAAGTTGTTTAAAATGAATTTTCGCTTGAATTTAACTACATAATATTTTGACTGTAGGGATGCGATTTCCACGCCAATTAATGTTTTTGTCGAATCATAAAATTTGAGTTAAAATGGCATCGATTTTTTTTTTTTTTTTTTTTTGCATATTTTGGTGATATGCATATTTAGGTTTTAAATGCATATTTTGACATTTTTGAGTGATTTTTTTTTTTAATTTCCATATTATATAAAAAAAGTTCTTAAAAAAATTTCCAAATACACAAAAAATGTTAAATTCCATTAAAAATTATTTTGGAACTCTGCATAAATTACAAGATTTTCATGATTTTGACAAAAGATCATTCTATATTTAACCGATGCAGCAACTTACATGGCTAAGGCTGCCAATGGGCTAAACATATTTTATCCAAAACTGTTTTAAGTTACTTGTTTGGCATAAGGATTACACCATGTTGCTGTTTTATTTTTTTTGAGCCTATTTTAAGCGCATATTTTCGATTTTTTAATACATGAAAATCTCATCCCTATTTATAATAATTAAATTTTGAGATTGATGTGATCTAAGTTTAACTTAAATCAATCTCATTTTCGGATTATTTCAAGTACGAATTCGGGACTAAGTTGAAAGACCGATTAATTTATAATAAAGGTTGTCTCAAAATTAACGCAAGATTTTAATTTGTCGCTATTTGTGCAGTTAAGTTAAGCCCTAAAAGAGAATTCGAGAGCTCCTACATAAAAACTGTTTGCTTTCATCGACGTTATCGTCAAAATTAGTTTATAACAAGACAAAACTTTGCCAATTTTTTTTATAAAATGAGACAGATTACAAGATAATTAACACAAGGGCCTTATGTAATCCTTTTTCAGGAAATCAATTTATCCAACGAAAATCTTTCAAAAGATGTTGGTAACAAAAGAAAAGAAAGGCACATGTATCTCTCATGGAAACTTCATTGACTTTATCCAATTCGATTGACTATAAGACAAGGCCCATCAGGAAAATCGCTAGAATCCGGAAAAAGTACAGGTACCCAAAATATACCCATGGATACTCTTATATAAATGAACTCACAAAACATCTTTAGGATAAAAGTCCAAAGCTCTCATATAAGATTAAATATAATTAAAACCAAAAACTGTCAAGTATATTTTATTACCAGAGATCTTGTGATTAAAACATTTTCGTATTAACGATCGTTAAAAAAGAACCAGCCAAATTCAGTCTTACAACAGCAATAAGAACAATAATAATAAATTTTTAAATTTCTTTTCATAAAAAGTATTTGGATTGGTTACAAAGATCCATACAAAATCATCTTTACATCATCTTCCCTAATAAAATATTTATAAAGTTTTTGTCCAAAGTTGTTTTTTTTTCATGATAAACGTGTGAGATGTGTGTGTGTTTTTAAGAATTTTTTTTTTCTCTCCACCTCAATTTAGAAAACAAAGATTTAAATTTGTTTTTTTATTTCTTTTCATTTATTAGCAGCAACAATTCTGACTGGTTGCCGCCACCACCAGCAACACGGAGTCCAAAAAACTTGATAATGCAACAACAATAAAAATCTACAGAATATTATTGTGACCAGATTGAAAAGCTGCCGTTAAAAAAGAAGTTTGTTTTTTTCTGAAATGATCATGAAACTGTTGGAATAAAATAACGAAGAAAATGATGATGTAGTCAATCGATTGTTGCGTACAAATTCACGATCAATGTTTAACATGCATTTTCCTCCATCTGCCTCCTTCTCACACGAAATTCATACAACAAACAAACAATAACATTATCGATCGTTTGCCTCTTTATACGACTCCGTTCTTACTCATTTTGTTTTTTTTAATTCTTTATTTATTCATTGTCCGCCATATGCATTTTAAAAAGAGATTTTATTAAACATTTTAAAATCAAAATCACAAAAACCCATCCGAGTCCTCAAAGAAAAAAGTTGATTTTTAGTTTAATAAACTCGTAGCTTTTTTTCCGTTGCTGTTGCTGTTTTTGTTTTATGAAAGATTTCGGTGGTGTATGGGTTTATCGGAATCTGTCCGTCCACGGTGTCTGTCTATTTAGAGGCGGGGGACAACAACATCAGAACAAACAATCAAATGGCCAGCAAGTTTATTAAGAATTTTAAAAGGCAGGCAGGCAGGCAGTCGTAAAATATTTACAATACGTGAATGTTGAACCGCTGACTGACTGACTGGCTGTGAATTTAAGTGACTGAAAAAGTTAGTAAGTGAGTGAGCGTGTGTATCATGCGTTTTAAGCTTTTTTTTATTTGTTATTGAGATCCAAAGATGGAAAAAGTTGATATTGAAGATGTTGCATGACGATTTTAGAGGGTATTAACCCATGTAAAACTTAAAAAGAGCTATCAAAATTACACAGAGCAATACAAAAAATTTGCCCTCCATTTTGGCTCCAGTTTCTGAAAGTGCTAATCGAAACTACGAGTATTAAAAACCTGTTTGGGTGTTTCTGGCTTAGCTCGGATTAGATTGGGAACTTTAAAAATTGGCAAACAAAGTGAAAAAATGAGAAAGTTTTTGAAATTTTAAAAACAAAATTTCAATCGGTTTGCGAGATAAAGCCGTAAGAAATATTACGTTTTCTCTTCAAAATGCTCAAGATTAAGTTTCAAACCAAATAAAGAGTGGTCCGATCAAAACGCACGATGTTTATAGTAAATAAAACTAAAAGTTTTCAGAAAATGTTTTTTTGTATTTTTTATTATGATAGTATTATCCGTGACAGTTATGTGTGAAACAAAATATCGGCCTAGTGCTCGCCACGTCTTCGGAGACATACCTCTACCCGATGGTCCATATTTTCAAAGACTCTGAGATATAATTAAGGTTCACTGACATTAAGTGTCCCCACACGTCACTGCAGCGTCGAATCACCCTCACTCCCTGCAGAACAGAGAGATTGATTTTAGTTCCACATTCCGGTCTCCCAAAATGCCTAAACCTAATGTTCCCCAGACCGTGGCATTGGCAGAGAAAGTGCAACACCTTCCTCTCCTCCTCATCATGACAACTTCTACAGTAGTCATTATAATCAAGAACCATTTTCCTAGCATGAGTCCCCATCACCCAGTGACCCGTAATGACCGATATCACTATTCTCATCAGGCCATAAAGTCCTGGCCATCAAGCAGGTATGCTCCCCCTGCCATCTTCCCTGAGCCCTTCTGTACGACTGTCGTCTGATAAGCCTTGCCCCGATTGGCCAGACCGTCCGCAGTTTGGCTACCCAGGCATCCATTGTGCCCTGGTACCCATTTCAGCGTTACCTTGGAATGTTCCGCGATCTCAATAAGAGACGTCCGGGATTCCACTGTTAACATAGATGTCGTGAAGACACCAGGCGGAGCTGCAATGGCAGCCTTGCTTTCTCTAAATATACATATATCTCTCGATATACGATAGTACCTCAGCCAGTTTGCCGAACGCTTTATGGCAGATATTTCCGCCTGCAGCACGCTTCTGCCATCTGTCAGCCTCAAAGCGACCCTAATGCCCAATTCCTCGATGAAGAATCATCCAACTACTCTACTACCCATCTTGGAACCATCGGTATAGACCCGTGGGGCCGGTTCCAGAGATCGCGTGATGACATGTGAACAAAGCGCCGAAAAAGGATTCCGAAGCGCAATAGTCCAGCCCCACCAGGTCATCTAGTTATCTAAAGATATTATTTAGATACCTATAGATAAATGTATACATTTATACAGTGTTCAAAAATAAACAGAACTTTACTTAGCGTACGGCTCACACGCCCAGAAACGATGTCTATTTTTTAGTGTTTGTGTTTACGAACCTCACCCGTAATACCGTTCGTAACTATTTTCAAGAAAGTAATAAACATTATACAGTCTTCTGTTTCTGCAGGAAATGTCACTAGTGAATCTGTACTGATTCACTATTGACACAGTCACCAGTACAAGTGACCTTTTATACCCCAGGCAATGCTATTTACTATAGACATTTAACATGTGCGTGTCATTGGAAATCTACCACTGACGTTAATACTATTGACTAGGTAGTGACTAGGTAGTTCCTTTGGGAACATAAGAAGACATTCGAACCAGAAAATCGCTAGTACATTTTAGTAAAAGTAGTCTACACTTTTTGTAAGAATACGAAATCATAACAATCTTTTTTTTTATTATTTCTTCAACTTTTATAGGAATTGTACTTCTCAGTTTTTATTGCTAAAATCTTTTTCGTATTAAAGCCAAATATAGTAGCAAATGTAATGTAGTGTAGACACTTCGTTGACAATGTCACCAATAAAGTCGGCAAAACTGGTGACTTGGAGACACTTGCACCAAGGTTTCCTTCAGGGATTATATACATTTTAGCACGAATAGCTTGTATTGTGCACACGTTTTGTTGGTGTAAAATTTTTCGATGGCTTTTTGTTTTTTTTTTTGTAAAAAACAGCCCAAAAGGGCTGAACCGAACACAACGAAATTTAAAAAAAAAAACAAACGCAATTAAATGTTCTCATCTTTTTGTTGAGTTGGAAAAGTACAGTATTATTTTTGTGTTCAAAGAAGAATTTATTTTTTTTAATGATTTACTATACAAACAATATTAGCGTTTGTGTTTTTCACAAATCCACCGAACTGAATACTTAGGAACGATATTTTATGATTATTTTCGAACACTATCGGTTTTACAAAACTTGAATTAAAAGTTTTATTTTTAAGTTTTACAATCTCAATGGGTTAATTCGTGTTTAACTAAAAAAAACACAATCAATTTATTTCAGATTCAATTCGTTTATTGTCTTACGAAATTTTGGTTTTATTCTGATTGCGAATTCTGCATTATAAATAAATGTTTATCCGTCCGTCCATTTTTCAGACTGTATATCTTTATGTAATGTTTTCTTTAAGATCCTTCAAAAAAGTAGGAGTAATATGGTTAGTTTTTGTATGAATAAGGTAACATTTAGCCATGGTTGTGTTATGGCCCAAGTTTGTGTTTGAAAAAAAAAAAGATTCAGTTGTTTGACGATTGGTATCGCGATAATAAAGTTTTCAACTGACTTCACTTAATTTTTTTCTTAAAAGAAACACGCAAAATCACAAAAGCGCGTAAAAGCTGTATAAAACCAATCAACTGGGATTTTTTTTTCAACTTTATGCTGCAATTTCATTATAGAGGACTTTTTTAAGTTTTTTGAGTTTTTTTTGTGGTTTATTAAAATTGACTTTTTGTTGTTAATTAAGTTCGTTAAGGAGAGGGACAAAAGAAATCATAAATTGATAAATTTTAATCATTTTTTTTTATTAACCGCCAAAAGAAATTAAGTTGATATCAAGGAAATTAATAATTGGACTTAATTAAGTTTGTGTTTGAGCCTATTAAAAATTTATGTTGCGAAAAGATATTTCATTTTTTGATATCATTTTAATAAAGAAGTTGATAGAATTCATAAATGTTTGTAATTAATGAACTTTATTTACGCCCTAATTTGTTTTCTTTTTCTAGAAATAACGTTTATATTGTAAATTTATTTCTTCTATTTCGCTTTGTAATCTTTATAAATTACAGATATTTGTGTTCAATTGTTTCGTTACGGCTTACAGACCACTAATCAAATACATTGGAAACTATAATCTTTACATCATTTATTATAAGAGACTACAATATTTTAAATAGTGTACACCATTTCCAAAATAAAATATATCTTTTCTTAAAAAAATCAAAAAAAAAAAGTTCTAGTAAAAAGATTATAGGAAAATCCATAACATCCTAAATTTATAGAAAACAAAAACTGAAGCTAAAAACTTTTTCTATTCGATTTTTTTTTTAACTCTAATTGTATTTCCAAAATTTAAAAAAGGTTTCATAAATTTTCTGCGAAAAAATACTTAAATCAACAGGTTCTTCTTTGAAATCTACACCAGTAGCCCGTTTCTGTGTTTCTCACATCGTAAAACTTTTCGCATGAAACGTGTGAATTGCAACAAAAATAGTGTGAAATGAAACAAAAAATGTTTTTTCTCACACAAGTGTTTCTGTATCGTTTATTGGCAAGAATTATCTGTCATTTAAATAATTTTCCAGCAATTATTGGAAGGATGCGAGAAAAAGTGTTTCTATAACAATATTTTGCGAAAAGTTTCTTTCAACAACTGTCAAAATAAGTCACATTTGAAATTGGTGCGCGAGAAACAAAATGTAGATACATATTTTAAATTTAAAATATGTTTATATACTATTTTTGTTGATATAAATAAATAAAAAAAAAGAATATAAATGATTAGTGCATAATTTAAATGATGAAAATAAATAAACTCAATTGTTATATTTTGTTATTTAAAATTTTTTTTAGGATTTTCTTGTTTGGGTTTTATTCAGGGCTGCCAGATAAATTTGACACAAATCGTCAATTTCCTGAGAAAAAAATAAAAAAGGTCGTCTTTTTTGTTTTAAAAATCGTGCAATTTAAAATTAATTTTAAAGAAATTTGTTTCAACTTTTATTAAAACATAATAAAACAAAAACATAGTGAAAGTTTATGGGTATTTAATAATTTCTTTAAATTTGTATTTATTTTGTTAAGCTGAAGGATTATTTTTTATAAAATTATTTATTTTCAACATTTTTCATTTTACGAATTTATTCTATGAGCTAAATTTCAGTTATGTATTTTATAAAGGAAATAATTCCCAGTTTCTATTATTTATTTTCTTTAATCCGAATACAATTTAAAATTGTTGTTTTTCCCTGGAGAAGTCACACAAAGGCATTAGAAAATATCATATTAAACAAAAAATAAAATAAATATTTTTACAAAAAGAAACCAAGCTTAATAAAATAAACATACATCCTTTTTAAAAATAGAAATTTTTTAAATTAAATCAGCTTTAAAAACAGTATTATAAATATTCTGGGTTTTTATTTTTGCGAAAAACCTAGAATTGATAGTGACAACGCTGTTTTTTATTTATACCCAGCAAAAACTTACATTGCAAAGTAATGAGTTAAAAAGCTAATATAACGACTCTTCACTACTTATACATTGGCATTTTAACTCATTATTTTAACACGGTGATGTCATTGGAGGCAAGTACTTACCACCCTCGCTTACAAATAGGGAGTTAAATAAGTCATTACCACATTCGCTTACAAATAGGGACTTAAATAAGTTATTACTCCGATGTCACCAAAATTACAACTAACATGTCATGACTTTAAAAAAAATTTTTAAATTAAATTTTTTTTAATTATTTTTTTTTCTATTTTTTCTTATTTTATTTTACTTTATGTTTTTTTTCTTCTATTTTTTCTTATTTTATTTTGCTTTGTTTTGTTTTTTATTTTTTTTTTCTGTCTCTGGCGGGATTCGATCGCGCAACCTCGGTGCTGATAGACTAGCTCACTACCAGCTAGTCTACCGGGGCAGTGTAGTTTTTGTATAAAAAAAACGATGTTTTTTACTCAATTAAGAACGTAAATATGAGATTAAATTATTGGAGGCAACTAATTACCACATTCGCTTACAAATAGGGATTTAAATAACTTATTACTCCGATGTCACCAAAATTACAACTAACATGTTATGACTATAACATTTCAGTACGGCATAATTTTTCATATTCAAATTTATTACAAATTGTTTTTTATTTATAATAAAAAAAAACAAATTGTAAGAACAAATATTTTTAATCAATTTGTATTAGATTTGATAAAAGTTCAACCGCAGATGCATTTTATTACGAATGAATTATAAATTTCGTTAATCAACTCATACAAATGTACTTAGGTATCAGATTATATGTCAGCCATTACCAAACTACTTCTATGTAATGCAGATGGTATGAAGTAGTCATTGAAAAGTAAGTTGTTCAGTAATGGCAAGTCATTACCAAGTTTTTGCTGGGTATCGTATGTAGTCCGAAATAGTATATTATTGAAATTTAACTATATCGGTTTACAAATGGCTGAGATATAAATATTTTATTTACCTATTCCTATAATCAATAATTGAAGCACAGCCGCGAATAACGTTTTAAGTTACAAAATAATAATTTTTCAGGAGAGCAAAAAAACGTTTCTTGATAGGCAGCATTATTTGTTTTAAAAATTTTTTTTTCTATTATTAAAAATAATGATAATAAAACCTTTAATGCAAAAGGCTTTTAAAACATTATTCCGCACTGCAAAGCCATTTCGGTTTCATCATTTTGTTAGTAACTTGCAATGTTCTTCCACTGGCTGACACTTTGTACGCCATTTTGAAGGCGTTAAGGTGCATAGTTTTTGTTGATTTGATGTTTAAACTGTGTAAGAAGTGAATGTAAAAAGTCATCTGCAAAAAAACAGTTTTTGCAAAATGTGGCGTTTACAACGTTATTCGCGGCTGTGCTTCAATTAGTATTGTGGTTATTTTGTTGAACTATTTATGGTTTTTAATCCAATTTTCTTAATATTTTTAATTAGGCTTAAGTTCATGAAATTTAATTTTCATTAAATTATTTTTATGAAGAAAGGAATTTTACAATATGAAAATTAATTAAAATTGTTATTGATAACCTGCCGGCCAGGGTTCGAGCCCCGGCCACGTCAAGAATGAAAGATTATCAATAACAATCATATATATTATTTCTAAAGCACTTTTTTTTGTCGGTTGCAAATATTTCCCATACCACCGCATCAAATTAAATGAATGATATCTTATTTTAAAGCTTATTTCTAACACTAATGACGAAAAATAATTTGAAATATATTTTTGGTTGTATTAAGGATTCGTACCTCTAACATTGTATTCAAAGAAGTATTATAAAAGCATTTAAACATTGTATGTATGTATGTATGTAAATATGTATGATATATATTATGACTTCTAATATTTTTATACTTTTAATAAAATGTATTGAAGCTACTAAAATTTCTATTAATTATTTTCATTTTATGTTACAAAAATGACAACTAACGGTGCGAAATATTCGCACGGGTCATCTAGTTTTAATTAATTTTCATGTTGTAAAATTCCTTTCTTCATAAAAATAATTTAATTAAAATTCCTATAATCTTTTTTTTCTTTTTTTCCTGAAATAGACTTAGTAGAATAGCTGGTAGTTTAAATTAAAAAAATCGGTTCATAAATGAACGGGTTATAGACAAACAACTTTTTTTCTTGAAGAAATAATGGTTTTGGCACAAAAGTTTCCATATAAGATAAGAATATCAAATATCAATCATATTTTTTTTATGTGTATAAGAAGTATTAAATGTTCAAAATAAGCCAAGTCGGTCCATTACTTTCCCTCGAAATTTTGTTTTTGCCGATACATTTTTCACGGAAGAGGCAAATAATTTCGAGGACAATTTTTACAATAGGGATAAATATAAAAATATAAGCTGCCTTGTTTCTAAAGATATCTTTTTTTCTAATAAACAAACATATAAAAATATTTACAATTATCTTATTTCGAAGACAAAGGGGCTTATAGTGTAAAACGCAAAAACAAAATCGAAAATATTTTATAAATTTATTGTTACTTTCTATAGAAATATTCATATTGTTTTTTCAATTTTCAACCCCACAAAATATGAAGTGTTTGAAATTTAAAAATTCAATATGAATTTCTAGAGAAAGTAACAACAAAATTATAAAACATTTTTGATTTTGTATTGGCTTTCGTCACTTTTTTAGAAAAAATCATAAAATTGTCTCTTTGCTAATTTTGGAACAAAAATCGTCAAAATGACGATTACTCGTCAAATCCGGCAGCCCTGTTTTTATTATATTTCTTTCTTTTGTTGACGTTTTGCTTTTATGTATTTGACACTTAATTACTGGAAATATTCCAGTCAAAACAGAATCTGTGTTGTCTGTTTTCGTATTCAAATACAGAAACACTTTTTTCTCACAAAACGAGAAACGATGGAATTTTTTGTTTCACACTTGATGTTAGAAATTTTACGATGCGGTAAATACAGAAACGAGCTACAGCTTTCTTTTAATCAACGAAATTTTTTATCAAATCAAGTAAAACGTTTAGTTAAACAAGTATTTCAGCTTTTCAGTTAATTTATTAAGTAATATACACAGAAAAAAACTAAAAATTGTTTTCAATTAAAAATTCATGATATTAATTACAAAATTAATTAAATTTGCACTAGTAAACAAATTGATAATATCAATTAAATATTATTCGATATCAAAAAAATTTTTGCAGTAATTTTTTTGATATAAACTCACGTTTAATTTACTTGATTAAATTTTTAATTAAAACTGATTTTATTTTTGATTAATGGTTTAATTAAAAAAAAAAATTGCGAGAATTGTTTCCTTGTAATATTTAGAAAGAAGGATTTCTAAAATCAATGGAATCAAAATCAATCAAATCAAAGACTAGAAAGTTTAAATAATTTGTAGTTAATATAACAAAATTTTGCTAGTTTGATTAAATTTTCTTCACTTGACCAAATTATGTTATTTTGATTGATTAGTTTTTTACATGTTGTTAATTTGTGTAATTTTTTTTTTTTTTGCAAAAAGTTTTGTTTATGTATTTCATATAATTTTGTTAGTTTGATAAAATTTCGTTTATTTGATTAAATTTAGTTCATTTTACTGCTTTCTGCTAATTTTACTAATTTTTAAAAATTTTTGTAAATTTTTAAAGTAATTTTTGTCGGAATACAAAATGTTAATTTAAAAGATTTTGTTTTTGGGGTTAATTCCCAATTTATATTCTTGATAAAAACACTGAAGTTTATTGTTGACGGGATAAGCTATTTCTGTGCGCATTTCACTGGTTGCTTAGGCCAGATCGTCAGGAAACTTCATCCAAAGGTTTTAGAAAAACTAAAGATATTAAACCAAATAAAACTGTTAAGTAAATAAGAATTATAAGCAACAGTTTTACTTGTAACAATATCAAAGCTTAAGCAAAAACAACAATAATAAACAGTGAGATTATCTTTTCTTACATCCCCCACTACAATTGGTTGGAATTCTTCCAACATTAATTGTAGTTGTAATTTAATCAAATTTTTTTAGTGCGAGAAAATTGTGTTGATTTAAATAAATTAACTGCCAGTTCAACGATTTCGAACGTTATCGTTCGCATAGAAAATTTTTATGAAAAACACTCAGTTTTAAAATTTGTTCTATATAAAACTAGCAAACCCGGCGAACTCCGTTTCGCCACCAGATGGCTTCGTTTTATGTAAAATTTCGTTTGGTGATTAAAAGATGAAGAAAAAATTTTTTTTTTTGTTTAATATTTGGAAAGGAAAAATTTTATTTCATTTCACAACAGTAATGAATTCATTTCGATTACAAAAATTAAGTGTTATTTAGTTGAACTTCTCTAAGTAAATGAAAGTGAATCCAAAGTAAATACTGAATCGAAGCGTTATACGTGTCCAAAAATTGTCCGTTTCATTGAAGTGCTCTTTGGTAAACCACATTTTTTGTTTTTTGGTCTGACGTTAACACAAACAAAGCGGATGGTTTCCCAACTCGTGAACACGCAACGTATAACTGCCCATGTGAAACACAATGATTTTCTAAATTTATCCCGCAAACACTAAGCGATTGGCCTTGCGACTTGTTAATTGTCATTGCGAACGCAAGGCGAACTGGAAAGTGCAATCGTTTGAAGTCAAACGGAAGATCAGTCGGAATCATTGGTATTCGAGGAATACATACATTTTCACATGCGTACTTTCCGTTAAGAATGGTTGCCTCAATCAAATTCGGCATAAGTCTTTTTACCGAAAGTCGAGTACCGTTGCAAAGTCGCGGTGGATTCAAATTACGCAATATCATAATAACTGTACCAACTTTGAGTTGCAAGTTATGTGGTGGAAATCCCGGCAACTCCAAAGAGTTCAAAAAATCCGTTGGATAATTTACTACATCATCGGGATTTGTTATGGAATCAACGGATTTGTATGTCACCAAATCGCCAGAAATTTTTGATTGAATGGTGAAATTCAGTGCGTGTACATCATTATTCTTTGCGGCGAGAATTGCTCGTTGACTTAACCAAGCATAATTCTGATAATTCTCACTAATGTTTGGGAAAACACATGAGAGCTAACTGAGAGTCTACAAATCGGCAAAAGTCGTTGGTAAGAGTAATTAATCCAGATGTCGCATCAACTGGGACTTTTCCATTTCCAACAGCTAACAATTGTTTGGAAAATTGTGCAGCACTTTGATCATTTTGAAGTTGAACTCTCATATTAGTGGTTAGCGATAATGTTTTTACGTTATTTCATAAAGGGGCGTAAAAGTGGGCGGGGAACAATTTTCTTTCCGTATAAACCTAAGTTGGACCATGTCGATCACTTTAAAGAAGAAATCGTCCAAATCGGTCAAGCCATCCTCAAGTTATGTGCTTAATAGAAAAAGTGGGCGTAAAAGTAGGCGTGGTAAATTTTTCTTTCGATGGAAACTTAAAATGCATTGATACGAACATTTGAAAGAAAAATTAGTCACATCGATGGAGCCGTTTTCTGATTTTAGGTAAATCGAAAAAAGTGGGCGTGGAACAATTTTCTTTCCGTATAAACCTAAGTTGGACCATGGCGATCACTTTAAAGAAAAAATCGTCCAAATCGGTCAAGCCGTCCTCAAGTTATGTGCTTAATAGAAAAAGTGGGCGTAAAAGTGGGTGGGGAACAATTTTATATGCTATAAACCTCACGGAGCCCGAGACCTTTCCAACGAATGCAAAACCGTGGAAATCGGTTAGTGTGTTCTGGAGTTATAGCGTCAGGAAAGAAAACCCGACTTATTTTTATATAATAAGATTGTATGCGAACGTCAACGTTCGAAATCATTGACCAGGCAGTAATAATAAAATATTTTTATTATAATTCGTTTCTCTGTGTTTGATCGAAAAGTTTATGGTTTTTAATCCAACCTTGATTTTATTTTTAATCAAGCGTTAGTTCATCATTTTCATTAAATTATTTTAATGAAGAAAGAAATTTTACAGCAGGAAATGAATTAAAATTTTTTGATAATTTTTATTCTTGACTGAACGAGGGTTTGAACTCAGGTCAAATTAATATGTTTCGAGAAAAACCACATTCGCATCATCAGTGTACTTTGCAGCTTTACACTTTCCGCCACTGGGGTGGCTATCAATCTATACACAAACATCAATCTTTTAATCAATGGTATTATAGAGAATCGAAGTTTTCTGTTATTAGTTATCTATTTTAATTTTTGACATGTTTCTTTCTCACTTCTGGTTTTTCGTACTTTTGTCAAGAATTTTTCTTGGACACCTTCGTTCATTAAAATAACTTAATGAAAATTAAATTTAATGAACTTGAGCTTAATTATTATTCAAATGGAGTTTTAATCAAAATTCGTTTTATAAAGTTTTCGAAGTTTTTTTTTTAAATTTTGTTAATTTGATTTTATTTGGTAATAATCAAAATGTAATCAAATTATAATTTGACTAAATTTTGTCAATTTGATTTAACTTTGTTAATTTGATTCAATTTTGTTAATTTAGATAATTTTTGCTAATTTGATTACATTTTTTTCATTTGATTAAATTTTGTCAATTTGATTCAACTTTGTTAATTTGATTAAATTTTGTAAGTTTGATTTAAATAATGTTGATGTTAAACTGAACACATTTTTTTGAATTAAATAGATTGTATTAATTGGCCATGATAAACAAGATTAACGAAAACATAATAAATTAGGGTTTTTTGTTCTTAAATGTAACAATTTTGATTTTAAATTAATTTTTAGAAAAAAAAATTTAGATTAACTGATTAAAAAGTTTTTTACTTGCATTGAAACGAAATAAAATAAAATATGCCCTAAATTTTTAATCAACTTAATCAAAATTATATTAACCTGATTTCCCATAAACTAACAAAACGTCATTAGAAAAATTTTGCTAAAAAAGATATAAAATAAAGATATTTTTGTTCTTAAATGTAACAAATTTGCTTTAAAATAAATTTTTTAGAAAAAAATTTAGATTAACTGATTAAAAAGTTTGTTACTTGCATTGAAACGAAAATAAATCTCTTCTACAGTTTTAATCAAAATTATATTTAACTGACTTCCATTTATATTAAACTGACTAACAATTTTGCGAAAAAAGTAAATTTTATAATTTGACTAATTTTTTAAATTTTTTTAATTTGATTAAATTTTCTTGATTTGATTCAAGTTTGGTTATTAGGATAATGTTTGTTACTTTGACTAAACTTTGTTCATTTGATTAAATTTTGTTAGTTTGATTTAAATTTGTTAATTTGAATAAATTTTGTTAATTTGAATAAATTTTGTTAATTTGACTTAAATATAAAAAGTGTTGGTAATTTGACTAGATACTGTTAAGCTGAACTCATTATTTTGAATTAAATTTATTTTTTTAATTGTCCATGATAAACAAGATTAACGAAAAAATAAAAAATTAAGGTGTTTTGTTCTTAAATGTAACAATTTTGCTTTTAAATAAATT
Source organism: Pollenia angustigena (assembly GCA_930367215.1). NCBI lineage: Eukaryota > Metazoa > Arthropoda > Insecta > Diptera > Polleniidae > Pollenia > Pollenia angustigena. The sequence continues at coordinate 207,844,015 of OV884060.1, forward strand.
TCTTAGAAAAAAAATTTGGATTAACTGATTAAAAAGTTTGTTACTTGCATTGAAATGAAATAAAATCTGCTCTAAATTTCTTAATCAATTTAATCAAAATTATATTAAACTGACAAAACGGCATTAGACAGATTAAGCAATTTTCATTAATACATATAACAATTTTGCTAAAAAGTAAATTTTAAATAAAAACAACTAGTTTAATTGAATTGATTTAAAACTTTCGTTAGTAGATTACTAACCTATTTTTCTCTAGTCCTACACTTATAAATCACTTGATAAAACGAAAAACATGTATTCAATAAAACTATATATTTTCACTCCTACAATGATCGCTTTCTCAAAAAAAAAAATTAAATAATATTCCACTTAAAGCAATGAAATTTTTTATAAACTCTTTGGAAACAGTGTAAAACTAGTAGATAAATTGAATTTAATACCGAATCATGTTCAATATTAAATAAAATGAAATAATAAATTTTCATTTACAACACGCCATTTCATCCACTTTTCGTTTATAACTAAAATAAAGAATGAAATAGAGAAACCAATTGAATTAAACCAATAAAGAGGATGAAACGAAGCGATTTACTTGCTTGCAACAACCCTAAAAGAAGACCAAATGCACACAAACGAGCAGCCATAATGATGATGCAGCAAAAACTAAAAATTGTAATAATATTACAAGACTTGTAATATTTTTTTTATTATTAACTTGCTGTTCTTGAGTTTTTACAGTGTCATCATTAATGCGGCAGCAACCACCGCCACCTCCATCATCATCGCCATCATCATCACCCTGATGTAAAAAGTGGGCAGCCAATAAAACGAACATCGTTAATACCCATCATTGGCGTCACCGCCATGTTTACTGGGATTCTTGATATAAAACGGAAATTCAATTTGTAAGAGATTTTTAGAAGGAATATCAAGCAAAAGTTATTTGGTGGTTATTCTAGAAATTGTAATACTTTTTTTTTAATAAACCTAAAAACATAATTGTTTTTAAAGTCTATGACCGCATTTAGACTATGCAATTAACGCCGAGTTTTTTTTCTATTTTATTTTAAAGAAGTTGCTACAAAACTCTTTTCACATTTACTATTACATTTTTTTCATGCATTTTTTTAACTTTTTTAACCCCGTTTTCTTCCCTACACCTCTTGCTAACAAACAAAAAGTTGCATGCGAAAGTTGCGGCATTAATTGCATAATGTAAATATGGTCTATGTTGGAAAACTTGTTCAATTTCAAGAAAAATAAAATAAAATTTTACTGCCTGTTTGTAGAACACGAGCACAAAAGTGACTCGCTTAACTTACATTTAAAACAAAAACAAATTTTGATGTTTTGCATGTTAGTTAGTACAATTATCAAGCTAGAAGTGCGCTACATTCGAAAATAATAGCAATAGAATGTTAACCAAAATTCAAAGTCCTAATTATACTCCCAAGAAAAAAATCATATTGAAAAAAACTTTTATAAATTTAAAAAAAAAAAACTATTACTGATCAAAAAACCAATTTCAAAATTTTTATTTAAAAAATTGTCACAATGAAAATCTGGTCTACATATGAAAGATTTATTTATAAGTTTTCTTAATTATACCCTTCACCACAGGTGATATATGATATTGATATTAGACACTATAAAGTATATATATTTTGGGTCCTTATTGGGAGCGAAGTTGATTTAACGATGTCCGTCTGTCCGTTGAAATGGGTTTTCCGAAGACCCCATATATGATGGGGGCCAGGTTATTATACATTTATGTCGCATATGGTCCGGAATTGTTTGCTATTGAAATTCAGCAAGATCGGTCCACAAATGGCTTAGATATGAGTAAAAAACTACGACTGCCTCAAATTTTTTCCTTTAAAGGTCCAATTAGACGTGACAAGACCATACCAACACTGTATTACCAAAACGACATAAACATACCATACAAACCAATTCAATTTTGGTTTCTACGGTCATACAGTGGCTATGGTAATACAGTGTTGGTAATGTGGTTTTTTTTTTTTTGTTGTTTTTTTTATACCCTTCACTAAAAGTGGTGATTTTATTTGTAATGTTTAAAATAAAGAAACAAACTCATAGACTCAATATATTTTCATTTAACGCTTCTTCAGTAAAAGCATACGTAGCCGAGTTGTTAAGTTCTCTCCTGAGACTGATGATATTGCCGGTTCGAATCCCGAATTTTTTTTTTTAACTTAATTTTTTTATGTTCTAAAAAACGATTTTAAGATTATAAAACGAATTTCAAACATCAACTTTGGCAAAAAATGGAACCGGGCTTAGGTACATATATAAATGTTTTGTTTTTTTATATTCTTCGGCATGACGAAATGAAAAGTTGGCGTGGCTCAATTAATATTTATTTATACCTATCTAAAGAACGTTATTTATGTATATAACTTTTTGTTCTTATCTCATCATGGTGAATGGTATATAAGATTCGGCATAGCCGAATATAGCACTTTTACTTGTTTTTTTTTTTTAATTTTTAATATCAATTTAGGTTGTTTAATTATAAAGTGTATTATTGCGATTTTTTTTATGGAATTTTATGTATAAATGCGATTGAAATTAAAACTTTGTTCGTGGTTTTTTTTTTTTTTTTTTTTTGTTTATATAAGATTATAGTTTTTAGTGATTTTGTATAATATTATAGATTTTCTGATTTTAAACGTTTTTTATTTTATTAATAAGCTAATTTTTTGATTTTAGTATTAATCAAATACATTTTTTTTATTATTAATCAGAATTTACTGCCAATTTTACGATGTCGAAAGAACGCTTTTCGCACAAATACATTTGAAACAAAAACAAAGTTTTTAGAATTTTTTTTTTTTTTTTATTAAATGTCAGCTCTTAGCGATTTCATTAAGCTTTTGTCGTTTTTTTTTAACTAAGTGGCCTTTAAAGACTTAAAGTTATTTTTCGAATAAGAATAATAAGATTTTTGTAAATTTTTTGATTATTTAATTGTAATTAACGATTTTTTATAGTTAAGTTTAGAGATTTTTTTAAGTTTTTAATCTTTTTTCGGTTGAGATATATTTTTGATCTGACATTTCATGGAACAACCCAGTAAAAACTTCGCCTACTTTATCAAAATGAATAGCTTCTTTAACTCATTATTTTGTAGCTTTCTTCTATAACTACATCCATAACAACTTTTATAACTACTTTTTTCTGGATGTATGCAGGTAAAAAATATAATGATTTACTTTTTAATGCGTTCATTTTGGGACTTCCCTTGTAAAATTCATTGATACTTTCAGTAGAATTGTAAGTAGTGCTCTTATGTTTTTCTGATTACTCAACACATTATTTTGTAGGCGAATTTACTGGGAAATTACGGCATTCGATATCGATTGAAATGTCCATTTAAACTGCATTGTAATTTCGATCGATATCGAACGCCGTAACTTACCCCCAGATGTTTAGATTTCTTCCAGATATAAGATATAAGAGATTTTTTTAAATGTTTGCAGCCTCTTATTTTCCACTTTGCTTTATTTCATTTTTTTTTACTTTCAAAAGATTTTGTTATTCGTGCTTAATTCCCAGTTTTTATTCTTGATAAAAACACTTGAAATTTATTGTTGATGGGATAAGCTATTCCTATGCGTATTTCACTGGTTGCTTAGGCCAGATCATCCGGAAACTTCATCCATAAAGATTTTAGAAAAACTAAAGATATTAAACCAAATAAAACTGTTAAACGTATAAGAATTATAGCAACAGTTCTACTTATAATAATATCAAAGTTTAAACAAAACACATCAACAATAAACAGTGGGTTTATCTCATCTTACATGCCCCACTACAATTAGTTGAAATAGTTGAATTTTTTTGCTAAAATAGCAGTTTTTTTAGAGTTTGGCGATTTTTTATACAACGAATATTTTTGATTTTTTTAATTCCTACTTAATTTATTACTATTTTCCAATTTTTCATTAAAAACTCTTATTAAACAATTTTAACGATTAATAAAATTTACAAAAAAGAATCTGGGAATTTTTCTTTTTATAAGTAATTTTATTCATTTAAGCTTTTTTGCGCATGTGCTTCATTAAGTCAAATTTGATTTTTAAAGCTTTTTGTTGAAATTCCTATTCCATTAAAGTTTTATTTGCTGTTTCCTTCAATTTTAACCAAAAGTTGGCTTAAAGGCCAACTATTCCAAAAAAGCTTAATTAAGTATATTTGAATTAAAAAAAGAAAATTCGAAAAAATGTTTCAATAATTAAAAACCCAGTAAAAACTTCGCCTACAAAATAATGTGTTTAGTAATCAAAAAAACTAAAAGCACTACTTACAATTCTACTGAAAGAACCGATGAATTTTACAAGGGTTGTCCCAAAATGAACGCATTCAAATGTAAGTCATTATTTTTTTACCTACATACATCCAGAAAGAAGTAGGCTTTGAAGTAGCTATAGAAGTAATTAAAGAAAAAAAGCTACTAAATAATTAGTGAATGAAGTTATTCATTATGAAAGAGTAAGCGAAGTTTTTACTGGGAATTTTAATGTTTTAAATTTTTATATTTGTTTTCTTTTTTTTTTTTTTATTTTACAAATTCTAAGATTTTTGCGAATTTTAATACATTTCCCAATTTGGCGTTTTTTAAATACTTTCTTCGATTTTTATTATAAATGAACCTCAGCATTTTTCCGTATATTTTAAATTAAAGCGATTTTTCCCCCCATTTTCTTAATTTTGCCATTTAATTTTTTTTAGGCTTTTAGTGCAATTGTAAATTTTTTATACGCTCCACCACAATTAGTTGTGAAAAGGGTATACTAAGTTTGTCATTCCGTGTGAAACTTTTTTATTATTCATCTCAGACCCCATAAAGTGTATATATTCTGGGTCCTTGAGGGATTCTAAGTCGATTTAGCCATGTCCGTCTGTCTGTCCGTCTGTCCGTCTGTTGAAAACACGCTCACTTTCGAACAACTCAAAAGAAATGAACAGACTTGGTGCCAAATTGCTTGTAGTTATCCTAAGCAGTTTGGGATTGAAATCCAGCAAAATCGGTTTTATACGATCAGAGCTATGATTCAAAATGTGGAACCACCACTTTAAAAAAATTGATAATTTTGTTACAAAAAGTAACATAAATGGTGGAAAAATGCACGGAATGACATAAGATTTTGCAAAAATTCGTTTTATTCGACTGGAAATCACCCTGTAAAGATCGGTGCATAATTTACCCTAGGCCCCATATAAACCCTACTACCGTACAAAATAATGCTAACAGAATAAAATTTAATACCTCACAGTTTTATATTACTAAAAATCACACTAATAAATTTCGCGATGATCGGTCATATAAAGCCCACTCTGGTAAAATAATTAAATACGCCTTAAACCATAGCAGATATAGATATTGCGTTAAACTTTCTTACCACTTAGCTTCATATGGCCAGAAAAAATGTTATGCAATTTTGTGATATACGGTCCATAATTTACCTTAAATCCCATTTTAGTAGCCTTCTGAAATTCACTGCAAACGCTAAAACTAATTTATCCACGGTATTGAAATGTATTTCTTTTAATACCATAAATCACTCTGCACAATTTTGGGATGATTGGTTCATAGCTTACCAAGGCTCCAATATAAATTATTCTCCAGAAAATCATTTAAATTCGGCTTAAACTGTTACGAATCATGACATTTTACTCAAGCTAGTAAAAATTGCTAAAAATGTCATAAAACTTTCTGATTGTTAGTCAATTATTTAAAATATGTCTAAACCGCAACCAATTTTAATGAAAATGTCTCTTTTTATAAAGATTATAATAATAAATAGACATCATGCAGATATTACTCTTAAAACATTCGAACTGTCGGTGGAGGGTATCAAAGATTCGGCACAGCCGAATATAGCTCTCTAACCTGTTTTTTTATATTATTGTTTTTCCTTTAATTCGACTGGTTCTTATTAAAGTGATTTTTCAATAAAAAAAACTTTAATTTTTCAATTTAACGCTTTTGAATTGCTATAGTTTTAAATAATTAAATTTTTAGGGATTTCTTTAAATTTTACCCTGTTTTTGTAGCCAAACAAGAAGGATATTATTCGGTTGTGCTGAAAAATATTGGTTCTAGTACACAGAAAAAAGTAAAAAACGGTTTTGATCACCAAAATAATTGCAAATTGTTTAATTTTACACTTGAAATTTATTGTTGATGGGATAAGCTATTCCTATGCATTTCACTGGTTGCTTAGGCCAGATCATCAGGAAACTTCATCCATAAAGGTTTTAGACAAACTAAAGATATTAAACCAAATAAAACTGTTAAACGTATAAGAATTATAGCAACAGTTCTACTTGTAACAATATCAAAGTTTAAACAAAACACATCAACAATAAACAACAGTGGGTTCATCTCATCTTACATTTCCCCACTACAATTAGTTGAAATTCTCTCAACATTAATTGTAGTTGTAAGTAGGTTAAGAAAAACAAAATGAAAAAAACAACAACTTACAAAAGATGTTGTCAATTAAGTGTTTTTTAGGCCGTGCACTGCCTGTTTATTATCAAAAAGTAATTTCAATTTTTGGGAATACAAAATTTTAATTTCAAAAGATTTTGTTATTCGTGCTTAATTCCGTTTTTATTATTGATAAAAACACTTGAAATTTATTGTTGATGGGATAAGCTATTCCTATGCATTTCACTTTGTATTCCCAAAAATTGAAATTACTTTTTGATAATAAACAGGCAGTGCACGGCCTAAAAAACACTTAATTGACAACATCTTTTGTAAGTTGTTGTTTTTTTCATTTTGTTTTTCTTAACCTACTTACAACTACAATTAATGTTGAGAGAATTTCAACTAATTGTAGTGGGGAAATGTAAGATGAGATGAACCCACTGTTCTTTATTGTTGATGTGTTTTGTTTAAACTTTGATATTGTTACAAGTAGAACTGTTGCTATAATTCTTATACGTTTAACAGTTTTATTTGGTTTAATATCTTTAGTTTGTCTAAAACCTTTATGGATGAAGTTTCCTGATGATCTGGCCTAAGCAACCAGTGAAATGCATAGGAATAGCTTATCCCATCAACAATAAATTTCAAGTGTTTTTATCAATAATAAAAACGGAATTAAGCACGAATAACAAAATCTTTTGATATTAAATAATATTTTAATTGAATGAATTAACAAATTAATTAAAAAAAAAACAATATTTTAATTGAATGAATTACTAAAGTAATTGATTACAATACAAAAAATTTATTATTTTAATAATTGTATTGATTAAAACAGTGATTAAATTTTTGCATTAAATCGATTAAATTTTTGCAGATATTTCCATTTCAGTCACATCATCTTTTTTAAAACCACAAATAACGGTTATTTAGGAATATCTCAAAAACTGTTTTACATAATTGTTAGCTGTCAGATTCATTTGGTCACGACTTTGTTGAAATTTTGTCATGTAGTGTAATTGATTACACAGGCCAACACTCAATTGCATTCTTTGAATTCTGATTCTAGTTAATTTGGGTGCGCTGAATTCAAAACTGTAATCAGTTTGTCTCTATCAGCTCTAGTTTTCATGATATAGCTTTTTTATACCCTCGACTTATGACCTCCAATTAACCAAATTAACAAGAATCACTTGATAAATTCAAACAAGCAAAAATCTTTTTTAATTTTGTCGGGCTGCGTTATACCTTTTTCAATTTATTAACATGTTTCTTCCTCGCTTCTTTTTATACCCTCCACCACAATTAGTTGTGAAGAGGGTATATTAAGTTTGTCATTCCGTGTGAAACTTTTTTATTATTTATCTCAGACCCCATAAAGTATATATATTCTGGGTCCTTGAGTAATTTTAAGTCGATTTAGCCATGTCCGTCTGTCTGTCCGTCTGTTGAAAACACGCTCACTTTCGAAAAAAAGAAATAAGCAAACTTGGTGTCAAATTGGTTGTAGTTATCCTAAGCAGTTTGGGATTGAAATCCAGCAAAATCAGTTCAATAGGATCTGAGCTATGAATCAAAATATGGAACCACCACCTAAAAAAAATTGATAATTTTGTTACAAAAACTAACATAAATGGTGGAAAAATGCACAGAATGATATAAGATTTCGCAAAAGCTCGTTTTATTTAACTGGAAATCACGCTGTAAAATTTCTTGAAGATCCGTCCATGATTTACCCTAGGCCCCATATAAGCCCTACTCCCGAAAAACAGTATAGTTAGCCTAAAACCCTAACTAACAATGCTATCATAACAAATTTTGGCACGTCACAGTTAAATAGGACTAGAAATTAAACTATTAAGTTTCGTGAAGATCGGTCCATAGTCTACCATAGGCCCCATATAAAACCTACTTCCAGAAAACAGTTTAGTACGCCTAAATCCGTAAAAAATAATGCTATCATAACAAAATTTGGTACATCACAGTTTTATTCAACGAGAAATAAGACTTTAAAATTTTGTGAAGAACGGTCCATCATTTACCATAGGCCCCATATAAACCTTACTCCCGGAAAACAGCTTAGTAAACCTAAATACGTAAAAAATAATGTTATCATAACAAAATTTGGAACATATAAGTTTTACAGGACTAGAAATAAGACTGTGAAATTTAGTGAAGCTCAGTTCATAATTTACCCTAGGCCCCATATAAAACTTACTCCCGGAAAACAGCTTAGTACGCCTAAAAACGTAAAAAATAACGCTATCATAACAAAATTTGATACATCACAGTTTTATAGAACTAGAAATGACACTGTGAAATTTGGTGAAGATCGGTGCATAACTTACCATAGGCCTCATATAAAGCCCACTCTGGTAAAATAATTAAATACGCGGTAAACTTTCTTCCAGTTTAGCTTCATATGGCCAGAAAAAATGTTATGCAATTTTGTGATATACGGTCCATAATTTTCCTTAGATTACTTAGATTTAGCAGCCTTCTGAAATTTACTGCAAACGCTTAAGCTAATTGCACCGCTGTATTGAAATTTATGTTTTTTAATACCAGAAATCGTTCTGCAGAATTTGGGATGATTGAGCTTACCATGGCTTTTATATAATTTGTTCTCTTTAAAATCATTTAAGTTCATCTTAAACTGATATTCTACTCAAGCTTTTTAAAATTGATTCTGATTGTCGATCAATAATTTTATATAGGTCTTAACCGCAAAAAATTTTAATGCAGATGTCTGTTTTTACAAAGATTATAATAATAAATAGACATCATACAGATATTACTCCTAAAACATTCGAAGTGTCGGTGGAGGGTATCAAAGATTCGGCACAGCCGAATATAGCACTCTAATTTGTTATTCGTACTTTTGTCAAGAATTCTTCTAGACTTAAGGCCCAATTATAAAATGCTAAAGTTGGCTTAAGAATCGGTAGAAATACATGTAAATCATATACATATGCCAAGCCAAATTGAACTTATGGAAACTTTTTGTTAAGTTTTATTAATCTGTAATTTTTTCAAATTTTTCTAAGTTACTAAAGAAATAAGAAAAATTCCAAAGACAAAAACAATGTTAAATTAAATTAAAATTTTTGTCCATTTTCATATTTAAGAATTTTGAAGTTTGAAGATTTATCCCAATTTCATATGTAATTTATATCAAATGTAGCCATTTTTAAAATATTCTTGTGTGTCAATTATGATTTTTTTTTTTTTTAACTTCACATTTCATTTGCAATTCGTTGCGATAAAAGACACAAATTGGTGGCAAAGCGAAAAACTTCCCAAAACAAATTGTACCAGATTGTTGCAATTGCTGTTTATAATTTGCTGTTGTGACTTCTAGTGCCAGCCTGACTACTTTTGTATATTTGTATTGCCAAAACGTGCATTAAGTTACAAGAATGAACATTAGAAATGTATCTCAAAGTATGAGTGTATAAATTATACACATGCACAGATAGTCAGTTAAGTATGAATGTAATTGTTAGATATACACGGCTTTCAACCACTCGTTAACACTTTTGTTTACATTAAAATAATTCCCGGACACTTGAGGGATAAACAATGGGTGTTTTTTTTTTTTGGGTTCGTAATTTAGAATGTAGAAATAAGGAAACCACACAAAAAAAAAGAGCAACAAACACGATTACTGTGATTATAACAATAAGACAAAACAACAAAAGCAACAACAACAACAGAAACAAAACCACAAAATCAACGAATGTTGCAAAATAGAAACAGCAGCACATTCAACATCAGGAATAAATATACTAACTAACACAATATGACAATATACTAAATACAACATGCTGCTCTAAAGTACACTGAACAAAATATGTAGTTAAGGAGGAATTTCTCTCCCTCACTCTTTCTTTGTTTCTCGCTCTCTGTATTTTTCTTTCTTTTTAAAACTACGTGCAAAAATTGTTTAAGACATGTTAAATCTCGAATTTTGATTTGGCTGACAAAAAGCTTCCACTGGGCCTAGAGCTTCGTACAGACGGTGGTCAGATCTTACAATATTGTCATTTATCATACAATGGTGCCATTGTCAGATGCATTAGTTTTACACATCTGCCAAATGAAACTTAGCCTACACTGTTTACAAAATTGCAAGACGTTTTTTTAGGCAATTTTAATGAAAACATTGTAAGATCTCACTACCGTCTGTACGAAGCTTTACTCGATAAAGATCAATGGAAAATACAAAAAGAACTTGCAGAATAATTGGAAGTGTAAACCAACTACCCAATAAAAAATGGAGCTTCCAACGAAGCAGGTTTGTAAGGGAGAAACATAAGGGTTTCGCTTACCATTGCGCTTACGGACGACATGAATTTTATATGGCGAGTTCCCACTTTGAAGCAATACATTTTTGACACATAAAGCGCATTATTCAGCGCACATAAATATTGTCGGATGTAACGATCATCTTTACACACTGAATGTTTTGATACAGTTATTTTTTAGTTTTCTCCCTTACAAACCTGCTTCGTAGTAAGGGAATGCCGTAGCACTTGAAATGTTATTTTTTTTTTATAAAAGTTGTTCAGAGTTCTTTCGCTTACTTTACCGCATTTCTGTATGTCTTATTGCGTAGCGCATAATTGTGCGCTTATTTTTTAAATGTACCTTTAGTGCTTCGCAAAATGATAAAATTTTTTATTGGGTATGTATCAAGTTATTTTGATTTATAAACATTAAGACTTATTGCAAAGAAGACACAAAAAGTTAGGCGACCCCATGCACTGATGCCAAAGAACAAAAAACAGCATTTTTATTGCACAATATTGTTTCTAGGGATAACAAAAATAGATATTTCCTGAGCCAAAGAGCAAAATCATCGGTAATGCAAAGTCCATTGCTCTTAAATACAGGTAGGAAACACGCACATTATAAAGCTTACGCTTGAATGTGTTAAGCAGAAGAAATAAATAGGGAAACGAAAACCAAATTTGAAGTTTTAGAATTTTAGACAGATACCAAGACGAATTCAACTACAGGTGGCGTCGGAGCGACAATTGTTTAAAAACAACAGAAACAACAATGGGGTTTTTTGCATTGCATTGTTAGTGCTTATAGATAAAAATGTCAACCATTCTTAGCAAATCAAAGCAAAATAAGCTCGAACTGTTAAAATCAGATGCCGTTTCGACACCACCTGTAGTAAATTCGCCTTGAATGGCTACAAAGATAAAAGAGATAGAGAGAGAGAGAGAGAGAGTTTTACGAAGAAAAAGCTGAGTACCGAGAAATTGAGAAAATGTGCACTTCAAAAAAGTACAGATATAAGAAAGATGATGAAATATCGCCCGCAAGCCATATATGATACGTTGTTCGCTGTAGAAACAACAACAGCACTTCAAAACAATATACGTTGTTTGTTGTAGAAATAACAACATCACTACAAGTAAAGAAAGCATACATTTTTGTTAGCTTTCAAATTCGGCAAATTGGGTTTTATGCTAATTTTTTTGTTGTTTTTAGTTTCCAATGAAAAAGTTAATCAAAAAGTGTAAATTTTTACATTTGGGCAACATTTTTTTTATGTTTGAAAAATCAGGCAATATATTAAAAGAAAGAGAAATTACTGATTTCTATTTGTCAAAAATATTGAGTTAAATAAATACATCTTTAATGCGATATTACGAGTTGGCTACTTCCCATCCTCTTGGAAGACCTCTACAAATGTTATTATTCCAGGAAAAGACGCTGGTCAAATTACGTCGTACATACCAATCAGCCTACTATCAATATTATCAAAGCTGTTCGAAAAAATATTCCTATCTTAATGAACACGCAATCATTCGGGATCATCAGTTCGGATTCCGAGCAAGGCAAGGTACAATCGAACAAGTGCATAGAATTGTTAGCCAAATTAGATCAGCGTTTGAGAGAAAGGAATATTGCTCAGCACTGTTTATAGACATTTTCCAAGCATTCGACAAAGTTTGGCATGATGGGCTGATCATTAAAATAACACGAATGCTTCCACAAAACTGGCAGAACATTCATGGTTAGATCAAAAAACCAATACTCCCCCACCAAGAAAATATCTGCTGGTGTCCCTCAAGGTAGCATATTAGGGCCGTTACTGTATATAATATATACAGCTGATATGCCAGCAAGCCCGAGCACACATACTTCTACGTTTGCAGACGACACAGCATTTATTAGTGTTAATCAGGACCCAAGAGTTGCATCGCAGCCTTTACAGTCCCACATCAATGAACTAGAAGCCTGGCTTAAAAAAATGGAAAATAAAGGTTAACCCGGCTAAATGTGCTCACTTAACTTTCACGGTCAGAAGACAAACGTGCCCTGCTGTAAAAATAAATAACATCACTGTTCCGGTAGAAAGGCATGTTAAATACTTGGGAATTCATATAGATAGACGCCTGATCTGGTCTCGACATATTGAAGCGAAAATAACGGCAATGAAAATTAAGCAGCTCAACTACATTGAATAATCGGTAGAAACTCAAACGTATCCTTAGACAACAAAGTTCTCTTATACAAGTCTATCATAAAACCAATATGGACATATGCCATCCAATTATGGGGTACTGCATGCGCATCAAACATCCAGAAGCTACATAGAAGACAGTCTAGGATATTACAGCAAATTGTCTGCGCCCCATGGTATAAACATAATGACATTATCCACAGAGATCTTAACATCGCTACCATCCAGGAAGAAATTAAAAAGTATTCAGTCAAATACATAGATAAACTAATTATCCATCCCAACTACCTCGCTCGGGATCTAATAAAGTTCGAAGGTTAGCGGAGGCTGAAAAGATCCGACACTTTGAGCCTAGCAGGCTTTTTTGACACTTGAATGCAATTAATTAGCGGTTACATTGGTAACGGCTAACAAATACAAATAAGAATTAAGCTTTGAATACATATTGTAATTTTCGACAAGAAAGATTCAATAAAAAAAAAATAACCATACATCAAAATTTTAAAGTAGAATAATAACGAAAACCATATTGGGGGCCAGTTGCTGGTGTTTGATAAGATAAGAGTTCTTCTGTAGCCAAAGGAATACAGCAACAGGGGAACATGTGTATGTAACAGGATTATCTGATGTTCTCTCGGTTTAAAATTTACAATTTGATGTCTTAGAAGCTTCTTCACTTCGGCTGCTTTGGCTTATAAAGCAAAAAAAATTTAAAAAATATTGAGGGAATAGAATAAATTTCAATATGCTTTTGTTTTTATACTTACGCTATAAAACAAATAGTTTTTAACTGATATTTAACTGCATAAAAATTTACTAGTTGGGCTCCTTTGAAAACCCAACGTTACAATCGGTACACAGAAAAAATTCTCCAAAATTGTTCACGAATTAAAGCATTAATAAAAATAGAATCAGGTTTAATTAAAAATGTAATCAAGTGAATAAAAAGTTTAATCAAGTGAATTAAAAGTTTAATCAATTTTATTAAACGTTTAATCGTTACTATTAATTTGTTTACTGGTGCAAATTTAATTAATTTTTTAATTAATATCACAAATTTTTTAATTTATATATTTTTTTTTTTTTTATTTTTTTCTGTGTATTTTGATAATGAAATAAAAAAACAGATGTGCAACTATATTTTTGTTGTTTGGCCAATGTAATTGTTCATTAAATTTGATTTTATTTTAGCTAAAACGGCCTCAAGTTCTATATGTAATTAAAAATGCATTTAATCCATATTTTCCCAACGCTTGGTGAATGTTATGTTCACTTTATCAAGGGATTCGTAATAAGAGAAATAAATTTTTTATTACACTGAACAATAATTTGTTGTAGACAAACATAAAAACATGAAACATGAAACATGAAAAATAAACACAAACTTAAAAATTATATCACAGTTTAGTTGTTTTTGATATTGCAACACAGTAACTGGTCTACTGGTGTAGTCTATAGTAACTTGTATCTAGTATATTTCTGCCGTAATACCAGTTACTTCGTTTGCAGGGCTATAATACAAATCTTTGCGGAAATGGGCTGCCTTTCAGTTTCGGAAGTATCGAAAATAGGCTCGATTAATTTCGGGTTTCAAAGATGAGAAGTTCTTTTGGCACAACATCTATTTACGTCACAAAAAAATCAAAGTAAACTATGCCTACAGGGTCAAACATTTGAAATATGTTTGTACGAAAATCAAAAATTTTTAATACGCATGCATTTTGTTGTTCTTAATGTCAAACCTCTTGTATAGTTTAGTTGGCCCTTAATAACTACTTTGAATAATATTATAAAGACTTTATATGCAACAAAATCAAATGGGAAGGCTTAATAGTCAGCAATTTTTTGTTTCAGTGTAGAAAGTTAACTAACTACACCAAACGAATAATGCCAACAATGGCAGTGGCAATGGGAATAAATAGATAAAAACCTAAAACCACATTAACACCCGCCCTTATAAAGGAACAGCGGTGGAGGAAAGAAAAAACCAGACAGACAGACAACAACATCAGCAGAAAAAGAGGAAGAAAAAGAGGACCTCAAACCGTTAAGTATTTGAAGAGAAGGGTAACGAATTTTAGTTAGTTTTTTTGCGTTTCTTTTTCTATTGTTGTTGTTGTAGTATTGGGAAAATAGCACATATGTTGTTGCAACAACATGTTAACGCTTGTTAAATTAAATAGATACAACAAGAGTAACGATAATAAAATAAACTCATATCATCGGTATCGTAAGCCATTTTGTATTCGAGATGTTGCACAACAAACACACAAATACACATGTGTAAAACTCTTGTGGTATAGTGGTGGTAGTATGTACTTAAATATTGGTACTTTATTTGTTACAATTGCAAAAGTATTTAAGTTAACTGAACTGCTTGTTTTTCTTTTACATTTACATACAAACATGTGTGTCTAGTTGTCTATCCGTCCATCTGTATGTTTGTCTATTATTTTTTTTTTTTTTAGTTTAGCGACGACAGCAGTAAAATATGTAGATAATCCTGCGCAACAGCAGGATGATAAAGGAAATAATGTTTTCACCAGACTTTAATAAGGAAAATAAGGAAAACGACCTCAACAAGAGCAACCAACAAAAAAAATTATATGGAAAAACAAAAAAGCAACATTTCTTTTATGTTTTGAGAAATAAACGAAATAAGCGAACATATGAAAACATTTCATTATAGGAAATAATTTTCTAATGATATGTTTATTGGTTAAGGGAATTATTAGTTTCTTGGAAAAATATAAATTCGTATTTAAAATTTAATACTGAGGAACAGAAATTTTGCGGTCTGGAATTTGATTGCAAATTTAAACTAATTTGAGGCCGCTGATTTAAAATTAAATCTCCATTTTTGTCTATCAGCTCTACTTTTCGATAAATACCGTTATGTCCAAAATTAAGGCACTTTCACAGCATATATTGGAATAACTTGAACACGGTTGAACATTTATGTACAGTTAAGTCTGAGTTCATACGGCTCATGTCTTATTGACATGATTCTTCCTTTTTCTTCTTTAAACATGAATTAGCGTTCAAATGATTCATGTCATGTTCACGACATGTTTTTTGTTTTGTATAGTCTTTTGTGTGCTTTTTTGATATTGAAAACAACAACAAAATCAAACAACGAATGAAAAAGCAAAACGTAAAGACAGAACCCTACAAGAAATGAATGAGCGAGTAGTCACATTTTTCATTTTGGTGTTAAGAAAATGATAGAAAGAAATGACACCAAAATGAAAAATGTGACTACTCGCTCATTCATTTCTTGTAGGGGTAAGTACATGCATCTGTGTACTCGTTTCTTTTCCCCTCGTCCCTCTCGCCTATAAAGTAGCAATAAGATATGAGCCGTATGAACACAGACTAAAAAAAATCCGAAACTCGGCAATAGTATTATCTTTACGCCGTGCTTACATTAGTGGTATTCACACCGAGCTTGTTAGTTTATTAGTCGTTAATCGTTACTTTTATACACGCATTTTGTTTTTGTATATTTAACGCGCTACCGGATTAACATTCAACAAATTAACGACACGGCACCCCCGATAAAATAGTTGTTAGTTGGTAACTCACAATCAGCTGTTGCAGTTTCTAAATAAATATAATAAAAAAGTCATTTGTAATACATTTCTAAAAAAATATTTGTGTTTTGGCAATTTTCGTGTACATTGAGAGCAAGTATGTTAATTAAATGATTTTTTTATTTTAAAGTTACCAGACTAACAAAGTTTTAAAAACATGGTCATTCACAGTTGGTAACTTTAACAAACTACCCAGAAACAAATTAACAAGATCGGCATGAATACCACTATTGTTCTTAGATTAGCCTTTTAGCTTCAAAGCATCGTTGAATTTTGGAAAAAAAAAGGAAAATTTTGAAAAAAAAACAAATTTTTTGTACTCAAATTAAAGGTGATTTGCTCACGATTGCAAATACGTATTTGGCTTTTGTATTCGCATATTATTTTCCTCTTTAGGTTAATTTAAGTATTTTTTAGGTTCAGAAAAGTTTTAGGTAGCAAAGCTGGTCTTTGTTATACCATAGAGGAGAAACAACTTGCGCCCGGCCGAGGGCCGGCTATGCATAGAAGATTTAGTTAGCGAAGCCGTTTTTTGGTATACCATAGAGGAGAATATCACTGCGCCCGGCCAAAGTCCGGCTATGCAGAGAAGCTTTAGGTACCGGAGCCGGTATTGGTTATACCATAGAGGAGAAAGTCCTTGCGGCGCCCGACAATGGTGCCATTGTCAGATGCATTCATTTTACACATCTTCCAAATGAAAATCAGCTTACAATGTTCACACAGTTGCAAGACATTTTTAGGCAATTTGTATGACTACATTGTAAGATCTGATTACCCACCGTCTGTACGAAGCTTTAATATGGTTTAGATTTACGTGAGTACCTCTTAGAGCTCAATCTCACGGTGGATCTAACCCACTTGGTGATTTATTAACATTTACCAAGTACCCCTGTGTGTGTAGGATCATTCAATCACACACAGGTTGCAATTTAGGTACAAGCCCAAGAATCTTAATACCTCCCCTTGCTTAGGAGTTGGAGCTGTCTACATCTCTACTGCGAAGAGTGATCCAAACAGTTTCAAAAAAGAAAGTTAACAACGGTCCTAAGATCAAGCTACCCACAACCACCACGTGTACCCTGCAAGTAGAGTCCTCACCATACAGTCATGCCAGGTTGTTACTTCTGGGGGCTGTTTGACTTCCCGTGGCGCCAACATAACAATTTGAGGGAGCTTTGGTGCACACCCCAGACTCACGAAATCCGTAAACGTCAAGAGTCCTGTCATTTCAGATGTTCTAGTCCAGCCATGCCCATCGAGCCACTACCATTTCTTAGTCCCGAAAGACTCCATGGCAACGATTCCACTGCAGGAAAGAAATGCTTTTCTTTTTTAGTTTCATAATAATATTTAACCCTGTTCCTTAGCCAACTGGAAATATCCAATTGTTACCGGGAGTCGCCACGAGGAGGCGGAACATAGGCACTTGATGCCAAACTGATGGCTTGTAGGGCGCATCAAACTGACATCTTTGGCTCCCACAAAAACTTTAATGTGGGCTTAAGAGTTAAGCATTTTTAAATAAATTCTATATATCCAGAAAGATCTAGTCAAAGCCTTCAAAAAAATACCAATATTTGCCATATACCTTTAGAAATGTAGTGGAAAAATTACATATATCTATGAAAACTTAAAACGTCCATAACTCGTAAACTAAACGTTTGCGCCAATTTTTTATTTAATTTTTTCTTTGTCTTTTTCCATTTTCTATCACCCTACGTACTTTTTTTATTTGAAGCTGCGTCGGCAAACTAGATTTGTTCTTTTATTTTATAAACCAACAAACAAAATGATTTTGTTAATTCAACAAACATTCTGGATCAGAGAAATACTTGGGTTAATTGTTAAATTAAAATATTGTTGTTTCGATGAATTTTATGAAAATAATTACATATTTATTTTTTATATTGTATGTGTGTTAAAAATGCAATTACAAATGATATAACAGCTTACTTTTCAGTTAAACAGACCAGAGTCTCTGCTGAAAATCGAACCCATAACCCTCGCACTACCAACTAGCATTCAGGGGCGCCAATTTGTAAATAAAGGGTTAAATTGTAAGGGCCGATGTTGAATGTGAACCACACCTAAACGCCAAGTTTTTTTTTATTTGACATTTCTCTATTTCAGACTTACTCAATTTGAACCATGGAGAGATACACAACCCAACAACGTGTTAAAGTTATCCAGACTTATTATGAAAATGGGCGTTCAAATCAAAATGCATATCGTGCACTTCGGGATTTTTTTGGTCAATTTGATCGTCCAAATGTGCGTACAATCGCAAAAATCGTGGAAAAATTCGAGCAAACCGGGTCTGTAGAAGATGTGAGAACACCAGTGCATGCTCGTACAGCTCGTACTGCAGAAAATATTGCTGCTGTTCGCGATAGTGTGGCTGAAGAGCCGTCCACCACAACTCGTCGTCGTGCCCAACAATTGCACCTCTCACGCTCGTCGTTGATGAACATTATGCATAAAGACTTGCATTTACACGCTTACAAGGTGCAATTGGCTCAAGAACTAAAGCCTCTTGACCATTCCAAACGTCGTGAATGGGCAGAATGGTGGCAAGAAATGGCAACAGTGGATGATCAATTTTCGAAGAAAATCATCTTCAGTGATGAGGCACATTTTCACCTCAGTGGATTCGTCAATAAACAGAATTGCCGCATTTGGGCGAATGAGAATCAAAGAGTGATTGTCGAAAAACCAATGCACCCACAAAGAGTGACTGTTTGGTGCGGTTTATGGGCTGGCGGCATCATCGGGCCGTATTTTTTCCAAAATGAGGCCGGTCAGGCAGTTACTGTGATTGTGTTCGCTATCGTGAGATGATAACGAACTTTTTATGGCCCGAATTGGAAGATATGGATGTGGACGATATGTGGTTTCAGCAGGACGGTGCCACTTGCCACACAGCTAACGAAACAATGGCTCTTTTGCGCAACAAATTCAATGGCCGTGTTATCTCACGTAATGGCGATGTCAATTGGCCGCCAAGATCATGTGATTTGACACCGTTGGACTTTTTCTTTGGGGTTATTTGAAAGAAAAGGTGTACGTCGATAAGCCAGCAACAATTCAAGAGCTAAAGGATGAGATAATTCGGCACATTAACGGCATAGAACCTCCATTATGCCTCAGGGTCATCGAAAATTTGGACCATCGGATGGAGGTGTGCCGCCGTGGTCGCGGCGCCCATTTGGCCGATATTTTGTTCCATACATAATTGAGTAATACCAATATATCATAATAAAATAAAATTACAATAATTTCCTAAATAGTTTGTGTTTTATTCAAAATCAACATCGGCCCTTGAAATTTAACCAGCTACAAAGCTATCCGATAATGCAAATTATCATGAACTTATATTTGACAGCAAACTGAACTGAAAGATCTACACCATTTCCAGAACTACTAAGGCGGCAACTGCATTATATTGCTGTTAAATGGCCATTGGGCTAAACTATAGAATCAATCCGAAGAATATTTAAAAACATTCCCTTATATACACTGAAAGAAAAATGCTTCAATCATTTTCATAAAAAAAAATTCCTTGGGTAAATGAAAATTTTCATTGTCTAAATGGAATTCCATAGTTATAATGAAGTATTTTCGTTAAAATCGCTTCATTGGATTTCGTAATTACGTTAAAAATTTTGATTGGATATATGAAACTTAAGTTTGTCCAAGTTAAACAAAAAATTTGAATTGGGAACATAAAAAAACAATATACAAACATAACTATATTCATAAATTAATACAAAATTATAGTTTCCTTAAAAAAATACATATATATATATATATATATATATATTTGTTTCTTTTACTCCTGCAAGAAGCATAGGGCCGCCACAAGGTTATTCCAATGTATGTCCAATCCAATTCCATTTACGTTTACGGATTTCAATTTGGATAGGCTGTTGACTAGTTTCTGACCAGAGACGGTAATTTGTGATTGTTCTACGCCAGAATATAAGTAGAATCTTTCTCAAGCATTTATTTACGAAAACTTGGATGGAGTGTATGTCACGTGGTGCTGCATTCCACGTCTCGCAACCATACAAGAGTGTGGACTTTACATTCGAGTTGAAAATCTTTAATTTCGTCTTTTTGACATATATGATGAGTTTCACACTGACTTGAGTTGACCAAATGATTGCCGGGCTTTGTTTATGCGGCTAGATATGTCGGCTTTGGAACCACCACTTTTGTCCAGTATGGTTCCCAGGTAACAGAATGATTCTACTTCATCAAGTACTCGCTCATTGTTTACGTTCCTTAAAAAAATGGTTAATTGTTAATCAAAAAATGTAAGATTTAATTATTTCATACACCTAATGTAATATGCCGTTAAATTTATGAAATCAAACACTTTTAATAAAAGCAACATATTTCAATAATGCTTTCATAAATTTAAATTTTCATTATGACAATGAAAATGTCATTATAGCAATGAACCAAAAACTTTCAATCAGTGTTGTTATTGTTGTTATGGACAATTTAATCTCATATGTACGCTCTTAATTGAGTAAAAAACATCCAAAATCTTCACTGTCCCGGTAGACTAGCTGATAGTGAGCTAGTCTATCAGCACCGAGATTGCGCGATCAATTCCCGCCAGAGACAGAAAAAAAATAAAACAAAATATAATAAAATCAGAAAAAATAAAAAATTGTTTACTTTATTGAAAGTATTCATCCAATGAATAATATTCATAGATCTAATGTAATGTTTCATTAAATACATTTTAATGAAACAGGTTTCATTGATCCAACGAAGCGCTGCATAGGAACCTTTTTAATGCAATTTTTTTAAGGGTTTAATGTCAAAATTCATTGGTATTGCGAACAAAATTCTTTCAGTGCATACCGCATACTTTGAGGACCACTTTCCTACACCTAAACTAGTTTTGGAAACAGAAAAATCTACGCTCATCTACAAAAATTCAGTTGAAAATCTTCATTTCACGTGATTTCGATGTCCAGAACTTGGCCGACTATTTGATCTTAAAAGTAAACAATAAAACTTACCTTTTTCCCTACCCAACAATGAAAACCACGATGTTATTTTGTTAAGTAAGTAAATAAAGTTTTAATAAGATTTAACAACTTTCCAAATAGAAAATCGCTGTTTTGCAAGAGATTTTATTAAAGTTTATGAAAACAAAACATAAAACCCACGAAAATTTAGCAGTAAAATTTGCTAAACACAGGCCTGTCTGCTGCACTGATAGTCAAAGATAAATTTTTGGGATCTTTTTTGTTTTTTTTTTTTGCAATATTATATTTAAACAAAATTGGCAACATTTGGTTTATTAGATTGCGAAACCATTTCAGCTTGAATACAATTTCTAAACTCAATTCAAATAGTTCTTTTTGGGTGTTAATTTTGTGGTTACATGGTGGTGTCGTTTGGTTGGTTTGTTAGATTTGATTCTTATTTGTTCGAAAAGAAAAGATGAAATCACACAAAAAATAAAATTTACTACTACTCGTTTGTTAAACGAGACCACAAATGGTGTTTATTGATAGAAGTGATAAATGTTTTTAATAATAAAAAAGAAAATTGCCATTTTACTAAAAACCCATCATCAGCAACAAAAGGAAGAATCAAAAAAAAAAAAAAAATGTAGTAAAAGAGGAGTCAGGCAGGGAGCAGGGCATGTATCACATCACATACGATTTCTATATCATTAGTAACAAATAATTTTCATCTTTTGACGTTTCTTAAGAGCAAAAAAAAACGAAAGAAAAAGTAATACAATACAAATGTTACCATTTTATACTTTTCTCCCATTTCAATTGGTTTCGTTTGTGTTTTTCCTTTTTTTTTCACCGACATTTGCGAATGATGTATGAGTTGTTTAATGAATGTCTAATGTGCATGTTTTCTAAATTTGGTCTTGCTGCTTCACTTGAGATGAATTCAATTTAATGAAATATTGACTATAAAAGTTGTTAAAAAAAAAAGAAATAAGTAATATTAATATTAGAAAGATTTTCTCAAAGATTTGTTATGACAGTAAATATGAGGGATAATGGGAAAAATAACATATGACATTTATTATAGATACATATGCAACATTATTATTAAATTTTATTAAGTTATTATTAAATTAGTATTGTGGTTATTTTGTTGAACTATTTATGGTTTTTAATCCAAATTTTTTATATTTTTAATTAGGCTTAAGTTCATGAAATTTAATTTTCATTAAATTATTTTTATGAAGAAAGGAATTTTACAACATGAAAATCAATTAAAATTGTTATTGATAATCTTTCATTCTTGACGTGGCTCGGGCTCGAACCCTGGCCGGCAGGTTACCATGACATGTTTCGATCGCAACCACTCGATCTTCTCAGATGGATTTGCCGTCTTACACTCGCAGCCATCGACGACTGCTGACGTCACTAGTCAAACATCAATCCTTAAACCAAATTGTATTTTAACATTTGGTAGATCGAAATTTGCTTTCCTGAATGATTATCCACTTTAATTGATTTTACATGTTTTTTCCTTTACTTCTGTTTTTTCGTACTTTCGTCAAGAATTTTTCTTGAAGTCCAAGTACATTTTTTTGTTTTTTCACTTTGTCTTTCTCTTATTCTGTTGACCTTTTTCAGCACAACTTGAAGGACAAATGTACACATAGAGCTCGGGCCTTAGCTTTAACAATAATTAGTATTGTGGTTATTTTGTTGAACTATTTATGGTTTTTAAAAAATATTAAAAATTAAAAATATTAAAAATTTGGATTAAAAACCATTAATAGTTCAACAAAATAACCACAATACTAATTATTGTTAAAGCTAAGGCACGAGCTCTATGTGTACATTTGTCCTTCAAGTTGTGCTGAAAAAGGTCAACAGAATAAGAGAAAGACAAAGTGAGAAAACAAAAAAATGTACTTGGACTTCAAGAAAAATTCTTGACGAAAGTACGAAAAAACAGAAGTAAAGGAAAAAACATGTAAAATCAATTAAAGTGGATAATCATTCAGGAAAGCAAATTTCGATCTACCAAATATTAAAATACAATTTGGTTTAAGGATTGATGTTTGACTAGTGACGTCAGCAGTCGTCGATGGCTGCGAGTGTAAGACGGCAAATCCATCTGAGGAGATCGAGTGGTTGCGATCGAAACATGTCATGGTAACCTGCCGGCCAGGGTTCGAGCCCGAGCCACGTCAAGAATGAAAGATTATCAATAACAATTTTAATTGATTTTCATGTTGTAAAATTCCTTTCTTCATAAAAATAATTTAATGAAAATTAAATTTCATGAACTTAAGCCTAATTAAAAAGTTATTATTAAATTATATTGACTGTGGAATAATTTTTAGTTTACGAACTTAAAACTTCCTGAACAAAATGTTCTAAGTTTTTAAAACATAACGTTACTCTTGACATGTTTGTTAATTTAAATTAATCTTTCTTACTCTAATTAATCCAAAATTTTATTAGATACTTAAAAAATATTATCACAAAAATTGTAAAACAATGTTTATTAACTCCAATGAATTGTTTTTCCACAAAAAACCTTTAAGTAAATTTAATTGATATGAACAATATTCCGATAAAATTTGCTGGCAATTTAACAAAAACTGAATTAAGAGCTAAAGTTTTTCTCGTCAGCAATTCTACTCAGAAAAAAATAAAAATTGATTTCAATTAAAAAACTTGTGATATTAATTAAAAAAACTAATTAAATTTGCACCAGGTCACAAATTAATAGTATTATTATTTAAATATTTTTTTATATTAACAACATATTTTGCAGCAATGTTCTTGATATTAGTAAACGTTGAATTCACTTGATTAAATTGTGGGCAAATTACGGCATTCGATATCGATCGAAACTTCCATTTAAATTTTATTGTAATTTCGATCGATATCGAATGCTATAATTTGCTCACTGATTTTATATTTGATTAGTGGTTTAACTGAAAAAAATTGGCGAGAATATTTTCCGTGCTGAAAAATAAATTTACTCAACAATTTGACAAACTTTTGTTAATTTGACAAATTTTCGTCAATTTGAAAATTTTAGTAAATTGGACGAATTTTTATTAATTTAACAAATTTTCCTTAATGAAAAAAATTTTTTTGTAAATTTGACAAATTTTGTTCAATTTGTCAAATGTTTGTTAATTTAACAAATTAAATGCGCATAGGAATAGCTTGTCCCAGCGACAATAAATGTCCGTTTATCAATAGTATGAAATGGGAATTAAGCACATTTTAACGAAACTTTGGTAATTAACAAATCATTTGGGGTATTCACAAGGTGTGTTATCATGTTAAATTGTCATAATGTTCTAACATTTTACAATGGTTTAAAAATATTGTTGTTGCTTTGTAAACAAAAAGTGTCTTAAATTAATAGTACATTGCTTGCTATGTTTATTGTGCTGTCGTAATTAATCAGAGCGGCGGCTGAGCCGATCCGCATTAGTTTTCGTTGATGGTATAGTTTTATCCGGCTAATATCCGAATTTAACCTGCGGCTAGCAATTTTTGCAACAAAACACTTGCGGCGTCAAATTATATCGGCTTAGGACTCTGATGTGTGGTAAACAAACGAAATAAAATTTATTTGTGATTTGCGTCTAAAAATGGAAAATAGTCAGGTAAGATCTAATTTAATTTATTTATTCATGGATTAGAATTAAAAAATATTTTGATGGTAGGTAAATTTTTATTTTTTATATT
This sequence comes from Pollenia angustigena, assembly GCA_930367215.1. Taxonomy (NCBI): domain Eukaryota; kingdom Metazoa; phylum Arthropoda; class Insecta; order Diptera; family Polleniidae; genus Pollenia; species Pollenia angustigena. Next base: position 207,869,275 of record OV884060.1, read on the forward strand.
TGTTTTAAATCAGCTAATTTAAATTAAAAATAGCACACTTAATTATGAGGGGTTGTTCACAACAGTCGTATTCCTTCATGTTATTATTTAAGAGATATGACTTTACGACACCTTGTGAATCCCCCAATTGTTTATTTGACAAAGTTTTATCAGTTGAAATATACTTCATTGATATGACAAATTTTTGTATATATAAAACATTTTTTTTTTTAATTTGAATATCTTTTTGCTAATTTGACAAATTTTTGTTAATTTGACAAGCTTTTTTTGATATGACAAATTTTTGTCAATTTGAAAACTTTAGTAAATTGGACGAATTTTTTATATTTTTGACAAATTTTTCTTAATCTGAAATTTTTTTGTTAATGTAAGAAATTTTGTTTAATATGTCAAATATTTGTTAATTTAACAAATCATTGTTTATTTGACAAAGTTTTGTCAGTTGGAAAATAAAGTATTAATATGATAAATTTTTGTAAATTAAAATATTTTAACAAATAGAAACTGGGAATTATTTCCTTCCGAAGGTTACTTTAAATTATATTCAACATTTTTTTTTTTTTTTTTATTTTTCGAATTTATTCTATGAGCTAAATTTCAGTTATGTATTTTATAAAGCTTTTTTGTAATAGTCCTATTCCTTCAAATTTTCAGAAATTACTTTATACACTATCAGACTATAAAATTGTATTTTCTTGTTACATTTTACCTTGGCTTTCCTTTGGAAAGCAATGAGGTATATTGTATGTACAGAAAAATTTACAATTATTAGACATCAGCAGAATGTAATGCATTTTCTGGCCCGCTACGGCCTTCGTCAACATTCTTTGTGTCACAAGTGGATAGTGATACTTTATAAATTGAATGTATTTAACTCAACTTTTTTAACAAATTGAAACTGGTAATTATTTCCTTCCGAAGGTTACTTTATATTATATTCAACACTTTTTTTTATTTTTCAAATTTATTCTATGAGCTTTATTTCAGTTATGTATTTTATAAAGCTTTTTTGTAATAGAAAATACAGTATAAATTCATTTCTATATAATTGAAGGAATAGGACTAATACAAAAAAGCTTTATAAAATACATAACTGAAATTTAGCTCATAGAATAAATTCGAAGAATAAAAAAAAATGTTGAATATCAATATATTTTATTTAATTTAAAATTATTTGTTAATTTGACAAATTTTTGTTAATATGACAAATTTTTGTTAATGTGACAAATTTTTGTTAATTTGACAAATGTTTGTTAATGTGTAAAATTTTTGTTAATTTGACAAATTTTTGTTAGTTTGACAAATTTTTGTTAATATGACAAATTTTTGTTAATTTGACAAATTTTTGTTGATATGACAAATTTTTGTTAAATTGACAAATTTTTGTTAATTTGACAAGTTTTTGTTAGATTAGCAAATTTTTGTTAATTTGTCAAAAAATTTTATAATTTGTTCACTTTAAATTAAGAACAGCACAAAAAATTAAAAGTAATGAGATTACATCAGATGTTAACCTTAAAGTTGGAACATTTACCACAGTAAGTGTAAATTTTACTTATGGCTTGTGTCTTTAATAACCCATATAGCATTTTGGAGGCTAAACAACTAGCAATTATTCTCATTTAGCCCTTAAAAAAAATAATGTAAACAAAAAGGTTTTTTCTCACTACAATTTGGAGCCAACAAACTTCAGATTATTTGTGCGATATAGAAGTGGTAAGTTTGATACAGAGAACACATAGGCATTACTCCATTAAGATTGCCTTTAAGCTCAAAACAAACTTGCGAAAAGCAAAATCAACGCCATAGCCGAATTTGAAAGGCGCCAATGTGAAACGTTCTGTATTTGATGGATCTGATTGGTCCCATTTATTGGAAGGTTCTGGAATCGGGTTAGACAATTGCAGTAAACCTCTTCCAAGCACAAGTGGTTCGTTTAAGCGAGTATTGACCAAAAACGCTTTCACACATGATTTGTGTCTATGGTAACTAGTGTGTCTTTTATACCCTTCTCCACAGGTGAAAGGGTTAAAAATTTCTACAATATTGATCTCAGATCCTATATATGTATATTCTGGTTCCTTTTGAGTAGCGAATTTGATTTAACGATGTTCGTGTTACCATCTGTCTATTGAAATGGGGTTTTCGAAGATCCCAGAGAAGATGGAAAGTAGCTTGTTTCATATTTCTGCCAAATATGCTCCGTTAAATTTTGCCTTTTAAATTTAGAGAGACTTTTTTGACTCATAACCAATTCATACATGATTTACCACTTAAATAGAGAAATTTCGTTTGATAAAGTGGGTTAGTAGATAAGTGGTTTAAGGCGCTTTTTTATGACTCGGTACAGCCGAATTAAGCACTCTTACTTATTTTTTTAATCTATTTTCGTTAAAATATTAAGAATTATTATTTTTGGTAAAAATCCTAGGGAATTTCTCTGTTGCTTCTATGTTACATCACACTTAACCCAAAACTCCTTCTTTTAAATTTCCCTTAATAAAACAAAAAAAACCTTAATTAACCTCTCCCGTTTATGCAAGTAAAATAAAGTCTTAATAAGTGTAATTAAGTTAAATTAAATTAAATATAAAACTCATACTCACACTTAAAATAAAGCTGAAATATAAACTTAATAAATTATACAAAAACTATAAAAGTTAAAAGTTTTAAACCCTAGACACGCAATCACGCAATTTTGAATATTATACATTTTTAAGAATTTTTGCAAAATGAAATTATAAACTTGAAAACCCCGCCCGCCACCAACCACCAGCAAACACAATTTTCGCCCAACCAGCCAAATCATGCAAATGACTTGCAAAAGTGTAAAATTATGTGAAAATATTGAACCTTTTGCTTTCCTTCTCTGGTCACAAATTCATTACAAATTCATGGCGAAGTCAAAGGACATTATTAACTGAAAATAACCATATTTATCGAAATTGAAACAAAAAACAAATGGTGTTTAAAGGTCCTTAACGGTTTAACGAGTTTCCGGTTTTTATTGTTTTTTTTTTATATTCTTATTATTTTTCGTGGTGTTCTGTAACCAACCCTTCCATATTTTATTTAATTTTTTAAAATAATGGTGGCCAAAGAAAATGAGTGGTGGATGAACGAATGGCGTTAAATGTTTTTTTAAGCCATTAATTTTTTTTAAGAAAAATTTTAAACTGGAAAACAATTAAAAATATTTAATTTATGTTTTTTTAAGAGTATGATTGTGTGTGTGAATGTAATTAAAAGCGATGCTGGTTGTTGGAAAAATAATTTTTTTTTTATTTCTCTCTACACATTCTAAAAAGTGGTAGAAGTTTTAAATGGTAGATTGTCTTATCGACCCTATTAAAAACGTTTCAAAAACGTTTAACTTAAATATAGGAAATTCCAGCATTAACGTACTTTTAATCTAAAACAGAGAAGAAAAAGAGGGAACTCTTTCAAAGTAAAAAGTTTTTTTTTTATATAAATACATTTTTTATGAAAAACAATCTTCTTGGTTTAAATGTTCTTTTTAGCAAATAGAATATGGGAATTATTTATTTTGCATATACTTTTTTAATTAATTAAACATTTTATCGAATGTGTTTCTATCATTCGAATTTCAAAAATATAAAGCTCAATATTTCACCTACTTTTTTTGTGAAAAAAACTATCTCTGTTCGAAAATATTAGTTTTTTGTAGAAAAATATATCGTAGTACAAAAATATTATTTTTGTGATAAAAATAGCATTTTATGCAAAAACAAGCTGAATTCGTTCGACTTATCCTATAAAAAGGTTTACAGAATTTTCATTAAGTTTTCTACATCAATACTTACTAGTGTTTGCCCAGTGGGCGAAATTCGACTATAACTACTTACGCAAATTTGAAGAAAACATACATTAAAGTATAAATGAATTGACATGTTTTAAGCATTTGGTTTCTTTTCATTTAAGTGGATCGATTTGGCGAGGGACTGACCTCCGATCCATATTTTATCTTCCACTCAAGCCTGTGAATGTTAAATTTAATTTTGAAAGTTCAATAATATAAAAAAAACAAAAAGTACCAATTAAAAAAACAAAAAGGTACCAAAAGGACTCCTCTTTTAGTTTTTCAATTACTCTGGACTCTGCATATGGAATTTTATGTTTCTAGGTTCGGTATTAAAAAAAAAATTCAAAAAAAAAACGAAAAGTGAAAAAAGATCAATTTTACAGATACTTATTCACTTGGAAGTATCAATTGAAGAGCAAAAAAGTACCAAAAAGTTCCTTCTTATAAATTCATATCTACTCAGGATATTGCATGTTTATTTTTATGTTTCTAGGTCCAATATTAACGAAAATTCAAAAAGTACCAATTGTAGAACGAAAAAGTATCATAAACTCCCACTAACATATTCTTATTCACCAATTGAAAAACAAAAACGTTCCCTTTTATAAATTATCAACCAGTCAGGCTATTTCATGTTAAATTTAATATTTCTAGGTCCAATACTAACGGAAATTTAAAAAGTACCAACTGAATAACAAAAAAGTACCAAAAAGTTCGTTCTTATAGATTCTAATCTAATCAGGGCCTTGCATGTTTAATTTCATGTTTCCTGGTCCAATACTAAAGGAATTTCAAAAAGTACCAATTGTAGAGCGAAAATGTTCCATAAACCCCAACTTACATATTTTTATTCATCAATTAAAGAACAAAACAATAACAAAAGGTTACCCCTTACAGTTTCTTATCCACTCAGAGCTTCGCATGTTTAATTTTATGTTTCTATTAACGCAAAGTCAAAAAGTACCAGCTGATGAACAAAAGAAAGTACCAGGAAGTTACTTTTTATAGATGCTCATCCACCCAGGACCATCCACGTTTCTTTTATATTCTTGTTCCAATACTTACGAAAATTCAAAAAGCACCATTTGAAGAACAAAAAAGTACCAAAATTTTTCATCTTATAGGTTCTCATTCACTCAGGACCCTGCAAATATAATTTTATATTTCTATGTTCGATATTATAGAAAATGTAAAAATTAACACATGCAGCTTGGAAAAGTAAAAGAAGAAATTAAATTTCCTGTATTTCCCCTTTTTGATACTTTTTTACTCCCCATTGAGGTATCAAAAACTTCAATATTGTAGTGGGAGCCCATAATTTTATATATATTTGTTAATGGAGAAAAATGTTTTGTAAAAACTGTACCAAAAATAGGTACGATTTCTACCCCTTAAGCGATCAAATTCGAAAAAGTACCAAATTTATATTTGTATTTTTTCGATAAGTTACGAATTTGGTTTAATCGTTATTTCTATGTTTGTTGGTTTGAAAGTTAGATGAGGCGACAAAAGTACCAGACACCTGCCCGCTTAGTTTTCTAATGAAAAACGATAAGTATTAGTTTTGTTTTTCACATTTAGTTTTGGAAATATGAAGTTCCCGAAATTACCCGTTTTTACCCCCTCTGACTTTAATAAAAATATATGTATATCATACACTTCTGTAAGTAAATACCTTTCAAATGGTGTATTTTTTCAAATCGGTTGACAAACACAGGAGGGAAGTGCTCTTAACTGTTTTGCTTTTGCCGATTTATAAAGGGTGGTTAAATTGTAAGGGCCGATGTTGAATGTGAACCACACCTAAACGCCAAGTTTTTTTCCAAATTTTATTTGACATTTCTCTATTTCAGACTTACTCAATTTGAAGAGATACACAATCCAACAACGTGTTAAAGCTATCCAGACTTATTATGAAAATGGGCGTTCAAATCAAAATGCATATCGTGCACTTCGTGATTTTTTTGGTCAAATCGTGGCAAAAATCGTGGAAAAATTCGAGCAAACCGGGTCTGTAGAAGATGTGAGAACACCAGTGCATGCTCGTACAGCTCGTACTGCAGGAAATATTGCTGCTGTTCGCGATAGTGTGGCTGAAGAGCCGTCCACCTCAACTCGTCGTCGTGCCCAACAATTGCACCTCTCACGCTCGTCGTTGATGAACATTATGCATAAAGACTTGCATTTACACGCTTACAAGGTGCAATTGGCTCAAGAACTAAAGCCTCTTGACCATTCCAAACGTCGTGAATGGGCAGAATGGTGGCAAGAAATGGCAACAGTGGATGATAAATTTTCGAAGAAAATCATCTTCAGTGATGAGGCACATTTTCAGCTCAGTGGATTCGTCAATAAACAGAATTGCCGCATTTGGGCAAATGAGAATCCAAGAGTGATTGTCGAAAAACCAATGCACCCACAAAGAGTGACTGTTTGGTGCGGTTTATGGGCTGGCGGCATCATGGGGCCGTATTTTTTCCGAAATGAGGCCGGTCAGGCAGTTACTGTGAATGGTGTTCGCTATCGTGAGATGATAACGAACTTTTTATGGCCCGAATTGGAAGATATGGATGTGGACGATATGTGGTTTCAGCAGGACGGTGCCACTTGCCACACAGCTAACGAAACAATGGCTCTTTTGCGCAACAAATTCAATGGCCGTGTTATCTCACGTAATGGCGATGTCAATTGGCCGCCAAGATCATGTGATTTGACACCGTTGGACTTTTTTCTTTGGGGTTATTTGAAAGAAAAGGTGTACGTCGATAAGCCAGCAACAATTCAAGAGCTAAAGGATGAGATAATTCGGCACATTAACGGCATAGAACCTCCATTATGCCTCAGGGTCATCGGAAATTTGGACTATCGGATGGAGGTGTGCCGCCGTGGTCGCGGCACCCATTTGGCCGATATTTTGTTCCATACATAATTGAGTAATACCAATATATCATGATAAAATAAAATTACAATAATTTCCTAAATAGTTTGTGTTTTATTCAAAATCAACATCGGCCCTTGAAACTTAACCACCCTTTATATAGATACTAAAGGTTTTTGTTTGTTAAACCTTTTATAAACCTGTGTTATTTTTTATGAATAAGAATATTTCTTCCACCAAATTTGATTTTTTATTTCAATAAAACATTTTGCAGAAAAAGTATATTTTTGCAAACAGATAGTCCTCAGCCAATCCTTTTGTTCAGGGCTGTGGAGTGGAATCGTTAAAATTGTGTAAGTCCAACTCCGCCTCCAACTCCTACTTTTACATTAATGCTAAATGTTTATGACTTAAAACCCTTTAATTTTCAAATCGATATATAATTAATTTTGCATCACCAATTTCGAAGAGTTTTTATTTTGGAAAATATTAGAGAATTTTTATTAATTTTTTTATGGCGAAAAATTTTGGATTCGGAGTCGCGGGTTTTTGTGGATACATCAACTCCAACTCAAGTACAAGAACCTCAACTCCGACACCGCCTCCACAGCTCTGCTTTTTTTAATGGAAAAATATATATTTTCAAAAAAAAACTATACTGCTTTTCAATAAAAGTCAAATAATTTAAACAAAAAGATACAATAGATTTAAGTTTCTGCTCCCAAGCCAACAACAAAATTTCTAATGAGATTAAATAGTTAAAGTTATTAAAGTACCTCATTCAGAAAGAAGGAATGAATACATATTTATTTAATTAACTGCCTTAATTAAACCCAACTACTAGATATAATTTTAATTTGAAATTAGGGTTGAAGTTTATCTCACTGTATTCGTTTAGAAGTCTGCTCATACAAACAAACATACATTCAAAAATAAAACATTTCAAGCAAAAACTAAAATATTCCATTGAAAAGTTGAGAAGAAAAAGAAAAAAAGAATTGTTTAAAATAGCAGCTACATTTAAGACCTTGGATTCTGAAAAAGGGGCTTTCAAGCTACAAACGCATTTTTTGAAATTCTAAGTAAAACAAAAATAAAAACTATTAAAATGTTTCTAATGAACATGACAAAAAAAAAATTTTTTTTTTTTTTTTTTTTATTAATGCGCCATGAATAATTTATGAGAGTTTTTCTTTTCGGTGTCCGGTTTCCAAAAGAAAAACTAATTATTCTTTATTTTTATCCGAAAAGTGGTGGCAATGAGGCCGGCCTATGCCATGTATGTCTGTGTCTACATGTCATTTATGTTTGGTGGTAATTAAATTGAATTTTGTTAGAAAAATTACATGTTTGAAGGGCTTTTCTAAATTAAATTATTATTTCATTTTGAAGTAGATCTTTCAATTTATTGAAAATGTTGGGGGGAGGCAATAAAGAAATGGATGTTCAAGTACTACTGAGTATTTATAATAATTACATGCTGGTTGTTTAATGGCTTGTATTTAAGTGTAATATAATAATTAAAATTTAAATGATTTGACCCAGTGTTCGTGATATTTAATAAACGTAAATTGAATTTCGACTTACTCTGATTTCAATATGCATTTGGGACACATGGGAAATTTCTGAAAGTACAAATGAAAAACTTACTGAATATTGTAGAATAGGACAGGCTTACGAAATTCTAAAAAGGTCGAAACCCTGGGACTGATTTTCTAACCGTTTGAGTTGCACTAAAACCGAATCAGTTACTCAGAATTTATCTATCGCGACAGGTCTGTGAAATATCTTTGCTTAACGTTTAAAAAAAAACCCTGCTTTTCGCCATATTTGAGACGTTATAACTACGCGCAATGCATCTTTATTTATAAAACCTGATATGTCGTCCTGATATGTCTTACCAATTACCTTTAAAATAAATGTTTAACCTTCGTGTTATCTTGTTCCTTTTCTGAGATATCTCTACCTGAAGTTTGAAAATTCCAGGTTTTCGCTATTTTCATGGTATTTTCGTTATTTTCTTTTTTATAATTTTGACTAACTGCCTTTTCACTAAATGCAAAAGAACTACATGTAAAACAAAAACAAGTTCTCAAAAATTTGTTTTTGTTTTAAATATATTTGTGCGACAGGATCAGTTCTTTCGACATAGTGGAATTGGCAGTTAATGTATCCAAAAAGATTTTTCAAAGTTCAAAAAGTTTGGGGTCATTTTTACCCCAAGAGCATTTATGGGTTAATCACTATTTTTGCAGTGTTTTCTCCTTATATGACTTTAGGGTATATTTTTCTCCAGTTTCATAAAAATCGGCACAAAAATAAATAATATTGCACTATCTTTCGCTTAAAAATTTCAAATACATATCGCTCATTTGCTGCAAGACCGGCATAGCTCAAAAAAAATCCATTTCGAAATAAACGCATTTAAAGTTTTTGATTTGTTCTAACTACTAAGAAAAAAGAAGACGCATTCTCTTCAAACTGGGAAAGTATAAAAGATATAAAGATGAATTTAATATACAATATAAAGAAAAACAAAGACAACAATTCTTCATCTCTAACTCCAAAATTTCATTTTTTGAGTTATGCCGGGTTAATGATTTCCAGTTTTAGTAAAACCTCCAGAGCTCATTTGAAATTAACTGGACTATAATATTCTGAATATGTTTTACTTAAAATTACTGAGTGATCGCACTGATGATATTTTGTATTAAACTGACTCCGAATCGTCATTACTGTAATGCTGATGTGTCATCCCATTGATGACATAATTTCGCTTGACCGTTTTTTATGAAATTTTGCATGTGTGTTTGTTAGGTATGAGAATAGGTCGTAAAGTATATTTCATATCGCTAGAGGACAAGAAGGGTAATAGCTCCCTATTATTATCTTTTAGGGCGTGAAATATGGCAAGAGGGGTAAAAGCTTCCCCTCCCTATATCTTCATAACTAATCAACCGGTTTTCTTAAAATTTGGCACGCAGATACTGTAACCTCTGAAAGAAAATAGGGAATAGGGCAAGAGGGGTTAAAGGTCCCCCTACCTATATCTTCTTAACTAATCAACCTGTTTTCTTAAAACTTGGCATAAGGCGGGTTAATTTTTTTTTTTTTTTGATTAAGCGTATAGAAAAAACGTAATCTATAGGTGATTCTGAGAAATTTTGTTCAAGAGACCATAGCTCTTAGTCGGGTTTGGAGCCGCCCAAAATTTCAAAATAGATATTTTTCCATATTTTAATAAATTCTGAATTTTCTTCGATTTTTTTGAGTTTTTTTTCAGATTATGAAAGTTCAGATAATTTCCAACAACTTTTATTACGATCAATTTTTTGTTTTCGAACTCTTTTTTGTAGGAAAATCGATCGAAGAAAATTCAGAAATTATTAGTTAAAAGTTCATTTTAGGCTATTTTTCGACAAAACATTCCTAATATCTCTACTAAAAAAAAATATTGGTTTCAATACAGATTTTGAAAGGTGATAAAAATACCTTTTAAACAAGCCCACATTGAGAAATCTACTACAATTCTATCCAATTTAATTAAATTATTCTATGTATATATGGAAAAATATCTATTTTGAAATTTTGGGGGGCTTCAAACCCGACTTAGAAATATGGTCTCATGAGCAAAATTTCTCAGAATCACCTATAGATTACGTTTTTGCTATACGCTTCATCAAAAAAATCGTTCCGTACAATTTGACCTGCCCTAATATATATACATATATAGGTTTTTAGGTACATTTTTGTAAAAAATAGTACATACACTGATAGAAAAGGCATCATGACGCTGATGTATTTTGACATTAGTACTATGACAAGTGTCTTCGTTTTTGACCCCATGACACTTTTCATCATGGTGATGTCAACCTTAACATCACTTGGCCAAAGTGTCATCAGGGTAAATATGAAATTATGTTATCAATGCGATGACACATCGTCATCACAGAAAGGACGAACATGACTTCAGTGCGATGACGCAGTAACATCGGAGAAAGGACACATTAGCATCAATTTAATGACAGTTTGTTTTTAAGTCAAAGTGAGAGTATATTATTATTTACTTACCCATTACATATGTTTTATTCACGTTTGTTGAATTACGACCTTTGTTTACAGCAGAACTCTCAATAATAAGACAGCAGCACCAGCACCATGCCCCATATGGTTTTTGTTATTAATGTACTTTAAAATTCGATGTATTTAACTAAATAATTTAAAAAAATAGATTATAGGAATTTTTGCTTCTTATAATACATTGTAATCATGAAAATAATGTTAATAATATACAAAATGTGGCATCGAATTGCTGTCACTATAGTCATAAAATAGATGACACGTAAATAATTACAAAATTGTACGAAGACGCTAGTCATTGGATTGATGTTACTTTTGGCATCATTGATGCCATTTGATGTCACAATTCTGATGTTAGGGCATCACCAATGTGAAGATCAGTGTTACCGTTATGCGACTAAAGTCGCATTTTTGCCCCTTTTTGACTGCCGTGCCACTTTTTTGGCCCCTTTTTTTTAAATCCCCTTTTGTATCATTTAGTAGTTTTTTGTGCCCCTTTTGCCCCTTTTAATATTACGATAAGAGACTAAGTTCATTTAAAGTTTTAGATCCAGTATTTATTAATTAAGCTGAAGACACAAATTTTTTTGAAATTGTTTCCGTTTTTATTGATATAATTACTAGCCCAGAGGATTTTGTTAAAAAGTTTAAACTATTAGAAAACAGATCAAGCGATAAAAGCTATGAAGCAGTTTTTAAAATATCTAAGCCTGAAACATTTTTGTACGAAATTAGCAATTTAGAAAACTGGGTGACAATTTATATCCAAACTTGTATAAATTTGATTCGTATGTTTTTACTTTACCACATAGTAGTGCATCCGCTTAGCGGATTTTTTCTAAGTTAGCATTAAAAATAAATTGTCAAATAGACTGAAAGTATTTACCTGTCAGTATATGTTATCCGTTTTAAATTTGTATCAAAATAACTTGAAAGATTGGATTCCAAGTGAGTAAATAGACATAGATTTACGTTTTCAACAAAAACCTTTTATATGCTTTTTCCTCGAGGTTTTTTCGTAACTTATAGAGCGTTCATCGATGTCGAACGAAGACTTCGTTCCTTAACTTACATGTTAAATAAACACAATATTTTATGATTTGTTTTTGTTTTAAATGTAAGTTAAGCGAACGAAGTCTTCGTGCGGAAATAGATGAACAGGCAGTTAAATTTTTTGGTAAAAAAGTAAAATAATCCAAGTACCAATCATTTATGTACATATACCTTCATATATACATATGTCTATCTATTTAAATAGATAGTCTCAAATCATATTATGAATTATTTTTTGTTTTTGTAAGTAGTTTGTTTTGTAAGTAGTAGTTATTTTAAGCTCGTTCTCAGCGTTGCCAGAATGAAGATGTTATCTTATATTTGAAGATTTTTTGACCAAAATGATTTAAAGATTTTTTTCACAAATTAAGATTTTTAACTTTAAGTTTGTTTGTACAAAATAAATATTTTTTTCACAGTTTCTTAAACAGTCAATTTTTAAAACAAAAAGGTTTTGTATCAGCTTGTTGTTTATTGGTTTTTCAAAATGTATTTTATAAAAAATTGTGTATAAATCAGTGTTCGAAAATAAACACTTAATATCGTTCTTTAATGTTCGGTTCGGTAGATTTGTGGAAAACACAAACGCTAATAGTGTTTGTGTAGAAATTCATTAAAAAAAAATAACCTTTCCCTGTTTGTCATCTTTCGAACACAAAAATAATGCTGTTTTCATCATACTCAACAAATGATGAGAACATTAAATTCCGTTCGGTTTTTTTGAAAATCCACGAACTTCAATGTGTTCGGTTCGGCTCGTTAATGTTCGTCGCTTTTTGCTGATAAAAAAAAACAAACATTTTTTACAAAAACAAAATACACACACGAAAAAAACATTATAGAAAATTAAAATATAATGTTTTTCTACAGTATCACTACAATTGTTCTGTTTTTTAACGAAGAACCGAACATTATGTAATGTTCGGTTCTTTCTTGAAAATAGTTACGATCGGTATTAAGGTTTGTGTATGTTTACACAAACACTAAAAAAATAGATATCGTTCTTCGGTGTGTGAGCCGAACGCTAAATAATGTACTGTTTATTTTCGAACACTGGTATAAATATTAGGTGTTACAATTTAGATAGTTTCCATAATAAGAAGTGCATATCTTCTTATAAAAAATTAACAATTTTTACGTTTTTACACACATATGTGTGTGTTTTTTTCCCAAACAATTTGTAATATATAATGTATTTTTTTAAGTATGAAGTTTATTTTTTGTTATTACGAGATTTTAATAAAAATAATTTAATAAGTACATATGTTTGTTTTTTTTTTTTTTTTTTTTTGGAAAATTTTCCTGTTTTTAAAGATGCCCCTTTTTTTCTCAGAATTCCCCTTTTTGTGACACTTTTTTTTGGAAAATCCCCTTTTTGTGCCCCTTTTTGAAAATTTTGAACGGTAACGCTGGTGAAGATGCATTTTTCTATCAGTGTATTAGTGAAAAAGGAGTATATTATTAATTTCAAAAGATTTTGTTATTCGTGCTTAATTCCCAGTTTTTATTCTTGATAAAAACACTTGAAATTTATTGTTGATGGGATAAGCTATTCCTATGCATTTCACTGGTTGCTTAGGCCAGATCATCAGGAAACTTCATCCATAAAGATTTTAGAAAAACTAAAGATATTAAACCAAATAAAACTGTTAAACGTATAAGAATTATAGCAACAGTTCTACTTATAATAATATCAAAGTTTAAACAAAACACATCAACAATAAACAACAGAGGGGAATGTAAGATGAGATAAACCCACTGTTTATTGTTGATGTGTTTTGTTTAAACTTTGATATTGTTACAAGTAGAACTGTTGCTATAATTCTTATACGTTTAACGGTTTTATTTGGTTTAATATCTTTAGTTTTTCTAAAATCTTTATGGATGAAGCTTCCTAATGATTTGGCCTAAGCAACCAGTGAAATGCGCATAGGAATAGCTTATCCCATCAACAATAAATTTCAAGTGTTTTTGTCAAGAATAAAAACTGGGAATTAAGCACTAATAACAAAATCTTTTGAAATTAAAATTTTGTATTCCCAAAAATTGAAATTACTTTTTGATAATAAAATTTTACATCTTAAAAAAAAAATAAAAAATAAGTCTCTTTGTATACCCTCCTCCACTAGTGGTGAATAAGAGCATGCTAAGTTTGTCATTGAAAAAAAAATTTATTATTCATCTTAGACTCCAAAAAATATAAATATTCCTGGTCCTTGAGTTATTCTTAGTCAACCGTGTTTTTTTTTTTTTTTTCTTCAAAAACACTTCTTTCTTTTTTGAAAAAAGTATTTTTTGATTAAAAAGTATGTTTTTTGTAAAAAAAACGCATCTATTTAAGGAAAACTAAAATTCACATGTTTAATTTAAAGTGTGTGTATTCACTTGCTTTGCTACTCAGAATCTTAGCAAAAGACAACTTTTAAGCAAAAGCTTTTCTGGCAATCTGAAAATTGTTTTGTTTTTAAGGCAGTGATTAAATACCATCCAGTCAAACTGTAAGTATTCATTATAAAGACCTATAAAATTTATTAAGAAATTTAGTTTTAAAATCAGCAACAACTTTTTTGTTTTACTAAATTTCAGGAGAAACCTGATCAATTTGAGAAACAGATTTTAAAGAAAAACTTAATTTATACAAAAACTCAAAAAAAAAGGAGTAAACAAAATAAATGAAACTGAATTACAAAACGAAAAAAACACACACACACATACATACACAGACAATAAAACCAGCAGCCCAAGCCAACCAATTATCCCAAGAAATCTTAAAAACAACGGCCATGCTGGATTCCTAAAGTTTCATTATTTCTTATTTATTTTTGTTGTTCAAGCGCACAATGTCCCAACCAATACTCCTGCAACAAAAAGCAAATAACTTTAAAAGGGATCCCTGATCATTTTCAGATCTCCATATACTTTGAAACTTTATTATAAAGATGTGAATGTATTTACACCCGAATGTGTGGAGGAAGCAAAAACTAAAAGCGTATCACCTTTAATACAAACATCAATATCTGGCAAAAGGGGCAAGAAGATGAGAAGTATTTAAAATTGAAGAAAAAAAAGAAACAACAGGAACATAAAACATATTCATATACAGATTTTTACCTGTCTGCTTTTTGGCAGACCAAAGAGCAGCAGGAACAAGGGCATCTCATCTTCATCACATATGCACCCATTAACATTGCCAGTCAATAAGTTTTACGCAGTAAGACGACTTGATTGGGATACTAAAACTCCAAATAAAAGAAGAGCTCAATTAACGAAGCAACAGCAGCAGCATATGGAAACAAAAAAACAAAAAAACAAATAAAAAAAAGAAGATTGGATTCGGGTTTCTTTGGAAATGAAAATGTAAAAAAAATCTCTAACACACTTACATACGTGTATCTTAAAGTCTTTTAAATGCAATGGCGTAAAATGTTATAAATTTATTTTAGACGATGCCATTCAGTGAGATATGCCTCAGACTCGACCACAAATGATCTGAAAACTGGCTGCATATTGGGATGGCTGACTTGTTGTTTGGCTGCTGTTTGTTGTTTGGTGTTGGCTGGTCCTTAAAATTGGCTTACACCACACCACACTACACCACCACCACCGCCACCACACTCCACCACCGCTATCAGACAAAAAGCACGATCTTTTTACTTTTAACTACCTTCTTTCACTGATTGCCTTCCGTGAGAAACAAGAACATTTTTTTTTTTTGTTGTTCGTTGGTTGGTTTGTTCGTTTGTAAAACGAAAACGTTAATTAAGATTATGAAGTCATAAGAAGTCTCCATGTCGTTTGTTGTCGTCGTCATCATCTTAAATTATTTAATGGTGTTGTTGTGGTTGTTGTTGTTGCTGTTGTTGTCCACCACATGCAACCATTACAGCAGCCAACAAACAAGTAACACATTCATTTAAACATACGTGATGCAAACAGAGACGGACGGACGGATGGACTACTATAATACATATCAAGTTTATTTCAAGTTTGTAGGGATCTTAAAATACAGTTCAAGAAAGTTTTTAAAAACAACAACTGAATTTTAGTGTAAAATTTTACTTTTTAAAGGAGCGAAATGTTATTTTTGTAAAGTGGGCTTTCAAAAGTTGTTGTTCTTTTTTTTTTTTTTTTTGAAAAAGGAACCTTATTTATAAAACTGCTCTGTTGTTAAAAAGAAAAGAATTTGGTATAGTCTTTAATTCTATGTTAATTGGTAACGAAAAAGTTCAAAAATACAGGTTATACCCATTAACACCCCAAAAGGGCCGTCTATTAGTTTTGGAGATATGAGGCTACCGAATTTACCCTTTTTACCCGTCAGATTTTAATAAAGTAAATACCTTTCAAAATGCGTATTTTTGTTCAAATTGGTTAACAAACAGCGGAGGAAAGTGTTCTTAAGGATTTAAATATAAGTTATGTGCATTTGAGCAATAAAAAGGGAGTTTTTGAAAAAAATCAAATTTTGGTCAAAAGTATGTTAATTTTTCTAAAAAAAAACTAGTTACGGTTTTACGCGTAATAAAGTGTTTCCGGAAGTGGGTTTTATATGGGGCCTATGTAAATTATCGGCCAATATTTACGAAAGTTGACAGTGCGAGCTCTAGTCTTACACAACTCTGATAGACCGAATTAATTTCATTACAACAATATTATACGTCACTGTTTTACGCGTACTAAACTGTTTTTCGGGAGTAAAGTTTAAATGAAGCCTATAGCAAATTATGGACCGCTCCTCACGAAATTTTAGAGTGTGATTTCTTGTCACATAAAACTGCGACTAAACAAAATCTATTACAAATCTATTAAAGTGTTTGCAGAGAGTGGGCTTTATTTGGGGCCTATCGTGCATTGTTGACCAAACTTCACATAATCTTCAATTTTTTATGGTCGTAGTTCCATATTTGGACGCATAACTCTTATCCTACTAAATTCATGTTGCTGAGTTTTAATCCCAAACTGCTCAGGATAACTAGAAACCATTTGACACCCATATTGTTCTTTTCTTTTGAGTTCTTTGAAAGTAAGCGTGTTTTCAACAGACGGACAGACAGACGGACATTCTTTATGGGGTATTTGTTAAAAACTTACAAAGTTTCACACGGAATAACAAACTACATAAGTATATCCTCTTCACACCTAGTTGTAGAGGGTATAAAAACGAAATTTTTGTGAAAAATGCATTTTTCCACATTGAAAGCAAAGATGAAAAAGTTACCAATTTCGTCAACATGACAACTACTTGTTGTCAAATAGATAACGCCCTATTATCATTATCAATAGCGTAATAACAACTTTTCTATTTGCAGTTTAAACAGTAAAAAAGTGGAAATATTTTTAATTATTATTATCAGTAGAAAATAAAATAGAACATACTAGAATAACTTTAAAATATTTTAGGACTTAAAGACTCAACTAAATGAAGCCTCGAAATGAATTCGCAAATAAAAATCAAATATTAATTTGTGATCAAAGATATGAAATTATAATTACAGGTAACCCCCTACAAGACGGCTTCCTACAAAACGATTTCGATCTTACACGAAAAAAAATTTGCGGAAATATCCTCATCTACAACACGGTTTCATTCTAAAATGGAAACTTTATCATGATTGAGTTGTTAAAATTGTACCAAAATAGTACAGAAGTACTAATTTTTGCATCCCTGTTACGATTTAGTTAGATTTCGGTGATCCAGCAAAGTGTATGTGTGTCTACACAATTTTCGCATCCTCCGAAAGTAAAATTGGGGAATACCCGGAGTATTGAAACACAAATCATTAAGTATACATACAGAGTCTCAAGTGTTAACAACGTTGTTGCGAATAAATTGATTTTATATAAAAAATATAAAATATATAAAAAAATATTTAATTAGAAAAAAATTTACATTTTACACTGTCTCTTAGCCTCATATAACACGTTTTCCTACAACACGGCGCACAGTGCTTTGGCCCATAGACATAAATCAAAAAAAAAACAAGTCTTATATTGTGCTTAAAAATGTACAGATCGATAGATAACAAAATAATTAAAATGAATTTTGAAGAATTTTTAAGATTTAACTCTTTTTGGCGGCGTTAGAGGGCGCCAAAATTTGAGAATTTATAGTAAAAATGGCCAAACAACTACTTGAGTTTTACATGCTTTAGGAAAACTCTTGTAAAACTGTTGTTTTTTAAGGCACGAGATTGAAATTTTTTTCTGTAGTAGTTTACTATATTTAGAACTAACTGTAAAAATTTTTTATTGATTTATTTTCTCATAAGTGTTTTTTTATTGGTTTGAAAAATGCTTATTATTTACTTAAGCTCTAAAAATTTTCTAACTTTGATGGAATATTAAAAAAAAAAGAAAAATATGGTCTATGGGTTTTTTTCTGATTTCGAATATTTAGACTGTTTTCTAATGACTACAAAAAAAAAATTTAAAAAATTTTACCACAACTTGAAAAAAAAAACTTTTTTTAAATGGCTATTTTCATGATTTTTGATCAAATTTTTATAGTTTTCAGGAGTTTAAAGGACAATTAACTACAAATACTGTGAAATATTAATTCAAACTTATACCATTCAATAAAAAACATCAAAAATACAAATATGTATAAAAAATTGTTTGTGTTTGTCTGCATTTTACGGCATAAGAGGGCGCTGAAATCACAAATGCCCTTGGTTTTTTATTGTTTCAAGAAAATAATTTTAAAAAATTAATTTTTTGGATTACGAGATTCAAATTTTTTTCTATAACAGCTAACTATATTCTAAACCATCTATAAAAAAATTTTACTGGAATTATGCTCCTATACATATTTTTTAATGGTTTGAAAAATGCTTATTATTTAGTTAAGCTCTAAAAATTTCTTAACTTTGATGGAATATTAAAAAAAAAAGAAAAATATGGTCTATGGGTTTTTTTCTGATTTCGAATATTTAGACGGTTTTCTAATAACTACAAAAAAAAAAAATTTAAAAAATTTTACCACAACTTAAAAAAAAATTTATTTAAAAAAAATGCTATTTACGTGATTTTTGCTCAAACTTTCATAGATTGAATTAGTTAAAAAAAATAAACTAGGAACATAATAAGAAAAAAATCCAAATATATATACTATTGAATTAGAAAAATTGACAAGATAAATTAAAAAAAATTAGTATAACAGTTGTGTCTGTTTCTTTTTGTCGACACAAGATGGCGCTAAATTCCCAGATGACGTTGGTTTTTCATCGTATAAAGAATATTTTCAAAATGTGACTTAGTGCCGTTATTTTTTATTTAAATTGAAGATGGTTACGTGACAGAAGTTTTTTTTTGGTAACAGCCTTTGTTTGTAGTAAGAGCAATTCTATTGTGGAGTGTTCGAAAATATTGCATACAGGGTTTTCAATTTAAAAGAAAATAAAAATTTTCTATTAAAATGTTAAATCAATTTATATATTTAATAAATACTTACTTTTACAAACGAGTAAAAGTGAGGGCGCGTGGTTCAAAAAATGAACGTGCACATCTCTAATCAATTTTATTGCAATCAAAATCAGCTTATCAAATTTTATTGGAATCTTTCTATTTTTGAACATAGCTCCCATACAAATCATTCTCCCGAAAATAGCTTTTAATGCCAGCTTCCTTAAAAATATATGTAGTAACATACCAATATAAACCATAGGTTACATATAAACCCTCATCCAAAAAACCCATATATGAAGATGAAGATATCTAAATAATATTCGGCAGAAAGAACTTTGAAACGAATCTTAACCTCATAACATAATTTTGTTCTGGTGGGTCCATGATTGCCCATGGGTCCCAAATAGATTGCAATCTAGGAACTTTGTTTTTAAATACTATGCTATAGGATATCACATGGTCGGGCTTGACCGATTATACTTTCTTACTTGTTATTTTTGCACGAGCATTTTAAGCGTTTTTCACTCATTTTTCATTAAATGATGTTTTTGTATTTTTCACATTTATAATCCGATTCTACCAAAATTTGGCACACATATATATCTAACAAATATCAATTTTCATACCAAATTTTATTACGATCGGATAATTTTTGGAAGTGTTATAACATTTTTAAGAAAAAGGATATATGGCAGGACCTTGAGTCCTTGTTCAGATTTAAGTGAAAATTTGCACATACGTTGCTAGTTGCGTGTGTATTAGTATGACCATTTTTTGTAGTTTTGTGGGCATTATTGAAGCTAAAATTACATTTTTCCATTTCAGGACACATGGGAAGTAGGCGTGTCCTTGGACCGATTTGTCCAAAAATTCACATTTTTCTTAACTAAGCTATTCTATGCTTGTGTACCAAATTTCTGACAACTCCTTCTATTTATGTCCCTTCGTTATATGGGGACAAAGCACTGTGCGGCGTTTTCTAGAAACCTATCTACCGTGTTGTAAGAGGGTTACCTGTATCATTATTGTTGCGGACGTCATTGCAAGCAATGCAGCGCTTCCTTCGTTTTTCGATTTTACACGTTTAACAGCAGAAATTATTTCGCAATTTCTTTTTTCATGAAATATGTTAATGTTAATTTTATAGTAAAAAAATAAATAAAAATTAGTTTGGTTCAATATGTGTTCTTATTTACTAGACTGAGAACAACATGTTGACAAAATGGTTAAACAGTATTGACTCCATTCGTTATCAGATTGAACAGAAACGTATTTGGCTCACTTTTGAAAACGGATAGTTTTGCAAACAGACCAATTTTGTAAAAAAAAAAGTAAATTTTTTTGAAAAAAGTAAATTTTTGTGAAACATGTACATTTTTTTGAAAAAAGTACATTTTTGTGGAAATAGTACATTTTTGTGAAAAAAGTAAATTTTTGTGAAAAAAGTACATTTTTGTGAAAAAAGTACATTTTTGTGAAAAAAGTACATTTTTGTGAAAATCTTACATTTTCGTGAAAAAGTACATTTGTGTGAAAAAAGTACATTTTTGTGAAAAAGTAAATTTGGTGAAACATGTAAATTTTTTTGAAAAAAGTACATTTTTGTGGAAATAGTACATTTTTGTGAAAAAAGTACATTTTTGTGGAAATAGTACATTTTTGTGAAAAAAGTACATTTTTGTGAAAAAAGTACATTTTTGTGAAAAAAGTACATTTTTGTGAAAATCGTACATTTTCGTGAAAAAGTACATTGTTGTGAAAAAAGTACATTTTTGTGAAAAAGTAAATTTGGTGAAAAAAGTACATTTATGTGGAAAATGTACATTTTTGTGAAAAGAGTACATTTTTGTGAAAAAAATTAAAAACTTTGTAAAAAAGAATAGATTCTTGTAAAAAAATTTACATTTTTGAAATCAAGGTACATTTTTGGGTAAAAAGTACAATTTTTGTAAAAAAAACAGTACATTTGTTAAAAAAAAACATTTATTTTACGTTAAGCAAAAGTTTTGAGATAAAAGTAAGTTTAATTGATAATAAAAAAAGGACATTTTTGCGAAAAAAAAGTTTTTTACCCAAAAGTAAATATTTGAGAATAATTTTTGTTTGTTTGAGAAAAGCGTATTTTTAAGTGCTACTTTGTGAGTAAAGTGCAATATGTTTTTTTCTTCTCCTTTTCTCAGTGTATAACACCTAATTTTTTATTATGTTTGTGATCAGCTTAAAATTGGTATTGGTTTGGTAAAAAGTTGTTGTAAGTTGTTTTAATTTTTTGTACGAATTTTTTTTTCATTTGTTCATTTTATATGTTGCAAAGGCGACACGCCACGCATATGCAAGTGATGCTTATAAACAACAAACAATAACAACAACAGGAAAAAATGCTACTAACACAAGCAACAAACAGCACCTTCGTCATCAACATCATCAGCAGTAGCAGCAACAAAATCTAAAGAACCAAAAGCCAACGACAACAGCAACAACAACGACAACCAAATCGTCAGCAGCACCACCAGCCAGTAGAATTATAAACATGAGTCGGTCTGGAGCACTCAAGAAAAACGATCTTCACACGACTCGATTTTTAAGTCAACAACTTGATTTTCCAGCAATAACAAGATTAAATTATTTAATTTTTTGCCTCATTTGCAGCAACAGCAACTGCAACAACAATTGCAACAGCATTGAAAGCAATAGTAACACTAACGACACCAAACAAACATTCTGTAAACTTAGAACGAAAAGCATCATCATTATTTCCAGCCTCGTACCCCTCCCTCATCAGACAACATTTTTTTTTCAAGATTTTTCTGCATTTCGTTTCAGAATTGTTTTCTTTACGATCTTGGCAAAAAGTTAAAATAAATGTTTAAATGTTTTTTTGTTTATTTGGATTTTTTTTTTAGGTTTTTGCTTGTTGTCGTTTCGTTAATCATACCGTGTTGCACGGCATGCAGTTTTAGTGTGGCATGTTGTTGTTGTTACCTCTCATACTTATTAATCCTGTTGCAGCAATTATAAGGCTTGTAAAGTTAAGAAAAGAGAAGAAAAAAAAATAATGTAATAAAAACAGTCAGCATGGACCATTAAATATTAATTGTTGCTTTGCTTTTTTTTATTCTCTTTTTCATTTTGAAAAAGATATTTTAAATAATTTTGCTGTGGTCGATTTCAATTTTAGCCATTTAAAAATCTTTAGAAATTGTTGGTAAAAAAAAAAATATTTCTTATATTAGTGGCTTATTGCGCCCGTTATGGGTTAATGGAAAAAAGCTTTTAACTTGATCCAATTTAATGGGGTTTTATAATTATGCAGCAATGAAATTGTAAATTGACTTGCCTTTAAATCTGTAAAAAATCGCCAAGAAATCATTTAGTTTTTTTTTCGTTTTTAAGTTGCTAAGAGATAAGAAGAGGGGGTAGGGGGGACTTGCTCAATACTGAAAACTTTATTTTGACATTAAAGCCTCTTAATTTATAACAACTACATTGCAACTCATAATATTCACATTTTTATTTATGAAAGAACTGCAACGAATCAGCGAGACTGGCAATTAATGTTTAAACATTCGAAAAGCATAAATTGAAAAATATTTTTTGTAATTAAAGCATAATTGACATATAAAGTGCTTTTTGCAAAATATTAAATAAAAAATTAACGATAAGCCTAAAAAAATAACCTCAAAAAATACTTATGGCTAAAAAATCACTGATGGTTTAAACGCTGGTTTAGTTGAACTAAACTTGAACTACGATAAATCTTATCAAATTCATATGGTCTGTATTGGTAGTTTAAACGCCCAATTTTATGCGTTTAAAGATGGTTTATATGTTTAGTGATTAATAGATTTGTTGGCTTGAACACATTTTAAACCAAAAAGAGAGTTTAACTCGCTCGGTTTTTTTACCCTTAAAAAGTGTTTAATTGTTAAAAACTATTTTTAATCTCGTGTAACAAAAAAGAATCCAAGTTTTTCTCGTTGGTTCTCTTTTAAATATGCCGTTTTAAGTTCTTGTCACTTTTGTGTAAACGTATAAGTTGCGGACCAGCTGCTCCGTTTACCTTACCAAGCTTATGTTTAAATAGATACATGTTTACAGACAACTATAATATGGTTGTGGCTTTTTGATGGAGGACTAATTTAACCATAATATGGTTGCCAGTGGCAATCAAATGGTTAAATTAAGCATAATATCGACCCCTTTGCGCGAAATTATCGTATGTTACAAAAACCAAATTTTACAGGAGAGCCATTTTTATACTTTTCTCTGCTATCACTTGCAATATAAATATGAAAATATACATTCAATTTTTGGAGCAACTAACTGGAATTCGCCTACAATATTTTGTCAGGCGACGTCTCTTTGAATGTAGAACAAGATTGCATCAAAAACTCAATTTCCAAAAAATTGGCATATACGATAATTTCGCGCAAATGGGTCGATATGTTTAAAATTTTCTTTAACTATAGTTTTGTTGGAGGTGACCATATTTGAACATTTTTTTTCTCCGCGTGCAGACATTGTTGAAAATAGTGTTGCGATAAAAATTAGGGCTAGTTTTAAGCTTTCAAAATTCATAATTTGCACGTGTTGCAGAACGCTATACCCTATCCATGGTGGTTTAGCCTAGTGTGCACACTGGTCAATTACTGTCAAACCTCATAGCTTTCTTATTTCTGTCAGTAAATAGCTAAAAATTGGCATTTAAATATTAGGCATATATCTATATATAAAACAATAAGTTGCATTGTGTTAGTAATTGATTTTCTCTAAAATGCGTGAACCGGATTTTCTGTAAAGTTCACGGGGAAGGTGACGTCAATACCAAGGTTTTTATGTATCAACGGTCTCCAAATGTGTGTTGGTTCTTGAGTTATAGCCATTTTAGTGAACACTGCATTCATTCCGAAACATGTATTTATGTATATTCCTATACAAATATCATCAAAATTCCCTCCATTTTGAACTCCTCCGAAACGGCTTGACCGATTTCTATGAAATTTTGTATGTGTTTTTGCTAGGTGTGAGAATAGGTCGTAGAGTATATTTTATGTCGCTAGAGGGCGCAAAATATTGCAATAGGGGGCTCCCACTCCCCAATCTTCTAAGCTAATCAACCGGTTTTCTTAACGTTTGGCATGCAGACAATGTAACATCTGAAGGAGTATAAGGAATAGGGTGTGAAATAGGGCAAGAACGCTAAAAGCTCCTCCTCCCTATATCTTCGTAACTAAGCAACCGATTTTTTTGAAATTTCGCAGGCAAATAGTGTTACAGTTGGAAAGAACTATAGCCTATAGTTTTATTATTTAGGGCGTGAAATAAAGCAAGAGGGGTAAAAGCTCCCCCCCCCCCTCTATCTTTTTAACTAATCAACCGGTTTTCTTAAAATTTGGCATGCATACACTGTAACATGGGAAAGAGGACAGGGCATTAAATAGGGCAAGAGAGGTAAAAGCTCCCCCTCCCTCTATCTTCTTAACTAATCAATTAATTTTCTTGAAATTGGGCAGGCAAATAGTGTAACATCTGGAAAGAACTTTAGCCTATAATTTTTTCTTAAAATTTGGCTAGAAGACACTGTTACATCTGAAAGAAATAAGTTATGTGGCAAAACACAGTTTGCCGGGCTAGCTAGTTCAGTATAAAAATAAAAATAGCTTCATAGAAAAAAGTACCAACGATATTTATATATTCGAATTTCCAAAAGGTACCAAAATTTGTATGAGAACTTTTTAAGGGAAGAGAACACAATTTAAATTTTATTTTATCTGTATTACTTAAGAAGCTAAATTCTTTACCAAAAAAGTACCAAAATTATATTTTTGCCCTTTTTTATTCCCCAAATGTGCAAATTTCAAAAAAGTACCAAACACATGAAAATTCAATTTTCGATTCAATAATGATATTTTTTGAATTTTTTTTTTATGAAGTCACTAAAAAATGATCTGGTTACTGGGGTGGCAGGTGGTGGCAGCTGAAATCATGTATAGTACTTACATTCGATACTTAACAGTTCTAGATATAATTATTATTTAACCTCTCCTAGCCCCAACTTTTGTTATGGTCTCTGTAAATTTAGCTTACTTTAGGTTTTATTTATTTTAACGCCCACAAAATCACAATTATCACATGGAATGATTAATTACTTTAAAGGAAAAATAAAAATTGATTTAAATTAAAAAATTTGTGATATTAATTAAAAAATTAATTAAATTTGCACCAGTAAACAAATTAATAGTATCAATTAAACGTTTCATTCATTTGATTAATTTGTGATTAAGTTAATCACTTGATTAAATTTTTAATTCACTTGATTAAATTTTTAATTAAGACTGTTTTTATTTTTGATTAACGCTTTAATTGGTAAAAACTTTTGGAGATTTTTTTATGTGTTTTAAGGAAAAATCCTAGCTTACTTTTATTTCAAAGTACAAAAATTAACTTTCACAGAAAAAATGTTCTCGAATCACCAATTTTATACCAAATTCATAGAATCAAGCAACCCATTTGTTGATTTTGCACCTTTTACCAAAATGATTATATTGATTACTAAAAATTTTAAAAATTTTATATTTTGAAGGTTTTTTTCAATAAATGATATTTTTAATATTAATTACAAAAAGGATCAAAAAACTTTGCCGTTTTTCAAACAATGTGTTGATTGATTTTGACAATTTCCAACAACAATTACACAAGTTAAAAGAATTTTATTTTAAATGAAATAATTTTTTGTTATTTGATTATTGTTTTAATTGAAAATTAATTTCAAAACAACTAAAATGTTAATTAAATCAAAATTATATTTTTAGTATTCGTTCAACAAAAAAAAATAATTGATTCAATCATTACATTAATTACGTTTAAATACTTTTTAAATAATTTTTTTAATTGATAAAAAATTCCTAATAATTTTTTCTGTGTTAAAAACCTTAAATTTGTGAGAAAAAACTATATACTTTGCTCCAGTATTAACAGTAAAATAGTTATCCAAGAACCAAATTAAGAAATGAGTTATATGTTTTGAAGTAATATTAAATAGCGCGGCGTTAACGCTTTACAATTGGAAAATCCGATTAATGTCAATTTAGTTATTTTTTCGACAATCTAGCGGTTTTTTTCTCTTCTTTTTATTTCTATTATGTGGGTTTTATTAAACAATAAAGTAAACACTTCTGTTTGTGGCACAACGTTGATGCTTTTGTTTTGGTATGGCATATGAGAGTAAAAGCTTAGCGGAAGAAAACGTTCCGCCATCCGCTCTTGTTTAGGTATTGCTTTTATGTAGTTCTAGCATATCTTCAAACTTAAAACTACAACATACCGGCGGAATCAACGATATGGACAAATTCTTCAGTTTTATTCATTAAAACATCAAGAATTTAAAAAAATATTTAAGGAATCAAACAATGACATGAAAGGGTTTAAATTGTGATCGACGAATTGACAGATATTTCGTACAAAAAGCATTTTCATATCACTATTTGTTTCTAAAATGCTGAAGCAAAATAATTTGAAATATATAATCCTGTACCCATGCTCTGTAACTTTAGTGAGAACTTTTTGCATCGAAAAGATGTGAAACAAAATATTCATTCCATCGTTTCTCGAAAAGTGAGAAAAATGTGTGTCTGTAACTCATGTCGAAAACTATCAAAAGAGATTACGTCGTTACGCTATAAATGTCAAAATATTGCATTCGAAGCCGATGTGATATTGCAGACGTTCAGAACGCCAGTAACACATATCGTTGACGGCGACCAAAATTTAACATTTTTCAACGACGGCGGCGAAAATACAACCGTCGGCTATGCCAAATTGTGTAAAGAGCGACTTTAATGTTTGTTGTTTGCAAACGAGCTTTGAAGACATTCGTATATTTTATTAAAATTTTAAAAGCAAAATAATAAAACAATGAAAACTGTGCCAAGAACAAAATATTATTATTCTTTGAATTTTGCATTTTTAATTGTTTTTTAGTGTTAAAATTTTTTCTCGCCCCATTTTTATTCGTGAGTTTATTTGACAGTTCAAAGTGGGAACTTTTCTCACAAAAATGTTACAGACACACTTTTTCTGTTAATTGGCGAGTAATTTCCTTACGTGACTGCTTGTACTCGCCAAAAAAGTTACAGACACAGTTAAGTGAGAAAAACAGCTGTTTGTATTAATTTATGGCATTTTTGTTTCATTTCACACATTTCAATCGAAAACTTTCTCGACGCGAGAAAGAGGTTTTGCTTGCAACTTAAAAAAATATGTTTGAAGTCTACATATTAGTGATATAGGCATGCTTAGCCACCAACAAATTAAAACTTATTTAAATTAAATTTGGCGGAATATCTCAAATAATAGGTTTATTAAATTCCTGTAATTTTTTAAAACCAAAGTTTTTCATAATGTGTTCAAACCTATTAAATATTTGACGTCCTAGACGACCACTAGTTTTCTTAAATAATTGTTTGCTTTTGCAAAACGTTTGGCTAGATCAAATATCATTTAACAGTTTCTAATTTGCATTATACAATTATTATCTTAGGAATAATGTTTAGTAAATAAATAGAAATTATAAAAAATAAAGCTAAAGTTTGATCAATTTACTGGTCACGCTTCTTTGAATTCTGCCGTCAAATATTTGTTAGGTCTTAACATACCTTAAGTCATATCTATGTATTTTGTTCGTTCCTTACCATCGTAAATTGTTTTGTTTTTATTCTAATTAACTTTTTATTAGAAAAACTAATTTGACGTTTGTATTTTTATGTATTCGAATCAAACCCGGTTAACCGGTTATTTTTAAAATGCTTAACCGAAAACCGGTTTTTTTAAAATAGCAACTATTCGGAATATTCGCAAACCGGTTATTGAAAAAAGTCGAATAATCGATCTCCCTAGTACACATAGACCAGAAAGTTAAATATATACCGTTCTTAATGTATAAATAAATCTAGTTTGTGTCACGCCCACTTCTTCAATTCCACCCACATTTTGTCTGATATTGTGTACTGATAACCAAGAAGCTTGTACCTAATTTGGAAACTTTGGCTATTTCCGTTATCCAAAAATACAGAAATCTATAACTTTGTTAGGGAGGTGCCATGGCTTTTGCTCCAATTCCGCTCCTATTTTTAGAGAGGTTGTGTATAAAAGACCCGGCTATTTGTACAATTTTTCTCTTACTGCTTTTTAGATATAAAAAACTACTTTGTGCCCACTTTTCCAATCCAGCCCACATTTTGTAGGATGCTGTGTGTTGATAACCGATATGTTTGTATCTAATTGGGATATTTTCAGATATGTATGCAGAAAAACAATATGATTCAATATGGTGACTACAATCATAATTCTTATCATAATATGTTGCTCTTAGAATATGTTTACCACAACCATGTTTTTTCCTAGCGTATAAACAAACGACAGCCAAAGTTCGGAAGTTCGTTTTGGAAGACCCTTTAGATCCAGTTATTATCCTCATATGCAGCTCGTTGCAAAAAACCGATAAGCAAAATTCGCTATCGCCATAGCTTCAGAACAAGAGTTTTCGGGTTAATTCAATTGCTTTAAATTCCCCTTTCCCGGGAATTTAATGCAGGATTGTTGGAAAATTAAAAAAAAAGGAAATTTTATTTATTTCGCTTGTAGAAGGTGGCACAAAAGTCATAACCCTATTGAAAGATGCTATAATTTTTACTAATGGCATTAAATGTCAGTTTTGCTTTGACATTTGTAAAGTAAACGTTGATATTTTACTTGCATTTGCTATCGATTTAAAATATAAAGGAAACATATTTTTTTTTCATGGGTGTCCTGGTAGCCGAGTTGTTACTTAGCAAAACTATCAGTACAAGGGTTGCGGGTTCGATTCCCGCCAAAGACTCTGCCTGGTATGTTTCACTACAGCTAGCGAAAGCTCGCGGTAAATTATAATTTTTAATTGTCCTTTAAACATTTAATTAAAACTAAATGAAAGCAGAGAATTAATTTAAAATAAAACCCACAAACCAGTTTTTTTTTTTTAATATTTTATCAGCATCTCAGCTAAATAAAGAAATTATTTTATTATTGAAGTTTTATTTAAATTTAACATGATTTTTTTTTTAATCAGTCTTTTAAATCTTAATAAAATGTCGTTACATATTTTAAAATCGCAAAAAAAAAAAGATTTTCACGACTAATTAAGATCGGCCATATTTATGAGTTTGATTTCAAGTCGAACAAAGGCAAAATTTAACTAACAAAATAAAAATTTACATTTTATTTCACTACAGCAAATCGTAAAATGCGGGAATTGACAGGTTTAAAACAATTTATTACTTTTAATTAAAATCCAATCATTGATTAATACAAAAATTATTATTTCTTTATTTTGTTTGGGCGATTTTTAAAAATAATTTTTTTAAAGTTTTTTTTTTGAATTTTAATTTGAGGTAGTTTTGGCAAAGATGTTTTGTTTTTAGAGAGTGTGTGTGTGTGTGTGTGATATGGCTGTGGGTTTTGCTGTCGTCGTCATTTTTGTTTTTGAAATTTAAAGCCTTAAGCTTAAAACAAGTTTTAAAATCAATAAATTATAATAAAGTTGTTTTAATAAATTATACGGTTTAATTTCAAAATAATTTTATACGGAGTCGAGTTATGTGTGTCTGACTGTCTATATGTCTCTTTCCGTTCATCGGTCCGAAAGAACGAGGGTGGTTTAATAAGTCTGGGACTTTTGGAGCTTCCCGTCTCTAAACTGAAAAGTCAATATTCTAATTAGCTGCATCATTTGCAGCCTTGCTCACGATGTCAATTCGACTATCGACTTGTCGGTCTTTAGGATTTACGTTTCTAACGTAATCCATGTATTCATTATCATTATCACTGCCACACCAAGTTTGACAAATAAAAATCGGCAAAAGCTTTTAATTAAGCCTTAAGAATACAGTTCTGCAGCCGTATTTTGTAATTCGCTTAGCTAAAGCTAAATCTCGATCGCTTAAACGCCTAAAGCTAAGATCCCACTATCGGCGCAATGTACCAATTTTTGGCGTATTTCATGTGCCGATAGTGTGAACGGTCAAAATGTTTTAATATGCGACAATCTGTGCCGAAATTGTGCTGACTGTGGACAATCAAAATTAACCTAGATGCGCCGATAATGTGAACACTATTTTGCACAATGTGGAGCAATCAAATTGTTTAATATGTACCGATTTTTATAGGCCACTTGTGTGCCGATCACAGTCGCCAATCAGCGCCGATACAAGGGATGGCAAAACGAAATGTTTAAATTGCACAAACTGGCTACTTAAATTTTACTTTTTTGAGCTTAATTGTACCAAAATTACATTTGTTTTATCTATTATTTATGTATTGAAACGTTAAATAGTACATTTCTACTAAATGAAAGAAAACAATTCGCTTTAACCAAAACATTGCAGTTGTATTGATGTTGCCATCCCTGGTTTGTAAACATCTGTTTACAAAACAACAATTACAAAAAAAAAAAGAACAAGTGCAGTAAGTTTGAATGAAATTGAATATATTTTTTATTATTCATACATATATTAACATATTATTTAAAATTGCTAGGAAACATAATTTAATATTCGGACGGAGAATTTTGCGAATTTCTAATGTAAAATTATGTCTGCCAACAAGTAAATAAACAAAAACATTTGAATTAATTTGCCCAAATAGCACGATAGTGTGACCGCATTGTACCGATTATTGTCGCAATTGAGTTTTGGCCGATATGAACCGAAAAAAATTGTCACAATGTGCGACGATAATGGGACCACCTAAGAAAAAATTGGTCAAAGATTGTGCTATTTGAGCCGATAGTGGGATCTTAGCTTAAGAGAATACAAAATGTTAATATTTTAGCGATGACATTGAAAGCAAAAATTGCGGGGAATTAAATTTGTATGGCATTGCAAAATTAAGCAATGCACGTTACAGTATTGCATTTGTAGCCAAAAATCGCTAACTCAACTTTATAGATTTTTAGCGATAGAAATTTAGCTTAAGCGAATTACAGAATACGTCTGCTGTGTTCTACCTGATTTGCTACAAATGACAACAAAACAGTTAAAAAAACATTTCTGTGTTCTACAATAGAATTTCGTGAAAATTATTTTATAAAACAAAAAAAATTGTATAAGTAGAATTTCACTCTATGCTGACATTTATAGTCGCATAATAATTCAAAGTGGGGCGCAAATTTGTATGAAAACTTTTACCTTATCGAGCGCTTGCATTGTCGATCGACTTGACGTGCTGAAAATTGTTAGTGAGGCACAAATCAGCTGTTCGTCGTTAAAAGTGCAAACGAACGATAGCGGTCGACATCGTGGGCCAGGCTTTAAGTCTGTACCAGCAGATGTTTACTGAACATTTTAACAGGGGCGCAAATCAGCTGTTTGCAAGCGAGCGATAGCAACTGACATCTTAGGCCAGGCTGTTAATTTGTGTTTGATAGTCATTAATAGCAGACAACCTCGTAGTTTAAGGAGAAAATGGAAAAAGTGAATTTATCTGCTTATTACACAGAAAAAAGTTGTGCACTTGTAAAAGCATTAATCAAATATAAAATCGGTTTTTTAATTAAAAATTTTATCAAATGAATTAAACGTTTAAGCAAGTGAATTTAATTTTAATTGAAATTATTAATTTGTTTACTGGTGCAAATTAATATTTCCAATTAAACGTTTAATACACTCGATTAAAAGTTTAATTCACTTGAGTAAAGTTTTAATTGACTTGATTAAATTTTTATTAAGACTGATTTTTTTTTGCTTGATTAATCCTTTTACTGGTGCAAATTTTTTTCTGTGTACAGTGAAAAAAACAAAATTTATTTCAATTAAAAAATTTGTCATATTGATTAAAAAAATAATTAAATTTGCACCATCAAAGAAATTAACAGTAGCAATTAAATATTAAAATGTTTAAATTAACAACATTTTCTGCAGCAATGTTGTTGATATATGTAAGTAAAAGTTTAATTCACTTGATTAAAATTTTAATTGAAACTGATGTTATTTTTGATTAATGGTTTAATTGAAAAAAACAAGCGAGAATTTTTTCTGTGTAAGCTTTATTAGTTATTA
Source organism: Pollenia angustigena (assembly GCA_930367215.1). Lineage (NCBI taxonomy): Eukaryota > Metazoa > Arthropoda > Insecta > Diptera > Polleniidae > Pollenia > Pollenia angustigena. The sequence goes on from OV884060.1 coordinate 207,901,604, forward strand.
GTATTAGTTAAACGTTTATTTCACTTGATTAAATTTTATAAATTTTTCATTTTTAATATTCTTTAATTAGGCTTGAGTTCATCAAATTTAATTTTCATTAAATAATTTTCACTGAGGGAAGGAATTTTACAACTTGGAATTTTTTATTAAAATTTATTGATAACTTTTCTTGGCTGAGCTGGGATTTGAACCCGGGTTGATCTTTACATGTTTCAAGAATCACCACATTCTATCGTCGGAAGATCTTTGAGTTCTAACCGCTGCACCACTGCGGTGCCCGTTAGCCAACAGTCAAAAATCAATCTTTAACCAGTAGTACTGGTGGTTCGAAATTTGCTGTTATTATCACTTAAATTTCAAATTACATGTTGCCTCCTTTCCTCTGTTTTTTTTTCGTATTCTTTCTGTCAGGACTTTGTCTTGAAAACCTGAATACATTTGTTTATCGTGTTTTTTTGTCCACTTTTGTCGACATTTTGATTTGTACAAATTAAAGTACAAATGTAAATATTAGAGCTTGTGCCATAGCTATTTTAAGAACAATTTGGATTTCAGTTGAACTGTTAATTTTTAATTTTTAATATTCTTTAATTTGGCTTAAGTTCATCAAATTTAATTTTCATTAAATTATTTTCACATTTTTTAAATTTTTAATTAAAACTGATTTTCGGGATTGTAAGAAAAGATAAAATCACTGTTTATTGTTGTTGTGATTGTTTAAGCTTTGATATTGATACAAGTAAAACTGGGGCTTATAATTCTTATTCGCTTAACAGTTTTATTTGTATAATATCTTTAGTTTTTCTAAAAGCTTTGGATGAAGCTTCTTTGGCGATCTGGCCTAAGCAACCAGGGAAATGCTTATCCCATCAACAATAAACTTCAGTTTGTCAATAGTATGAAATGGCACATTATAACGTAACCTTGATTTTATTTTCGATTATTGCTTTAATTGGTGAAAAATTTTGGAGAATTTTTTCTGATGTCAAAGAAGACTTTGTTGAAAAATAATATGATTTTTTTATAAAAACACCAGTGTTTCATTTTTTAAATCACACACTTATTGACCCGACCTCGTCTTACGACAGCTGTTTTCTCTTGTTTTTATATTTTTAATGGCCACCTTAAAATAACTAAATTTAAGTCTTTTAATTTCTACTTAAATCAATTCAAAATTGTACAGAGGGAGGAGTAGAGTCGAAGAGAATGGTGAATTTAACGCCGATTTCTTGTTTTAGTTTCAATTAATTCCTAACACTAATAATTTGCTACAAGTTTATTTGAAAATGTTTTTTGTTGTTATTTTATTCGGAATTTGATTAGTTAATCTTTAATATTATTCTTCATTTATTTAAACTTTTCAATGTTATTAATTTATTCAAATTGTATTATTAGTCGTAGTTAAAAAATAAAAAGTGGTTGAGAGCATTAACCCTTAACCTGTACCTAAAAAAAGATAAAGAGCATGTGGTATTTTTGGGTAAATTTTGCCCAATATAGAAACTTCACCATAAATTTGAAAATTATGTTTATTTTTTTTATCATCCACTGCATGTTATGCAAGTTTCGAAATAATTTAAACATAAATTTAATACATGCAGTACATTTGTTGGAATATTTTGTATTGACTTAACAGGGTTGGGCAATGTTTTGAAAATGCGTAACTTTTTCACTACAGGCATAACGACAAAGCCTTGAAATTAAAAATGTGTGTATATACAACTCAAAAAAATAATAATTAATGGAACACAAATTTCAAAAACAAAATCATTGACTGACTAGTATTGAAAATAAAAAGCAATAAAAACTGTTTGGGTAATTTTGACCCATGAATACAGGATAAGGGTTAACAAATATTATGCGTATAAAATTTTGGTTGTGGTTTTAAATTTAATTCATTTAATTTATGTATCTTGATTTGAAGTTAAAATGGAAAACAACATTATTGAATGTTCAAGTTTTTGGAAAAAAAATTAAACGAATTTATAAAATTTAATTGGTTGTAAAGTAGACACCATCAGGCGAAATTATTAATTTTAAAATTATACCAAAAGAAAAGTTGTAAAACAACCAAAGACATTAATAAAATAGATAAAAATTAGGAAACTTGTTAACTTTTTTTGTAGCGGCCCATAGGCCTCAGTTACAGACTGCAGAATGATAAATTAATAAATTCATTTTTCTCTATAAAGTGAAAGCGTGATATTCGGGGTGTGTCGAAACTTTTATCATTTTCACACCATATTTTTTCAATATGACAAATTTTGATAGACCCTAGCGAAAAAAAAATAATCAAACAACCAACAACAATTTTATTGAAATTACACCCAGATAAAAAACATGCTTAAATATGGTCACCTCCAATAAAAAGTGTTTTTAAAGAAAATTTTAAACATATTATGTCACCAATAACCATATTATGGTTGAATTAGTGCACCATCAAGAAGCCATAACCATATTATGTTTTCCCCCGAACATGTTATAGTTAATAATGACTAAAATATGTTTAACGTTTATAATAGCATGGTTGGTTTTCAACCATAGCATGTTGCTCTTGAAAAAGAGGATAATACTATTGTTAATTTAAAAACAAACTATTGTCATATTTTACCATAACATGCTTTGAGGGAACATGGTTGAAGCCTCTTGATGGAGGACTAATTTATTCATGGTTTAATCATGGTTGTCGGTGACAACAATATAGTTAAATTAAAAATAATATCTATATATTATTTTTTTTTAAATAGTTTTGTTGTAGGGGACAATATTTAAACATGTTTTTTCTCTGCGTGTATGTGCAACACAGGAAAGAAAACGTTTATTTTCAGCATATCGAGCCCTTACTGCAAAAAAAAACTTAAGCGACAACATTTTAAATTTTGGCTTTTTTTTAATAATTGAATTTATTGGCAACACTTGCATCATCTCCTAAAATGTCATGGTCACATAAGGTACCGTTACGATTCTATACACTGAAAAAATTTTCTTCACAGATCCAATGAAATTTACATTAAAATTCAACCTATGTAACCTTTCATTGGATTAATGAAATGTTTCATAAAATCAATGAAAATTTTGCATTAGTTTAATGACAAACGTTTATTTTATCCATTTTTTCAATGAGGATTCATAAAATCAATGAAAATTTTGTCATTGATTTTATTAATCCTTCATTAAGCCAATGAAAGGTTACATAGGTTGAATTTTAATGTAAATTTCATTGGATCTGTGAAGAAAATTTTTTCAGTGTAGCAAAAACAATTTTAGCTTAAATGCCAACCTTCATACAAAACTTTTATGAAATAAAATAAAAATAATCTTCCCCTGTAAAATTGTGTTTTTGTCGCTTTGGTACAAAGGTTGTTATTGAAAATTGGCGAGAATCGATACAAACGTTCCTCAAGCCCCCATAGAAGTATCTTTCCGATATTGAGTATTTGTGGCCGTAAACCATCTTAGTATGTTGATACACGCAGAGAAAAAATATGGCTGGGCATGGTTACGCCAACAACACTATGTTTAATGTAACAATATATTATTGTTGTAAACAAATAATGGTTATTGTTATTTAATAGCAACAATATTATAGTTACTGTAAACATATCAATGTTTATCGCAATTATAAATTTGAGTATTGTTGACCGAAAAATAATTATTTTTCTAACAACTAAATTTCAAAACATACTATCAGGCCTGTCATGGAATTCCATTCCGATCGAAAGTGGTTTTAATTCCGTATTTTGCTTCTTCAGAAAACGAAAAACGAAAAATTTTTTCGGAATGAAACCATTTTTGGTTTTCTAAGTGGAATTGATTGTTTCAGTATTTAATAACCGAAAAAACTACTTAAAACTAATTTTTATGGATAAATAAATGTTTTTTATGATATAGATTGAAGAAATAACACACTTTTGATTTATTTATTTTACTTTATATTGATTTAATTAAAAACATAATAAATTTTTTACCGTTGCGTTGCTACCTTTTTTTCCTCACAAACCACTTTTTTCATTTCTACGCTGAACATTGCCATACTTAACACAAAAATCATATGGTTTTTATGTAAAGTTGCCATATCCAATTGTAAAACCAGAGGTGTTATAAAAAAAACACATTTAGCAAAATCGATCGGAATCTGAAGAAGCTAAAACTAAATCGATCGGAATTGAACATAAGGAATTAAAACCATTCCGATCGGAATTTGTGACATGCATGTATATTACTCACAACCATATCATGATATTTAATAGCCATAACATGATAACTTTCTATACATTTATCAAATTATGTTTTTTGTAAAATAATTTTGAATCAGTTGCGTCGTAGGTCCAAAATTAACGCTCTTCGTAAAATCACTTAAAACCAAAAAAAATACACCAATACCCCGCTTTGCGTCGCTAATTGGGACCGCATGATTTTCTATACATTTAAATTGATTTTCATTTAATCGGTTCCGAGATTCGTAATTTTAGCTGAAGAAATTAATTTTGATTTGATAGACTTGGTAACGGATAATTTCCAATAATCATTTGTTTTAATTTATCGCTGATTTTGATCTTCAATCCAGTTCAAGGTTTATTTCAGTATAAACAGCCTTTTCCCCTGATTTAGAACGCTTCAAAATGCCCAGTTTGTGTTCTAAGCTTATTTGCTTTTTTTGAATCGTTGCTGCAAAATATTTAAATTTAAATTTACTTCAGGAAATGTAATTTGAAACCAGTTGAAAGCAGCAGACAGCCTTCAAATGCATACATATTTGCATAATACTTAAACGGGAAATCACCTTTTTCAGTTTAAGCTTTGTACAGACGTTTCTCTATTAACGAAGCACTAGCGACGCAACTTCGAAGACATGCGGCGCAAAGTGAATCAAAACGACGCAACTTCGAAATCACAGAAATTTTTTAAAAGACGCAACTTCGAAAACGACGCAAACCGTGGTATTAGTGTATCATGAAGATGAAGATATCTAAATAATATTCGCCACAAAACACTTTTGCATGAATCTTAACCTCATAACATAATTTTGTTCTGTCAGGTCCATGATTGCCCATGGGTTCCGAATAGGGCACATTCTCGAAAAATTTGTTTTTAAATACTTTGGTGTAGGATATCATATGATCGGGCTTGGCCCACTATACTATAATTGTGATTTTGAACGTTATTAATTAATTTTTCTGAAACTTTTAACATTTCTTTGGTTGCATCTGACACTCTTCAAAACTTTCGACCTCTCTCTCTCTAAAACTCTACCTGCTTTAATTGATAATTAGTCATTATCTTTCTTTTAGTTACCTTTTCAATTGAATTACACTTTGACATGATATTTAAACATTCGTACAATAATTTTCTAATTTTCTATTTCCTCCAAAAAACAAAAAAACCAAAACATGGAAACATGGAAACCTAACAATGGCTTCATATTACCGTTAGCCACCATGTTTTTGTATAACAATCACACAAATACTTACTTCGTTAACATACAAACTTCCGTTTCACACTACTAAGAGCAAAAGAGAGAGAAAGAGATATAAAGGAGTAGAGAGTTTTTTATACAAATGAACTAATTTTAGTTCATTTAATTTAATTTCACTTCAGGATGATGACGCTGACACTGATGAGTTTCTTCTTTCTATTTTTTAGGCAGGGCTGGAAGTGGAAATGATTATTTACTAATTAATTCAGTTATTACCTTTAAATTTGCTTATAATTTCCTCAATGAGTTTCAGTAATAATGTGCGTGTTTAGACAAGCATAACTTTAGTAGTAGTTGTTGTTTTTCTTTTTTTTTCGGGTTGTTAAATTCAAATGACAAGAAATTTCCATTAGGCTTTTTTCATGAGTTTGGTTGTACTTGTTTAATTTGAAAACACCAATTTTCTATTAAAATAACTCATTAGTACCCCGAAATTTGGTAGTTTTTTAATGTCATTGTGTTAAATTGTAATTAATTAGAAAACTATTGTACACACATACTTGTACTTTTAAACGGATGAGAAAACTATTCGGGGTATAAATTAAAAATGCGCGATTACTGGTCAAATTTAGGCGTTTTTGTGAAACTTAATTAAAATTTAAGTTGGATGTTTTTCCATGTGTATCCAATGAAAACAGAAACTATATATTTATCCGTTTTAGAGCTTTAAGACAGGTAGAGTTTTTGCAGCATTTGTAGCATATTTTAGTTTTTAGAGCATATGGGCATTTCCGTCAAAAGGTCCACCGTGACCGAAAATTTAAAAGTTATTAAAAGCTGATTATTTTACGATATTGTTATAAAGAAACATTTAGATTTACTAATTTTATAAATTTACTCATAAATTTGTTTACTTAGATGAACAATCAGACTGAAAAGTTGTGCAAACGTAATTTCTTATTTGTGAGAATGCACACTGGGAAATTCCGGCCAAAAATTATTTTTTTTTTTTTTTACTTTAATAAAATTTTGATGACAGATTATAGCGAACACTTCAAAACATACAACTCATTTCTTATTTTGGCTCTTAGATAACTATTTTACTGTTAATAGTAAAGCAAAGTAGATAATTTTTTCTTATAAATTTAAGGTTTTTAAGTATTCTTTTTTTCTTTTAAGTATTCTTTGAAAATAAGCACGTTAAGTTTAAACCGTATTAGTAATTAATCATTTTATGTGATAATTGTGATTTTGTGCGCGTTATTTTTTTGGATAAGTGAAGTGATTGTGAGTTACTTTAAAAATAAATAAAACCTAAAGTAAGCCAAATTTAAAGAGACCATAACAAAAAAGGTGGGGCTAGGGGAGGTAAAGTGATAATTAGATCTAGTACTGTTAAGTATCAAAAGAAAATACTATACATTTCAGCTGCCACCACCTGCCACCCTAGTAGCCAGATCATTTTTAGTAATTTCCTATATTTGTATAAGATTAGCGTGACTGACTGGGTGATCATCGCCCAGCCCAAACAACTTAAGCCAGACACTTGAAATTTTGTATGTAGACTCCCCTCTCAGTGTCTCAATAAAAAAAAGTAGAGACTTTTGGAAATTAAATTCATAAGGGGTTAGAAATGGGTAAAATCAGCAACATTATATCTCGTGATTTAACAGAGGTAGACGTAAAATTCAAAAAATACCATTATTGAATCGAAAATTGAATTATCATGTCTTGGGTACTTTTTTGAAATTTGCACATTTTGGGTATAAAAAAGGGCAACAATAAAATGTTGGTACTTTTTTGGTAAACAATTTATCTTCTTAAAGTAATAAAGAAAAAAATTAAGTTAAATTGTGTTCTCTTCTCTTAAAAAGCTCTTATACAAATTTTGGTACCTTTTGGAAATTTGTATATATAAATACCTTTGATACTTTTTTCTGTTAAGCTATTTTTATTTTTATACTGAATATATATCTTCAATATTTGAATGCCAAATTTCAGCTATTTACTGAAAGAACAGATATTTGTTATATATATGTAGCTATGCAGTCGCGAGTAAAGGGGAAGAAAAAAGAATTGGTACACATCCTTACCCATCTCAACCCCCACCCACCTTAAACGGAAAAATATATACCATTCCTATGATCTTTCCAAATGAAATTTTGCAAAATGGTATGTTTCAGTTGAAGGTTCCTAAACAATCCCCACGTCACCCATTCCACAGGAGCTCAAGTCGGATCCACGTCTGAGTTATGCTAAGATATATGTATATACATATGTTTATGTATTTATATAATCACATAAGTTGACATATTATATTATAACCATATATGATCATATCTACTTTTATTTGCTCAGGTAGGCAAAAAGATGGGGACAGGAGATGAGCATATATAGATATTCCACAAACCACTAATATAATCGCTACAAAGCCTTTTTTAATTTTGTTCGATACTTTTGGGTCGTCAATGATCCGGCCAACCCCTGTATGCACGTGTCTAAAATTTTACCTAGGGAAACATGCTATTCTTAAGTTGGATACCAAATTTCAGCCATTTACGTAAAAAAGTAAAGAAGTTATGGATTTTTGGCCGGAATTTCCCAATGTGGAATGTTTTATTGTATGCACGCAGCGAAAAAATATGGTTGGGCATTGTTACGGAAACAACACTATGTTTAATGTAACAATATATTGTTGTCGTACACAAATAATTGTAATTTTTATTTAATATCAACAATATTATAGTTACTGTAAACATATCAATGTTTATCGCAATCATAAATTTGAGTATTGTTGACCGAAAAATAATTATTTTTATAACAACTAAACTAACTAAACTTTAAAAACATATTATATTACTCACAACCATATTATGATATCAAATAGCCATAACATGATAACTTTCTACACATTAATCATATTATGTTTAAGATGCAATCAAACTATTTTTACTCTAATAATATTATTTTAGCGCCATTTGTAAAATAATTTTGAATCAGTTGTGTCGTTTATTTTGTATGTGAGCTATTTAAAGATAAATTCTCATAAAAAAATAAGTTTAAAGAAATTTAAAAAATTAAAATATTAGCGGAGTTCATTCGGTAATAGTGCAAATGCAAAATATCATAGTTTTTTTGTAAAATCAAACAACAAAACACACAGAGATTTCGTCATATTTTATAAAAGTGTTACGATATTTCTGTAATTTTCATGGGCAACGGCGTATGTCTAAAAACAAATGTTTCAGGAGAGCCGATAAACCATTCAAGATCAAATCGGCTAGGTATTGCACTTTTTTAACTTTGTCAAAACGTAAAAAAATCGGAATTGATTCATTTTTTTCAAAAATTTTATGAAACATGTAAAAAGCGTTTAAAATTAGGCAATATGGCATCAACATCTCAACCGCGTATGTCGGCAAAATGGACATACGCGGTTACCCATGAAAACCACAGATTTTGCATTTGTTCTATTGCAAGCCATATATTGAACTCCGCTATTTGATTTACAATAAGAAAAATTGTAAAAAGCAACAAAATAAAAAATCAATGCAAAAAAATATTAATTTATTTTGTATTTTTATGACAGTTATCATAATATGATTGTTTCTAAATTTATTATGATTAACATGATGATAATATGATTACTTCTTAGCTTATTATGATTAACATGACAATAATATGATTAGTTCTTAACTTATTATGATTAGCACGACAATAATTTGATTACTTCTTAACTTAGTATGATTTACAGAATAATAATATGATTAAGGGAAAAATATTATGTTGTAATATTACGAGTATATCTAGTCATAATATGATTCAATAAAAATCTTAATATGGTGACTACACTCACGAATTTTATCATAATATGTTGCTCTCAGAATATGTTTACCACAACCATGTTTTTTCTTTGCGTGTATTTTCTTTAATATTTATCTTTCTTAAAATAGGTGATATTTAATATAAATTATTCCAAAAAAATTTTCTAACATGGTCTGTAATCTAAGGAAGAGTTCAAAGAGAAATATGTTATTTGGATAAACGGTAAAATTTATTTTATTTTAATCACTATTCAGTTGAATTATTACGGAAAAAATTTCACGTTCGAAATGTCACGTATCGACCCAGATTTTGGCTTAAAAAAAGAAAATACAGAAGATTTTGGGATCAAGCCAAGACATTTTAATGTTACATTGCCACGTAAAATTCTGAAAGTAGTTTTACTAAAAAATTGAACCAGATTTCGTTGAATTACGCCTTTTTATATATGGCCACAAAAACCACTTCTGTTTTCTTCACGTTCGAACCGCTACTTCTTATGTCATAATCTTTGACCTAGAATCGCGCCCTCCATAAACTTTAGCATAGATAACAGTGCTTTCTTACTGCTATAATTTAAGGGTTAAGAAAACATAAAAATATTTTTTGTTTAAAATGTTATTGCATTTTTGAGGCGTACGACTGTCACGTTCAACACTTTGGAATCACCCATATTTGCGTCTTTTTTTTTTGATTTGCAGCGCATTAACCACCTATTTGAAGCATATTTTGATGTCTGTAGACTATTTTTTAGTGCTGAAAATTTACACCGATAGAAATATTCCTTTATTCAACTTTTTTTATTAGGGATTTTTTTAAATCTCAGTTTTGCGATGGTCGTCGTAAGATAAAGATCGTAGGGTTTTCAAAATAAGCGATATATTTTGGGTTAGAACGATAACTTTTTTTTGTTTCTTCTAAAAAATAGTGTTTTTAAAATTATCAGCGCAATTATGAATAAAATTTCCCTGGGAGTTTTCTCCTTTCCCCCATTTTTCGTATGTTAATTCAATTGTAAAAATCGGAAAAGGGAGAAAAACTCGCGGGGAATTTTATTCATAATTGGGCTGTATGACAGTGTTGAAGTAAATGAGCTAAGTGTTTAGCAGAAGCAAGTGGATATTAAACATGACACGGTGCTAAAATTTAACACTTGTTTGAGGCAAGCTGGCCACCTGGCGTTTTAACCCAATTCGGGTACGCTGAAACATAATTTTTTTTTTTTTTTTGCAAAAAAAAATAATTACATCGCTACCTGCTATCTCTATTCCTTAAGGGGGTTCCCTTACAAAATTTTCAATACAGGCTAGAAATATATATGCCCTTTATCTCCACTTCTTAGGGAGGCTCCCATACAAATATTCCGTTTTATGAAATTCTTAAATTTTCTTGAAATTCTTCGTCTTTTGTGAATAAAATCATTTATTTTTTCATTTATGGCTTGTTTTGTTTGCAAGTTTGTTTGTTTTTTATATGTATAGAAAAATTTATGAGCATAGCTGCATTTTCCAATTTTTTATGAATTTTTAACAAACAAAACTTTCAAAATTCAGCTAAAAAATAATTTTTTTTCCCCCCCAAAAAAATTATGTTTCTTAAACAATTGCACATATTAGAAAAAAGAAAGTAATTTTATTGTGGAATTTCGATTTTTTTTAGTGTTTTCAATAAACTAAACCGTTTTTGAGTTAGGCGAATATATGTTGTGCAACCTTCCCCATTTTCGAAATAACGGTATATACAGTGTAACCCAAACTGTCAAACTACCTTAAAGGAGAAGACATAAGCTATCTTTTGAGCAAAAAAAAACAACATTCCGGATAAAATTAAAATAAAAAAAGTTTTAAATTTTATAAAAATTTAAAAAAAAACAAAAAAAAATTCAAAAGATTAATCAAATAGCTATCGAAGCTTCTTGGGACAAATTTTGCTAACACCAATAGGTAATAAGTTACATGGATGAGGAAGAACGCCTGTATGGCCAAAACGTCAAACTCTGACCCCCTCTAACTCAGAAACTTTTAGACCGATCTTGTTGAAAATTTGTATCTAAGCTACTTTCCAATAGGACTAAGAATAGTGCAAATCGATTTAAAAATTGGTTCACTTGACATGAAATCCCCCATATGCAAAACATTAGAAAAGGCGCTGGGGCAACTGAAGTGTTATGAATTAATAGGAAGAAATTTATATATAAATAAAAAAAATTTAAAAAAAAAAATATGCCTTGGTGTTAATGTTTAATATTCAAGACCCACCTTTAAGTATATCGATCGAATTAGAACCACTTTTTTAATCAATCCAACTATGTCCGTCCGTCGGGTTAGTTGTTCATGTTTACCTTGTGCGCAAGGCGTAGGTCCCACTTCAGGAGATTATTTGATAAAACTAGGTAGGTACATACGTTTTATTTATCATAAGGACAAATCCTATGTAAATGGTAAGAGTCGATCTTTTTTTTTAATTCCCTAAGCTAATCCCACGAAGCTCTACCAGAGTCTTTGGCGGGAATAGAACCCGCAACAACGGCGCCGAAAGACAAGCTCACTTCCGGCTAGCCTACCGGGTCTCATACACAAACTTCTTTTCGGAATAGAGTCCAATTATGTTCGTATAAAGATAAAATTCGAAAATTAGTCTGTAAATACTGTGGTGTAGGGTTATCATGTGTATACTATCATGAATATGCTATTCTACTTGTTTACTATATGCAAAACATTTCACCCCTTTTAGGCCTTTCGAAAACAGAGCGTTATCTTGGTGCCAAAGATATTTGCCTTTGGCGTTGATTTGGTTAATTGGCCGGTCTTTGCATACGATTTTTTGCGCCTTAAATTGGCCTTCAAACAACATTTTGGGAATACAAAATCGTATCTAATTTTCTTGCTTTTGGATAAATACTACTGCCTGCTTACATTCCAAAATTGCTGCCGGAGTAACTCCCATTGATTTTGCCAAGCCCTTCTTTAGTTTTCCAACAATATTCATAGAGTAATGCTTCCAATTCATGTTCTTCGAAATTTTCGGCTGACTTAAACTGGTGGTCCACACCAAGCGTTTGATACTTCCTTGAGCTTTTTTTAAGACGCATGCAATGCATGCAAAAGTAGAAAGCAAACCTACTTTATGTGATCGTTACGTATATGCATTCTTCACGTTTGCTGTGTAGCTTGTCAATAAAATTACAATGATTCTACTTTTTTGGCAGATGCAAAAAACGAAACGCATTGGCGTGGTGTATACCTGCAGCTTTAAGAAGTTTTAAGTGTTAAAGTCACTACTTCTTAAATGCACAAGCCATTTCTCGTACACTAGAGTCGATTCAGTATAAGCTGCGTTAAGGAATCAGTGTGCCTCAATTGCACATTTTTTAAGCAGTTAAGCGATACTTCTTGTTATGGGGCTTTAGAAGCATAAAATTTGGCATTTTTAAAGCAGAAAAATTAAAAAACTAGCTGTTAATGGAGTATTTCGCTAAATGACAAAGTGAAAATAATAACAAGTTAGAGAGTATAGTAGGTCAATTTGCAGACATATGAAACCCTACACTACAATATTTAGAAACACAAATATTCGGGAGTGTACCCTATTTAGGCACCCATGGTCAATCGACCTGCTAGAACAAAATTATGTTATGAGCAAGGCCTGAGTTTTTATGCATATTTGTTGTCGTCTGTCTGAGATTACCATGTACTGAATATCTTTGCGAATCAAGAAATTTGCTGTAAAATGGCATCGATTTGTTAGTGCATATTTTTGCATATTTTGCTTTGAATGCATATTTTTGCATATTTTGCTCATATTGCATATTTATTTTGCATATTTTGAAAAACAAAACTTGTTTTAATTGCTTTTTTGCCATGTACAATGTTGTTGAAAAAATATTTTGTACAGCACCCTCGCGGGTTGCCACAGCCAGGCGGGACCGATAACGTTGAAACGACTCCGAAAGTGATTCTCAGTCGATCGGTAGAGTTAAAGGTGAGTCTAGCTAGGACCAACATTTTAAGGAGTTACAAACATCAGCACAAACGCTTTCCTCTCTACAATTGTGGTTTGGGTATAGTAAAGACACAAACCATTCATTACATATACGCAATCTGTTGTAAATCCCGAATTTTTAAGTTATACACCTCATAATTTTCCTTATTATTATGCTAATAAGGAATAATTAATAATTTAGTTTGAAACTCTAACAGAATGTTCATCGATATCGAACGTGAACGTTCGCATAGAAAATTAAACGTAAAACAAAAACAAAATTCTAAAATTTGTTTTCGCTTTAATATAATTTTATATTCGAACGTTGACGTTCGAAATCGTTAAACAGACAGTAAATGAAAAAGGCAACTTTGTAAGAAAAAAAGTATCATAAAGAAAAACTTTCCAACAGTTTAAAATCACGAAATTTGTAAATATCCTGACATCATTTTTTTTTTTTGTTATATTTTATTTCCAAGCCCCAAACTCTTTCAGTCATTTTTAATACAACCATTAAATCACTCTGCATGTAAATTTTTTTTTTTTTAATTTGTAATTTTTAAATTATTCAATCACTATGATTAATTTATTTTATGGCACGTTTTACATTTAGCAGAAAGAAAAAAAATGGAATTGGAAAAAAATATTGTTTTTAATTAACTTAAAAACTCTGACGCACCCACAATTTCCACCTAATAAAAGTCTACACACGACAACACACATTTCTTATTCCCAGTCGGGGGTTTTTTTCTGCTCATTGTACAATAAAATAGCGCATAATTTGATTACAACTACACCTTATCGTGTAAATCTCTTTTAACAAGTTTTATAACTAATTCTTATACTCCACCCTCTACTGTGTCTCCCCCATTCCGTTCGTTCCTTCAAACCCGTTAAATGATGGTAAAATAAACAATCCACTTTACCACACAAACAATACACTTTTACATTTATGTTCGAGTACTTTTAGAAAATATCTTCTGTTCTCATGTACTTAAAGATATTACTTACACACGTACGCTTGATAAAATAAAAAATCAGCCCCATTCGGGAGGAATCGACTGAAGGAATTAGAAATCAAATTGCTTTCGAATCGAAAAAGTGTTCGATCACGACTGCCAGAATTAGCCCCGCGATATCGATATAATAGAAAAATGTGCATACTTTAGCAATTACCGCTTTGAAGGTGCCACGCCTACTTCTTTAACCCAGCCGACTTTTTGACAGATGTTTTGTTAATAACCAATTTGTTTGTACCAAATTTAAAAACTTTTGCTCAGATATAGAGAAATCTATATTTTTATTGTTTTTAAGGTGTCACGTCTTCCTTTACAATTCAGACTATTTTTATACCCTTCACCACAGGTGGAAAAGGGTAAATATAAGCTTGTCATTCCGTTTGTTATTTCTACAATAATGATCTTAGATCATATAAAGTATATATATTCTGGGTTCTTATGAGGAGAGAAGTTGATTTAACGATGTCCATCCGTCTGTCCGTCTTACGTTTGATATGTGTTTTCCGAAAACTTCAGACAAGATAGCGGCTAGATTGTTCTACACTTATGTTACATATAGTCCACCATTTCTTGCTATTAAAATTCAACAATATTGGTCCACAAATGGGTGAGATATGACCAAAAAACCACGACTGCCTCTAATTTTTTTCCAAAAATCCCTTGTTGTTGTATTTTGATTACTGTTTTCTGTATATCTGGAGAACGGCAAGATCCAAAGTTTCCAAATTAGGTAAAAATTTCAAAAGATTTTGTTATTCGTGCTTAATTCCCAGTTTTTATTCTTGATAAAAACACTTGAAATTTATTGTTGATGGGATAAGCTATTCCTATGCATTTCACTGGTTGCTTAGGCCAGATCATCAGGAAACTTCATCCATAAAGATTTTAGAAAAACTAAAGATATTAAACCAAATAAAACTGTTAAACGTATAAGACTTATAGCAACAGTTTTACTTGTAACAATATCAAAGCTTTAACAAAACACATCAACAATAAAAAAGTGGGTTTATCTCATCTTACATTCCCCCCTACAATTAGTTGAAATTCTCTCTCGGTTTTTAGTAGAAAATATTTTCTGAAAAAACTCGGGAAAATCGGTTCAGATACGAATAGTTATGACCAAAATATTAATTTTTTTTTTTGAAAAATACCTATTTTCGGGAACCATTGATCTTCCCGAGTCCAAGTTTTATAACCAAAATAACTGGCAAATTTCTTCTTTAGCACGTCGGTATATAAATCTGTCAAATCGGTTAAGAAATAGCAGAGTTATGACCAAAATACTGAAATCCCAAATATTACTCTTTTTTTTATAATTAAGTTGGTTTTTTATATCCTTCACCGGAGGTCCTACACCATATAAAGCACATATATTCTGGGTCCTTATGAAAAGCGAAGTTCAAATCCGGTTGTAGTCTCTTTACAACTCAACTGAGTTGAGTTGTGAACAGTAAACGGTCCATATTTCATTTTAATAATATTTAAACAGCGTTCGTTCATGGTTCAGTTGCCTGGGGGTGTGCTAAGGTAGAAACTGTGAGTTCCCTGGTTCGAATCTTGGTTTTTGAAAATATAAATTTTTTTTTTAATATTTTTATGTTCTAAAAACGATTTTAAAAAAATATTTACCAGTTTTCGCTTTTTAAATTTATTTAAATTTAAAATGAAGTTTTAAGTATTATAAATATGTGTGTATATGTAAAAATTATTCAGTTGCTCTGTATTCTGCTCGCACAATGGTGAAGGGTATATAAGATTCGGCACAGCCGAATATAGCACTCTTACTTGTTTACAGATGTTTTGTATTGATAACCAAGCTTGTTGTACCAAATATAAAAACTTTTGCCGTAACTATTCTCAAAATATACAAATATCTTAATTGTAGTAGAGGTGCCATTCCTACTTCTCTAACAAAGCCCACTTTTAAATACACCAAAGCCCCGGTTTGCGTCGCTAAATGGAATCGTAAAAACGCGACGCAAACCGAAGCACGATTTTTCATACATTTGTATTGATTTTCATTTTATTGGTTCCGAGATTCATAATTTTAGCTTAAAAAAAATTGTTTTGACTTTATAGACTTGACTCAGGATAATTATTTTAAGGTCTTCGAATTAAGTTTAAGCTTTCTTTTGAATTCCCGTTTGTTTTAAGAGAATTCTGCGCCGATTTTGATCTTCAATCCAAATGGTAAGAAGCGACTCTATTTTTTTTTTTTATTAAAGTACTTCTAATTTTAGTTGCCTGTTTATGGTGTAACGATGGTCCGATTTGAAATTTTAGTTTTAATTTTATCAGCGTCTCTGGAACATCAAAATGATTTTATTGAAGAAGGAGTGAATCTAAGATTTCTGCCAATATCAACATCCTTTTCCCCTGATTGAGGATGTTTCATAGTGTCCCGGTTTTGTTTAATATTATTTGCTTTCTTATCAAAGTTTTTTTTCGGAAATACAAAATTTACCATTAAGATTTTTGTATGACGTGCTAAATTTCCAATTTTTCATATTTGATAAATACTTTTTTTTTTTGCTCCTTTAGTTGGATTTAACTTCACTTCAGAAAATTTAATTTGAATATATTTACGACCTAAAACATGCTACCAGCAGACGACTATCACATACATATTTGCATTAGACTTAAAAGGGAAATCCAGTTTTTATGTTTTAGGTTTCTACAGACATTTTTATTTTAAAGACGCAACTTTGAAGCAATGCGATGTAAGCTAAAGTACAAACGACGCAACTTCGACCGATCACAAAAATGTTTAAAAGACGCAACCTCGAAACGACGCAAACCGGGGTAATGCTAAACTTGTAACCTTAGACCCCTTTCAGACTCGGCAAGTTGGTTGCGCAAGTTACTTGCCGAGTGTGAAAGGGGTCTTAGCTAAGAAATGTATGAGGAAAACAGTTTCAGTAGCCTTGGAGCCTATAAGGAACAAACAACCATACAAACAAACGTAGTTTTATTTTTATATAAAGGGTGTTTTTCTTTTTCAAAGGTAGGTATAAACATTTGTATATAGAAATGAAACATAACAAATTCACTATCATGACGAAAATGTTGGCTTTATTGGCTCCTAAATTTATTGGCATTTAATGTTCAAAAATAATTATTGATATATGGCCTAGCGACAGCTCCTTATGAACGCCATCCTTTCGATCCAATTCTTCACCACTTTTTCGAGCAAAACCGTCAAATGTTGGCTTCTGAATGATTAATCGTTGCTGGTTTATCAGCTTTTAGACCAGAGATTTTATGCATGCCCAGAACAAGTAGCCCGAAAGTATCAAATCACACGGACGAGGTGGCCGGTTAATTTCTCCGGTTCTTCATTCGGTCAACACAGTGATGGTTTCACCCGCTGTATGAAATATTGCACAATGACAGTTTGTCATTAAATTGAGCCTAATGAGTCTTTAATCCGTTGTTACTGAGTCATCGCACTAATGACCATTTTGTTATTAGAATGACTCCGATTCGTCATTTCTGTGATGCCGATTTGTCATCCCATTGATGACAATTTGGCCAAGTGATGTTAAAGCTGACATCACAATGACAAAAGGTGCCAAGTGGTCAAAAACGAAAACGAAAACACTTGTCATAATACTGATATCAAAAAACATCATCAGCGTTATGGCGCCTTTTCAATCAGTGTAAAGTAAATAACTGCTTTTTATTGTTTATAAATTAATGAGCACTTTAAATCTCTTTTTCACGCACTGGCTTCTTATTTTACTTTTCGCTAATGCGTTTTCAATATGCCCTGTCATCGTTCTCTTAATTTTAGTATTTTAGCTAGAAAACTGAGTTTAGTTACTTCAAATTTGTTGCTGCTTTTTCCAGCATAGGGCGGATTATTATTTTACTCATCGTTTATTATAGTCCTCCGCCAACGTATGTTGACGTCAAGTAATTTTCTTTCAAAGTTTATTTAGTATAATCACTGTGTATACATGATTATAAATTGTTTGTTATCCATGTTCTCAAAAGAAAAAAAGGGGGAATACAAAAAAAAAACAAAACAGCATGAAAAACAACTCCCACACACTTAACTGTAAATAGTCCTTGCTGTAATATAAATAAGCCCCGTGCCCCCTTCCCCAGCTCACAATTCAATCTCTTCAACAGACAACTTTACAAGGGAAACATATTTTTGGGTTTTGAAGTCCCGTGTGAGAAGGGGATTAATGGGGGGATGGGGGTGGTTCAGTGGTGTTAGTTGTAATAAAACGATTTCCGTTGAATGCCATAAAATTACGTTGACTTAATTCAATTCACGATTCAATTCAATTTTCATTCAATTTTCTTGTAACTGCGTGTTTAAACTTGATCTCTGTAATGTTTCTTTTTCCTTCGTTGGGTTTTTCGCCTCATCCTTGAAACTTTTTTCATTTCATCATTCTTTCGGCTGTTCCTTTAGATACGGTCTATAAACACGCATACTTAACGTTTTATTTATTTATTATATCCTTAAGGGAAGCAATCAAACACTCTTACACAAATACATGGAAATATCTCCAAGGATTCTTTAGTTAAGGGTGGAAATTGCGTACATGCGTTAAATAATCGTCTTCTTTTTCTTCAGTTTTATATTCAGCATTTTTGTTCTTTATTTTTTTTATCCTCATTTGGCCACTCCCTTGTGTATCTTTGGAAAGACAGGACTAGAATTGCTTTCAGTTTGTGTGTGTGTGTGTTTTGTATCATTAGAAATGCTAAGCTGACATTATTTCTAGGCGAACTCAATTTTTCATCCCCTTTGAGTCAACATTAAACGACAGAGAATGACTGTTTAATGCGTTCCAACACATACAAAAAGAAGAAGTGCTGATATCGCATCGTTCAAGTCAAGTCTTCCTTATTTGTTCCTTATGGCGTAAATGGTGGCAAGTTTTGTTTGAGTATTTAGGAGCCAGCCATATTTATCATTAAAATTATTTTGCCGTCGCCAAATATTTGCTTAAAAGTGATGGAATATGGGTGTTAAGAAAATAAGATGAAATTTTTTTTTAAATAATTAAAAAAATAAATATAAATTTTCCAAGGCTTTGCACTTAATTAAATCCCGAAGAAAATACAAAAAACCAACAAACTCATAGTTTTTTTTCCGAAACTACAAAACAACAATACAATCATAACAAAAAATGTTGATGTTCTTTAGCTGTAACGTTTTCAAAAAAGGTGGTCACCCAAAACGCACGACAAAAAGTTTTCACAGAATTATCCTAATATTTTTTATTATGGTAAAACGATCTATGACAATTATGAAACAAAATATCGGCCAATTTCTCGCCGCAGCTGCGGTGGCAAACCTCTATCTGATAGTCCATATTTTCAATGACTCTGAGACATAATCTAGGTTCACATCATCAAAGTTTTTCCTGGGATTCAAAAAATTAATTAACAAGGTTTCGTTTAAATGTGCTAAATTCCCATTTCATTTTATTGATAAACTGAAATTTATTGTTGATGGGATAAGCTATTCCTATGCACATTTCACCGATTGCTTAGGCCAGATCGTCAGGAAAATTCATCCAAAGATTTTAGAAGACTAAAAATATTTAACAAACAAAACTGTTAAGCGAATAAGAATTATAAACCCCAGTTTTACTTCTAACAATATCAAGGGTTAAACAAAAACAACAATAATAAACAGTAGGTTTATCCTCTTTTACAGTCCCGACTACAATTTGTTGTCGTTGTAAGTCGTTAAAGTGCCGATTATTGACGTACACTTTTTCTTTAAAATATTCCCAAAATAAGAAGTAATCACATAATCGTGGCGGTTAATTAAGATCGCCAAGACGTGAGTTAACACGGCCAGAGTTTTTCGCGCAAAAGAGCCATAGCTTCGTTGGCTGTGTGGCAAGTGGCACAATCTGTTGGAACCACATTTCGTCCAGATCCATATTCTCAATTTCCGGCCACAAGAAGTCCGTTATCATCTCGCTATAGTGAACACCATTCACGATAACTGCTTGGCCGACCTCATTTACAAAGGAGTACGGCCCGATTAGTCCGCCAGCCCATTAACCGCACCAAACAGGTGTTTTCACATTTCCTACAGAATCGGTGGTGATTGCGCTCAGTTCTCCCGATTGTGGGCACATTTGGTCAATTATGCTGACCACGAATTCCACAAAATGCATTTTGATTGAACTCCGATTTTCGTTAAAGGCTTCAACAATCTAAACGCGCTGCTCAGTTGTGTATCTCTCCATGGTTGAATTTGTCAAACACTGAAACAAGGAAAGCCCTGGTAGGCTAGCTAGTAGTGAGCTAGTCCCCCGGGGTTGCGGGTTCGATTCCCGCCAGAGACTCTGGTTTCTTTCCTGCAGACAAGCGTAAAGCTTCGCGGGGATTAGCATAGGGAATTAAAAAAAAAAAAAAATTAAGTTGGGCATAAATCTTGACGTCAAGGTGTGACTCATAATTAACATCATGCATTATGATTGCACCACCCTTTAAATGAAAAAATAGGTTCCAGCATTCCTGACTTCATTCAAGAGTCTGAGCCTTGTAAACATACACTTGTAACTTTAAGAATCCCAAAAAATAAAAAGTTTAGAACGGTTTAATCGAGCAGTCTTGCCGGCAAGTGCAAATCACCTTAACGAGAGATAAGGCGGCCCGAAAAAGCAACCTTCAGAATTTCGGTTGTAAGTGGAGCAGCATTCGTTGTTGCTACATCCTGTTAAAACAACATGTTCTTCTGTCGCAATTCCTCCAGTTGCGGTAGGAGAAAGTCGGTAAGCATGACTTTGTAGCGATCGCCGTAAGGCTCAATTACGCCTCCAACATAAACACTACACCATACAGTAATTTTGAGAAAATTTTTTCGTTTAAGAAATTTTTCAAGTGCAATAATGGCTCTTCGCGTGTTATACGTGGATTTTTGATGGCCCAGAAGCGATATTTCTGCTTTGTCCTTGTCGCTCATGATGATTTTCGATGAAAAGTTTCACAAAAAATAAAGTGGATTAATTACTCCACGTTCTGCTTCTGGTAGATGGAGGAAACTAGATGGTTGCAGGGCTACCAAGGTAACATTGCCCACATACGACATTTGTCGCTCTCAGCGACTTCTTAACTTCAGGTACATTACAAGACAAGATGTGCTTACTGGTCACTGGACGATCGGTAAGCACGCTATGAGTCTCGGTCTTCCTTTTTATGAATGCTGCCGCTGCTGCGGAGAACCTGGAGCTGAGGAGACAGTATTTCTCCTATGTGATTGCCCAGTGTTCAATTCAGCACGATATGGATTATTTGGGAATAACCTTCTAAAAGGACTCTCTGAGGTATCACGGGTGAAACTTGGCAATTTGCTGAAGTACACAGCGCAACGGGCTTTAGTCACCTAAGTAATGGTGCCACGCTTGTTCCGGGACTCCTACTTTTGACATGTTGTTTGGTGTCAAAACGGAATCACTGTCAACTGTACTTGGAGCACGCCTACCATTTCCACGTTATTGAGGAGTATAGCGCTCTATATCTTATTGACGTGTATTTTGCATCTGTTTAATACACAACTGTCACAGCAGAAATTACATTCGCCGATATTTGTAAGAATTAGAGCTTCTCCCGATAAGGTAAAGACTTATGCGCCAACTTGTATCTTTTGATTGGATGATTAAAATTTGGAAAAAATTAACGAATGGGGATAACGGAGCGTAACTTGAAACTAAAGTTTCTCTGTAAAATTTTGGTCGATTTTACGAATCTTCTTAAGCTTTTAT
Organism: Pollenia angustigena; assembly: GCA_930367215.1. NCBI lineage: Eukaryota > Metazoa > Arthropoda > Insecta > Diptera > Polleniidae > Pollenia > Pollenia angustigena. Next base: position 207,923,587 of record OV884060.1, read on the forward strand.
TCTTAACTAGTTCAACATTTTTCTTTTAACAAATTTTATTTAAGTTATTAAATAATTCTACACACATTTTACAACATTTTTTTTAAATTAATATAAAAAACTAGCTGACCCGGCAAACGTTATTTTGCCATATATCGTATTGCTTTCAGATGTAACAGTGTCTTCATGCCAAATTTCAAGAAGTCTGTTGATTAGCTAAGAAGATATAGAGAGTTGGAGCTTTTACCCTTCTTGCCCTATTTTAAGCCCTATTCCCTATTTTATTTCAGATGTTACTGTGTCTGCATGCCAACTTTTAAGAAACTCGGTTGATTAGTTAAGAAAATATAAAGAGTGGGAACTTTTACCCCTTTTACTTATAGGATATAGTTCCTTTCAGATGTTACACTATTTGCCTGCCAAATTTCAAGAAAATCGGTTGATTAGTTAGGAAGAAATAGGAAGGGGAAGCTTTTACCCCTCTTGCCCTATTTCACGCCCTAAATAATGAAAAGTATAGGATAAAGTTCCTTTCAGATGTTACACTATTTGCCTGCCAGATTTTAAGAAAATCGGTTAATTAGTTAGGAAGAAATAGGAAGGGGGAGCTTTTACCCCTTTTGCCCTATTTCACACCCTAAACAATAAAAATAACAGGCTACAGTTCCTTCCAAATATTACACTATTTGCCTGCCAAATTTCAAGAAAATCGGTTAATTAGTTAAGAAGATATAGGGAGTGGGAGCTTATACCCTTCTTGCCATATTTTCTTGTAGATGTTACTGTGTCTGCATGGCAAATTTTAAGAACCCCAGTTGATTAGTTATGAAGATATAGAGAGTGGGAACTTTTTTCTTTTGCCCTATTTTACGCCCTCTAGCGATATGAAATATGCTACCTATTCTCATACCTAACAAATAGGTACACTTACAAATCGGTCAAGCCGTTTCGGAGGAGTTCAATTACAAACACCGTGGCACAAGATAGATAAATGAAATTTGGAGACATACCCATAGAACTTATTAATATAACAGCCTTTAAATTAATATTTCGTCGAGTCAATTTAAATAACATTTTAACTAATTAAATTTTATGTTCATTAACATAAACCCCCTTTTAAAAAATTAAAATACAATTTGTTAAATTAAAGAATATTCGTCAATAAAACGAATTAACTTAAATGCAGTTTCTTCATTTCGTGTCTGTAGTTTAAAAATGCATTACAAAAAACTTTTTTATTATTATTATTATTGTACTTTAAAGTTATTTCATTCACTTTTCGCCAATTCTTAAATGCCCACTTAATTGCTATTTTTTCGATTAAAATCTTAAATGATAACAATTCTTTGCCATTCTACATTCATTTTTAAAAATCTTGTTAAAAAACGTTTAAGCTTGTAAAATAATTGTGCCAAGATTAAAAAATTATTATGGTCATCTTAATAATGGAGTACAATTTTGTAAACGGCAACTAACGAACAAACCAGCCAATACAAACAACCTCTTTTGGTCAATAGATGTACAAGACAACCAACAAAAACGTCTAAAAATAATAATGACAACATTAACAATAATCTAACTAAAATATTGTTAAATAAATTTGGAGAAAAAAAAATAGTTTATCTTTTGAAAGTCAGGGGAATGTTAAAGAAATACGAAGTCCGAGCAAAAAGTGTACTTGTCGATTTTTAATAACGCTCTAATCCAGAATTAATCTTTTTATTAGTTTAAAAGACCAACAAAGCCTGAAACTCTTTTGAAAAAAGCAAATTTCGCAAAAAATTAAAATTGTATTTTTGTAAAAAAAAACTGTTTTTTTTTTTAAATAAAACGTGCATTTTTTAGACACAAGCAAATTGGAAAAAATTTTATTTGAATACAGTGAATTTTTAGGGAAAAAAGTGAATTTTTGTCAAAAAATTTTATTTAAGAATTTTTGTAAAAAAAAAAAAAATTTGTGAAAAATTTTTTATATTGTAAATTTAAAGTCAATTTTTGTAAAAAAAAAAAAAATTGTTTTTGTAAAAAAAATTTGTGAACAATTTTCAATATTTTTAATCAGGCTTAATTAAGTTCATCAAATTTTATTTTCATTAAATTTTTTTAATGAAGAAAGGAATTTTACAGCAGGAAAATTAATTAAAATTGTTATTGATCATTCATTCTTGACTGACCTGAGATTCGAACCCAGGCGGCTGGTTACCCTGACATGTTTCGATCGCTACCACTCGATCTCCTCAGAGGGATTTGCCGTCTTACAATCGCAGCCATCGACGACTGCTGTCGTCAATAGTCAAACATCAAACCTATTATAAATCAAAAATATTATAAATATAGTTTTTGGAGTATAGTGTGTACCGTACCGTTTCGGCTTTTTTCGAACTCGGAAAACATGTGTTTTTTTTTTTTGTGAAAAAATGAACTCTTAGAATTTAAAAGGATGGTCCAACCCTAATGCACGAAATTAATTTTGAGCCACACTTTTGCGTCAAGCTTTTTACCCAACTTAATTGGATATTTATTTGTTGCAGTGTTTGACGAATTCAAATTTTAAGAAAATTGGCGTTCAAATCCAAATGTAGGAAATGTGAAAACTCCTCTGCTTGCTCGCCCAGGGCTGGCGGCGTCATCGGGCCGTAATTCTTCGAATATGAGGTCGATCAACCAGTTCACGTGAATGGTCTTCGCTATCGCGAGTTAATAGCAGACTTCTTGTGGCCAGAAATTGAGGTTATGGAGCAAGACGACATGTGGTTCCAACCGAATGGTGCCACTTGCTACACAGCCTACGAAACAATGTCTATTTTACGCCAGAAATTCAATGGCCGTGTTATCTCACGTCGTGGCAATGGTAATTGGCCGCCACGATCATGTGATATGACACTGTTGGACTTTTTATTATGGGGATATTTAAAAGAAAAAAGTGCACGTCAACACGCCAAGAATAATTCAAGAGCTTAAGGAAGAGATAATTCGACACATTAACGAAATTAAACCTCAAATATGTTTCAGAGTCATTGAAAATATGGACCATCGGATTGAGGTACGCCACCGAATCCGTGGCGAGCCTTTGGCCGATATTTTGTTTCACACATAATTGTCATAGATCATTCCATTATAATTAAAAATATTAAGATAATTCTCTGAAAATGTTCTTGTATTATTTACAAACAACATCGTGCGTTTTGGTTGGACCACACTTAAAAAAAAATTTACATCGTTTCTAGGTATATGAACCGTGCACTTAATACTGTTCGGTCTAATTTCGAACACAGAAAAAATTGAATTTTGGTAAAAACACGTAAGAGTGCTATATTCGGCTGTGCCGAATCTTATATACCCTTCACCATTGTGCGAGCAGAATACAGAGCACATAAATAATTTTTACATATACATACAAATTTATAATACTTAAAACTTCATAATACATGAAATTTAAAAAGCGAAAACAGGTAAATATTTTTAAAAATCGTTTTTAGAACATACAAATATTAAAAGAAAAATGTATTTTTCAAAAACGAAGATTCGAACCAGAGAATTCACTGTTTTTAACTTAGCACACCCCCTTGACAACTGAACCATGAACGAACGCTGTTTAAATATTATTAAAATTAAATATGGACCGTTTACTGTTCGTAAAGAAACTACAACCGGATTTGAACTTCGCTTTTCATAACGACCCAGAATATATATGCTTTATAGGGTGTAAGACCTTCGGTGAAGGGAATAAAAAACAAACTAAATTATAAAAAAAAGAGTAATTTTTGGGATTTCAGTATTTTGGTCATAACTCTGCTATTTCTTAACCGATTTGACAGATTTATATACCGACGTGCTAAAGAATAAATTTGCCAGTTATTTTGGTTATAAAACTTGGACTCGGGCAGATCAATGGTTCCCGAAAATAGGTATTTTTCAAAAAAAAATTAATATTTTGGTCATAACTTTTCGTATCTGAACCGATTTTCCCGAGTTTTTTCAGAAAATATTTTCTACTAAAAACTTCCGATCTTTTGATAAACAAGGCGTAACCATAGGTCATATTACAGTCAAAAAATGCTGGTTTTTAAACAATTTTTGATATATTTTGTATGGGAGGTACCACGCCTACTTCTCCAATCCCGCCCACATCTTGTGGAATGGTGTGCATTGATAATTTTTGTGATGTTTTTACCTAATTTGGAAACTTTGGATCTTGCCGTTCTCCATTTATACAGAAAAAAGTAATAAAAATACAACAACAAGGGATTTTTGGAAAAAATTAGAGGCAGTCGTGATTTTTTGGTCATATCTCAGCCATTTGTGGACCGATATTGTTGAATTTTAATAGCAAAAAATGGTGGACTATATGCAACATAAATGTAAAACAATCTAGCCGCTATTATGTCTGAAGTCTCCGGAAAACACATATCAAACATAAGACGGATAGACGGACGGACATCGTTAAATCAACTTCTCTCCTCATAAGGACCTAGAATATATATACTTTACATGATCTAAGATCACTATTGTAGAAATTACAAACGGAATGACAAACTTATATATACCCTTTTCCACCTGTGGTGAAGGGTATAAAAAAAGTACATTTTTGGCATGTTTGTGAAAAATTTTATTTTATATGAAAAAGTGAATTTTTGTGAAAAAATAAATTTTTTTGGTTAAAAGTAAATTTTTGGGAAAAGTTGAAATTTTGTAAAAAAAAACAGTGATATTTATGGAGCAAACAAAGAAATATGAGGAGTTTGGTAGAAAAAAATTAATTTTTGTACAAAATTTAAATTTTTGTTTGAAAAAAATATGCATTTTTGACAAAGAAAAAATGCACTTTTAGAATTTTATTTAAATGTTTTCATGCAAAACGAAAAATGCATTTTGTAAAAATTGGATTTTATTTTATTTTAACACAAAATTTCCTTTATTTTTATTTTAAGAAAAAAGTTAAGTTTTCCGAAAAAAAATCTTAGAACCAATTAGTCCTTAGAAATGTTGTTTCTATTTTCACCTTAACTTTTAAAGATATTCCAACTTAGGATCCATTTTCTATTCTTGGCATTCCTTCCCTCATCTAACTTTTTTTTAGCCGTATACCTTTCTTCTCGACTTAAATATAGATATTGCACAAAATTTCTATATCATACATGATGGTCTACATAAGTACGAATAATAAAAACCAAAGAAAAAAAAAAGACATACATGATGCCCCATGCGTAGTTCAAGCATGTAACTATTAAACATAAACTACACGTACAAACATTGTTAAGTCGTTGCATGCACCATTGAACATGCAATCTTTGTAAGAAAAAAAATTTAAATGGCCCCCGAATGTAGAGCCAAACAAAAAAAACTCACATTAAATTCAATGGATTTGGCAAACTCTGACTAACTATGCCTCCAAGGTAAATTGTCGTTGGCAGTCGTAATAAACCTCTGGCGCGTAAAAGGCAATTTTTTCATTTAGAAAATCACTTGATTATGTGGCCTAAAAAGAGATGCATAAATAATGGTTAATCGTATTATCTTAGATAAAATATAATTGAAAGAGTTTTGCATTTAAATTAACTCGAATGCAATTTACGAACTTTTTACAATCTTTGGCACAAAAGTGCAGTCATGTTAAGTTTCAATTAACTGTTTTATTTATTTTAAGTACTTATTTGAGTGGGACATTTACTTTTGTGTTTTTTTTTTTTTTTTGGTTGGAAAAAAGTATTTAACCAAATTCGTAGTTTTGTGTGTTGCTTAAAATAAAAATGGCTATAAAAGATAATGATAATTTCAGCTTAAAAACTCCTTAATTTGTAAAGAGTTAACTGAAGTTTTCCACCGCACTTCAAAGTTTCAGTACGAATAACACTAAAAAGTACTTAAAACAATCCAAAATGGGATAACTTTCGAAAGCCAATATGCGTGCATATACCGCATGTGTTTGTAAAAGTCGGTTGTAGAAAAGACAACAACACTACAAGAAGAAAAATATGGATTATTTTATTACTTAGCAAGTGAACTAAGAAGCTATAATTCCCATATTCTATTTGTTTAAATAATTTAGTTAAATACATCAAATTTTCCAAGTAGAATGATAACGAAAACCATAGCGGGCATGGTGCTGGTCCCAGTGTATGGAGGCTGCCTTGAAGGTACTCAGCATCTGGAGTGCATCGTGCGGACTGGGTGTAAATCCGTCTAAGACGGAACTGGTACTCTTTACGAGGAAGTATAGGACCGAGGACTTTAGACTTCCAAGGTTAAATGGAACCGAGCTTCAGATATCTCACAGTGCCAAGTATCTGGGCGTGGTTCTGGATAGCAGGCTGTCATGGGGACTTAATGTCCGGATGAGAGTGGAAAAGGCAATAGTTGCCATTTATGCGTGTAGGGGTGCAATTGGCAGAAACTGGGGTATGAACCCGAGGTGTGTCAACTGGATCTTTGAAGCTGTAGTAAAGCCGACCCTGTACTATGGAGTCGTTGTATGGTGGACTGCATTGGATAAGAGCACACACCGAGCAATGCTTGAGAAAGTATACAGACTTGTCGCGTTGATGATCACGGGATCAATGCGATCTACTCCCACGAAGGCGCTGTTTACGTTATTGAACTGGCTCCCGGTGGACATAACGGCCAAACAGTTGGCTCTTTGCTCGGCGACACGGCTGCACGCAACGAACGGCTGGTCGACCCGTGACTATGGACATGCCAGAATAATCGAAAGTGCGATTGTCCCTGACGGTGTGGATTACTGCACCCCGGTGCCGTTCTTTGGCGCGGGGTTCGTGACACAAGTGGCGCACGGCGACGTGCTGTCTGATTCCTTCCGAGAACCTACCCTAGGGGTTTATACTGATGGTTCGAGGAAGGGTGAGAGAGTTGGCGGAGGTTTCTTCATAGAGGAACTGGATGTGAAGGTTTCCTTTCGTCTGCCGGACGGATGCAGTGTCCTGCAGGCGGAAATCTCGGCTATAAGGCGGGCGGCAAACTGGCTGAGGTATCATCGCATATCGGGAGATATACGTATATTTACTGACAGCAAGGCTGCCCTTGCTTCCCTAGCGGGTGTCTACACGACATCTAGGTTAACTGTAGAATGTCGGATGTCTTTGGATGAGATTGCGAAACATTCAAGGGTAACGCTTATATGGATACCGGGTCACTCGGAGTGCCCGGGTAATCTAATGGCAGATGGGCTGGCCAGACAAGGTGGTCGCATGGATGACGAATTCATCGATCAATTTGTTGGTCTTCCAATGGCTCACTGTAAATTACTCATCAGGCGCGAGTCGTATAGAGTTGCGCAGATGCGGTGGACCTGTGAATCCACCTGCTTGATATCCAGGATCCTTTGGCCTGGATATGATGAACGGAGAACTAGCTCTCTACTTGGTTTCAACAGGAACCAGATTAGGACGGTGATATCGGTTTTAACTGGACACTGGCCGGTGGGGACTCATGCTGCGAGGATGGGTCTGGAATTTAATGACTACTGTAGGAGTTGTCAGAACGAGGAGGAAGAGGAGACTGTTCTTCACTTCCTCTGTCATTGCCCTGGACTGCGGGGCATCAGGGAAAAATACCTTGGGGAACCGATGTTTTCCTGTTTGGGAGATCTGTCCATGACAGAACTGAAATCGCTCCTTCTCTTCATTAGGAAGACGAAGTGGTTGGAACCTGCAGTGACGCCATCTGGATGACTGATCTAGGAGATGGGCATTGGCGCCGGGTATCACAAAGGGACCACTGAAGGACCCAAGTGAGCTGTCTTTTGATGGCTGCCCATGGAACCTAACCTAACCTATGGTGCTGGTGTCTTATTATAAATTCTTCTCAAAACAAAGGGCGGAATACAGTAAAAGTGAAATAACCGTGTCTAGCTTGGCTCTGGTTCTCTGGGGGGGGGGGGGGGAGGGTTAGGCTTAGAATCAAACTTATCTCACTTTCGGATTATTTCAAATACAAATCGGGATTAATTTTGTTTGAGATTAATTTGATCTCACTTTTAATTAAGTCGAGCCCTTACCGCGAAAATAACGTAAGCGACATGAATTTTATGCCCCTATTGCGGTTCTCCACTCAACTCAGTTTGGTCGTGTTGGAGTCAACCCAACTTATGCACAACCAAACTCATTGTGTTGTGATACCCAACTCTTTTTAGTTGAGTTTGCTATAAAGTTGCCAACTTAAAATATCGATTTGCCAACTTTAAATATATTGTTTGACAAGTGAACATTTTATAAAATTAAATAATTTTTTTAACTAAAAGTATTTTTAATTGTTGTGTTGAATTAAAAGCATTTTTAATTGATATTAGTGTCGATTTATTTAATGATGGTGAAAAGGAAAACTCTTGTTTAGATGCGGTATGCACAAGTAACTTCCCAGTGCCAAGTAAGAACTTATAATAAGTAACAAAAGTTTCTTGTGCCTGATGAGTTCTTCTTCTGGTTCAACTGACTCAGTAAAATTGTCACTTGATGGTGGAATATGTTCAACACCAAATACTTGGCCGGACTCGCAATACAAGAGCTGCGAAACAGTATCCTCCCGGCAATTTAATAGAACTTTTTGTGATAGCCCTCCCCCTATCGCTTGAGTGTTTCTTTTATTTTTGGCAAGTTTTTTGTTTATACTTGAGTTGTAGTGCATCCAAACCTGTGCCAAGAATATTACAATTAGATTAAGAAGATTATAACCTCCGTATTTATAAACGATTATTAAATTTAACAAACGCTTATTAAGAAGAATTTTCATACAAAATTTGTTTTGTAAACCTTTATAAAATTTAAAAATTTTTTATAAATACAGGCGTAAGTTTTTAAAAGAAGTTCTTGTCGTGGTCCCAAACTATTTTACTCCACTATAAACTCTTCCCATAACTCCGTACATGAATTTTTCATCATACCAAACTTTGGTGTTTTCCGCAAACAATTTCTAAGTTTCTCTAAATAAGCTGGACGAGCCGCTCAAATTGAGCTTTCGTGTTTATTTTCAAACTAATAAAAGTTTTTATAAAAAATCGAAAAAGTTATTACAAAAATGTATACATACGATTTCTCCATTTTGTTTTCGATATTCACCGAATTTAAAAAAAATTAACTTTTACTGCCAATAACACAACTACTTTTTAGCAGTTGTGTGCATTTAAAATTGTTGTCGACCAAACTTTTACAAAGTTGAAAACGGCAATACCACGAAACAAACAGACACACAACTGAATAGCCAACTGATGAATTGAGAATGGCAATGTGAATTTATCAAATACAACCAAACTTTTACAAAAGTGGAGAACCGCAATAGGGGCATTAATTTTCGTTTTTTTTTTTAATAAATGACTTTATTGGCAACACTTGCATCATCTCCTAAAATGTCATGGTCACATAAGTTACCGTTACGATTTTATAGCAAGAACAATTTTATTGTAAGCGACAAATTTTAAACAAAATTTATATGAAATAAAATATAAAAGCTCTATCCTTTAAAATTTGATTTTTGGCGCTTACGTTATTTTCGCGGTTAGGGGTCGAAGTCAATCCTGCTTTTTAATTATTTTAAGTGCGGGGCACTTTCATAATCCGTACTTGAATCCAGCATCCTTTACTTGATTTATGGAAATCCCTACTTACTGTACTATTGACAACGCTTCGGCTTAATTAAAGTACGGATGGATTGATTTGTCTTTTGAGTGCACGAAGTTACTTGTTGTTATGAGAACAGCTTATCAACATCAGAACTGTTCTTACAACCAGGAAAAACCACGATAATTTAAAAAATAATGAACTGGAAATTACCATCGATTTCAATTGTGATCGATTTTGACTTCCTGAACAAATTATCTCCCGCTGCTATTTCGCATAGTAAAAAAAATTACTTTAAGGGTGATCCAACCAGAACACACGATGTTAATTGTAAATAAAACAAAAAGTTTTCAGAGAATTATCTTAATATTTTTCATTATGTAAGAAGGATCTATGACAATTATGTGTAAAACAAAATATCGGCCAAATTTTCACCAACGGCTGCGGTGGCAAACCTCTATCCGATGGTCCATATTTTCAATGATTCTGAGACATAATTGAGGTTCAATCTCTTTAATGTAGCGAATTATCTCATCCTTAAGCTCTTGAGTTGTTCTTGGCTTATTGACGTACACTTTTTCTTTTGAAGATACCCAAAGAAAGAAGTCCAACGGTGTCAAATCACATTATCGTGGCGGTTAATTAAGATCGCCAAGACGTGAGTTAACACGGCCATTTTTCGCGCAAAAGAGCTATAGCTTCGTTGGCTGTGTGGCAAGTGGCACCATCAGTTTGAACCACATATCGTCCAGGTCCATATTCCGAATTTCAAGCTATGTATAAGAAGTCTGTATCATCTTGCCATAGCAAATACTATTCACGGTAACAACTCGGCCGACCTCGTTTTGGAAGAAGTACGGCCCGATGACGACGCCAGCCTATAAACCACACCAAACAAGTGTTTTCACATTTCCAATAGACCCGGTTTGCTAAAATTTGCGCACAATTCTTCGGATTTTGAACACATTTGGTCGATTATGCTGATCAAAAAAATCACAAAGTGCACGAAATTCATTTTGATATGAACGCCCATTTTCGTAAAAGTCTTTTACAATCTCAAAGCGCTGCTCAATTATGTACCTCTCTATGGTTAAATTTGGCAAACACTAAAACAAAGAAATGTCAAATTAAGTTGGGAAAAAAGTTGACTATGTTAATTGTGAGTAACACCTTAATACTCACAATTAACATAGTGTATCATGGTTGGACCACCCTTTACTTGAGTTTGGTTAATTTTAACTTGAATTCAAATTCAATATGGGTATCGGAATCGGTTTCGCCGATATTTTATTTGAGTATCGGCAAAAAGCGTATGGTTACTTCCCTAATTAAAACGGTATTGGTATCGGTTTCCAACCTTGGTTTTTACACAGAAACCGTTCCAATTAAAGAAAAAGTTAATTTTTAAACGAAAAGCCGCTTTTAACACAAAAATCTCTTTTTACCAAAAAAAAAATCCATTTCAAGTAAGTTTTTACACAAAAAGTTTCTTTTTACACAAAAAGTTTCGTTTACACAAAAAGTTCATTTAACAGAAAAAGTTTCTTTTTAAACAAAAAAACTGCTTTTTACACAAAAAGTTACTTGTTATACAAAAAGTATGGTTTTAAACAAAAACTTTCTTTTCTTACACAAAAAATTTCTCGTACACAAAAACGTTTTTGTTTTTACAAAAACTTCCTTTTTAAACAAAAGTCGAATTTGAAATAAGAAATCTGTTTTTACACAAACAATCTTATTAAAGTTTCTTTTTACGCGAAAAGTTATTTTTACACAAAAAGGTTGTTCATTACACAAAAAGTTACTCTTTATACAAAAAGTATGTTTTAAAACAAAAACATTCTTTTTTACAGAAAAAATTTCCTTTTTACACAAAAAGCCGCCCTTTCACAAGAAATCTATTTTTAATACAAGCAAATTCTATTAAAAGAATCTTTTCACACCAAAAGTTATTTCTTACACAAAAAAGGTTCCTTTCTGTACAAAAACTTTCTTCTCACGTATAAAGTTTCCCTTCAAACGAAATCTTTTTTTAACAAAAATATCTTTTTTCCCTAAAAAATTTTTCATTTTAAACAAAAATTTAACTTTTACACAAAAAAAAAACCGCTTTTTTGCATAAAAAAAAATTTGTTTTCACATAAAACAAGTATCAAGTATCATATAAAAGCGGCAACTTTGTTTGTCTACTAGATTTCTTTAATTTTTAATTCCCTTTTCCGACCCAACCAATTAAATTTCTTTTAGATCAAAACTTTTCAAACCATCTTGGAAGTTAACATTTGTCAAAATGGCGGCTGATATGAAATTTATAACTTTCAAAATTTTATTTTGTCAAAATTTTAATGTCTTAAATAAGTTTAAAATATATATTCAGAACTCGTTTCGGTAATTGCTCTGGGCTAAAATCTTACAAAAAAAGAAACAACTGCACACCACAAAAACTAAAAAGTTTAAAATAAAAAAAAAAATTAAAAAAAATTACTGCAGTCTTTAACAAAAAGTACTAAAAATGTTCAACAACAAAAAGCAACCACAAGATAGAATCGTTTGCCAATACATTATTAACTCCTTTTACAAAAACTAAACATTATTACTTCATGTTGTTCTTGTTTTAATACACAGAGTAACAGAAGACAGACAGAAACTAAAGCCATCAAAACCGATAATTTTGATTTACAACACGCCAGTTATTATTTATAACTTACTTAGTTTTGTTTTGTGGTCGTGAAACCTGCACATTTTTAGCGAAAGAAAAAAACGATACTTTTCATTTCTTGTTTTTGGTTTTCTTATTTTCTTCTGAAAAACTTAAACAACAACAGCAAGCAATGTCTGCTAGTATTTTAGCAAAATACGATTTTTTTGTATGGACTCAGGGAGGTTTTTGTATAGAACGGAAAAAAAAGAACATGGTTGTTGTATTCTTGTCAGACTAAACGGAATAAAACTAAAACTAAACAGTCAAAGCGTTTATTTAAAATCTTTCATTGCTTATTTTAGTCTGTTGTTGGCAGAGATTTAAAGGAATCAATAATAATATTAAATTCAAGTCAAATTTCAATTTTTAAAGCTTTCTTACAACAGACATATTCCCTCAATATTTCACATAGAAATAATTTGTGAAAAAGAAATAATTCCCATATTCTTTTTGTTGGAATCAATAGTTTTTTTTATTAGGGTTTTATTCGTCGAACTTTTTTACTTTCCGGGAAAATGGAAAAACAATTTTGAATTCCTCAGGATCCCGAATCCGAATGAGCCGAATCCTTAATACTCTTCAACTAATAAAATGCATCCTCTTAGACCACGCACCCGCTAACACACATTATCAATCAGAATTAAAAATTTTTTTCATTCAAAAAACCTTTCTCTCTTTAAGCGGAAAATTATGTAAGGGTTTGTAATGTGTAAAAAAAAAAATTTAAAAAAACAGCAACAGGGTATTTTAGGAAAACAAAATTTAGAGGCAATCGTGATTGTTTGCTTCTATATCTGGCTAAATTTAAATAGTTAAATTAAAATCAGCATATGTGACATAAATATTTAGCAACCTAGTTCCCATCACGTCTGTAATTCTTGAAAAACCCATTTCAAGAGACAAGCGGGCAGACGGATCGATGGACATCGTTAGATCAACTTCGCTACTGACAAGGTTCCAGAACACACATGCTTTTAAGGGTCTAATATTAATTTTTTAGAAATATCAAACGGAAACACAAACACACTTTCGCCACAGGTGGATAGAGTACACAGAAAAAATTAAAAACCAACTTCAATTAACGTATTTGTTAGAAATTTGTACTACTAATTAAATTCTGTACTGATTTTCCGCCAGCAAACAAATTGATTATATCAATTAAAACATTTGTAAGTTTGAGCTTTTCATGCTATTCAGTTTCAATCAATAGGTTTAATTGAAATGTGATCACCAGCAAAAGAGGCTAAATAAAACGTAAACATAAATTAAAATATTTTTCAATCAACACAGTTAATTGAAACAATTAAAAAATTGTTTGAAAATTTAAAATATTTAAAAGTTTGTGTGTATGTTTTCATAGTTGCAAATATACACACAAACATTAAAATTATTATTTTCAATTAACGGAAATTAATTGGAACAATTAAAAAAATAGTTTGAAACAGCATTATTGAACTAATTGAAAAAATGTTGGTGAAAAGTTTTTCTGTGTATGAAAAAAGTAGAGAATATTTTCGCTTAAAGTTACAAAATGGTTCAGGAAATAGTGTTAACTTGTAGCATACAGACAAAATCTGACACAGCCCCGAAGATCTAAAAAAAGTTATGGACCACCTTAATGTGAAGCCAATAATGGAAATACGCTGCTAAAATTTCCTATTTGCTAATGAAGTGCAATGGCTTAAATTAAATTAACTTTAAAAGAACCGAATCATAGACTATTAAAACTCCTTCGGTTCTTTTGGGCTACCATGGACGTTAAAGTGGTTCGGTACTCATACAAAAACTGAAAATAAGTTGAGCCGGTCACAATCTAAGACTAAAGGTCTAACCAGAATGTACATAAACAAACTTAAGCTACTGTCAAAAGTAAAACAAAAAGCCTCTCAAATGCATTTAAAATAACAAAAACAAAATAGAAAAAAAACCTTGATTCCGTACGGAAACAGCGATTAGCTTCGCACCTTGCTTAAGCAAATGACAGTTTTATAAAACTTAACATAAAGTTTCCTTAAGTTTAATTTGGTTTGACACATATGATTTACATGTATTTGCTCAGTAGCTTAAGCCACGTTATTCACATTCTGTCTTAGTTCAAAACAATTTCAGAAATATTTTTTGTAATTTTTTGCCACGCCTGTGGATATCGCCCCATAAGATTTTTATTCACTGCGGAGCCATTTGTAGTCCGATCATAGCAAATTGCATATCGTTATTCATGACATGTCAATGACTACATTTTGGAATTTTCCCTAATATACGTATTTAAGAACGTTAACTCGTTTACGTTAAAACGTAATTTTTTTTCGAAGCCACCTGCTTAAATTTGACGTTTAACTAGGTATTAAATTAAAACTTAAAATGTTTTCCGATTTATATTAAAGAGGAATGGTGGCGGCTGGTGTTGTAGTTAAAGTACTTGCCAACAAAACCCAGCACCCCAGGTTTGATTCCTTGCAGAGGACGGAACATTTTTATCATAAGTAGTTTTCGAGTTTTAAAAAATGTGGTTTCAATCCCCTTTCAAACAATCTGCCCAAGAAGACCTCTGACCTCCTCTCTACAGTGAAATGAAGATATGATCATGGCAAAGGTCAGACAGTCTCCACCCCCTGTGAAAAAGGTTGGAATCAAAGATTAGCAAGGTTCCCCACCACTACACCAAATACGCGCAGGGCTTTGTTTCTGCAGAACGGTACAGATGACAGCCCCATTATCCTAGGACCTCATACAGCAGACTAATCATCTACTTAGCTGGAGCAACAACAGACTCACGAAACTGAAACAATGCAAAATAACAATAGACTAATTGAAATTCCTAAAACTAGGACAGCGCAATCTTATACTATGTTCATAAACCACTTGGTTCGCTCTCTGAATCTTGATTACCAACCATGCTATTCACACGATTCATTCTTGTTATTTCTTTTTCTTTGTGCATACTTATATTTTGTTTTTGTGTTTTGTTGTAAGTGCCATTTTGTTTAAAATTAATAAAAAAGTAAGTAAAAATTAAAAATAATAAAAATAAAATTTTTAGGGCCGTTGTTGAATGTGAACGTCAAGTTTTTTTTTCTGCATTTCATTTGACATTTCTCAATTTCAGACTACCTCAAGAACTGGAAAGATACACAATCGAGCAACGCGTTAAAGTTATTCAGGCTTATTATGAAAATAGGTGTTAAAATCAAAATGCATATCGTGCACTTCGTGTTTTTTTTTCGTCGATTAAGTCCAAATGTGCGTCCAATCGGAAAAATTGTGGAAAAATTTGAGCAAACTGGGTCTGAAGGAGATGTGGAAATACAATAACATGCTCGTACAGCTCCTACTGCAGAACTTATTGCTGCTGTTCGCGACAGTGCGGCTGAAGAGCCTTCCACGTCAACTCGCCGTCGTGCCCAACAATTGCACCTCTCACGCTCGTCGTTGATGGATTTTATGCATAAAGACTTGCATTTACACGCTTGCAAGGTGCAATGGACTCAAGAACTAAAGCCTCTTTACAATGGGCAGAATAGTGGCAAGAAATGGCAACAATGGATGATAAATTTTTGAAGAAAATCAGTGATGGGGCACATTTTCACCTCAGTAGATTCGTCAATAAGCAGAATTGCCGCATTTGGGCGAATGATATCTAATCCAAAAGTGATTGCCGAAAAACCAATGCACCCACAAAGAGTGACTGTTTGGTGCGGTTTATGGACTGGCGGCATCATCGGGCCGTATTTTTTCCAAAATCAAGCCGGTCAGGCAGTTACTGTGAATGGTGTTCGCTATCGTAAAATGCTAACGAAATTTGTATGGCCCGAATTGGAAGATATGCATGTGGACAATATGTGGTTTCAACAGGACGGTGCCACTAGCCACACAGCTAACAAAACAATGGCTCTTTTACGCGACAAATCCAATGGCCGCGTTATCTCACGAGCTGGCGATGTCAATTGGCCGCCAATATCATGCGATTTGACACCGTTAGACTTCTTTCTTTGGGGTTATTTAAAAGAAATGGTGTATACGATAAGCCAGCAACAATTCAAGAGCTAAAGGATGAGATAATTCGGCACATTAACGGCATAGAACCTCAATTATGACTCAGCGTCATCGAAAATTGGACCATCGGATGGAGGTGTGCCGCCGTGGTCGCGGCGCCATTTCGTCAATATTTTGTTCCACACATAATTGAACCATACGAATGTTATCATAATAAAAAGAAATGATAATAATTTCCTAAATAATTTGTGTTTTATTCAAAATCAACATCGGCCCTTCAAATTATTATAATCAGCCTTATTACGGCTGTCGTAAATGACTGTGTCATTTTTGTAATAGACTAAAGTAACACACAACCTGGGTCTGAATACTTATGAATGGATCGATACACCAAGAACCACCACAGTGAAATTTCACATGGGAAGACGCGAAAACAACTGGAACAAATCGTGTAAGATGGAGATGCTTGGGAGAAAAAAAAATTAAAGAGGAACATTAAATTATTGCTTGATTTGGCATTTCGTGCTACATTGTTTAACCCGCAAGTGTCTCTACACAATTTGTTTCCAATCTTTGGTTTCACGAAATATATCTGTGCGACAAGTCGCATAGTCCGAATCCGGTATTAGAAAGTTGAATACTATAATTTTGCTATAACCATAAAAAAAAAATTTAAAATCGGTAATTTTTGTAAATTTATTCCTTTTTACAAAAAAGAAAACGCCACAGCGCGACTATACTTTTTTAAAGAAAATGCAGTTTGAAGTATCGTTAATGGACAAAATTGTATACTTGTCGCGGCTAAAACATCGTTAAAAGATTAATTCGAATGATATGAAAGGAGTTCTCTAGAACGTTAGATAGATTTTTATATTTATATCGGCAGCTAAATTCCAAAACATGCCAAGTCGAATAAGATAGCTTTGCAGGAGAAGCTCTTAAAGTTTACGGCCGATACAACATTCAGTTGTATGATAAGTTTCTTTTTTGTGCATACCTTTGAATTGGCTAAGACGATCAACATCAAAATTAGACAGAATTAAGTTCAAAACGTAAAAGAATTAAAAACATCCCAATAAAAAATTTTATCATTTTGCGAAGCACTAATGGTACATTTAACAAAATAAGCGCACAATTATGCGCTACGCAATAAGACATACAGAAATGCAGTAAAGTAAGTGAAAAAACTCTCAACAACTTTTATAAAAAAAAATAACATTTCAAGTGCTACGGCATTCCCTTACTACGAAGCAGGTTTGTAAGGGAGAATACTAAAAAATAAATGTATCAAAACATTCAGTGTGTAAAGCTGAACGTTACATCCAACAATTTTTTTATGAGCTGAATAAAGCGCTTCATGTGTCAAAAATGTATTGCTTCAAAGTGGGAACTCGCCATATAAAATTCATGTCTTCCGTATGCGCAATGGTAAGCGCAACTCTTATGTTTCTCCCTTACAAACCTGCTTCGTTGGAAGCTCCATTTTTTACTGGGATGCTAAGTTGACTTGTGCTCCAAGCGAAGCAGGTATTTTAATGTCAAGTGCTTGAATTCACCTCTTGTGCTCTGAACAACTTCTCCGAACTGTGCCTATAATTCCATATGTAAACTCAATTTTTGAAAAAGGCACTTAAGCCCCTTGTGCTATTAGCCCCTCATATAGAAATAGTATGACAAGACTCCAAATTAACTCACCCTTTTTGAACTTGTTTGAAAAAGCGTACTACAAATGGAATCCGAATATTCAAAAAAAAAACCCCTTTTAAAGATCTGTAACTTCAATTGAAATTGTATAATAATGCTATACGTATTCTTAAAGCACAGTCTGGCTTAATATAAAAAAAAAAAATACTTTGAAAAAAGTAAGAAACTTAAAAAAATCGCTTATACAATTATTATTTTCGTGGCAGTTATTGATGGAAACAAACACCCTTTGGCTTTGTGTTTAGTTCAAGGAAGATTTTAACATTTGGTTTTTCTTAGTTCATACTCCTTTTAGTCCGTCAGTCAGCCAGTCTCTCCATGATGGTGTTAGTCTGCTGTTATTGCGTTTACCACGAGCTCTTTCCGACCTAAGAAAACAAAAAAACGCCTATTCACGTTTTATTTATGCCTTTTTTTTTTTCTTCTTAAAATGGACAAAAAAGTATAACGCAAAACACTAAATGCAGAATTTGGTTTCTTCCTCTATTTTATTATGGTTTAGGCCAATTCCTGTCTGGCTGTTCAGACATTTTTGCAAAAATTACTTTATTTCTTCTTTAGAAGAGAAAAAAAAAATATTCCTCTTATTTTTGTTTTTGTAGCCTAAAAACCTTTTGAAAATGAAGAAATAAAACTACAAACAAATATCACCTGGATAATATCTTAACTTAAGTTGGCTTTGAATTCCAATTAACCAAAAAATTGGAACAAAAAAAGAGGGAGACCAAAATTTAACAACTAAAATTTTGCTTATAAACAAAAAATTAACAAAGTTTCTTGGAGTTAGTTGAACTTGTGTTCGTTGCTTTTTAGATAAGAAAAAAAATGCTTCTTTATACTCTTCAAAAGACTAAATACTTCTTTAACAACATTTTAAAGAGTCCTATAAACTCTACAAAGTCCTTAAGGAAAAACTCCAAAATATCGACGATTGGTTGATATCTAGTATCTTTGGGACAGATGTGGAAAAAGATATACAAGAGTATCAGCCGTGCCGGCCTAAACTCATTTTGGATCTTAGCAAATGGGTGACAAACTTTTTGTTTACCAACCGCCCCCATGTACGAGAGGCACTAGCACACACAGGTAGCAGTTTGAGTGTATATACGGCAAATCTATACAGTCGTCCCTTATTGAGGAGCTGGAGCTTTCCAGCCTACGCTGCATTTGGAAAATGCAAGCAGGTTCTGTTGCAAGCAACAGCACCTAAGGATAACCCTTCACTGAACCAAAAATTTACCTAAATAAGGTTGAATGGGGTGTATAGTTGAAGAAAAGTAGGTTATTATACAGCCAACGAAAAAATTAATCAAGACTACGGTTGCTTTTCGTATATTTAGTAAATTAGTTATTGTGAAAAAATTTCTTCAAATTGATTAATGTGTTTCGTTATTTAACGGGATGTAAATATGAAGAAATTTTAGTAAATTTGAATAAAGAAATAAGTCAAATTTAATCATTATTTTAGTAATTTCTGATTCATTTTGAAGATTATTATTCAACTTAACTAATAAATTTAGTAAATTTTAGTGTATTTTTTATTTATATTGAAGAAATGTTATTCAATTTAAGTCTTTAGTTTAGTAAATTTTAATAATTCTATTATTTATATTGAAGAATTGTTCTTCAATTTAACTACTTCATTTTACTCAAATAGCAAACCCCAGTAGGAATTACTTTTATTATTCTTTATAGAAATTTAACACGAATTTTTGCAATAAATACATATAATAATTCTGTATGGGATTACAAAATATTACTTTATGTTCATTAACATATTTATATTGCCTTAAAAATCTGTTTAATTAAGCAATACAGTACATAGTAAAAAACGTGGGTTATATTATTTATAACCAGTAATAAAAAACGTCAACAATTTTCGCTGAAACACTTACAAAATTTTTTTATTGAAAAAATATGTATACATTAAATGTTCATGTATCGTATATGTACAAAAGTTTATACACCAAATGCATATGCAATATATAATCACTTGTTTAATAAAACAATGAATATTTTATTTAAATTTTATTTAAATCAACTAATCCTTATTTTGCTTATTTAAAATCTTGATTAATTGATTTATCATAGTTTTTAATAATTTATATTTTAAAAAACTAAATAATTTAATTTTATGTATTTTGTACAAGAAACCTAAAGTTACTTATTTCACAAAAAAAATAATTTACGGGTTTTCAGTAAATAAGAGATAACATTTTTTACAAAATAATGCTAATAAAGGCAATTTCGTGCAAATGTATATATGTAAATGTATAATTTAGAAATAAAACTTATATTTACACTTATAATTCAAATTTGTAATTTACGTACATATATATACGAGTATATAACTTAACATAAACACAAATTCGTTTGTTTTATTAAAATTAAAAATAAATTAAAAGGAATTTAAGCTAAGTTCACAATCAAAAAAACATTTTCACTTGGTGTTCATAATAGAGCAACAATTTCTTTTTTAACTACACACATTTTGCATCAAGAAACCGTATGCAAATTTTAACCACAACAATATTATGCATTTATTTTTATTTTTGTAAACATTTTGTTAAAATTTTCATTCAAAACTAAATAAAATTATTTTAAACGTCAGAAACAATTTCATACAAATTGTTGCTGAAGTTCTAGTTGACTCAACTTTAGTTACATTTTTAAAAAAATTTTAGTTACATTTTTGTTCTAAAAATGAAAGAAAAATATATGAAATACTTTGGGAAGAAAAAAGATAGAAGAAAAAACGAAATTGTTTTTTTGATTGTGAACGTAGCTTTAAACTGACAATTAACTGCCTGCTTATCGATTTCGAACGGTAACGTTCGCATAGAACTTTACATTTAAAACAAAAACATATTTTAAAATTTTGTAGTTGTTTTAAACGCTATTTTCTATGCGACCGTTATCTTTTGAAACAGGCAACAAATTGCCCAATAAAATTATTTCAAATTTGAAATAAGGGAATTTATTTGGGGACTGCTGTAGTCAGTATTTGTTGTTATATTATAAAAATGCTTCTGAATAAAGGACCAAACTAAAAAAGATTCTTTTGGATACTCTAAGTTAAATACGAAAAATATTTTGAAGCAAGTGTCTATAGCATTAAACGCAGAGTTCATGATATATTTTATGCCTTCATAATAAATTACAATTTCTTTTGGTTCTAAAATTGAACCCGATATTAATATTAGAGGTTGAATTTTACTTTAACTTTCAAATTTTTTTAATAACTCTTGCTCGCAATCAGCGACCGAGTTGCCATCAATAATAAAACTTCTTTGTGAATCTCTAATAGAAAAGCGTGTACATAATTTTTTCCCGTTGTCAACTTTAAAGACTTTTGTTGATGGAACCAAAATACTGTGAAGAAGTTGAAATATGCCAACGCAACGACCATCTAAAATGATTAAAATATTGAGATAATACAATTTTAAAATAAATAATGTACCTATAAGAAATAAAATAAAACCTACTTTCGCTTAAGCTTTCCATTTTCGACATAGTTTGAAATAAAACTTTGCTCAATGGGTCTTTGATACGATCTTCAAAGACGTAGTCGATTTTTGAACAAAAATTCTGAAAATTAACATGCAGGCTCTCTGCTTTTGGGTACAAATGTTTGAAATATATGTCAATCTACAAAAAAATACATATTAGTTTAAAAAAGTATAAGTCAAAATCTAAACGTACTAGCTTGAAACCCAATGGTTTTTTATACTGCGGCCATTTACTTATTATATCATTTGTACTTTTTAAAGTAAATATTTCATTCATACGATGGTTTTTGGTTGCAGCCCAACGGCTTTCAATTTCCGCCCACGAGCAGTTGTCCATTATAATTGCTTCGATGTCATGATCAATATTGTCTTCTGGAGGACCTATATGTACAAATATTTAATAAATATATAGGCGTCACAATGGACCAAAATGGTATTGGGCCATGTCACAGAGTGCAATTCCGTTCGGAATTAAAGAAAACATATTTGTTTATTGATAAAAAATTTATTTTGATAGTTTTTTGGTCTTTCAGATACAGAAAACTCCCATTCCGTTCATGAAAACAAAAATGTTTTTTTTTTCCGAAAACTTTTTTCGTCATTTTCTGAAGCACCAAATAATGGAATGAATTCCGTTTCCGAACGGAATTAAACTCTGTGACATGGCGGATTAAATAACTAAAAGTGTGTATTTCTACCTAGGCTTAAAACTCTTTTATTATTTGTAGTTTTATAGGAGTATGGCCTTTTTTGAAGAACACCATTATGTTTAAGCTTACGAACTGTATTGAAATATTTATCATACAATTTTCCTTGGGGTTTCCTTCCTGATTGTTTCAGGTAATAACATTCCTTAAAATAAAAATTTTGTTATTATATAATAATATAAAAAATATATATAAATTTGTTACCAAATATTCCGTTGGAAAATTTTTAATGAGGTCTTCTGCTATATTTTGGGCTAAATTATCGCAGTCTTTTTGAACGCTAGAATTATGTTGTTGTTGTAGAAGCTCGACATGTAATTTTGGTGCAGCTGAGTTGGCAAACCTTGGTCGAAGTTTTTTGGTCGAATCGCTCTGCTGCGTAGAAACGATTGTTATGGGAACTCTAGAATTACGGAGATTTGTATGCTTCCTTGTAATGTTGCTAAATAGTTGTGAGCATGATTCCTCACAACACTGGAAGGTTCTATTTGAGGAAAGCGAATGGTAAATCTTTAAGTGCACCGTTAAGGCTTCTATTGAACAAAACTTTTTTTCACATATAAAACACTTCATTCTCACAAACTTTGTTAAATTCTTACGTTTGTTATTTTATTTATTTTTTAATTTGTTTCACTTATTGTTTTTTTCACTTATTTAGAAGCGTGTTTTATTAAGTAATCACGGTTTTTAGTTTCTTTCTCCAAAACTTAAAAAAATTATTCAGTTCTACATGCCTTTTTATTCATATTTACTAAATCAAAAAAGGTAGTTTGAAGATTTTTCTTCAACTTTACTAAAGCAATTTAGTTAATTTACTAAATTTCTTCAATTATACTGGCATTTAGTCAATTTGAAGAAAGTCAATTAACCAGTTTAGTTAAATTTAACGAAATTTCTTCAATTTAACTGGCCTTTTTTGAATTATTTTTGCTATTAGTCAGTTTGAAGAATTTTCTTCATATTTGCTAAAACAAATTGCTTTTCTAAAACTTTAACGAAATTTTATTTAACTCAACTCCTTAATTGTTTATTATTATTCTTCTTCTTCATTACGTTAGAAAAAAATAAGAAACATATTCCAATAAACTAAAATTTTATTCAAATTTACTTCCATTAGGGGTGTAAAGTTAACTAATATTGTGCGTTTTTCGTTTACGATGCGTTACTACTACTTTTACTAAATTTTTGTTGTTCTAGTAGAATTTTTATTAATTTTTTAACAAAATTTTATTCAAATAAACTATTTTTACTAAAATATATTTTTTGCTAAAAAAATTATGTATATTTGAAGAAAATATGTCAATATGGATAAACCGTCAGTTGATTTGAAAAAAATTTTAGTTTATTTGACTATTTTTTTCGTTAAAGGTTTACTAAATTTTTTCGTTATTATTACCTGCGATATTTTTTTGAGTGTTCCTCAGGCCGAACTTTCCCATAAATGGAGAAAAATCCGCGGAATAAACCTTCCCGCGACTTTGGGTTTAAAACACAACCACCACGCGATCCTAGAAATATTCCGTAAGCGGATAGGTCTAACTTCCGCAAAAACAATCTCCCTGGAAGACAGAAAGGCGCCAAAAAAATATTCATCATGGGCTTCTAACCCCGTGGCACCAGATAAAACATGTGGTCTGCCGCCATCTCAACAGATCTTTCAATTTTGGATTTTGGCCGAATCCTGATTTCCTCCGGAGGATGTAGCACCTTGAGATGATCCCTACAACCTACGGGGGGATGAAATTAGCTACAGTTACGTTGTGAACATTATCGTCCCTGCGAAAAATGTGGACTTTTTATCCCACCTGCCAATAAACCACACCTATCTGTGTTTTTGTCTAGAATCTAGACTCAGAACTTGCCAAACGAATTGTTCGTCTCTATAACATATTTAAAGATAAAGATTTGTTGGCTCAACAATGGCTGACTGTAAGTCACTCATTCAGCACGAGTCTTCTAGACTTCCACAGTTGGGGTGGACTCCTGATTCCACCTCCTCCGTATACAGGACATTGTAACCTGGCTATGGTAAACAGAGGTCAAGCTCTCTACTGAGGCTTAACAAGGAACGGACAAGGACAGTGATTTTGGTAATAACTGGTAACTGGCCGAAAGGGACTTACGATAATGGGTCTGGAATTTAATGTCTACTGCCGAAGTTGTCATGACGAGAGGGAGGGCCAACTTTATTTAATTTTCTGTATCAACGCCCTGGAATTCAGGACATTAGGGAAACATACTTAGGAAGATCAGTGTTTGTCTGTTGGAATGATATATTTATCTAAGATAGAACTCCGTATACAGGACATTGTAACCTGGCTATGGTAAACAGAGGTCAAGCTCTCTACTGAGGCTTAACAAGGAACGGACAAGGACAGTGATTTTGGTAATAACTGGTAACTGGCCGAAAGGGACTTACGATAATGGGTCTGGAATTTAATGTCTACTGCCGAAGTTGTCATGACGAGAGGGAGGGCCAACTTTATTTAATTTTCTGTATCAACGCCCTGGAATTCAGGACATTAGGGAAACATACTTAGGAAGATCAGTGTTTGTCTGTTGGAATGATATATTTATCTAAGATAGAACTAAGGAATTTTGCAGTGACGCCTATTTGAGAAACTGCTCTGTAGGATGGACATGCGCACTGGATATCTCGATTTAACTCTATTTTAAGTAATTTATTTTAAAAAAATAGTATTGAGAAAAAAATTCCTCACAATTTCTATTAGAAATAAAGGTTTCTACAACATATACAGATTGACGCAAAAGTAACAATTAAGGTAAGTAATAGATTAACGTTGGCATTTATTCAAATTTCGATTATAGTTTCAAATGATGCCCATTCCACGCTTCGACCTAACGTGCTCTTTCCAGATCATTTGCCATAACTTTTCCTAGAATTCATGTCCCAGCGCCCTCACTTCAACTCTACTATACGCAGGAGCGCCATAGTTGGACAAACTGTGTGTTAAAACCATCGCTTCAAAAACTGCAGTCAAAGTAAAAAAAAACTGCCATATCTTCCACGTCTTCATTTGTCATTGTCTTAAAAAAACAAATGCTTTTACTTCTAATTAATGTAAATGTAAACAGTCAATGCCATTCCAACTTAAAAATCGAAAAGTTGTACACAAATTTTCGTTTTTTGTTCGACAGTTTTTTGTTTCGATTGCAGTTTTTTAAACCCTGGTCGGAACCACAATTTTAGATTGTTCTCTACCTCTCCTTAAACCATTTTCAAACATTGTTCGGTATCGAATGCCATTCACACTAACCGCAATGATCTTTTCTGAAGTTATTCTACTCTACATTGTACATCTGAGTGGTTGCATTTAATGTTAAATAATTATTCTTTAAATTTGGGCAATTTTGTTAATTCACGTCAGCTTTGGGTGGGGAAATTGGCATTATCGTTTATTATTCGATTCTGATCTTTGTGTCTGTATAATCGAATGCTGAATGTCAAAATAGAATTGAACAACTTTCGTTCTTTGTTCTGTTTTTATACCCACACCACAATCGTGGAGAGTATATTATGCATTTGTGCTGATGTGTGTAACGCCTTAAAATATTAGTCCTAAAAGTATACCTATTGACTAAGAATCACTTTCTGAGTCGAACTAACGATTTCCGTCCGGCTCAAAGTTTTACTTCTTTACTTTTTTAATATAAAGGAAAAAAAATCTGCCCGGCAAACTGGAGTTTAAATTTGGCCATGCAAATAAAAACACATTTACTGTACAAACATACTAGAAAGCAGGGCTATGGAGTCGTCAACAAACATTTCCAACTCCGACTCCAACCGCTGAAATTTTTTAAGTCCAACTCCAACTTCGACTCCAACTCTTACATTGATGCTTAATGTATATGAGACTGTTCCTTGTTTGATTTTAAACTCTTTTTAATGCAGTACCTTTAAACTGGTTAAATAGGTATTGCAAGAAAATTATTCTGTACAAATTTCGAATCGATATTTTAAATATTGCATCGAAAATTTCGAAGTATTTTTGTTTTAGAGTCGGATTTGCGAGTCTTTGTGAGTAATTCGACTCCGAGTCCGATACAAAAACTTTAACTGCGACTTCACAGCCCTGCTAAAAAGTCATTTTGAATTTTCTCTTTTCGCTGCCTGAAAGCTCCTTTAGAACCCTACTCCGATTACAATCATACAAAACGCTCGCATTATTTCTTACTTTTCCTCTGAGACTTTTGCTGAATACTAAGAAATAGAAAGTGAAAGAAAAAAAAACCTTTTTCAGCTAGAACTTTTTTTAATGAGCAGATTATACGGACTCTTGTTTATTTTACCAAATAAATAATACTACCACCACTTTCCACTTTCTTTAATTTATTAAAATATCTCCCCCAAATCTTAATCATTCTAATTTGCGTGTTAATCTCCATTTATCTCATTTCCTATTTTCGAAGCCATTAAGGAGGAGTTTTATTATTAACAATCAACTATTGTTTTTTTTTTTATTATTTATAAACTTACTTTACAATGCCTTTATAAACCAACCTGCGGACTTAATACAATGTTATAGTCGTCATAAATGGCCAATAACTAAAGAACACAATCACAGAAAATTCATTTTACAACTCGAACTCATCATAATCACTCACTAATGTATTGTGTGGCAACAATTCTGTTTTGTGGCCTCATAATAAAGTAACAAAATTTCATTTCTTTATAACGAACGAGACTTAAATGCAATTCAAGGAATTGTGAACATTAAACATTTGCACAAACAAGCAAAAAACTTGAAATATAATTTGAAGTAGAGATGTTGGCAACGCGATAATTTAGGCATTAGTTGCAACACCATTCGGTTTCTACACAGCATATGAGAAATGTTTACAAAAAAAAAAAGTTAATTTACTCAAAACTACTTTTTTATGTTCTTTTGCAACAAAAGGCTGCCA
Source organism: Pollenia angustigena (assembly GCA_930367215.1). Lineage (NCBI taxonomy): Eukaryota > Metazoa > Arthropoda > Insecta > Diptera > Polleniidae > Pollenia > Pollenia angustigena. The sequence continues at coordinate 207,950,675 of OV884060.1, forward strand.
CAAAGTATGAGATTAATTTTTTGTTCTTATAAAGTGGTTTCGAACACGCCATTTAAACATCGTTATTTTTTAAGTAAAGTTTAAGAAGAAAGAAATTAAGTAAATTTTTTTTTATCTAAAGGATAATGAAAACAACATTAGATTTTGTATGGACCCGGAAGGCTAGTTGGTAGTAAGCCGACCTATCAGTGCGAGGGTTTCAGCTTTCATTCCTGCCAAGGACTCTAATCTTTTGACCTTAAACGGGCTAAAGTTCTTTGTTACTCGGTAAATTAAGTTAAATAGAAATTATTTATTAAACAGAAAACCATAATTATTCGGTTAACTTAAAAATACATGGGGGGGCTAATTCTGGCAGTCGTCATCGAATACTTTTTCGATTGGGAAGCAGTTTTGTTGCTAATTCTTTCAGTCGATTCTGAACGCATCGAAACTATTTTTCAGTGTTGTGAAACCTAAAATAAATGCTTTTCATTACTGAAAAAATAATTTCGTTTCTTTCAGTATCGACTGACTGAAAGAATGAAAAATACATTTTCTCAAATCCAAATAGTATTTGATCCCGATTGCCAAAATTTACCCCCCAGCAGTTTCGACTAATTTTGAGCGAACATATTTTAAAAATCTTGGACAAATTTAAAAGATTTTGTTTTAAAAGATGTTGTTATTCGTTCTTAAGTCCCAATTTTTATTCTTGATAAAAACACTGAAATTTATACAAATATGAATTAATGTATGGAATCGCGTCAAAAAAAAACTGCGTATTTTTTATATCCCAGAAAGAATCGTGTCAATTTGGGATAGGTTCCGGGATCCAAAGTGAAAAGAATTCCAGCGAGAGCGTTCTGTATCGATCGAAAAAATCATGGTCGGACGGGACAGGGTCTGGACTATAAAGCGGGTAAGAAAAAACTTCAATTTCAACAATTTCTAGGTACACGCAGAAAAAAAACATGGTTGGAGGTAACCACAATCTTAGAGCAACATACTATTGTTGAATTTTAACCATCTGTATATGGATAATTCCAAAGTGTCGAACGTGACAGTCGTACGCATCAAAAATGCAATAACATTTTAAGCAAAAAATATTTTTACGTTCTATTAACCCGTAAATTATAGCACTAAGGAAGCACTGTTATCTATGCTAAAGTTTATGGAGGGCGCGATTCTAGGTCAAAGATAATGGCAAAAGAAGTAGCGGTTCGAACGTGAAAAAAACAGAAGTAGTTTTTGTGGCCATGTACAAAAAGGCATAATTCAGCGAAACCTGGCCCAATTTTTTAGTAAAACAACTTTGGGAATTTTACGTAGCAATGTAACATTAAAATGTCTTGGTTTGATTCCAAAATCTTCTGTATTTTCTTTTTTTTAAGCCAAAATCTGGGTCGATACGTGACATTTCGAACGTGAAATTTTTTCCATAATAATAAAACTGAATAATGATCAAAATAAAATAAAAATTTACCGTTAATCCGACGAACATATTTCTCTTTGAACTCTTCCTTAGACTACAGACCATGTAAGAAAATTTTTTTGGAATAATTTTTATCAAATATCACCTCTCTTAAAGAAGATAAATATTAAAGAAAACATACGATAAAACATTCTCACAAATAAGAAATTACGTTGCACAACTTTGCAGTCTGATTGTTCATCTAAGTGAACAAATTTATGGGTGAATTTATAAAATTAGTAAAATCTGAACATTTCTCTATAACAATATCGTAAAATAATCAGCTTTTAATAACTTTTAAATTTTCGGTCACGGTCACGGTTACCTTTTGACGGAAATGCCCATATTTGCATATTTAACCACAATATGGTTAACATTGACAATAATTTGTCGAAAATCAACCATAATATGGTCAAATTTAACCATAACTTGACCGAAATCTACCATAACAGGGTCAAAATGAAACATCATTTGGTGAAATTGATCCATAATCCGCGAAAATAACGTAAGCGACTTCATTTTCAATTTCGGTTTTTTTTAATAAATGAGTTTATATGCAACCCTTGCATCATCTCCTAAAATGTCATGAACACATAAGGAGGTACCGTTACGATTTTATAGCAAGAACAATTTAATTGTGAGCGACAAATTTCATACAAAATTTATATAAAATAAAATTAAAAAAACTCTGTCCTGTAAAATTTGATTTTTGGCGCTTACGTTTTTTCGCGGTTAGAGGTTGATATTATCAATATTTTCCATAATTTAGTAAAAAGTTACCATTATATGGTTATTTATTTCAGCCATTTTTTCAATTTGCTTATAAAAGGTACCCGTACACGACATGTTTTTTTTCAACTGACTTCTCAAATTTCCCACTGCAAAATGTAATACATCTTCAGCTCGTTATTGGCTTGACCCACCAACCATTTAACAAAAAAATTTAATTAAGTAACCGATACTTTTTTATTTATTCCTTCTGAATACAAAACCTTTCACGAATTTTTTTATGGTTTCTGAGAAATTAAACCTTAATTTTGTTCCACATAAACTATTTTAACCACCCAATAAAAAATGGAGCTTCCAACGAAGCAGGTTTGTAAGGGAGAAACATAAGGGTTTCGCTTACCATTGCGCTTACGGAAGACATGCATTTTATATGGTGAGTTCCCACTTTGAAGCAATACAATTTTGATACATAAAGCGCATTATTCAGCGCACATAAACATTGTTGGATGTAACGATCATATTTACACACTGAATGTTTTGATACAGTTATTTTTTAGTATTCTCCCTTACAAACCTGCTTCGTAGTAAGGAAATGCCGTAGCACTTGAAATGTTATTTTTTTTTTTATAAAAGTTGTTGAGAGTTCTTTCACTTACTTTACTGCATTTCTGTATGTCTTATTGCGTAGTGCATAATTGTGCGCTTATTTTTTTAAATGTACCTTTAGTGCTTCGCAAAATGATAATATTTTTTACTGGGCAGGTTTAAAAAACTGCAATCGAAACCAAAAACTGTCAAACAAAAAACGAAATTTTGTGTGAAAATTTTCGATTTTTGAGTTGGTTTGACAGCGAATGTTCACATTTAATGAATCAGAAGTAAATGCAACGATTTTTTTTTATTTGTTGGCCAATGACAAATAAAGAAGTGGTGCTTCGTTATTTTCTGAAGCACCAAAATACGGAATGAATTCCGTTTCTGAACGGAATTGTTCTATGTGACATGGGTGATTAAGTATTGTTTTGCTCTAAGATTGCAGCAAGCTCCTCATACAAAAACGTTTAAAACAAATTTCACTCCTGCTTTGCTTCGTTGGCGTAAGAAAATAAGTAGTTAAAGCCAAAATTAAATGACAACAACTCAATACATAGTAGTAAGTATACGCATGCAGTGGCGTATGCGGCACAAGACAATAATTTTCACTTTCAATAAAATGCAATTTACTTCTTCCTTTACTCATAAAAGTCCACAAAATTTAACATTATTCTTGAAATCATATGCCGAAAGCAGTAATAAAAATACAAAATAATTCTATCGGGTAAATTTTTAGGAAACTTCTTGTAAGCCTGCATTATCGATTTTCTCCACTACGACTTCTTGGCATATGCGCCAAGCCAATAATCAGCTGACGACCTGTCTTGTGTTGTAGGGACTATGTTGGAAACAAATAGTATTTACGTTTGTGAGGGAATATTATAAACCTTCTGTAAAACAGCATTTATCCCATATCAAATATTTATGGGTCGATAACAGATGGCAACTGAACTGAACTTGTGTTGCCAGCAGTGAAATCAGGCAGCTCCGCTCACGTTTAAATATAAAATAAATAAAAAATTTTTATATTTTAATATGAGCGGTGTTGTCTGATTTCACTGCTGGCAACTCCACTTCTTTTGTGTTGCCATCCGTAACCGACCCATTAAAGAGACCAAATAACAATTGGTTTAAAATGCAAAATGATGGCAATCAATTTTAAATCAAAAATCTCGTTTTGGTCTTAAAAACATTAGAAAAAAATCATATTTCTTTACAAAATATTAAAACAAAATGACTTTCTTTTAAATTTCATAAATCAAAATAAACAAATCATTATCCTTTACTAAGACTATAATCAAGGAACTGTTTTAAAAAAAAATCCTTTGATAAAATATCAAACTATTTTTTATTGTTACAAAACCCTGGCAGGATAACAAAAAAAAAACAAATACTTTTCTTTTTGTAACAAATAAAATTAATGATCACTAAAAATGTCAATCTTAAGCCAAAGATAAAAAGACTGAAGCCGCAAAGAAGAAAAAGGACTCAAAGCCACCAATCAAAACAAACACAGTTGGCCAAGAAAACCAAAACAGGCCTAAACGGCCAACATCAAAGTATGACAATATTTTGTCAACTCACAAATTGCCTTTTTGCCACTCAATAGACCAGAAAACAAAAACAAGATCACCCAAATATTTATTGTGAGAAGGCATCAATAACAATAAGAAAAGAAAAAAAGGATACAGAAAAAGAGAGTTAAAAAAATGTCATTGAGGCTTAAAACATTATCCTTAGAGAAATTTTTATTACTCTTAAACACACACACACACGAAACCCTTTTTGCTCTAGCCAGGATATTTATGACATTTTATTTGTTTACTGGGTTCTTTTTTTTGTATTTGCTGGTTTTGTTTTTGTCACTTACACAATGTTTTGTCATAAATTTCATTTAAATCCTTATTTATGAGAGAATGTCATCTTTTTGTCTTCTCCCATAAGCTGAGATTAAGTAGGCCAGTTTTACAAACGAATTCACCGACGCCTGTGGCTCTCTATTTCATCTACTCATTTACAAAACTTCTGCTCTCTGTCGGCTTTTTGACTTCTTTTTTTCACTAGATATTTAGCGTGAGAACATTTGGAATTTCCTTGAATTTGAAAAAAAAATTAATTTTCAGTTTTATTTCCATTTCAAGGTTTCAAAACAATTTCGTGACTTTTGTGCGGAAAATCTACTTAAGAGACCACCCGCATTTGTATTTCGTTCTCAAATAAAGAGAAGAAGAAAAGGATTAAACATTTAAATTTTATTTGTGCGATTTTACACAAAACCCAAGTCGTTCGTTCCGTTGGGGAAGATGAAAAAAGTATTTATGGTTTTATTAGTTTATTGTCTTCTAATTGTGTTTTGAGCGATTGTTGGTTGGTGGCTTGTTGATTTGGCATAATTGTGCCCTGATGAAGCTGGAAATTTGCTGATGATAGAGATAATAAAATTTTAAAAGGTTTTTAAATCCTTTTACAAGCTACTTAATGCTTTTTAAGGTTTTATGAATTTTTCTATACACATTGGGGAGTTAGATAATGAAATTCCTTTTAGAAGGGGAGTCACACAATAAAAATAATTTTAAAGGGGTGTTAAAATAGTGATCAAAATTTGAACAAAACTAAAGCACAGTAATATACAAAATTTTTCGTAAAATCAACACAAATTTCATCAAAACGATAATATAACGATGTAAAATTTGTGTTAATCCGCAGCAAAGAACACTTTTTTATATATAGACCCATTTAGAAAATATTAAAATATTAAAAAAACGTGTTTTCTAAAAAACCCCTTTTAAAAAGGTACTTTTTGAAAACCCGCTTTTTCAAATTAAAATCTTTATAAAAAAAAGTAAATTTTTAAAAGGAATTATTAAAAACTTTTTTGAAAAAACAAATTTTTTTTAATAAAACACTTTTAAAAAGTATCATTTGAATAAAACTATTTTTTAAATAACATACAAACTTCAATGAAAGTATATTTTTAAGAAAATCTCAATACAAAAAGGTACAGTTTTAAAAAAAGGACCATCTTAAAAAAGTACCTTCTTAAAAAAGTGGCCGTATAAAAAAGTACCTTCTTAAAAAGTTATAATATTTTTTTAATTATCTTTTTAAATAAATCCCTTTTTAAATATCTTTTTTATTTTACTGCTTAACAAATAATTTGCAATTTGACAGTATTCTAATTAATATATACATATATTTGTATAAAGGTGTCATATTTGCTGATATTTCGAACTGATTTAAAGATAATTGGGCCCAAAAATTATAAGTTGCAAAGATTCTTCAACGTCACTACTTATTAATCGCCTTTAATTAGTCCACAAGCTTTACTTAAATATACGCAAAGTAAAACTTGACTCTGTTCCAAGTAGTTTTTAAGAGACTGCAAATAATACTTTACCAAAATATTCTGCCAAAAATGAATCATTTGGTGAAATATTAGCCTGTTGTGATGTCGAGGACTAAATGCCCGTTAAGGCACTTAAAACTCTGAAGTAGTTCTAGCATGCATATCTTCATGCTTTAAACTACAACATACTGATATGGGAAAATTCGTTAGTTTTATTTATTAAAACACCAAGAACTTAAAACAAAATTGAAGGAATCAAACAATGTCATGGAAGGCGATCGACGAATTGACAAATATTGCATACAAAAAGCATGTTCATATTACTATTCGTTTCTATTATGCTAAAACAAAATTTAAAATACATATATAATCATGGCTAAGAGGTTGGTTTGGTTTGCAACTTTTCAATAATATGGTTGAAGTCTACAGATTCATATAGACATGCTTAACCACCAACAAATTAAAACTCATTTAAAAAAAAAATTTTGGAGAATATCTCAAATAATAAATTTATTAAATTCCTTTCATTTTTAAAACCAACATTTTTAAAAAATTCTTTGTCTACACCTATTAAATATTAAAAGTCCTACACGTAACCACTAGTTTTCTTAAGAAATTGTTTGCTTTTGCAAAACGTTTGGCTAGAGCAAACATTTTTTAACAGTTTCTTAATAACATTATACAAATATGATCTTAAGAATAAAGTTTAGTAAATATATAGAAATTATAAAAATATAAAGCTTAAGTTTGATCAATTTACTGGTCACGCTTTTTTTTGGATTCAATCGTCCAATATTTGTTAGGTCTGAACATAGCTGTTCGGTCAATCTAATGCCTTTGACGAATTTTAAATAGTAGATGACAGCGTCTACACTTAAGATGACTGCATTGAAATATTAAATTCAAGCACAGTTGTAGAGATTAGTCAGTCTGAAGACAAGATAACATGTTAATATAATATAAATATAACTAATGGCCAATTTTCAGGACTGATATTAAAACACATTTATTTTTAAAATCATTTTAAAAACAAAATTCTCTTCTTCACTAAAAACTTAAGTGAAACTTAAGTCACCGATGTGGTACAATTAATTTCAACTTAAGTTTCCATTGATATATTTTTGCAAGGTGGCCTCAATATCACAACAATACAACAACAACAGGCAAAGCATTAACAGTCAGCTGTTTTTTCAGACCACCTTGTAAATAAATACACTTTTTTATATTTTTTTTTTTGTATTTAGTAGTGCTACCATACTTTTATCTTAATTAAACAAGACTTTTCAAATAAAACTCAAAAAACTAATCTGTTTTAAATACGATTTAAGTTTGTTATGATAATGAACTTAATATTGATTTAAATACTATCCTGAAAATTGGGCATTATTGTTTTAATTCTTAAGATGCAGCATTGAAACAAATTACCCGTTTGAAGAATTTGGACAGAGACGACTTGCATTTCAACCCATTACACAGTACAACAGCCAATCTGGGGGGTGAGAAATTCCAAGTCAGGGTGATCGTACTAGGTCAGTATAGTAAAACCCTCAAAGGGTTCGGCGTTCGTATGTGTCAGTTTTTTTTTTATGACATTTTAAATTTTTTCCTTATCTTGATGTTTTTTGTTTAGTTGTAACATTTTGGCAAAAACGTAGTTTAACATAACTCGAGAACCACTTGTCCGATTTTGATGAAACAAATTTAGAAAAATTAAGAATTACAATTTCTCTAATCTTTTTCTATACCGTTTTCCTATATGTGCAACACTTTCGAAGTTAAAAATGAATGTATGAAGGGAAAAAAGTATTTTTTGCCTAAAAATTTAAAAATTTTTTTTTTTTAAATTCATAAAAAATCCAAAATGGAAAAAAGTGCCAAAACTAATTACTTTCGCGTAAAGTCACATAACTCATGAACAAAAAAAGGCATTGATCATGAAAATCGATGCACGCGTTTCTCATTTATTCACAATTAGGTAAATGTATGAATTTCAAAAATTTGCTCCAGATATGCACAACATTATTTGGAGAAAACATTGACACTCACAAGCCGAACTCTCTCATATTTTTCTACTGTACTAAAAGAGAAATATTGATGTGGCAACACTGGTTCTGTAATGTTCACATAAAACATGCATTGTCATTATACTTCTTCTCTTTCTCACACTGGTTCTGTGATTTTTGTCATTCAACAAGTGCCGACGAACGCGAACAGTAAAAGTGATTTTTCTCCAGTTTTTTAAAAGTGAACAAAAGAGAACAGAATATGGAACTGTGCAAGGCAGATATAAATAGCTTTTGCTACTGCTGTGGTCAATATGTCTCAACACATAAAAAAAGAGGAAATTTCAGTACTGATTTTGTTCAAACATACGAGATGTACTTCCACCAAAATGTTATAGTGAACGAAAATTGGGTACCAAATATAGTGTGTAAAAGCTGCTACAACCGTCTAATGGATTGGAAAAATAGAAGACGTGAAAGTATGCCATTCGGTATCCCAATGACTTGGACTAATCCTGGCGAAGGTCACAATCCATTGAATTGCTATGCATGTGCGAATAAAGGAGCCGCAAAAAGGATAAGAAAATCGTATAATTACGTTGGTGTTGCAAGTGCCGCAACACCATTGCCTCATTCGGACCACATTCCTGTGCCAAAAGCTTCTAGCCCAGATATTTTCTCTTCTACGACTGCTCCGACATATCATGCACGTGATGATCCCCCACATGAGCCATCAGTATCCAATGAGCCAATTTTAATAAATCAAAATAAGCTTGATTCAATTGTTGCCAAGTTGGAATTAACACAGCATAAGTCGGAAGAGCTGGCTTCCATTTTGATAAATGACACTTTTTTGAATAAAAACAAATATCAATATTCTTGTCAAAATGGGATACCTTCACTTAATTGTAAATAAAAGCAGAACTCGTTAATCGATTTCTATGATCTATGTCGCATTTTGTTTATAGGTTATGTGACTTTACATGAAATTAATAACACTTGATCCTTTTTTCCTTTTTGGATTTTTTATGAATTAAAAAAAAAAAAATTTTAATTTTTATGCAAAAAAATATTTTTTTTTTCTCCACAAATTTATTTTTACCGGCAAAACTGTTGATTATAAAGAAAAACGTTATATGAACGGATTAAAGAAATTGTAATTCTTAATTTTTTTGAGTTTGTTTTAGAAAAATCGGACAAGTGGTTCTCGAGTTATGTTAAACAAAAAAACATCAAGATAAGGAAAAAATTTAAAATGTCATAAAAAACTGACACATACGAACGCCAAACCGTTTGAGGGTTTTACTATACTGACCTAGTACCATCACCCTGACTTGGAATTTCTCACCCCCCAGACAATAATCCCAAAAATGTTCCATAGTGTTATCGGACAATAAAAAAACCCAAAAAATACCTTTTAAAAATCACCTTTTACAAAATTGTACCTTTTTTAACATAAGTGCTTTTTTAGAAAAGGTACCTCTTTAAAATTATGTATGTCTTTTCAAAAGTACCTTGTGAGAAACTAACGTTTGAAAAAAATGACTTTTTGAAAAGCAAAAACGAAAAAAGTACCTTTAAAAAAAATTAAAAAAACACTTTTTAAAATTTGTACCTATTTGAAAAAAGTTCATTTGAAAATATTTTAAAATAAAGACCTTTTTTTAATGAAGAGCATTTTAAAAAAACTAACTGCGTCAAAGTGTAAAAAACTTTTTTTTAAAGTAATTTATTAAAAGTACCTTTTTTAAAACTAGTACATTTAAGAATATATTGCCCTTTAAAAATGTAAACCTTCTTAAAAAGAACAAATTTGTACAAAAATTCCCTCAAACCAAAAAACTTTGAAATACAAGTCTATTTTTTTAACTACCTTTTTAGTAAAAGTACCTTTTTAAAATCCCTTTTTCATATAACCTACAAATAATAAAACCAATGAAAAAAGAAATTCCTTAACTTTGTTGCGGAACAAAAATCGAAATATTGTTTCATACAAAAAAGTCGAAAAACATGAGTCGTAAATCATTTTCTTTCAAACTACTATTCGTTATTTTGTTAAAATTGTATTTTAGCCCCAAAAGACAACTCAAAAAAAAAATAAGAACAATTGCATGTCAATAAAATAAAACAAAGATAACAAAAAAAATTTTTTTTTCTTCATTTTCCTTGATACAATAAAAAGCGTTTAACAATAAAAAAAACAACCTTTTTAAAAAGACAAAAACTTAAATATTGTGAACAAATAAAAATCTTGAAAAAAATATTTATAAGAAAAACACAAAATGGTATTTATTTTGCGGATCCAAAGAAGTCAACAACAAAAACAATAAAAAAAATCTATAATAAAATTAACACAAACATAAACATTTATTATAACAATATTTTGTTGTGCCAATATATTTATGTCTATTAGTGTACAATGCCATTTATATCTCAACAAAACTAAGACACATGCATATGGATAGTACTTATATGTATCTGATACGCTACACACGGGGTACTACTACCTGCAAAGGAGTTGAAGAAAAAACTTTTGTTAAATACCTAAATTTACTTTTGATTAAAAAAAAGATCATATTTTGAAAAAAAAAGGTTTTGTCGGGAATTAGATTTTGTTAATTCCCTTTTTTTCGAAAAGGTTAATTAAAAGAAAAGTTTTCAAAGCTGTACTTTTTAAGGAAAAGCTACAAAACAGTTTCTTCTTATATGGCTAATTCCAAAGTGTTGAACGTGACAGTCGTACGCATCAAAAATGCAATAACATTTTTAGCAAAAAATATTTGTACGTTTTCTTAACCCTTAAATTAAAGCACTAAGAAAGCGCTGTTATCTATGCTAAAGTTTATGGAGGGCGCGATTCTAGGTGAAAGATAATGGCAGAAGAAGTAGCGGTTCGAACGTCAAAAAAACAGAAGTAGTTTTTGTGGCCATGTATAAAAAGGCGTAATTCAGCGAAACCTGGCACAATTTTTTAGTCAAACTACTTTCAGAGTTTTACGTAGCAATGTAACATTAAATGTCTTGGTTTGATTCCATCATTCTTCTGTATTTTCTTTTTTTAAGCCAAAATCTGGTTCGATACGTGACATTTCGAACGTGAAATTTTTCCGTAATAATTTAACTGGATATTGATCAAAATAAAATAAAAATTTACTGTTAATCCGAATAACATGTTTTTTTTTGAACTCTTCCTTAGATTCCAGACCATGTAAGAAATTTTTTTTGAAATAATTTTGATCAAACATCACCTCTTTTAAGAAAGATAAATATTAAAGAAAACATACAACAAAACATTCTCACATATAAGAATTTACGTTTGCACAACTTTGCAGTCTGATTGATCATCTAAGTGAACAAATTTATGAGTAAATTTTTAAAATTAGTAAAATTTAAATATTTCAATAATTAGTATTGTGGTAATTTTGTTGAACTATTTATGGTTTTTAATCCAAATTTTCAATATTTTTAATCAGGCTTAAGTTCAGCAAATTTAATTTTCATTAAATTATTTTTATGAAGAAAGTTAATTAAAATTAATTAAAATTGTTATTGATAATCATTCATTCTTGACTGACCTGAGATTGGAACCCAGGCGGCTGGTTACCCTGACATGTTTCGATCGCTACCACTCGATCTCCTCAGAGGGATTTGCCGCCTTATACTCGAAGCCATCGACGACTGCTGACGTCAATAGTCAAACATCAATCCTTAAACCAAATTGTTTTTTAACCTTTGGTAGATCAAAATTTGCTTTTAATAACTTTAAAATTTTCGGTCACGGTGGATCTTTTGACGGAAATGCCCATATACAACTATTTTATCCGAATATAATCTTCTCCTTAAAAAACAATATATTGTTGTCGTAAGCAAATAATTGTTATTTTTATTTAATATCAACAATATTATAGTTACTGTAAACATATCAATGTTTATCGCAATTATAAATTTGAGTATTGTTAGCCGAAAAATAATTATTTTTCTTACAGCTAAATTATGATAACTTTCAAAACATATTATATTACTCACAACCATATCATGATATCAAATAGCCATAACATGATAACTTTCTATACATTTATCAAGTTATGTTTTTTCTCCAATAATATTATGTTAGCGCCATTTGTAAAACAATTTTGAATCAGTTGTGTCGTTTATTTTATACGCGAGCGGTTAAACAATTTAAAGATAAATTCCCATAAATAAAAAAATTAGTTTAAAGAAATAAAAAAATTTAAAATATTAGCGGAGTTGATTCAATATTAGTGATTTAATAGTGCAAATGCAAAATATCATAGTTTTTTTTTTTTGTAAAATCCAACAACAAAAAACACAGAGATTTAGTTATATTTTATAAAAGTGTTACGATATTTGTGTGGTTTGAATGGGCAACCACGTATGTATGTCTTAAAATAAATTTTTCTGGAGAGCCGAAACACCATTCTAGATCAAACTATGGGCTAGGTATTGCTCTTTTAAAACTTTGTCAATACGTTAAAAAATCGGACTTGATCCATATTTTTTCAAAAATTTTTAGAAACATGTAAAGAGCGTTGAAAATTAGGCAATGTGGCATCAACATCTCAAAATCGGAAAAATGGCGGTTAGGAATGGGAAAAAATATCGATATATCAAACTATCGATATTTTTAAAAAATAATCGATATAAATCGCCGATATTTAAAATACCGATATATCGATGTATCGATATTGAAATACGACTATCGAATTCGATCATTTTTAAAGTCAGTTTTCATTTAAAACTCAAAATTTTAGCCGTTTTTCAAACAATATGTATTTAAAAATTGGCATCACTGCAGGCATCATATGTTTTTTTTAAACAAATACGAAAATCTATAACTCCCCGTCTACAACTGACATGATTTGCTGTTATAACATGGTTATAAAAGCGTTGTTAAAACATTTGCATTAACAACCGTGTTATAACATGAGAAAACCTCTTACATAATGAGTCTATACTTAACACTAACATCATTTTAGTGTTAATATTAAGCATTTCATGTCAGTTGTAGACTGCATGTTTTAGAAGAAGAATTAAGAAAGAAGCGGGTTTTTCACCTTGCAGATTTCTAATTAAAACAGTAAAGTCAAACGAACTTGAAAAGATTTATTTAATGCGGTTTTGCGGTCACGGTGGATCTTTTGACGGAAATGCCCATATACAACTATTTTATCCGAATATAATCTTCTCCTTAAAAACCCCAAAATCTGAAAATACCTGGTTTTAAGAACTTTTGCAAAAAGGGATTTATTAGAAATATTTCTTTGAAATGTGCTGTTTTATGGAACTTTTGCAAAAAGGCATTTATTTAAAAGGGCTAATTAAAATAAATTATCGTCGTAAGAAAAAAAGCTCATTTTTATGAACATTTATTTACAAATAGTGTGTGCTTTTTATAAAAAATAATTTCTTAAAAAGCTATTTTGTAAAAGAAACATTTTTTTTCATAAATACTTTTTTCAGTAAAAACATTCTTTTAAGAAAGTATATAATCTAAGCCACTGACCCTAGAAACTTGAAATTTAGACTAGCGATTGGTCACTCCCCAAATCGATCCACTAAGACAGGATTTTTCTATATATATATTTCCTTTTATTTATATAAATGAATTGGTATTGTACATATCGCTTAATTATATAAAAGTTCATTTTGAACATAGGGCGTCCAGGGGAAGCGTAGCTAAGGTGCTACGGGACGCCTCCGCATGTTGCGGATAGCGGAGAACCCCACCATGTAGTAGGTTGGGTAACTGCGAATTAAATAAGCAGTGGCGGACAACTCAGCGGATTGTAGAAGAGGGTCTCAGATGGACACGCCTGGCAACGTGTGACTTTAAGTTCTGAGTGCCGTAGAGGCTCGAATCGTCATGGCGAAATGTTGGCGCCATTCAATAACCAATGCCAATTCCAGGTCCCTCGCCTTCAAGCAGGTTGGGCTGCGGGTTAATATTCCACCCGGAAAAAACTTTTATTACTGCAACGTCCAGAAACTAAAAGAGATGCAAAATAAATGTAATACTTTTCGTTGTTCTTTAGAAAAATAAGCGGACAGGTGTCTGGTACTTTTTGAAATTCTGCCCTATTAGGGAGTAAACGGGTAAAATCTGAATTTTAGTACTTTTTGGCCACCATCTATCTTTTGAACCAATAAACATAGAAACAAAGTTAATACCACATTCGAAACTTATCAAAAAAATACGTATACAAATTTGGTACTTTTTCGAAATTCGAACTATTTTTGGTGCTATTTTTACAAAACATTTTCCTCCATTCATTAACATATTCGAATTCGTAAATTATGGGCTGCCACTACAATACTGCAATTTTTGATACTTTAATGGGGGAAAATAATAGTACCCAAAAAAGGAAATACGGAAAATTTGATATTTTTCTTTAGCTTTTTGGTTCTACTAAAGTAGCGGGTTAAAAGCTTGAATTTAAACATAGAAAAATAAACTTTGGCATAAAAATATGTCCACGAATAAAAAGGAGACGCTAACGAAGTAGCGGGTATATGATAGTATAATATACAGGGAAACCATAAATATGCAATTGCATGTTTTTCCTTGTGCGACCAATGAAGGCACAAACAATATATTCATCCGTTTTAGAGCCTTTCATGAGTTTTGGCATCGATTTGTTAGTGCATATTTTTGCATATGTTACCGTTTTCTGCATTTTTGTGCATAATTTAGTAAAACGAGGATTTTTGCAGCATATTTTAAGGTTATACAGCATATTTTGCCTTTTTAAGGCATATGTTGATACGTGATACATTTTTTTAGAGCTTTCGCAGAAAATAAATTTTTTTTTGGAAATTCTGTTGCTTCAATTTCGCCATCTACATTTAATTTTTACTCTCAAATTGTAAGACAAAGTACTTCCATCCGTCCGTTTGGCTGGTTGTCTGCCCACATTAACCTTCCCAATAAAATTTTTTATCATTTTGCGAAGCACTAAAGGTACATTTAAAAAAATAAGCGCACAAATATGCGCTACGCAATAAGATATACAGAAATGCAGTAAATTAAGTGAAAGAACTCTCAACAACTTTTATTAAAAAAAATAACATTTCAAGTGCTACGGCGTTTCCTTACCACGAAGCAGGTTTGTAAGGGAGAATACTAAAAAACAACTGTATCAAAACATTCAGTGTGTAAAGCTGATCGTTACATCCAATAACTTTTATGTGCGCTGAATAATGCGCTTTATGTGTCAAAAATGTATTGCTTCAAAGTGGGAACTCGCCATATAAAATTCATGTCTTCCGTAAGCGCAATGGTAAGCGAAACTTTTATGTTTCTCCCTTACAAACCTGCTTCGTTGGAAGCTTCATTTTTTATTGGGTTGTGCGCAAAGTACAAGTTCCAATTTTTTCAGATAATTTGATCAAATATGGACGAGGTCTGTGTAAATGGTAAGCATCGGTCTATAGTTTCTCATATTCCTCATAAAAACTTCTTTCCAAATAAGCCTCTTTGTGTCAGTAAGCCATCTAGTTATGATGGTATTTAAATTAAATTCGCGCCAAAAATATTTAACTGCAAATTAAATTATTTTCTAATCGCTTCACATTTGCCCATAGCTCCCATCCTTAAATATCTTTAACTTCCTTTAAATGGTAACATTTTTTAACAATTTAGCGGCCGTACCTACAATACCTTTAAGACAAAAACCCATATGGATGTTAATATCTAGATAATATTCGGCGCAAACATCTCTTATATGAATTTTAACCTAATATGGGCTTAAGCGATTATATTTTTAGGTTGTTTTTTTATTTAATTTTGTTATTAATTTGTTAAACGCATTTTGTTTTCAAGTTTGCAATTTTTGATTTTTTAGGGCATATTTTTAACATTTTTCAGGGCATATTTACCAGTTTTTACTGCATATTTAATGCCCATAAAACGTGGTTTTTATAGCATATTTCTGGTTTCCCTGATAATATTATATATCAAGCCTGTTTTTAAACATTAATTATTTTACTATTATTATTAGTCATTTTGTTCCTCTAAGGATCAACGAGCCTCCCGGTATCGGGTGTGGATTGGTAAATGCACAAGAAAGAGATTGTTCAAGTGTGCTGGTCACTCCACAACTTAAGCAAGCACAGTTGAGCCCTATCGGGCGCGTCCCCAGTTTGCGTATAGTGGAATATCCCGTGGATATCGCTAAAACGTCAAGGCGACCCATTGGTGCCTTAAAATAACCAAAAGCCACTAACTGACAATGGCTTTTCCCCATGTTAGGGTTGAGGTCCAAGCATTTTTATTAAATAAAAGTCTCATCTTTTATTATTACCTACCAAAAAAGAGGACACTTTTGTAACAAGCTGCACTTTTCTTTAAAAATAAACATGCCCTTTCCTCTAGAAAAAGTGATTTTTTTTCTCTATAAATTAAAGGTACTTCTTGCATAAAAAAGTTCTTCTCTTTCAAAAAAAAAAAAAAAAAAAAAAAAATAATTTCATTGCAGCTTCCTTTCAAATTCGTTGACAGTGCCCCATTAAACATCGAAATCTTTATTTATTATTGTTTTTAACCATGTTTGAAACCAATTTAGCGTATGTTCGATTAATCTTTTTTGATTTATAGGCAACTGCGACGACAAACGAGCCCCACTACAACAACATCTACCTTAAAAACAAACTCAAACATAAATATTAAAGTCAAACAAAGTTATCCAAACATACACACACATACATAAGTTATAAGCTCCCTAGCGGGAAAATGAAGTTGTAAAAAGGCCTTCTAAAAGGCTTTTTTGCAGAAAAATGGCTTACCAGCCACATTCCATAATTATTTCTAATTTACACGGCGTGTCATTCGAGAGCAAAGCCTTGCCTTCTCAATTCTACTTTGAAGTCTTCTATTAGGCCTTCTAATAATAACTAATAGCGATGCGATTTCCATGCAAATGCATGTTTTTTTTCGAAACTCTAAGAACGATGTCGACCAGTAATTTTTGCGAATCATTAAATTTGTGTTAAAATGGATTCGATTTGTTTCTGCATATTTTAGTGAAAATGCATATTTTTGCATATTTTGAAATTTTTGAGGGATTTTTTTTTTTTAATTCGATATTATAAAAAAGTTGTTAAAAAAATTTTTAAATACACAAAAAAATTTTTCCACAATAATGTTTAAATAATAAATAAATTCCTTTGGAGCTTTGCTTTGAGTCAGTGTTCGTAAATATATACAATACATTATTTAGCGTTCGGCTGACACACCCAAGAACGATCTATTTTTTTAGTGATTGTGTAGACGAACACAACCCTTAATACCGTTCGTAACTACTTTCAAGAAAGAGCCGAACATTATATAGTGTTCTGTTCTTTGTTAAAAAGCCAGAACAACTGTAGTGATACTGTAGACAAACATTATATTTTAATGTTCTATAATGTTTCTTTTTTAACATTGATAAATTAATGCATAAACAAAAAAATTAGCAACGGCTTAACCACGAACAGGGGGCAAATTATGGCAGTCGTGATTGAATACTTTTTCGATTCGAAAGCAATTTTAGTTCTAATTCTTTCTGTTCTGATCGAAATTATTTCTTTAGTGTTGTAAAACATGTATTTGAGTGTTCATAGCACTGAAAAAATAATAACGATACGTTCAGTATCGACTAAAATAAAATTGCTTCCGAATCGAAAAAGTATTCGATCACGACTGCCATAATTTGCCCCCAGCTTGTGTATGTATTGTGTAAAATTATTTTGCTGGCCTTATTTTTTGTTTTTGTAAAAAATATTTGTTTTATTACCAGCCAGAAGGGACGAACATTAATGAGCCGAAACGAAAACAATGATGTTTGTGGATTAAAAAAAAACCGAACGGAATTAAATGTTCTCATCTTTTGTTGAGTTTGATAACAGTACATATTATTTTTGTGTTCGAAAGTTGACTAACAGGGAAACGTTATTTTTTTAATGATTTTCTACACAAACGATATTATCGTTTGTGTTTTCCACAAATCTACCGAACCGAACGCTAAGGAGCGAAATTTAGTGTTTATTTTCGAATACTTCTTTTAATACAAGTTTTACAAGATTTTGACAAAAGATAATTTTATTTTAAGACGATGCAGAACCTTACATGGCTAAGGCTTCCAATGCATTTAAAATATTTTATCCAAAACTGTTGCAAGTTACTTGCTTGGCACATGGGTTATACCGCGTTGCAGAGCAAATTAGAAGCCAATTCGATAATATTGTAATTTTTAATGAAATGTATCCCTTGATTCCCCTTCCACCGCAGCCAGTAGTACCAAATGGGGACCTGGATTGATGCTTCAGAAATGTATTCAAAAAACTTCTTGTAATTTAAGAATGTTAGAGAGCTTATTGATGCCGTTGATTGTGCAATTAAAAAATTAAAAGAAATATTAAATTTAGATAACATCAGAAGTCAGTTAGCATTATTATTTTCTAACTACGGATATATTGGTGAAACAATAACTAATTAGGAGGAATTGAATTCACTTAATACTCAAGTCCAATTAACTGATACAGTACTTTTCGTTTATAGTCACATTAGCGATATAGTCCTTTTTATCTGTACACTCAAAATTATAAGTAGTTAAATTCAAACAAAATTTCATTTTAAACAACTAAAAATTCATTAAAAAAACGGATAATTTACATTTCATTTAAAACAAATGATTTTAATATTCATATTTTAATTTTTTATTTATTGAACATCATATTCCTTAAAATTGAATGATTTTTACTATTAAAAAATATATTTTAAGCGACAAAAATCAAACTACATAACAAAGTAAACACGATAAACATAATTTTTTTGTAGTTTGTTTTTTGAATAACAAACAGAAATATTAAAAAAAATTAAATTATTCGAAAAATAACTATATTTTTATTCAATTTTAACAGAACAGAAAACGAATTTAATAACCCACAATCAGTTACTGTAATAATTTTATTAATGTATATTTTGACGCTATAAGTTAATTTAATATTATTATTAACGTTATAGTCCATTTAGCGATATAAGCACATTTGCCATACATGCCATCTATCAACGTCATCAAAAGGAAAAGTAAAGCAAATTAATGGCGTTATAGTCACATTAGCAATATTTACCAAGTTCTTTTTAGTTATCGAAACCACAATCCATCCAAAGAAAGAAAGAATTAAGTCATTTAATTTTGATCATCAACTCTCTACTCGTAAAAAATAACTTTTTGCCTTTGGTATCAGCTATGAAATATCTTGTTATTATTTTAACTATTTTTTATACAGTAAGAGCCTGATGTCGGTGTAATTTATATAATTTTTTTTATTTTCTATTTTCACAGAAATTGATTATATTCGAATTCGTTTATAAGCCTCATAGTGGCATCTATGTGAATTAGCCTTATAGTCACATAAGCGATATAGTCCATGTTTTGTCTGCAACAAAAGGATGTGACTATAAGCGAAAAGTTATGTATTGCAAACAGTACTTATTTATTTAAACAAACAAAAATTTAAATAAGTTATTTAAGTTTTTTAAGGCCCAACTATAATATGAATAAGCTTGCTTTAATGCATTCAAAAACACAAAAACAAAATCAAAAACTATTTGATTCCGTACAGATAGTGAGATCACTTTCGCACTTTTATTAAGCAAATTACAGTTTCATAATATTAAACAAAAAGGTTTCTTAAGTTCAATATGGTAAATTGGCTTAAGCTAACTTAAGCATATTGTAAATGGGTCTTTAAAGATATTCGAATAACAATATACTGAATTTTTTATATTTTTGTTTTTTGTAAAATTAAAAAACAATTTTTTTGTGGATCTTCTTTTAGTTTTTAGTGCATATTTTTTATTTTTTTAGTGCATATTTTGGAATATGTAGTGCATATTTTAAGCGCATAGTTATTTTTGATTTTTTAGTGCATGAAAATCTCATCCCAACACGCAGAGAAAAAATATGGTTCGGCATGGTTACGTCAACAACACTTTGTTTAATGTAACAATATATTGTTGTCGTAAGCAAATAATTGTTATTTTTATTTAATATCAACAATATTATAGTTACTGTAAACATATCAATGTTTATCGCAATTATAAATTTGAGTATTGTTAGCCGAAAAATAATTATTTTTCTTACAGCTAAATTATGATAACTTTCAAAACATATTATATTACTCACAACCATATCATGATATCAAATAGCCATAACATGATAACTTTCTATACATTTATCAAGTTATGTTTTTTCTCCAATAGTATTATGTTAGCGCCATTTGTAAAACAATTTTGAATCAGTTGTGTCGTTTATTTTATATGCGAGCGGTTAAACAATTTAAAGATAAATTCCCATAAATAAAAAAATTAGTTTAAAGAAATAAAAAAAATTAAAATATTAGCGGAGTTGATTCAATATTAGTGATTTAATAGTGCAAATGCAAAATATCATAGTTTTTTTTTTTTTGTAAAATCCAACAACAAAAAACACAGAGATTTAGTTATATTTTATAAAAGTGTTACGATATCTGTGTGGTTTGAATGGGCAACCACGTATGTATGTCTTAAAATAAATTTTTCTGGAGAGCCGAAACACCATTCTAGATCAAACTATGGACTAGGTATTGCTCTATTAAAACTTTGTCATTACGTAAAAAAATCGGACTTGATCCATCTTTTTTCAAAAATTTTTAGAAACATGTAAAGAGCGTTGAAAATTAGGCAATATGGCATCAACATCTCAAAATCGGAAAAATGGATACACGCGGTTAGGAATGGGAAAACAATAATCGATATATATCGCCGATATTTAAAATACCGATATATCGATGTATCGATATTGAAATACGACTATCGAATTCGATCATTTTTAAAGTCAGTTTTGATTTAAAACTCAAAATTTTAGCCGTTTTTCAAACAATATGTATTTAAAAATTGGCATCTCTGCAGGCATCACATGTTTTTTTTTTAACTAATACGAAGATCAATTTTAATGTTGTATTTATTCGACCTTTTAATTTGCAATGTAAATGAAATACTCGAGCTCGAGGTCAGTTGTTTAAATAATTTTTAATTTATTTTTCCGATATTTCGAAATTCATCGAATTTCATCTTCAGGGATAATTGTAAAAAATTAAACAAACAAATAAACTTCAAGCTATAGTTGTTATTAACATCGTCGTTTGGAGTGCAATACCAAACGACGATGTTAATAACAACTATAGCTTGAAGTTTATTTGTTTGTTTAATTTTTTACAATTATCCCTGAAGATGAAATTCGATGAATTTCGAAATATCGGAAAAATAAATTAAAAATTATTTAAACAACTGACCTCGAGCTCGAGTATTTCATTTACAATACGAAGATCTATAACTCCCCGTCTCCAACTGACATGATTTGCTGTTATAACATGGTTATAAAAGCGTTGTTAAAACATTTGCATCAACAACCGTGTTATAACATAAGAAAACATCTTACATGATGAGTCTATACTTAACACTAACATCATTTTAGTGTTAATATTAAGCATTTCATGTCAGTTGTTGACTGCATGTTTTAGAAGAAGAATTAAGAAAGAAGCGGATTTTTCACCTTGCAGATTTCTAAATAAAACAGTAAAGTCAAACGAACTTGAAAAGATTTATTTTATGCGGTTTTGCCTATATATTTTTGGAATAATAATAAGATTTGTGCATATATTTATATATATATATATATATATATATATATATATATATAAAATTTTTTAATTTGGTAATACGTTCGATATATCGATACATCGATATTTCTGAAATAATAAATAATAAACATAAACAAAATGTCGATTCGATATATATCGATAAATTTTTTCAATTTGGCCATCCCTACACGCGGCTGTCCATGCAAACCGCATATTTTGCATTTGCTCTTTTGCGAGCCTTATATTGAACTCTGCAATTTGATTTACATTAATACTATGTTCACACTTGGGTTCTTAAACGCGTTTCTAATCACTTCAAAATCGAGATGATTACCCATACATTGAAGTGATTTGTTAATCACTTCAAATCGACATGATTACAACTAAATCACTTCATAAACCACATACCTCAAACTGAGTATAATGTAGAATCGCTCATGATCGTGTACAACCGGCCAAGATGTCTGCTTAATGTTTTTATTTTTTTTTTCTTAAATAATTCATAAATTTTCACAATTTCATCATTAAATTGATTAAAATAATCTTCTGATAACTTTATAAAAGTGTTTTTATCCATTTTTAATACTTTAAAGAAATTTAAATTTGTTTGTTGTTTTTTTGTGTGTTTGTGTGTGTGTTTTTTCTTAATCATCTGTCATCTTAATCATCTCAAATGTAATGTGAACGGCTTTGATTAGCTAAATCAACATTTTGCTTAAACGCGTTTAAGAACCCAAGTGTGAACATAGTATAAGACAAATTGTAAAAAGTCACAAAATAAAAAATCGATGAAAAAATTTTTAATTTATGACAGTTATGAAATGTATCATAATATGATTGCTTCTTAATTTATTATGATTAACTCAATGATTATATGATTACTTCTTAGCTTATTATGATTAACAAGACAGTTATTTGATTACTGCTTAACTTAGTGTGATTAACATGAATTAAAGAACGCTGTAACTGACAAAAAATCGAAAATACGTTTTTTTGCATCATTTTTATCAGATTGGTCCCGGTCCCATATTTGTATGATGAAAAAAAATTCACTTACGCAAAAAAAAACGTTTGCTGTAAGCCGCAGAGTCACCGGAAATAATAGACTTGAGAGGAAATGTTTAGAGCCAATATATAAAGCAAGAAAAAATAAAATTTCAAATCATGTTCCTAAGTTTTATAGTTTTTATGATATGAATTTTTTTCTTCTTTCTTTCATACAGGTTTGTTGGCTCTGGTGTACATTTCATGTTGTGTCAGTTACAGCGTTCTTTAATTCCTGCGACGATATTATGATTAAGGGAAGAATATTATGATGTAATATTAAGAGTACATTTAGTCATAATATGATTCAATAATAATCTTAATATGGTGACTACAATCATGAATCTTATTATAATAAGTTGCTCTTAGAATATGTTTACCACAACCATGTTTTTTCTTTGCGTGTTATAATTAAGAAATAAGCTTTATCTCAGTACTTGTTGTTTTCGATAATCAGATATTGATAATTTTCAAACAAAATCACTATATTTTGCATAACATTATTTTCTGCAAACAGAACGCATTATTATTATTACACTACTCTAGTGATAATGCAATAATAATGCACAATTCATGATTAGTTTCACTAATAATACTGCGAAATAAGTGCATTCTTTACCATACTGTTTAATGATTGTTAAAAAATAATGCACAACTTTGATAAGAAAATTGTGTAAAGCAAAAAAAAATGCATTAAAATGTTGGAATGGTTTAAGTTAACATTAATGCAAAAAATTTTGCTCTAAAATATTTTATGATCAATTTAATGATAATGCAAAAGTAGAACAAATCTCCCAGGTCTGCTTAAAATGCTAAATTATTTATATACACTCTTGATGTTGAGTAGGGATGCCAAACGGGAAATCCCGAATCGCGAAATCCCGGGATCCAGAAATCCCGGATCGGGATTTTCTAAAATCAATCCCGATTGGCATCCCTCATTTTGAGAATTTTTTTAAAATTTGAGTGGAAATTCCTACAGAACGATTTTGACAGTCCTTAACTTAAAATGTAAATTTAAACTTGTTAAATATTCTATAAAAAACTTTTCAAAAGATCTTTTCAAAGAACACAGAAAAAATTCTTACCAACTTTCAACTAAACCATTAATTAAAAATTTAATCAAGCTAAATTAAACGTTTACTTATATCAACAACATTACTGAAGAAAATGTTGTATATGGGCAAATCCCAGAAACAGTCCACCAACGAAAAATTTTTCAAATTAAGTTTTTTTAATGGAATATAAGACTATATGTATAATTTCATTTTTATATTAAAAAATGTGTATTTCAATGATCATTAATGCAATAATTTTTACCAAATCCTACCCCACTGCTGATTTTTTAATAAAATACGTGAATTTAGCATTATTTTAGGTGATTTTTGTGCTTAAAATAGCACTTACAGCAGACTT
This sequence comes from Pollenia angustigena, assembly GCA_930367215.1. NCBI lineage: Eukaryota > Metazoa > Arthropoda > Insecta > Diptera > Polleniidae > Pollenia > Pollenia angustigena. The sequence continues at coordinate 207,974,940 of OV884060.1, forward strand.
ATCAAAATATAAATTTCGTTAAAAAAGAAGTTGATATTCATTAGTTTAAGAAATGCAATTCATAAAAATATAATTTGTTTTGTTAAAATTAATAAAATATAATAATAAAATACTACTGGAAAAACTGTAGCGTGCGTCACAAAGGGTTCACGGCTTTTGTCAAAAAATTACAACATTTTTTGGCTGCGAATAAGTGCGTTTAGAATTCTCTTATAGTCATTTTTCTTTTAGGAATAAGATTTTGTATACCTTATCATGACAAATTCGCTAAAAATGAGGAAAACGCACTTCAACCTTTGAAGTTACTTCCACTTTTTGTAGCGTGCGTCACAAAACTTTGTGATCAATTATTTCGCAACAAATACTTGCTAAGAAATTATGATTTATGCCATTCGTAAGTACATATTAATGTGACTAAATATTATATATAAGTTGAAGCTTTCTGTTTTGAAAGACCGAAAAATGTTTATATCAGAAAACGCGTGCGAATGTAGCGTTCGTCACGCAGGATTTGCCCATATACCAAAAAAATATTTAGTTGATACTATTAATTTGTTACCTAGTGCAAGGATTATTCATTATACCCACACCACATTAGTGGACCGTATAGTATACCGATCGACTCAGAATCACTTTCTGAGTCGAACTAACGATGTCAGTCCGGCTGGCTGGCAGGCAGGCTGTCCATGTAACCTTGTGCGCAAAGTACAGGTCGCAATTTTGGAGATAATTTGATCAAATTTGGAACATAGGTTCTTATTGACACAAGCCTATTGAAAATGGGCCAAATCGTAGGACCATGAGGGAAGATAGGGGGAAATTTATTCCTCTCAGAAACTATCAAACCGATTTTAATGAAATTTAAAACATAAATAAACCCAAATCTTTATGGACACAAAAGTGATGCATTTTTTATAAAATAGGACCACAAGGGGAGATAGGGGCAATTTCTGCCTCTCAAACCGATTTTAATGAAATTTAAACCATAGAGATTTCCATATCTATATGGACACATAAGCTATACAGTTTTTCAAAAATATGACCACAAGGGGAGATAGGGGGCAATTTATGCCTCTAACAAACTTTCTACCCGATTTTAATGAAGTTTATAAACATCGATAAATTCCATATTTATATGGACATATGTATAAGCATGATGTGTTTTTAAATACTGTGGTGTAGGGTATCATATGGTCGGGCCTGACCGACTTTATTTTCTTACTTGTTTTTTAATTAATATCACAAATTTTTTAATTGAAATCAATTTTTATTTTTTTCTGTGAAGGCAGAGTGGTATGATTAAAAGTTCATTAAGAATGTAAATTTCGACCTTCTTAAAGGCCTTAAGAGTGGAAACACTTGCAATTTTTCCCGCTTAGTCTTAGAAACTAACACACCAACATTATTACACATACTCATAAATGTTTTTAATAGAAAATGTTTAACTAATAATGGCATTTAATTGGCAATATTTATTCTTACAAACATACATGTAACAAAGCAATAACAACAATATACAAAAAAATAAATGACATACATTAAATTGAATAAATGTGAATGCGTTTGTGTGCAAGTTTATATGTATATAAATATTGTTTATTAACAATAACAACAATATGAAAAAAGTTTCATACAAAACTCCTGCATTTTAAGCAACTTGTGAACATGAACTTACAAACAATTGTCTATTGTCGTCTTTCTAGTTGTTGTTAGTGTTCTTATTGCTATTGTTGTTGTTATATTTAGCTATTGCTTTTGTTGTTGTTATTATTGGTGCTGAAAAGCTACATAATGTTACGGAGTACAAGAATAAATGTAAGACATTGTTTTTATGTTCGATTTCCTTTCGAGTATTTTCGGAGTCTATAAACAATAATAAAGCAATAGACAAAAAGGGTGGCAGCAGTACTTTATGATGATACACTTAACAAAATTAATTATTAAATCGTTTCGTCTTGGCTTCCGTGCCTTACAAAATGTGATATTTGAATGTCAAATAGAGTGAAGAGCATAAAGATAAGTAATGATTTTCTGTTTTCTACACAAAAAATATCACCTTTTGAAAAGGCGCATGTATAAAATGTCCTGTCAACCCTGTAATAATGCTATTTGTTATTTGACAAGAACAAAACACAAATTATGAAAAAGTGAAAAGTCCTATTTTACACTCCTGACAAAAAGTTTGTTCTTCATCGTTATAGCTAATTTTTTAACGCATTTTATATTATTTTCCGAAATTTTGTTTTTTTTTTTTAACCCATTTAGCGATTTCAAATAAATTTTAGGGTTTGTTTCCAATTTTGCAATTTTTAGCGAATTTTCGCCATTCCTTATAGTTTTAGGGACTTTTAATCAATTTTTCGCGTATTTTCGTTATTTTTTCAAAATTTTCCAAATATAATAGCAAGAACATGTTATTCTTCTCTGCCCCTTCACCCATACACTCAGAATTTTTTGAAGAAAACTTTCATAGTGTGAACCCAGACTAAGGATCGGTCCATATTAAAATAGAAATTATCCATCTTGCTTTTTTTGAAAAAAGCTCCGTTTTCAAAAAAAAATTAACGAAAATAAATTTTTTTTAAACCTAACTTTTTTATAAAGGTACTTTTTTTAAAATAAATTTACATTTTTAAAAGGTACATTTTTTAAAAGGTACTTTTTTTAAATGGTACTTTTTTAAGGGTACTTATTTCAAAGGGAAACTATTTTAAAAGATATTTTTTTAAAAGGTATGTACTTGTTTTAAGTGTACTTTTTTAAGAGGTACTTTTTTTAAAAGGTCCTTTTTTAAAATGTCCTTTTTTAAAAGGTACTTTTTTTTAAAAGGTCCTTTTTGTAAAGGTACCTTTGGTGGCATGTCATAACGTCCAGTGTCAAAAAGCGTCACAGTGTCCATGGACTTTATGACACTTTTAAAAGTGTCATAATGTCGATCAGAGCATTGTCATAAAGTCCGTGGACGTTATGACACTTTGTAGAGAGTCATAATATAACAGTATAACAAATACTGGCTTCGCTAACTAAAGCTTCTCTGCGAAATCGGCCTTCGTTCGGAAACAAGGCAGATTTAGAAGCTATACTTAGCGAAACCGGTACTTGTTATGCCATAAAGAAAACAATACTTGCGCCCACCCAAAGGCCGGCTGTGCAGAGAAGCTTTAGTTAGCGAAGCCGGTCTTTGTTATACCATAGAGTAGAAAATCCTTGCGCCCGGCCGAAGGCTGGCTATGCCGGTATTTGTTACACCTTTTGCGCCCAAAAGTGTTTCTGTTAAATATTTAATATATGCACCCAGAAAAAAAACAACAAAACCAATTTTTAAGTTTTTTTAACCATATTTTGTTTAATTTAACCAAATCATTGTCACCGACAACCATATTATGGTTAAATAAGTTTCTTTAAAAATAGTTTTGTTGGTTGTGACCATAATAAAACATGTTTTTCTCTGCGTGTATGTATGTAGATCTTTTTTTTGTATTTAACGTCTTTGCAAAGTCACTTAATGCCCACGGACATTATGACATTTTCAAAAGTGTCACAGTGTCCATGGACACTATGACACTGGACGTTATGACATGCCACCGGTACCAATTTTAAAGGTACTTTTTTAAAAGTTACTCTTTTTAAAAGGAACTTTTTCAAAAAATACTTTTTTTAAAAGGTACTTTTTTTATAAGGTACTTTTTTTAAAAGGTACTTTTTTTTAAAGGTACTTTTTTAAAAAGGTTCTTTTTTTAAAAAGTACTTTTTTTAAAGGAACTTTTTTAAAAGCTCCTTTTTTTCAAAGGTACTTTTTTTTAAATGTACTTTCTTTAAAAGGTACTTTTTTAAAAAAGTACATGCTTTTTTTAAAAGGTATTATTTTTAAACAGACTCCTTTTAAAAGGTTTTTTTTACAAGTTAATTTTTTGAAAGGGTTCTTTTTTAAGAATTTTTTTTTAAAAGTCCTGATTTTAAAAGGTAATTTTTTTAAAAAGAAATTTGTTTGAATGGTCCTTTTTTTTAAATGTACTTTTTTTTAAAGTAACTTTTTTTAAAAAGTATTTTTTTAATGGGTACTTTTTTAAAGGGTACTATTTTTAAAAGGAACTTTTTAAAATGGTCCTTTTTTTCAAACGTACTTTTTTCAAAAGGGACTTTTTTAAAAAGAACCTTTTTAAATATGTACTTTTTTAAAAACCTACTTTTTAATAAAGTAACTTTTTCAAAAAATATTTGTTCGACGGTTAAAAGCTTAAAAAAGAAACCTTTTAAGAAAAATTTTCAAAAAGAATTATTTAAAAAAGTTATTTTTAAATAGTGTTTCTTCAAAAAAGGTCATACCATAACCAACATTGTCAATATTTTAAAATTCTGCTTAGTTTTTCTCAGTGTTTGCTTAAACAAAATCTAAAGAACCTTTAAAGCCTTGGGTACCTTTTTCGAGTCAATTTTTTTTTTGTTTTTAGCTGGCAAACAGAAATAAAAATGATAAAACGACATGAATATAAAGTCATAAATATGAATTTCAAATGCATTTATTAGCAACTGTCAATGTGTTAAATATAAATTTTTATCCCATTTAAAATACAAAACAGAAAAGTGCTGTTTACAGGCATTTCGATGGAAAACATTATTGCGCAAATGTTAACAAAATGTTGCTACATCGAGTTGGAGGAATTTAATTAAAGAATAAACTATTAAGCGAAAATTAGTAATTCTCAATCAAGATTTTGTAAAAAGTTTGGGGGTTAATTTTATTTAAAAGCACTAATCCTGAGGGTTTTAAATGCATACCGTTGAAAAGCTTAAATACACCAAAATAAAACATATTGTTCAGGTTTTTCTTCTGCAAATATCAATTTAAAAAAGTTCAAGTTTTATTTTCCGTGGATTGGCAATCCCAAATTAATTTAAAAATCGCAATTTCCTGATTTTTTTTTAAAGCACCCTCAATTGGCATTAATTTGGTAATTTTTTTATTGGTAATTTTATGCACAAGACTCAAATTCTTATATTGCAGCATAATATTTAAAATTGTAATAGTAAGCAATTTAATTTAATATCAGTGAATTAATAATTATTATTGTAGGAGGTGACTAGGGAATATGAATCCTTGCTTCTCCTTTTTCTTCTTAATGCTGCAATTTTGATTATTGACATGCTATTGAAAATTGGATATATCAGTTTGTTTCCAATAGCGCCCATACAAATCAGTTTTCTACACAGAAGTGGTTTGCTCTCTTATTTTTCATAATTTTCCTACAAATCGACCCCTAATCAGAATTTTGGTTATATAGGGCATTTCCAGCGAAAAATCTTATTTTTGTAACGTAACGCCAGAAAATAATTAAAATATTTTCTCAAAAAAAATTTATATGTATAATTTACTTTTTTATATTTTTATGTAAAGCGCAACTAGCTTTACATTTAGTAAAAAAAAGATAACATGGGCCTAAAGTAAAAGCCTAAATGCCCATATGTTACCAAAGTTTTGGTTATATTGGTGATATTTATCCCTGCAAATAATAGGACCAGTCCAAACACGCGTGTAAAGAGTAGCCCACAATGGACCAGGACTACTCCAAAAGCAGCCCAAACGTATGGAAAAACATGGTCTATTTAACATTACGATGTCCTACGGAAGGACCATATAACCCACCTTTGGAGTACTAATGAGTAGTTTTAAAACTACTCCATGTTATACACAAGAGTATTAGTTTTGAAGTCGTTTAAGAAAGCACGTCGTTAAAAACCGAAGACATGTCGTCTCACTTCAAACACTTTTTAACAATGACATGGTCCATGCTTGCATTACATCGGACCAGTCCATGGAGTAGTCCATTTTATCAAAATGGATCAGGTGGTCCAATTTTATTTGCAGGGATATTACGTTTGAACTTGTTATTTGTACATATTGAAAATATTTCTTTCACACATTGTTTTTTTCTTTACTAACATACACAGTTATCCCTTGTCTTATTTTGTCTTAATTGACGTAGTTTCGATTAACGTCGCCATATTTTCAAGTCTTCGAAATTTTATTTACATCGCCATTCGACTTATTGAGTAAAAACTAGGGAGGGAATCCTAGATTTAATTTTAAAAATTTATTTAAAGCATGATAAAATAAACAAAAGTTATTACTAGGGCAACAACAACAACATTACAACAAGAATGTCTACGTTAGACTGTGCCATAACTGACCGACCTTATTGTGAAAGTCGCTTTCGTAGTCGAAAATTAGTCATTGTCGTAAATTTTAATTAATATCGAGAAAAATTTCAAACGCCGAAGGCCGAATAATTAATCAATCAATCAAATCTTATGTATAATACGGGAACAATTTTTTTTGTCCACCGATTTTATTGAAACATATATCGTTTTAAAGGTATTTGTGTGTAGATATGCACAGTATATTTTTTATACCCACACCACAATAGTGTAGAGGGTATTATGCATTTGTGCTGATGTGGGTAACGCCTTAAAATATTGGTCCTAGACCCACCTGAAAGTATACAGATCGACTCAGAATCACTTTCTGGGTCGAACTAACGATGTCCGTCCGGCTGGCTGGCTGGCTGTCCATGTTACCTTGCGCGCAAAGTACAGCTCGCAATTTTGGAGATAATTTGGGACATAGGTTCTTATTGGCACAAGGACCAAGCCTATTGAAAATGGGCCAAATCGTAGGACCACGAGGGAAGATAGGGGGAAATTTCTTCCTCTCAGAAACAATCAAACCGATTTTAATGAAATTTAAAACATAGATAGAACCATATCTTTATGGACCCAAAAGGGATGAATTTTTTAAAAAAAAAATCGGACCACGAGGGGAGATAGGGGCAATTTTTGCTTCTCAAACCGATGTTAACGAAATTTAAAACATAGATAGATCCATATCTATATGGAAACATAAGCTATACAGTTTTTCAAAAATAGGACCACAAGGGGAGGTAGGGGCCAATTTCTGCCTATCACAAACTTTCAAGCCGATTTTAATGAAGTTTATAAACATAGCATGATGTGTTTTTTAATACTGTGGTGTAGGGTATCATGTGGTCGGGCTTCACCGACTATACTTTCTTACTTGTTTTTCTTTTTAATTAAAGTGTTTGAAAAGCGTTTTAATTTATCTTAAGCTAAGATCCCACTATCGGCTCAAATAGCACAATCTGTGACGATTTTTATCGTGCTATATCGGCGCACATTTAAAAACATTGCACAATTTATTCTTAGGTGAATTGTGACAATTTTTTTCGGTTCATATCGGCCAAAACGGTCACACTATCGTGCTATTTAAGAAAATTAAATCAAATGTTTTTGTTTATTTACTTGTTGGCAGACATAATTTTACTTTAGAAATTCGCAAAATTAATATTAATAATAATATAATATTAATAATATAATATATTAATAATAATAATACATATGTATGTATATGTATAATAAAAAAATATATTCAATTTCATTCAAACTTACTGCTCTTGTTCATTTTTTTTGTTATTGTTGTTTTGTAAACAGATGTTTACAAACCAGGGATGGCAACATCAATACAACTGCAATGTTTTGGTTAAAGCGAATTGTTTTCTTTCATTTAGTAGTACAAATGTACTATAACGTTTCAATACATAAATAATAGATAAAACAAATGTAATTTTGGTACAATTAAGCTCAAAAAAGTAAAATTTTAGTAGCCAGTTTGTGAAATTTAAAAATTTCGTTTTGCCATCCCTTGTATCGGCGCTGATTGGCGACTGTGATCGGCACACAAGTGGCCGTTAAAAATCGGTACATATTAAACAATTTGATTGCTCCACATTGTGCAAAATAGTATTCACATTATCGGCGCATCTAGGTTAATTTTGATTGCCTACAGTCAGCACAATTTCGGCACAGATTGTCGCATATTAAAAAATTTTGACCGTTCACACTATCGGCACATGAAATACGCCAAAAATTGGTACATTGCGTCGATAGTGGGGTCTTAGCTTTACAGACATACGTACAAAGATGGGTGAATAGTGCATTTTGCCGTTCTCTTTTTTTTTTTTTAATTCCCTAAGCTAATCCCGCGAAGCTTTACGCTTGTCTGCAGGAACCAGAGTCTCTCGAAAGTAAATGTCAAGTGGTCGAATTTTGGCCACCGGGCGATCCTAGTACATAAATATAAAAGTACAAAATTCGAGTTACGTCTTATCAAGTTGCACCGTTTTGATTTAAGTCTTTATGTTTTTCCGAACAAATCATATGGGTAAATTGAGGAACACAATATAATTTTAGAATATTTAGGTTATATTTCAGTGATGGAAAATTCAGTACTATGGTGCTATTTTCTGTACTTTTTCCGCGGTACACCCACGTGCGTTTTAGTACTCTTTATTAGTAATGCTTCTTTGTTTAGCAAATGCAGTACCTTTTAAATGGTTAAATATAGCAAGAAAAGGATTCAGTAAAAATTTCGAATCAATATTTTAAATATTGCATCTCCCATTTTGAAGTATTTTTTTTTTTTTTTTTTTTTTTTTGAAATTATTAGAATATTTTTTTAAATTTCTTATGCCGACAAATTTTGGAGTCGAAGTCGCGAAGTTTTTGTGGGTACTTCGACTCCACAACACTTTTGCCAACATATCCTACACAAAATGTATTCTTATCAAAAGTATATATCGATGGCTTGATATAAAAGAGGCGTAACTCGATTCTTTGTTTGTTTACAGAGGAAGAAAAACCCTAATGATATCCGAAAAATTTAAGATATAAAAAAGTTTGAATGCGATTTTTAATAAAAACATTTAAACCATTGTATACTTTAGCCCTCTAAAATTTAAAAGCAAGAAGCATTTGGCATTTATCTATCAGAATAAAAACAAAAAGTTATTTTTTAATAAAATGAGTTGGCATATTTTAATGTCAGTTATCCTCATCAGAATTTTGCTGTTGAAATTTAGCCAGCTCGGTTCATAAATGGCATAGATATGAACAAAAAATAATTATGTATTTTAGTTTTTTATTTTTAAAGTTATTTTCTACAAAAAAAAAGTACCAAAATTTTGATAAAGTACTCTTTTGCTTAATGGTCAGTACCATCTAAATTTTTCAATTTTCCCTCACTGTTATTTTTCTATGAAAATAATTGTTTCTTACGACATCATGCATTTGAAACAAAAACCAATTATAAAACCTTGTTTTTGATTTAAATGTAGATGTACAGGGTGGCATAAAATGACTGAAGGGGTTTGAGTTCATTATAACTTTTTATTTAAGGCATACGGGCATGTACTGACAATCGCAAAACACTTAACACTTGCAATTTTGACTTGAAATTGTATAATAGGTGTGCTGTTAATCGCGATCGCGAGGAGTTTGCGACTTCAAACCTCAAAAATATGCTCAAGGACACTTTTGGAAACTATGAGAGATCGCAAGCAAAAGGCACGAGCTTCAGAACATCCTAAAATAAATCTGGTGTTTTGCGATTTCAAATCGTGCGATTGTCAGAACATGGCCGATAACTATTATTTTTATACCCTTCACCACAGGTGGAAAAGGGTATATATAAGTTTGTCATTCCGTTTGTAATTTCTGCAAAAGTGATCTTAGATCATAAAAAGTATATATATTCTGGGTCCTTATGAGAAGAGAAGTTGATTTAACGATGTCCGTCCGTCTGTCCGTCTTACGTTTGATATGTGTTTTCCGGAGACTTCAGACATGATAGCGGCTAGATTGTTTTATATTCATGTTACATATAGTCCACCAATTCTTGCTATTGAAATTCAGCAAGATCGGTCCATAAATGACCAAAAAACCACGACTGCCTCTAATTTTTTTCCAAAAATCCCTTGTTGTTGTATTTTTATTACTTTTTTCTGTATATCTGGAGAACGGCAAGAGCCAAAGTTTCCAAAATTTCCAGGTACAAACATTTAGGTTATCAATACGAACCATTCCACAAAATATGGGCGGGATTGGAGAAGTAGGCGTGGCACCTCCCATACAAATTATATAAAAAATTGTTTAAAAACCTGACTTTTTTGACTGTAATATGACCTATGGTTACGCCTTATATATCAAAAGATCGGAAATGTTTAGTAGAAATTTTTTTCTGAAAAAACTCGGGAAAATCGGTTCAGATACGAAAAGTTTTGACCAAAATATTAAGGTTTTTTTGAAAAAAACCTATTTTCGGGAACGATTGATCTTCCCGAGTCCAAGTTTTATAACCAAAATAACTGGCAAATTTCTTTTTTAGCACGTCTGTACATAAATCTGTCAAATCGGTTAAGAAATAGCAGAGTTATGACCAAAATACTGAAATCCCAAAAATTACTCTTTTTTTTATAATTAAGTTTGTTTTTATACCCTTCACCGAAGGTCCTACACCCTATAAAGTATATATATTCTGGGTCCTTATGAAAACGAAGTTCAAATCCGGTTGTAGTCTCTTTACAACTCAACTGTGTTGAGTTGTGAACAGTAAACGGTCCATATTTCATTTTAATAATATTTAAACAGCGTTCGTTCATGGTTCAGTTGTAAAGGGGGTGTGCTAAGTTAAAAACAGTGAGTTCTCTGGTTCGAATCTTCGTTTTTGAAAAATACATTTTTCTTTTAATATTTTTATGTTCTAAAAACGATTTTTAAAAAATATTTACCTGTTTTCGCTTTTTAAATTTCATTTATAATGAAGTTTTAAGTATTGTAAATATGTATGTTTATGTAAAAATTATTTAGTTGCTCTGTATTCTGCTCGCACAATGGTGAAGGGTATATAAGATTAGGCACAGCCTAATTTTTTTTTTAATTCAGTACGTTAATGGAGAATATTTTTAATTGAATTAAGAAAAATTATATTTCGCAATGTGTGGCCATTTTCTGCTTCCAACATACACAGAAAAAATTATTTTTCCAATTCAAACAAAAAATTTGTAGAATCAAACAATTTTTTGTCTGAATTCGTCCTATAAACAAATTTGCATATTCAAACAATTTATTTGCATTTTGTTTATTGAAAAAAACACTGATTTTTTCAAACAAATAATTTAACTGAATGAAACAAAAAGTTTACTGAAATTCATATACTAAATTTCAAAAGCACTGTATGAGAAGATGACGGCAAGAGCAGAGCCGCCGGCTGGCTTTGAGACACATTTTTTTTTTTTTTTTTTTTTTTTTTTTTTGTTGGAATAATTTTTGAACGAAGTCTTATTTATACACACAACACAACACAATGTTTTTCTTTATCACTCTCTGTTGCTGTATCCTTTCCTTTGCTAAAGAAGAAATGTAACCAAAAACGGCAGCAGACCGACTCGATATGTTTTTCGTCATCATTCTATTTTTGTATTTGATGTATTTAATCAAACAGTTTTAAAAAATTGAATACGGGATTTTGTTTCTTGTAATGTTGTTTCTGCTATTGTTTTTCTTATAGTTGCACTTTTTTAAAGCGTCCAAAAATAGACTGTGTGTGTTTTTTGTTGTTGTTCTTATATTTCACATAAAGAAGTGTTGCTTACGATCAAATAAAAAAATGCAAAAAGACGACAAAATTAAAGAGCGTTAAATATTTCATACAAAATTATGAAAATTTTACACCAATAACGCGTTTATTATATTTTTGAAGAGTTGTCCACATTTTTGTTGGTTAAATAAAAATCAAACAAAAATATTGTTTGAATCAGTAAAAAAATTTATAGAAATTAAAAAAATTTTCAAACTAGCGTTTGTTTGAAACTGATGATGGTCCGCTATTCTCCAGCTAGGGAAGAAACGGTCTCAATGATTGACTTCCAACGGACTCTGTTGTGGGCTTTTCTTAATGCCTTGTTCCATGAAAACCCTGCAATTGTCAGCTCACGAATGGTTGCGATTCACCAAGTTTTTGGACGTCCGCGACGCCGAGAGCCTTGGGGGTTGTACTGCAGCGCTGCCTTTGCTACCTCGTTGTCGGATCTCAGTGTATGCCCAATCCATCCAAATTTCCTTTTCAGGATGTCGCACTGGATTGGCTGTTGGCCCGTGCTTCGAAGCAGCTCAGCGTTAGTTATTGTGTTGGGCCAAAAACATCGAATAATCCTTCGTAAGCAACGATTAGTGAATACTTGTCGTATGTCGCTTTTAGAAAGGCCCCATGTTTCACATCCGTATAGAAGTATAGGTTTCACACATGTGTTAAATACCTTGATCTTCAATTGTGTTGATATGTCGGATGATACCCATACTTTTTTAAACAATGCATGGCATGACGGGCCTTGTTGATTTACGCAGAAACGACTTCGTTTGCACCGCTGTTCGTTGTGATTGTGCAGCCAAGGTAACAGAAAGATTGTACATCCTCTATGGTATTATTATTGAGAGTTAGAGAGGTGGTATTGATGGTGTTAATTCTCATTAGTTTGGTTTTCCGCCAGTTTATTCTCAAACCAACTTTGAGAGCGTTGTTATGGAGAGCCTTCAGTTTGTTCTCTATATGTTCGAACCTATGTGCTAAGAGGCATAAATCATCAGCGTAGTCAAGATTGTTAAGTTTTGAAAAGGGCGCCCACTGAATGCCATCTGGTGCTTCAATGTTTGTTAATGACATGACATCATCTAGGACAAGCAGGAAAAGAAGTGGTGACAGAACACAACCCTGGCGAACTCCCGCATCAATAGTGAATGTTTCAGACGTTTGACCCTTGTATAGCACCTGATTTTGGGAGTTGGAGTACATCAGTTTTATAACGTCTATAATAGATTTCGGTACAGCTCTGCGATGCAGTGCTCTCCAAATGCTCGTCCTCACGATTGTGTCGAATGCCCTCTCAAAGTCTACGAAGAGCAAATAAGTGGGCGAGCTGTGCTCATTTGCTTGCTCGATTATAATGCGCAATGTCGACACGTGATCTATGCACGATCTACCTTCGCGGAAGCCTGCTTGTTCTTGTCTTAGCATGTCGCAAAGAGATGACAGCGTTAGCATTATAATTGTTGCAATAATTTTTTGTATGGTGTTTAGAAGTTTTTGCATTCTCGAAGGTCTCCTTTCTTTGGTATAGCTATTATGAGGCCTTCGTTCCAGCGATTTGGGATTTGTTTATTAACCCATACATTGCGGATTAATGGTGTTATTACATTTGCAATCCACGAAGGATTGTTTTTAAAAAATTCTGGTTGGATATTATCTGTTCCCGCCGACTTATTTGCCTTCAGTTTTGCGATTGCAGTTATTACCTCCCTTGTGGAAGGGGGATCGGCTGGTATTTCCGTGTGTCGCGGCGGCAGTAGCAAATTGGTATCTACAACATCAGTTGTGATGTTTTGTTGTGTAGCGAAATACTCCTTCCATCTACGAAGTTGTTGGTCTGTGCTGGTTAGGACATTTCTTTGTAAATCAAATAGTGGCGGGTGTGTGTTTCTGTTTGTTGAAGTTACAGATGCAATAGCTTTGTACGTTTTCCGAAGGTCGTGCCGCCGTTTCTGCTTCTTCGAGATGCTTTGCTTGAAATATTCTTCTGTCAGTTCTTGCTGAGCGTTTGATCTCGCGATTTAGGTTGCTATATTGCTGTTTAAGCACCCTGAGGCGTACAATATCGGTGTTATTACAGCAGTTGATGAGCTGCAGCATTCGTTTTCGTGCTGTTATTTTGTACCACGCTCGATTTGAAATCCACTCTTTTCTTTTACGGGACAGTACATCGAGTGAAGAAGTGGCTGCTTCAATTAGTGCCTTTTCTACGCTATTCCATTCTGAGGTGATATTGTGATCGCGGGTTTGTGTAGAAATTGCTGAATTAAAATGCGATATAAAGTTATTTGCAGTGTGTTGTGTTGCGTAGTTTTTCTAAGTTGAACTTTTTTCTACAACAACGATTTACAGTAGTGCGGCTACTCAGAGTGAGCGTGAGTTTTCCCACCACAAGTACGTGATCGCTTGCGATGTCCGCACCTCTCTTGTTTCGTACATCTGCTAAAAGTCGAAGCCATTTGCTTTCTATCAAAACGTGATCTATTTGGGCTTTATATTGTGCGCCTGGAGACACATAAGTATACTTATGTATATTCTTGTGGGGAAGCTTTGTGCCCGCAATGAACAGTCCATGCGTCGCGCAAAGATCAATAAGCCGGTTGCCGTTGTCATTGGTAGCAATCTCGAGCTCATGGTTGCCGACTATATTACACGTAGATGGGTCATACGTGACTTTGGCATTGAAGTCGTCCATAACGATTTTTATATCTCTCCGATGCGTTCTATTGAGAGCTGTGTCCAGTTGTTGGTAGAAAGTTTCTTTATCTTCAGTGCTCGCGACTTCTGTGGTCGCATAACATTGTTTGAAAATAATTCGGCAATAATTTTTTCTGTGTAAGTGCATTTTTTAACACATTTTCCATAACTTTTCGCAAAATTTCGAGTTTAATTATTTTTGTTCGATTGTTATTACTTCTTAATTTCCCAAGTCTTCTTCACAAAATGCTTAAGTAAAACAAAGAAAAAATAATAATTGAAAAATGAATAAGGAATTCAAACAACCAAGGTTCTTTCGACAACGAATAATACAGGCAGTAAAACTGATTCAATCTCCAACTTTTTCCAGAAAGCAGTATTTATGTCTTTATCCAGGTTTTTTTTTTTTTGTTATGATCGCAAAAATTATTAATATAAATTCAGCAACGTGAGCCTTTACTCGATAAAGTTATAATATTGTAAAAACCGTCATATTTGTCAAATGCCAGTTCTTCATAACATAAACATCCTTTTCTACTGCCACATTCATATAAATATTTATATAAAATTAAATTAAATAAAATTAATTCTCCAAGTTTTGAAAAAAAAAAAAAAACAAAATTGTCTGGCAATTTTTTAAAGAAATCATTTGCAATCCGCATAAAATTGTGCAAACAAAGACACACTTTTTTGCTCTGACAAAAAATACTTTTCTTTTCCATAAGTCTGCTATTTATGTCCGCTTTATAAAATTTAAAAAAAAAAAATAAAAAATCAAGTAGACTTTAAAGATTTAATAAATATTTATGAAAGCAACATAAGCTAAAAACTAGTAAGAACGTCAAGCCCGACCTTATGACACCCTACATCATAGATTTACAGATAACTTTTCCAGAGTGTACCCAATTTGGGATCCATGCACCCGGCAAAACAAAATTATGTTATCAGGTTAAAATTGATATAAGAGTTCTTTGTACCGAATATTATCTAGATATCATGTATGAGAAGTTAAATTTTAAAATCTATAACCCGAGACACATTCTGTTAAGTTTAACAGAATAATGTTAACCGCTTTAAAGAACTTATGTTAATGATTTTATGAGGGCTGAATCGAGATTACTGAAAAAAGAAGTCAAGTATTGCTTATCCTTAGCCATCACCAGAAGTTTTAACAGAACGAGCTGGAGCGACTTATTGCCAATTTGCTCTTTAGAATCCTCTAGGGAAAGATTCCAGATTTTTGAAAAAGGAGTCAAGTGGGCAAACAAAAATTAATAGGATTTGTGAACAATAAGTTCCCCTATAATTTGACATCACCAGAAGTTTTTATAAAGCGAGTTGATTTCTTTTCCAGAAATCTGGACTCATCCCCAGAGATTGTTTACTAGAAAACTGTCAAAAAGTCGTGTTAACCCGGTTTGTTGCAACGATTGAGCAACTTATTTTTCACAAATCCTATTTATTCATTTTTGTTCGCCCACGTTGGCTTAGTTTGCAGAACTCTAGACTCATTTTTCATAAAAGCGTTAACATAAGTTCTGTTTAGTGGTTAACATTATTCTGTTAACACAACAGAATGTGTCTAGAGTTAAAAATTTTAACTACAAACACAAAGCACCTGCCATGCACTAAGAAAAACCCCTTATCTCATGGTGTATGTAAACCACGGGCTGACAAACAATTCGATTCCCAACTGCCTCCGAATGTGAGATCAACCAACACACCCAGGTAGCAATTTGAGCTCATAATTCGACAAGATAATAAATACACTCGGCCATTGCTAAGGGGAGCTATCTAAAATCCGCTGCATTTTTGGAAATATGCTAGCAGAATCTATTGAGTAGCAATAGCACCTACACGCAGAGAAAAAATATGTTTAAATATGGTCACCTCGAACAAAACTTTTTTTAAAGAAAATTTTAAACATATTATGATTCATTTAACAATATTACTGTCACCGACAACCATATTATTGTTGAATTAGTCTTCCATCAAGAAGCCACAACCATATTATGGAGAGAAAATTCAACCATAATATGGTTACCGGTGACAGTAATATTGTTAAATGAATAATAATATGTTTAAAATTTTAAATAGTTTTGTTGGAGGTGACCATATTAAAACATTTTTTTTCTCTGGGTGTACGGATGATCGTCCCTCAGGCCGAACTCTCCCATAAGTGGTGAAAAATCAGCCCTTGAGTGGGATTTTTGGAACTGCCTTTCCCGCGACTTTGTGTAGTAACCCACAACCCCCACGTGATC
The DNA here is from genome assembly GCA_930367215.1 of Pollenia angustigena. NCBI lineage: Eukaryota > Metazoa > Arthropoda > Insecta > Diptera > Polleniidae > Pollenia > Pollenia angustigena. The sequence continues at coordinate 207,991,395 of OV884060.1, forward strand.
CCCGAAAATATATTTAAAACGAAAAAGCGAAATTCCTGCAAAGACAATCTTCGTGAGAGACAAAAAGCAATTCTCGCAAGAAGCATACTGACGGTTACCTTAACCAATAGTAAGTCTAGTCCCATGCCACAAGGAGCTATCGACTCCCGTGGTAGGATCTTACGATCTGTAGAGATCATATAGATGTATTTAGATCTGTCAATTTTGGATTTTTGTCGTATCCCAGGTATTAAATGCACCTGATTTTCCCGGAGTATGTAACACCAGAAGGTGAAATATCCTAAACATGATCCCTACAAACTGCGGGGGGTGTCCTTATGAATATTCAAATTATCTTTGAAATAGCAACCTGTACTTTGCGCCCAAGGTTTACATAGACAGCCCAGCCAAATGAACCGACATCGTTCATTCTATTAAGAAAGTGATACTAAATCGATCGTTATATGTGTTACACACATCGACACAAACGCATAATACCCTCTTCCCCTATGGTGATGTGGGTTTAATGAATATTGAAAATGTGTTTTCAATTAAAACCCCAGATTTCGAATCCTAATAATGACATTTACTAATTGAAAGTGTTGATAGGAATTTTTGTGCAAAATAGAGAAGAAAAAAAACAGCGCAAACTAAATCAATTGAATTCAAGCGTATTGAATCGAAATGAATTGAATCGAATTGAATAAAATTGAATAAATAAAATGTCCACATCTTTTAGTGCTTGAGTACTTCGAGCAGACATGTGTGTCCGCTTTAATTTGGACCAGATGGTTTGATTTATACGAAAAAATATTTACTTTTGTAATAAAAAATTTATAAATTTTTTTTTTTTTTTTTTTTTTTCTTTTGTTTTAATTGAAATAACTCGGTAACAATTTTATTGAATTAATTAAAACCATTGAACGTCTCGTTGTCGCTTGTTTTTCGTTGTTTCTATTTTTTTCCTGTAAATACGAATTTATTTGTTTTGATCGATTTTAATTGAAATCAAAGCGTTTATTGTCATAAAATAAAATACAGAAAAAAATGTGTTTGCTTTTTATTTTACTGTTGAGATTTTTTCAAAATGGCGGATGTAACTTAAGAAAATTATTGCTGTTGTGGTATTTAATAATAATGAAAATATAATGGGTGAGATAAATAGAGTTAAACGATTATATACAGTGGTATAGAAGAGTAGAAAAAGTAAAATATTAAATGGTTTTGGCCGAAGTTTTCAGTGTTCTTTTTGCTTAATTAACAAATATTTCAGTTTTTTGCAATTTTGACGATTTTTTTTTGAAAAAATTTTGTTTTATATTTTGCCTATTTTTGGATTTTAAGCTAATTTAATGTTTATGGCATTTTTTTAAGGATGTTATGATTTTTCTTAAATTATGAATTTCTTATAACAGCACAATTTTTTTTGTTATTTATTAGGATTTTCTGCTGTTTTAACCATAAATATCGTACTTATTTTTGCGTCGTAAGCGTTATATTTCGTCGAATCGTCGTACACATTTGTGTTTTTAATATTCTAAAGCTGGAGGTCCATAACACGCGTTTTCGCCTCCACGCAGCGCATGCTTTTATAGCCTTACTTGCGTTCTACGTTTCAAGTTACATGCAACGCTTTTTATGCAGCAGCAGCACAAGTAAAATTAAAATTTAATTTGTCAAAATCAGCTGATTTGTTCGAACGCTGCTTGTGACGCTTACAAAAGTAGAAAGTAAACCTACTTTTCGCCTCAAGGCATCTACGCTTTTGTGCATGTAACTTACTACGTATAACTCACATATTCTACTTTTTTGACAGCTGCGTATGCTGCGAAAAAGCGAGTAACGCGTGGTGTGGACCTCCGGCTTAATACATTTTGATATTCTTATATTTTATGTAATTTTTGGATTCTCAATTCTAGCACATTCCTAATGGTGTTTTCTGTAGTTTTTTAGAATAAAACAAGCCATCCGTTTCAGGAGCAACATTGTTAAGAAACAGACGCCAAATTGCATTTTTTTTAAATAAAATGTTACATTTCTTTGTAGAAAGGAAAACACCAAAAAACAAAAAACTAGTGATTTTCATAAAAGTTCCGTTATTCGATTATTAACGATTTTTATTTGTTTTTTTTTTTTTTTTTGTTCTATTAAATTTACTTTTTTTATAATTCTACTAAATTCTGTGCGAAATTTCTCTGCTTATGTTGTAAATATTTTTTCAAACTAGGGCCGTTTTACATAAACAAATTTTTGCGATTTTTGGTTGTATTATTTTTTTCATTTACTGTTTTTTTAAGATTTTGCTACTCTCATATAAAAATACCTCTTCATATTAATGATGGCCTAACATCAGAATTGTGACATCAATGTTATAACTAGGGATGCGATTTCCATGCAAATGCATGTTTTTGTCGATAGTCTAAAAACGATGTCGACAAATTATCTTTCCGAATCATTAAATTTGCGATAACATGGCATCGATTTGTTTTTGCATGTTGTTGCATATTTTGGTGAAAATGCATATTTTTGCATATTCAGGGTTTATATGCATATTTTGACATTTTTGAGTGATTTTTTTTTTTAATTTAAACTAAATAAACAAATTTAATTTAAATAAACAAATTTTTTTGGAGCTTTTTTTAAGTACAAGATTTTCAAGATTTCCAGAGAGAGAGAGAAATGTCAACAGTTACTTGTATTATTGACGAATCGACCAACGAAAGCAACAAATAAAATAAAATACAATGTTGTGTTTTTGGTGTTGTTACTTGTTGTAGTATAGCCACCATCCTATACATGAATTCGCCTTGAATGTGGGTTTTGAAAATAATTTTTTTCAAAATGCATTGACATTCTTCAAGTACAAGACAAAGTTTTACTTAAAATAAAACAGTACTTATCAATTTAAACAAACAAAAATTTACATAATTTTGTTTTTAGTAAAATTAAAAACCCATTTTTATAGAAATTTTTTATTTTTTTGGTGCATATTTTCGATTTTTTAGTGCATAAAAATCTCATCCCTAGTTATTATTACAATCTAATGACGAACGTGATCATAAAATTTGGCATATTTAATGCGTCATCTTTGCTATGACTACAGTAACATTAATTTGATGCCACCTTTTGTGCATTATTAACAATATTTTCTTGTTTAAAAGAAGCAAAAATTCCCATATTCTATTTGTTTAAATAATTAAGTTAAATGCATCAAATTTTCAAAGTAGAATGATAACGAAAACCATAACGGCCATGCTGCTGGTGTCTTCTAATTAAGAGTTCTTCTGTAAACAAAGTGCAGAATACAACAAAAGTGAAACAAACATGTGTTAAGGGTAAGTAAATATTAATATTCCCTCACTTTGACTTAAGCCAATCCCAATAACTAAATTTAATGACGGTTTTTTATTGAATTGAGCCTAATGAGTGATTTATCCGATGTTATTGAATCATCGCACTGATGACATTTTTTTTTTTTTTTTTTTTTTTTACTGACTCCGTTTCTTCATTTCTGTGATACCGATGTTACATCCCATCGATAACATAATTTCACTGGATGATAATTTGGCCAAATGATGTTAGGGCTGACATCACAATGATGAATAGTGTCATGGGGTCAAAAACGAAGACACTTGTCATTGTACTGATGTCAAAATACATCAGCTTTATGTAGACTTTTCTATAAGTGTACTTTTATTCTACTACATATTTTGCAATTCTAACCTATTTTGTTGCAAAAATTGCAATTTTCCCTCTACCGATAATTGAGCGATTTTTTTTCTTCATCGTATTTGTTATTTTCCTATTCTTGCGATTTTTCTAGAAAAAGGTTTCAGGTTATCTTTGTTATCTTGCGATTTTTTTTATATTTTTGTATATTTATTTTGAATCAATATCATGAACGATTTTGATATTTACTTTAGTGTTTTGTTTTCTGTTTCAAGCGTTTTTTTTTAATTTACGTTTTGTCTTTAAGTCTTTTCTATTTTCTTAATTTTATAGTTTTTAATGGTTTTTGTTTGTTTGATTTTGTTAACCTTTAGTTTTTGCTGAATTATTTTGATTAAATTTACGATTTTCTCCTTACCGATAATTTTGCTATTTTTTATTCGCTCTTTTTTTATTTTAGCGATTTGATAACAAACGTTTGTACAACGTTTTTAATATTTTTTTTAATGTCAGCGATTTTTTTTATAAATATTTCAGCGATTTTTTTTCATAAATATTTCAGCGATTTTTTTCATAAATTAGGCAACAGGTTGTTTTTAACTTCTAGCAATTATTAACGTACTGATGCTTATTAAGGCGATTTTCTTTCTAATTAAGGCGTTTTTCTCAACGAACTTGAATATTTTTTCACTTTTAAAAGTTTTAAAGTTTTAATTTCCCATCAATTTGCCACAATTTCCGAAGATGTTAACATCTTTCCATAAGAAATACATAGCGCTAAAAACCAAAATCTTTCAACATCTTTAATAGATGTTCCTATCTCATTTCATTCCATTCTACATCTTTCGATTATTTTAGTGTCATCAGCGTTACCATTTGTCAAGTTTTCTCTTTTATTGCAATGTTTTTTTGTTAAGTATTTGTAATATTTTTAAAAAAATGGGACTTTAAAAACATTTTTGTGTTTTCTTTTTAAATTTTGGCACTTTTGAGAAAAAATTTTTTTTTTAATTTCAAAAGATTTTTGTTATTCGTGCTTAATTCCCAGTTTTTATTCATGACAAAAACACTTGAAATTTATTGTTGATTTGATAAGCTGTTCCTATGCGCATTTCACTGGTTGCTTAGGCCAGATCATCAGGAAACTTCATCCATAAAGATTTTAGAAAAACTAAAGATATTAAAGCAACCAGTGAAATGCGCATAGGAACAGCTTATCCCATCAACAATAAATTTCAAGTGTTTTTGTCATGAATAAAAACTGGGAATTAAGCACGAATAACAAAAATCTTTTGAAATTAAAATTTTGTATTCCCAAAAGTTGAAATTACTTTTTTTTTTAAATTTTTTATTTTAAAAACATTTTTTTTTTTTTTTAATGGTGGCATTTTTGTTTGATGGTAGATGTTAGATGTGAGCAATGTAAACGAGTCTTTCACATTTTCTACATCTTTGATGGTAGATGTTAGATGTGGATCAGTGTAAAAAGCCTATTAACCGAATTCACTAACCCTCGAAATAAAGAAATATCGAGCGTTTTGGCGATGTGAGTTAACTATGACATTTCGAAAAGTCACATGTTATTAAAAAAATTGAAGTTTGAACAAATTCCCCTTTATAAATCGGTGCAGATTAACCAGACTTCTGTATGACGTCCTAAGTTCCCAATGCAGATTAACATTGAATTAAAAAAAAAAAAATCCACTTAAAATGTTTTCCATCCTACTGTTCTATTAATTATTTTCTACTTCATTTTAATTATCTATATTTTCAAATTAAAAAATAATAATAAAATACCACACAAAAAAAATATGTAACAAAATGGATAAAGTTGTTGCTAATTACGCAGCCTTAAAGTTGTACGTGTATATTTTCCTGTGCCACCATCTCAATCTTTTTTAGATTTCACAGTAAAACGAACTGAAATCATTTGGAAAAAAAAAACATTTCAAAACAATTAAAAAATGAATGTTCGCACAATTGTTTTATTTATTGCTCTTTTTATACCTGGGCAATCATTATCACTAGAATGTCTAATCGCCATTAACAGCCATCATTATGATCATCGTTATTGTTGTTGTTGCTGTTGTTGTTGCACTCATATAGTCATAATGATTATGGCAGCAAGAAAACAGCAGAGGTAACTACAAATCATCGTGTATCTTATTGTTAGTTGTTAAAATGGCTAATAAACGCACAATTATAAATCATTTTAGTTTTAATTCTTTACGTTTTTTATTATTTCATGAAGAGTTTTGTTTTCTTGCTATCCCTTCTACAAGTCTTGAGCGTACTTACATGCGAATAGATACAACATTCATTAAGCATTTAGTAGTTATGCTCAAGCTTTTAAGCAAATAAAAAATACAAGGTGGCGCAAAAGTTGTCACCCGATGTTCTTTAATTGTAATTTTTTTTATTAAAAGAAAAGCTTTAGTTTCGCTTTTGGATTGTGTTTATTTGATGTCTGAATATTTTTTTCGATAGATAGAAAAAATTATATCGGCCAAGTGGTCGCTGCCAGAATTGATGACCATACGGGCCCGATTTATAGCATTTTCCATCATTCTTGCCAGAACTTCCGGCGATAAGTGTCAGCATTCCTAACGGATATTCTCTTTTAGGACTTCAACAGTCTGAGGCTTGTTAACCTAGGCCCGTGACTTCAACGAGTCAATATCAACAAAAAGAAGTCTAGAACGGTTAAAGTGGTTAAATCTTGCCGGACACTGCAATTCACAAAAATAGAGAGATTAGGCGACCTAGAAATGCAGATCTCACAATTTCGGTCGCAGATTGTGCAAGATACACGTAGACTTTCGGGGCCTTAAAAGCGATAGTTCTGCTTATTCACTTATCCATAGAGGTGGAAATGAGCCTCGTCGCTCATGATGATTTTCGATAAAAAGCTTCGCAAAACAAGTTAAACAATTATTTCTTAATTTCTTATTTACGTGTATTTTGTATCTGTTTACTTTGCAAACGTCAGATCCAAACTGGCATTTACCGCCATTTGAAAAATATTTTGACATCTTCCGTTAGGGTGATAGCTTTTGCACCACCTTGTACAAAAACGAGTACAGTCATAGACAATAGAGAACATGAATACTCATACATGCACTGAATTACTTCCATTTAACAAGTGAATACATGGACATACTTGGTCGTTTATGCGAGTGGTAAAAAAAGCGCTGCGTACTGTTTTATGTTGTTAAGCGAAAAAGTTTAAGCATATTGTATACGAGGTCGGGCTGAAAAGTATTTTTTTAATCTTCATAGCTTTCAATTTCTCTGATTGCTTTGAAATGCTTGAAAATAGATAAATCTTTGATGTTATATCTTTAAATGGAACGGGGAAATAGAGAAGTGTACTTTGTCTCGTGTACAAGCAGTTTTTGCAGCTGCTTCTTAATGTGGGCGAGAACTAAGAAACATAACGATTTATTTAGGAAATAAATTATTTCGTTTCCGTACTTTTTTCAAATCTAACTTTCAAAGACTTAGTTAAAATGTTATAGGAAGAGACTCAGAAAAGAACAAAGTACCAAAACTGTTTTAAAGACTTGTGCCTAAAAATTAAAACTTGAATTGAGCAATGAGGCTAATTGTCACCGTAATGATTGCTAATGTTGTCGGAAATCATTAAAAAAAAATATATAATTCTTTCCTAAACGCCAAAGCCGTAATCCTACATAATCCCAAAAAATTTGTAAAACAAATTTAAATAATGGAAATTTAGTAGTTTTTAAAGGTTAAAAAAAAAACAATACAAAATAGACTGTATAACAACTATTTTGTGTTTTCTTGGTGGACTACTACTATTTTGTTGTAAATTAATAATGTCCCAACGGGACAATTTTTTTGATTTTTACAGATACAAGTGGCTTTTTTCTGGGAACACTACGGTATATCCCATGTTCATGTAGTGCTTGGCGAACAGTACTGTCGCTAACACTTGCTCCTAATGTTATTGCTCGTTCCTCTGATATTTTTACTGTACTGCGCCAGGGATTAGCCTTTACTCTTCGCACTATTGTCCTCTTCTCCACGTCGGACAGAGTTTTAGGTCTGCTAGAGGGTGGAAGGTCTTTAACATTTTTCACATTTTTGTACTAACCTTATATTTTTTTCATATTATTATGACATCTGCCAATAGTACTGCCAATTTCTCTCAAAGATTTGCCTTCAGATGCCAATTTTACCACTAAATTACGAGTTTCTACTGTAGTCTGCTTACCCATGTTGACTATTATTTACAAACTAAAGTTAACTTGAGTTTAAATTGATCAGTATAGATAGAAAAGATAATTAAACATCCGTAATATGATTTTAAGAAGAAAAAAACAAAAAACTAGGGGTCAAATTACCTTTATGACGCAGGAACATGGAAATAATATGAGATTGTACACTTTTTTTTGACGCGTAAAATAAGGCATTTTCTGAGATTAATGTTAATTTGAAAATGAAGAAGAAATAAATGACAAATTTTTTTTATTAAAATAAACAAGTACTGAATACTCTTCAAAAACATAGAAACAGATTTTTTGTACTCTCCCCCTTTTAACATCTACGGACTTATAAATGTTGAACTGTTCGGTGTACACTTTCTTTTGACGCTGACTGTAGGTCAAACTAAGCAAATAAAATAAACCCCAAATAAAATGAAATAACCCCCAAAAACAAACAGCTTTAAAAATGAAATATCCCCCGAATAAAAAATGAAATAACACCCAAATTAAACACGCTATGAACAGCGATGCCAACTTAGTGCTTTTGGCACTATTTATGGTGCTTTTTGATGCCTCAAAACACCAAAATTTTATCCATAGTGCCAAACTAAAAAAAAACACTAACTTGGTGCTTTTTAAATTTTTGTTAGTGCCTTTAGTGCTTTTTACAATTTTAATTTTTTTTCTACCATTTTTTTAAACTACGATTAAAAAGAGGATGATTTAGTTGACTTTGCTATTTGGGGAACACTTTTGAGAAGTCTTGTACAGATTTTAAGATTTCAAATGATATAAAAATGGATAAAAGAAGCTTACATTCGTTTTACCAAAAACTTTATTTACGAGGTTAGAGCCAGGCTTCCTAGCAATTTGGAAATTTTTCGAAACGTTGCACTTTTAAGCGTTGAAAACATTTTCAGTAATCGTAATATAAACGATGTATTTCGGTAAACATATTTTTAAAGATGTAGACACTGTTACAAAAATAGAATATGGATTGAAAAATATTAGGAATTGTTAAAAAACATGCAGTCGGAAACCGTACAAAAAAACGCAAAGACTTTAAAAACAAAAAAGAGCCGTAGCTTGGTACATGCAAAGTGTTAAATAAATTAAACATTAAAACAGCTGACAGAAAATACTTTTATAACGAGCGTTGTATAACCTGCCATTTTTCATGCGCTTAAGTTTTCCACGTTTTGTGCACTTCTACCTCTAGTGCTATTGAAAACATACATGTTTTTTCTATTTTACACCTTATGTGTGTTCTTAACTCAGAAGCGTACATAAGTTAAAATAATTGGATAATATCATAAGCCAATTGTTTTGTTAAACTTTGCACGCTTTTAATTAAAATTTATTTAAACGATAAAATATAAGGATGTTTGTTAAAATATATTAGGGTTGCCATACGTACTGTTTTTAGCAGTACATGTACTGATTTTTTGCAATTGTACTGTTTTATGCATAACTCCTAAAACAGTACGCAAATGTACTATTTTTTTACACTTGGTACAGTTTTTGCACTTTTCTTTTTTTTTTTTGTTAAGTCTAGAAAAAACCAAGATATTAAAAAAAAAACCCTGCTAAAGTCATATTTTTATAATATACATATATATATATATATATTTAACAGTACATAGCTTAAAAAAATTTTGTTGTGTTCTAAACAAAAAAGTTCTAAAACAATAAGAGTTTTTACGCTGTGGTCATTCTCATAAATACACAGTAGAAATCTAAATTATAATGGGTGGGTCGCAGCAGTAGTAGTTGTTATTTTTAAGACATTGGAATTTATGGCTACCCCTTCCAATAGTATTTAACTGTCCACACCTGAGAAAGACAAAAGCAAAATCAATTTTTTTTTTAAATACTATATAAAAAGTTATTTTAACACAATTATCTTTAATTTTTAGATCTTTTTTAATTTTTGGGCATATTCTGGACATCGAAATCACGTGAAATTGATAATAAACAAATTTGGAAAATTCTCCGAGTTTAAAATTTATAAAAATACCAAATACTGTTGAGGACCACTTTCCTTGACCTAAACTACTTTTGAAATAAGAAAAAGATAAGTTAACTTTTACAAAAATTTTATTGAAAATATTCATCGTTTTCAATTGCACTTGATTGTTTTACAGACAGAAATTTTTGTTTTGAATTTAATTGAAACTTGTTTTTTACTATTTTCAGATTTTGTAAAATAAAAATAAACCAAATTATGTTTTTTGGATTTTATAGATTAATGGCAAATTTCACCAAGTTCAGGTATAATTAACTATTATTATAAATGTCAAAAACCTATAGTTATAGTAATAGTTAATTATAGCTGAACTTCTTAAAATTGTCCGTAAATAATTTAAAAATTGTTTGAAATTGGAAAATTAATTAAGGAAGCAAATATTTTCTCAAATTCTATATGATTTGTGCAATTATGTGTGTGGTGAAAATGGCTTTAAATACGAATATGTTTAGAAAATCGCTGAGTTAATTGTTTTAAGCTAAGTTAGGCTTTTCTCCTTTCTTATATGGCTTAAAGCAATGTAATGATATTCCTGGCCAATTGCTTGTTTGTGGTGTTTTCGTTTTAAGCGCAAATGAAGTAATTTCGTATACTTATGAAATGCCATAAAATGGAAATCATTCCTTTGACGTTACACAATTAAAGTGTATTTCTTAATATAATTGTTGATGAATATTCAATCAAAAGTTTAAAATATTTACCCCAAATTTCACCAAGTTCCGTTAAAACTAACATTTACTTTAACTTATAGTTAATAATATGTTTTGACAGCTATAACTGATAGTTAATTATAACTGAACTTGGTGAAATAGGTTAATAATTTAAATAAATAGTTATGTTTTCGTCAAAAAAATGTACTGTTTTTTTCTTGATTGTACTGTTTTTTTGAATTCAATGTACTGTTTTTCCTAATTTAAAATCTGGCTACCCTAAAATATATGCTGTTATTAAGTTTTATAAACAATGGTCGGTCAATGACAATTTTTGGCAATTACCTGTTTTATGGCCAATTTAAACTCCAAATGATTTGGATGATATTATTTTTATTGAAGATAATAATAATTCATTTAAAAATGTTTAAATACAAATATAAATATATTTATTATTTTATCTTTAATGAAAATGGTCCGCATCTACGCCGTCGCCTTTTTTTAAATTTTGGAGGTATATAATATTCGGCACAGCCGATTACAACTTGTTTTGTGTTTAATTAAATTGTAAAAATGGCTTAGTGCTTTTTTACGCTTTTATTTGCTCAAAATAGTGCTTTTCAGTGCTTTTTTGAAATTTAAAGTGCTTTTTGCTCTCAAAAAGTTGGCATCACTGGCTATGAAACAAGCCCCGAATTTGAAAAATTTGTTGGGTGTTATTTCATTGGAGATTATTTCATAATTTGAAAACCCCAAATGAGGAATGAAATAATTCCCAAAAAAAAATTAAAAACGGCCCAAAAAAAATTGGGAATTATTTCATATGAAATAACACCCAAAAATGTATCGAAAAAAATTGGGGAATATTTCATTTTTCGTTTGGGCGTTATTTTATTGGGAGGCTTTTCGTAGAGCCAATTTTACATTTATTTTACACAGCATATTCCGTAAAATTTAATAGTTACTACTTTTAAAAATTATATTTTAAAAACATTATTTTTTAGTAGTTTGTTTTTGAAATAACAAACATATTTTTTATCATTTATGTTTGTTTAAAAGATTTTGTTTGTCGTGCTTAATTCCCTTCTTGATAAAAACACTGAAATGTATTGTTGATGGGATAAGCTATTCCTATTAGTGCTGGGATACTATCGATATTTTCTTCTATCGATATTTATCGATAGTTCAGATTTCACTATCGATATATCGATATTACTATCGACTGAATGTTTGTACTTGTGCAGGAAAACTTTAATTATTTTTTTTATTTTTACAGATCGTTGTTTTTATCACTTTATTGAATGTATGAGACGTACGTATATACGCACGTTATTTTAGATGGCAGTTTTTTAAAAATTGATAAGTACCTTTCGGAAGGAACCGAAGTAACAGGGACTATAAGATATTCCATTGCAACTTTAAAAAATTTTCTAAGTTCTAAACCCAAAGAGGTAACCAGTCTAGCGGACTTATACTCTAATGGTCGTTCATTGTTTTGTCTTATGCCTGCAATTGCATTTGGATTTGCATTTTTTTTACAACATTTCAAAAATATTTCACATTTCAGTCCCTATATAAACATGTACAAATTTCGACTTAAAGGCCTAAAATTAGTAAAAAGCACTGCTAAGCAATCCATACCAATTGTCATTCTTAATGTTTGTATTCATTGCTGTAATTCAGCGCGAATTAATAATAGCAAGTTAAAATTTGCGGCAAAAAACTGTGTGTGTATGCTGTTAGATGTCTTCATAGCTGTATTTTAAATAATAAAAATATCGATATTTATATTTTTCCTATCGATATTTTCGATATTTTAAGACTATCGATAGTCTATCGATAGTTTCCCAGCACTAATTCCTATGCGCATTTCACTGGTTGCTTATGCCAGATCGTCAAGAAACTTCATCCAAGATTTTAGAACAACTAAAGATATTATACAAATAAAACTGTTAAGCGAATAAAAATTATAAACCCCAGTTTTACTTGTAACAATATCGAAGCTTAAACAAGAACAACAACAATAAACAGTTGATCTTTTGTTACAGTCCCGACTACAATTGGTTAAGGAAACAACAAAAATAAAAACAAATTACTTAATTTTATTTTGCCAGTTCAGTTTTATTTACACTGCCACATGCATATTAGTTATCAAAGTTTTTCTTGGGATTCAAAAAATTAATTAACAAAATTTTTTATTTTTATTTACCTTTTAGGTAAATATTGTGTACTATATTCTGTTCATGAAGTATAAGATAACGAATTATAAGTTAGTTGGCAAATTATTGGATTATTGGACCAATTAAAATATATACGTGTTCCTTTACAGTTTGCCCTCGTTAAGACTTATATACGAGTAGTCCAGCATATTTCTACACATGTACGAAAAGCATTTCTGTGGAAATTGCAAAAGAGAAATATTATGAATAGTTTTCTACGACTTCTTTTCTACACTTTTACACATACGACTTATTTCTTTTTTGCGCAGCTTTTTTGCGTTTTACCAATTATGGCATTAATTAATTGTACTTTTTATTGTTTATGACAACAACTGCAACAGCTAAACGCATTATACTGCAATAGTTAGACTTAAGTGCATAAATATTAATACTTATTACTTAAATAATTATTACTTGCTTAAAGCTAAAAAAAAGATGATCTAGCATAATATAAGTTCGGAAACAAGTTTATCAGAACCCACAAATCATACTTTTTTTACACGAATATTTTAAGTGCTTTTTGTTGAATTTGTAATAACTGATAAACCAGTAATAGAAACATTTTCACTGCATCTGGGTGAAGATACTTTTGAAATGTTTTGCAGAAACATTGCTCGAACATTTTTATTTTTTAGTTTTTTCTTTCAAAAATATAATTTATAAATTTATAAAAAAGCGATTTTTTTAATAAACGCCCATAATGAACGTTATTGACATATTAAGACTTTTTACATTATTTTTTACAAAACAATATAAGATAAGCAATGTTAAAACAATTTTTATAACTACACTGATAGAAAAATGCATCTTCATATTGATGATGCCCTAACATCAGAATTGTGACATTGATGCAAAAAGTAACATCAATCCAAGAACTAAGATCTTCGTACAATTTTGTCATTTTTATTACTGAGAGTTTTGCTTTAAATAAAGGTCGTAATTCAACAAACGTGAAACAAACATATGGGCAAATCCTGCGTGACGAACGCTACATTCGCACGCGTTTTCTAATTGAAATATACACATTTTTTGGTCTTTCAAAAAAGATAGCTTCAACTTATATATAGTATTTACTGACATTATTATGTACTTACAAATGGCATATATCATATTTTCTTAGCAAGTATTTGTTGCGAAATAATTGATCACAAAGTTTTGTGACGCACGCTACAAAAAGTGGAAGTAACTTCAAAGGTTTAAGTGCGTTTTCCTAATTTTTAGCGAATTTTGCATAATAAGGTATACAAAATCTGATTCCTAAATGAAAGATGAGGATAAGAGAATTCTAAACGCACTTATTTGCAGCCAAAAAATTTTGTGATTTTTTGACAAAAGCCGTGAACCCTTTGTGACGCACGCTACAGTTTTTCCAGTAGTATTTTATTATTATATTTTATTTATTTTAACAAAACGAATTATATTTTTATGAATTGCATTTCTTAAACTTATTTGTTAACTAATGAATATCAACTTTTATTTTAACGAAATTTATATTTTGATAAGTTTGGTCTAAGTGCTATTTTAAGCACAAAAATCACCTAAAATAATGCTAAATTCACGTATTTTATTAAAAAATCAGCAGTGGGGTAGGATTTGGTAAAAATTATTGCATTGATGATCATTGAAATACATATTTTTTAATATAAAAATGAAATTAAGCATCTAGTCTTATATTCCGTTAAAAAAAAATTTATTTGAAAAATTTTTGGTTGGTGGACTGTTTCTGGGATTTTCCCATATAAGCATTTCCACCGAAAGGTCCACCGCAACAAAAAAATTGGGAATTTAGCACGTCATACAAAAATCTTTATAGTAAATTTTGTATTCCCGTAAATAACTTTGATAATATACTTGCATGTGCCCGTGCAGAAAACTGAATTGCCAAATTGGTTTTTTTTTTGTTGTTTTCTTGCGAAGACAATAGAATGAAACAATTTGTTTTTTAATTTTGTTTTTTCTTTTTACCCACTTACAACTACAATTCGAGTCGGAAACCTAACCAATTGTAGAAGGATGTAAGAAAAGATAAACTCACTGTTTATTGTTGGTGTTTTGTTTAAGCTTTGATATTGTTACAAGCAGGGTTGTGAACTATTTCTAATCAAAAAGCGCCGTGTCTCCAATCAAAAAGCGCTAAAAAGCGCTAAATAAAATTTAAATAAAAAACTTAGTGACATGTTTAAGATCCAAGTTTTATTAATAACACTGGCCGTCAAAAAAAATCGTTTTAAATAAAAATTTATGAAAAACAAAGATACTACTGCGCTAAATTCAAATCCGTTTTCAGTTGTTTCTATCATGTCTTGTTCTTTTATGGGCTAGACTTATATATTGACCGAAATAAGGCATTTATGCTACATATATTTTATAATAACTATTGATATTTTACAAATAATTATTTTATATTTTATATTATATTTTTCCATGCAAATTAGTATTTTTATCATTTATCAGAAATCAAGGTATATTATGAATAAAAAAAAAGCAAGAAATCAGTAAACAAAATGTTAACTAGACGTGATTGAATAAACTATTTGCATTTAGCACGCTAAAGTGAATTAAAATCACATAATCAAGTTCTCTAGATCGACTTTTTTTTTAGTTTTTTGCCGAGCAGTGTTAATAAAACATTAATATTTTTAAAAAGCCTTTTCTGATATTTAACGAAGATTAAAGTAATATAATTTCAACTATACACGGAAAGAATTATTTACTAATTCACCAGAAAATATGTCTTGAACCACGAAAATTTTGCACTATTCTCGTCCAAGCCTAAAATTTCTTATTGTATATAAACAAAAGCAAAAAGTTGTGACTCAAATCGAACTAAAATTTACTAAAATACAGCTAAAAAATTCATTCAACTCTAGAATAGTTACTTAAATCAAGTTTTCTTTGCTTTTTATTTTACAAAATCAGAAGAAAAGCCTAAAATTTTTCCATAAAAACGTATAGCACTAGTTAGTTTATAAAAAAAAACTTTGTTTCTTGATTCTATTTTAAAATCAGACTAATATTAAATAAATGCTTCTTGAAATTTTTGATCATATACCAAAAAACGTGAATTTTTTAATCATGAGAAAATGTTTCTTTATTTAAGAAACTTTTACTTAATACGAACAAAATAAGTTAAAATCAGTTATTTAGTTTTGAATGTTCTTGTTTTAAGAAACGAAATGGATTTCTTTAGAAAATAAACTTCTTTCCTTGTATAGAATGCTTTTCAGAGAAAAGTATTTTCAAAACGGAAACAAATTTTGGTTTAATGTGTCTTGATTTTAATGTATGCAAAAAAAAGTACAAAAATGTTGGGTATCAATAAAAGCGCTAATTTAGCGCTCTTTTTAAAAAAAGCGCTAAGGAAAAAATATGCGGCTTTTCGACAGTTCAAAAGCGCTTAATCTAGCGCCAAAGGCGCTAAATTGGCAACTCTGGTTACAAGTAAGACTTTGAGTGTTTAAAATTCTTATTCGCTTTAGGGTTTTATTTGTATAATATTTTTAGCTTTTCTAAAATCTTTGGAAAAGGTTTCCTGATGATTTGGCCTAAGCAACCAGTGAAATGCGCATAGAGGCTAGCTTTCCCTCAACAATAAATTTCAGTGTATTTATCAAATATGAAAAATTGGGAATTTAGCACGTCATACAAAAATCTTAATAGTAAATTTTGTATTCCCGTAAATAACTCTGAAAAAAATTATAAGTTCTTGAAAAGGCTTTGTTTTATCATATTTTAACAGGAAAACAATCAAATTTAATAAAAGTAAAAAAAATTTATATTTATTTATAACCCATTTCGAGATTTATGAATGCAAAGTGGAACAAGTGCAACTTTTCTTATATGGATATTTCTATTGTACGTTTTGCTATGATAACAGTTCTTTAAGAGAGACATTATGCATTAAATTTGTCTCTCTAAAACCTTTCGGAAGGTACAAAGAGTCAAAATAGAATGCACAAGAAACTATGCGATTGCAAATAACTGTAATTTTTTTCTTTGTATTATCTCATATGTCGATGTCATATGAAACTTACTGTAAAATAGCAAGATTTGTGATATTGGTACTTTTATAAAGTTTTTCACGTGCGAAATCGTAAGTGTGAAAATTTATAATTTTAAAATAATTTTTTATACATATGTGTATCGAGCCCTAACCGCGAAAATAATGTAAGCGACATGATTTTCAATTTTCGTTTTTTTTAATAAATGACTTTATTGGCAACACTTGCATCATCACCTAAAATGTCATGGTCACATAAGGTACCGTTACGATTTTACAGCAAGAACAATTTTATTGTAAGCGACAAATTTCATACAAAATTTATATGAAATAAAATTAAAAAGCTTTCTCCTGTAAAATTTGTTGTTTGTCGCTTACGTTATTTTCGTGGTTAGGGGTCGATATGTAAATAATTTATTCATGTTAATATATACATTTCAATCATTTAAATCTAGATGAGCAAAAAAAAGCACTAAATTCAAAAATAAAGCCATATTCTAGCCATTACCAATGATATACGATACGATGAGATTAGAATTTAAATGACGATGCTATATATCGACCCCTTTGCGCGAAATTATCGTTACAAAAACCAAATTTTACAGGAGAGCCATTTTTCTAATTTTCTCTGCTATCACTTGCAATATAAAAATTAAAATATACATTAAATTTTTGGAGGAACGAAGTGGAATTCGCCTACAATATTTTGTCAGGTGACGTCTCTTTGAATGTAGAACAAGATTTCAAAAAAATTGGCATATACGATAATTTCGAGCAAAAGGATCGATATCGTTACTTTAATATAGAAAAGCCCTCAAAACAATTTAATAAAAAACTGCGTTTAAAAAAAATCGCAACTACAATACTACAATTTTTATTAAGTTTTTTCCTTCTCCTATAAAGTAAGGAAAATGATAGTTAGCGCTTTTCTATATTAAAGTAACGATATGTATATAAAACAAAAAGGGCTGTAATTTAGGGAATGGCAAAAACAAATTTTTTTTAAGTTTTTTAAACTTAATAAATATATTTTTTATTTTAGGGCGTGACTGATGAAAATATTATTGTTTGTATTGGCTTCTACCTGATTTAATGTAGTATGTGTGTGAAAAAGAAAAAAGGGGCTTAATTTGTAGGCGTGTCATAAAAGTGGGCATATAAAATCAATACTTACGTAGTTTTAGAAGGACTTTCTTAGCACGTAAAAAAAATTGGACATTTGGGGAAAGGATCCGAGATGGCATAAGTGGCGCCCAGAATTTGAGGTCGGATTAAAAAGTCACTAAAGACAAAAATGAAGCCACTATCAAGCCATGAAAAACGATATGCAATATGATGAGATCGGACTTTAAATGGCAGCGCTAAATATAAAAAACCAAAAGGGCTGTATTTTGGGGCGTGGCAAAAAAAAATGTTTCGTGTTTAAGAAACTTCATTGACATATCTTTAATTCTAGGGGTGACTGGCACAACTTTTTTTTTGTATGGAGGTCGACCCGGTCTAATCAACATATACATATATCATGACGGCGATTAAAGCTAAATAAAAAAAAAAGTATACATTATTTTTATTTAAAATGACAGCCATATTTAAGAGACATGAGTGCATAACATTCTACAATTTTTTGCATTAAAATATTGCCTCAGGTTTCGCTGAAATCGGCATTCGAATTAATGGCCACAAATACCACTTTGGTTTTCGTCACGTGCAAAAGCCTTGTTTTTTTGCAATTTTCTTGAAAACGAAACAATTTATCAAAATTAACAATAGCCCCAATTATAGGGCTAATTAATGGCGCTGCGAAATATGGCCCCAGGAAATATGGCCCCAAGAAATAAATGAAAATTGACCCCAAATTTTGGGTTTTTTTTCATAATGCAATATGGCCCCATTTTTTTAATGAAAAATTACCCCAAAAAAATGAAAAATAACCCTAAAAATAAAATGAAATATGACCCTAAATTTGGGGTTATTCTTCATTATGAAAAATCACCTCAAAATTTATAATGAAACTTAACCCCAAAAAAGAACACAAAGAAAGTGACATAAAACATTTTCGGTGGAGTTCATATGCCCAAAACTAAAAATCCCAAATTTAGAATCCCGATTTCAAAATCCGGATAATTATACAGTTTTGGTTTTAAAAATCGTACGATTGATAGCACGGCTGCGCTTTCGGCCATGCATAAGGATTTTTTCTCTATGGTATAACGAACACTGGCTTCGCTAACTAAAGCTTCTCTGTATAGCCGGCCTTCGGCTGGGTGAAAGGATTTTCTTCTCTTTGGTATAACGAACACTGGCTTCGCTCACTAAAGCTTCACTACATAGCCGGCATTCGGCCGGGCGCAAGGATTTTCTTTTCTATGGTACAACGAACTCTTCTCGTAATAGCCGGCCTTCGGCCGGGCTCTAGGATTTTTTCCTCTATGGTATACCAAACACCGGCTTCGCTAACTAAAGCATCTCTGCATAACCGGCAAGGATTTTCTCTACTTTGGTATAAGAATTCGGGTTTTTTATGTTATCCCTAGAAACTTTTACATAGAATTTTATAAAATTTGTGTAAAAATGTTTGGGTTGATTTTTCATTTCTTTAAACTTGCATTTTTTATTAGTAGATGAAAAATAGTCCCAAAGTAAAAATTGTGATTTTATTTGGGGCCATTTTTCATTCCTTGATATGGGGATCATTTTTCATTCCACTTAAAGTGCAAAAACACCCTAACGAAAAAATGAAAAATAGCCCCAAAAAAAACAAAAAGTTGCGCCAAAATTGCGTGTTGTTGTGTCTCATGTAAAATTTTGGGACCGTTTTTCATTTTCCTTTTGGGGCCATATTTCCTGGGGTCATTTTGCGCACCGCCCTAATTAATAGCTTTAACTTGAATCTATTGCCAAAATAAATATAAGTTTTATTTTGACTTTTTTTTAACTTTAAATTTGTACGATGGTTACGTTCGACATGATGGAAATGCCCATATTTAACGGGTAAGTAAATAATAATATTCTCTCACTTTGACTTTATAACAAACTGTCATTAAATTGATGTTAATGTGTCCTTTCTCCGATGTTACTGCGTCATCGCACTGAGAACATGTCCGTCATTTCTGTGATGCCGATGTGTCTTCCCATTGATGTCACAATTTCATTTTGACCCTGATGACACTTTGGCCAAGTGATGTTAAGATTAACATCACTATGATGAAAAGTGTCATTGGGTCAAAAACGAAGACACTTGTCATAGTACTGATGTCAAAATACATCAGCGTTATGACGCCTTTCCTATCAGTGTAACCTAACAACAGATGGCGTATCTCTTACTAATGGCTTTTGTCTTTAATAACTTATATGATATAACTTATATGATATAATTTATATGATATGGACGCTATACATTTTCAATTTATTCTCACTTAAGGGCAAAATAAACCACACAAATTGCTTGGCAAACACTCACTTTGTTTCCGTTTTGTGTTCGCCAACAAACAACACAAACATATTTCGTACAAACATTAATGTTTCATTTTTGTTTTGTTTTCAATGAATGCAGACGCCGATAGTGTTAAGGCAATTTTTCTCGCTATTTGCTTAAAACTGAGGAGACATATACAAAAAAAAGAGAAAGAATTTTAAGTAAATAGTGATTTTAACAACAAGATGTTTCGTGGCAAGCAATGCGGCTTAAATTAAATTAAAATTTGCGGCTGAAAATGATTTAAATGCTTCATCTCATACGTCTTTACAATGCAAAGACACCACATCACAATTAAAAAATTTTAATATTTCTTCAAACATGCTTCACATATTTGCCCGAACCGCAAACACCCCAACTAACAACACAAAACTTTTTACAAATGTAAAATTTTGATATCTTTGCCAAGTAATCTGAAAATACTAAAAAACAACACACATATTTTTTGTAATAATTTTGTGCCTAAAAATTATTATTTGTGGGAAATTTTGCGTTAACTAAAAAAAAGTCCATTTGAAGCTTGTCGATGGTCACCGAAGCTTATTTAAAATAAAAAAATTTAAAGCGATGAATTGAAGCCATTCTGACTTACGATCTTTTTGCCTAAACCTAAACATATACAGCCCAATTACACTGAAAGAATTTTCTTCGCAATACCAATGAATTTTGGCATTAATCCCATGAAAAATTGCACTAAAAAGGAACCTATGCAGCGCTTCGTTGGATCAATAAAAACTTTTTCATTTAAATGTATTTAATGAAACATTACATTAGATCTATGAATATTATAAAGTAAAAAATTTTTTTTTATATTTTTATTTTTTTTCAATTGTTTTTTTTACGTTTTTTTTTCTTATTTTATTTTTTATTTTTTTTCTGTCTCTGGCGGGAATCGATCGCGCAACCTCGGTGCTGATAGACTTGCTTTTACTTCTGCACTGAAAGAATTTTCTTCGCAATACCAATGAATTTTGACATAAATCCCATGAAAAATTGCATTAAAAAGGAACCTATGCAGCGCTTCGTTGGATCAATAAAACCTGTTTCATTAAAATGTATTTAATGTAACATTACATTAGATCTATGAATATTATTCATTGGATGAATACTATGTTTGTATATTGTTTTTTACACTGAAAACATTTTCTTCACAGATCCAATGAAATTTACATTAAAATTCAACCTATGTAACCCTTCATTGGATTAATGAAATGTTTCATAAAATCAATGAAAATTTTGCATTAGCTTCCTTCATTAATCCAATGAAGGGTTACAAAGGTTGAATTTTAATGTAAATTTCATTGGATCTGTGAAGAAAATTTTTTCAGTGTATGTTCCCAATTAAAATATTTTGTTTTACTTGGACAAACTTAAGTTTCATATATCCAATGAAAATTTTTAACGTAATTACGAAATCCAATGAAGCAATTTTAACGAAAATACTTCATTATAACTATGAAATTCCATTTAGACAATGACAATTTTCATTTACCCAAGGAAAATTTTTTTATGAAAATGATTCATGAAATATATGAAGCATTTTTCTTTCAGTGTATGCCTAACCTCACAATGGTGTTAGCAGCTGAATAACAAACAATGCCCTGTGTGAAAGAGCAACCAGCATACATAGAAAGCTATTTGAGTGTGTTACTCGGCGGAATTAAAAACTCACCGCTTGTTTTGGAGCTGGAGCTATCTAAACTCCACTGCTTTTCGGCATGATAGCATTGAAACAGCAAATCCTCCAGCAAGCCGAACTTCCCCAAAAGTGGTGGAAAAGCAGGTCTTGAAGCTGACTTTAGGATCTCCCTTTCAGCGACTTTCTTTTTTAGCCCTAATCACCACGTGATCTCCGAAAGAGCCTTATCAAAAGCTTGTCCGAAACCTAGTCTCCGCGAGCTCCTGATTCCGGTGATGGATTCTCTGTTCAGAACTGTAAATTTTGAACTTTATCAAATTCCAGGTATTCGGCCTGAACCTGATATCTCCGGAGGATGTAACACCAAAACTTTAAAATATCCTTGATTTCAAATTACCTGAATAGCTGTCATGCAACTTAACTGCACGGTGTATCTCAACCACTTGGTGTGTTAATATTAAGCACTAATCAAATGCCCCTGTGTGAGTGAAGGATCATTTGCACACACAGGTAGCAATTCAAGTCTAAAATCTACCAAAAAATAATATACCCACCCCTTGTTGGGAGCTGGAGCTTTGTAACCTCCCCTAATATTCATTAACCCCAGGAGCTTTTGTTGAATAGCAACTGCACCTAACGTCATCCACAGATAGAACTTTCCCACAAGGTTAAAAATCAGCCTTCCATTGGCTTTAGTTTTATTCCTACGAAAGTAAAAAGTCATCAGACGCGCGGACTTATTAGCCAGCATTTAAAGAAATCTCTGTTTACTAATTTTTTTAATAGTTTTTTTTTTTTGAATCTTCAAATTTTTTATATGAACAAACAATAATTAATCAAACCTTATTCTAATTCTTCAGTTGATGTCCTGCCAATGCCTGACGGAAATTCTTCTGATGATGGTTCCCGTTCACATAGGTGTTCAGCTTCTCCTTATCAGTTAAAATTGCTCTTAGTTTCTAAGATTCTAATATTCAGTGTTCTCATTTGTTAACCGTATTCTAATTACGTCCATTCTAACCTCTTGTTTTATGATACCTTTCTAAACTCATAACTCTTAATTAAAAATTTGAATGAATTATTGTTTTTACAAGGGCTGTTATTTAAGTTCAAAAGATGATGATTTACAACTTTGTTTATTTTGAGTTGCAAATAATAATAAGAAGGTAATTTTAAAATTGATTTTAGAAGCACGCATTCAATTAAAGAGCAAAAGCAAAAGTTGCAACAATAATTACACAAAACACACAAATACGTTGCACTCACAAGTGGCAAATATAAATTTAAGTGTGTTGCATAAATCTTAAGACGCACAAATGCCATCAGACACATACAATGTATTATTAACAGTTTAGAAAAGTAAATATTTTGTTTGTTATTAAGTATTGCATACACCCCACAAAAAAAACTAAAGCACTTGAAGACAAACAAAGACAGTGGCATATGGCTAAAACGAACTCGAAGGGAAAGAGATTTTAGCATTTAATAGAGTACTAAAATTCCACTACCAAAATCATTGGGAGCCAAAAAATGATTTCTTTATATTCCTTCTACGAGTACACTTTAGCTAAGTGCTACTGTACTCAGGCATAAAGTATGCATTCAGTTTTAGATATGTATGTTGCTTAAATACAAGAGCAATTATAGGCTTTTTTTCTTTTTATACTATAATTTATTTTACGATTGTTTGAAATTATTTTTTAATGGCCTCTATTTATGAAGAAACAGTGTGGAGATAATTGTTTATAATTGTGTGTACTCAAGTCAGTCAATGCATGGCGCAAATAAATAAAGTAAATATATTTTATAATTAGTTGTAGTTTTAAATACTTTTCAAATATGTATTCGAAACTAGTTTCGAGTATATAAATCAATTATTGAAAATTCCAAAAATTCGTTTCAATGAAAACAAAAATATTTCCTCACCTGACTGTGAGGTGTAAAATCTTGAACAATTATTAGTTTCCGGCCAAATAGTTTTTTCCAGAAATTACATTCATTTATAATTTCTCTAGTAAAGTGGATGAGGTTTAAAATTAGCGAGTGCGATGGACTTTATGAAATTTCAGACTTAATTTTTATCGCTTATAAGCATTTTTTAATTTTCACGTTTGGAGCTATTAAACGAGAAATACATTTATAAAAACTCGCTTATATGCATATAATGTGCATTCATTAAAAACTCGCTTATATGCGTATACTGTGCTTATAAAAAATCGCTTAATTTCATCAGCATCAAGAAAAATTATTTTTTAATTGCATCAAAAGTGCATGAATACATACAAAGTTTGATCAAAATTTAGCAAATTTAGTTTTCTTGACATCATTTTTGTGTGTTTTTATTGTTTTTGATTAAAAGTTAAACAGTTTCGGCAACTCTTAATAGCAAACGGTAATTGCACAAGTTTTTTTCGCCTAAGCTAATTCCGCGACGCTTTACGCCTGTTTGCAGGAGACAGACCAGCGTCTCTGGCGGAAATCGAACCTGCAACTCCGGCACTGATAGACTAGCTCACTACCATTTAGCCTACCGGCGCAGAAAAGCGTAAAATGTGCAAATAAGCGTAAAATTCTTGGGCCAAATTACGGCATTCGATATCGATCGAAATTACAATACAATTTAAATGGTACTAATTAAATAGAGAAAAGTTTTACGGTTGTTAAACAGTGTAAACATTTTAACGAAGGTAAATTTTCTGTGAGAAACGTTTTTTTCATTTTCAAGAGCAATTTTAATGTTGGTCACCAAAAGAGGTGAAAAAACTGGAAAATAAAAATTTTTGGAAAAAAATATTTACCAAAATTTGGTGAAAATTGTAAATTGTAAAAAAAAGTGAATTTCGTTTAAAAATATTAAATTTTGGGAAAAATATAAAATTTGGTGAGAATTTAATTTTTGTTTGAACCCAGCAAAAACTTTACTTACCTGGTAAGTTAGCAAATAATGTTGCAGAAAATAAACACTACTTATTTTTCGGCTGAATAACTACTTATTTTTGTTCGAGGTGTCCGAAGAATTCAGTTCTTACAAAATACACTTACTAGAAGTCAAAAAATACCTAGTTATTATTTAACTACTAGTGAGTTGAATTGTAAGTTCTTACAAAAAACTTACCAAAAGCCAAAAAAACACTAATAACCTAATAAGTAGTTATTGAGTACGTTACCAGTAAGCAAATATTCAGTAGTGAAAATAACAGAAGTAATAAGTAGTTGCTGAGGTCATTACTAGTAAGTACTTATTGAAGTTTTCCGAATAATGACGATTATTATGACAACTACTTACCAGGTAATGTATGAAATAACTACCACCTATTACTAAAAATCAAAAAGTTTTTCCTGGGAACATGCTAATTTTGGTAGAAATTGTAATTTTGGTAAAAACTTTTATATATTAAACCCTTTACTGAAAATAAAAGGGCATATCTCAGTTTGTCACTCCGTTTTTAATTTCGACCATATTTATCTTAGGCCCTAAACGGTTCTGGGTTCTTATGAGTATTGAATTTGATTCAACGATGTCCGTGTGTATGTTGAAAAGGGTTTTCCGAAGACCCCAGAAATGATGGGGAAGAGGTTGTTGTGTATTTATGTTAGTTTTATCCCGTTAAATTTTGCTATTAAAATCCAGCCAGATCGGTCCATAAATGACTGAGATATCAGCAAAAACCCACGACTGCGTCTAGTTTTAAGCAAAAATTCCTTGTTTTCTCTGTTTCTGTATATCTGGAGAACGGCAAAAGCCAAGCTTCCAAATTAGGTAGATTTCTTAAAAATGGGCGGGATTGGAAAAGTAGGCATGGCACTTTCCATAAAAAGACATTATACATTTCTGCGAATGTTTCCAAATAAGATACAAACATCTTGGTTGTCAATACACAGAATTCCACAAAATATGGGCAAGATTGGAGAAGTGGGCGTGTCACAAAATACATAGTTTTTTTCTGTATCTCAAGAACGATAAGACAAAAATTGTCTAAATTTGGTACACATAGCTGGGTTATTAATAAACATTGTCTCTTTAAATATGGGCGGGATTAGAGAAGTGGAAGTTGCACTTCCCATACAAAGACGTTATAGATTTCTGTATATCTGGAGTACGGCAAGAGCCAACGATTCCAAAGCACCTTAGTTATTAATGAACTTTGTCGGATGTGGGCTGCAGTTGAGAGGTGGGAGATTTGTTTATATCTAATGCACGGCATTTATATAACTTTCTGCTCTTATCGCACCACGTGTGAAGGGTATTTAAGATTCGGCATACATGAATATCTCTTACCGGTTTTAAGTTAAGATTCATAGCTATAAAGTAAACGAATAATATTTTTTACATAGTATGACTTTCAGTCAAAATTTAAAGCTCCGAAAAGTTCTTAATCTATTAAAATTACGCAAAGCCTATGAAAGCAATTCGATAATACATATGTACATTCCAAAAGTTTTTACTAAGTTCTCATCAGATAAGAGAGTAAAATCTAATTAAAAGTTGTTTTTTTAAATGATTATTAGTCTTTATAGAGCGTAAAATAAACGATGCCAACTCTTAAGTTGCTTGGCCGCTTGCTTCCTTTGGTACGACATGTTGGACAATTTTGTTAGTCCAGTAGCCGTATTCTGTAACTCGCTAAGCTAAAGCTAAATCTCGATCGCTAAAATGCCTTAGAGAATACAAAATGTAAAAATTTTAGCGATGGCATAAAAAGCTAAAATAGCGGCGAATTAAATTTTTATGGCATTGCTAAATTTAGCAATGCACGTAACATTCGTAGCCAAAAATCGCAACTTTATAGATTTTTAGCGATAGAGATTTAGCTTTAGCGTGTTACAGAATACGGCTGCAGCTGTCGAAAACCATCCAAGCTTGTGGATTTAACAATATGGATCCAAAGAACATATTGCAGGAACATATTCGGCGAACGCATTACTTCGCGCACAAGAGATTTAAACTGATTTAACAACTCTTAACAGTTTTCAGTAAAGACAGCGTCCAAAGCCAATGAAGATCTTAAGAAACTAGTGCTCGACTTACCCATAGGGCACATTAAATCCCAACCCACGGTTTGAATCCGAGCTTGAACCTACATTTCCTTTTGTGATCTGTGCCCAAGTTCTGTAACTTTCATGTCGAGAAACTTTTCGATTGAAATGTGTGAAATAAAACAAAAATGCCATACATATGTACATATATTGAAACAAACAGCTCGTCGGCTTGGAGTGTAAATCTGCTAACTACCTTTAAACAAATTTTACAGGAGAGACAAAAAACTTTTTATTTTTTCTATTTGCTGCTTGAGAGGAAAACCAAAAATATTGTTGATTTGACACACTTCAGGACTCAAATTGAAGAAAAACTACAACCTGGTCGACGAGGCATATCTTTCTCTACCATACGGCATTAAAATTTCAATTTACTTAAAAAGTGGATTTCGCAGGTTTACACTCTAAGCCGACGAGCTGTTTTTCTCACTAAACTGTATCTGTAACTTTTTTTTGGTGAGTACAAGCTGTCACGTAAGGAAATTACTCGCCAATTTACAAAAAAAAGTGTGTCTGTAACATTTTTGTGAAAAAAGAAAAGAAAAAAAATGGGACGCGAAACAATTTTACTCGCCAATTTACAAAAAAAAGTGTGTCTGTAACATTTTTGTGAAAAAAGAAAAGAAAAAAAATGGGACGCGAAAAAATTTTAACACTAAAAAAAAATTAAAAATGCAAAATGCGAAAAATAATAATGAAAATATTTTGTTTTAGGCGCATTATAATACATTGTTTAATTATTTTGCTTTTAACATTTTTATAAAATACTAGCTTAACCCGGTGCGCTTCGCTACACTGCTTTAACCACTTCTTCAGTTGAGAGATATTTAATATATGCATCCTATGGGAGGTATTTCCCTCCTGCCCCTACCCGCTTTATTTTTATTTTTAAAAGTGTAGTATACCATAAGAGTGTCTTGTACAAAGTTTGAACATTCTCACTATAACAGTTCTTAAGATATGCGATGTTAAACATTGGCGTCCAATGGTGGGTACCACTTCCCCCGCCAAAGATCAACGAAATGCGTGCAGCCGCTCTTAATTATATTTCTATCTATGAGGGGTACTGATCCTCCTCTGTCAACCCCGCCCATTTTTATATTGAAATTTAAAGTTAACAATAATAGTAGCTTTAACCACGTTTGAAGACTCTCCCTTTAATAGTTCTTCAGTTGAGCGATATTCACTATATGAACATTCTCACTAAAACAGTTCTTAAGATATGCGATATTAAACATTGGCGTCCTATGGGGGGTACCATGTCGCCTGCCCCCATCGAAAAAATAAGTGGCCTATTTTATTTTTAGGGCTCACATGATGTTACTGTAAAAATTTCAGGAAAATGTTTATAGTAGTTTAGGAGTCTATAAGCCAACATACAAACAAACAAACAAACATACATACAAACATTTTTAATTTTTATATATATACACACAGAAAATAAATTGGTTGGGAAACGGTTGTAGTAATAAAATATTGATCAAGTAACATGATTTATTATTGCAACTATTAAAAATGTATAGTTCTAACAGATTTTTAATTCTCTTGATTATAAAAATGATGTTCCAACTGAAATATGATTCCTTCAATTCTTTTATTAGTTATGATTACTAATTTAATTAAGTTCTATAAATTAGTACAAATGGTTAGAATCACAACCGAATTTAATATAGGGCAATACTGAATATTGGTCATTGCAATCAATAATTTGCTTTCGTCAATAAATTTTGTAATATAAATATTTATTCATTTATTGCAGCTAATTATTGATTGCTGGAATAGATTAAATTCGAGTACAACAAATGAAAATATAATTATTCGGAATTCACAACCAAAAAATAGTTAAAAGCCCCAATTGCGTACTAAATTTTCTGTCAAAACATTTGATAGATTAAATTAATTTTTAATATTTTATTTAAAAAATATCTGTGCGGTCAAAAATGGAAAATGTGAAAAACTTAATAAATAGGGTTAAGTAATTTACGTATTCTTATATGTATGAACATATACACGTACATATGTATGTATTATTTTTTTTATACCGTGCAAATTATATTGGACTTCTTGATCCATTTTTATCCTGGACTGGTCCAATGTAGTGCAAGTATGGACCATGTCATTATTAAAAAGAGTTTGCAGTGAAAGGACATGTCTTCGTTTTTAAACGACATGTTTTCGTTTTGAAACGATTTCAAAGCTTATCCTCTGGAGTATACCATGGAGTAGTTTTAAGACTTCTCCTTTGTAATGCAAGCTGGGTTATATGGTCCTGCCCTAGGGCATTGTACTGTAAAATAAGCCATTTTTTCCATTCTTTGGGATTACCTTTGGACAAGTCCTTGCCCCTTATGGGCTACATTTGACCGGTTAAGAAAAATATATTGATAACGACAATCAAATCTATTGTTATGAACACCAATTATGTGTTAATTCAGTTGCAGCTATCATTTATTCGGGTATAAGCACAATTTTGTGTCTAATAATCATACTTACAACTAACAATATCTGTTCTTATGACTGATAGTGTACTAAAATTCAAATGTTGCTATCAAAACTATTATGCTAAGCAACGAAATTTTCAGTAATTGGAACCGAATTGTGTGATAGTACATGCAACCGACGAAATTCGATTGGCGCCAAATTCGGTTGTGATCACTAATCTATTTTCTCTGTGTAGATACGAATGTTTTTAAAGCTCGTTTGCTAACAACAAACATTAAAGTCGCACTTTACATTATTTGGTAAAGCCAACGGTTATATTTTCGCCGCCGTCGTTGAAAATTTTTCAATTTAAGTAAATTTTGGTCGCCGATATGCGTGACTGGCATTCTGAACGCTTGCAATGTCACTTCGAGTTCAATGTTATGACATTTGTAACATAACGACTTTTGATAGTTTTCGACATGAGTTACATACACACTTTTTTCTCGCTTTTCGAGAAACGATGGAATATTTTGTTTCACATCTTTTCGATGCGAGAAGTTCTCACTAAAGTTACAGCGCATGGGCACTGATTTAAGATATTATTAAGTTTGTTCTCTTAAACGAGTTAAAAACTGGATCAGTATCAAAAGT
The DNA here is from genome assembly GCA_930367215.1 of Pollenia angustigena. Taxonomy (NCBI): domain Eukaryota; kingdom Metazoa; phylum Arthropoda; class Insecta; order Diptera; family Polleniidae; genus Pollenia; species Pollenia angustigena. The sequence goes on from OV884060.1 coordinate 208,021,393, forward strand.
TAATTTGCTAAATTTTTCAATATTGAAATGGAATTAAGAAAATTTGACACTTTAGTGCCGGTTCACACACGCCAAGTTTGACACGTCAAGTCTTAAGCTTTTAGTAGTGAGGGAAAAAGATATGGCATTCTCTTTCCTCTTCTCTCCGAAAAGATCAAGACTTGAAGAGTCAAACTTGACGTGTGTGAACCGGCACTTTTCTATGTGTAAATTAAATAATTGAACCAATTTTCTTTTTTTAATTTGTTTTTTTTTTAATGTTTCATTTTAGCCCCAGATAAAAAACTTCGAAAAAAAAAGAATAAATACCCGTAAAACGTAAACCAGGCATCAGTCATTTTGGTGTCTGACACTTGTTTTGCACTCCACAAAAATTAAATGTCTGATGTGTGCAACACACTTTGGGCCACTTCTGATCAGACGTTTAGTTAAATTGGAGTAAATAAAAGAAAAAAAACTAAAAAGTGAAGCCTCACAGCTAAATTTAAAGCACATTATAACAGGATGTCAAGTTTTTGAACGAATTTCAAAGTAAAAATTTGTAAAAAAAAAAAAAAATGGAAAAGACGTTCCATTGAACATTTTTAACTAAAATGAAGGGGTTTTACGAACAAAAATATAAATGCGATGTGTTCAGAAAACACCTTTTTGATAAAAAAAAAAACAAAAGCACCACAAAATAAGACACGGTAAAAGTGTTGAGCAAAATGTCTTCTTTGACATGATCCCTTATGCACACACTTACTGACACAGCCAGACACTGAAATACACACATATAAAAGTAATTATATAAATCTACACTGACATTTACGGTTTGGAAAATAAAGGCTAAAAACTCTTATAAACTTGTCTTAAACTAAAGTCAGGAACAGTTTAAACTGGTTAAGTTTTAACTAAAAAGAAAAAAAAAACTTCGTTAATTTTTTTTTTTTTTTTTTTTGTTGTTTTTGTTTAGTAGAGAAAAAAGCCAAGCAAAATTACAATGTTTTTTTTATTGATTAAGATGATGACTGACTGCAGCGCACGATGGATGGTCAGAAGAATAGAAAGAACGTTCCAACAACGATGGGTTACTGTTCTGTTCAGTTCGGTTTTTTTTTTGTGGAAAAAGTGTAAACAAAACTTCACGTTAAACATCAGTACCAACGAGCCCATAAAAATAATTGAGTTTGTAAACTTAAACTAGAGGAATGACTGTTTTTCTTCCTTTGTTGGTTTCTGTTTGAGTTGCAATGAATTTAAAGGGATTTTTTTTTGTTTCAAGCATCTAAAATCGTAAGATTTGCATTATTTTTTTTGTACATTTTTTTCTGTTTTGAAAAAAACCAAAATATTGTTAAGTTAATGTTTTACCATTCTTTTGTTTGTTCTTTTATTGGGGTTTTTTCGTTTCGTTTTTTTTTTTTAAGACAAAATTGATTTTATATGTTAAAATCCATTTAATTCCTTTAACAAACAAGCTGCTTTAAAATGCCTTAAAGACTGAATATAAAAGGAGCAATTTTCAAAACTATTCACAGATTGGACAATTTTATACATACTGGCAAGCGCCCTATACGTTTCGAGACGATATATTCTTAAGTATGGAATGGATTGATAACTTTTGTAAAAAAAAAACAAGAAAGAGTGATATATTCGGCTAAGCCGATTCTCATATTCCCTTCACCAGGTGCGATAATTGCAGAAAGTTATATAAATACCGTTCTTTAGATACAAGTTAATCTATTTGGTGCCCCGCCCACTTCTTAACTCTCGTTCACATCCGACAAAGTGTGTGTATTAATAACAAAGAGGCTTGTACCTAATTTTAATAATAATAACAAAGAGGCTTGTACCTAATTTTGTAACTTTAGCTCTTGCTGTTCTCCACAGATTCATAAAAATTAAATAAAGAACAACAACAGAAATTTATTTTTGGGAAATGTTAGAGTCAGTCGTGATTTTTTGTTCATATCTCAGTCATTTATGCACCGATCTGGCTGAATTTCAATAGCAAGCAATTCCGGACAATATGCGACATAAATATATAAATACCAAGTCGCCATCATATCTGGGGTCTTCGGAAAACCCATTTCAACGGTCAGACGGACATCGTTAAATCAACATCGCTCCTCATAAGTAAACAAAATATATATACTTTATAGGGTCTAAGATCAATATTGCAGAAATTACAAATACCTTTTTATCTTGGGTAAAAGGTATACAAAAAGAAGAAAGAGGTTTTGAGTTTTTGCAGTTACTTTTTTAAAATTGACAAATGCGCAAACGCATCGCTCGATTTGCTACAATTTTTTTTTTTTTTTTTTTTTTTTTTTATTCATAATAGAGAATAGCCCCCTGAAAAATGCATGTAGTAACGCCAGCATCGTCCAAAAGACTTTAAAAAGTTTTAAATTGCTTGGTAAGTGTCTAGATTTAGTTTATGATGCCTTTAAAAACATTTCCGTTAACCAGTTAATCAATTCTTTCGAAATGCAAAAATTAAAAAAAAAAGAAATTCTGCAAAGACAGAAAGACACAGAAAAAATTGTCGCAAGTTTTATTTCAATGAAACCATTAATCAAAAATAAAATCAGTTTTAATTAAAAATTTAATCAAGTAAATTAAACGTTTACTTACATCAAGAACATTAGTGCAGAAAATGTTGTTAATATCAAAAAAAAGTTTTTTTAATTGAAATCAATTTCTATTTTTGTTCTGTGTAGTGTAATTCTCCTGACTGGTAGGCCACTACCAACTTTCTTCATTTTTAACAACATTTAAAAGGATTTTGCTCACAAAAAAATTGGTTTTTCTTCATACCTATTTTAAGTTAAAGAAACAATTTAATGCCAATGTGTATTTTAAAACATGTATCCCTTTTTAAGTATTCAATTCACTACGAATTCTAAATCGAAATCAACAAAAAACCATACAAAATTTTGTACTTATACAGTCATCGTAAAACATTTAAACTTAAACCTGGTGTTGGTGAGACGACTGCAGGCAGTGGTTGGGAACATTTAAGCATTTTTGTTTCCTTAAGGTTTCTTCTAAGACTGGCAAACAAAGATGCAAAAAGGCGAGTAAATTGCGATTGCAGGTATTGGTTACTTGAACTTGGCTGGCGATACCACTGATTGCGACCAATTCATTTGGAATTCATTTAAAAAGGATGTGTATACAAAACAACAACAACAACAACAACAAAAACACAAAATAAAACCTACAAAAATATTCCAAAATGATTATAAAGAGACCTGTGTGGTTTTTCAGCGAGCTTTACAGCCATAACAACTTTACTAGAAGTTTTTTGTTTGTTTTTTCTTGCCATTTAAATGGTTTTTTGCTGTTTCCACTTTAACAAACTACTCTCGTACAGTTGTACGACTGAGTTCCGAGTGGGTTTCCCGTATTGAGAAGGGGGTGGGTGGCGCGAAAGATGCGGTAGATGAAATTGAAAGATCCTCTAGAAAATGAAATTGTTTAAAAGCCTGTTCATATCAATGCTGGACATATTTATAAACGTGTATCATGTACAACTTGTTGTTCGAATACGAGTACTCGTATGTACGTTTCTTGATTCGTAAACTGCATCGTGGTCTACTTGATGTTGTTGCCTGTGGTTATTGCTGGTTTGTTGTAATATTTGTAATACTTTCGCGCATAAATCCCAGCAACGGTAACAGCAACAGCAACGGCAACAACATCGTCAACATAATGCTGTGCATTATAATGATGTGTGCCCAAGAAATTGCTGCTGACTATGATGATGATGCTGATGACGACGACGACATCTTTGCAAAGTTCTTATTTTTCAGTACACTTCTCTAAATCCTCCTAGAGGGATTGTTTTGTTGTCTTCTTCTTTTTTTATTTCTTTTTTTTTTTTTTCTTCATGTAGTTGTGTGTCACAGACATGGCTTAATGTTTAATGTTTTAAGCCATGTTTGTTGTTTACGGCTGTCTCCGCTATACTTAGTGGCCAAAGAGAACTTTATTAACAACATCCATTCCATTTCATGCCCAATAAGAAGATGAGTTCGTTATTTGTTTCCTTTGCTTGGCCATTTGGTTTTTTTAATTTTTTCGCTTTTAACATTTTGAATTTTTGCTCGTGTGTATTTGTGAGTTTTATTGTTGGAACAGAACATTATTAGTGTAGTGTAGTATATTGTAGTGTAGTGTAGTACGAGTATTTGTGTTGATTAAATCAACAAAACTACAAGTTTTTCTTTAACTACTTTGTAATAGTTAATAGACTTTAGATAAGAATCAAAATAGTTTTTATGTTCCTTCGAAAAAGACATTTAATATGGAATGAATTTTTTCTTCCTTCTGCACATCCAACGTTGATAATCGTTTGGAATGGAGTTTTGCAAGAATTGTTTTAATACTTGAAGTTGTTTTTTTTTTATATTTATTTTTAATTGATTGAACTAAAGTACATAATTAAAAGTATATTGTGTTGAATTCTAACAACTTTGTTTTCCTAAAACTACTGACAGCTAACAATTACTTGACATTTACTAGACAAGAACTTGTGATTTATGTAAAAGCTTTTTTCTACTTCTTCTCAGACTTCAGTGCAGTAAACAAGGGCAAAAGAAGTATAGAGCGGAAGATGCTATAGCGTGTGTTAGGGCAATCATTATGGAAGAGTCAAGTTTGTATTTTAGCTCTGCAACATTTTTAAAAGTTTTAGAATACCTAAAATTTTATTTTGCTCACAAAATCTGCACACCTTGGTACTAACATTACCCATTATAAACTGATGTATTCAAAGATCACAGTTACCCGTAAATAGGCTAACAAGTAGCCTAAGTTCCCACTTCCCAAGCAAAAGTAGCCTGCCTGTCTTTCCACGGGACAGGGTAGCAAATTTCTTGGACTGTCTCAAATTTAAACAGCTTAGAAGTCTATGAGTGAAGGATAAAACGTTCGGACCATGATTGTATCGTCCCCCTAACGTAATCGATAGGAACTCCGAAGAAAGGCTAAGGACCTATAAATGGATGGCGATCGGCCCTGTTTGCCAAGCAGTCAGCGCTTTCGTTGCCAGCATGGACCTCATGACCAAGTACCCAACACAAATTCAAATCATTGTGTTTCCCAAGGTTGCACAGAGATGTAAAACAGTCCATGACTAAACTAGTCTTCATCTTTAAAGAAAATAGTGTTCTAAGAGCACCTTGGCTATCTGATATTATAAAGAATCTCAAGTCCTTTGCCCTCCCGCTTTGACATTTTCCAACGCATACACTGATAGAGAAATGCATCATCATATTGATAATGTCCTAACATCAGAATTGGCATCAATGATGCAAAAAGTAACATCAATCCAATGACTAACGTCTTCGTACAATTTTGTCATTTTTTACATGTCATTTATTTTATGACTATAGTGACATCAATTTGCTGCCACATTTTGTATATTATTAACATTATTTTCATGATTTTAATGTATTATAAGAAGTAAAAATTCCTATATTTTTTTATTTTTAATTGTTTAGTGGAATACATCAAATTTTTAAAGGTGTCTTATTATTGAGAGTTCTGCTGTAAACAAAGGTCGTAATTCAACAAACGTGAAACAAACATATGTAACGGGTAAGTAAATAATAATATTCTCTCACTTTGACTTAAGTCAATTCCAATGACTTTGGCTTAATGACAAACTGTCATTAAATTGATGCTAATGTGTCCTTTCTTCGATGTTACTGCGTCATCGTACTGAGCACATGTCCGTCATTTCTGTGATGCTGTCATCCGATTGATGTCATAATTTCATTTTGACCCTGATGACACTTTGACCAAGTGATGGGGTCAAAAACGAAGACACTTGTCATAGTACTGATGTCAAAATACATCAGCGTTATGACGCATTTTCTATCAGTGTATGAGGATAGCGTAGATTTCTGCTTGCTTGAAAGATCGTAGGCTGTTTGTCCATAGGCCCTTTGGAAATTAGGGACCATAATGTCCGCCCCAGCATCACCATTCGTCTGTTTCAAACCGTCGGCAGATCAGATCTGGTCCGCACGCACCTGCCACCAGGATTGGTGCGTCCATTGGTCCCTATCAGGTATATGGACATTAAAATTCCTATCCAATTCCAGATATGATCTCCAACCAATATAAAAGGACCATTACCAAGAATATTGAGGATGCGCATGTGACCTACAAAGTAACCTCTATCACTCTTAAATCTCGATCGCCAAAATGGCTTAAAACCACAAAATTTAAAAATGTTAGCGATGAATTACATTTTTTAGCATTGCCAAATTTAGCATATTGTGCTTTACAGTATTGCACTCGTAGCCAAATATCGCTAAATCAACTTTATAGATTTTAGCGATAGAGATTTAGCTTTAGCGAATTACAAAATATGACCACTGTTCGGTTTTAGTCCACCACGCCAGGGCGGCATAGGTCAAGATTGGTCTAATTATTGTACATTTTTTACCCGTATTATATTCTATAGCCCCTGATTGTACGCCTCAAAGTTCTGTCCTTTGTTCACTGCCAAATTTACGAAATAGATCAACTCCGCCATGATTTATGATAAACCCCATCAAACCATAGCTTTAGCAAGCTTTTTTGCATGTGAAAAAAATTATTGCCTCTTTTGTAAACACAAACATCTCAATAACCTTAAAATTCTTTTAAAATCACCAGTCGATATAATTTATTCGCATAGTCATCCATCTGAAATTAAGCTTCATTTAAATAATTCTTATAAGATCAATATCGGTTTCAAACAAAGTCATAATTTAGAAACTTTGATCGAAATCACTGCGCGACTAATACGTTCAAAACTTATAAAGCCAGCAGAATTAGACGATATCTTTACTATTAAACAAATTAATCAGGCTTTTTTTTCTTAATCAAAACCTTTTGTTTTTCATAACATAAGCGTTTTTCGTGTAGTCATTAATTAAATGATCACAACCATATTGATTTGTTTTCAAAATGGTATCTGGTCTGACAAAATAAGAAAGCCTACAGTGACTAAGAAAGAGGAAAAAGAACAAAAGAACCATAATTAATTACCTAAAATACAGAAACAAAAAAAAACGAAAAAAAAACAAGCGTTACTAGCCAAGACTGTCATATAAAAAAAGAAAAAGAAAATTTAAGCATCTAATGAGATTTTAGTGTTACGATATCTACTAAGACAGGTAGAAGTTCTATATTCGGCTTTGTCGAATCTTACATACCCTTCACTATGGTGCGAAAAAAACAAAGTTATATAAATAAATACTTACATAGATAACGGGTGATTTTTTAAGAGCTTTAGAAAAGTTTTTTTAAAAAAAAAAAACACATAAAATTCAGAAAAAGGCATGGAATCTTTATTTGAATCGATAGTACGGTCCATATAATTTAATGTTTGAAGATTAATTGATGCAAATGTTGACCGTGACTGCGCCTCAAATGGTCCATCCGCTTAGTCCAATTTTGGCATACTCTTTCCAACATTTCGTCCGGTATCTCATGAATAAATGCTTCAATGTTGTCTTCCAATGCGTCAATTGAAGCGGGCATGTGTGTATAGACATGAGCTTTAACATAGCCCCACAAAAAATTGTCTAAAAGCGTTAAATCGCATGATCTAGACGGCCAATTGACCGGTCCCGAACGTGAAATATATGTTTACCGAACTCGACTCTCAATAAGTCCATTGTTAAGCGTGCTGTGTGGCATGTGGCACCGTCTTGTTAACATCACATGTCATGCAAGTCAAGCTCTGGCATTTTGGGCAAAAAGAAGTTGGATATCAATTCACGTTGTTGAGTAACAGAGGCCCAATTGCTGCGAACGGTGACGAATCGATAATTGATGGGCATCATTAACACTGGCCGATACAGCTGCGATATTTTCTTCACTTCGCACTCTACGTAAGCGCGTGGGTGGTTTAATGTCCAACAATGTAAATTTGGGGCGAAAGTTAGTCACAATAGCCCGAATAACCGCTTCAGTGGGTCGATTAAACTGACCATAAAATGGAAGAAGCGCGCGATGAACTTTCTTAACAGAGCACGAATTTTGATAATAAAATTCAACAATTTGCAAGCGTTGATCGTTTGTAAGACGATTCATGGTTAAATTATAGACCAAACTGAAGATGTTTGACAGTGAAACAAAACACGAAACGTGCGTCAGCTGTTTAAACCAGTGTTGCCAAAAAGATAATAGCTAACAAATCACCCGATATATGAATATATCGTCACCTGAAACGCAAACGGCCCTAACTTAGCAAAATAAGAAATAAACATTTTTTGATGCTGTTGTATTGCATCAAAACAAATGTTCACAAAAAACTTTGGAATCCTTCGACCAAATTTGTGATTTTATTAGCAAAAAACAAAAGTTCCAATCTACAAAAGATTATATGATAAACGCTAAAAGGCTTTACTAACAGTTTGCATAATATGCAACATTGTCAGCTGGCAAAATAACTGGTAGGTTTTACAAGAAAAATGGAAGAAAAATATATTATAAACTGTTTAAGGCAATTTATTAATTTAACATTTTAAATGGTTTTAGCTTCTCCTGTAAAATTTTCAAAATGTTAAATAGGGTCTTTTGCGTTTTAGGTGACAATATGTATATTCATATGAATATATATGCACTAGTTTAATCCGGTGCGCTTTGCTATCCCACTTTTAATCTCCAGATATACAAATATTCATTTTTCGTGGCACGTCCACTTCTTCATTTTTCCCAGATGTCATGCATTGACAGCGAAGCAATTTGTACTAAATTTAAAACCTTTTATTGCTACGATTCTCCAGATATACAGACATCTATTATTTATTTTCATTGAAAGTGCCGCTCCTACTTTTCCAATCCCGCGCATTTTTGGGTTGTGTGTTGATAACCATTATTTAGATACAAATTAATTAATATTGCGCCACGCAATCCGCCTACATTTTATTCGATGTTGTGAATTTATTACCAAGCTAGGGGCAAATTATAGCAGTCGTGATCGAATTCTTTTTCGATTCGAAAGTAATTTGTTTTTTTTTTCAGTCAATACTGAACGAATCGTAGTTATTTTTTCAAGGTTGTGAAAACTCAAATAAATGCTTTAATGTCCAACATAATTACGATCCGTTCAGTTTGGCGAAAAAGAATTAGAAATAAAATCGAAATCGAATCGAAAAAGTATTCAATCACGACTGCCATAATTTGCCCCCTGATTGTACCTAATTTGGAAACTTTGGATCTAGCCGTTGTCCGGATATACAAAAATCTATAATGTCTTTGTATGAGATGTTCACGCGCAGTTCTCCGAACCCGCCCAGTTTTTTAGAGAGGTTGTATCGGGTTTTTCAACAAGAACTTTGTTTTCTAAAACAAAATAAAATTTAGATGAAGATGGTTAAAATTTTTATTGTATTGCGAAGAGAAAAATTCGGCAATTATGAATGAGGGTCAAAATTTAGTTGTTAACATCTTGTGATAGCGTGATCCATTGACCGTTGTCGCTAGGGTTCCCAACTTTTGTTGTTGCAATTAAAGAACATTGATTATTAAAGGTTAAGAAAAAAAAGTACCCAGTATGAATATAAAGTAGTACTATTAATTTCTTTTTATTGGTTTATTTAAAAACGTTTTTTACTGTTTTTCGCGAGTTTTATCAAACAATTACACAGTGCTAGAATTTGACATTTATTTTCTTGAGAGAAGCCGGGCAACTGGCGCTTTAATCCAATACCGGTTCAAAAACGGTTCAGTTCATTGAAATAACTAAAGAAAAAACGAAAATCCGCAATACAATTTCCTTTAAATGTTAAATTTTTTTCTAACTTGCGCAGTCGTTTTAGAAACATAATTTTTTTTTGGCAACAAAAATAATTTTTTGCAACATTTCGAAATTTTTGTTTGTTAAAAATTTATAAAAAATTCCAGACATATAAAAAACAAAGCTTCAAACAAAACAAGCTATAAATGATTTAAATCTGTTAACAACTTTTTAATTTTCAAATTTCATAAAACGCAATATTTGTATGGGAACGCCCTTAAGAAGTGGTCTCCAGAAATTGTTAAGGCCACTCCTTGGCTGTTATGGTACGTTTTCTTCAATATATTTCTAGTCTGTATTCATTATTTTGTATGGGAGCCCCCTTAAGGAATGGCAGGCAGTAATTTGAAAGAATTTTGCACTCGTGTTTTAAAAATAGGCAGCTATTCTACTCAAACAAAACAAACAAGTGAAATAGTGCTGTCCGATTTTTTTTTTTTCCTAAAATCGTCCTGCCAATATAAAAAAAACATCAACAAATGGCCCTGACTAATATTAATTAGTTGTTCTTTAGTTTTTCTTAAAAAAAAACTTGTACAATAAGTAAAGGGTGGTTAAATTTCAAGGGCCGATGTTGATTTTGAATAAAACACAAACTATTTAGGAAATTATTGTAATTTTTTTTTATTATGATATATTGGTATTACTCAATTATGTATGGAACAAAATATCGGCCAAATGGGCGCCGCGACCACGGCGGCACACCTCCATCCGATGGTCCAAATTTTCGATGACCCTGAGGCATAATGGAGCTCTTGAATTGTTGCTGGCTTATCGACGTACACCTTTTCTTTCAAATAACCCCAAAGAAAAAAGTCCAACGGTGTCAAATCACATGATTTTGGCGGCCAATTGACATCGCCATTACGTGAGATAACACGGCCATTGAATTTGTTGCGCAAAAGAGCCATTGTTTCGTTAGCTGTGTGGCAAGTGGCACCGTCCTGTTGAAACCACATATCGTCCACATCCATATCTTCCAATTCGGGCCATAAAAAGTTCGTTATCATCTCACGATAGCGAACACCATTCACAGTAATTGTTGCTGGCTTATCGACGTACACCTTTTCTTTCAAATAACCCCAAAGAAAAAAGTCCAACGGTGTCAAATCACATGATCTTGGCGGCCAATTGACATCGCCATTACGTGAGATAACACGGCCATTGAATTTGTTGCGCAAAAGAGCCATTGTTTCGTTAGCTGTGTGGCAAGTGGCACCGTCCTGTTGAAACCACATATCGTCCACATCCATATCTTCCAATTCGGGCCATAAAAAGTTCGTTATCATCTCACGATAGCGAACACCATTCACAGTAACTGCCTGACCGTCCTCATTTTGGAAAAAATACGGCCCGATGATGCCGCCAGCCCATAAACCGCACCAAACAGTCACTCTTTGTGGGTGCATTGGTTTTTCGACAATCACTCTTGGATTCTCATTCGCCCAAATGCGGCAATTCTGTTTATTGACGAATCCACTGACCGATCAAATTGACCAAAAAAATCACGAAGTGCACGATATGCATTTTGATTTGAACGCCCATTTTCATAATAAGTCTGGATAACTTTAACACGTTGTTGGATTGTGTATCTCTCCATGGTTCAAATTGAATAAGTCTGAAATAGAGAAATGTCAAATAAAATTCGGAAAAAAACTTGGCGTTTAGATGTGGTTCACATTCAACATCGGCCCTTACAATTTAACCACCCCTTATTATAATTTTATGATTAATAAAATCCTGACTAATATAACCTGAAACTATTTTAAATTCTAGATAATCTAATCATGCGAAATAAAGTATTTTCGCGTACTTTATTATTCTCATAAAGTAAAGAGTACAATTACTCGAAATAACGTACAATACTTTATTATAAAGTACGGTTGGCAAGCCTAGTTGTCGCATTTCCAGCCTCATCTTCGAAAAAAAAACGACCCAATCAAGCCTCCAGAACACATTGCGCACCATACAGTGACAGGTTGAGCATGCAAAGGCTTTTCAATCGCTCTAGGATTTTCAGAAACCCAAATGCCGCAATTTTGCTTGTTGACATACACTGAAAAGTGTAAATGGGCTTTGTCTGATAAATTGTCCTAAAATATCACAAATTTTACGAAATGTAACTTTAATAGAACCACCATTTTCATAGTGGATTTTAATTATTTTAATGCGATTTTCGAGCAAAATTAAATTCATTTTAACAATTGCCAATTCATCTACTACGAAAACGTCAGAAAACTAAATGTCAAAACTATCATGTTGTTGGTGTTGCCACAATTAAAAACAAATTCCTTGTTGAAAACCCCTTTATATTGATAACCAAGATGATTGTAACCAAGTTAGAAGCTTTAGTTAACCCAGCTATGTGTACCAAATTTGGAAAATTGTTTAGATATAAATAATACTTTTTCTAAAATGTCTTTGTATGGAAAGTGCCATGCCTACTTCTCCTCCAATCCTTATTTTAAAACTTTGGCCCTCGCTGTTCGCCAGATATATGGAAAAAACAACAATTGATTAAGGGATTAGAGGGGTGGGGTGCTTTAAAACCATGGGAGATAAGGCCATGATGGCTTTATTGCTCAATTGAATGGGAGATAAAGCCATAATGGCCTTATTGCCCAATCATTGAGAGATAATGTCATATTTAAAATTTTGCGAAATGAGAGATATAGCCATATTTTTTTCGCAAATGAGAGATAAAGCCATTTTTTTCAGAATATTATCACGCATAGTGTGAACGTTCTGTAAAAGGAAAAATCCTTAGTTATCATTGAAAAACACTTTTTTTATTCTTGTGACGCACGCAGGAAAACTTTATTCAGCGAAGCCACCTGCCGTGTCCTACTGGAGGAAAAACCCCCTAAGCGCGGCCGCAGGCCGCCACGCAGAAAAACTTTAGTATGCGAAGCCAGATTTCAATACTTGACTTTAGTGTTTCCGGAAGTGAAAACTATTAAACAATGTAAAATGCAAAAGTTCTTCAAAACTGAAATGAGAGATAAAGCCATTTTCTAATATCGCTAATGTGAGCTAAGGCCATGATGGCTTTATCTCCCATTCAAATGAACAAAAAAAATAAAAGATAAAAGTCGATGGCTGCGAGTGTAAGACGGCAAATCCATCTGAGGAGATCGAGTGGTTGCGATCGAAACATATCATGGTAACCTGCCGGCCAGGGTTCGAGCCCGAACCACGTCAAGAATGAAAGATTATCAATAACAATTTTAATTAATTTTCATGTTGTAAAATTCCTTTCTTCACAAAAATAATTTAATAAAAATTAAATTTCATGAACTTAAGCCTAATTAAAAATATTAAAATTTTGGATTAAAAACCATAAATAGTTCAACAAAATAACCACAATACTAATTATTGAAAAATAAAAGACTTTATCTCCCTTTCGAATGAGAGATAAAGCCATCATGGCCTTACCTCCCATGGTTTTAAAGCACCCCACCGATTAGAGGCAGTTTTATGAGCATATCTCAATTATTTATGGCCCGATTAGGCTTAATCTAAATAGCAAGCCTTAGCGGAGTATATGTGACAAAAATATATGACAAACTAGTCCCAAGCATTTCTGGGGTCATCGGAAACCCCATTTCATTTTCCAAACCGACAGACGGACTTCGTTAAATCAACTTCGCTACTCAAAAAGATCCAGAATACAAATACTCTTTAGGGTCTTACATCAATATTGTGGAAATTACAAACGGAATGAAAAATTGAACTATACCATTTCCACCTTTGGTGAAGGAAAGAAAAAGAACACTCAAGAAAATGACGATAATTTAATATTGATTAGTTAATATTGTGATGAAAAAAACTACTTAAACAAAATTTTCAATATTATTGTTATCTCATCATCTCTTATTATCAGTTTTTTCCTTCTTCTTCTCATACATGAAATACCAACATTAAAAAACGTTTATTAACAGATTGTAAACCAATAAAAAAATTAAAAAAACAGTTTTTTTTTATTGAGGAATAAAACAAAATATTGTAATTATCTCAGTTGCTACCTTCATTAAGAATTGGCAGCATGTGATTGAAATTAAAGAAAAATATATTGCCACTCATTCCCATTTCATTTAATTTGTTGTTCCAAGTTAAAAAGTTTTAATTTTGGTTTTCGAAATGAATTTTGTTGTTTGACTTGCTGTTAAATAATCATAATATGGAAATGATAATTTATAACAATTACCAGTCATGTCTTGAAATTTATTGGTTTTGAAAGCGCATCAAAAACTCACCGCAACTGTCATCACTTGACTTTGTGCAACTTTTGCATCACTTGGCTGTTGTTAATTTTATTGATGGATTTTGTTCATCGTTTTGTACTTTCTGTCATGTAATTTGTAAAATTTGTTGTTGTTGTTGTTGTTCAAATTGTAAAATATACTTAAAAGAAGTAGGCATGTTAAATTTTAACCTGTAATTTAAATCAGTCCTTTTAAAGTATTAATTCTAAGCAAATTTCGACGTCGATTTTGTAATTTTTTAAATTTTATTAAATATTCAATAAAAATGTTATGCATGAGTGATAAACCCTTTTGATCATTAGGTTTTTTATATAGTAACGGCGGGTGAGGTTAGAATCCTTGAGCAGCTATCAAGAAGACAGCTCACTTGGGTACTTCAGTAGTCCCTTTGTTGTACCCAGCGCCAATGCCCATCGTACATAGAAATTACTCAATAGCCGTCACTGCAGACCTCAACCAATTTGTCTTCCTAATAAAGAGAGAAAGCAGCCTTTGTTGTGTCTTAGGTTCATAGATCATCGAAACAGGCAAACACAGGTTTTCCCAGGTATCTCTGCCTAATGTTCCGAATTCCAGGAGATTGGCAAAGAAAGTAAGGCATAGTTTCCTCTTCCTCCCTGTGATGACAACTTCTGCAATATTCATTGAATTCCAGACCGACTCTCCTCGCATGAGTCCCCACCGGTCAGTGCCCAGTTGTCACTAAGACCTCTGTTCCATTCTGCTCCCTATTAAGCCTAAGTATTGAGCTAATTTTTCGTTCATCACAGTCAGGCCACAATGCCCTGGATACGAAACAGGTGGATTCGCGGGTCCATCCCAACTGGGCATTTCAATAAGACTCGCGCTTGATCAATGAATTACAGTGAGCCATTGGAAAACCAATGAATTGATTAATGAATGTGTGATCCAGGCGATCACCTCATTTGGTAAGCTCGTCTGCTATGGAATTACCTCGGCAGTCCACATGCCCTTGTACCCACATTAGCGTTAAGTTCGAAAGCTTCGCAATCTCATTTAAACACATCCATACTCTGCAGTTAACCTAGATGTCGTATAGACACCCGACAAGGATGCAATGGCAGCCTTGCTCTCAGTAAATATAAATACATATTTATATCCATGTACATGTTATAATACCTTGGCCTCCCGCCTTATAGCAGTGATTTCCATCTGCAGGACACTACAGTCATCCGGCAGACGAAAGGGAATATTTTTGTATCCAGTTCACCTATTAAGAAAGCCCCGCCAACTCTACTTCCTTTCCACGATACGTCTGCATAGATCCTTAATAGGCAGAACATTTCCGTATACAGTATGTGCTGCGTACCTCGCAACGAAGGAAGGCTTCGTGGTGCAGTAGTCCACACCGCCAAGGACAATCTAGTGATTGAGTATCCTTTTGAACCCTTTCAACAATCGTGTTTGGATGATAAAAATCGGATATAAAGAAAAATTTTATGATTTCAGTTTTCATTAAATGGCAATAATTTCGGTGCCTTAAAAAAAGTCACTTTTCCAGTAGATTTATTTTAATACTTTAGAAGAAACTCCTATTCCTTTCGATAAAGTAAAGAAAGCCAGACTATGAATTGTTTGTAAAGTTCTGTAGAAGATATTCACGCTTCGTTCTAACAGAAACTGTTTACAGAAATCCTTCGTTAAGGCACATATAAGATTATGGGTACGTTCGTAAATGCATCACTGCGCTGCATCAGAAAAGCAAACTTGTTTTAATGGCGATAAAAGAATAATAGTAACTTATATTATTGTGTGACTATTATTTTTGTGGAGTATTTCACAATTTTTCGGTCCACATTTACTTCACTGATAAATATATTACCACTTGAAATCACTGATGCAGCGCAGTGATGCATTTACGAACGCACCCTATATTGTCATCGCAACCGAGAAGGTCATGATTATCAAAGTCTAAAACCTTTTAATGACAGTAACTTTCTAAAAGCAAAAATTTCGCAGTTTTTTTGCTTTCATTAATTAACAAAGATTTCATTTATTTAAATCTCCACTAGCGTAAACCCAGATACAATTGTCCAACTTTAAGGTACCTATGATCATACTCATATTATCATTTAAACACATTGTCTGCCGATCAAAACTGCTACCCCAGCAACTGAAAAACAAATAGTACTTATGCAACAACCAGGCTGGCAAACCAACACAAGCAATCATCGTTGTCGATAATGTTGTTGTTGTTGATGACGATCCATTTCAATTCGATTTAACATTAAGAACAACAACTCTTTATTTAAAATTGCTACTTACAATTGTACATTTGTACAATTCACGAGAGTGAATTTTGTTTGGTTTCTGTTCGATTATTGTTTGTGTAGTACGAGTTGTACGCCAACATGTGATTAAATGTGCAAATGTTGGTAGTCAATTTAAGCATAAAGTCAAAAAAAAACATGATGCATTTTTCGTTACATCCATAATATTAAAGTTAAGCGAGGCAATGCATCAAAGATTGCTAGGCAATTGATTACGGAAGAAAAAGTTGGAGTACAAATACTTGGAAATTGTATTGTAACAGCGGTTAAACGTTTTATTTGTACTTAAAATAATTAGCGGATAGTCTGATAAAGCTATTATAATGAAAACATATAATTTTTTTTTATGTTGGGATATAAAAGACCGGAAAATATAAAGAGAAACCCCCCTTCAAAGGATGATATATTTAGTAAAGAAGCAAGGCGAAATTCATGCAGACACAAACGATTTAAAAATTAAATCGTAAATTCGATCTAATAGTTGTTGAATGTTTTTTAATTAAACTTAATCTCAAGAATAATGTTTTAAAAACTGTAACTAAGTTACCGTTGTTGTTATTAAACTATTATTTTTCAATTGTATATTTATTTTGATGTTGCCAGATCTAATAAAATATCCCTGATGATGTTGGGAATCTCCATCGAAACGTCGGAAAAATAAATTATGAAATAATCTTTTATTTGCATAGAATACATGACCTTAATAAGCCCGATTTAGAATTTTCTAAACAAATCAATAATAAAATAACGAAAAGGTCGATAAAAAACTTAAATATGTATATCGTTACCTTCAGTCGTTAAAGAGCTCAATCCCATTAAATACACTAGTGTTTGCCCAGTGGTCGAAATTCGATTATATGTAATTATTTATGCAAATATGAAGAAAACATATTCCAACCAATGATTTTTCCGTCTTAGTGGATCGATTTGGCAGAGACAAACCTCCGCTTTATATTCTATCTTACCCTCAAGACCGTGAATGTTTAATTTATTTTGTAAGTTCAATATAATATAAATAAACTAGCTGACCCAGCAAACGTTGTTTTGCTAATAACTTATTTCTTTCAGTTGTGCCTGCATGTCAAATTTTAAGAAAACCGGTTGATTAGTTTAGAATATAGGTAGGGGGAGCTTTTGCTCCTCTTGCCCAATTCCATGACCTGTTTTCTTTCAGATGTTACAGTGTCTGCATGCCAAATTTTAAGAAAACCGGTTGATTAGTTAGGAAGATATAGGGAGGGGGAGCTTTTACCCCTTTTGCTTTACGCCCTTATGCCATAGTACTTTCCAGCTGTAACACTAAGTTCAGTTAAGAAGATATTAAGAGGGGCAGCTTTTACCCTTCTTGCCCTATTTCACATTCTTTTCCCTATTTCCTTTCAGATTTTACAGTGTCTGCATTTAAGAAAACCCGTTCATTAGTTTAAAAGATATAGGGAAGGGGAGCTGCAACCGCTATTGCCCTATCTCACGCCCTATTACTTATTTTCATTCAGATGTTACAGTCTCTGCATGCCAAATTTTAAGAAACCCGGTTGATTAGCTTAAAAGATTGGGGAGGGGGAGCTTTTACCCCTATTGCCCTATTTCACGCCCTAAATAATAAAATTTTAGGTTATAGTTCTTTCCAGATGTTACACTATTATCCTGCAAAATTTCAAGAAAATCGGTCGATTTGTTAAACAGATATAGGGAGGGAGATCTTTTACTTCTCTTGCTCTATTTCACGCCCTATTCCCTTTTTTTTCAGATGTTACAGTGCCTGCATGCCAAATTTTAAGAAAACAGGTTGATTAGGTAAGAAGATATAGGTAGGGGGAGCAAATGCCCCATTTAACAAATTCACATACAAAATTTCATAAAAATCAGTCAAGCCGCTTCGGAGGAGTTCAAAATGGAGGGTTTTTTGTTGTTATTTGTATGGGAATATATAGGAAAATACTTGTATAAATGCCGTATCTGCGGAACCCCTAAGCCAATTTCGTGCAAACTTAACTTAACCATCTACAGACTATCCCCAACGTACCCTGAAATTTTGGTTGAAATCGGTCGAACCGTTTCTGCAGTTAGTGGTGACATCAAAGTGTACACTTCTTTTTATATATATAGATTCAGCCAGTACCAATTGAAAAACAAAAAAAGTACCAAAAAGTCTCCTCTTATAGTTTCTCAATCACTCTTGACTCTGCATGTTGAATTTTTTGTTTCAGGTTAAGTATTAATAACATTTTAAAAAGTACCCGTTAAAGAACGAAAAAATACCAAAAGATACTTCATACAGATTCTTATGCACTCAGAACCTTGCATGTTTAATTTTATGATTCAAGGTACACAATTAATAAAAATTCAAAAAGTACCAGTACCAAAAAGTTCCCTCTTTTAAATTCTCAACCACTTAGGACATTGCATGTTTAATTGTTGTATGACGAAAAAGTACCAAAAACCATTCCCTTGCAGGTTCTTATTCATTCAGGACGATGCAGGTTTAATTTATGTTTCTAGGTCCAATATAACAAAAATTGAAAAAGTACTAGTTGTAGAACGAAAAAGTACCAACATTTTTAATCCCATAGGTTCTAATTCACTCAGGACGCTGCCACAGAGCATACACAGATGAAAAAAGTGACGTATGAAAAATTCCCAAATCATTTGTGAGAGCAGCTTTCGAAGAAAACAGGCGGTCGCAATCAACACAAATTGCATTTATCAAAACAAAAATGCAAAAAACACAATAATTTCTGTCTCGGGACGTCTTTGTGCGATCTGTTCAATTTAACGCTCGAATTTCTAGAAAGTACCAAATTTTTTTCGTATTTTTTAGATTAGTTAAGCATTTGGCATAATTTTTATTTCTATGTTTATTGGCTTAAAAGCAAGATTGCGTGACAAAGAAGTTCCAATATACAGGTTATACTCGTTTAAACCCTAAAAGGGCTGAATTTTAAAATAGTACCAGATACCCGTCCACTTATTTTGCTAATGAACAACGATAAGTAATAAATTTATTTCACTGCATCAATAACTGAATTTTCAAAAATGTGGACTTAGCACCTTTACAACTGAAGGCAGCGATATATTTTCTTTTATGTTCATTTGTAAACGAAAATGTTTAACTCAGTTAAAATTATAAAATAAAAATCTTTAGCATACTTTTTGGCACTCAGAAATTTTGCTGCGACATCTATGAACTATTTTCTTTATTTAAATGATTAAGTGGTTGTGAAAAGCACTAAAAGTTTTTGAATATCGTTAAGTTTTTGTTTATTTCAATTATAAGTGCTATAAATATATAATTTAGTATTAATCTCTTTCTCTTAAAGCCTAGTACACTGTTTTACGTGAAATGCTGTAAATAATCATATGAAAAAATTTTGTGCGCAAACAAGAATGTTTACTTTATTTTTTATGAAAAAAATACCTCCAAGACATAAATATGTACTCACAAAGACTGTACAGAGCAGTGTTCGAAAATAAACAGTACATTATTTAACGTTCGGCTCACACACCCAGGAACGATATCTATTTTTTTAGTGATTGTGTAGGCATACGCAACCCTTAATACCGTTCGTAAATATTTTCAAGAAACAGAACAATTGTAGTGATACTGTAGACAAACATTATCAGCCCAATTATGAATACAAATTCCACGGGAGTTTTTTCCCCTTTGATATTTTTACAATTGAATTTACATAGGAAAAATGGGAGAAGGGAGAAAACTCCCGGGGAATTTCTATTCATAATTGGGCTGTATATTTTAATGTTCTATAATGTTTTTTTCGTGTGTGTATTTTGTTTTTGTAAAAAATGTTTGGTTTTTTTTACCAGCCAAAATGGACGAACATTAACGAGTCGAACCGAATTATATTAAGTATTCCTGAAACATACTAATTTTATACGTTTTTATGTGAAAAAATCAGGCTTTTCTTCGTATTTTGTAAAATATTTATAGCCGATTTCACTAATTTATTTAAATACCAATTTATGTTTAAAATTAGTTTTTCGCTTTTGAGTCATAACTTTTTGCCCAAACCAAGCCACACATAAATTGGCTTGGACGAGAATGCAACATATTTTTAGTTCAAGCCATATTTTGTGGTGCTTTAGTAAATAATTCTTTCCGTGTATTTCCCCAAAAAATCCTAATATTTTTTTTAAATCCCCAATGTAATCCCCAAACCCCAAATCAAATTTTTTGTCCCTTTTAGCAAAGCTGGCAGCCCTGCTAAGAAAGCACTGTTATCTATGCTAAAGTTTGTGGAGGGCGCGATTCTAGGCCAAAGATAATGGCAAAAGAAGTAGCGGTTCGAACGTGAAAAAAACAGAAGTAGTTTTTGTGGCCATGCATAAAAAGGCGTAATTCAGCGAAACATGGCACAATTTTTTAGTCAAACTACTTTGAGAATTATACGTAGCAATGTAACATTAAAATGTCTTTGATTTGAATCCAAAATCTTCTGTATTTTATTTTTTTAAGCCAAAATCTATGTCGATACGTGACATTTCGAACGTGAAATTTTTCTATGATAATTGAACTGAATATTGATTAAAGCAAAATAAAAATTTACCGTTAATCCGAAAAACATATTGCTCTTTGAACTCTTCTTTAGATTACAGACCATGTAAGAAAATTTTTTTGAAATAATTTTCATCAAATATCACCTCTTTTCAGGAAGATAAATTAAAGAAAACATACAATAAAAAATTCTCACAATAAGAAATTACGTTTGCACAACTTTGCAGTCTGATTGTGTTCATCTAAGTGGACAAATTTATGGGTAAATTTATAAAATTAGTAAAATCTAAATATTTCTCTATAACAATATCGTAAAATAATTAGTATTGTGGTTATTTATGGTTTTTAATCCAAATTTTTAATATTTTTAATTAGGCTTAAGTTCATGAAATTTAATTTTTTCATTAAATTATTTTTATGAAGAAAGGAATTTTACAACATGAAAATTAATTAAAATTGTTATTGATAATCTTTCATTCTTGACGTGGCTGGGGCTCGAACCCCGGCCGGCAGGTTACCATGACATGTTTCGATTGCAACCACTCAATCTCCTCAGACGGATTTGCCGTCTTACACTCGCAGCCATCGACGACTGCTGACGTCACTAGTCAAACATCAATCCTTAAACCAATTTGTATTTTAACATTTGGTAGATCGAAATTTGCTTTCCTGAATGATTATCCATTTTAATTGATTTTACATGTTTTTCCCTTACTTCTGTTTTTTCGTACTTTTGTCAAGAATTTTTCTTGAAGTCCAAGTACATTTTCTGTTTTTTCATTTTGTCTTTTTCTTTTCTGTTGACCTTTTTCAGCACAACTTGAAGAACAAATGTACACATAGAGCTCGTGCCTTAGCTTTAACAATAATTAGTATTGTGGTTATTTTGTTGAACTATTTATGGTTTTTAATCCAAATTTTTAATATTTTTAATTAGGCTTAAGTTCATGAAATTTAATTTTTTCATTAAATTATTTTTATGAGAAAAGGAAAAAAAAAAAAAAAAAAAAAAAAAAACATGTAAAATCAATTAAAATGGATAATCATTCAGGAAAGCAAATTTCGATCTACCAAATGTTAGAATACAATTTGGTTTAAGGATTGATGTTTGACTATTGACGTCAGCAGTCGTCGATGGCTGCGAGTGTAAGACGGCAAATCCATCTGAGGAGATCGAGTGGTTGCGATCGAAACATGTCATGGTAACCTGCCGGCCGGGGTTTGAGCCCCAACCACGTCAAGAATGAAAGATTATCAATAACAATTTTAATTAATTTTCATATCGTAAAATAATTAGCTTTTAATAACTTTTAAATTTTCGGTAACGGTGGACCTTTTGACGGATATGCCCATATATGGCTAGAGAAACACAACGAAATTGACAAAAGAGCCGCTATTTACGCCCATTTCTTGACATTCATTTTTGAGAGTGGTTGTTCCGAATCCTTTAAACAGTATTTAAAAGAGCATTCACGATTATTTTGTTCAAATATGAATATAAAATGGCGTAATAGTTCCAGAAATTTTAACGTTTTTTTTTTTAAACATAATGCTATTTGGCTTCTGATAGAACGAAGCGGGAATATCTTCTACTTTACTTTATCGAACGAAATAGGAGTATCTTCTAAAGTATTAAAATAAATCTACTGGAAAAGTTACTTTTTTTAAGGCACCGAAATTACTGCCATTTAATGAAAACTGAAATCATAAAGCTTTTCTTTATTTCCGATTTTTATCATACCAAACACGATTGTTGAAAAGATTCAAAAACATGCCTTGATACTAGGGTTTTTTCCCGGGAATTCCCGGGACGGAATTTTTATATTTCCCGTTTTCCCGGGATTTTTGTTGCGGGATCCCGGGAAATAAAAAGTTCTTCATAGTTTCAGAAAACAGCTATTTTTACTCTGAAATTTAGTTTTCTTTTCTCTAAAAATTAGCATCTGTGGATGGGTTGTCGATTAGATCAATTATAAGAAATGTGTACAAACGTAAATTAATGTCTCCTGCGGCAATAAATCTATTAAAAGCAGAATGGGCAGTGCAACAATTGATAATTAATAACTTTAGTGAAGTGATGAATTGATAAAGAACATAAATTCAAAATAAGATGCAGGCAGTTAATTCTCATTGTCCATGGACAAGTCTTAAAAATAGGATATACATAAACATATCGCTCCGTTATTGCAACATAGTCGTATCTACAAAAAAAAAAAAATCGAGCTTGGTAATATATCCGGGAAGTGCGGGGAAAAAATAATGAAACTCGTGTAAGTTACTAAAACATACAATTTGAAAAACACATTGTCCTAAAGATTACAGATGGACCTAATGAAAAGAAATAGTTTGTAAGAAGTAGTCCGGATGATGCTATTTTTTGCATCAACCTTGACATCAAAAGCATGCAACATCGGTGCACTTTTAATTATTTGTCCAACCTCGGTAAAAAAGTAAACGAAATTTTTCGGAAACATGGTAATTAGTAAACAAAATCAGAAATATACTCTTTGGCGACTCACTAAACGCTTTGAGTGTGTCAGAAAGTAATTTCCTACGCCGTTAAAAAATGTTAATATATTTATTAAAATATTTTATATATTTTATGATTTTACTTTTTGATCTCATATCTTGAGTACCTCAATTGTTATGTTTATTTTATCTTGTACTAGATCATCATAATACGGAATTTACTTATAATAGCCAAAGGTAATAATAATTCAAGTTCCGCTTTCAATCTTCAATTAATTTTTGTAGTATTTAAGCATTTATTTTACTTACTTTGTAAACAAGTACCCTCACGTTTGTTTATAAATGTTTTTTTCATTAATAAAACCAAGTTTACCTTGTATTATTTGTATGGAGCGGGATCCCGGGATCCCGGGAAATTTAAAAATTTTTCCCGCTTTCCCGGGAATCGAAAAACTCCGGGAAAAAAAAACTCTACTTGATACTCTTGGCCACGTCAGGATACTCAATCACTCGATTGTCCTTGGCGGAGTGGACTACTGCACCACGAAGCCTTTCATCGTCTATCGCCAAACCGGATGTCAGAAATCGCCAAACGTCAATTTGGTTCAGTTTTTGTAATTTCTTTTTTTTTTAATTAAATTTTGCAAACAAAAAACGCTAGTATAATATGTGAGTCAAAAATCGCCAAAAACTGAGAAAAAATACAAAAAATTCGCCGAAAGTAAATTTTGTTTTATTTCTGTAATTTTTTTTTAAATAACATAAAATGGAGATCGTATAAGTATTCAGTTAAAAAAGCGTAAATTAAGTACACAAGTTTATAAGATCGTACACTTTAGCCTCACTGATAGCATTAAATAGTGACTGAATATAAAATTCACTTAAACTGATAACAAAACAAAAATCATGTGGAAAAATTTGCAATTTTTTTTTATATTAGTAATGATAACAAAAAATAACAAGCTGTTAAACAAAATCGCCGAAATAATATAAATGGTAAAAATAGCCAAGTTAATCGGCAGTTATATCAGAAATAGCCACAAAAGTCGCCAGTCGCCAAATGGGAAATCCCATCGCCAAACACGTTTCAAAATCTCCACGTTTGGCGAGAAATCGCCATATCTGACAGCCCTGGTTGCGAGGTACGCAGCACATACTGCATACGGAAATGTTCTGCCTATTTATGATCTATGCAGACGGATCGTGGAAAGGAAGTAGAGTTGGCGGGGCTTTCTTATTAGGTGAACTGGATACAAAAATTTTCCCTTTCGTCTGCCGGATGACTGTAGTGTCCTGCAGATGGAAATCTCTGCTATAAGGCGGGAGGCCAAGGTATTAAAACTTCGGTATATGTTACAATTTAGTAGTTTTGTATTTTTAATTCACATTTTTCTACTTTTTATGTCCTAATCAAATTAAAACAAGTAAGAAAGTATAGTCGGTCAAGCCCGACCATATGACACCCTACACCACAGTATTTAAAAACACATCATGCTTATGTATCCATATAAATATGGATTTATCTATGTTTTTAAACTTCATTAAAATCGGTTTGTAAGTTTGTGAGAGGCAGAAATTGCCCTCTACCTCCCCTTGTGGTCCTATTTTTGAAAAACTGTATAGCTAATGTGTCTATATAGATATGTATCTCTCTATGGTTTTAATTTCAATAAAATAGGTTTGATTTAAAAAATGCATCCCTTTTGTTTCCATAACGATATGGTTCTATCTATGTTTTAAATTTCATTAAAATCGGTTTTATAGTTTCTGAGAGGAAGAAATTTCTCCCTGTCTTCCCTCGTGGTCCTACGATTTGGCCCATTTTCAATAGTCTTGGTCCTTGTGCCAATTTTATCAAATTATCTCCAAAATTGCGACCTGGAGGCTTATTCTGAATTGCGATGCGAAAATCATTGCAATGCGCAAATGAATTGCGATGCGAAAGAAAATTGGTATTCTGTTAGACTTTCGCAATCGCATTCGCAATTTATTTCAAATCGTGGCAACGCTGCTCAAATATACGTCAGTGTCAATAAACGTCAAATTAAAAATAAATAAATTGTTTGTGTTTGGCTGTGAAAATTGTTTAAAAAATATATTTAGGACATTCTGTAATAAAAAAAAAATAATAAAAATGGATATTGTGGCACTGTGGTTCGACGACGAAGAAAATGAAAATGTTGTGTGTGTTAAATTTCAAAATTAAGTTGAAGTCAAATATTTTTTAACTGGTTTATATATTTCATACTTTTTCCATCCTGCAGCTTCTCTAATAGGTGCTCCATTGATATTTAGTTCTTCAGTTAACGTTTGCCACAAAGTATTTGCCGACTGACGTGCATTTGGTGCTTATTCATATATTCTATCATTATTTCAAATTGACGCGGTTTGGTGGTCTTATTGCTTGCTTCCCTGAATTAAATAATAAAATATTATCTTTCACTAACATGTTTGTACTTTGCGAATGCTATTTTGTTGTCGAATAAATTTTGCGAATTTGTCACCTTTTCGCATTTGAAATGCGATTAAAAAAAAAACTTTGCGAATATCGCAATGCAGAATAGCAATTGTTCGCATATATGCATTTTCGCATCGCATTGATTTTCGCATCGCAATTCAGAATAAGCCTCCTGTTCTTTGCGTAAAAGGTTACATGGACAGCCAGCCGGACGGTCATCGTTATTTCGACTCAGAAAGTGATTCTGAATCGATCGGTATACTTTAAGGTGGGTGTAGGACCAATATTTTAAGGCGTTGCACACATCAGCACAAATGCATAATACCCTCTCCACTATTTTAATTGGCGTTTGGTAGTATTTCTAATTGTGAGGAAATTCTTGCTGAATATTCTGTACCTTAAAATTGAATTTTTTGTTAAGCGATTTTTGGTTATTTACACTTTTAATATGTAGTCACGTCTAGCGATTTTGAAAGTAGTGGGAAAAAATTATTTTAGTTATGTATGTACTTGTGTTATCAAAAAAAAAAATTTAAGATACACAGATTTTTTAAGAATATTATTTTATTTCTTTTATTCAATCTGTGATCAGAATCGATAACCATCTAAATCGACTTATTAATTAAGAAGTAAATTGAACAATCGAATTACTTAATATGTATAATTTAATATAAATTTCTTATTCGTTTAAAGTTAAACTTGGCCAAATCAATTTTCGAATTTGAATTCCCCTTTCATTATTTTACCTTTAAATGATGCCGCCCTAAGGCCGGGCCTTGGCGTAAATCCACCACTGTTTGCATTGCTAAGTAAGATTAAGCTTACCAACATTACCAGTCATGGCGTTAGCGCCGTTTGTTGCCAATCCGATCAAATTTTTGAAAGGAATGTTGTTTGTTTATGAAAAGCTTTTAAAAAGAAATTTTGAAACGGTATCTGACTTGGTAAGCTCGAATAAGGCGACAAAACTATTCTTTATAAAACGAACACCGTTAAAGTAACTTGCTCGTAACGTAATACATTTCATTTTATTGCTTGGTAAAAAAGCTAATAGATTTGCGGCCAGTGTTTTAAATTTTTAAAATAAATTAATGTTGTACATTTTCTTAAACCGATCAAAATTAGGCTTGGCCTACCATCCGTCCAAACCAAAAATATCCGACCAAATTTGGTCAGAAAATACCAAGTTTGGCAACCCTGAAATGGTTGTACATGTTTGGTGGATGTGGTGTGTTGAATGAAAAGTTAAAGCATACTTTACGGCTGAAAATATAAAGTGCTCTTTAAAATAAAAATCAGCAGCAGGGGTCTAATCATCGCATTCGATACTATCGTATCGAATAAACTATCGATTTTTTTTTGCATACGATAGACACTGTTACTTGATACTCGATATCGAATGCTATTATTTCAAATTCAATACATTTCATTCGATATCGAGTTTCATGATGCCAAAATAAATAATTTCGATCAATTTTGCTCGATATCGTACGCGGTGATTAGACCCCAGCAAATATATTTTATACTTTTTATAATATTTTGGTGTGTATTTTTTATTACGTTTCATATAATATGGTTTAATTTTTTTAACTGATATATTGCATATTTTTTTTTGGTTTTTTTTATATTTAAGTATTCCTTTTTTTAAATTATTAAATTTTATACTTTTTTTTCTTATTAAATTTTCATCACTAAGTTTTCTGAAGAATGTGGGAAAGGGGAGGAGAGTTTGATGTCTTTTTTTTATGTATATACTTTTTTTAATATGATGCTTTTTT
Organism: Pollenia angustigena; assembly: GCA_930367215.1. NCBI lineage: Eukaryota > Metazoa > Arthropoda > Insecta > Diptera > Polleniidae > Pollenia > Pollenia angustigena. Next base: position 208,048,957 of record OV884060.1, read on the forward strand.
ACAATTAAAAAAAATTTATTTTTTTTTTAAATATTTTTCTACACAGATGGTTTTTGTTTTTTCTTTAAGAAACAAAAAAATTGCTTTAGCATATTTATGTTTAAAAATTAATTTCGAAAAGAAATTATTAGAAAAAAAAGAAAAATCTTTTAAAGTTTATTGTTTATTATTTAATTTTTTAATTTACTATTTACAAATTTGTTGTAAAATAATTTATCGTACAATTTTTTTTTAACATTATTTTTGTTTTTTTTTATAATTTTATTTTTAATACTAGATATTGTTTAATATGCGCATATGTTTTCTACCATCACTAACTACATATTATTTTTTTCATTCATATCATTTTGAATAAAATATACGTTTTTTATTTAATTTTTCAATATAAAATTGGTTTTATGGTTAATTTGCTTAGGGAATTTCTATTTCTCGCTTGTATATGGTTTTTTTTTTATAAATTATATATAATTTTTTTATGTTTTTGTTTATTTTTGTGGCTATTTTTTTTTTTTGAGTTGGTTGTTTTTATTTTTTTTTTTTTGTTTGTTTATTATTGTGCTGCACTGGTTGTTAGATAAATTTAATAAAAGAAACAAATAATTTAATTTATTTTTGAAACTAATAATTCTGTAATTGAAATTCATCAAGAAGTTATGAAGATATGAACAAGGTCTTTTTTTAAAAGCTTTGGATGACAATGTGTGACGGACAAGTTATTTTTAATGCAATTCTACAATATGAGTATTACTACCCGTCTCCACCATCCATCAACTTGGTAAGAACAGCATGTCGCACATGAATTCTACTCGTGTAGACTGTTCATGTTCATGTTTCGTCCATGTGCTGCCATCGTTGCCTAAACATTCGTCTTAGCATTCATGTGCGCCATGATGTTGGCCATACAAAGTATTTTCTGTATACAACCAAACGCACAACAACAAAAATTGTGGTCAATCAGAACATGAACATCAACACGTATTCGCCACATACAAGAACATGATCAAATTAATACCGTTGCTCTGCCGGCGTTATGGTCATGTCATCTTCTAATGGAGACGTGGGGTTAACTGCAAGGACATGCTAAGAACAATTCGAAAAATAAAGTGGTCACTCTAAGTCCAATATGGCGGGCACACACAACATGGACGACTAGTTATTTTTAATGCACTTCTACAATATGGGTATCAAACAGGGCTGCCAGATTTGACGATTATCGTCATTATGACGATTTTTTGTTCCGAAATTAGCAAAGTGACGATTTGCTGATTTTTTTCTAAAAAGTGACGATTTTTATTAGTCTCCAAAGTCTGAATAAAGCATTAAATTTTCTGACACGTTCTTTTTTTAATACTGGAATGTTTAACAGACGTACCTTAACAATAGCGAAAGGTGGATCGTTTTCTTTCGCTTAGCTTTTACGCTGATATGCCATACCTAAGCAAGAGCGTCAACGTTGTGTCACGAACAGAAGCTTTCTTGTTTAATAAAACCAACAAATTGTAAATAAAAATAGAGATAAAAACGTTAGATTAACCAAAAAATAGCTAAATTGCCATTATTAATTAACTATAACGGCAAACTTCACTATTAAACTATTAAATAGGCCGCTCTATTCAAAAACTAGAAAACGCGTGGTGCTTTTGTTTAGGTACGGCTGTTATATGAAAGTTTTAAGAAATTCTTGAAATGATTTTTTTCAGAGTACAAAAACAACAATGTAACACTTTGCTTATATTTCGTCAAACCATCATCGAATGAATCTTTTACGACTCTCTGTATTTTTCAACAATTATACGGCAAACATTTCACGAGTTGTAGCTACCTGAGTCGCATACGATTCTTGACATGAAAGACTCGATAGGTAATCTTTACCCACGTCTTAAGGCCCAACCATAATATGCATAGCCGTGCTTAACCTACTGTCACAAATGATCAAAAAGTCTCTCAAATGTATTTAAAAAAACTATAAAAAAATCAAAAAACATTTGATTCCGTACGGAATTCGCGATTAGTTTCGCACTTTGTTTAAGGAAATGACAGTTTCATAAAACTTAGCAAAAAGTTTCCGTAAGTTCAATATGGTTTGCTTCATATGATTTAAAAGTATTCGCACATTTGCTAAATCCAACTTATGGTTAGGCCTTTAAACAATTCCCACTACGATTGAACTAGCGTCTTTCGCTGTGTTTTGGAAGAATCTCAGACGATTTTTTTATTTTTTCTCAGGAACTTGACGATTTATTCAAAAATTTATCTGGCAGCCCTGGTATCAAATGTTGCTAAGGGCTTGCTAAGAATAACTCGAAAAATAAAGGGTCACTCTTAATAAAATAAGTTGGACACACACAACATGACGGACTAGTTAATTTTAATGAACTTCTACAAAATGGGTATTAAATGAAAGGGCTTGCTAAGAACAACTCAAAACATAAAGTGGTCACTCTAAATACAATATGGCGGACAAACACAAGATGGCGGACTAGTGGTTTTTAATGAATGAGGCTTGCTAAGAATAACTCGAAAAATAAAGTGGTCCCTCTGTATACAATATGGCTGACTAAGTTTTTAATGCCTGCTGAGAATACGAATGCGAGTTTTAAAACAAATTAACAGCCAGGCCCACGATGTCACACGTTAACGTTTGCATAGAAAAAACAAAAGTAATTTTTAAAATTCGTTGTATTTTTTTAACTTTTTTTGCTAGTTTAAGCGGCCAACGGTGGTGGTTTAAAACTTAACTTAAACTGTCAACATACACATGTTTAACATAAAGAACTTTTGCAAAAATATAAACAAAAATACATTTTTAAACATGCTTAGCACTTTAATATAATTTTTCCATTCTATATTTTTTCTTTAATATATTTTTTCTTCTTCTTCTTTGAAAACATCCATATTGCTTGATAAAATGTTGACATTTGCAAAAAAATGTTGCCATTTATTTGTGCTCAGTATGGTAGCGCTACATGGTTAAAGCCACCACCCAAAAATATCAAATTCAATTGATACAAGATTAACTTTATTCTCAGATTAGCTAATTATAGAATTAAATTAACTTTAATCTCAAACCCAAAAAGTGGCTCTAAAAGAAGTAAGAAATGTTAGATATTTATATATGTATAAACTTCTCTCTACAAAAAACGTAAAATTTACCTACACGTTTGTGTAGCCAGGGCCGGAAAGGGTTATAACGTCATTTCACAATTTATATAATATACACACAGAAAAAAATACCAATGTTAAAATAACATGGCGAAATGTTGATTGAGAATCATGGTAAATTTCTGCAAAAGTATGCCTGCCCTTTATTTTAATTTATCATTATTTCATATTAATTTTAAATGAAAAATATTAATATAACCTTAAATCACGTTTATTTAACATTATTCACTGTTAAAATAGTATTGTTCAATATTGAATCCATAAAAACATGGGTACGTTCGTAAATGCATCAAAACTGTACATCACTGCTGCGGTGATGCAAAATATTGTTGCTGATGCGTGATCACCAGTTGCGCTTGTGATACTGATGCTTTTTTACTGCACAACAGCTGTGCATAGTTTGAATTTTTGAAACGATCTAAATTTTAAAGCTTTTATGAGCGAACATAAAATAATAAAAAAAAAATGTTATCAACAATAGCGATGGCAAATTTTATTAAAAATATTTAACCAAAAATAATAGTCTTCTTATAAATTACAAGAAAAAGTATCAAAACGAAAATTAAACTATTTCTTTTATGTTAAAAGTTATTGCATCAGAAAATTAACTGATGCAATAATTGCCAATATTTGCTGCAGAGTTGCGGCATCACTGCAAAAAAATTTGGACATATGAAAGTAATGCCAAGTTTCTTACAAGTGATGCATTTACGATCATTCAACTTTACATAGCGTTTACATTTGCCAGTACTGGCAAGACAGTAGCAACCCTGAAGGAAACCTGGATGCAAGTGTCTCCAAGTCACCAGTTTTGTCGACTATATTGGTGACATTGTCAACGAAGTGTCTACACTACATTACATTTGCCACTATATTTGGCTTAAATACGAAAAATATTTTATCAATAACAACTGAGAAGTACAATTCATATAAAAGTTGAAGAAAAATTAAAAAAAGATTGTTATGATTTCGTATTCTTACAGAAAGTGAAGACTACTTTTACTAAAATGTGCTAGCGATTCTCTGGTTCCAATGTCTACATATGTTCGCAAAGGAACTACCTAGTCAGTACCTAGTCAGTAGTACCAACGTCAGTAGTAGATTTCCAATGACACGCACATGTTAAATGTCTATTGTAAACAACATTGCCTGGGGTATAATAAGTCACTAGTACTGGTGACTGTGTCAATAGTGAATCAGTACAGATTCACTAGTGACATTTCCTGCAGGGAATTCATTCAAACTTTTTCACTAATACATAAACACTTTTACAGCTATTTTGTTTTTGCATTCTTTTGCCAACTAATATGTATATGCTTACTGTCTTGCCAGTACTGGCAAATGTTAACGCTGTGTTACTAATGTGCAACTAATGCGCAGCATCTGCATTTACGAACGTACCCCATATTTTATTTAAAATCAAAAGTTTATCTTGTTAAATTAACATGCATACATACTTAAGTATGAGGGAGTTTAGACGGTGTCTTTTCAGACATGTCTAAGAAACACGTTTGTTTTGTTTGTAGAGAAGAAAGAGGGGTTGCTAAACAGACATGAAATGAGTTTTCATGTTTGTTTATATGAATTTCCATGTTTTTAATTTCTATGTATATTAGACTATTATACATAAAAACAGACATGTTTGGAAAGACATCATAAAAGGACAATCAATCACCTCTATCGTGAATAATTTTTCCCTCGTAATTTTTCCCCTTTTCACATATTTGCGATCATAAGCAACTCCCATGAAAAAATGTAATTCAAAGGAGAATAATAACGTGAAAAAATGTTCACGGGAAAAAATTCCCCTTATCGTGAAAAATTGTTTCCCTCGTAATTTGTTCACATTTCCCTTAAATTTTCTCACTTTATTTTTGCTAGGGACAGAACATGTATGTAAGAAGCTCCTCCTATATATCGATTATTAAGGGTTAATAAAGTTAAAAAGCCACAAACCGATATATTGCTCAACAAAATGCAAAGCAACAGGTAAATTGCCTGCGGATTTGTGAAACTTTCGATTGACTTGGTGGCAGAATTTTGGAAAATATTTGGAAATTTAAAAAGTGCAAAAAATTTACGTTGTAATCAAACTTTCCCTCCAATACCAAATATTTTGCTTTATTATTTTAACTTTTCTCTAAAATATATACTTGAATATTTTTGAACAAAAATTTTATTGATTTTTAATTTTTTTAAATCGTTCTTCTTTTTTTTTTACATTCACTGGAACTGATAGCGTGAAAATTTTTTCACATGAGATGCACGATTGCTTTTTTCCCTTCGAGGGGAATGAAAATTGCATGGGAACAAAAATTCCACTTGTTATTCACGATATGGGTGAATAGGTTTTTGGAAGCATGTTCAAAAGAGAATGTCAAAAGCCGACATGTCTGAAAAGACTCCGTGTAAACTCCCTCTACGTAAATTTTTTTATTTTCATTTTATAAAAAGAAGACAATTCCCGTATTCGTTTAATGAAAATTGTTTAGTTAAATAAGTACATCAAGTTTGCAAAGTAGAATGATGACGAAAACCATATCGGGCCATTCCGCTGATGCTTCTGTTAACAAAGGAGATACAAAACTAGTGAAACATGTGTTACAGGGGTAAGTGTTTTGAATTGCATTGACACTGTCGTCTACTACAAAATTATTAAAAGGTTAAATTATTCAAACAAATTTGTTATATACCTTTTAAGTATAATTGCAAGGTATATAAACCTTTTAAGTATAATTGCCAAGCAATTATCATTTCTCACTGATAGGGAAACAACTGGAAGATGTCACAACTTTTTGTAAATTGGGCAGTATTTTTGCTACTTCCGGTGGATGCAACGATGATATCCAAAACAGACTGGCAAAAGCTAAACAAGCTTTTGGAATATTGAATAAGTTCTGGAGGTCAGCTAACATCGCAGTGTCTACTAAACTTAAAATTTTTAATATCAATGTGAAGTCAGCACTGCTTTATGGCTCGGAGACATGGAACCTAACAAGTTCAGATATTCAAAAACTACAGGTCTTCGTCAACAAATGCCTTCACCGAATCCTTAAAATTTTCTGGCCCCAAACTATTACAAACTCAAAGCTATGGTTTAGAACGCAACAACCTCCAATTGACCACGAGATCAAAATACGCAAGTATAGATGGTTAGGTAATACTCTACGAAAGCCAACCGATGACATCAATAGAAAATCCCTTGACTACAACCCACAGGGAGCAAGAAGGGGTCGCCCTAAAAACACCTGGAGGAGTCAAGTTCAAGCCGAACTTCAAACTGTTGGTACAAACTTAATGTAAATCATTTTCCAGCTCGCGGCTGCCTTCATCAGCATGTTTTCAGTTTTACTGGCTTGTCATACTTTGAATCATCAATTAAAAAAAAAAAGAATGTGAGAATTTTAAGCAAACCAAGTGATTAAAAAGCATTTAACAACGGCAGAAGAAGACTTTGACTTTCATATTGCCGTCAAAAACTTTTAATACGAGACAACTTATAAGACAATGGCACTTATATTGTAACACATAGAGTTTAATAGAAAATAATGTCGTTTATACTGTCCCGCACAGATTTTGATGTAGACAAATTAAAAGGCAATGTCGCTCATCCTGTCCTTCATAAAGTTTAATAAGGGATACAATACAAGACGTTGTCGCTCATACTGTCGCAAACGACAATTTACTGTATATTGTCTCCAAGAAAACCAAATCGATAGAGGACAACTCGTGCATACATCATCGACGGCAAAGTCTTCAACGGTGATCTGGCTAATTGGAAAAGTATGAATTATGAGGGAAAGAGACAATTATGTTAAAGTAAATATGAACAAAAATGTTTATCTATGTGATGGAAAACGATTTAAAATCGATGTCAGTATCATAAATAATTGATTTATAATACATACAGCATAACATTTCCGATTGTTACTTGAACTCTCCCAGAGTTATTTTTCCTAAAAAAACCTATGTTTTTACTTTTCGAATCCCTTGCGAATGGGTAGTCATCTTGCCGCGATGTGAGGGCTTAAGTACAAGGACGTTTGGAGTCATGCTGGCGGTAGTGACGTCAGTCAAGACCGCCAGGGGCTCCTATGCCAGAAGAGTCTAAACCGAGTACGAACCTAGAACTATCCCCTGTCTATTAGCGTCTGTTTGTCCTAGTTGGAGCGGCTAATGACTATGCGTCCGCAATAAAATCCATCAGCGTCTGTTCTCATATTGAGCGGCTGTCTCCAGAGGAGCGTCAGGTATCCTTTCGCTTGGCAGTTAGGCATAAAATTAAAACCCCAATTCACCCCCCCCCCCCTCCCGAAATGTCCGAAAATTCACGCCCTACGTATCCGGCAAATAGCTTCACAATATCAGGCTGTAGTATGTTGAATGCTACTAAGACCTCGTCCAGTAAAGTGGTTGCGCCATGCTCTGCCAGACGGTCAGCTACTAGTGCGCAAAAACTCGTCACGACTAAGCCTTCAGGCGGTCGTAAGCCAAGCTTGGTACAGGGTTCTTCGAAACAAGGTACCTCTAAGGCTTCCCAGGTTCGGACGGTAGAAAAACCTGTTAAAACCGCTTCCTCGGGTGCTGGCTTGACGGTACAGACGCAGTCTGCCGGAAATCCAGTTTCCCATGTGCCGAAACCTGTGCAAAGAGAGCACATGAAGAAAGATTCGATGCCCTCTGATGCACCTCCCTCAGCCACTACGGCACTTATCAAAAAACCGCAAAGGCACATAAATCCATCCAAACGGGCCTCTACTACCAGGCGCTCTGCCTACAAAATCATTAGCCGACATCTTGAAACGTTGGTTCGTGAGCTCACGGAGCAGGAGAAAACCTCTCTCCAGTGGGAAAACCCAATTTTGAGGGTTTAAAACGTGTACCCCCTGCAATCCTGAACGGAAGCCAACCGAAGCAGCGCCCAAACGGCAACGGTCAGGGGAGGACACCCTTCCTGGGACTAAACGGTCCAAATATACGCCTCAACGGCCGCAGAACAAAGATGTGGCTAAAAACCACCTCATTTGGGCGATCATTGACCGCAACGCCTGTGACGGCACCATTTCCTCCAAGAACTGGAAGCTGGTTGTCGTCGCACTTAGAAGGGCGTCCCTGAATGTTTTAAGGGGTAACCCTGGAACACCACCAAAATGTGGAGATGCCGGCTGGTCTCAAGGTCACATTAAATTGATAGCGTGTGCAGATGAGCGTTCAGCGCTGCTGTTCAAGGAAGACGATTCTGCTACGTCATCGGCCAATGAAGAAACTCAATGGGTCAGTGGACTTGTGGGTGAATCCTTTGTTAAGATGGAAGTGGCGGACGATGAGGACATCTTTCTGGAATCGGATGACGACCCAGAGGATGCCAACGTCACAGTCTTCCAAGCTATGATGAAGGTTACACAAATCAACCATCATCATTCTTAAGCGTCGTCAGCTGCCCTTCTCCCCCGATTGGCTTCAGACACGGAGGAGCTTATATGAATCCAAGAACAATTGTTGTATAAAGACAGTGTTTGCGGACTCAGTTTAGACGGCTATAGTACTCTGAACGCAGCCGATCAAGGTAAGACCAGGGCTTGTGTTATGGTCAAAAACATCGTTAAAGCTTTCACTCTTTTTGATTTTAGCGATAAGGACACCTGCAGCTGCTACATGGCACATGACCAGGGTGTCGATATCGAATGCTGTGATTAGACCCAGCAATCCGCACAATAAAAGATTTTTTGAAACAGGACGTTGAGATTCTTGGTATACGAGTTAAGGGATTTCTAGAAGAACGCGTAAACACAAAAGAGTGTACTAATTCAGGAAATTTGTCATTTTTTATAACATTATAAAACAAAATCATGTCCCGATATTTAAGAAAGTAATTCAAAGCAGCGTTTAAAAAACTGCAGTCAAAAGAAAAACTGCCACTTCATCATTTGTCATTGGCCAACAAAAAACTGTTGCTTTTAGTTCTGATTCATTAAATGTAAACAGTCGCTGTCAAACCTACTCTAAAAGCGAAAAGTTGTACGCAAATTTTCATTTTTTATTCGACAGTTTTGGTTTCGACTGCAGTTTTTTAAACCCTGATTCAAAGTACCGGGTTTGCCAATAGGTACATGACATTTTTGAATTTAATTTGTGAACGCACTATTTCACTGATCATCTAACTGTTACTTTCGTTTTTTTTTTCAGTGTAAACTCAACATTTTCATCATAAAAATGTACTACCGAAATTCGGAGTCGGTAACCGCAACTTTAAGAGCGTTAACTCCGTTAACTTAAGTGGAAAAATTTGAGTCTACATATTCATTGTGTGATGCAGTGAGACAACGGGTTGGCCGAAGTGACGAAAATATCGCTGCCATTCCGGCGTCTGTAGCAAACGTTCCAAATCAGTCGATTCCGCGGCGTTCACAAGAGCTGGGCATCGCCGAAACAACTTTATGGCGAACTTTGCGTAAAGATCTTGGTTTACACCCAAACAAGATCAAGCTGACGCAAGAATTGAAGCTGATGGACCATTTGACACGACGTATGTTCTCCGATTGGGCTCTGGGAATATGCAATAAGATGATGAATTTCATCGCAAAATCATCTTCAGTGACGATGTTCATTTTAGGCTCAATGGGTTCGTCAATAAGCAAAATATGTATGCGTTATCTACAAAAAATAACTGTTTGGTGGGGTTTGAATGCCGGCGGCGTCATTGGGCCATATTTTTTTTGTCTACAATAACGATCGCCACGTTACTGTGAATAGCGATCGTTATCGCGCCATGATTACCGATTATTTTTGGCCCGAATAAGAAAACATGGACTTGGACGACATGTGGTTTCAACGGGACACAAGCCACACAGCACACATTACAATCGATTTGTTGAATAGTAAGTTTGGTGAGCGTGTTATCTCAAGAAATGGACAGTCAATTGGCCGCCTCGTTCGTGCGATCAAACGCCTCTAGACTTTTTTCTTTGGGGCGACGTCAAATCATTGGTCTACGCCAACCAGCCGACGACGTTGGAAGAGCTCAGAGCCAATATTGAACGCGAAAAAGCGGCAGTTACGGCTAAGATGTGTAACCGAGTCATCGAAAATTGGGTCCAACGAATCGACCGCTGCCGACGTGCCCGCGGTGGCCATATAAACGTAGTCGAGCTCCATTCATAAATATTTTTGTTGAATTTCAAGAAAGTTTTGGAAATATCTCAAAAAAGTTTTCTAGCCGTTATTGGCAAACCCATTGAATCCAAGAAAACTTAAAATATTAGAAATATGTTCATGGCAAAACTATCTATTGGATTAAAAATAAGCCTGATCATCCTCAAACGAATAGAACCATTTACTCGAGTAAACTTCTAGGCCATATAAGATATTCCAAAACATCAAATCATGTGCCAAGTTATACTTAATAAATTAGTAGAATTAATTTTACGCAACATACCATAAATTTGGAAATCGAAAACGCAAGAATGTTAAACATTGTTTTTTAATAAGATTTTTGTAATAAAAGAATTTTATAACAAAAATTAGATTAAAAGTGTATTAAAATCCACTTCCAAATTCTTGCGTTTTGCGTTTTCGATTTCCAGAACACCCCTGATAACCATATGATTATGGTGATCAAAAGTACAGCTAGACACTTTATAATGTCGACCAAAGAAATATAAGTATTGCTTAAAACGATATTAATGTCCGGATAAAAACGACTGGTTGATCCAAACATTATTGCCTTAGACAAACTAGGATTAATCCTAATAACGAATCCTGGATAACGAATTGAAAGAATTCCATTAAATTACATAAATACATTTACTGTACATATTACTTGTAAATACCACAGTATTAAAAACCATTTGGTTGAAAGATTGATGTTTGACTATGGACTGCCAGCCGTCTTCAATGCCGATGAGTGTTAAACGGCAAAACTCTCTGAAGAGATTGTGGGGCTACAATCGAAACGTAAGGGCAACCTGACCGTGAAAACTTGGGTCCAGATCGTCGCTGTCGTGATTGAGTGACTTTGATCGAAATTTTACTCTTTGAAATCGTCCAATTCGTTATCTAAAAACTTCTATCGAAATTTGAGATTATGTCATTCGATAACGAGTAGTCTATCGAATGCCTTAACTCGAAATGTCATTCGATTGGTTAAGAACTTTCGTAAAAACATATAACAAACAATTTACACACTTTTTGGGAATAATTATTAGATGTCTTCAGCAAATAGCTAAAAATGTAAGTATTCAGCTTTTTTAAGCAATAAAAAACAAAATAATAACATTCAGTTTTGCAATTTTTCGCAAATTTTAGTAATCATCCCTATCGGGAATGTTATGTGAATATGATATATGAGAGCAAACCCTAAATTCCCATCCCCAACAAATCGGTATCGCAAATATTTTGGGATTAAAAATTTATGTTGTGAATTATTTGTCAGTGCTTTGTAAACAAAAGTCTCTATTGTGAATAACATGTCAGTGCTTGTATTGTGAAAGAAAAATATACAAAGTAAAATACTAATAACAAGTAAGAAAGTATAGTCGGTCAAGCCCGACCATATGATACCCTACACCACAGTATTTAAAAACACATCATGCTTATGTGTCCATGTAAATATGGATTTATCTATGTTTATAAACTTTATGAAAATCGGTTTGAAAGTTTGTGAGAGGCAGAAATTGCCCCCTGCCTCCCCTTGTGGTCCTATTTTTTAAAAACTGTATAGCTTATGTGTTCATATAGATATGGTTCTATGTTTTAAATTTCATTAAAATCGGTTTGATAGTTTCTGAGAGGAAGATATTTCCCCCTATCTTCCCTCGTGGTCCTACGTTTCGGCCCATTTCCAATAGGCTTGGTCCTTGTGCCAATAAGAACCTATGACCCAAATTTTATCAATGTATCTCCAAAATTGCGACCTGTACTTTGCGCACAAGGTTACATGGACAGCCAGCCAGCCGGACGGACATCATTAGTTCGACTCAGAAAGTGATTCTGAGTAGATCGGTATACTTTAAGGTGGGTCTAGGACCACTATTTTAAGGCGTTACACACATCAGCACAAATGCATAATACCCTCTCCACTATTGTGGTGTGGGTATAAAAATTAATAATGAATAGTGTTTATCTTCATTTTCTTTATGTGCACTCCTTCAATAAAAGGAAAAACCAATTTAATTTAGTCCAACCTTAGAAAACAAATTAAAATTACATGTTCCCTTTTCGTTCACATTCACCCCTATCGTGAATAACAAGTGGAATTTTTGTTCCCATGAAATTTTCATTCCCCTCGAAGGGGAAAAAGCAATCGTGAATCTCATGTGAAAAATTTTTCACGCTATCAGTTGCAGTGAATGTAAAAAAAGAAGAAATATAAAAAAAAAAACATTAAAAATCAATGAAATTTTTGTTCAAAAATATACAAGTATATAGTTTAAAGAAAAGTAAGGGTCTTCATGATATTGTTTAAAATTACCATTTGTGCAAATGGGTAAACTTGCGAGACTCGTTTCATGAAGATCCTTTTTAATTTTTGTGTATTTTTAAACAATTAATGTCATTTCAATCAGAAACGTCAATAAAAAATATATTAAAAAAAAATAATTAAAAATATAATAAAAAACTTGAAATTTGTAAATTATAAATGAAATTTGTTTTTAAACATGCATAAAGAAAGCCAAAAGACTAATATGCTTATATTATTACAAGAATTTATTGTTTGTGATTTATTAACACTTGAAGTTTTCATTGAAAACGGCGGTAAGAATTAAAAAAATTTGTCTGTATAAATGCACAATTGAACAGCGCAAGTTTACGAGTCAAAATTGTTGGGCAAATTTAAGAAGTTTGTGTAAATGAATTCTCATACAATTTTTGACAGTTCATTTACGAGGGTGTAAGAATGCACAGTTTGCACAGTTTACGAGACTTATAAACGATATCATGAGGACCCTTAGTGTAAATACTAAAGCAAAATATTTAGTATTGGAGGGATAGTTTGATTACAATGTTAATTTTTTGCACTTTTTAAATTTCCAAATATTTTCCAAAATTCTGCCACCAAGTCAATCGAAAGTTTCACAAATCCGCAGGCAATCGACCTATTGTTTTGCATTTTGTTGAGCATACATGTTCTGTTCCCTAGCAAAAATAAAGTGAGAAAATCTAAGGGAAATGTGAACAAATTACGAGGGAAAAAATTTTTCACGATAAGGGGTATTTTATTCCCGTGAACATTTTTTCACGTTATTATTCTTCTTTGAATTACATTTTTTCATGGGAGTTGTTCATGATCGCAAATATGTGAAAAGGGGAAAAATTACGAGGGAAAAATTATTCACGATAGGGGTGATTAGCACTTGTTGAGAATTTATTTAGTAAAAATACTCGCGGAAGTAAACATTGGCGATGGCAAATTTTTTAAGTTTGGGAATACATTTCCAAAAAAATTTGTTATGGGAATCATTCACAATACAAAATAAAAAAATATGGGAATATTATCATGGGAGTAGTTGTTTGCGATAGGGGTGAATGTTTTTTGATTCTTTACAGCTTTAACGATTTTTAATAAGTACTAGACTTTGCTATTATGCCGCTGTTAGCAATTTTTTGCGAATTTCCCCATTCCTTATACTTTTAATCAATTTTATAGCTTTTTTAAATTATTAAAAAATTTGCGAATTTTTACAAATTTTTTTTTTTGCTAATTTTTGACATTTTGTTTTTTTTAACCGATTTAGCGATTTCAAATAAATTTTGGTTTTGTTTCCAAGTTTGCGACTATTCGCGAATTTGAGCCATGTTCGTGATAGCCGCGATTTTTTCTATAAGTTTTCTGATGCCTTACAGCTTTAACAATTTTTAATAAATACTACTAGACTTTGCTTTCATGCCGCTGTCTGCAAATTTTTGCGAATTTCTGCTAATTTAAAATTTTGTATCGAATTTTTGCCCTTCCTTGTAGTTTTAGTGACTTTTAATCAATTTAATGGCTTGTTGAATATATAAAAAATTTTCGGGAATTTTCGCTTTTTTTGCAAATTTTCTGAATTTGTAAAATTTTTCAGAATTTATATAAAACGCTTAACATTTGCGACCTTTACTTGAAATTGCATAATACGGTGGCATGTCATAACGTCCAGTATCATAGTGTTCATGGACACTATGACACTCCAAAAAGTGTCACAGTGTCCATGGACTTTATGACACTTTCAAAAGTGTCATAATGCCTATCAGAGTGTAGAGTGTCATAATGTCCAGAACATGTTTACAAACTCGAAAGCATAGCCACCTTTGCCCGGGCGAAAGGATTTTCTCCTCTATGGTAAAAAGAACTACCGGCTTCACATACTAAAGCTTCTGTGCACAGCCGGCCTTCGGCCGGGCGCAAGGATTTTCTCCTCTATGGTATTACAAAAACCGGCTTCGCTAACTAAAGCTTCTCTGCATAGCCGGCCTTCGGCCGGGCGCACTATTCGTTCCGAAACAAGGCAGATTTTAGAAGCTTTACTTAGCGAAACCGGTACTTGTTATACCATAGAGGAGAAAATCCTTTTGCACGACTGAAGCCCGGCTGTGCAGAGAAGCTTAAGTTAGCGAAGTCGGTTTTTGTTATACCATAAAGGAGAAAATCCTTGCGCCCGGCCGAAGGCCGGCTATGCAGAGAAGCTTTAGTTAGCGAAGCCGGTTTTTATTATACCATAGAGGAGAAAATCAATGCGCCCGGCCGAAGGCCGGCTACGCGAAGAGGCTTTATTTAGCGAAGCCGGTGTTTGTTATACCATAGAGGAGAAAATCCATGCGCCCAAAAGTGTTTTCGTTATACATATATTTAATATATACACCTAGAGAAAAAGCAGCAAAACCATTTTTAAACAAATTTTAACCATATTATGTTTAACTTAACTAAATCATTGTCACCGACAACCATATTATGTTTAAATTAGTTTCTTTAAAAATAGTTTTGTTGGTTGTAACCATAATAAAACATGTTTTTCTCAGTGTGTATGTAGATCTTTTTTTGTATTTAACTTCTTTGGTAATTACGGACCTTAAGACTCTTTTGAAAATGTCATAATGTCCATTTGCAAAGTGTCGTAATGTCCGTGGGCATTACGACACTTTCAAAAGTGTCACAGTGTCCGTGGACACTATGACACTTTATGGAGTGTCATAGTGTCCATGGACGTTATGACATGCCACCCATAATACGTGTACTGTAAATTGCAATCACAAGAAGTTTGGTGACTTAAAATTGCAAAAGCATGATCAAGGGAACTTTATACAACTATGGCAGGTCGCAAGCAAAACGCACCAGTTTCAGAACACCATAAAATAAATCTGGCGTTTTGCGATTTAAAATCGTGCGATTGTCAGAACATGGCCGATAGTTTTCCGAATTTCTGCGTTGCTTTGTTGCTCTTTTTGGCAAGATCCGCTGTTATAAAAAAAAGCATAAAAATCTATTACATTTTTTAAACAAATTTCGATTCGAAAGCTTTCGAATGTCGCAATACCGTTGTTGATACGTCACGAAGTTTTTTTCAATACGAAAACTCATGCGAACACGTGTGCGACGATTTGGGCCCTGGGTTCGATTCCTAGCTCTGTCAAGAAAGAAAAATTATGAATAAAATTTTAATTCATTTCATGTTGTAAAATTCCTTTCTTCATAAAAATAATTTCATGAAAATTTAATTCAATGAACTTTAGCCTGATTAAAATATCAAAAATTGGATTAAAAATCATAAACAATTTAATAAATTAACCACAATACTAATTACTTTTTTACATTTTCAATAATCTTTTCTCGACTGAGGGGGGTCAGTCCGAAGTTGAGGTTATAGCCGTTGCATAAATTAGTTATCCCGAGTCTACTGTATTCTAATTACCATTTGTTTGCGATATTTGTTTACATTTTTGTGATTGCCAATCTGACAAAAGTTGCATTACCTGATATAAATTTTTATTTCAGATGCATTGCCAGACACATAAACGACAGATATAACACAGTTCAAAAACAATAACGAAACCAAAAAGACCTCGAACCATATCCTAACCGAACAAAAGTTTAAATTAAAAGAAATTATTACTTGTTTTGTTTGCATATAATATGCATTTGCATTTTTAATATAAAATTCAAATATGTATATATTTTTTGTTGTTGTTGTTGTTTTGTATTTTAATGTGTATTGAATGTTGTATATATAACATTTAAATTTGTTTTTTTTTTTATAAACTATAAATACATGGTAAAGTTAAAATTAAATATATTAGAAAATAATAAATATAAATATAAAAATCAAAAAATTAAAATAAAAAAAAAAGATAAAAGCTGCCAAATAATTTAAAGTTAAAAAAAAAACAACACAGAGAGAGAAAGACATTTAATATGTATAAAATGATACAGAGAGAGAGAGAGAGAGAGAGCTAAAAATTAAAAGGACAAACATTAAATTTATGAAAAAGAATTAAAATTATTTATAAAAAAATATATATTAATTATATTTGTGATAAGAAAACTTACAACTTAAATACTGTAGAGTAAATAGTTTAATTCTATAATTTATATACTGGTGCTTATAATTCTGTTATTAGAGATTAATACAATTAAAAAATAAAAAAAAGTTCTTAAGTTTTAAAAGATTTTACATTTGATCTTTTTGTTTTTATTATATTTTTTTATATATATATTTTTTTTTATTGTTTTTAAACAATATGCATTTAAATTGTTGTTTATTTGAAATAAATTTTTAAGATTCTTAAGATTTTTTTTTTTTGTTGTTATAATTTCTTTTATTTATGTTTGTTTGTTTTGTTTTCTTGTTAGAATCTAAAAACTAAGTACAACAAATACAGTTATTTATAAATTACAAAATACGCTGTCTTATTATTTATAATAAACTTTATTATTAAGTTTTTTTTATTGTTATTTTAAATTAATTTGATGCATTTTTTTATTTTTTTATTTATATAGTTCACATTGTTGTTTTTGTAAAAAATATTGTATCTTTTTTTTTTTGTGTGTTTGCTTAAGGAAAAAAATGTATTTCTTTTTTTTAAATTTTTATTATATTTTCTTATTTTGTTTTTTTTTTTTTATTTTAGTATGTATATATAAAAAATACTGCTTAGTTAGTTTCGCGAAAAAATACAAAAAATTAATACAAATTATATATTTAAATAAAAAAAAAACTAAAAAAAAAAAATTATAAAAACTAAAAAAAAAAAATTTAATTATTTATGAAAAGTTTGTTGTTGTTTTTTTTTTTTTTTTTTTTTTTTTGTTTATTTCATGAGTATATTTAAAAAGATTATTTTGTTTTAGAGTAGTTTTATGTTTAAACATTTTTTGTACAAATGAAGTTTAATTTCTTTAAAAAAAAAAGGAATTTATCTGAAAGAAATTATAAATTTCGTTAATTTGTTCGTGATTTTCTTTTTTGTATAGTTAAAAAAAAACCCAAAATTATTTTTAATTAGACAAACATTTTACATTTCCTATCAATACTTGAGCAAAAAGATTTGAAATAAAAATGATTTTTAATAATTTATAAAGATTTTTGGAAAATTGCAGAACCTTAAAAAAACATAACTAAGAAAAGTTCTCGAGCCAAGAATGAATGAATCGAATTCGTATCGAAAGTTATGTGATGTTTTTACAACGCAAGTGATTAAGTGTAGTTGAATTTGTATGTAAAACCCTCAAAAAAAAAAAAACTGAGTGTTTTTCATATAAATTTTAATACACCTTCAATCACTTGCGTTGTGAAAACAGCACTTTAATTTCATTTTGGTAAAATTTAATGGATATCGACAAGCATTTTTAAAAATGAGTCAAAATAATGTTAATTTTTCGTTTTATGGGTTGATTACGGATGGCAACTCAACTTCAGTTTAGTTGTCAGCAGCGAAACCAGGCAACGCCGCGTTCCCACGACAATCGGTTCTACGCACCGGAACGACTCGGAGTTCAACGAACACCGACCAAGGATTGTCAACTCAGCAACACCTGTTCTTCAGGTCTCGCTGCTACAACAAAAACAACAACGCCGCTCATTTTAAAATAAACATTTTTTTAATATATTTAAATATGAGCTGCGTTGTTTGATTTCACTGCTGGCAACTAAACTTCAGTTGAGTTGCCATCCGTAATCGACCTATTACAATAAACAAATAAATATTCGAAATCTCCCAAAATTGCAAGAAAATTTTTCTACTTCAATTAGCCTTTAATAACAGTTTAAACCTTAGAGTACGAAGTGGGGACCTTAGGTCCCCCAATCTTAGTTTTTCTTTAATAACTTCGCAAATAATTTTGTTCTGGCTTTTTCCTTTTCCAATTTTATTTAGAATTTTATTTAGAACACAATCTAAAAACTTACAAGTGGCATTTAAATATCAATCTGTTTGTAATTAGAAGGTAAGTTTTTCGTTTGGGGTACCCAAGTTACCCCGCGTCGTACTTTACGTTACAAATTTTCGTTGTTTTTTTAGGACCAAAAATGGAAAACTACAAAAGAAAATTATCCCAGCGAGCGATAGAAACTATATAAATGACAGTGAAAAGGGTCCTAAAAATATAGAATTAGATTGGGACAGTGACCACTCTGACTATGTACCTAGTAATTATATTAGTGATGATAGGGAAACAGAAGACGAGATTGAGGAAGAAGAACATGAACAAGCAGAAGATATTCTTCCGGATATTGACGAAATTGAAAATGATGTTGCTTTTCCTTTAAATGCGGACTATTGCACCGCTAAGTCTGGCAGAGTACGATCTTTGAAGCCATTGCCACAAACGCATAGGTTATCATGCCATATTGTGAATGTTACTCCAGGAATAACTAGTTACATGAGTGACGCTAGCGAAATTGATGAAATATTCAACCATCTTATGACACCAACTATCAAAAAGAAAATCTGTCTTCATACTAACGAAGAAGCCAAAAGAGTGTTTGAAAAGTATAATGAAGAACATCACCAGTGGCAAAAAAATTGAAAACTGGTAACTGAATGTGAGTTGTATGCATTACTTGTAGTACTTATAATAGCTGGAGAGCTACACTGTAGAAGAGAAAATGTAAAAGAAATGTGGAGTACTGATGAATCCATTCGGAGAAATATATTTACTGCATCTATGTCTCGTGATAGATTTATTGCATTGTCAAAGTATATTAGATTTGATGATAAAACTACAAGACAAGCTCGAAAAGAGTCTGATAAGCTAGTTGCCATTAGAGAAGTGTGGGATCATTTTGTAGATAATTGCCGAAAGTCATTCAACCCTTTTGGTGAAATAACTATCGATGAACAATTATTTATGCTAACAATGAATTATGCCAACATATAACCAACAAAAACTCATATGTCTTTGGGGGACCTAAGTGACCTCAGTCCGTACTTTATGTCAAAAATCGAGCTTCGTACTCTAAGGGTTAAATAAAACTGATTTTTTTTTTACAAAATTTACATTTTTACAAAATAAAGACTTCGAGCCACTTTTTGGGTTAGAGATTAGCGATTAAATTAACTTAAATATCCGTATTTACTTTTTGAGTTGTATTTGTTTAACTTTTTTTTTGCTAGGTTAAGCGACCAACGGTGGTGGTTTAAAGCTAAACTTAAACTGTCAACATACTCATGTTTAACATAAAAAGGGTATTCATTTAAATTTTTTTTTGGTTGGAAAAGTGGAAAAAAGAAAAATTACACTCTTATTGACGTGAACGGGTTTTTTTTTTTTTTTTTTTTTACAAACTGTCAAAAAAAAAATCTGTCAAATAATTCGTGGAAGTATTTGATATTTTTCAAGATGCCGAACAAAAGTGTTTAAAGTGAATAAATTGATTATTAAATTTAAAACGAAGTGATTGGTGTTATTTTCATCATAATATTCGACTACAAAAAGTTACTCAAAATGGCGATTGTCTGCCAAAATTTATAATTTATTAACTTCAGCTTCTGTCAATTTTTTTTGACCCCATTTCTTTTTTTTAATTCTTTTTTAATAACTTTTTTCATTGAAAACTTATTTAATATGAATTTTTTCATTTTGAAAGATTAAATGAAAAAGAAATGTTGTAACTATAAAAAATAATTTTTAAAATCAGAGTTGTACAATTAAAGAGTTTATAAAAAGAGATGCAATTTTTCGTACTTTGTATAAAAAATGAGCAATTTTTTATGAATGGCAACATCATTTCGTTTGACGTTTAAAGCGGAAAATTACATCTTTTTATCCTGACTTTTTTACACTTGGTTATAGTCTGATAAAAATGTAACTTTTGGTGGAATTTTTTTTCTTGTGGTTGTTGTAACAAAAATTACATTTTTCCACTTTTCCATTTTTCCAACAAATAAAAAAACTGAAATGAATACCCTTAAAGAACTTTTGCAAAAACATAAACAAAAATACATTTTTAAACATTGCTTAGCACTTTTATATAATTTTTCCATTCTATATTTTTTCTTTAATATATTTTTTCTTCTTCTTCTTTGAAAACATCCATATTACTTGATAAAAAGTTGACATTTGCAAAAAAATGTTGCCACCCAAAAATATCAAATTCAATTGATACTAGATTAACTTAATTCTCAGATCAGCTAATTATAGAATTTAATTAACTTAAATCTCATACCCAAAAAGTGGCTCTTAATGAATTAAGTTCACATTTCAAAATAAAAATTAACCGGTATGTGATGGAAATCGATTAATTTCAAAACAATCCTTTTCAAAAGGTGTATTAACTTTCGATTGATTTTAAAACCCATTTCTGAATTATTTTATTTTAACGTTTTGTTCTGAATACAGTTTAACTAACATAAAAAATGAGCAATTTATAAGGATATAGACGGAGAATAAGAAGAAAATGTGCAAGAAATCAAATTTTTAAGATACTGAAAACGATTTTATGGATTTTAAATCGTTTCTTTTTCTGAAATGATTTCCATCAGATACCTGATAGACTTTATAATGAAAAAAAAAAAAAAATAAAACTTTTTCAAAAAAAAAAAACCGAAAATTTTGTAAACAAAAAATCTTGCTTAAACTTTTAAAATTGGAAATAAAGTTTGTAGAAAAAAGGAAAAAAAAACAAGTTTAAATAAACTGCCTGTTCAACAATGTTTAACGTTCACGTTTGCATAGAAAATTTCTTTGAAAAACACTCAAGTTTTATAAAAAATATAAAATTCTATACGAACGTGTTTACATTCGAAATTGTTAACCAGGCAGCAGTATATTAAAAATTTTGCATTATTATTTATTTTCATTGAACATTGAAAAAAAAGAACGAAACTTTCTCTGATTATTATCAATATCAACTTTTTTAATAATAAATAAATAAATTAAAAAATAAAAAAATTAAATAAATTCCAATAATAATTCCTTTTTAAAACAATCCCAGCTAGCATAGGCTGTTTGTTAGACGATTATGTTTAATATACAACTCCTAAAACAATCTTCTGATGATTATCTGACGATTAACTTAAACTTAACTTTTTTATAAATTTTTTGACACGCTCGTCTTTTAATCTTGGAATGAACCTTTTGCGATTCTCTGTAAGAGTCATATAACAATTACTAAATAAGAGCTTTTTTTTAATTATGAAATTCTATTGTCAATAAAATTTCAATAAAACAAACCGACCTAAGGATCTGTAAAAAAGGATTTTCCGACAGGATAGTGTTGCTTTCACAACCTTTAAGGTTTGTTTCATGTAAATTGTATGAAAATTAGAAGTTTTAACATGAAAAAGATGCGTGATGCCCCTTTTTAGGTAGCTCAGTTATACGGCTGAGCATTTCACGAGTTGTAAAATAGTCCCTACATGAGTCTCATACGACTCTTGGCATGCTTTTTATAAGACTCGTTAGATAATCTCTGCATACATCACAAACGATTCTCTTTACGATTAATACAAGCTTTTTTCGCTGCGTTATAGAAGAATTTCTCATACGAATCAGCACGTGTAACAGTTTCTCCCGTGCTAGGAATCGTCTACGATTAAAAAATAAACTCGTCGACGATCAAAAACACTCTTTGTGAGATTCCCAATAGATTCATAGACGATTGAAAATGCTAGCTGGGATGTTTGAAAATTTCGAAATACATACATAACGCACACTAAAGCATAAACAAGCACAACTCAAAATTTAAAAATGTTTAGGAGGGACAGACAACTGGCTTCAAAAACATGATCGCAATTTTTTAATCAAATTAAGTTTCACAAGTCTTAAAGAAATGTTAAAGAATACAGTGACGCAAAAGAAATTTTTGTGGTCGCTATACAACATTTGATTTGTGAACTGGTTTAAAAAAAAAACCAATTTTGATAAATTTTGAGTTGTGCCGCCTGTTAATGATTAAGTGTGAATTCCAAAACGTTATTTGCAATGCAACCGAAAGTCATGCAATCATTTAATCATTGACAATGTCATACGTCCGTTAATGAATAATTACAGCTATCGATGCGCAAACAAAAGGCAAACTGTGCATCAATAATTTTGTATATGCTTTGTTGAATTTTTTTTTTACAAATTTAATAAAACAGCCCGTTACTTTGTATCGCAATGTGTTTTGAGCAGTAGTAGTTTGAGGTATATTCATTATAAACAAAATGTTTTAGAATTGCATTAATTGTTTGGTACAAAATGCATTTTGTTGTTGTCGTATTTTAAATTAATCAAGATTTACCAAAGCTACAAGACATAAACGGTAAACATTAGCAAACCGTGAATTCCTCTAGTGAGAAACATGTACATACATATAATATAATTTTAAACGTTTTGAAATAGTTTTTTTTTAAGTTGAAATTTACTGTTTCGAAATTAAAATGTTTGTTATACATAAACTTTTTCAATAATTTCTATTAATATTTAAATTACATTCGTTTTAAACAATGTTCGAAAATTTCGAAGTTATTTTCGTAATTTATTTAAACAAGTAGTTCAAAATGTTAAAAACATGTAGTTCAAATATGCTTAGTAAAATACAATTTTAAAAGTTCGTTAATTAAATTTTGTTTAAAGAAAATAATTTTTCTTTATTTTTAAGTTTATACTTTTACTTTCGAAGTTAAAAATTTTGACAAAAATCGACTTTCACAAACACTTTAAGTTAGAACTTTGATTCTACATGGAAAATAAATAGTTTAAGTTATGTTCGAAAATTTCGAACTTTATTTAAATGGCCAAAAAATTATGTATTATTAAAAAAAACATTTTTTATATAATTTCCAATAACTTTTTTCACTTTTAAGAGTTTTCAATTCAAATAAATAATGTAAAAATTTAAAGTTTTTTAACATTTTAAAAACTAATTTAAATTTTTCTTAACGAAACGATATATATACTTAAAAAAATATGATATAATCAAAAGATTTGCTTTCGAGCTTTTACGATTACATACTTTCTTTGGAGCATTTTTGGGATTTTCGAAATATTTCAAACTATGAATTTTAAAATTTATTTATTACACAGTACCCCATTTTCAGGGTAATCAAAAGTAGTGCACTTTTTAATTTTAATTTCGGTTTTTGATAGTTCTTATCGAAACTAGCAAAAACCCGTTTAGGTTGTATTGAAAAATTTATCTAAATCCGAGCTTAGCCAGAAAAACCCTAAAGGCTAGTTTTTAGTACTTTTAGTACTTTCGGAGAAAAAAGTCAAAATTGAGTACACATTTTATTTGTTTCACTGTCTTATTTTCTCTATGTGGGAAAATGTTCATAAAAAAATTATTTATATGTTTTTCGAAGTTTTATTAATAGTGTCCAAAAACAATATTTTAATTATTTTTTAATAGTATAGTTAAAGTAATCGTTTGTTATTAAAAAAAATTAAGTTAGAAACTTTCGAAGTTGTTTAAATAGTGTTTTTGTACAAAAACTTCAGTTTTTGCCCATATAAGAAGAAATTTAGAAAATAATTTCGAATTTAGTCAAAAATGTAAAAAAAGGTTTGTTATGAAACTAAGCATATTTTTACAAGTTTTTAAAAAATTAAATCAAACAATTTTTAGCAACTTCGAAATTTTGAATGTTATTTTTACCTACATTTTACAGTCTATTTAAATTTGTATGCAAATTTCATTTGACTTTAATATTTGTTTTCAAACACGCTTTCAGGAATTCTTTGCTGGCAAGTTTGAAGTTTAATGTTTTAAGAATTTTTATTATTTTTTTAATTTTTAACAAATCTAATTCCTGGTAAAAAAAAGCAAACTCAAATAAAAAGTTTATAAAATTATTAAATTAATTTGAAGTACGTTTGCTTGTTTGCTTTTTAGCTGAACCATAATTTAATTGATTTCTTGAAGAAAAACAAAATGGCTAATTGTTTAATTTATCATAATTCTGTGTTTTTTTTTTTTGTGTGTGTGTTGAGTAAGAGATTGAGTGTTTCCAATGTCATGTGCTTTGTTATAATATAATGAATTGTTTTCTTTTAAATTTTTGTTTATTATTGTTTAAAATCTTATTATTTGTTGTTTGTGTGTGTTTGTGTTTTTATAACTATTCTAATTAATTAATATCAAGCCTTTTTTGTAATTAGTTAAAATTTGAATAAATTTAAGATCTTATATTTTATATGTATGTATAATTTTATTTGTTTTACTTACGATTGATTACTAATCATTTTTTAATGTTTTTATTTAATATTTTTTGTTTACTTTTACTTATTTTCTTTTAAATCCTTGAAATCTTCATTTCACATTATCTTATTCGCTGTTATATTTGAGTTGTTGTGTTTGTTGTTGATGTTGCAATTGATATCATGAATGTTTATCAGTCAGTTCGGCCCAACGCATTTCAAAGAATTTACGCATACCATGACCAGCTTTGCCCACCGGCGAATCATCTTCATTAAACATTTCGCAATTGTCGAAAATTTGTCGAACATCAACACAAAAATCTTCACGACATTTGTAGCTAAAAGAGAGAAGAAGAAAGTGTTGTTGGGTTTATTATCATATTCTTTTTAATTTCAAAAACTTAAGAGATTTTCCAAAAATTGAAAGTCGATTTCGATTGTACAAATTTTTTAGTAGAACTTTTTTAAAATCAATGTCCCTTTTACGGTTTACAACTCAACTCTAGTTCAGTTAAAATTTTGCAGTTTTACACCGACAGCTCAATTTCATAACATTCTAAGTCGAAAAAGTTAGTTTTGCAGGATAACCCCTTAAAGTTTATAATATAAGCCGACCAACAAAAAAATTTTACAGAATTTAAGTTGAACAACACTCAATTCAAAAACGTTTAAAAATTAAAAACGTCCTAATTTTTTTTTCAAAATAATAAAAAACTATTTTCTTCAGAATTTATATTGAAACAACCAAAGTATATTTATACCAAGTACATGCAAGTCTACAACAAATCAACAATAAAAACAAGTAAGAAAGTATAGTCGGTCAAGCCCGACCATATGATACCCTACACCACAGTTTTTAAAAACACATCATGCTTATGTGTCCATGTCAATATGGATTTATCTATGTTTATAAACTTCATGAAAATCGGTTTGAAAGTTTGTGAGAGGCAGAAATTGTCCCCTGCCTCCCCTTGTGGTCCTATTTTTTAAAAACTGCATAGCTAATGTGTCCCTATAGATATGGATCTATCTAGGTTTTAATTTTCATTAAAATCGGTTTGAGAGTTTCTGAAAGGAAGAAATTTCCCCCTATCTTCCCTCGTGGTCGTACGATTCGGCCCATAGGCTTGGTCCTTCTGCCAATAAGAACCTATGACCCAAATTTTATCAAATTATCTCCAAAATTGCGACCGGTACTTTGCGCACAAGGTTACATGGACAGCCAGCCAGCCAGCCGGACGGACATCGTTAGTTCGACTCAGAAAGTGATTCTGAGTAGAACGGTATACTTTAAGGTGGGTCTAGGACCACTATTTTAAGGCGTTACACACATCAGCACAAATGCATAATACCCTCTCCACTATTGTGGTGTGGGTATAATTATCTTTTAACTAAACAATTTTCCAATAGGGACTTCTCAACTTTGACATTTGCGACTATATTCTTAAAGCTAAATCTATCAAATTTGCCAGGCTTTACTGTCAACGGTGAGCGCTAAAGTTGGATGATTACCAACTTCGTTAGACCTGAATTGAATGAAATGGACACCAACGACAAATTGTTTGAATAGAACACGCCGTAAGTTGCCACACTTTGGGAATGGTCATCTTACAGCTAACATGAACTGGGCATCGAAATCGAACTCCTATTGACCCCTTAAAACTTGTTCTTGTTGGGGTTTACTTAGTCACAAGTCTATGTAAAAATGATACGAACCGCAGCGGCCTTTAAGGCCAAATTCCTTCTGCCATTGGTAAAATTAAGCCTGATTAATGCCAATGCCTAGGCTATGAACAATTTGTAATTTCGGATGCAGGCTATTCAAGAAAAACGCAGAAACCTAATTGCTATGTCTTATTTAAATTTAAAGATAGGAAGCGCTTAATGGAAGACCCTTTAGAAACTGTTAGGTAATTCGCAAACTGTTCTATTGTCGCATATTTATTGTATTGTATATACAAATAATATGACACAATAGATCACTTTGTGAATTGCCTATGTGTTTTCTATTTAATTTGAAACTTGCGTATTTTTGAAACACCCTTTTAATTAAATGATTTTTTCCCTCCCACTTTAGTAATTTGTAATTAAGTTTTTTTTTTCAAACACGAATCAGTTTTTGGCAATACATATTTAAAACTTTCGGAATTAATTTCGAACTTCATTTCATCGAACTTTTTTAATTGTTATTAAACGTTTGCTCAGCTAAACAAAAAAAACTGAAAATCTACTTCGAAATTTAAAGAATCGCTGAAAATAATATTTTCGAAATTCAACATTTATATCTTTTTTAAATATTTTACAAACATATGAACAAAAAGTTTTTTTTTCGTTTACCTTAGATCTTGTAGTCTTTTTTTAATGGTTGATAGATCCATGGGACTTTTTATGATTTTGCGATAAGTCGGAAATTGTTTGGTATTTACTGGCAGCAAGAAAGGCCAAGAATCCTCATGAAGCTGTTGAAAAAAAAAACATAATTTTAGATTAAATGAAGAAAGAATTAATACAAATTTCAAAGAAATTTCGAAGAATTTCCCACTTATTAAGCCTTATTGTGGTTGTCGTTATCGTTATCGTATACGACTGTGTCGTTTTTTGTAATTTAAGTGACACAGCCAGATTTCTTTAATCTACTGCAGAAAACGACACAGTCGTTTACGTCAACGACAACCACAATAAGGCTGATTATTATATACGGGCTATAAATCGATATGAAGTGGATTTAAAATAGAACAAATTTCGAAAAAGAGGTTGCAACAAAAGTGCAAATTATCTGAACAAGAACGGCTCTTAAAAACAGGAAAAGCTACTGTCATTTTGTAAATTTTGGTCGATTTCAATTCCACTTTATTTCGATTTCTAAAACATGCAAAATAAACATGGTTTAAGAAGTAGTGTTTGGCTAAATAGTTAGAGCCGGTTTAAGTTAAATTCGAAACTAATTTAGTATTAGTTTAATGTTGATTTGTTTTATTTCTTCAAAATAGACCTATAGTTTAACAAAATTTTAAAGGTTTAACCCACATTTAACTAACAAACAAGACAATGAATGTTCTTCCTTAAAACTATCTCTTAAGAAAATGTTTTCCCTTAAACATTTACCTCCATTTCACTTAAAACTGTCTTACAGACTGCCAATTCTTTCATTAACTTTTTGGTGGCATGTTTTTCTTTCTTCTCCTGCTTCAACTTTTCCTTGGCCTCTTGCACGGCGTGAATGTTCAATGGAGGCGGTGGACCCAAAGCAATTGGTGGTGGCGTAGACACCGCACTTGAAGTTACCATCATGGAAGGTGATGTAGCAGAAGCAAGTAACTGTGGTGAATGTTGGGCAGCGGCGGTATGATGCATTTGTTGTTGAGTGGGTGTTGATGAACGGGAAGATGACGTTATGGAGGAATGTTGTGGAGAGGTAGTAGCACACATAAGTTGTGTGAGGCCACCGATTGGTGGAGTAGGCGGTGCTGCAGACATGGTCGGTAACAGTGGTAATTGATTTGGTAGAGTTATTGCGGGTAAAATACCACCCGGTATTGTGGTCTGAGGCAAAGAGGGTATAGTTGAGGAAGCCGAGACTGATACTAATGATGTTGAAGCGGTTGAGGGTGGTGGCGGTGGCGGTGCTGCTATCACGGCCGCTGATGTGGGCGGCATCAATTGTGTAGTGTTTAGGGGATATGGCAAATGATTACTTTGATTTGAAACGACGATTTGTAGTGGTGGTGCGCTGAGATTGGCAAAATGTGTTGGTGGCAAAGTTTGTGGCTGAGGTGGTAAGAGTACTGCCGTATTCGGTATGCTGTTAAAACTTTGTTGCTGTTGTTGTTGTTGTTGTTGAGTTGTTGGTGGAATATTCATTACTGGAAGATTGTTAGTGACAGTTGCAGGTATCTGTAATGGTTGTTGCTGCTGATGCAGTAAACCAACATTTCCTACTACTGTTGCATTCAATCCAATTGCGGTTGTAGTCGCTATACCATCCATGCTGGTATCATTGTATTCATTTTGTGTCTGTTGTGGACTTAAAGCACCTTGACGATTTGTTACTTGATTTTGGAAGCGCGTTGTATCGATAGAATTGTTATGATGATCATCGAATGATGTTGAGGCAACGGAATGGGCGGGACTAAAATTAAAAGATATAGAATGTAAAGAGGGTTTCGTCATTTTTAAGCGAAATGATAAAAAGCTTACCTCAACGGAGCTGGCAGGGAAGTCATGGACTCATCATGGGATGAATTGTGTATATTATGATGATCGGTCGAAGTATTCAGCTGCTCACAACTTGACGATGTATTATGATGTTTATCTTTGCGTTTCGATAGCGAGGCAGATGAATCACGTTCACGGCGAGGTTTACTAGTGGAGGAACGTTTTTTCGGTGGTGGTGCCTTAGAAATGCAACCATGGCAATACCATTTGCCACGAGGCACTTTCAATAGTGGGGGAATGTAACAATCAGCGTGATAAGCACGAGGACATAAATCACAATAAATCATTTTACCAACCGGTGCAGGACGATGACCGCCACAAACAATGCATTTGCGTTCATTGGTGGCCTTATTAACACATTCATAGCAATACCTGGACAATATCAAAATCATTAAAAGAAATTCGTTTATAAAAGTTGAAAAAATAATTTAGAAAAACATAATTTATAAAAGTGTTTTATTAGTGCTTTTAAAGGTGACAACATGGTTTTATTTTGAATTAAAAAAAGTTTTTTTTTCAGTTCTTCAGACTGGGACAAACAAAGATTGATTGATTGGTTGACTGATATTTTGATTGATTAATGAAATGAATGAATAATTACAAGAAAACAAAAATTAGTTGCCACCAAAAAAAAAAAAAAAAAAATTAAAACAAAAACAAACAAGGATTAGAGGAATTTATTTGAAATCTGAAAATCGAATTGAAATTTTTAGTAGTTTTTCTAAAAAAAAAAAAAATTTCAAAACAAATTTCAGGTAAGTGTTTGTGAATCGAGTCCTATTTTATATGGCTAATTGTGTAGTTGAAAATACTTACCAATCCCCATCGGGTATATTTTCCATTTTCGGTTTGAAACAGTAGGTATGATAACCCTTATCGCAGCCATCGCATAGCAACAGTTTATCCTCATTTTCGCCAGATGTGCAGAACTGGCAATTCTGTAAGGAATTCGAATATTTGGTAGATTTTGTAGATGATGTTGATTTTTTTCGGCTTCTACCTAATTTTTTAGTATTTGTTGTTGTTGTTTTGGTGGATTTAAAGGAAGTGTTATGGACAAATGATAAGGGAGATGAAGGACTAGAGGGAGTTTTGGATGAAGTGATTGTTGTTGTTGTTGTTGTTATTGCTGTTGCTGTTAATTTCTTATTGTTTTTAGTCGCTAAATTTTTGGTCTTTTTTGAAGAAGTTTTTGGTGTACATGGTGGGGGAGGTGGAGTTACAGAATCTCTTGACCTTGGTGAAGGTGTAGGTGAGGGAGCTTTTGGACTAGACGTATTGGAGTTGGGTGATTTTGTTAGTGAGACATCACCCGATTTCAAAGCATTCTTAAATCTTTGTTTAGGTGTTTGATATTTAAGATTAATTTTAATAGTGGTTGGTGTGGTCATGGTCTCACACACCATGACAGAATTTTCATGACCTTCAGATGTCTGTTGGACTTGAGGACTTTTCTGTAAGGTCTCTTCGTTAGTTTCGTTTAATGTTTGCAAGTTCAAGGAGTTGGTATCATTAAGAGATGTTTGTTCGTTTTTATTTGACTTATTTTTGGATTTCTTATGATGTTTATGCTTGTGTTTGCCATTAAAATTTTCATCATTTTTATGGGAATTTTTCTTATCTTTCGATTTTTTTTCTTTTTTAGATTTTTTAGACTTTTCTGATTTTTCCGCTTTCGCTAAAGGCAACTTTAGGAAGACAGTTTAAGTGTGTTTTGGGAGAAATTTTGTAACAAAATAAACAACCATTCAAAAGAGGATTGAAGGAATTTCAAAGGGAATGGATTTGGATGGCAGTTTAGTGGGAAAGGAAATTTTGAATTGATTTTTTATAAATATTTTTTTTATACCATTCACCAATTTTTTATTATTTTTTTTTTTTTTTTGGTTTTTGTTTAAATTAATAAAATATAGTTTCAGGAATTTTAATGAGATTTGAGTGAGTTGTAAAATGAGTGTGTATGTGTGTTATTTATGATTGTATGAATTTGGTTAAAATTTGTATTAAAAAAAATTTAAGTGTTTCAAGTGTTTTTTTTTTTTTATTTTAACAAACATTCACCATTAAAATCAGGATTTTTGTTTTAATGCAAAAATAGAAAAGTTTCAAAACAAAAGGAACATATAAAAAGCACACAAAAAAATTAAATGATTTATTTTTAAAGGATTTAAGATGCAAAAGTAATCAACAATAATTAAATAATAGAAAAAATATTGATTAACGAATTTTTTTTTTGGAGGATTTTGATTTAAAGCGACATTTATATAATTTAATAAAAGTGCGTAGTAAATTGGACAACAACAAATATTTTTTTTTTTATTTTGAAAAAAAGAAAAAAATCGAAAAAAGTTTAAGAAAAATTAGATGATTTTTTAAATATTTTTTTTTTTTTTTATAATTTTTGTTTTCTAAACTAAAATCGAACAAATTGGATATTTTATTTTTTTTAATAACCAATACAAATAAGCAAAAAGGGCTAAATACAGTACAGTTTTAACAAAATGCAAACTAGACAAAATGAAAATTTATTAAAAAAAAAAAAAAAAAAAAAAATGCCCGTATTCAAAATTTTTTTTAAATTTAATAAAGGTCAAGGCGAGTTAACTACATACAGGTGGTGTCGAAATGGCATCTGATTTTGACAGTTCGAGCTTATTTGTTTTGATTTGTTAGTGCTTTGCTAATAATGGTTGACATTTCGAGCTAATGACACTAACAATGCAATACAAAAAAACCTATGTTGTTTCTGTTGTTTTTGGATTGTTGTAGTACCGACACCACCTGTAGTTGAATTCGCCTTGATAAAGCTTAACAAAACAAATTTTCTATGAAAATTTTCCTTAATAAACGTTTGTTAAATTTAATAATTGTTTGTGAATTTGGGGGTAAGAGTTTAAAAAAAATTAAATATACGCTGGAATGAAAATCTAAAAAAAAACTGAATCAATTTTTTGATTTAAGAATTGTCTTCACTATAAATATTTTTATCTATCTAAAGTTTAACTTAATTTTTTGCGCAATGTTTTAACTTGTATCTGAATTCATATTTTTTTAAGGCCGTGTTTTTGAGATGTGGATTAAGTTTAAACTTAGTTGAACGTTGTCTGAAACTCGGATTTATCCGGCGAAATGTGATTTTTTTTGTATTATTTCATTAAAGGTCAACATTGTTATAAAACTAAGCTGTTCCGTCAAAATTCCGTTAACAAACTTGGTAATGGCGGCACAAATCTGATTTTGGATTAAATAAACCTTGTTTAACTGAGATAACAAAAACCCAGCCTAAGAGTTTTAAGGATTATACTGTAATATGCTTTAAAAAAGCCAAAGTTTGATACCGGAGGCAAATTTTGGCAATCGTGATCGAATACTTTTTCGATTCGAAAGCTATTTTATTTCTAATTTTCAGTGTTGTAAAGCATTTGAGTTTTCACAACACCGAAAAAATAGTTTAAATTCATTCTTATTTTGAAAACGTTTTACAACACTGCCAAAATATTTTAACGTTGTGTCAAAAATTCAAACAAATATGTATTTGATTTTGTTTTTATATTAAATTGTGTTTTTTTGAAATGTTATAACTTAAAAAAGTTTTAAATTTCACAATTTTAATCGAAATTTATAGAATTAAGTCAAGATTCATTCCCCAGAACCAACAGGACGGTATATCATTTTGACACAAGGTTATTAATCAGCTGTTGCTTACGTAGCAAGATAAGTTCACCTGGTGTAAATTCGCCTTGTTCAGCATCGACAGAAAGAACTAGAACAAGGCGAATTCATACAAGGTGGTCTTATTTTGAAAACGTTTTACAACACTGTTAAACATTTTAACGTTGTGTCAAAAATTCAAAGAAATATTTAATTTTGTTTTTATATTAAATTGTGTTTGTTTGAAATTTTATAACTTAAAAAAGTTTTAAATTTCACAATTTTAATCGAAAATTAAAGAATTTAGTTAAGATTTCTCAGAACCAAGGCGAATTGTCTTTCAGGTGGCGTTGAAAACACAGCTGTGCTACTTTTTTCTTGCATAATTGGGTAGAGACATGTAAAAAGGTGTTTACATTTTTTTTTTATTATTATGTAGAGATATGTCAAAAGATGTTTATGTTAAATTTTAACTGAAAGTTTTTGCAAAAAATCGGGCTGAACAAAGAGCTGAACGGCACACCAAAATGATATTGAAAGGTGAAACAAATTGGATGCTCCCATCAATCGAAGAATATCTTAAGAAAAGGAGCAAAGAAGCCAAGAGAAATAAATCAAAAAAGAAAAAAGATAAGCACAATAAAAGATTCAAAAAAAAGTCCAATAAATAAATTTGTGGATTTGAAGAAAAGAGAAGAGCCACTACAACGAGATAGTTGGATGACAGACGCTTTAATGTTAAAAACGTATTCACGGGAACGCACAGGAAGTAAGCCAAATGAAAAAAAAAACAAATTGATGCGTACGACCCGGCAAAAAGCTCAATAGAACTTAATTCCTATTGGAAAACAACAGGAACTGGTATACCCGCATTTAAGAAACCAAAAGATGACGATGACTACATTAGTACAAAATCAGAAAAATCAATATATTTGCAAAGTTTAATTCAGTGTAAAGAATGGAAAAAGCAAAGAAACAAAAATAAATTCACTGAGAGCATGACGCCTCAGAGAAAATTACACGAAGGCAGTGATGATGAGACTGCATATAATGAAGCTGTACCGAAAGAGGAATAAAATGAAAAATCTTGCACTTCTACATCAGAATTTTTACTGACCATCAAATGAACGAATTAGGAGCAAAAATACTTAAAGCTGAAATAATGTGCAATATGGAACTTGCAGATAAATTACGAAAAAAGCTAGAAAAAGTACGAGCCCAAAGAAATAATTTTAAAGAACGACAAAAATCTCTATATATTGAGAGTAACGATAACAGATCCAAATCTAAAGGCGATAAATCTGGTGTAAACAAAGATGAACATATCTTACTAACTCAGACTAATCAAGCGGGACATACAAGACCATTTCCACCATCGAAAATACTGGATCCAAATGATTCATACGGCGTCAAGAAAAAACAACAGCAAAAACGTGTTAACACCCATGATGAAACTGGCGAAAGAGTTCGATTCGTTCCTGATGATGGTCGATATGATATAAAACAAATGTTTGAAAGAGAGAAGTAAACAAGTGCCTCTGATGCCAATTTACAGTTTGCAAATATTGCTGGAAAGCACAAAAACCTTAACGATGACATGAAAGATATATTTGCCACCCAAAACGCAAGAATTTGGAAGTAGGTTTTATTTTAATACAACTTAAATGTAATTTTTATAATTTTTTTATTTTTGTTATGTGCTGTAGACTACTTTTTTCAAACTAATATAGAGAAATGTCAAAAGTTGTTTACAATTGAATGCGCCTTGTTTACGTTTTTTGACATACCGACCAACTCAAGCAACAATAAAAAACAGTGTTGTTTTTCGTGTTGTTGACTTGTTGTAGTCTCGTCGCCACCTGAAGTAAATTCGCCCTGCTCAGAACCAACAGGACGGTATACCATTTTGACACAAGGTTAGTAATCAGCTGTTGCTACGAAGCAAGAAAAGTTCACCTTGTGTAAATTCGCCTTGAACTAGAAATAAAAATGTTTTCGAATCTAAAAACTGATAACCTAAATTCAAAAACAAAATTAAATACAAATCCAATTAAAACAAGAAGAACACAACTATTTTAAAGAAATAAAATGCATAAGAAGAAGTTCAGGGATGTGGAACCCAAGCTTTCAAAATGTTCATAAAGTTGGTCTCATGTGGAAAGGCCTTAAACCGATTTTGTTTGATATTGAGTTTTTTGGTGATTCCAATACGTCACAAACAATTTAATGCAAAATGTAGTATTGAAAATAACAGGTAGGTAGGTAGGCAGGTAGAAAGACCAGTATAGTCCATTGTGACGCCTTAATTAGAGATAGCTATATGAAGATAGAAAGTAGGTGAAATAAACAGCGAAAACACAAGACAGATCCAAAAGAAAGGTAGAAAAGACAGGAAAGAAAAGAAGGTGACGTACCAACCCCGAGAGAAATCCTACTCAAACCAAATTCGCCCTACGTGCGGTCAGCAC
Source organism: Pollenia angustigena (assembly GCA_930367215.1). Taxonomy (NCBI): domain Eukaryota; kingdom Metazoa; phylum Arthropoda; class Insecta; order Diptera; family Polleniidae; genus Pollenia; species Pollenia angustigena. Next base: position 208,084,045 of record OV884060.1, read on the forward strand.
CCAGTCTCCTCTCGCGCAGCCAGACCAACCCCATTACGAATCCTATCAGATGCTCGAGTCCGCAACCCGAGACATCCCCCAATTCGCCCAGGAATCTACCAGCCACTTCAGCCTGCTACCCTGCAACCTGGGACAGTGGAACAGAAAGTGCTCAACTGTCTCCAACTCCTCAGGATCCTCGCACAACCTGCATATATCCGACAAGTCAGATCCCATCCTCACCGCCATCCTGCCTATCATACAGTGGCTCGTGATCATTCCTATCATGGTCCTAACGCAGACCCTGCTCCTGCCCAGCAGCGACACCGACACGGACTTTCTAAGCACCGGCCACAGCGTCCGCGATACCCGGCAGTCCGTTTGGTTCCCCCAGGCCCGATTGGTCGCGCCAGGTAATATGTATTATGCTTACTTTCCCCTTGTAAAGTCGAAATTATGTGAGTTATCGCCTTTCTACATGATACCAAAGTTATATTATTCACTGTCCTAATCAAAAATAGGCTGAGCTAAAGCGTGTCAAATTTGACCAACACGAGAAGGTATTTTTGTGCAAATATGCTATTTTTCTAAAAATGTATTCTGGCAACACTAAAAACTTCTGGCAGCACTGTAAAAAATCTGCATTTGTTTACAATTATACACAAGCAAATTAAAATAAATTTTTTCTTTTTAATTAATTTAAATTTAATTCTCTATTTTATTTAACAATCTGCGAAAATGTTCAATTTATAAGTTTCCTTAAAAACAATATGGCGGCTAATATGTCAAATGTTGTTGTTTACATTTGTTTGCAACTGAGCAAATATGCACTACAAACTTTGCTCATGGTTTTTTAGTGCAAACGAAGTAAAAAAGAGCAAATTGCAAATACGTACATTTTGTTGTTGTGTTGTGCAAATGTGTGTATTTTTGCACGCATTTGCATCGTTTGCACACTTTGCAGGCGGAAATCTCTGCCATAAAGCGGGCGGCAAACTGGCTGAAGTACTATCGTATATCGAGGGATATATGTATATTTACGGACAGCAAGGCTGCCATTGCAGCTCTGGCTGGTGTCTTTACGACATCTATGTTAACAGTGGAATGCCGGATGTCTCTAAATGAGATCGCGAAACATCCAGTGTAACGCTGACATGGGTACCAGGACACAGTGGGCTCCTGGGCAACCATACTGCGGACAGTCTAGCCAAACAAGGCTGCCTGTTGGACGACATGTTCGTCGACGGCCTGATTGGCACTTCAATGGCCCGCTGCAGGACTCTCATCAGACGGGAGTCGTACAGAAGGGCTCAGGGGAGATGGCAGGACGAGCATACCTGTTTGATGGCCAGGACTCTATGGCCTGGCTATGACGCGGCGAGAACGCGTGTACTACTCGGTCTCGGCAGGGACCGGATAAGGACAGTGATATCGGTTATCACGGGTAACTGGGTGATAATAGGGACTCATGCTAGGAGGATGGGTCTTGCGTATAATGACTACTGCAGGAGTTGTCATGATGAGGAGGAGGAGGAGACGGTGTTTCACTTCCTCTGCCAATGCCCCGGTCTGGCGGGCGTTAGGGTGAGGCATTTTGGGAGACCGGAATTGCCATGTCTGGACGATTTGTCCAATGCGGGACTGAAATCGATCTCCCTGTTCTGCAGGGAATCGGGGTGGTTCGAGACTGCGGTGACCTCTGGGGAATAGTCTGGTGGATACTGGCTGACCCTTGTCACTGGCTAGGGGTATCACAAAGGGACCGCTATAAGGACCCAAGTGAGTCGTCTTCGTGACTGCTTTTTATTTAACCTAACCTAACACTTTGCACAACCTATCGTGATTTCCCTGAATATTTTATATTTTGTATTAAAAACAACTTCTAAATTCTTGCATTTTACGTTTATATTTGTTTAAAATAATTACCGGAAGTCTTGGTTAAAATAATAAATACAGGATAAGCTAAAGGGTGTCAAACATGAGGAACTTTAAAAAAAAAATAAAATTGAAATAGATTTCGTATTGAGTTTTCGAGAACGGGTCAATAATTCCGCTACTTTTAAGAATTTCCTACCTCTTAACTGAAAGAGCAACCACCGATGATCCTATTAACAGACATCTGTCATTTAGTTTGTATTGAACTCGTGGTTTAAGAAGATAATGGAGAAAAGTGAATTTTGAGTGCTCATTATGCTTTCCATGGCAAAAATCCATTAACAAGTCTACCAATTGCTCCCTCATCTGTTCTATTATCCAGATTTCCAAGAAACCATGGCACAACTGGGCAAGTACATTGTATGCCCAATTGTGTATAAGTTTTTGCAATGCATTTAATCATTTAGACACCCTAAAATTATATGTATATAAAATTGTAACGTTACTCACTGATTCATCAACGCACAGCCTAAACGCCTGAAGCTAAAAACTTGAAATTTGGACCAGAGATTGGTCACTCCCCAAATCGATTCACTACGAAGAAATTTTTGGAAATTCGAATGTTAAGGGGGTAAAAAAAAGAGTAAAAACGGGAAAATTCGGTAACCTTATATCTCCAAAACTAAAAGAGATACAAAAAAATGTAATACTTATCGTTGTTCTTTAGAAAAATAAGCGTACAGGTGTCGGGTACTTCTTTGAAATTCGGCCCTATTAGGGAGTAAACGGGTAAAACCTGAGTTTTGGTACTTTTTTGACACCCCATCTTTCTTTTGAACCAATAAAATTATATACAAAGTTTATACCACATTCGAAACTTATCAAAAAAATACGAATACGAATTTGGTACTTTTTCGAAATTCGAAAATTTAAGGGGTGAAAATCGAAACTATTTTTGGTACTTTTTTTTACAAAACATTTTTCACCCTTCATTGACATATTCGTACTAAATTATGGGCTGCCACTACAATACTGAAATTTTTGATACTTTAATGGTGGGAAAAAATAGTACCCAAAGAAGGAAATACGGGAAATTTTATATTTTTCTTAACTTTCTTTTTTCTACAACTGGTATTTTTTTAATTATCGTTAATATTGGACCTTAAAACATAAGATTCAACATGCAATGTCCTGAGTGGATAAGAATTTATTGTGAAACTGTTTGGTACTTTTTTGTTCTTTGACTGGTACTTTTTGAATTTCCGTTGGTAGTGGACCTAGAAAGATAAAATTAAACATGCAAGGTCCTGAGTGAATTAGAAAATAAAATTTGGCGTTCAGATATGTCCACGAAGAAAAAGGAGACGCTAACGAAGTAGCGGGTTAAATGCTAATTTTTTCATAAACTTTGTAAATAACGCTTTATAGCTTTTAAAATTCTTTATGAAAATAAAAAACTAACAACGCAGTTTGAAAGATCAATTAATTCAAAAAAGAACATTTTTGAATTTTCTCTTACCATTCCAGAGTTATACCGGTTTTCAGCTTTGTACCCAGTTTATGAAATACAAACGTTTTGTTTTGCTTTGTTTAAAATCATTATTTGTGATTCTAACGTTAAAGTCTATGCCCTGCAAATAATTCTGAAAATCAGTTTTAAAAGTTGTGACATTGAAGTTATCACAAAGGTACCCCTATAAGGATCCAAGTGAGCCGTTCTCGTGTCGGCTGCCCATTGAACCTTAGACATTAAAGAAAGTGTAAGCCAAAGCCACACCCCGTTCTGTCACATCATTTACCACTTGTGAATGTTAAGCTTTGCATCTTGAATTGACTTGTTGGCTTCCTAATTTTCAGGATCTGTTTTTAAAAAATCAGTTGAAATATTGCAAGCTTAAAAAAAATAAGACTGGTTTTGGAAATTAATATATCTATATAAGTTTCCGTAGTTCCTACAAGGAGCATTGGGCCATAACAAAATTATTCCATTCTGATTTGCCCGATGCAAGTGTTTTCATTTCGTTCCAGCTCTTGTCTTGTTTAGCCCCTTGATTTCGACTTGACGGCAGGTGTGTGTTGGTCTTCCTTTTCTGCGGCTTCCTTGCGGATTCCATTCAATAGCTAGTTATGTGACATCGTCAACACGTTCTCGTAGTGTATGCCCTAGCCAGCGCCATATGCTTTTCCGGATCTCGATATTTACGGCGATTTGCAAGGTTTGGACCCATAGCCTTTTATTGGATATCGCAACTATCCAGAATATTTTTAAAATTCTACGCAGGCAGCGATTTATGAACACCTGTAGCGATATGACATCCTTCTGCGCTGCATTGCACGATTCACATCCATAGAGAAGAGATGATTTTATGCAGGAGTTAAATATGTTTATCTTGGTTCTTTTCGAGATATGTGCTGATCGCCATATGGGGTTTAGAATACCAAAGGAGTGTTTACCAGTTTTTATTCGGTTTGTTACGTCGTCTGCAGAAATTAATACTTGAATTTTACCAATTACCGATATTTATTGTTAAAATAAATGAACTAAATTCAAGGCATTATCAATTTTTGAATTGCCCTTGCAAGAATATATAATTTTCTTCATCCAGCGAGTACGATTAATATCTCCTGAAGCTTTTATTGTTGGATAGGGGCTAGAACTACCGCCCAAAAAGATAAGAATCAGATGAAGCAATTCTCTATATTCCTGACCCCATGTTCTGTAACTATAGTGAGAACTTCTCGCATCGAAAAGATGTGAAACAATATATTCCATCGTTTTTCGAAAAGTGAGAAAAAAGTGTGTCTGTAACTCATGTCGAAAACTATCAAAAGAGATTACGTCGTTACGTTATAAATGTCATAACACTGCACTCGAAGCCGATGTGACATTGAAGACGTTGAAAACACCAGTAACACATATCGTTGAAGGCGACCAAAATTTACTAAAATTCAAAATTTTTCAACGACGGCGGCGAAAATACAACCGTCGGCTTTACCAAAAATAATGTAAAGTGCGACTTTAATGTTTGTTGTTTGGAAACGAACTTTGTAAACATTCGTTTACATATTTTATAAAAATGTTAAAAGCAAAATAATTAAACTAGAAAAAAATGTGCCAAGAACAAAATATCGTCGCAGGAATTAAAGAACGCTGTAACTGACAAAAAATCGAAAATACGTTTTTTTGCATCATTTTTATCAGAAAAAAATGCTGCGTCGATTGGTCCCGGTACCATATTTGTATGATGAAAAAAAATTCACTTACGCAAAAAAAAAAAAATTAAAAATAAATGCTGTAAGCCGCAAAATCACCGGGAATAATAGACTTGAGAAGAAATGTTTACAGCCAATATATAAAGCAGTGTTCGAAAATAAACACTAAATATCGTTTTTTAATGTTCGGTTCGGTAGATTTGTGGAAAACACAAACGCTAATAGTGTTTGTGTAGAAAAACATTAAAAACATAACGTTTCCCTGTTAGTCATCTTTCGAACACAAAAATATTACTGTTTTTATCAAACTCAACAAAAGATGTGAACATTTAATTCCGTTCGGGTTTTTTTGAAAATCCACAAACTTCAATGTGTTCGGTTCGGCTCGTTAATGTTCGTCCCTTTTGGCTGGTAAAAAAAAAACAATTTTACAAAAACAAAATACACACACGAAAAAAAAAATTATAGAACATTAAAATATAATGTTTGTCTACAGTATCACTACAATTGTTCTGTTTTTTAACGAAGAACCGAACAGTATATAATGTTCGTTTCTTTCTTGAAAATAGTTACGAACGGTATTAAGGGTTGTGTATGTCTACACAATCACTAAAAAAAATAGATATCGTTCCTGGGTGTGTGAGCCGAACGTTAAATAATGTACTGTTTATTTTCGAACACTGACTGTTTGGTAATAGATAAAATAGAACGTGAACTTTTTTTCTTTAATCTATTACCAAACTGCCGTAGGCGTATCTTAAATACACCAAACACAATAAGGGTGAATGTTCCAAATGGTGTTTTCTTTTCTAAAAAATAATGATGCATTATAGTTGTGTAATATATTTATTAGGTTACACGAACCCTTACAAAGAGATACATTTTTCTAAATTACAATGGAACAAAATAATTGCTACGTTTTACACTCAACACGAATGTGTATTTAGCGTGTTAAATATTGAATGCAAAGTTTGTACTAAAAGCGATATTCACCACGCTTGTAGCAATTTTCAACATTTAATTTTCTTACAATTCCAATAAGCGTTAACAGCACTGTTCGTGAGTTTATTTGACAGTTCAAAGCAGGGAACTCTTCCTACAAAAATGTTGCGGACACACTTTTTCTGTAAACTGGCGAGTTATTTCCTTACGTGACAGCTAGTGCTCGCCAAAAAAAAGTTAAAGAAACCATTTAGTGAGAAAAACAGCTGTTTATTCAATATATGGAGGGTTCAAAAGCTGAACCGAACCAAGTCATAAAATAAAATGCATATATGTATTTCAAAACTGGTGTGAAATTCTTCGCAAAGTTTAACTCTATCGAGTTCTGTAACGGACTAAACCAAAAAGTTTTTCGTTCCAAAGGTAACGGTAATAAATCCATATCAATGGCTCCAGCAATTAATGGAAATTCACTTACTCAAACTCAAAATATTATCGAATTTTCATTTTTGACTTGGTTCGCTTCAGCTCTGAGCCCTCCATATGGCATTTTTGTTTTATTTCACACATTTCAAACGAAAAGTTTCTCGACGCGAGAGTTAAAGAACGTGGGCACTGGTTGCATTATCTTCAAGCTGGCCTTTAATTAATAAAATGCTCAAATCTTCATGTATTGGTACATGAAAATACCATCAATGTCACTACTTCTGAAACTGATTTTCAGAATTTATTGGACGGCATAGAACTACATCGTAAGAACCGTAACTAATGATATGTAAACAAAGCAAAAGCAAAACATTTGATTTTTAATCCAAATTTTTAATATTTTTAATTAGGCTTAAGTTCATGAAATTTAATTTTTCATTAAATTATTTTTATGAAGAAAGGAAAGCAAATTTCGATCTGCCAAATGTTAGAATACAATTTGGTTTAAGGATTGATGTTTGACTATTGACGGCAGTAGTCGTCGATGGCTGCGAGTGTAAGACGGCAAATCCATCTGAGGAGATCGAGTGGTTGCGATCGAAACATGTCATGGTAACCTGCCGGCCGGGGTTCGAGCCCCAGCCACGTCAAGAATGAAAGATTATCAATAACAATTGAGGGGCTTAGAGCACAAGGGGTTTAAGTGCCTTTTTCTAAAATTTAGTTTACTTATGGAATTATAGGTATAGTTCGGATAAGTTGTTCAGAGCACAAGAGGTGAATGCAGAATTCTCATCCGGACGCTAGATATAGTGAACAATTCAAGCACTTGACATTAAAATACCTGCTTCGCTTGGAGTACAAGCGAAACAACCGCTTTTGTCTCATTATTTAAAATAAGTCACTTGAACCCCTTGTGCTTTAAGCCCCTCAATTTTAATTAATTTTCATGTTGTAAAATTCCTTACTTCATAAAAATAATTTAATGAAAAATTAAATTTCATGAACTTAAGCCTAATTAAAAATATTACAAATTTGGATTAAAAACCATAAATAGTTCAACAAAATAACCACAATACTAATTATCATTTGATTTTTATTTATATAACTCAGGAACGGTAAGAGCAAATTCAAAAATATTTGTTATTTTATTATTTAGAATTAGTTGATCCTTCACTTTCTTCACTCTTCTCTTTCTCTACCTTTTTCATTAAAGGGATTCCGAGTGGAAGTGTGCCCTTTGGCTCATAACCTTTCTTAACCTAACTTAACCTAACCTTCAAAAAATTTTAATAGTTATAAAGTGCTATTTACAAAATTTATGGACAAATTTCGAAGAATCATAATGTAGGGTGCATAATTAAGCAAATGCATTGCAAAAACTTATAGTCCTTGTACACCAAAATAAAGCTTGGACATTTTTCTTTCAAGTTATTTTCCTTAATGTGAAGAAAATCAGAGGTTTTGACAAAGTTATTAAGAAAACGGATTTTTGCCAAAAATTCGAATTGAGCGACCTAAATCTAAACCTCGTCCGAAAAATCTGAAAAATTAGATGGGGTGACAAAAAAAAGTAGCAATATACAGGATTTACCTATTTATTCCCCAAAAGGACTGTACACTGGACATAACACCTGTCCGATAAAATTTTTTTTTATTAAAATTTCAACGATAAGTATTAAATTTTGTTTGTATCTCTTTTAGTTAAGGAGATATGAGGTTAACGAATTTACACCTTTTTACCTCTTTTACGCCCTTAACAAAAATCCCGTCTTAGTGCATCGATTTGCCGTTTAGGCTGTGAGTTGATGAATCAGTCAGTCAGTAACGGTTTAATTTTATATATCGCTCATTTGCTGCAACGTCGTCACAACTCAAATAATGATCATTAATGTAGAAAAATATAAACTGATTTTTAAACTATTCAAAGCCGATTTAAAATGAATCAAACTGGTTTAAAACTGTTTATAATGCACACGCAGAATTTTGTTGCAAAAAAAGTTTCTCAAAATCCTTCTCTTTCATGTAAGAAATTTACAAAACTGGCAAATTTAGTTCGATAAATAACACAAAAAAAACATGCATTTCAGATAAACCTAAATCCAAAATACAAAAAATTAATTAATCCGAATCCAAAACTCAAACAAAAAAAAAAAAAATTATTAAATATATAAAACCTGTTTAATACTAAATGTTAGTTTCAAGTTAAAATAGTGTAGGAATTGTTACAAAAACAAAAAGAATTCTAAAGAACCAAACACAAACAAACAAAAAAGAATTCAAAATTATAATAGGAAGTAGTATTAAATAAAATGAATGTCGTTTAAATCATAAATGAAAGAAAATGTGTGCTTGTGTAGTGTTAATATTGCCTGATTAATAATAAAATTTGGTTTTTTTTTTATTTTACTTTTTTTCGTTTAGGAAAACTGTAGAAACTAAAAGTGTTTTTAACTTACGGCTTTCATTATGCTTTTATCCCAGGCCACACAGGATTCCAAAACGTACAGAGCCATTGCTAGTTGGGCAGTGGTGTGAGAGCGTGAAACAGCATCACGCCATGACACCAAGCCTTTGGGAATATTTTCGATTTTTTCATCTTTGTCGCTATCACAATTGCTGGATGGGGAATCACCGCCTGAATTGTTCTCATTGTTGCCTGAGTGCGACTGGGAATTAAGGTCATTACTGCTATTGGCATTTGAGGCTGCAGCGGCATTGTTGGCATTGTTTGCTGCTATGGCCATGGCCCGTTCGTTAAAGGCTGAGGGATTGAAGGATTGTTGTTGTTGCTGTTGCAGCAGAGCCTGTTGTTGTTGTTGCTGCTGTTGCATTTGTTGATAGTAGGCAGCAGCATTGGCCGAGTTTTGTGTTTGAGTATTTTGCTGATTTTGAGCAATGGCCGCTAAATGGGCATCACCCGTTTGAGCCCCTAAGGGGGGTTTCAAATAGCGCCTCTCTATGTTGGCTTCCAAGTCTATAATGCGTTCTCTTATCATTGGTATTATGCTTACAAAGTCCTCTTCTGTAATGTCAGCATCACTTTCCAAATTAAGTTCCGATTCTATTCTAGGAGGCAATTGCCAGTGCTTCAATTGCATCGAGGCAGAAGCGATTTTGTCTTCTAAGACTTCCAACTGTTCTAATAGAGCCATTTCTACACGTTTGGCTATTTTAGGGGTCCAGTCAGTAGGCTTGTCCGGCAGCATGAACTCTTTATCATCCGGCCTTACTTCACCCATGGGATAGGGTAAGCCCAAAGGTATTTCTTGGCTCAAAAACCGCGTCAGATTATCTTTAAGTTCTTTTTCTCTTAAGCCCGTTGAGTTAAGAGAATTTATAACCTGTTGCAACAATTCCATAGTATCAATTTTCCACCAACCATAGCGCAAGTTACGTTTTACATAGCTGCCTTTTTGTTTTTTGGGAAACCCCTCTCGCTTGATTTCGTCCAAAATTTTAGATTCTTCCAGAGTCATTTGCAACGGTGTAGGAATATCATATTGTATGAAATTGCTTATATTGGCCAAAGACATTTGCTGCATATTTTGCAAGGATGACTGCAAAGCTTCATCCAATTTCATTTCGAATTTGGGCTTTATGTCTTCGCCAAAATCTCCTTCACCTCCCCCTCCGCCAGTATCGCACAGGGAGTCCTTAGGAAAAGGAAAAAATTTTATTTTCCTTTCGTTTTTTATTAAAATTTTCCCTTCTGATTCTCCATCACCCTCACCCTCCTCGTCATCGCATTCCATATTGTTATTGTCTTTACCTTCTTCATCTGCTTGTTCACTTTTCATTGTTGCTGCAGAATGATGACGAGGAGTCTCCAAGGAGTTTTTTGAATTTTGTAACTTTTCTTCAAATTCTTTGAGCTTCTTTTCAATGTCTGCCTCATTGAGGCCCGACAGGGATAGTATACATTCCGAAGTCAATTTTGTTACATCAGCCTTACAATCGTCCATGGTGACAGTGAAATATTGGACATTATTCGAGATATCCCAGGGATGACCCTGGATTTGATAACTAGAGCCACAGGTAATGTTGGCATACATCTTTTGAAATTCTTTTAGATTGGTGGCATTTTGAGGTTCTGTGGTTGTTAATGGCACTTCACGATTAACAATGGAAAACCACTTGACTTCGGGTATTTCTGTAGCAAATATTGGCTTAATGTCCGAGGGACCGGTAGATGAGACAATAATGCAATCGTCTTCTTTTTTGTCCTCCAATTTGCAATCGGTGTTAGGGGCACTACTAATGCTGGTGCAAAGATTTATTGTAGACGAAACGGTGGTAGATGTGGTGGGAATGGACATCGTGGAAGTTGTTAAAGTCGTAGAATTCATTTTATTCAAATCTGGTTTATCACAGTTTACAGTTATAGAATTCTGATTGAGATTTGTCATGAGAGGAGTTGATATTTGATTGAGGGCAGCTGGAGGTGGTATTTTCATGTCCACTTCCAATTCTTCTTTTTTAGGCGGCTGATTTAGTATGTTAACTGGTGGCAAGAGACCAGCTGCATCTGGTTTCTCCACTTTGGCTGTACCATTATTATCCACTTGTATGCCATGTGGCTGAATGGCCACATCATAATCATCATCGTCGTCGTCACGCAAATCGACTATTTCTGGTTCTATGCGATTTGTTTCGATGACATCATCATCTGAATCATCGGCTGGATTGTTTTCTACAACATTTTCAACTGGTGGCAGAATATTGTTAGCAACGTTCGATGCTGCTGGTAGTGATTCCAATTCTTTCATTTCTATATCCTGATTTTCCGCTTTATTATCGTTAGCATTCGTATCATTTTCTTGAGCCAACGGTTCTGGTGTCATATTTTGTTTTCTCTCTTCATCTTCTTGCTCCAGTATTTCATTGTATTGGAATAAATCGTTTTGAGCTGATTCCAAAGCTTCTATAAATATGCCTCCTGCCTTGGGTAGACGCCAATAACGTCTCCAAAAACGATCTTGACCAAAGCAAGTGGCTCGTAATTGATTCGTGCTTTTCTCCAACACTTCCTTGCAGTTCAAAGAGGCTCTTATAATTTTATCCAGTTTCTTTTGTAATTCATCTGCGGAAAGTCTATTGTCTTCATCTTCTTCTACATTAGTTATTTCAGACTCAATGTCGGAAAGATCTTCGTCCATACCCACATCGGTTGAGGCATCATCATTTAAGCCTTTAATGGTTTTCTTGCCGGTTAGTAAAGCATTGATATCACCAGTCGCTGAACCTCCATTATGGTATGAATTGGATGTTAAATCATCTAATTTGGCCATTTTAGTAGGCGAGATGTCACTTGAGGCCATTAAACAGTTTACAGATAATTTTCCATCTTCCAAATTACTAGGCAGGTTGATTAATTCCTTATCGCTTGTTTTCTGCGAACCATCTAAGTCCACGTCCATGGCTTCATCTTTGCTGGTATTGTTGTTCTGTTCGCTTGCAGTTTCCACAGAAGTAGTAGCGCCTGCAATATCTTCTGGCGAAGAAGCTTCTTTTTTATTTGCATCGTCGACCGATTCCTTCTCCAAACGTTCAGCATCTAATTTCTGTTGCGCTGCCATCGCCTGCATGGCTGCTTCGCGTTCAGCTTGTATCTTCTCATAAGCCTCTATTCTAGATTTACGCATGTGCAGAGCCTTATATTTCCTCACCTTCATGTCTGTCATGTATTTTTCTTTGCGCATTTGATTACAGGTCTCCAAACTATTATCGATTTGTTTGAGTACCGCCTTGTTCATTAGCAAATCATTGCAGAGATGAGCCAATATTTGAGTTTTCTTTGTCGGATTGAGAGCCACAAATGGTCGATCTTTAAGAGCCAGTGACATCTTCCATGTTTCGTTTTCATGCAACAACTTATAGTACTCAGCATTTTTTCCAGTGTGAACTACAGTTTCTGCATCAATTTGATGATGATCTGGCACTTTACGCTCCCGCTCACGATCCATTACTACACCAAACATTTGTCGTATTTCTCCTGTAGCTGTGGCATATAAATAGATGCGTAATATTTCCGATACATTGGAATTGGTTATGTCAGCATTTCGTAGAGATTGTCCCAATAGGGTGGTATGGCGTCCCGGGTTTGGAATGCCCGGATCTTCTATGGCACACACCAGCAAATGAGTCATCACAGATAAGAGTTCCTCCTCAACTTCAGCATTACTATCAACTACTAAAGCATCATGGAGATTCTGTAGGGTGGGTAGAGATTCCATATCTGTAAAAAAAATTAAATAAAAAAGTGAGAATTTTGTAATTAATTATTTAATTTCGAAATTGATTTGAAAATGCATTAAAAGTGTATTTTTTTAGTACTAAAAAACTTACCAAAGCCTAAGGTTTCACCAAAGTTGTGTAAGAATTCAAAGACCATTAAAAGATCCGCCATGGCTTGCCCAGGCAAACGATTACCAGCAATACGCTCTAGTTCGGGTATAGGATGTAATTGCAATAATTCAGAATCCTCTTGGGGTTTTCTGTAAACGATGAAATTCAAATTATAAATTTAAAGAAGTATTTAAACATTTTATATGAAGCAACTTAAATCCCTGTATTTAAACTTAAAAAATGTCAACTTATTTCGTATACTTTAAACAGCACCTCACCTTATTTGTGCTAAAATTTCAGCATCTCGTTTACGAGCTGCCAAACGCTTTTCCCTCATTATCAAACGATCCAAAACCATTTGATGTTTTTTCTTTTCACGTTCCTCAAATTTGCGTCGTAATTCCAATTGACGTATTAAAGCCATATGCTGGCGTCTACGTTCACGTTCCATTTCGGCAGCCAATAGCATTTCCTTTTGACGATTGAGTTCCTAAAGAAAATTTTTAATTTAATCAAGATTTATAAATTTTTTTATTTTACAAACGGAAACTTATGGAAAATGTTCTACTTGTTTTCATTTTTATTGTTTTATACTTTACAAACTACTCATCTAAAGAACAAATCTCTAAAAGTGATTTATTTGTAGGTTTTAAAAAATTTAATATTTTTTTATACCTGTTCTTTAGCTAAAATAGCTTCTTGACGTTTCTTTTCCTTTTCCTAAATTAAACAATTTTAATAAAAAACATATAATTAACAAAGTGAATCGTTTGTTTGTTTGTTTGTTTGTTTGTTTTTAAGAAACAGTTTAGATTTTTTAACCAAGAATTAAATAAATTTTCAAAGCAAAAGAAAACAAAAATCAACAAAAGACAGATTTGAAATATGTGTGTATGAAATAGAGTAAATATTTTTATATAAAAACAAACCTGTTGCTTTTTGAGTATTTCATCTTGTTTAAGGCGTTCCAATTCTTCTTGCTTCTTTTTACGGGCCTAAAATAAACAGAGTTCGAATTGAAATTTGAATTTCGTGTAAAAGAAAAGTATTTGTTTTTGAAATTACCTCTATGGCTTGTTGATTTTTAAATTCTTTTTCTTTTCGCTGCTGTTCCAGTTTCTCATTTTTCTCTAAACGTGCTTTCTCCTTGTTGCGTGCCAGTTCCTCTTTTTGCAATTTCTTGGCATCTCTTAAAGCCTGTTGCTGTTTGGCAATTTCAATGCGCTGTTCAACATTTAGAGTTTGACGTGTAAAGATTTTCAGGTCTTCTAAACGTTTGGCAACGTCCTCGTCAGTCATGCGAATGTAATCACCATCATTGGCATATGGTGGTGGTGCAGGTTGTAAGAAAGAGCCCACGATTGCCCGAGCCGAGAAACTGAAGTTTTCCCTTGTTAATTTCGAAGGATTCTTTTCCAAATGCTAGCAAAAATAATATAATTTTTTTTAATTTGTTTTATGTTTAATTGAAAAAATATATTGTAAGTTTTATCTTCTTTGGGAATAGTCTACTAAAAATTGATCTACAAACTCACAGAGAAAACATGTCCCATGGTCTTTAAGGTTACATTACTACCGGGAGCATAGTAAACAACTTCGCCTTTGATTTGACCAGCCTTGGTAAGACCCCGTATGACGGTTTCTCGTTTCCAGCCCAAATCCAATGGTATTCTAAGTTCGGTAACATTAAGGAGATTCGGTTCTTCACTTTCTGACTCCGATAAGCCGCTTTCAGCCGCAATACTTTCTGAATCTGTAGAAACCTCCATTTGAGCATTAGCTTCTGTTAAAGCCTGGCGTATTTTTTCCTAAATAAAAAGTTCACAATTTTTATAAAAATGAAGCGTACGTAATTTTAACCCTCAACACTCACGATATCAGCGCCTTGTTGCAATAATTGTTGAGTGGATAGCATTGGTTTCATACCCACTGCCCTTGATTGAGCGAGTAGCGAGGCAACAGTATTCTTCTTAGGTTTCGATACGCCTCGACCCAAATTTCGTGGACGTCCTTCTTTGAAAGGCGGCTGATTTGTTCTTTCATTGCCCATACCACCAGCACCACTGGCCGAAGAGGAATTGCTACTACTATTACCTCCAGTATTGGAACTATTCGCTGCTCCACCATTACCACCACCGACACTACCACCGATACCGCCACCACCACCGCTACTCCCAAGAGCAGCAGTTATGGAACTTAAACTTTGCAAACTATTTGAACCCGTATTGCCAGAGTTATTACCACCCGAACCGCCACTGCCACTGCTACCTGATAAATCATTACTGGACGATGATGATTTATCCGGTTTCATGGATAAATTAAGCGGAGCATCAAAATCTTCTATAGTAATGGTAGCTCCGGCAACATTCGAATTGGCTAACGATGTGTTCGATACTGAAGAAGCAGCCGGCTTTAAACTGAGATTAACGCCCGAGTTAAGATCAGTTGTACCGCTTAAATCGTGTATATCTTTATTTTTATTCGATAAATTATACGCTCCATTCGAGGTAATAGTAGGTGGCAATTTAATAACCTCCACCCGATCCGAAGATGAGTCACGGCTCGTTCGGCCACTGCTTGGGCCCGTCAAGTCCAAGTGTGGCGTACTTTGGGACGATGAGGCCGCTGAGGCACCCGAAGATTTTGATGTGCTACTCGCTCCACCCAAGCCACTCAATGCCGCTATCTGGGCAGCAGTCAGTGTGGGAGGTAAGTTAGGCCCTGGTCCGGCATTGGCTGCGGCAGCTATGGCAGCATACTCCATTTCGAGTCTAGCCCTTTTCGCCGGGCTAAGACCTGAAAATGCAATGCAAAATGTTTTTGAATCTGATACATTTTTTTGTTGTAGTTGTAGTGTTTGTTCTTGATCTGAAATGGTTTTTTTACGACCACGTGAAGTAGTACCGGGAATTTTGGGGCCCACGATGGATGATGTGTACTTGATGATTTCCGTATCGGGTGGCAAGCGTACTCCCAACAAAGATGGATGGTCACTAAAATGTATTTTTGTGAGAATAATGTTTGTTTGTTATACATTCAACTTTCCAAAACTTACCCTAATCCTCCTGATGGCATAAAATCATTTGTTGTTTGCTTATTAGCTCCTACCGACGACAATGATGATGTAGACGTTGAGGATACTCCTCCATTGTTGCCTGTATTGGAAACTGCCGCAGCTGCTGCTGAATTACTAGCCGCAAAAGCATTCATGGCTGCTTGCATACTTTGTTGCGGTGTCATGCCCAGCGTGCCAAATTGTGACAATGAATTTAAAGCATTTAAAGAGGCATTATTTTTATCCTCATTTTTATTACGGGACAAAGAAGAAGATCCACCCATGCCACTACCACCACTTCCGCTTAAAGAACCATGCGTTGACATTAGAACGCCTGAGTTTGCATTACTATTGCCAGACGAATTACCCACTAAATGATGTGAGGAGGAAGAATTATTCGATGAAGAATTTCTTGATTTCTTCGAAGATGACGATGAGGATGTAGATGAAGGATTGGCAGCAGCAGCAGCTGCTGCTACTTGCATAGCCAATAACTCTTTGTGCAAAACAACAGGATCATAAGCTGAACCAGGCGAAGGAGGCAATTGTACAGATATTGTAGAAGACGATGATGACGCTGAAGATTTACCAAGATTTGAGGAATTATTCTAAAAACAAAGTTAAATTTTTATTATTTATTACTTTTTTAAGAAATATGAATTTTTTTAACGTACTTTATATGAGTTACTAGCGCTGTTATTGTTATTGCCACTATTTCCAGAGCTACCCATACCCGATGATGGTGTAATTGTGGTGCCTGCTCCCACTAAATGCATACCCGCCAAAGCGGCTGCCGGATTAGACGCAACTGCTGCTGCTGCAGCAGCTGCATTCAAACTATTTGCCAATGATTGTTGTTGCTGCTGTTGTAATTGTTGTTGCTGCTGCTGCTGTTGTTGTTGCTGTTGTCGCTGCTTTTCTTTACGAGACTTGCTGCTCGATTTACTGTTTGAAGAAGAACTACCACCAATATTAGAACCTGAATTACTACTTGAACCGGAATTTTGTGCTCCTGATGTAGAAGATCCACCAACACCACCACTATTGCCTGCAGATGCACCGCCAGATCCCAAACCTAACGCTGCTGGGCCGAATGCAGCAGCCAAGTCAGGATGAGGAAATGGTGATAAGCCGGAAGCCTGTAAACGACTAAAATAGTCTTGTGCAGCTAATTGGGCCATAGACCACCAGCCTAAAGATTAATATAACAAAAAAAAAAAAAATATTTAAAAAAATAATCATTTTTTTTAATTAAAAAACTCTACAAAATTTTCGTATAAAAAATCACATACATACGTGGTGTTATTTCACCATGCATACATAAAGCTACATATCGCTATCTAAAATGCAAAAAAGCATAACTGACAAAAAAAAATTCAAAATGGCATTTTTAATTGATAATTATGAATGCCATTAAACTTCATGTCTTGACAAAATTTTACTCTTCTGCGATCAAAAATTACGCTTTTATTAACAAAAAGCAAAGGAACGTTATAACAAGTAAGTTTATTTGATAAATCCAAAACGACGTAATTACACGTTTTTTTCTAACATAATTTGAAATAGTTTTCTTTGAAAATTGTTCGAAGTATTCCATGGACGACTTTTTCTAAAATGTTTCTAGTTTTCATTTCACAAAATTGTTTGCTTCTAATGTAAAATTATATTTTTGGTAGTTACGCATTTTTACATTTTAGCTAACGATATGTAGCTTTTATGATAATATGAACATTTGAAAAAAAATTTTGATTTTTCTTTATCCGCAGACAAAATTGGTCATTAAAAACATCGTTATAAAAAATGAATTAACATAATAAGTTTGTAAGCCTTCATTATCCTCTTTTAAGAATTAAATTAAAAATTCCCGAATACTTTTTAAAGATGTTCGCAAGTAGGATAACTAAAGTTTTAAAGTTTAATCTGGGAGCGTTTTCTTCAAACATCATTTTTGATAAGCAAATGAGTCTGCTGTTTTACCCCAAAAGTTTACAGAATAAATTTTTGTTTATAGAAACAAGAAGGATTTAATCCCGGATCCCAAAGATTATGAACATAATTTATAAATTTACTATGATTGAGACAGTTAAGCTTAAGAGGCCCTCAAGCATGTTTGCGTTATATACAAACTATATGTCGATGCAATAATAATTTATCAAAATCTATAGAACGCATACTGTACTCATTAACTCACTTGCTGGATGTAGACCGGCCAAACTGGCGGCTTGAGATGCTGCCACTGCCATGGTATTTTGATGATGGTGGCCAGCTGCAGCCGCTGCTGCTGCTGCCGCCATGGAATAACGATCATTGGCAGCATTAGCAGTTGGATTAGGTAATAGACCCAAACCAGCAGCGGCGGCAGCATTAAATTGTGCGTTAAACAAAGGATTTGCAGCTGCAGCCGCAGCAGCGGTAGGATCGCGACCCCAATAAGCTAAAATAATTAAAAAGTTAACAATAAACCATCAATTTCAATTTACATACTTAAAGAATTAGCACTTACCAAATAGTGAGGCAGCATCTAAAAGGGCAGCAGGATCATGTGCACCACCACCACCTGCCCCGCCAGCACCAGAATTCCCAGTTGATTTACCGCCACCACCACCGCCTTTTCCATCCGTTTGTTGTCCACCCTCACCCGCATTTTTATCCATGTTCTTCATGAATGTATGGGGGTCAAAGGGTCTATTGTTACGTTTAATTTTGAAGTTTTTTATTTAACCAGAAATTTTCAAAGAGTTCGTTGTCTATCACCGTAGAACAAATAATGCTGTTGTTGTTGTGGTTTTTGTTGTTTGTTATTTGTTTTAAAATAATTGTTAATAAATTTTCTCATTTCAATTTTATTTCATTTCAAACTTGTTCACATTTTTACGTTGTATGATGGTTTTGCTAAAAAAAAAAAGAGAAAAAGAGATAGATAGATTAAAACAACATCAAACATGTTGTGCATGAGTATTAAAAGAAACATGTTGTTAAAAAACTCACTCAAACAAATATCAATTTGTTTCATTACAACTCGAACCAAACGAAACAGAACAACAAAGAAAACAGAGAAAAAACAATAAGAGAAATAAAAGAGAAAATGTTGAATTTTGTCTCTTTTAGTACAAGTGTATTCGAATAAATTTTTGTTTTGTTTTTATTTGCTTTATTTTGCACGCCAAGTTAACAGAGTAAAAGATATAAAAAATTTGTCTAAAGTAGAGTATAAAGAAGAAGTAAAAACTAAAAGAAAAATGGATGACAAAATTATATAGAATTGTCAAAACAACAAAAAATAATAAATACATACAATATAAGTGTCTACAACTGTTAAAAAAAAGAAAAAAAAAACAACAACAGTCGGATAGGTAGATGGGAAATAAAGCGTAAAGCCAAAAACAGATTGGCCACATTCGCACAACCAACAAACAAAAATGGAAAAATTGGTCAATTAATTTGCCTAAAGGTTGTTTTTTTTTTTTTTTATTTATGAGAGGGTATTATTTTTTTTTTAATTTATTACGAACGTTGAAATATGTGTAGGTAGGTAGGGTGAAAGCAGTGATGTAAACTTTTATTTTTTCATTACCGTACGGCCCTCTGAAAATTACCGTTTTTGAGAAGAAATTACCGTACGCAAAGGTTTTTTAATTAAACATTCACAGCAGTATTCAAAAACTATTTATTTAAACTTTTAAATGTGTTTTATGAAAAATTTGAATGAAAATATTTGGTTAAAACATATTTTAAACCAAAATTATTGTATTTTTTTTATCAATACGAAAGTAAAATCATCATATAACTAAAATTTTAACGTTACTGACAGACTGATTCATCATCGCACAACCTATAAACGACTGAAGCATAAAAAGTTTAAATTTGGACCGAAATTGGTATCGTTCAACTAAGACGGAATTTTTAAAATTCGAATATCGCAAGAGAATATTAACTCAAAAAGTTATTTGTTACGTTTTGGAAAAAATTTACACGCAATATCCATATCTATCCGCTGTAAAATATAGTGCTATTTTGTCATCTTCTTATGATGAAACGATTGGTTTTAAAGTTCTTTTTCATATGCCTTAACACAAAATTAAAACATAATAGTTTTGCTTCAACTGAAAAGTGTTAATATTTAAGCTTCGTACAGACGGTGGTCAGATCTAACAATGTTGTCATTAAAATTGCCTAAAAAGTATTGCAATTGTGTTAACATTGTAAGCTCATTTTCATTTGGCAGATGTGTAAAATTAATGCATCTGACAATGGTACCATTTTCAGAAAAAGGACAACATTGTAAGATCTGACCACCGTCTGTACGAAGCTTTACTATAGTTAAATGCATCACATTACGGCTACTTTAAATGCTTAAAAAATTGTAGATTTTGAAACAAACAAAAAGTTTAAAATACAATTAATAATATAACTACAATAAGTTATTTAATTTTTCATATTTTACACTTATCACTGTAACCTAAGCATTTGCAGAAACAAAACATTCTTAATTGTTTGTATAACATTTATCTATTTCTAAAACTGGTTGAAAATCACCTCTCAAAAGTTAAAATCATAAAGCCTTCATATGGAAGTATGTATATAAATATCAAAAAACCCAAATCTTAATATTACCGTATTTTAAATGAAATTACCTTGCTACCTTTTGGGGCTCAGAATTACCGTAAAAAAGGGTAATTACCGTACGGTTAACATCACTGGGTGAAAGCACCTAAGTTCGGCAAATAGTCGGCACTTTTGAATAAAATCTTAAATAAATAAGAATCACGGAAATTTTATAGGTAGGGTGAAAGCCCCTAAGTTCGGCATGCACCAATAGTCAGTCGGCACTTTTGAATTAAATCTTAAATAAATAAGAATAACGGAAATTTTATATATATTTCGAATTCAGCTTTAACTCAAAATACACTCATTTCTCAATATGTAATATTTGCATTTGGCTAGGATGAGAACTTTAGTATATACTGGTCCTTATTTAGTGTCAAGCTTTCTACACGCTCCATAGTGGCTGTTTTTTAAATAATTTGTTAGTGCCAAGGCAAACTAGAACAAGTGGTAATCGTACTAATATAAATAATATTTTTACCAAAACAGTTTTTATAGGTGAAAATATGTTCAAATATTGCCTTTAATCTATAAATCTGCACAAAAAAATATTATTTTAACTTATTTTTATGGATGCCGGCATTAGGAATATTTTTTTTTGCAAATTTCAGTAGTCGGCATAGTGCTGCCGACTACTGGAAAATCATAGTTTTGTCATATTAAGCTCAAATTCTCAAAAATGTTTCTTTACTCACCTCCCTTGACAAAAGTACAAAAATAAATGAGTTTTAAATGAATTTACCTAATAGTCGGCACAGTTTATATTGAGTGCCAAAATATATGCCGAACTTAGGATATAAATGATCCTATAGTCGGCAGCTGCTTTTATTATATAAAAATCGTTTATAAATGGCTAAGAAATAAGAAAAAGGTGCAAAAACATCAAAATTGCGATACAAATTTTATTTTTTAAGACTTTACTATAACCTATTGATAAGTTTAATGAACCAAAATTTTGTACATTTTTAGCAAAAATTTTACTTTGGCGCCTTTGCATTTTCTCTTTATTAGAAACCCATAATTGCCATTGCACCAAATTGGTTTTAAGATAGAGTTGTAAAGAAGGAGTTTACATTCTAGACTAAGGCAGGAATTCCGCTCAAGGAGCCAAGTAATTTGAATTGATTTTACTTTAATTTCAGTTAATTTTGCCTCTATCAGGCCTGCCACACATTCCGATCAAAATACTACGGATACTTAATTTTCTTTTTTGGAGAAACAAGAATTACTTCCACTTCCTATCGGAATTGGTATCTGTAACAGGTCTGTATATAGCATTTCCATGTTAAACATCGATCAAGATGTATACCGAGATATTTTACATGGTTATGTTGAGGTATTTTTGGTTTAATGATTGATTCCCAACGCAAAGCGGATTTTCTATATACAAAATGTATATATTTCTTCATTGATCTTGATTTTCCGTTGTTTTAACAATATTCCAATTGAAATGCATATATGGTTCATTAAGTATCGGGATGCTTTATAGGTAGCAGTTTGCGTAAAAAAGCCGATCAGTTGATGTTTGGATTGTCTGAAGTAAATATTAAATAAAATAGAGGTCATAAACTTCTTCCTTGCGACTCCAGTGTTTATCGATTAAGAAGACCTTAAAAAATTTCCTACTTCAATAAAAAATTTTAGACCAATCAAATAGTTTTTCTAAAACTTCTGAGTACTTATGGGTAAAAGCTTATCTTATCAAAATATTAATTTTAACATTATTTTCTCAAATAGCTTAAAATGTTAGATGATATACTAATAGACCTATATGACTCAACTTTAGTATGATCTTTTCCTAGCTTCGGTACAATGGTAACCAATGAAAGCTGCCATTCTAGAAAGAAGCATTCAAGACGCTAAATAAAAAATGAAGTGGAATCTTTCACGATTGTACACTGAAAGGACCGTTAATTGTGTCCGTAGAAGGGAAATGTTCTCTCAAAAGAACTTATTGCCTTCCTTTAGAACACTGCCAGAACCAGGGAACGGGGTCCGTTTTAAGGCAGATTACACTAACAGAATACCAAATTATATATAAACGAGCTGTTAAGCCTGTCCGTCAGGTTCTGAAGCCTAAACGTCAGAACCAAATGCTTGGCAATTCTTAGCTTTATTGGTCTTTAGGGGGCTTCAAATTAGCTGATATGTAAAATAGCACAATTTTGGCACACAGCTGTGCTCCATTGTAAGGACTATATGCTTGGCAATTTTCAGCTTCCTATGCCATTAGAGGGCTTTAATAAAAACTAAAATAAACGAATAAGGAAATTATATATATAATATATTTACATATACATATAAGAAAGAAAGTAACAGCAATTACTTGGTGAAAATTGTTTAATAATAATTGCTATTAAATACAATAGGTATATATATTTTTAACGATTTTCATTTTCTTCATAAAAAAATTCAATGCCGACAACTGGGTCATAAAGTGCCGAATTTAGGGCGCACATCGTGTATTTTAGAACAAATGTAAATTACTAAAATTTAATACAAATATGCTTAGACTCAGTAAATTGAGTCTAAAACTATACTAACTACTGAACAATAATAATTCATTGCCATCCCAATATCATGTTCACACTCATGAGAGTACCAGTTTAAATATCAGAAAAAAGTTAAAGTGCCGACTATTGGTGCATTTACCCTACATTTTAGATCTCAGTAACCAAGTCAAGTTAAATTGTAACAATAAGTTTACTTATGATTCATTCAAATGTAGTAGGTAGGTACCTATTTGATAACTAAAAATGGGGGTTTTTGACGTTCTAGACTGAAAATATTTAGATAAAAACTTAAGGCGCAACTATAATATGTATAAGCTTGATTCGGCTTATGTCAAAAATTAATAAAAAGCCTCTCAAATAGGTACCTACATTTAAAAACACAAAAACAAACAAAAAAAACAAAAATTAAAAAACATAAAACTTAACAAAAAGTTTCCTTCAGTAGGTAGGTAGGTGCGTACCTATAATATTGTTTGTATTCACACAGTTCCTTAAGCCAACAAACGCATGTTTTAAGGGACGCGATTTCGAAGCAAATGCATGTTTTTGTCAATTGTCTAAGTGCAAATGATGTCGACCAAATATCTTTATGAATCATTAAATTTGCGTTGAAATAGCATCGATTTGTTTTTGCATATTGTTGCATATTTAGGTTTTAAATGAATATTTTTACATTTTTAGTCATTTTTTTTTAATATCCATATTTTAAAAAAAGTTCTTTAAAAATTTTTAAATACCTACACAAAAAAATCTTAAAATTAATATGTAAATTCTTTTGGAGCTTTGCTTTTAATACAAGATTTTGACAAAAGATCCTACTTTGTATTTTAAACCATTCCGCACCATACATGGTTAAATCTTCCAATGGGTTTTAAATATTATATTCAAAACTGTTACAAGTTACTTGATAGGCATATGGGTTAAACCGCGTTGCAGAGCAAATTAGGAGCCAATTCGAAAATATTCCACCTCAGCCAGTCGTAACAACATGGGGACCTGGCTAAATGCTTCAGAATTCTACTCAAAAAACTTTAGGTAATTTAAGAACGTTAGAAAAGCTTGTTGATACCGATGATAAGGCAATTAAAAAAAATAAAAGAAAATAAATTTTTTCAAAATGCATTGACATTCTTCAAGCAAAAGACAAAGTTTTACTTTTAATAAATCGATTTTTTATGGAAATGTTTTAAGTTTTTAGTGCATGTTTTAAGCGCATACTTTGCATTTTTTATTGCATGAAAATCTCATCCCTACATATTATAGTTGGGCCTCTAGTTAAGGCTAGATTACAGTATTTCACAAGTCTTACGTATTCCATAATACTTTGTGAGATAGAAATCTAATGGGTTTTGTTGCGACTGTCAAAAAATCTAATTTAACATGACAGTTTGTGTTCACACCATCACACAAAGTAGAAACTCACACATGAATTAAATGCAACCCTGATCCGATGAAAAGTATTATTGTTTAGAAATTTTCCAAAAAATTATGAAGTTGTATGGGATGTCAAACTTTTTTTCATAATACTTGTCATTTTCATCACTCATGCATTCATACTATCAGACTTTTACATATTACTTGAGTTTTTGACATGTATTAATACTAGGGTATTCATTTAATCGAGTTTTTGCTTTAATCGGTTAATCGCTCGATTAATTAACCGAGGTTTTGGTTTAATCGGTTAATTTTGTTTTTGATCGGTTAACCGATTAATAAAGTCTTTTATAAATATGATTACTTCAGCATATAAAAATGCATTATTTGCTTATTATTTGGAGTTTATAAGTAAAAAAAACAATAACATACAAAACATAACAATTCTTGAACTAAAACTGCTAACTCACTTTCAGCACATTTTACATAAGAGACAAAAAACTTTTTATTTTCCCTATTTGCAGCTTAATAGAAAATTAAAAATACAGTTAGTTTTACACACTTCAAGACTTAAATAGAAAAAAAAACATGCGACGAGGCGTATCTTTCTCTACCAATTTACATAAAAAGTGAATTAAGCCTGTTTGCATATTAAGCCGACGATATATATTTATTGTAATTATTTTAAGGCATAAGACTTTATGACTACCTTGTGAATCCCCCAAATATGTATTTATAAAAATATAAACTGAGATAATTTTATTAGTTATTTTAATAGTTAAAGGAGATCTTATAAAATAATCTTTTAGAACAGTAATTTGGTTTAAATGGTTAGGATTAAAGCGATTCCTTTCTTTAGTTTTGACAAAACTTGACTTGGAAAAAATTCTTTTACTTATCGTAGATTTAATTTCTCAGTTCTTATCCAGGATTTCTCTAAACATATAAAATACTCCATTATGCCATTAGAGTTATTTTAAATTTTTAACACTTCCTATTGTTTCGGTTAAAAAGACTGATATAAGAAGATATGTATGAGAAACGTGAAACAAAAAAAGGTGTTGACAATCAAACATTTAATCCATTTTTCGCCACATTCCTGCTGATCGATGATGAACATAAAACAATTGAAAAACATTGTAATTTAAGTCACCGGTCGGCGGAAAATGGGTTAAAATGAAGGTCACTGAACACCTTCTTTGTTTGTATAAAATATACATTTTGTATATGAGACGAAACAAATAATTAAAAACACAAAAAATATATTATAATCAGGGCAAGGAAGTTCATGCACTTAAAATCGCAAAATATGCGCATAAAACATGCACTAAAAATCGTAGAATATGCAAAAAAAAAATTACAAAATATGCATTAAAAATATATTTATTTAACCATATTTCACAAAAAAAAAAAAAAAAAAAATTTTTTTCCAAAATTAAAATGCCTGTAGAAAAACAACAACAAAACAACGTTGTGTACGAAACAGCATGTAAGGGAAATGACGAACAAAAATGTGATTTAATTTATATTGGCACAACAAAGAGAAATTTACAAACAAGAATGTGTGAACACAAAAATGACATAGAAAAACATAAGGAATCAACAGCTTTGTCAAAACATATGATTTGCGAAAAGCATAAACCTGACTTTGACAGAATAAGAATATTTGACGTAGAAGCAAAACAGAAAAAACGTTTCGCAATAGAAAGCTTACGTATACAACAAAATATTGACAGAACAATGCATTTAAAGTATGCGAAACCTTTTCATAATCATAAATCTTTGTGTTTCTGGCTTTGAAGGTGCTGATTTACTTGAAATTTTTAAATGAAACACCGTTTTGTAAACTTTGCAAAAAAGTACTTTCCCCTCTATTTTGAAGACTCAAAAACACACTTATTTAAAATATTATTTTTTGATATTTTTTCTTTTTGGCTTTTTTTCCTTAAAAACAATTTGTTTTATTAATACTTTTTGGATTTTAGGTCATACTTACACGGTAAATCAAAAATATTATGTTAAGTTCTATTTTTTCTTCGCCGAACGTTATTTTTATCTGCTTCTTCAAGTAAAAAAAACCGTGAACAAAATGAAATGTCAAAAACTGTTTTATTGTTACTTCTACAATTATGTACACAATTATACAAATTGTATAATTTTTGTATGTGCTACTTTTTAAAAGTGAAAGAAACAAGGTGAATTTATAATAAAATGTAGGTAATTCAGTACCAACATGTTATGTTGTTGCTTGAAAATGTCAAAGTTAACAGATTTTCCCATACTATTTTGACTGTTTGACAGCTTCATGGCTGAAATAACTATAACCAGCTAATCCACTGACTACCCCTTATAATGAATTCGCCTTGAACAGAAATATATTTCTAAACAAAAAACTAAAAAAAGAGAATTTTTTTTTTATAAATATTACAAAATATGACGAAAAATGTGAATTTATAACAAAGTATGAAGAAAAATATGCATTTATATCAAAATATGCAAAAACATGCATTTAAAGCAAAATATGCAAAAATATGCACTAACAAATTGATGCCATTTTACTGGAAATATTGTGATTCGCAAGATATTAACTTTAGGTGGGTCTCAGAGTACTGACAACAAACATGCAATTGCATAAAGTCCCTTGCCCTGATTATAATACTACAAAATATTGAAATTTTTGTTGCATCGGTTAATCGGTTAATCGACTGAAATTAACCGGTTTAATCGTTAATCGAAAAAAGCCAATTTGAAATTAACCGATCAGTTAATCGGGTAGTAATTAATCGGTTAACCGATTGACGGTTAACCGAATGAATACCCTAATTAATACAAAGTATAATAGTGTAAACTAGCCTTTAATGTGTATTATGTATTAATTAGGCTTGCCAGATCGAAATCGGCAAAAGGCTTGACATTCAAATGAAAAAGCTGGATTTTTCTTGACAATTAAAATAATTAAAATTTAGTTTGTAATTTTAACAATATTGATCTTATAAGTAGCAGAGTTGATAAAGAGATGCCCAATTTTCTTAATTTTCAGAATTATTTCAGATACACCACTAATAGGGTCCTAAAGAGGACCTCTTGGATCACCATTTCCAATTTGGTCACTAGTCCTCGGCAGAAATGTTCGTAAAAAACGAAATTTTTTAAATCTGAATTACAGAAATTCCAATATTATTTCAGATATCCCACTACCAGAATCCTGTTTAGGACTCTCTTCTCCCCCATTTCTGTATGGTGTATTAGTACCTATCACCATTTCTCCAAATTGTCCAATGTCCATAAAGTCCACTTAAACATTTTTCAAAATAGCACTTTTTTAAAATTCAATTTTCTTAATTTTCAGAATTATTTCAGATATACTACTAATAGGGTCCTAAAGAGGACCCCTTGGAGCACCATTTCCATATAGTTTGTTGCTAGTACCATTCCATATTTTTCCAAAATGGTCACTAATCCAAACCAGAAATTTTCGTAAAAAACGAAATTTTTAAATTCTGAATTTTTCAAATTCCATAATTATTTTAGATATCCCACTACCAGAATCCCCTAAAGAACTATATTCTTATGTTCAACCGGTTTCATTTCCCTGAAAATCGTCCTAAGTTTACTTTATTCTATTATAGCAGCACTGTTAACTGCAATGTTAACTGCAAACAGTTGCTGCTAAAATATTGAGGTGGATGTCACCGCTAGTTAAATACGTATTTATCTTCACCACATCAAATATTATACAAATATTTCTCTATTAAACAGAATTTTATAACAAAAATTAGATTAGAAGTGCATAAGAAACAAATTCCAAATTCTTGCGTTTTGCATTTTTGATTTCTAGAACACGCCTGTATGTGTGTTTGCTACTATTCATTCTATTTATGGACGTTTTTTGCTTCAATTAAAAATAAAGTACCTTCACTTAATTGTGAATAAAAGCTAAACGCGTTCATCGATTTTTATGATCAATGTCTCATTTTGTTCATTGGTTATGTAACTTTACGTGAATGGTAAAAGAATTTAGCTTTTTCCTGTTTTGGATTTTTCATGATTTTTACAAATTTTTTTATTTTATTTTACGTAAACAACTATTAAGGCTCAGTAAGACGGGAGTAACATAAACTTAACCTTACCGTAAAAAAGTAAGACCAATCTATTTCTTACAGATTGAGACGCAACATCTTACTGCTGTGAAATTGATGATTGTTTAAACTTTTATTTTTTGGAAAAAGGTCAAAAATACTTTTAGTACCGGTTACTAAAAAATGGCAGCAGATGGAGATATAAAATCGGAGATTAGATTCGAAATCAGGGACCTCAAGTCAGTTAAAAGTTCAATTTTGTTGCCTTGTGTTATCCTTCTGCTATATATTCTTCTTCTAACAGTTCAAAATCTAATATTCCTTGGGAATTAAAACGTGACAACTAATACACCATAGATTTCTATACACAGCTAGATTTCTTTTTGTAGAAATTACGGGCATAAATGATTTAAAATCCAAAATAGAATTTTTCTGAGAACATTCTACGTTGTCATAATATTCTAATATTAAACAATAGTTTAAAAAAAATTTTTATTGTGTATCAAAAAAAAAAAAAATAAAATCCTAAAATAAATGGACTTTTTATGAGGGGTTGCTTACAGCAGTCATAATTTTCGTGCAATCATTTTCAACGTATGACTTTATCACAACCGTTTGAATCCTCCAATTATTGTATACAACTTACTGCCAGAAAATTAAAACAAAATTTCGTGTGAAAAATTACATTGAAAACAAAAATTAATTTTCTAATTTTATTTTCACGACGTTTAACAAGAATTGAAAATCTCTCAATCTGATTGTTTTTCAAAATGCTCTAATTATATTTTACAAATTTCTTTGTAGCGTCTTTAATACCTATCAAGTAATAAACAAGTTAGAAAGTATAGTCGGTCAAGCCCGACCATATGATACTCTCCACAGTATTAAAAAACACATCATGCTTATATGTCCATATAAATATGGATTTATCTGTGTTTATAAACTTCATTAAAATCGGTTTGAAAGTTTGTGAGAGGCGGAAATTGCCCCCTACCTCCCCTATCTTTGAAAAACTGTATAGCTTATGTGTTCATATAGATATGGATCTCTCTATGGTTTAAATTTCATTAAAATCGGTTTGAGAGGCAGAAATTGCCCCAATCTCCCTTCGTGGTCCTATTTTTTAAAAAATGCATCCCTTTTGTGACCACAAAGAAATGGTTCTATTTATGTTTTAAATTTCATTAAAATCGGTTGATAGTTTCTGAGAGGAAGAAATTTCCCCCTATTTTCCCTCGTGGTCCTACGATTTGGCCCATTTTCAATGGGCTTGGTCCTTGTGCCAATAAGAACCTATGTCCCAAATTTCATCAAATTATCTCCAAAATTGCGACCTGTACTTTGCGCACAATGTTACATGGACAGCCAGCCAGACGGACGGACATCGTTAGTTCGACTCAGATAGTGATTCTGAGTCGATCGGCATGCTTTAATGTGGGTCTAGGACCAATATTTCAAGGCGTTACACACATCAGGACAAATACATAATACCCTCTCCACTATTGTGGTGTGGCTATACAAATTAATTGAAGTACAAAAAAAAAATCCCTCCGACAGTGTCTTGACGGAGAGAATACGAAGAAAACAGAGGAAAGGCGGCAACATGTAATTTGAAATTTAAGTGATAATAACAGCAAATTACTACTGGGGCACCGCAGTGGTGAGATTTAGTTTTAATGTGCTAAATTCCCAATTCTTACTATTGATAAACTGAAATTTTTTGTTGGTGAGATAAGCTCTTCCTTTGCGCATTTCTCTGGTTGCTTAGGCCAGATCATCAGGAAACTTCATCCAAAGATTTTATTCAAATAAAACTTAAGCGAAAAGAAATTATAAACACTCAAAAGTCTTATCCGTTACAATATCAAAGCTTAAACAAAACACCAACAACAAACAGTGAGTTTATCTTTTCTTACATTCCCGACTACAATTGGTTGATTTTTTTTTTGTCAACTCTAATTGTAGTTGTAAGGGGAAAACAAAAAGAAAAAACAAAAACAAATTACTTTATTTTATCGTTGCCAGTTTAGTTTTTTGCACTGCCACTTGCATATTTGTTATCATAGGTTTTCTTGGGAGTTTTTATTCAATCGATTAGCCGTGATTATCTCAATTATCTGGGGTTGCTAAACATGTATCAGCTTTGATTCAAATGCATCCAGCACCTTCCTTTTTGAAAAACTCTACATCTTCGAACATTAAAGAACAAGATAAAATTCAAATATACCGTGTCCAAGAGAAGCTTTTGGCAGAAAATATACAGGTTTAGAAGAAGATACAAACTGCATTAAAGGATTTTTTTAATAAGAAAATAAGTATTGATTAAATAAAGGAAACATTTATGTAATAACGAGTACAAAAATGTTATCTCGATTACCCGGAACGCTTCCCGCCCCGACTATCCCGGATAATCGATGCTCAACTGTTTTTCAAAAGTTCAATAATACATTAGTGGCTTTTATTAGTTTTTAAAATTTTGTGTACAGGTAACCCCGTATAACACAGTAGTGAGATAAGTTCCAAAAAAATGTAGTGTTATGAGAATCCGTGTTGTTCGAACAAAAAAAAAAAAAAACTAGTACAAAATTTCGGAGTTTCGTTCTAAAAAATCAGATCTCCGGTTCCAAAAACAAAACCTTGTGGTCCAACCAAAACGCACGATGTTAATTGTGGGTCACACCTTAACGTCAAGTTTTTTGCCCAACTTAATTTGACATTTCTTTGTTTTAGTGGTAGACAAATTCAACCATCATAGATAGGGTACGCAATTGAGCAGCGCGTTAAGATTGTTGAAGTCTTTTACAAAAATGGGCGTTCAAATCAAAATGCATTTTGTACACTTACACAGTACAACATTTTTCAGTTAATTGATTGCCAACTCAATTCTGTGAACTGTATGTGAAATTAGACCCAAAAAGAAGAATTTCTGCATCATTCGTTTTGTCTTCTTACCTGCGATTTGAAGTTAGTATCGATTTGAAGTTAGTACTATCGTATAGGGGAATTTATCACGTTTTAGGCCCTGTTGTTTGACATAGCTCGACAACCACTAGCCCAATTTAGTTGAAATAAATTTTAAAAAATTAAGAATTACAATTCCCTTAATCTGTTCATATATTGTTTTCCTATACAAGTAACACTTTCGAAGTTAAAAATGAATGTATGAAGGGAAAAAATTATTTTTTGCCTAAAAATTTAAATTTTTTTTTTTAAAAATACATAAAAAATCCAAAATGGAAAAAAGTTTCAAGTCTAGTTATTTTTTCGCAAAGTCACATAACCTATGAGCAAAATGAGACAAAGATTATAAAAATCGATGCACGCGTTTCGCTTTTATTCGCAATTGAGTAAAGGTATGAATTTCAAAAATCAGTTATAGCCACCACCCTTAAAATAAAAATATAAATTAAAAAATTATCATGCAAAAAAAAACTTTATTTATAAAAACTTAATGAAAATAAAATAATATGCAATTAATACGCAATTATAATATGCATAAAAACAAAATTTAGAACATTTTTTCAATTATTGGCAATATCCATCCTTGTAGAAGTTGTGGTTCTGATGATCTTGTTTTCTTCGTAGGTTGTTCATATTCATGGTCTGAGTCTGTATCGTCATCCGAGATACACATACTATTCAAGGGCGTGTTTCTTTCACTGTGTCCACCAATTTCAATGTCTTCATCTTCGGTGCTTTCTTCAAACTGCATAATTGTGGAACTCCACCAACAAACCTCCGCAAGCAATGCATCCAATTTTTTGCTTTTGAACCGCTTTTCAAATGGCATGGTCACCTGGTGGAACCTCTCTCCTTGTTCGTCTGATTCCTGAGGTGATTGTGCCAAAAAAGTATCGAGGTGGTGGTGCAAGAAATGCAATTTCAGCGTCATGGATGCACCGATTTTTTCGAAATAAAACAGCAACCTATCCACTCGTTGCTGTATCTCTTCTCGCTGGACACGGTTCTTTCCTAGAACGCCTTCTTTTACTTCTTTCAATGCGTTCCATGCATGTTGGTGGTCGTGATGCTCTGAAAGCAAATGTGTGAAAGAATCACTTTTGATCAATTTCCGAATATCAGGTCCATTGAGAATACCTGTTTTAAATACATAAGAAAAACGAAAAAATTATTGGTAATGCGAATGTATAGAAATTAACAAATTTAGATATGACAATATTGAAATACAGAGTACGATACGTACCGTTTTTAATTTTCTCATCACTGAGTTTCGGAAAGATGGATTTCAAACAGTCAAAGGCGCCGTTAACTTTTTTGACCACCACTTCAACGAATTTCCCAGCTATTCCCAGTTTCATGTGGAGCGGTGGCAACAAAATATCATCCAGGTCCTTTATCATAGGTTCATTGCGTAATTTTAATTGTTTGTTGAGCTCGGGAGTTCTTCCTTTCCAATCTTTACATTGATATTGATTTCCTTTGTATCGTGAATCCCAATTACAAAGGAAGCAGAAGTATTTTGGATATCCGCCCTTTTCTATAATCCCTTGTAGTATGTTGACCACCTTCAGATCGCAACAAATGTTCCATTTGTGTTCATCGTATTTGATTTTCTTCAAAATTTCGCCCAATGCTTCATACGTTTCCTTCATAGTTGTGCTGAATCCCAATGGAATGCATGGTTTTTTATTTTTTTTGTGCAGCAGCACAGCCTTCAAACTAGTAACTGAACCATCGATGAATAAACGCCAGTCGCCAGCGATATAATCCATTCCCAATTTTTTCACTAAACCTGGGATATCATGGCAGTACGTGAACGTATTTGCTTCGTCAACGGAATAAAATTTCTGAAAATCAGCTTGGCGTTGTCGGTATGATGTTGCGCTGACATTTTGCTGTGTGAGTTTTCTTCTCTTCAAAAATGATGTCAGCCATTCGGAGTCGTGTTGTGATAGTCCCAGCTTGGCCACAATGTAATCCATTTCGATTTGTGGTAGCGGTTGTGGTGCACTATTTTCAATATCGGGTATCCAATCAGCATCATCCAAATCGGTCGGATTGGTGAAAACGGTTTCGGCTAGCAGGGACACAGTATCCGCACTCGGAGGTTTAGGTGCATCGGTATCAGCAGGGCGTTGCACTGGAAGTGTGGCAGTAAATGCAGCAGTGTATACTTTTGTTTTCAATTGTTGTCTGTTTAATCCATGACGAAAATTTATGCATGCATAGCACCTGGATTCATCATGTCCAGTTGTGTCTTCCACCCAAATTACTGGATTCATAAAATATAACTTTCTACTTTTTCCGTGAATCCATTTTAGAAGGGTAGTATAACAACTGTTGCACACTGTGTTCGGCGTAAAATTTGCACCACTTAAATCTGCTTCATCGAAATAATTACAATACGCGGTTTTGAATTGCTCAGTAAACAAATTTTTTCGATCTTTTTTCTGTATTTTTCGGACGATATGACCACAAACGTAACAATATTCATCCAAATATGGGCACTTGTTGTTTTCCATATTGATATATTTTATGTTTTGTTGTTATTCACTTTTAAAAAACTGGAGAAAAATCACTTTTACTGTTCGCGTTCGTCGGCACTGGCTGAATGCCAAAAATCGATCAATGCACACCTATAAATACTACGTATTTTGGAATATTTTACTGCCAGGTACTTATAAATGGGCGCAAATTTTAAGGGCGGCTGGCTATATACCTGATTCAGCACCTGTACGTTTCAAACTGTGCAAAACTTTCCAAATAATGACCACCCTTAAATGTGGGTGCAATTTCTGTACAAAAATCATATAGGTAGCCACCGGAAAAACCCAAATAATAAAAAGGTCCACTTTCCGTTTAATTGTCCACGTACATTTATTACCGCAATCATAAAAATCAAATAACCTTTTGTTTATTCCTTTTTTTTTTTTTAATTCTCAGAATCATGAAAAAGGTGTCAATGTTTTCTCCAAATAATGTTGTGCATATCTCGAGCAAATTTTTGAAATTCATACATTTACTTAATTGTGAATAAATGACAAACGCGTGCATCGATTTTTATGATCTTTGTCTCATTTTGCTCATAGGTTATGTGACTTTGCGAAAAAATAACTAGACTTGAAACTTTTTTCCATTTTGGATTTTTTATGTATTTTTAAAAAAAAAAATTTAAATTTTTAGGCAAAAAATAATTTTTTCCCTTCATACATTCATTTTTAACTTCGAAAGTGTTACTTGTATAGGAAAACAATATATGAACAGATTAAGGGAATTGTAATTCTTAATTTTTTAAAATTTATTTCAACTAAATTGGGCTAGTGGTTGTCGAGCTATGTCAAACAACAGGGCCTAAAACGTGATAAATTCCCCTATACGATAGTACTAACTTCAAATCGATACTAACTTCAAATCGCAGGTAAGAAGACAAAACGAATGATGCAGAAATTCTTCTTTTTGGGTCTAATTTCACATACAGTTCACAGAATTGAGTTGGCAAATCATGTGTTGTACTGTGTTAGTGATTTCTTTTGTCAGCATAATCGACCAAATCTGTCTACAATCGGGATAATTCTGTG
Organism: Pollenia angustigena; assembly: GCA_930367215.1. Classification (NCBI taxonomy): domain Eukaryota; kingdom Metazoa; phylum Arthropoda; class Insecta; order Diptera; family Polleniidae; genus Pollenia; species Pollenia angustigena. Next base: position 208,118,993 of record OV884060.1, read on the forward strand.
CAAATTTCAGCAAACCGAGTCTGTAGGAGATGTAAAAACACCTGTGCATGTTCGCCCAGCTCGTTCTGCTGAAAACATTGCTGTTGTTCGCGATAGACCGTACTTCTTCGAAAATAAGATCGGCCAAGCAGTTACGGTGAATGGTGTTCACTATAGCGGGATGGTAACGGACTTCTTGTGGCCTAAAACTGAGGATATGGACCTGGACGATATGTGGTTCCAACAGGATAATGCCGTTTGCCACACAGCTAACGAAACAATGGCTCTTTTGCGCGAGAAACTCAACGGCTGTGTTATTTCATTCCGCCACGATCATGTAATTTGACACCTTTGGAAATACATCAATAAGTTAAGAACAATTCAAAGAGCTAATTCGGTACATTAAAGACATTGAACCTCAATTATGTCTCAGAGTCATTGAAAAAAAAATATGGCCTATCGGATAGATTTATGCCACCGAAGTCATGGCATGTTCCACGAATAATTTCTGCATCAAATTTTACTAGGGTTGTTATAAGACCAAAAGTTCGTGCAATGTATGTAAAACGGATTTTCGAAATACCGGGCTTTGAAGTTTTTGAATTTTGCGAAACCCCTTTTTACATACATTGAACGTTTTTTTTTTTGGTCTTAGAAGACCCCTAGTGAAATTTAATGTAGAAAATATTCGTGGAACATTTTAACACTCTAAAGTGCCGTTTTAGTATACTTTTGTGGGGAAGTTAAAAAAAGGACAAAAATTACCACTTAAAATGAGTGTTAGAGGGTTAATATATTCTAAGCAAAGAATCGCCATACAATTCTACTGAAGACATCTAAAATTGTAATTTAGCTCGGAAGTACATTTAGTATATGTATTTGTTTTGACTTATACCAAACTCCTTTTCAAAAAATTCAAAAACTTTAGGGGCCGATATTTCGGCAAGCCGAGCTCACTTTTCAAAACCCTTTGACCGATTTGCTCTATCAATAGTCTATAGACTATAGTTTCATTTCGCGTTGCAAGAATTGAGGCTGGCGGCGATCACCCAAATTTTGTTGCACTGTGTATTTTGTTTCACACATATTTGTCATAGATGCTTCTATCATAATTAAAAATATTAAGATAATTCTCTAAGAACCTTTTGTTTTCTTTACAAATTACATCGTGAGTTTTGGTTGGACCACCCTTTACATGGTTAACCTTTCTTTTATTATTTTATACGGTTTCTTTTGAAAGATCTTTAAATAATAATTTGGAAGGTGTTAAGTGTACATCCATGATGTAGAGGTGCCGTGTTATACAAAATAATAACGTTGTAAAAGCCACTTTTTGCAAAACCCGTTTTTTTTTTTGCAGATAACCGTTACCATCACTCTCGTACACTGCTTAAACCTCAAATCACCCAAAATTATGCACCTCAAAGCCCTTAAAAATTACATACAAATAGTCAGCTAGTGGAAGAACGCTGTAAGTTACTTACAAATGATACAAAGTAGGTAGGTAGGTACCTATATCGTTTTGAAACGTGGAACAACGTTTTAAAAGCCACCAGTCATGATGCTTTGCGTAGTGGAAGAACGTTTTAAATGACATCGTGATTGTGGATATGAAACGTTTTTCCATTAAAAAAAAGTTATAAACTGTAAATTTGCATATAATTTAAATTTTAAATTTTTTGATATTTTGCATAAAAATTTTCATTATCATTATTTTTAATAACAAAAAAAAAAAAAAAAATTAATAATCTTGCCTGTTAAAAAAGGTTTTTTGGTCTCCTGAAAAATAATTAACTTAAAGCGTTATTCGCGGCTGTGCTTCAGTTCTTTTGCCGAGTTAGCGTGAATCCCTGATGAACAAGTACCGTGTTATACGGGGTTTGCCTGTATGTAAAAATTGTTATTTACTTTTTTAATTGAACACTTTTAACTTCGGTGTTCTATAGATAAAGTCATGGCAAATGACAGGTGTAACAAGAAATTAAATTTTTTGCCGCCAAAATTTTGATAAATCTCAAGATCGACAGAGAAAGCAGGTAGGTAGGTATGGAGTATTTCGCAAAATAAAAGTGTTTTAGAAGTTTAAATCCGTAAAAACACAATTTACAGTAAGTACCTACCTAATCCATTTAGGTACGTACTACGTAGTTACATTCAAATTTTTTTTAAAAGGGGCAGGTGTATTGAAATTTAATACTTTTATAGTTATTCAAATACAGCTTCAGATTTTTTTACAATTAAATTGACCTTCAATTAAGTAATACCTACCATGTAGGATTTTTATTATTTAAATTTTTTTCTTTTTGTAGGTCGGTCAATGAACTTTTGCACAGTGAAACAAGCACTCTCAGTTTTACAAAAAACTTTACAGCACTAGAAAACTTTAAAGAGTTTGATAAACCATAATTTGTAAAAAAATATTTTTCAACTTTGTTTTTTTTTTTTTAATTAATTTTTGATTTCTTTTTTATTTTAAGCACTTTACTATTTTTACGTTTTTATTATTAATTCATTCATTTGTTTTATTTCATGTTTGTTTTTGCAGTTAAAATTTCACGTTTTTTTGTTTTTTTTTTTTGTTTTTGTATTTGTCAAAGAGAACAGGAAAAAGAGAGAAACATTTCTTTAGTAAACATTAAAACCCGCTCTCACAGTTTTTTTTTTTTATTATGTTTTCCTTTGATAGAGGGAGACCGAAAGTGATGCCAACGAATTGCACATGAAAACAAAATGTTAGAAACAAACAAAAATCTTAAAAATTCTATTATTATTTTTGACATTTCTTTTGTTAAAAAAAAGTTTAGCAAAAGACAAAAAAAAAAACAAATATGAATAACTAAAACAAAGCCATAATTTAGTAACACACATATTCATACACATGTGAAAAGTAACGAATTATCTATGAGTAGTAAGCAAAATATCCAGCACTAACGAGCATACACCTTTTCAGATAAAATAGATAACAATAAAACAAATACACCGACAACAAAAACAATGAAAAGAAACCGAACTGTATTTTAAATTTTAAATCCATGTGTGTGCATAAAGAGAGTAAAAGTGTGTGTGTGTGGTTTTGGTAATACAAATGAAAAAAAAAAAATGTGGAAAAAGAGGTGTACATGTAAGATTTTTTTCATCTGACAAATATTGTATCTTTTTTCACCATTTATTTAATTTTTTATATAAACTAAAGCACTTTTCAATAAATAATTACGAAAAATTTGTATTTTTTTTAACAGAAATTAAGTTTTTTAAACCTTGTTTCTATTTAAGTTAACATTTTTATCAAAAATTTTTTGTTTTATTTCTTGTTTAAAAAGATTTTTAATTTATTTAAACATTTTCCTGGTTTTTTATTATTTTGTTTTATTTCAATTATTCTTTTATTTTTTCTACTACACACAATTTTTTAGTGTAGATAGGTATAGTACAATACAGAATTTTTTCCATTCATTCATTAATTTTTTTTTCTTTCCGTCTTCTTTTCAACTTTACATCGATTTTACACACCTCTTTTTTGTTGTAGGTATTATATCTATCTTTAATAAAACTTCTTAAAAACTTTTATTGCCTTTTAAAATTATTCATAGGTAATTTTTTGAAATATTTAAATACATTTTCTTTTAAACAATTTAATTTTATTTGAAACTTTTATTTGTTAGTTTTTTAATTCCGAGAAAAAATGTTGTATTGTTTTAAAAACGCGTAGATATGTGTTTACTTTAGTACACCAGCAAAGTATCTGATGGTTACTCAAACTACTACTACAAACTACCACTACTTTACTTACTCACTTATTCGCTCGCTCATTCACTCATTCAATTACTCAGTAAGTCACACGAAAAAAAAATATGTATGTATGTACAAACAGACCGACAGACAGACAGACAAAAAGACAAGTATGTATAATGTTGAGTTATTATTAAGCGAGTATTTAGATTTGAGTGGACCGACAGAAAATTGTAATTTAAAAAAAAAGAATAAACAACAAACACACATCCACACACATTTAGCTGCCAGATTTGATAAATTGTTGACATATTGGCGATTTTATAGCCAAATAAAAAAAAAACAATTGGTTTTAATAGTTTTGTGTTACCTAACATCACACTAAACTTTTGATAGGCAATATTAAAGTCTGACTTTAGCGTACTTTACACAAGCGCACAAGTCCTACGTATTCCATAATACTTTGTAAGATAGCAATTTAATGTTTTGTTTGCAACTGCCAAAATACCTATCTAATTTTACATTACAGTTTGCATTCACAGTATCACACAGGAACATACATGCTTTTGTTAAAATGCAACCCAGATCAAATGAAAAGTATGTACATATTAATGTTCAGAAAAATTGCTAAAAACGATAAAGACCTGAAATTTTTTTTCGTAATAAATGGTGGCCTAATCATAATGCACAATGTTAATTGTGAGTCACTCCTTAAGGCTAGATTACACTATTATACTTTGTATTAATACATGTCAAAAACTCAAGTAATATTACAAAGTGTGATAGTGTGAATGCAATGTGTCACGAAAATGACAAGTATTAAGAAAAAAGTTTGACATCCCATACGACTTCATCGTTTTTTGAAAAATTTCAAAACAATAATACTTTTCATTGGATCAGGGTTGCATTTTATTTCATGTGTGAGTGTTTATACTTTGTGAGATGGTGTGAACACGAACTGTCATGTTACATTAGATTTTTTGACAGTCGCAACAAAACTCATTAGATTTCTATCTCACAAAGTATTATGGAATACGTAAGGCTTGTGAGATAGTGTAATCTAGGCTTTAACGTCAAGTTTTTAGCCCAACTTAATATGACATTTCTTTGTTTCAGTGTTTGACAAATTCAACCATGGAGAGGTACACAATTGTGCTGCGCGTTAAAATTGTTGAAGCCTTTTACGAAAATGGGCGCTCAAATCAAAATGCATTTCGTTTAGAGACGAGGTACACTTTCACCTCAGTGGATTCGTTAACAAGCAGAATTGCCGTATTTAGGCAAATGAGAATCCACGAGTGATTGTTTAAAAGCCGATTCATCCACAAAGAGTGACTGTTTGATGCGGTTTATTGGCCGGCGACGTCTTGAGTTGCACTTCTTTGAAAATGAGGCCGGCCAAGCAGTTACCGTGAATGGTGTTCGCTATCGCAAGATGATAACGGACTTATTGTGGCCAGAAATTGAGAATATGGACCTGGATGATACATGGTTCCAACACTTGTCACACAGCCAATAAAGCAATGGCTATTTTGCGCGAAAAATTTAATGGTCGTGTTTATCTTACGTCGTGGCGATATTAATTGGCCGCCACGTTCATGCAGTTTGACACCTTTGGACTTCTTTTTTTCGGGATATTTAAAAGGAAAAGTGTTCGCCAATAAGCCAAGATTTATTAGAAAGCTAAAGGATCAGATAATTCGGCACATTAATGACATTTAACCTCAATTATGTGTAAGAGTCACTGAAAATATGGACCATCTGATCGAGAGAGGTATGTTACCGAAGCCAGGGCAAGCAGTTGCCCGATATTTTGTTGCACAAATAGTTGTCATAGATCCTTCTATTATAATAAAAAAAATATTACGATAATTCTCTGAAAACTTTATCTTCCTTTTTTTACAATTTTTATTGATGTATTTGAAAATTTTCAAACAATTATTAGATCAGGGAAGCATTTTCGTCAAAATATGTACTAATGACTTGTATTATTGTGTACAACATTTAGAAATTTAGTTAAAAAAAATTTAATTGAATTACATGTTAATAAAAAAAAGATATTAAGGGTCTTCATGAAATCGCTTAAAATACTCGCGATCTGTAAATTTTACGCCAGCGCAAGCAAACTGTCAAATATTGTATTAAATTTTATTTACACAAACTTGCTAAATTTTGCCTCGTAAGCTTGCACTGTCCAACTGTGCATTTATAAAAACAGGGGTTTTTATACTTCTAGTATTTTTTTTGTTTGTTTTTAATCAACTCAGCAAATTATTTTGGTATTTATAAAAATATTTTAAATTTAATAGAGTATTTTTTTTGTTTGTTTTTAATCAACTCAGCAAATTATTTTGGTATTTATAAAAATATTTTAAATTTAATAGAGGTTTACAAAACAAATTTTCTATGATAATTTTCCTTAATAAGCGTTTGTTACATTTTAAATTCGCTTATGAATACGTGGCTTTTGCCTTCCCTTAGGCATTTTTATAAACAATTAAATTTTATTTTTATAATAGTTTGCAAACTGACATTAAGGGGGTTACTTCGTTAATCCTTTCACCTTTCATTGAAAAAATTTTATGTAAACTTAAAAGGGGGCTTCGTGAAACAAGTCTTGCAAGTTTGCCCATTTGCACAAATGACAATTTTAAGTGATTTCACGAGGACTCGTATTGTTAAGGGAATTTTGGTAAACGAATTTATCTAATGACCAATTTCAACAATTCTATTTAAATATCAATTCATATTTAAATATAGTAGTTTTTCATATAATTTTATTTTTCTTTGACAGAAAAACGAATTTTAAACATAAATTAATATTTAAATAAATTGGTGAAATTGGCCGTAAATAAATAAAAGTAACCTTAAACTCAAAATCAAACATCTTCTTTTTGGAAAAAACCCGAATTTCCATATTAGCACAGGACAGTTTAACAGATAAAACCTTTTAACTGGTTATATTTTATTTTTCGCCACAGTTCATTTTAACCCATTTGGCGGAACAATTAACACAAACGACTTTAGGAAAAAGCGTACAAATCACTGTTTTTAAAAGCCTTTGGCGTTAATTTTTGTAGTTTCAACGTTGACACGAACTACAACAAGTAAGAAAATGGGGCAAGTCCGACCATATCATATGATATCCTCCTTCATAACTTGTGATTATTAACAGAATAATTCAACATAATAGAATAAAATTTTATAATAGTCTAGTTACTTGTTAAAGAGTTATTTGTGCCAATATTTCGGTAATGAACTTTTTTCTTTAATTCTCGCTCTACCATCAAAAAATTTCTTCCGCGACTCAACTCAATACGAAACGTTTTAAAGAATTTTGCCAGTGAAAGCGATTTTCGGGAATGAACAATATTTATTTGGGTGCTATAGTCGAATATGGAACAACTCTTTTAAAATTCAATTACATGATTTGGATTGCAATAAAAAGTTTTTTGGACTAAGTTTGATCAACATGACTGGGCCAAGGTCCATTTATAAGGCCTGCGCAACACTAGCAATAATACAAAAAACAGCAGGCATTTTGTTTGTGTAAAATCTTTGCCGTTGTTAAAAGCGTTTGCTGTATGCATGTATGTATGTATGTATCTTTCCAACATTTCGGCCGGTATCTCATGAGTAAATACTTCAATGTTGTCTTCCAATGCGTCAATTGAATCGGGCATGTGTGTATAGACATGAGCTTAAACATAGCCCCACAAAAAATTGTCTAAAGGCGTTAAATCGCACGATCTAGGCGGCCAATTGGCCGGTCCCGAACGTGAAATAAAAAGTTCACCGAACTCGTCCTAAGTCCATTGATAAGCGTGCTGTGTGTCATGTGGCACCGTCTTGTTGAAACCACATGCCATGCAAGTCAAGCTCTATCATCTCACGGTAGCGCTCACCATTCACAGTTACGTTACGATTCGCATCATCTTTGAAAAAGTACGGTCCAATGATGCCAACAGCCCATAAACCGCACCAAACTGTGAAGTTTTCTGAATGCTTCTGGCTGATCTTCACTCCGAAGTCGACAATTCTGCTTATTAACGTACCCATTGAGCCAAAAATGAGCTTCGTCGCTGAGCACAAGAAACGCGCGATTAACTTTCTTAACAGAGCACGCATTTTGATAATAAAATTCAATAATTTGCAAGCGTTGTTCGTTTGTAAGACGATTCCTGGTTAAATTATAGACCAAACTGAAGATGTTTGACAGTGAAACAAAACACGAAACGTGCGTCAGCTGTTTAAACCAGTGTTGCTAAAAAGATAATAGCTAAAAAATCACCCATTATATACCTAAATAAGCAAAATGTAAAAAACTTTTGACATCTTTAAAGTTTGTAGAAAATTAACATCTGGCTACTTGCACAGACCTTCTTAAATATACCTTGGACGAGCCTTTATTTCGGGAGGACATTTGTACAGATATTAAGAAATTTCTTTAGTCGTTGGTTTAATTTAAGCGTTTGTACCAAATTTTATTTAATTACATATCGTTATCTACAACGCAAAACGCCCTATCTAGCACTTTGAAAATTTTAAAGGAGAAGCAAAAAACTATTTAAAATCATAAATTGCCTTAAACTGTTTATAATTTATTTTTTCTCTAATATTCAGCTAAAACGTACCAGTTGATTTGACAATGTTGCATTTTATGCAAACTATTGGTCAAGAGGTCTTTTAGCGTCTATCATATAATTTTTTTAGACAGGGCCGTTAGCTTTTTTAATAATTAAATCGCCAGTTTAGGTTAAAGGATTCCAAAATTTTTTGTTGACAACGATTTTTAGTTAGTAACGGCCTTTAACGTTTTAAGTGACGATATACCTACATATGTATGTATAAAACATGCGACTTGAACTTAACCGTTTACATGGACATCCATCAAGTTAAACGAACGGACATCGTAAAAATTACTTAGAAAATGATTCTTAATCGATCGGTGAACCTAAAGAAAATTGTGTATGCCTAACAAACTTTAGCATAAACGAATAATACCCTTCCCATCTATCGTGGTGTAGTGTAAAATTAGTCAGTTTTACCTGCTCTTAGGAAACCGATTATTGATTTTGCAAAAAATAAATTGTATTTGCAAATTAAAATTTTATTTTATAATTAGTATTGTGGTTATTTTGTTGAACTATTTATGGTTTTTAATCCAAATTTTTAATATTTTTAATTAGGCTTAAGTTCATGAAATTTAATTTTTTTATTAAATTATTCTTATGAAGAAAGGAATTTTACAACATGAAAATTAATTAAAATTGTTATTGATAATCTTTCATTCTTGACGTGGCTCGGGCTCGAACCCTGGCCGGCAGGTTACCATGACATGTTTCGATCGCAACCACTCGATCTCCTCAGATGGATTTGCCGTCTTACACCCGCAGCCATCGACGACTGCTAACGTCACTAGTCAAACATCAATCCTTAAACCAAATTGTATTTTAACATTTGGTAGATCGAAATTTGCTTTCCTGAATGATTATCCATTTTAATTGATTTTACATGTTTTTTCCTTTACTTCTGTTTCTTCGTACTTTCGTCAAGAATTTTTCTTGAAGTCCAAGTACATTTTTTGTTTTTTCATTTTGTCTTTCTCTTTTCTGTTGACCTTTTTCAGCACAACTTGAAGGACAAATGTACACATAGAGCTCGTGCCCTAGCTTTAACAATAATTAGTATTGTGGTTATTTTGTTGAACTATTTATGGTTTTTAATCCAAATTTTTAATATTTTTAATTAGGCTTAAGTTCATGAAATTTAATTTTTTTATTAAATTATTTTTATGAAGAAAGGAATTTTACAACATGAAAATTAATTAAAATTGTTATTGATAATCTTTCATTCTTGACGTGGCTCGGGCTCGAACCCTGGCCGGCAGGTTACCATGACATGTTTCGATCGCAACCACTCGATATCCTCAGATGGATTTGCCGTCTTACACCCGCAGCCATCGACGACTGCTGACGTCACTAGTCAAACATCAATCCTTAAACCAAATTGTATTTTAACATTTGGTAGATCGAAATTTGCTTTCCTGAATGATTATCCATTTTAATTGATTTTACATGTTTTTTCCTTTACTTTAGGATTAAAAATTTTATTTTATACTATATTTTCCTTCTACCTTAATTATAGAATTTCGAAAAAAAAAACATGGCAACGAATTCCTTCTTTCTAACGAAAGTTAGACATCATCTGGCAGCTCTGTAATCGACTAAAAAATAAAAGTAACAAATAAAGTCAACTTGAACATACACTTTCTGACATAGGGCATCATCCTTCTCAGCTAAGCACCAGTCAAAAAGCATTGAACATATAATATTTTAACAAAAACAAAAACAACAACTAAAAACAACGAAATTGTTTATTCACCGACAAACAACAAACAGATTGCTTGCCTTCTTTAATTCGTAGATTGTTGTATTTTTTTATTTATCTTTTTTGTCTTTGTATTTCGTTGCAGTTGTTGTTGGTTCGATGAGCAAGTTCTATTGTTGTTGTTGCTTTTGTTTAATCCGTATTTCATGCATACATACCCTGCAAATACAATTGGACCACCTGAATGGACTACTCCATTGACTGGTCCGATGTAATGCAAGCATGGACCATGTCGTTGTTAAAAAGTGTTTGTAACGAGACGACATGTCTTCGTTTTTTAACGACTACTCCTTTGTACACTGATAGAAAAATGCATCTTCATATTGATGATGCCCTAACATCAGAATTGTGACATCAATGTTACTACAAATGGCATCAATGATGAAAAAGTAACATCAATCCAATTACTAACGTCTTCGTACAATTATGTCAGTTTTTACGTGTCATCTATTTTATGACTATAGTGACATAATTCGATGGCACATTTTGTATATTTTTAACATTATTTTCATGATAACAATGTATTGTAAGACGCAAAAATTCCTATATTCTATTTTTTTTTTTTTTTTAATAATTTAGTTAAATACATCAAATTTTTAAAGTAGAATGATTACGAAAACCATATGGGGCATGGTGCTGGTGTCTTATTATTGAGAGTTCTGCTGTAAACAAAGGTCGTAATTCAACAAACGTGAAACAAACATATGTAACGGGTAAGTAAATAATAATATTCTCTCACTTTGAATTAAGTCAATTCCCATGACTTTGCAAAATCAAGGCGCCGCGTTTTCTATTTTCTGTTTTATGCTCTTTTATTACGTACATGTGCAGACACATTGCAGAGAATTTAACAACAAAATATGTTAAATTCATCCAATCGCAAAATGTAATAGTATAGGTTGCCGATGGCAGCATTAAATTGATGGTAATGTGTCCTTGCTCCAATATTACTGCGTCATCGCACTGAGGACATGTTCGTCATTTCTGTGATTCCGATGTGTCATCCCATTGATGACATATTTTAATTTTTACCCTGATGCCACTTTGGCCAAGCGATGTTAAGGTTGACATCGCCAGGATGAAAAGTGTCATGGGGTCAAAAACGAAGACACTTGTCATAGTAGTGATGTCAAAATACATCAGCGTTATGACGCCTTTTCTATCAGTGTAGTCTAAAGCTGGGTTATATGGTCCTGCCCTAGGACCTCGTAATGTCAAATAGACCATGTTTTTTCCATACGTTTGGGTTACTTTTGGACTAGTCCTGGGCCCTTGTGGGCTACTCTTTACACGCGTGTTTAGACTGGTCCTATTATTTGCAGGGTAGGTATGAATATGTACATACATAATTACAAAAAAAAAAAAAAAAACGCGTGTATAAGCGAGTGTGCGTGTGTTTGTTTTGGGTTGTTTAGCAGCAAATGAATGTATCTTATTGTTTGTGCAAATTCATATAAAAGTAACGACGACTAGTAACCGTGATTATAACGATAATAATGAGTTTTAAAAATTTTAAACGAAAACGATGTGTAAATTTTTGATTAATTACAACTTAAAGGGGGCCAAATAGCGGAACAAAAAGATAAAACAAATTTATTAAAATTTTGTTTTCAATTAAATTTAAAAAAATTATTTTTTTTTATTTAGTAATCAAATGGTTTTATATAATTTTGCATGTTTATTAAGTACTTACATAGAAAGGTAGGTAGGTACATACATACATATTTATTATAATTACATGTTTAAGTGATTTTTTATTTTGCAATAAGATATTTGATACATCACAATGAATACAGTATTCCACGGATAATTACCTCGCTAAAAATGCCAATATTTTTGGGAAATCTTGCGGGGTAAGCATTTAAACTAATACATTTAACTGCTTCGTTGAGGTAAATCAACGGATACGTTTAAATATCTCAGTGAGGTAATAAAAAGTATTTATTTAAGATACCTTCACTTTAATGTATAAAAATATGTTATAGATCATATGGAACATAGGAATTTGTACATGTATAAGCCAAATTTAAAAGAGATAGCAATAGAAAACAATGGGATTTGCTGTCTTATATTTTATCTGTAATGCTCTAAGAGATGTCCTGTCATATCATACCAGTGTTGCATAATTTAAATTTTGAAATGGTACTGAGCTTCAACTAAAAGAGTATTTTTCCCACCAAATGTTACTTTTTGTTAAAAAAAAAAACAATAATTTATAAAAACAAGTAAGAGTGCTATATTCGGCTATGCCGAATCTTATATACCCTTCACCATGATGAGATAAGAACAAAAAGTTATATACATAAATAACGTTCTTTTCATTTCGTCATGCCGAAGAATATATGTACCTAAGCCCGTTTCCACTTTATTCAAATTTGATGTTTGAAATTCGTTTTATAATCTTAAAATCGTTTTTTAGAACATAAAAATTAAATTAAATAAAGGAAAAAAAATTCTTTTTGGGATTCGAGCTGTAAATATCATCAGTCTCAGGAGAGAACTCGGCTACACATGCTTTTACTGAAGAAGAGTTAAATTAAAATATATTGAGTCTATGAGTTTGTTTCTTTATTTGAGCGGCATATCATATACATGCTTTAATGTGTATGTGTATGCGTATGCGTAACATCTAGTCTAATTGGACCTTTAAGGGAAAAAATTTGAGGCAGTCGTGGTTTTTTACTCATATCTCAGCCATTTGTGGACCGATCTTGCTGAATTTCAATAGCAAACAATTCCGGACCATATGTGACATAAATGTATAATAACCTGGCCCCCATCATATATGGGGTCTTCGGAAAATCCATTTCAACGGACAGACGGACATCGTCAAATCAACTTCGCTCCTCATAAGGACCCAGAATATATATACTTTATAGAGTCTAACATCAATATTATAAAAATTACAAACGGAATGACAAACTTATATATGTATACCCTTTTCACCACCTGTGGATAAGGGTATAATAAATGGAACAAAAATATTTTATTGGAATTCATTTATCTAAGTATTTAATGGCGAACAGTATTTATATTTAAGGTACACATGTAAATAATATTTCTTTTATACATAAGCGTCAAGCGCCCCATCCATTTACAATAATATTGTATATGTTATTCGCCATATTATTTCTATATGGCCCCATATTATTCATAAGTGGCACAATGGTTTAAATTAAAATATGGCGCAACTCTTATTTAAAAAAAAAAAACATAACATTTAAAGCAAAACAACATAGTACAGTGTTGCAAACACTTTTCACAAAATATAGCTTTTCTGATTTCGATTCTTACCAACATATTGTTCACCTTCGAATATTACAAACCCATTGGCGATATAATTGAACAGTTTATATTGAAAGTGTAAGAGCCGTTTAAGGTACGTTTTTTCAGTATTAAAAAAATATATTTGAAATAGTTCATATATTTGAGGCGCTCAGCGCCAAAACGGCCTAACCCTCATTTTCAAAAAAATCAAACTGACTATGCTGATGTAACCGGAACCTTCTGAAATAAATATTAAAAAAACTCCCTATTGCATAGTATAATACTAGGTTATACTACCTGCTGAAAACTGTTTTTCCTCTATGCAAAGTTCAAAAAAATGTGGATGCCATAATGGCCTAAGCCGCTTAGGCCAAATCGAATCCTAGAAATAAAAAATATGTGTGGGTTAGGCTAAAAACGTATGTTAAAGTAAAAACCATAGTTTAAGTAATAAAGTTTAATTACGCCATCACCTGTTGCGATTTTTGTTCCAAAATGCATTTTAATCAACCTTGGTTTCATAGTTTGTTTTGATTGTTGCTTCTACCCATTAAATGTCAAACTGAAATTTTGAATAGCTCGTTAAATAGTTATTTTTGTTTAAATAATAAATCCACTATTTTGTCAAAGGTAAGTTCATAAGATCTATTGAAGTGTGTTATCAGTTTAAGTTTAGTATTTAGTTTTAGGTATTAGCAAGAAAAAAAAATAGTACGTGAATACACATGTCTGATGCTGACTCCATGAGTTTACAAGACTTCGAAAATTCTGGATCGGAGTATGTCCCAACACCAAGTGGTGTTGGGCCATCGGGACTTGCGGCAACATAATCCCAGATCGGAATAACAGAAAATGAAAGCAGGTCAGCTGAACCAGATATAGAAGTTGAAAGCAGCAATGAATTGAAAATATCTACTAGAAAACGGATTGCCAAGAAATCTAACTGGAAAAAACACGTAAGTAAAGTTTAGAGAAATTCTGGAAAATCGTATAAAACTGTGAAAGGAGTTATGAAGCCAGCTAAAACACTTAATGCACTTGAATGCCCATGTCCGTTAAAATGTCATCAGCATTTCAGTGAGAATAATTTAAAAACAAATTCGATAGCCAAAGAAGAAGGAAGATATTCAGGAAGAAGACGAAAAACTATTATTATTAATTTGTATTATTTAAAACGCTAAAAATTATTTTTATTATTTATCTGAAGAAATTTTGTATGTTTTAATAAATGGAGCCAAAATGGCCTAACCCTCAGTTCTTTTCAATATATCAATATATCAATATATCAATGAATTCCAAAATGGCCTAAGCCACTTTAATTTTTGTATTAACTGTTGAAAACTGTCTTTATCTAAGTTAATTAAGACCTAATAAATAACCTAAAACAAATATTACAACTAATATTTATTAACGATTAATAAAAAAAAAATAAAAATATTTTAAAAACTTATTTTCTTTTAACTTGTTTTTCTTAGAACCATTTTTTTGGGCTTAGGCCGTTTTGGCGCTGAGCGTCTCATTTATGAATAAGAAAATAAATTAAAAATGTTATTTTTGTCAATATAAATTAATACTGGTTTTTATGTTTAAATTTTAACTTTTGCAAAGTTACCTCATTCAGACTTTTACATATGTATATACTTAGAACTTAGTTCCAAAAAAAGTTTAAAACAATAATGTTTAAAAATAAAGATTTTAATTCAGTGTTTTAAGATAAAGCAAATTTACTTTAAGAAATCATAAGAAATATTATAACTACAACAGCAACTACCAGTTGATTTTAATAGATCTTTAGTTTTTATCAAACTTGAAACAGTTTCTATATGTATACGATTTCTTCCTTTGCTTTTTACATCATTTTGCATTTGAAAAAGTGCGTTCAATTGATGCTCAGAAATGTGGTATCGAAAAAATACCAAAAGCAATATATGAAAGGTCAGCAAACATGAGTTTCGTTCTAAATATTGGCGTTATCTAAATAATGCTTTATTTCTGAAAGATTCGCTAGAAAACGGAATTGAGAATTGATATTATCATAGTTTTCTTTATCGTTTGTAAATAACATTAATAACAACAGTATTATGCTATTAGTTTTTCCGGAAACAATATTTTCTGGATTGAAGCTGAATATCACTTTTAAAGTTTTATGTTCAAAACCAAATTTTGTTGTAAGAACAAATATCCCATTCTGGAAAGCAAAATATTTATCCTGCCGTCCACGCTTTGCATTTCAATATTTACGTCGCTTATTATTTTTAAAATACAACAACATAAATTTTGCAACCAGCACATGATAACCTAAGCCTGCTATCGAAATGATCACATCACCTTAAAAAAGCTCAAAGGATAAAAAAAAGTACTGAAAACAACGCGGGGGTACTGCAGTATTTTTAATATGAAAAAGTACTGAAAAAAGTACCAAAGTACTGAATTTTACAACACTGTATCATACTAACAAAAGCGAATGCATACATACCTACAAACTTATGATCAGGGAAACCGTAAATACGCAGTTGCATGTTTTTTTTGTGCGAGTAATACCGTGTTCAGATATACCTTTTTTATTGAGTCAATATTCGGTTAATTGACATAATTATCTTTCTGTTCACATATACACAATTTAGCTAACTCAATTTATATTACTACTACATACAACATTCAACGTAAACAAAAAGGTACATGTATAAGAAAATGTTAACAACTTTTGACATTTTTAAGGAATAAACATCTGGGGTCTAATCACCGCATACGATATCGAGCAAAATTGATCGAAATTATTTATTTTGGTATCATGAAACTCGATATCGAATGAAATGTATTGAATTTGAAATTATAGCATTCGATATCGAGTAACTCGTCATTACATTTATGGAGCTTTCATTCGATACGTCAGTGTCTATCATATACAAAAAAATTCGAAAGTTTATTCGATACGATAGTATCGAATGCGTTGATTAGACCCCTGGTTTTTTTCGCAGACCAAATGGATGGGCCTTTTTTTTTTTGTTGTAATTTCAATTGCCAAATGTCAAAACACTGTTTAGTAAGTTGTGTTTTGCTTAATAAACACACTTGTTACAGTGTCGCATTTTAATTTTACTCAATATTTATAACAATTTCGTATTAATTGAGCAATAACTAAATTGCAATTTTGTATGGAAAATTGAGCTCAATAATGGCATTTATTGCGTAAAACTCAATTAAGGTGCATATCTGAACATGGTATTATGAAGGAAAAACAATATACATATTTATCTGTTTTTAGAGCTTTTTATGAATTAAGGCATCGATTTGTTAGTGAATAATTTGCCTGTTTTAGCCATTGCTGCATTTTTGTTGTTAAAAGAACATTTTCAAAGTTTGTAGCGCATATTTCACGTTTTTTAATTATACTTAAATATGTTAATGTTCAGCGAATAAAAAAATTTGTTTAAATTCTGGTTAACAGATGAATTAGGGCTGATGTTGATTTGAATAAAACACAAATTACACAGTGTTACAAAATTGAATGAAATATAAAAACCTGGGACCGGATATTATTTTTCTTGTAGGGCTTGTCGACCAAAACAAGATTCCAATAGTGAAATATACCGGACACCTCCAAAATCCGGATTTACGGGTAAAAAACCGGTTTTTGTACCTTTGCGCACTTATAAGCCTGTAATTTTGTTGATAATGATCCGATTTTTAATTTCTTACTAGATTTGGAAAGAAGAAACTGAGATCTTTCGAACAGTGTATAATCGACAGATTTGCTCGTTGTCGGTAGATCATTACTTACAGGTATCGGTTTTGTTACAGTTACAACATTTGCGTACTTAATGTTTTTGCGTGTTTTAAAACTGTATTGTTTTTAAAATCACGCAGGTGAGTGATATCAGTAAATGAGCCAAAAATTTTTTACAATTGTCACACATTTTGTATATAATTTTAATTTAAATTGCACACGATTTTTATTAAATTGCAAACGTTTTTTTAAATACACAGATTCAAAGTGAAAAAGAAGACATTAACAAAACGTCATATTAAAAAAAAAAACAATAATTTTACATGAGTAAAGCTCTCATTACAAATATTTGTTGTAAATCTAAGTTGTGTTTAGGCTAACAGTGATTTGTAATTTTAAAGAAAGTGCGTAAAAAGAACACGAAAAAAAACAAAATTTTTGAATGACTTAAACTCTCATTACAAATTTTTTTGTGTTTAGGATAACATTGATTAATTGATTAATAAAATTTTTATAAAATGTTTAAAAGTTTTTTTTTTCATGAAAAGTTAAATAACTCAGTCAATTACTTATCTATTTTAAAACCCAAATATGCGTTGTAATCGTTAATAAACGTACTTTTTGAATAAACTCAATAGTATTACAGTTTCTTAAGAAAATAATGTATAAAAACGTCACCAAATTTGAAATTTTTTTGAAAAATCTACAAAATTTGTGTTTGCTCGACAATTACACCCAAATTTCTCCAGTCTTCTTAATCAAATTATATATCGTTCGAAAGATCTCAGTTTCTTCTTTCCAAATCTATTATGCAATTGAAAATCGGATCATTATCAACAAAATTACAAGCTTATAACTGCGCAAAGGTACAAAAACCGGTTTTTTACCCGTAAATCCGGATTTTGGAGGTGTCCGGCATATTTCACTATTGGAATCTTGTTTTACTCGACAAGCCCTACAAGAAAAATGATATCCGGTCCCAGGTTTTTTGGACTGTCTCACCGTGTTATTTAGGAAATTATTGTCATTTCTTTTAATTATGATAAATTGGTATGGTTCAATTACACTGTGTCACGGAAAAATAACCATATACGGACACCACTATGTGATAAAAGACAAAAAAAAAAAGTTTTGGCCAAAGTCATGCACTTTTTTTTATGGGTCCCCAAAGATTTGGGGCCTCGGTGTAATTTTTGCAAAAAAAAAGTGATAATTTTCTCAGGCTCATATCTTGCAAACCGTTCAGAATTTTGATTTACCCTCTGAGACAAAGTTGTAGCTCTTGCCATAAAGAACCACAACATAAAAACATATAAAATCAAAAAAATTTCATCTTCAAAATCAAAATCGCAAAAAACTTTAAAAAATTCGATTTTTTTTAATTTTTTTCCCCCTGTTCTGGTTCATAGGTAGCAAGCCGCTCAAAATTGAAGGAATCAACCAACTACAAAAATGTTTTTAACGATCATTTCTGAAATAATACCGAACATAGAAATTAAATATTTTTCATAACGCAATCATTAACAAAATTGTTTTTAGCAGAGAGCAAAAAAGTAGTGCTTCCAAGTGGGAATTCGCCATATAAAAATCATGCCTCATGTAAGCAGGTTTGTAAGGGGGAATTGTGCTTCTCTCCCTTACAAAACTGCTTACCAGTAAGTCTGTGTTCATATGGCTCATGTCTTATTGACAAGATTGCTACTTTATAGGCGAGAGCGACGAGGGGAAAAGAAACGCGTACACAGATGCATGTACTGTCTTTACGTTTTGCTTTCTTATTCGTTGTTTAATTTTGTTTTTGTTTTCAATATCAAATAAAACAAAATAAAAAACATGGCGTCAACATGACATGAATCATTTGAACGCCAATTCATGTTCAAAGAAGAAAAAGGAAGAATCTTGTCAATAAGAAATAAGCCGTATAAACACAGACTAAGCTCCATTTTTTACTGGGACCATATTTGTAATACGATAATATTTTCTGGATAATTTTTGTTTTTACTTGGCATAACTTTAATTCAATTTGTGTGTGTTTTTAAAGATTCACTGTGGCAGTATAGTTCGTACTTATGTATGTATAGGTATATGTATGTAGGTATGCATGCGCCTATGCATATCTGTATTGTTATTTAATCATTCATTCTGTACTTTGTAAAGACTTTTGAACTGTCAATTAATTTAAAATAATGATTTTTGCATTGATTTACATATAAAGATAACAAAACCTTTCTTTTAAATTTTATCTTTGAATAAAATCTTAACAACATCTTTAGTGTTATTAAAATAAAAAAAAATCGATTTATAACGGAAAAATCCTTTTTAACTAATTAATTAATTAAACATTAACCTTAACTTGTGTTGTATATTCTGTAAAATGAGACATTCTTATTTAGAGTTTGATTTTAATAGTTTTGTTTGTTTTTATTTGGAATAAGAAGAACAAGAAGGGGAGTTAATACGGAAGTAATTGAAGATGTATGTTGTACTGCGGTACTTGCATGTTGTTGTTTTATTTATGATACACATATGTACCTACATACATACATAGTATGTATATTAACATGAATGTAAGTATGAAGGTACAAGAATATGGAGAATTATACCTAAACCGATTTGGTTAATTTTCACTTCCAGTGTTCTACTAAGTTTACTTAAGATGAAAGTAGAAAAATACAGTTTATAGATTATAAAGCCATGTCATCAATCAACATCTTTCTTCATCTTTTAAAGATGTTCCTATCTCATGTTATTATACCCTCCACCAGCATTAGTTGTGAAGAGGGTATACTAAGTTTGTCATTCCTTATGAAACGTTTTTATTATTCATCTTAGACCCCATAAAGTACATATATTCTGGGTCCTTGAGTAACTCTAATTCGATTAAGCCATGTCCGTCTGTCTGTCCGTCTGTTGAAAACACGCTCACTTTCGAAAAACTCAAAAGAAATAAACAAACTTGGTGTCAAAATGTGGAACCACCACCTAAAAAAATTGATAATTTTGTTAAAAAAACTAACATAAATGGTGGAAAAATGCACAGAATGATATAAAATTTGGAAAAATTCGTTTTATTCGCTGTAAAATTTCGTGAAGATCGGTTCATAATTTACCCTAGGCCCCATACAAGCCCTACTCCAGGAAAACAGTATAAAACGACTAAAACCCTAATTAACAATGGTATCATAACAAATTATGGCAATTCAAAGTTTAATAGGACTAGAAATGACAATGTAAAGTTTCGTGAAGATCGGTCCATAATTTACCCTAGGCCCCATATAAACCCTACTCCCGGAAAACAGTTAACCGTAATAAACAATGCTATCATAAAAGAAATTGGTACTTCACAGTTTTGTAGGACTAGAAATGACACTGTGAAATTTCGTAAAGATCAGTCCATAATTTACCATAGGCATCATATAAAGCCCACTCTGGTAAAATAATTTAATACGCCTAAAACCGTAGCAGATGTAGATATTGCGGTGAACTTTCTTCCAGCTTAGCTTCATATGGCCAACAAAAAATGTTATGTTAAAAGTCCATAATTTACCTTAGTTCCGATTTTAGCAGCCTTCTGAAATTCACTGCAAACGCTAAAACTAATTGCACCTCTAATTGCACCTTCTGTATTCTGCAGAATTTTGATAGCTTACCATGACTGCAATATAGATTGCCTTCCTGAAAATCATTTAAGTTCGGCTTAAACTGTTACGAATTATGATATTTTACTCAAGGTAGTAAAAATTGCTAAAAAAAAAAAGTCATAAAACTTTCTGATTGTCGGTCAATATTTTAATATATGTCTAAACCTCAACCAATTTTAATGCAAATGTCTGTTTTTTCTAAAAATAATAATAACACTGTACAACACAAAAAAAAAACAAGCTCCGGCATATAAATTTTGAAAGAAAAATCCCTGTTTTAAAGGTGTTATTTGCTCTTTTTTAAAAGAAGGACAAAAAAGACCCATAACTTGAGGAGTTGGAGGGTTAACATATTCTACAAAAATGTTCTCCGTAACGTTCTACATAAATTTGCTGAACACATTTTATACCTAAAATGTAAGGGTCGCATCGTTTCTTATGCCGATTAACAATAAGAATATGCCAAGGCTGGGAAACTTTAACCCGCCCTCAAATTAAATTCAGATGTAAACTTCCAAAACGCCGATACACGTGTCTTTTTTTTTTTTTTGTCTCCTCTATCAAAATTTTTAGGCCGGACCTTGTTTCTTGGAAAAAAATTGATTTTGTTGTACAGTGTAATAAATAGACTTCATACAGATATTACTCTTTAAACATTCGAACTGTCGGTGGAGGGTATCAAAGATTCGGCACAGTGACTTGCTAGTGGACACACGGCTTAAGAAAGTTGCAAAAAGTAAAAGTTTTTGGGTAAAATAGAGATTTATGTCGAAAAATTAGAAATAGTTGTGTTTTTTTTTTGCTTATATCTGAGCCAATTGAGGACTGGTCTGTCCAACTGGGAATTTTCGGGATCTGATTTTTTGAAATCATTAATCCAGGGATTTGCGAAAACCAGTCCCGATTGGCATCCCTAATTGGAAGCCAATATTGAAGCCACCATTAACGCCATAAAGCTAGATTTATAGGAAAAAGTAGTCCTAAATTGAACTTATCGAATGGTCATGTAACTCAAAGACGCAGCGGATTTTTGAGTATCGGTATCGTATCGGGAAAAAGGCGTATCATTACCTCCTTCATTTTAAGATCTCATGCAGCTAAAAAAAAAACACCCTAAATAAGATTCGGCACAGCCAAATATTGTACATTTACTGGTTTTATTTCATTTATGTATGTTGGTACCCATTCCCCCTGAAAACTATTCCTTAATTTTCCTACAACTTTTTTGTTGCTTTTGCGATCAACATTAAGTATATGTTTGTATGCATATGTATATATATGTTTGTCTGTCTAGTTATTATTTATTCGCTACTCAACTCTACTCGCTTTTTTATTGTAGTTGTTGTAGTTTTTTGTTTTCTTGTTTAAAAATAAAAAAGAGTGGCTGGCGGTTGTCGCAGCAACTGCGATATAACAAGCAACGCAACACTTTTTTTTAATTTTTTTGATTTTGTTGTTGTTAAGTTTTTTCTGTATTAAAATTTATTGTCACTTTAAAACATTGCTAAAAACAAATAAACCAACAATATACATACAACACGTTATGAAGGTACATACATACATTCATTAATATGTACGTACCCTGAAGGAAAGACGACAACATTAAAAAGCGTTAAATATTTCATAGAAAATTATGAAAACTTGAAACCAATAACGCGTATATTATATTTTTGAGTAGTTGTCCACATTTTTGTTGGTTAAATAAAAATCAAACAAAAATATTAATTGAATCAGTAAAAAAAAGTTTAGAAATTAAAAATATAATAATTTTTTCTGTGTGGTCTCCAAGTCACGAGTTTTGTCGACTATTTTGGGGCCTTTTTGACGACATTGTCTACAAAGAATCTACACTTTTATATTTGCCTTTAATAAGAAAAAAAGTTTTGTTATGAATTCGTTTTTTTTTTTTTTAATAAATTAATTATATGTTAACTACTTAAAAAAGTACCAAAAGTGTAGACTAGATTTTCTAAAATGTACTAGTGATTCTCTAATTGCAATGCCTACATATGGTCCCAAAAGAACTACCTGGTCTGGTCAATAGTACCAACATCAGTAATAGATTTCCAATGATACGCATATGTTAAATGTGTATAGTAAATAACATTGTCTGGGGTATAATAAGTCCCTAGTACTGGTGATTGTATCAGTATTGAATCAGTACAGATTCACTAGTGACATTTCCTACAGGGTATGTACATATATACGTTCAAACATTTTTTTTTTATAAAAACAGTGAACACAATTCGAGTGAATTTATTGAAACGAGTCAAATTGTAATTGAAACCGAAGCATCTAAACGACTAACTAAAAATTCACACAAAAAAACAAAAAACCAATCAACTGAACAAACAACAACATCAATTAAATAAAAGACAGACAGTGCAACACAGAGTGCACAAAACTCCAACATTGTATTTAAAGATTTATGTTTTGTTTTTTTTTTTTTTTTTAATAATTATTTCGTAGGAATAATATGACAACAAAAACAATAAGCAATTATAACAACATGAAGGGGCTTTTTTTAGCACTATTTTATGAGAAAAACGTTTAAACCCAGTTGGTCGACGATTTATCGAGAAAGTTTTTGGTTTTGAAGAAGAATCTTAGCGACTATATAAATGGCGACATTCTTGAATTTGTCGGCTATAGCGCCCGTTTGGTAACAAGAAAAGCGATGTAGTAAAGGTTATATACCTACCAGTGTTCGAAAATAAACACTAAATATCGCTCCTTAGTGTACGGTTCGAGCCGAACATTATATAGTGTTCTGTTCTTCGTCAAAAAACAGAACAATTGTAGCGATACTGTAGACAAACATTATATTTTAATGTTCTATAATGTTTCTTTTTTATGTTTTGTTTGTGTAAAATTATTTCGCTGGCTTTTTTTCGTATGTATATTTTATTTTTGTAAAAAATGTCTGGTTTTTTTATCAGCCAAAATCGACGAACATTAACGAACCGAACAAATTGAAGTTTGTGGTTTAAAAAAAAACCGAACGAAATTTAATGTTCTCATCTTTTGTTGCGTTTAATAAAGACAGTATTTTTTTTTGTGTTCGAAAGATTACTATCAGGGAAACGTTATTTTTTTAATGATTTTCTACACAAACACTATTAGAGTTTGTGTTTTCCACAAATCTACCGAACCGAACACTAAAGAGCGATATGTAGTGTTTATTTTAGAACACTGCTCAACATCTGCTTAAATCGATCGGTTTTCATTACATATTTAAATATCAATCAAGAATTTAAAAAGCATATGATTTGTTGAAAACGATCAAATTTGACTTGGTTAATTTAAAAAACTTTTTACATTTTTATTGTTTTTTTTTTTTCTTTTTTTTTTTAATTTTTCAAAATATATTTAAAGTAAAAAAGTAAATGTAGGGGGATGTAAGAAAAGATAAACTCACTGTTTATTGTTGGTGTTTTGTTAAAGCTTTGATATTGTTACAAGTAAGACTTAGAGTGTTTATAACTCTTATTCGCTTAAGGTTTTATTTGTTTAATATTTTTGGATTTTCTAAAATCTTTGGAAAAGGTTTCCTGATGAGCTGGTGTAAGCAACCGGCGAAATGCGCATAGAGGCTTGCTTTCCCTCAACAATAAATTTCAGTGTATTTATCAAATATGAAAAACTGGGAATTTAGCACGTCATACGAAGATCGTATTGATAATAAACTTTTTATTCCCGAAAATAACTTTGATGAGAACAGTTTTATTTGTATAATATTTTTAGCTTTTCCAAAATCTTTGGAAAAAGGTTTCCCGATGATCTGGCCTAAGCAACCAGTGAAATACGCATAGGAACTAGCTAATCCCCCCAAAAATTTATTTCATCGTATTTATCAAAAATAAAAATTGGCAACTTAGCACATCATAATTAATGGATATAAAAATTTTGTATTACCGAAAAAAACTTGTATATTAAAAATAATTAGTATTGTGGTTATTTTGTTGAACTATTTATGGTTTTAATCCAAATTTTTAATATTTCTAATTGGGCTTAAGTTCATCAAATTCAATTTTCATTAAATTATTTTTATGAAGAAAGAAATTTTACAACATGAAATTAATTAAATTTTACTGATAATTTTTCATTCTTGACTGAAGCTGGGCTCGAACCCAGGCGTTTTTTACGGACAGGTTACCCTTACTTGTTTCGATTGGAACCACTCAATCTCTTCAGAGGGCTTGCCGTTTAACACTTGCAGCCATCGACGACTGCTGACTTCAATAGTCAAACATCAATCCTTAAACCAAATAGTATTTAACCTTTGGTAGATCGAAATTTGCTTTGAATGATTATCTATTTTAGTTTATTTGACATGTTTTTCCTTACTTCTGTTTTTTCGTACTTTTGTTAAGAATTCTCCTTGAACATATTTTGTATTGTTTTTAATTTTTTGTCTTTCTTGTTGACCTTTTTTAGCACAACTTGAAGGACAAATGCAAACATAGAGCTCGTGCCCTAGCTTTAACAATAATTAGTATTGTGGTTATTTTGTTGAACTTTTTATGGTTTTAAATCCATTATATTAAAAGTAATATATCGATCCAAGTCTTTACAAGGTATTCAAAGCATTCCTTTAAATACTGTATTCAATAAAAACAAAAACAACAGATTACAGGTATTAAAATATGACAATGTTTATTTGAACTGACACGATATGCTCTCACTGTTTTGAATGTTTGATGTGATTTGCTTATTTAAAAATATCCATATTTACATTCGCATCCACATTTTTCGATTATACACTGCGAATCACTTAAAAAAGGAATTAAATTTTAAAGTATTTAAAAAGGAAAAAAAAAATTATCTCCCTGCACATCAGGTTTACAAGTAAAATTATATTGGTAAAATTATACTCATAATTTAGGTGGTTTGCAGTGTGTTATCTATATTTTAAATATGGGCCTGTTCAGAAATGCATCACTGCGCTGCATCCTGTGATTAGTTTGGCATCCGGTCACTAATTCAGTGTTATGATTTCATATTGAAACTTTCGGAAGTTTTTAATCAAAATTGTTTTCATAGCCTGTCATTTATTAATTGATTTAAGTCTGGGTTCACACTATGAAAGTTTTCTTTCAGAAAATCTGAGTTTATTGGTGAGAGGGGAGAGAATAAAAGCATGTTCTCTTCCCCTCTCACCAA
Organism: Pollenia angustigena; assembly: GCA_930367215.1. Taxonomy (NCBI): domain Eukaryota; kingdom Metazoa; phylum Arthropoda; class Insecta; order Diptera; family Polleniidae; genus Pollenia; species Pollenia angustigena. The sequence goes on from OV884060.1 coordinate 208,144,889, forward strand.
TAAACTCGGACTTTCTGAAAGAAAACTTTCATAGTGTGATCCCAGACTTATTAAGCATGTTATCAGAACACCCTGTTATTTGAGTTACTGTGTTGCAAGAGGGACGCCTGTATATGTACATACGATTAGACGGACAAATTTTTGGGAATTTACTAGTATGTTCATATTAGTGCTGGGATACTATCGATGTTTATCGATAGTTCAGATTTCACTATCGATATTACTATCGACTGAATGTTTCTACATAAGTAGGAAAAAAATAAATTTTTTGTTTTAAAAGATTTTGTTATTCGTGCTTAATTCCCAATTTTTATTCTTGATAAAAACACAAAATTTATTGTTGATGGGCATTTCACTGGTTGCTTAAGCCAGATCGTCAGGAAACTTCATCCATTAAAATTTTAGAAAAACTAAGGCCCGTTTTCATAACTTATGCTGGGTACAAACAATGCAACCTACATGCAATCTGTTTCAATGCAACCTCAAAATATCAAAGCGTTTTGATGTTGATGCAATCTAGAATGAATGAAAATGAATTTAATTCACTAGATTGCGTAAACGCGTTGCATAGTGTGTACCCAGCATTACTGATAGCTAAAAGTAGACTTTAACCGGCCTATTAAAAGTGCTCCATTATTAAATCTTTTCTTTAACATAAAGTCAGCGATAAAGTAGATTAAGGTTCATCCTACCTGGTAGGTTAAAGTAAATACGTAATAGTGGAGCACTTTTTATACGGCCGACAAAATCCTACCTTTAGCTATCGGTACGTTGTGAAAACGCGCCTAAAGATATTAAACCAAATAAAACTTTTAAACGTATAAGAATTATAAGCAACAGTTCTACTTGTTACAATATCAAAGTTTAAACAAAAACATCAACAATAAAGAGTGAGTTTATCTCTTCCTACATTCCCCACTACAATTGATTGGAATTCTTCCAACATTAATTGTAGTTGTAAGTAGGTTAAATAGGTTTCTTAATAAGAGATAAACTCACTGTTTATTGTCGATGTTTTTGTTTAAACTTTGATATTGTAACAAGTAGAACTGTTGCTTATAATTCTTATACGTTTAAAAGTTTTATTTGGTTTAATATCTTTAGGCCCGTTTTCACAACTTACCGATAGCTAAAAGTAGACTTTAACCGCCCGTATAAAAAGTGTTCCATTATTAAAACTTTACTTTAACCCAACGTGAGCGATAAAGTGGATTAAGGTTCATTCTTCCTGGTAGGTTAAAGTAAAGTTGTAATAATGGAATAATTTTTTTACGGCCGACAGAATCCTACCTTTAGCTATCGGTAAGTTGTGAAAACGGGCCTTAGTTTTTCTAAAATGTTTATGGATGAAGTTTACTGACGATCTGGCCTGGCCTAAGCAACCAGTGAAATGCGCATAGGAATAGCTTATCCCATCAACAATCAATTTTGTGTTTTTATCAAGAATAAAAATTGGGAATTAAGCACGAATAACAAAATCTTTTCAATTAAAATTTTGTATTCCCAAAAATTTCTTTGATAATAAATTTTTTGTGAAAACAAGCATATCTAGTGGACAGTTTCTCCTGTTATTTAATATTTTACCGGCAACTGAAAAGCACCTTTCTGATGAGCCGAAGTAGCAGGGTCAATAAGACATTTAATTGCAATTTTAGATAATGTTCTAAATTGGTTTTGATTCTTCAACCAAAAGGTAGTCGGTCTAGAGGACTTTTCCTCCAATGATCGTTCATTGTATTTATACTCATACTCGCAATTGCATATGCATTTTTTTAACATTACAAAAATATTTGAAATTTCAGTCTCTATGTAAACATATGTATAGGCCCATTACTATAGTCATAAACAAAGCATACTTTAAGAGTTCTAAAGTAAACCTTGATCTAATATAGACAAGCAAAAGCATATTTTAAGCTAAGATCCCACTATCGGCTCAAATAGCACAATCTGTGACGATTTTTATCGTGCTATATCGGCGCACATTTAAAAACATTGCACAATTTATTCTTGGGTGGTCCCATTATCGTCGCACATTGTGACAATTTTTTTCGGTTCATATCGGCCAAAACTCATTTGCGACAATAATCGGTACAATGCGGTCACACTACCGTGCTATTTGGGCAAATTAAATCAAATGTTTTTGTTTATTTACTTGTTGGCAGATATAATTTTAGTTTAGAGATTCGCAAAATTCTCCGTCCGAATATTAAATTATGTTTCCTAACAATTTTAAATAATATATTAATATACATATGTATAATAAAAAATATATTCAATTTCATTCAAACTTACTGCACTTGTTCTTTTTTTTTTGTAATTGTTGTTTTGTAAATAGATGTTTACAAACCAGGGACGGCAACATCGATACAACTGCAATGTTTTGGTTAAAGCGAATTGTTTTCTTTCATTTAGTAGTACAAATGTACTAATTAACGTTTCAATACATAAATAATAGATAAAACAAATGTAATTTTGGTACAATTAAGCTCAAAAAAGTAAAATTTTAGTAGCCAGTTTGTGCAATTTAAAAATTTCGTTTTGCCATCCCTTGTATCGGCGCTGATTGGCGACTGTCATCGGCACACAAGTGGCCGATAAAAATCATCGGTACATATAAAACAATTTGATTGCTCCACATTGTGCAAAATAGTGTTCACATTATCGGCGCATCTAGGTTAATTTTGATTGTCCACAGTCAGCACAATTTCGGCAGAGATTGTCGCATATTAAAACATTTTGACCGTTCACACTATCGGCACATGAAATACGCCAAAAATTGGTACATTGCGCCGATAGTGGGATCTTAGCTTAACACGTTAAACCCGGTGTTAATTTTAAAACTAGCTGAAGTTGTGTTTAACTCATTTAACAACAGCATCAGCTGTTTTCGCCAAATAAAAAAGTTCTTGCAAAAAGTTAAAAATGTTTATGTTACAATATATTGGTCGATATTTTGCAATAATTATTGATTTGGAGGAAATCTTTTATCTTTTAACACAAAATACGTACTATAGGCCCTAATTGTGTAAAACGCAATGCCAAAAATTACAATATAAGCAAAAACAAAGTCAAAAATATGTTGTAATTTTGTTGTTGCTTTCTACATAAATTCACATTGCGTTTTTTAAATTTTCAACGCTACGAGGTATGCAGTGTTTTATTTATATTTTAATTTTTAATGTCAGCTGCTTAGAGTTGCCACTTGCTTATATTTTCTCGTATGTTGTAGGAAAAATTTTCTACATTTGAGGTGGCACCCAGTTAAAGTCGGTTCAATTTAAAACATACTTTAATTTCGCCTATAGTAGCAAAATAATTAAAAGAATATTTTTCTTTTAAAGTTGTTTTTAAAAAGAACCGACTTTAGCGTTTGACTATGATTATGGGCCATACAATTTTGGCAAAAGAGCCTCTAATTACCAGTACAAAAAAGCACAGCTGAGCTATCAATACCACCTGCTATTCTTCTTGTTTGTATACATTACTGCTATTTAGAGCGAATTATTAGCAAGTAAAATTGCGGCGAAAAACTGTGTTACATGTGTTTATGGCTGTTTTTTTTTTTTTTTTTTTTTTTTTATATAATAAAATCGATATCGACTTTTTTCCAATCGATAATTTCGATATTTTAGTGCTATCTATCGATAGTTTCCTAGCACTGGTAAAAATGTGCGTACTTGTGTTGAAATTTATTATTATTTTTTTTTTTTAATTTTCAAAATAATTTTTTTTCGCACATTTCAGCGATATGCTTGTTTTATATTTGTGTTCATTTCAAATTTTTTTTTTAGATTTTTTTGGTTGTGGTATAATATTCCCATGAATTATTTATAATGGAATTAATGAGAGATTTGTACAAAATGTACGGCATTCATTTTCATTTTTGTCATGTATCAGGTGTTTTTTTTAAGAGGAGGAAATCTTTAAAATAAAATTTAAAACATAATATTTAATTGGGTTTAGTAGTTTTATGTCATCAATGTTTAAATATGATTTCGGGAACGTGCCCATCACTGCAACAGCGTACATGGCGTAACCTTGAGGTCCAATTTTTACACACCCTTCACAGTAAACTCTCTCTTTCAAGTCCTTGATTTTTTCTGTGTTATCTGCATAGACCTGGGACTAACCATGTTCCCAGAATAAATAATCGAATGGCCCTCAGATCACAAGAACGAGGTGGTAGCTTAATTTCTAAAAGCGTAAATATGTTGTGTTTTTGTAAAATGTTATAAATTTATTTTAAGTGCAAAAGCCCGTGCTTTGAGCTTCAAATTTGTTAAATTTTGAACATAACAACATGTATTGCAGAAAAGCATATTACTGTGTTTTAATGACTCTTAAGTTCGTGAAAATAGTGTTTTTTAATTTTTTTTTTTTTTTTTTCAACGAAAAAACTTGCTTATAATGTCGGATAACAGAGGTGATCCCTGGTTACACAAGGGAAAACGGTTTTTGTTGATTAAGAACTAAATGTTGTTTTTAAGGTTATTTGGGACGCTGAATCCAAATCTGCATTTAGTTTTATTTCTATCAGCTCGAATTTTAAGTGATATACCGTTAAGTCCAAAACAAATGCACTTGCGCTACATACATACATACATACATACATACATACATACATGCATACATACATACATACATACATACATACATACATACATACATACATACATACATACATATATTGGAATAACTTAAGAACGGGTGACCCAGGGCTGCCAGATAAATTTGTGAGGAATTCGTTAATTGCCTGAGAACAAATAAAAAAAATCGTCGGACAACTTAAAATTTAATTTTGTTTAACAATTTTTGTTCAATTTTTATAAATAAAAAAAGACATATGGGCAAATCCTGCGTGACGAACGCTACATTCGCACGCGTTTTCTGATTGAAATATACACATTTTTTGGTCTTTCAAAAAAGATAGCTTCAACTTATATATAGTATTAAGTGACATTATTATGTACTTACAAATGGCATATATCATAATTTCTTAGCAATTATTTGTTGCGAAATAATTGATCACAAAATTTTGTGACGCACGCTACAAAAAGTGGAAGTAACTTCAAAGGCTGAAGTGCGTTTTCCTAATTTTTAGCGAATTTGGCATGATAAGGTATACAAAATCTGATTCCTAAATGAAAGATGAGTATAAGAGAATTCTAAACGCACTTATTTGCAGCCAAAAAATGTTGTGATTTTTTGACAAAAGCCGTGAACCCATTGTGACGCACGCTACGTAACGCACGCTACAGTTTTTCCAGTAGTATTTTATTATTATATTTTATTTATTTTAACAAAACAAATTATATTTTTATGAATTGCATTTCTTAAACTAATTTGTTAACTAATGAATATCAACTTTTATTTTAACGAAATTTATATTTTGATAAGTTTGCTCTAAGTGCTATTTTAAGCACAAAAATCACCTAAAATAATGCTAAATTCACGTATTTTATTAAAAAATCAGCAGTGGGGTAGGATTTGGTAAAAATTATTGCATTGATGATCATTGAAATACATATTTTTTAATATAAAAATGAAATTAAACATCTAGTATTATATTCCGTTAAAAAAAATCATTTGAAAAATTTTTGGTTGGTGGACTGTTTCTGGGATTTGCCCATATAGAAAATCTTGTGCAAACACAAAAGAGTTCGTAGTTTCAAATGAGATTCCAAAAAGTTTTGTGTTAAACATGGAGACTGAGCCATATCTTCTAATACCAAAAACATATCTCACAATATTTCTGTAGATTGATTTTAGTTTACGCTTACTAACAGCATCGCAATTTGAGAAAATTTCACATCAATAGAGCAAAGATGGTATTAAATAAGCTTTAGCAAGAAGCATTCTAATAATTAAAGGGTTGCAATGTTGAGTGGCCCAGGGTGTTCTTAACATTCCATATGTTCGTCCCACAGCACTGTTGACTTGATTTGTCCAGGAGAGAATGTCGTTAAATATAATTCCCAGGTTTTTGACAGAGGTTACGATTTCGATTTGCTTGTTATTAAGTTTAACGTCAAAAACACGATCAAGATTAAGTAATCGGTTATGAACAACGATGCATTTCGATTTTTTCGGGTTGAGACAAAGCCCTTTTGCAGCTACCCATTTATGTATGTTACTTAAATCATAATTAAGCTTGGAGATTGATGCATTCAACATTTTGACTGTGCTACTGAAATATACCTGGACGTCGTCAGCATACATTTGTATGTTACAATATTTGAGTTTAACCGGTAGATCATTAGCAAATATGGAAAATAAAAGGGGACCCAAAATCGATCCCTGAGGCACATCTCTTGATACAGAGACTGTGGTAGATATACGGTTATATATAAAACTACTGATTGTGAACGATCAGATAGGTACAAAGACATAAGTTTAGCTGAGGTGTAACTAAAATTAAACATATGTTTCAGCTTTTCACATAAAATAAAGTGTGATCTACAGTATCAAAGGCTTTTGAGTGATCAAGTAGTACCAAGAGAACCACTTTTCCATTATCAATTTGTTGCCTTATTTCTTCAGAAACACTCAACAGAGTTATGACACAGCTATGCTTTGGACGAAATCCTGATTGCCTTTCCGTAAGTAAGTTATTTCTTTTGACAAAATCGCTTATTTGAGAATGTAACAACTTTTCAAAGACTTTAGAAAGAAATGGAAGGATTGCAATTGGCCTAAACTCCTTGTTTGATTTAGGTATTGGTATAATCTTTGCATATTTCCATTTAAGTGGGTAAGAACTTTTTGTAATGATGTTGTTGCAAAGATATGTTATATAAGGTAAAAGAAATGGCAAAAGTATTTTTATAAATTTTGGGTGTTTGACTTGATTCTTGAACAGCACAATACGATATCAAATTGATTAACACATTCAAATTCAAATATTTTCATAATCAAAAAATTATCTCATATTGGGTTATTTTGCTTTTGAAGCAGATTCCTAAAATATTCAATTATGATACAAAATGCTAGCTGGGAAATTATCTGTATACTAAATATTGTTGACAGAAGTCTAAACATTTCAATGTACCTATAATAAATTTTGTGTTTTGTGTTATTTGTTAAACAGCGAGAACTTATAAATATTGTAGAATAAAATGAAAAAGTTTGTAAGGACTATCTGATATACAAGAGTCTGTGAAAATTAAATTTTAACTAACTTAAATCAACATTTTTGGGATTTCCTTTGCTTAAACTTTACATTGGATAAATTTTCATTTGGAATTATGAAACATTAAAAGAAATTAACAATCTTTTAAAAAAAAGCCAGCTAATTTTCTTAATATTTATTTGTTTTTTTTTTATAATTATTTTCTTTTGATATTTAAAAGAGTTCGAAAGTGTAGAGACACCGCAAGATTTATTTAAATTAGAATAGCGCTAAACAGCGCTATTAGCAGAGCGTCTTGGCTGGACAAGAACATCTTTCATCATTGAGATTTTACTATTGTTAGTTATTTTATATATTTTTTAAAGATTCATTAAATACCCATGTGCAAAAAAACAACAGAAGAAACTTTTTTTTATTTAAAATTTGAATTTATCTTTGAGATTTGATTTCAATTTTGTGGTCGGTATGAGTGTTCAAACGCTCTGCAATAGCAGAAATGCAACAATGAGATGTTTAACAGCTCTAGGGTCCACATTAAATTACATCCTTTTCTTGTTCGGTTCTTATTCTTAAAATTTGTTCGCTTTTTTTTTTTTTTGCTTCGTTGTTCTTGTTGCATGTGTATAAGAAACATAAAAGGAGAGAAAACAAGCTAAAACCTCCTCCCTTTGAGACCATTTAAAAGAAGACGACATACAATAAAACACACTCACATTTGAATCTAAAAGAAAATTTTACTCTAAACATGGTCAAACTGAACGAACATTTTTATTTAACAAAAAAAAAATACTTGAAACTAAAAAAATAAAACAGAAATATTTCTCCAAAAAGTACAAAAAATACTTTTAAACAAAAAAAAAAAAAAAAAAGAAGCTAAAGAATACAAAAAAAAAAAATAAGAAAAAGGAATAACAATTTGAACATCGCGCAGATACAACAAACTCTTTTTTTATTTATTTTTTATATTATTATTGTTGTTGTTGTTGTTCTTGTCTTCTGTACTTGTACTTCTTCTTTCACATCTTGTCATCGTCATCCATCCTCGTACTTTCGTATGTTTTTTTTTAAATGTACACCCGTACAATAAATAGTATCTAAAACGTTTTGTACGTACGTATGAAATAAGTCCGTCTGTATGTCTGTCTGTCTGTCTCTTCATCTGTCTAAATATCTGTTCTGTGTTGTTTATAGATAATCTTGTATTTGTTCGTATTCTTTTCGTTTTATTTGCTCTGCATAAGAAAAAAAAAAAACAAATACTTTATAAAATTATAGGAATCGTTTATAGTGTATGTATCTACAAGATACAAAATATTCAAAACTATAGTTTAAATAATATGTAAAACACACAGAAAGCAAAAGCAACAACAACAACCTTTTACAATTACAAAAAAAGAAAAAAAAATACACACAAATTGTTGCAGTGTCTCTAGAAAATAATTAGAGATACTTTTTGATATTGTTTGTTGTTATTTTTAATTTCTTTCATAATTGTAATAAAACTTGAGTTTTTTTTTCTCGTTTGTGTCATTTTGAAAATATTTCTCCATTTCCGTGTATGAGTAGGTGTGTAAAAGAATAAGTGTGAGATAGTTGTCTTATAACAAAAAAAAATAACAAAAACACTTAAAAGATAAAAAACTACAATAAAATGTTTTACATTTAACGCATATCCCACAAATGTTTTACTAGTTTTTGATATTCTAACAAGTTTTATGTTTTTCACTCGACTTTTTTTCAATAAAACTATTAATTAAATTCAAGGTCTACTTTCCTCAGCTATCAATTTTTCCAAACTTTCTGGCTTATCTTTTGATACAATTAACAAATTAAGTTTTTCTGTTGTCATTTTTTCTGGAGTGGACTGTATTCCAGCCAGGTTTTTACAGCTACATATTTTAATTTTTGAAAAATTAATGGTATTTTCTTTTCCACAAAAAAATGTGACATTTTATTTAAAACAAGTAAGAAAGTATAGTCGGTCAAGCCCGACCATATGATACCCTACACTACAGTAATTAAAAACACATCATGCTTATGTGTCCATATAAATATTGATTTATCTATGTTTATAAACTTCATGAAAATTGGTTTGAAAGTTTGTGAGAGGCAGAAATCCTCCCCTTGTGGTCCTATTTTTGAAAAACTGTATAGCTAATGTGTCCCTATAGATATGGATCTATCTATGTTTTAAATTTCATTAAAATCGGTTTGAGAGGCAGAAATTGCCCCTATCTCCCTTCGTGGTCCTATTTTTAAAAAAATGCATACATTCTGTGTCCATATAGATATGGTTCTATCTATGTTTTAAATTTCGTTGTAATGGGTTCGATAGTTTCTGAGAGGAAGAAATTTCCCCCTATCTTCCCTCGTGGTCCTACGATTCGGCCCATTTTTAATAGGCTTGGTCCTTGTGCCAATAAGAACCTATGACCCAAATTTCATCAAATTATCTCCAAAATTGCGACCTGTACTTTGCGCACAAGGTTACATGGGCAGCCAGCCAGCCTGCCAGCCAGCCGGACGGACATCGTTAGTTCGACTCAGAAAGTGATTCTAAGACGATCGGTATACTTTAAGGTGGGTCTAGGACCAATATTTTAAGGCGTTACATACATCAGCACAAATGCATAATACCCTCTCCACTATTGTGGTGTGGGTATAAAAATGCAATTTGGTATGCTTCTTTAAAACTTTACTCCCGAAAACGGGAGCAAAATTTTTAAGAAACATACACCAAATTGCGTTTTTTTTTTTAATTAAATGTCACATTTTTTGTAGAAAAGAAAACAGTCGAGTCTTTCAAAGAGAAAACTAAAAATCATTTTCCGAAATCTTTGAGCAAAGTAAAAAAAAAAAACAAGTAAGAAGTCCGCCCATATGATGCCTTCAAGCCCATTTATTCAAATGTAATTTGTTTGCATTTTACAAAAATATGATAAATGGCAATATTTTAGCCCTTCTAGTCAACAGCCTCAAAGAAAGTTTTGTGCTAAAATTAATATTTTAGAAAATAATGAAGAAAATAACAAGCAAAATACCATTTTATATACGTTTTATATATGTCTTCAGATTTGGATGAAATTTACACCAAGGTTAGTCCTAAATTTTAAAAAACAAAAAAAAATTGTTTTCAAAAGATTGATCAAATAGCTATCTAAGCTACTTGGGAAAAATTTTGCTAAAGGGCATAATAGACCACACAAAATGCTTGGCAAACACACACATTGTTTTTGTTTGGGGTTAGCCAATAAACAACACAAATATTCTCCGTACAAACATTAATTTTCATTTTTGTTTTGTTTTCAATGAATGCAGATGTCATTAGTGCTGCAGCAATTTTATTGCTTTTAGCTTAAAACGGAGAAGAAATTATGAAATAAAGGCAAAAAATTTAAACTAAAAAGTGATTTAAACAACGAGCTGTTTTGTGGCAAGCAATACTACTAAAAAAATTTAATTTAATATTAAAAATTAATTGAATTTAATACATTAAGCATTAGACGACGCAAAAAGTTTGACAAATATCCAACATGTCTGTCAAATATTAAAAATTTTTAATATTTCTGCAAACATTGTTTCAAATGTTTGTCCAAACAGCAAACACCCCAATTAACAACACAAAATGTTTGTACAAACGTAAAATTTTTACATGTTTGCCAAGCCATTTGTGAGGTTTATTATGCCCTTAACACCAATAGGTAATATGTTACATGGATGAGAAAGAACGCCTGTTTGGCCAAAATGTCAAATTTGGACCCCCTCTAACTCAGAAACTTTTTAACCGAACTTGTTGAAAATTTGTGTCTAAGCTTCTATCCAATTGAACTAACCTTGGTGCAAATTTCATCCAAATCGGAAAACATCGATTTCAAAATTGGATTACTTGACTTAAAATCCCTTGTGTACCCTATTTGAGACCCATTGGCCGCCCGCCAGAACAAAACTTTGTTTTTAAGTCAATATTCATGTAAAAGTTCTTTATGCCGAATATTATTAAGGTATCTTCATCTACCTATATATGCGATTTTTATGCCTTTAAGGGCTAATAAATAAGAGCAAGTGAAACTCTCTTTTTGGTTTAAAAAACAAATCTATAAATTAGTAAACATATAAACCATTTTTAAACGCATAAAATTGGGCGTTTAAATTACCGATACAGACCATATGAATTTGACAAGATTTATCGTAGTGTTGCCACATGTTATTTTTTTAACTATATATAATAATACATGGAACACTGATTTACAGTTGTTGAGTTTGAGCTACATATAAATTTAAGTTTAGTTTAACTAAACCAGCGTTTAAACTTTCACTTATTTATTAGCCATACGTTTTTTTCTCTCATTATTTATTTATTGAATCTTCATATATTAAATATGAACTAACAATAATTAATCAAATCTTATCCTAATACTTTATTTATGTCCTGCCAGTGACAGACAAAAAATTTCTTCATCACGGATTCTGTTTACATTATTTTTTTTATTTTTCCATGCTCTAACCCCCCAATTCGGTGGGTATTGATAAAAAAAACAACTCCAAAAAATTTTTAGGACGATCGGCAAAGGCTAAGCCGTCCCTCAAGCCCGCCAAAGTTTGAGAAAAATCGTAAAATCCGACTTGTATGACTTATATTTAGGAAAATATTAATTTTACATAAAAATCGTTTTCTAAGAAGTTGTTGTTAGTAAAGTTTCCAACAACTTTTGCCTTAACAAGTTTTCTCTAAAACTCATATTGAACAAAACCTAATTAAAATAAAAAGTAAACAGCAGCATTGATGCGAATTTTTTCTTTAGAACTGTTTTTTCTTACACACGTTAATTCAGCTTTAATATTTGTGTTTGTGTGCGTTTGCTTAAAAAAAAAAATAGTCAAACGCATATGATTTGTTTCTAACGTACCACGGTTGGTAAAGTTGGTGCAATTGTACTTTTTTGATACAATTCAAAGCCAAAAAGTACGGCGGTGCCCTAGGGTGACCGTTAAAATCAAAAGTTGTATTTATTTAGGTCTCAATCGCCAATTTGGTGGGTATTGATAAGAAAACAACTCAACAATTTTAAGGACGATCGGCGAAGGCTAAGCCGTCCCTCAAGCCCACCAAAGTTTGAGACAAATTATAATTTTACATGAAATCTGACTTTTATGTTTAATAACTTAGAAAATATTAATTTTGTAGAAAATTTGTTAACAAGTTTTTCCTTATCTCTTATTAAACAAAATAAACTTAAAATATCGAATAAGCCACTAAAAAATCTAATTTTTAATTCATTAAAGAAACGCATTTTCTATGAATTAGTTTCGTTGAAAAACATTTTTATTATTTAAAAAAAAAAAAACGACTAGCCGGGCACCTGGCGTTTTACCCTAATTCGGGTACGCTGAATTCAGTGGTGCTAACCGTTTTTTAGGTTAGCTCTTGTTTTCAAAATTTCGAAAACGGAGGAGGTTGCACAGCGTAACTTAAAAACTGTTTAGTTTATAAAATAAACTAAAAAAAACCAAATTCCACAATAATATTACCTTTAACAATTGTTATAGGTTTTCTAATATGCATAGTCGTTTTAGAAACCAAATTTTTTTTGGCAATGGGGATACAACAAATTATGTGACGTTGGTCATACATTTGACCCAACTAAGGGCAATCTTGGCGCTGCCGTGACCAAATTTAAGAATTATATTAAACCGGCATATTTGTATGGGAGCCCCCCTAAAGGGTGGAGATATAAGGCAAGTATGTTTTAAGAAAATGTTAAGCACAAAAAACTAATGAAGGTCCGTCATATATTTAATCCCCCTTGGGGCGATTCCTTGGCAGTTCTGGAGCTTTTTCTTCAATATATTTCTAGTCTGTGTTGACAATTTTATATGAGAGCTCCCTTAAAGAATAAAGAAAGCGTGCAGTTATGTTACAGGGATGATAAATGAGAAAACCAATATCGTACTTACGAGCCACAATAGTAATAAATAATTTTTTTTTTTTTATAAAAGAAAAAGACTTTTGTTTCGGTTACACTTGAAACCATTGGTACATACGGTCTATTTCGTTCCTTTGTTTTTATAATATTTTGCCATGAAGGCTTATATGCTGCCGCTGATACTTGGTTTAGAATGTGGCATATGCAATCGTCCAATGATCAAGTGCAAAAATCTATTCACAATAGCGAAGTTTAGTATTTGGTGCAAATGGTCTTGCAAAGAGCAAATGCAAAATATCATAGCTGTTTTGTTAAATCCAACAACAAAATACACAGAGATTCCTTAAAAGTTCATAAAAACGATACGAAATTTTGCATTTGCACTTTGGCAAAACCATTTGCACCAAACACTGAAATCCGTTTATATTCATTGGACAGTAAATACGAGTTGCCATTTTATATCAATTATAAATATTTAGGTTTGAAAAATTTGGAAATAGTACCAAATGAGTCACGGGGGTACCACCGTACTTTTTGGCTTTTAATTGTATCAAAAAAGTACAATTGCACCAACTTTATCAACCGTGGTACGTTAGAAACAAATGATATGCGTTTGACTATTTTTTTACGTGAGTAAGAAAAAACAGTTCTAAAAAAAAAATTCACATCAATGCTGCTGTTTACTTTTTATTTTAATTAGGTATTGTTCAATATGAGTTTTAGAGAAAACTTGTTAAGGCAAAAGTTGTTGGTAACTTTACTAACAACAACTTCTTAGAAAACGATTTTTATGTAAAATTAATATTTTCCTAAATATAAGTTATACAAGTCGGACTTTACGATTTTTCTAAAACTTTGGCGGGCTTGAGGGACGGCTTAGCCTTCGCCGATCGTCCTAAAAATTTATTTGAGTTGTTTTTTTATCAATACCCACCAAACTGGCGAGTGAGACCTAAATAAATCCAACTTTTGATCTTAACGGTCACCCTAGTTTACAGATATAGGTGGATAAGTCTCTACTTCTTAAGCGAGTGTGGCCGTCATAATTTAAAATATTTCGAGCTAGTGGATTTGGGTGTTGTTCAAGCCTTTTTAAATATTTTACTGCATATTTTGTAATCATAGTTTTTACTAATGGCACATTGAGATCCTCTTTGAATGCTTGAGTTTTTAACATACCAGAGAGCGGCTGTGATTATTCGAAGAAGTTTATTTTGGCGCCTTTGAATTTTTTCGACATTAGAGGCTGAGGCAGTGCCCCATAGCTGAATACCGTAGCACCAGATAGGCTTTAAGATAGAGTTGTAAAGTAGAATCTTGCAATAGAGACTAAGGACACAATTTCTTCCAATAAGCCAATGAATTTGAATGGCTTTTAGTTTCATTTGTTTTAATTTTGTTTCTATATGGCATTTCCACGTTAATCGCTGATCCAGATGTATACCGAGATATTTTACATGCGAATGTTGAGGAATTATTTGATTATTAATTGTAATAGGAGGGCAAGATTCCCGGCGCAAGGTGAATTTTATATGTACGCATTTTTGCTCATTGACCAATATCCTCATAACGGTTTTCGTGGACGCTTAGAAAAGCTGTATCGTCTGCAAATGTTGAAGTTTGGGTGTAGTTGTTTGTTGGCATATCCGAAGTATAAATTAAGTATAATAGAGGGCCCAGAATGCTCCAGCGCCAATTGGCTGAGGTGAACTTAAGAAATTTCCTTCTTTAATAATAAATTGACGATTGACTTAGTAGCTTTCTAGCAGCTTGTGTGTGTTTGCTGGTAAATTTTGCTTTAATCATATATATTATTTCTAAAGCACTTTTTTTTGTCGGTTGCAAATATCTCCCATACCACCGCATCAAATTTAATGAATGATATCTCATTTTAAAGCTTATTTCTAACACTAATGACGAAAAATAATTAGAAATTGAAAAATTAATGTATTGAAGTTACTAAAATTTCTATTAATTATTTTCATTTTATGTTACAAAAATGACAACTAACGGTGCGAAATATTCGCACGGGTTATCTAGGTTATGTAATAAGCCTTCATGCCAGACTTTATCAAAAGCTTGCGAAACATCGATGAAGAGTGCTGAGCAATATTTTTTTTCTTCAAATGCTTTTCTTATGACATTAACTATTCGATGAGTCTGTTCGATTGTGCTGTGTTTTCTTCTAAATCCGAACTAATGGTTTGGAATACATCTATTTCCACTTAAAATCGGTGTTAAATTTGAAACTAATAATTTCTCAAACAGCTTTGACATATTTGATAATAAGCTAATAGGCCTATATGACTCAACTTTTGTATGATCTTTACCTGGCTTTGGTATCATGGTAACTAAGGAAACCTTCCATATTTGAGGATAGTATTTAAGGCGTAAAATAGCATTAAAAATAAAAAGAATAATTTTCTTTGCTATGTTGGGTAGCTCTAAAAGCATTTTGTTGCTGACCTTATCAATGCCAGGTGCCTTCTTAGTGTTTTAGTCACATATAGCCCCAGCAAAAACTTGGTAATGACTTGCCATTACTGAACAACTTACTTTTCAATGACTACTTCATACCATCTGCATTACATAGAAGTAGTTTGGTAATGGCTGACATATAATTTGATACCTAAGTACTTGTGTATGAGTTGATTAACGAAATTTATAATTCATTCGTAATAAAATGCATCTACGGTTGAAGTTTTTTCAAATCTAATACAAATTGATTTAAAATATTTGTTCTTACAATTTGTTTTTTTTTTTATTATAAATAAAAAACAATTTGTAATAAATTTGAATATGAAAAATTATGCTGTACTGAAATTTTATAGTCATGACATGTTAGTTGTAATTTTGGTGACATCGGAGTAATAAGTTATTTAAGTCCTTATTTGTAAGCGAATGTGGTAATGACTTATTTAACTCCCTATTTGTAAGCGAATGTGGTAATGACTTATTTAACTCCCTATTTGTAAGCGAGGGTGGTAAGTAGTTGCCTCCAATAATTTAATCTCATATTTACGCTCTTAATTGAGTAAAAACATCGTTTTTTTACACAAAAACTACACTGCCCCGGTAGACTAGCTGGTAGTGAGCTAGTCTATCAGCACCGAGGTTGCGCGATCGAATCCCGCCAGAGACAGAAAAAAAAAATAAAAAATAAAACAAAGTAAAATAAAATAAGAAAAAATAGAAAAAAAAAAACATAAAGTAAAGTAAAATAAAATAAGAAAAAATAGAAAATAAATATGTAATTTAAAAAAAATAATAAAAATATTAGTTGTAATTTTGGTGACATCGGAGTAATAACTTATTTATGTTCCTATTTGTAAGCGAATGTGGTAATGACTTATTTAACTCCCTATTTGTAAACGAGGGTGGTAAGTACTTGCCTCCAATGACATCACCGTGTTAAAATAATGAGTTAAAATGCCAATGTATAAGTAGTGAAGAGTCGTTATATTAGCTTTTTAACTCATTACTTTGCAATGTAAGTTTTTGCTGGGGCCTTTTCGATTTCTCTTATTTAAAATCTTAGGGGAACGGCTGCTCTAGCAGCAACAGGTGGTAACTCGACTGCAAAATCGTAAGATATATTTGGAGTAAATATGGCCATAAGTGATTTAAGGAAGGCGGTTTATGCGGGGCCTTTGGTTAATTTTGGACCTAACAGCACAACATTTTGTCATTGCATAATAGCTGCCATATTTTTATTTTATTGTCGCCAATTTGTATGTCAATACTAACATTTAAAAGAAAGTTATTTCTTATTTTTGTATAGGAGTTATGGTCAAATATGGACCGATCCCAATAAATTTTGGCAAGATAATTTAGATTGTAACTAAATAAGTTTGGACCAAATTTAATCTAAATACCAACATAATAAGATGGTTTATAGGCAGACTATAATCCGAAAAGAAGCTTGCATGGGGGCTATGCGAAAGTATGGACCGACCCATAGGCTTATTTCTTATGACAATTAGAGTTTTTGTATTTCATTAAAAAATCTCCGAAATTGCTGCCTGAGCTTTGCGCAAATTTACATAGACAGCCAGCCGCACGGACAGCATTAGATCGATTCAAAAAGTTATTTAAAGTCGATCGGTATACTTAAGGAACATTAGGTTACAAACATTGGCACAAACGCATAACACCCTCCTCACTATTGTGATGTCGGTATAAAAATAATTCAGTGCCATGTTCTGCAACTTTGGTGAGAACTTCTCGCAGCGAAATTTCAATAGTTTCGAACTTATTGACCCGCCTTTATATATACATACATACTTAATGGGATTAAAGATAAATATTGTAGAAATGACAAACTTTAAAATACCTTTTCCACCTGTGGTGCAGGGTATTAAACACCAATTCGGAAACAGTTCCCATAACTATTGGGCTGTGGGTGACAGTGGTGCCAAATAAAGATCAGTATATGCATTCTAGTGCTTTTAATAAATCCTGTTGTTTTATTTTATTGCGATGTTCGTTGTTCAGCATTGAATTTTCGTGTATTGTTATTGTCTGCGACGATGATGTTGTTGTGTTGTTGCTGTTGTAAATATGACTCTTATTGCACTCACACATACGCACTTGCACACACACAATAGTCATAAAAAGAGCGAGGGTTATTGACTTGGTTATACTTCCACTTTAGTTTTTCTACACAGATTTGTTGTTGTTGTTGTTGTGGTGGTGGTGGCTGCTGTTTAATGTTCTGTTGTTGTAATAATGTGTATAAATATTAAAATGTTTGATTGTTTAACGTCTACGTTTTTACATCATTTTTATATTTTGCTATAAAATTCGAAATGAAATCGTTTACGGCGATTTGCAAGCACTGGCATGGATTTTGTTTTTCGTTAAATAAAATATCAGAGATCTCTCCGTTTTAGCTAAAATTAAATAATGTTTGCTTTATGCGGCGTATAAACAAATTGCTTATAGAGCAAAGTACTTTTTTCATTATTTAATATTTATTGATATTTCCTATAAAATATCCATAGTTTTTATTATTTTACAATGACTTCAACCACAAATTATAATTTATCTATCTGGTGAAAGTAAACAAATGAAAAAAATTATTATTTTAAATGATTTCCCTTCTCTTTTAACTATTCTATTATTTTTCTGTAGTGGCCTCTACCGGTTTTCTGAGATATTCTAAATTTATCAAGTAATAAAATCATCGTTTATATATTTATTAACTTAATTGTTATTTGTTACAAAAACGTAAGCACTTGTTGTTGTTATTTTATTTTTTTAGAAATTAACAAATTAAATGTTTATCTGACGGGTTCTCACAAAAATCCCCTTTTTAATTTTTTTTTTATCTTTAATGTGAACAACGGCCAATATCTATAACAATTTTATCGGTTGGATGTTTTAAGAGAATTAATGACATAATTCACAAAATGACTTAAGTGGCAAAATTTTAAAATTAAAATTTTTTTCTTTAGACTTTTTCAAAAGCTTCTTAAAGTAAACATTTTTTTAATGAAAGAATGAATGAATGAATGAATGTATTACTCTGAATTAATTGTAGTTATGACCTTTTATTATCTTAACCAGCGTTTTTAGATTTTTTTATAATAATTCTTTATTCATATAATCAGTTTAAAGCGCGGAAATATATCAGTCTGTATACAGAGATGGAAAAGTTGTACTATTGAATTTGATTTTGAACAATTTAAGTCCCCGGGAGTTTTTTGTCCCTTTTCCATTTTTTTCGATTTCAATTCAATTGTACAAATGTGAGAAGCGGAGAAATAACCCGGGGAATAGTTTTTTTTTCATAATTGGCTTGTAGATTTGGCTACGCTGAATTTTTTGATTCCCTGGATAAAAAATTAAATGTATTCATTTAAAATATAGAATGAAAATGCTGCTCTGTCGAAAGAGACTATTCGAAATTTTGTTACGTTGCTTGTTTATCTTTACAATTTCTCAGGCATGGTTTTTGTGAGAACTTTTATGAATATCATACATACATATTTTCACATTATTTATTTAGTAATTTTCTTTTTTTTATCATATAATATTAATTTGTTGCAAATTTCTTGACAATAACGTTGTAATGAGATTTGCTGTCCCAACACAGGATTTTTTGGAAAACCAAAATGTTTTGAATGACAGTTTTTTAAACAAGTAAGAGTGAAATATTTGGCTGTGTCGCATCTCTAATACCCTTCAGATAACGTAGTACAGCATCTTAGACCACTCACCCAGAATATTCCAATCAAACAGAATTAAAAAATATATGTTGAGTATAATTCATGGAACATTTTTCTCTATTTATGCTGTAAATCATAAATGTATTTGTTATGTATACAAAATGCAAAAAAAAAGTCTACGAACTAATATTAAAACAAGTTAGAGTGCTATATTCGGCTGTGCCGAATCTTTGATACCCTCCACCGACACTTCGAATGTTTTAGGACTAATATCTGTATGATGTCTATTTATTATTATAATCTTTGTAAAAACAGACATCTGCATAAAAATTGCGGTTTAGACCTATATAAAATTATTGATCGACAATGAAAATCAATTTTAAAAAGTTTGAGTAGAATATCAGTTTAAGATGAACTTAAATGATTTTCAAGAGAACAAATTATATAAAAGCCATGGTAAGCCATGAACCAATCATCCCAAATTCTGCAGAACGATTTCTGGTATTAAAAAACATAAATTTCAATACAGCGGTGCAATTAGTTTAAGCGTTTGCAGTAAATTTCAGAAGGCTGCTAAAATGGAATCTAAGGAAAATTATGAACCGTATATCACAAAATTGCATAACATTTTTTCTGGCCATATGAAGCTAAACTGGAAGAAAGTTTACCGCGTATTTAACTATTTTACTAGAGGGGGCTTTATATGAGGCCTATGGTAAGTTATGCACCGATCTTCACCAAATTTCACAGTGTCATTTCTAGTTTTATAAAACTGTGATGTATCAAATTTTGTTATGATAGCGTTATTTTTTACGTTTTTAGACGTACTAAGCTGTTTTCCGGGAGTAAGGTTTATATGGGGCCTAGGGTAAATTATGAACTGATCTTCACGAAATTTCACAGTCTTATTTCTAGTCCTGTAAAACTTATACGTTCCAAATTTTGTTATGATAGCATTATTTTTTACGGATTTAGGCGTTCTAAACTGTTTTCTGAAAGTAGGTTTTATATGGGGCCTACACTCAAAATATTATGTAGTTAAATTCAACCGAAAATTCATTTTAAACAACTTAAAATTCACTTAAAAAACGGATCATTTACATTTCATTTAAAACAAATGATTTTTACATTCATTTTTAAATTTTTTATTTTTTGAACAGCATATTCCTTAAAATTAAATGATTTTTACAATTAAAAAATATAGTTTAAACGACAAAAATCAAACTACATAACAAAATAAATACGATAAAACATTATTTTTTGGTAGTTTGTTTTTTGAATAACAAACATAAATGTTAAAAAATAAAATTATTCGAAAAATAACTATATTTTTATTCAATTTTAACAGAACAGAAAACGAATTTAATAACCCACAATCAGTTACTGTAATAATTTTATAAGTGTATGGTAAATTATGGACCGATCTTCACGAAACTTAATAGTTTCATTTCTAGTCCTATTTAACTGTGACGTGCCAAAATTTGTTATGATAGCATTGTTAGTTAGGGTTTTAGGCTTAATATACTGTTTTCCGGGAGTAGGGCTTATATGAGGCCTAGGGTAAATTATTGACGGATCTTCACGAAATTTCACAGCGTGATTTCCAGTTGAATAAAACGAATTGTTGCGAAATCTTATATCATTCTGTGCATTTTTCCACCATTTATGTTAGTTTTTGTAACAAAATTATCAATTTTTTTTAGGTGGTGGTTCCACATTTTGATTCATAGCTCTGGTCCTACTGAACCGATTTTGCTGGATTTCAATGCCAAACTGCTTAGGATAACTACATGCAATTTGACACCAAGTTTGTTTTTTTCTTTTGAGTTTTTCGAAAGTGAGCGTGTTTTCAACAGACGGACAGACAGACGGACATTGCTAAATCGACTTAAAATTACTCAAGGACCCAGAATATATATATACTTTATAGGGTCTGAGATGAATAATAAAAAAGTTTCACACGGAATGACAAACTTAATATACCCTCTTCACAACTAATTGTGGTGGAGGGTATAAAAAGGGATTTTTATAGGACAAATTAAAAGGCAATCGTAGGTTTTTGCTCATATCTCAGCAAATCTGGATCGATCTGTAGCCGTATTCTTTAACGCGATAAGCTAAAGCTTAATCTCGATCACTGAAATGCCTTAGAGAATACAAAATGTAAAAATTTTAGCGATGATTGCGAAATTTAGCAATGCACGTTACAGAATTGCATTCGTAGCCAAAAATCGCTAAATCAACTTTATGGATTTTTAGCGATAGAGATTTAGCTTTAGCGTGTTACAGAATACGGCTGCTGGCTGAATTTCAATAGCAAACTTTAACGGAGTATATGTTACATAAATATACAACAACATAGTCCCTATCATATCTGGGGTCTTCGAAAAACCCATTTCAACATCCGCACGGACAGACGGACATCGTTAAATCCACTTCGCTACTTCCAGAATATTAATATTTACTGTACAGGATCTAAGATTAATATTGTAGAAACTACAAGCGTAATGACAAAATTATATACACCCTTCTACCTGTGGCGAAGGGTAAAAAATTAACAAAATAAGGAAAACCCATGTAAAAATTTTGGCATCAATTTATTTATTTTACTTGTGACGAGTACCAAATTATATTCCAACTTAATTAACAGAGCAAAAATAGCTTAGCCCGTTGTAGAGAAGCCGAAAAGAGTCTCTTGCGGGAATCGAACAAGCAACCCCCGCAGAGATAAACCAACAAGACAACCGCGGCACCGCGGGCAAAAATTATTTTTATTCGAGTTTCATTAAGCCCGTACAAAAGCACAGTATATAATTTTTTACTTTTTAAATAGTTCTTTTATGTATGTTTCTATCTGGTGATTTTTTAGCTATTATCTTTTTGGTAACACTGGTTTAAACAGCTGTCGCACGTTTCGTGTTTTGTTTCACTGTCAAACATCTTCAGTTTGGTCTAGAATTTAACCATGAATCGTCTTACAAACGAACAACGCTTGCAAATTATTTAATTTGCAAGCGCTTCTTGTGTTCAGCGACGAAGCTCATTTTCATGGGTACATTAATAAGCAGAATTGTCGATTTTGGAGTGAAGATCAGCCAGAAGCATTGCAAGAGCTACCAATGCATCCAGAAAAAGTCACAGTTTGGTGCGGTTTATGATGCGAGTCGTAACGTAACTGTGAATGGTGAGCGCTACCTTGAGATGATATCCAACTTTTTTTTTGCCCAAAATGCTAGAGCTTGACTTGCATGACATGTGGTTTCAACAAGACGGTGCCACATGCTTCACAGCACGCTTAACAATGGACTTATTGAGAGGCGAGTTCGGTGAACATTTTATTTCACATTCGGGACTGGTCAATTGGCCGCCTAGATCGTGCGATTTAACGCCTTTAGGCTATTTTTTGTAGGGCTATGTTAAAGCTCATGTCTATACACACATGCCCGCTTCAATTGACGCATTGGAAGACAACATTAAAGCATTTAATCATGAGATACCGGCCGAAAGGTTGGAAAGAATATGCCAAAATTGGACTTAGCGGATGGACCATTTGAGGCGCAGTCACGGTCAACATTTGCATGAAATAATCTTCAAACATAAAATTATATGGACCGTACTATCGATACTTCTGAACTACTTTCTGAATTTGAAGTGTATTTTTTTTTAAACTTTCCTATAGTCTGGGATCACACTATGAAAGTTTTCTTTCAGAAAGTCTGAGTTTATTGGTGAGAGGGGAAGAGAACATGCTTTTATTCTCGCCTCTCTCATCCATAAACTCAGACTTTCTGAAAGAAAACTTTCGTAGTGTGAACCCAGACATAGCTCTTAAAAAATCACCCGCTATAAGAAATCGATTAAAACTCTCTAGAATATTATGACGCCATTTTTCCCTGCACTACACATAAGAAAACTTAAAAAAAAGTTTCTTTAATTTTTCGAGAAGTTAAAACATCTGGCAATCTGAGTGAGTCTATTGTTAACCGCTCTTTATTTTCAAGGGACTGAATCGACTTTAAAAGCGAAAACAATTCGTAAATTTATGGTAGTTAAAACTCGTTTAGGAGCTTCTTAAGCCCTTGGATCACCAATTATGAGTTTTAAAAGCCTACAACTTATTCCTTTATGAGCCTAAGTTGATCGATAAACATAAACCCCCGTATTCATAAATGATTATTAAATTTAACAAACGTTTATTAAGGATAATTTTCATTGTAAATATGTTCTTTAAGCCTTTATTAAATTTAAATAATTTTTATGAATACAGACAAAAGGCTTTAAAAACGAATTTTAAAATACACAGGAAATCAAAAAGGCATGTAATATATAAAAAAAATGTAAATACCATAAAAAATTATATTATCCATCCCTGTATTTGTATAAAAAAAAGTATAAAAACTCGCTCAGGAGCTTCTTAAGTCCTTTTGGATCACTAGTTACGAGTTTTAATACACGGAAAAAAATTTTATATTTTCCATCCCTGATGTTTGTATGTCTAAAAAAAAAAATTAAAACAAGAAGAAAAAAAATTACAAAATACATTTAAAAAAGTGATTCATCATCGTAATTTCAGTTCACATGTCTTGTTATTGATTTCAAGTCATCGTCAATGATTTTTTTGCTTATTTTATTTTTTCTTTTGAATTTGGTTTTTTTTTTGTTTTTTTTTTTTTTTTTGTTTTAATGTTTCATTTGCTGTTTTTGTTCTAAATGGTGGAGTGTATATAAATTTATATAAAAAATATATATGTATAACAAAAACAACAACAAAAAATATGAATTATATCGTATAATTCGCTTGATTGAATTGAATATACACGACAACATTAAAATAAAGATTCGATAGATGGATAAATGACTGACTGGCTGGTTGATTTGTTGCCTTTACGTTGAGCCGTCGGACGTTGGCCGTTCTCTTGTCGTATGTTTGTATTTTTTAAGATGGTTGGCTGGTTAATGTGTCGTCGTCCTAGATTTTCATTTTTAATATTTTTGTTTTTTAAAAATTTTTTTATGGTCTTTTGATTTAAACAGTTTATAAAAATTATTTTGAATTTGAAAAGATGAGAAAATTTAATATTTTGGACAGACTTTTGCAGATGCAATGATATGAAACGAGGTGGGGGTAAGGTGTTCATTATTTCCAAGTCAAAGAATTCACTAACGATAAATTGTAAATAGACTGCTAAAGAATGAATTTAGCAGTTAGCAATTATTTTTTTTTTTTTTGCAATTTTTGTTTTGTAAAATTTCAAAAATTTTAGGTCAAAAAATGCGATAACTACTGGTTTAATAATTATTTAATGTAGAATTTATCTTAAATAAAATATGCACACGTTTTATATAACCAGGGCTGCCAGATAAATTTGTGAGGAAATCGTCAGTTTCCTAAGAAAAAATAAAAAAATCGTCTTTATCGTTTCGAAAAAACGTCTAGATAATCAGACAACTTCAAATTAAAATTTTTTAAAAACAATTTTGTTCAATTTTTATAAAAAAAAAAAAAAAAAAACAGTAAAGCAAAAACATAATTACTTTATTCCCAGTTAGCATTTTCAATTGTGTAAGAGCTGCTGGGAGTCTGATGAAGAGCGTCTTTGATCGTCGTTGACCGCATTTTTTAATCATAGAAGATTTCTCACACGAGAAAAACTGTAATACGAGTTCGTTTCTTCCATAGCACAGCGAAACCAACTTCTTTGAGACTTTCATGTCAAGAATCGTATGAGACTCATGTACTAGATATTATCTTACAATTCGTGGAATGCTCGCCGTATTATTGTTGAAAATATGATTTATACAGAGCGACGTAAAGGTTCATTCGATAATGGTTTGACGAAAGATAAACAAACTACCTGTTTGTAGAACGCGATCACATTTAAAACCATAACAAATTTTGTTTTTGTTTTACATGTTAGTTAAACGAGTTCTAAAAACAGTCAGAAAGCGTAACATTGTTGTTTTTGCACTCTGAAAATAATCAAAGATTTTCTAAAGACTTGCATATTTAAGAAACATTATAATACTACAGGGCGCTTGATTTGGTTAAACAAATAAGAAGTAATTTAGATATAAGGAACAGTTCGGTCTTAGCGTTCTTAGATTTTAGCAAGGCTTTTGACTCCATTAATCATATTATGCTATGCAACAAACTGTTTAATCAATTTAATCTCGGCACATCGGCATTCAAATTAATGTTTTCCTTTCTAAATGGCAGATGCCAATTTGTTGAGCATAAGGGCAATGTATCGTCAATTTTAAGAAGTCCCAGGGGGGTTCCTCAGGGGTCAATTTTAAGCCCTATACTATTTATGGATTACGTGAATTATTTGTATCAGCAGATTCAATTCTGTAAATAATACACATACGCTGATGACATACAAATACTAGCTGATGATAGGGGTATGGGAACTTCGTACTTACAGGACAATGTTAACCTTGACTTAAAGCGCATTGTGGATTGGACCCGAACAAATTTTTTAAAATTGACTCCTTCGAAAACTAGAGCGATGTGGTTCTCTCAGTATATTAACATACCTTGCATAATTTTGAATAATGAACAAATAGATTTTGTGTCTTACTATAAGATTTCGATATACAAATTAATGAAATTATAGCTAGAGTGAATTACGTTATTAGACGGTTGTATAGCATTGGAATGTATTTGCCTCATTTGGTAAGGAAGCAAGTTGCTCTATCTCTATGTCTGCCAATATTTTTGTATGGGTTGGAAATATTTTCGGGGGTATCACAACATAATATTTTAAAACTTATGATGTTTTGTTTTCTACAAAAAAATGTGACATTTAATTTAAAAAAAAAACGCAATTTGGTGTTTGTTTCTAAAAATTTTGGGTTTTGAGTTTTTTTAGAAAAAAACAAGCCACCCTTTTCGGGAGCAAAATTTTTAAGAAACAGACACCAAATCGCATTTTTTTAAATAAAATGTCACATTTTTTGGTAGAAAAGAAAACACAATAAAAGTTTTAATAGGGTCGTACGATATATTTTTGGTCTGTCATTTAGGGATCAGAGACATATGACTTCCTACGTGGTTAAGGTAATGGGTTGTGATTTCGAAGATTTTATTAAACTAAGGACTTTGTTACAAGTTTATACAATATTTAAATTTGGAGCGCCATCCTATATTCTTAAAAGATTTAGTTTTGGTCGCTCTAACCGAACGCACTCATTAGATTTTCCAAGATTTTCAACTCTTGTTATGAATAGATCTTTCGTTGTTTGTGTGATAAGAATGTGGAATCTCTTAATTCAATACGAGGACCGTAGGTTCAATAAGTCATTATCAAGTTTTAAAAAAATATTGTTGTCTAATTTATAAAAAAAAACGTTGCTTATTTCTACGGTTTCAGGTGTTTAAGATTCTTTTTAGAATGTATACTAATTACTAATATGTTAACATATACTTATATATAAAAAAGTATAAAAAAGTTATGTATTATCTTTAGTTAGGCTAAGCCAATTGTATCTTCCGGATAAATTAGGCCCAATGGGCTTGTGGTCCAAAATGAATAAATAAATCAAATGAAATGAAATATTACAGACTGTTAAACATTCCAAGATTAAAAAACGAAATTGTCAGAAAATGTAATGTTTTGTTCAGAGACTGAACAAAATCGTCACTTTTTAGAATAAAATCAGCAAATCGGCATTTTGCTAATTTCGGAAACAAAAATCGTCAAAATGACGATAAATCATCAAATCTGGCAGCCCTGAATATGACATTAAAATCAACGATTAGAATTTTTTGTTATTTAAAAATTTCGCTCATGAATAACTTGTTCATACTCCCCACCACTATTGGTGAATAAGGGAATACTAAGTTTGTCATTCTGTGTGAAACTTTTTTAACATTCATCTAAGACACCATAAAGTATATACATATCTGTATTCTGGCTTCTTGAATAATTCTAGATCGATTCAGCAACGTCCTTCTGTTGAAAACAGACTCATTTCCGAAAGACTACACAGAAAAGAATATTTTTGGTGTCAAATTGTTTCTAGTTTGGGATTTAAATCCAGCGCAATCGGTTCAGGAGGAAAACAGATAAAGAGCCAAATGTGTAACAACCACACTAAAAAATTGGTATTTCTGTTAGATAGATATGTAGGAGGCCATTAGCACCACGACACAGAGGATCTTTTGTGCAGCCTGTGTATCATTTCAGTTGGGCCCATCTTTGATAATAACATTACCCATTATAAACTGATGGTATCTAAGACCACAGTGCCCCGTAAAGAGGCCAATAAGTAGCTTGAGTTCTCTCTTCTGAAGCAGAAGTAGCTTGCCTACCTGCCTTGCCACAGGGTCTAAGTTCACTTTGACTGTCTCAACCCAGAAGTGCACGTCCATGTGTGAAAGAATTCACGTTCGGACCATGATTGTAACGTCCCCTTAATGTGACCGATAGGGTCATGGGCTCAGGGCCTAAAACTGGATGGCGAGCGCCCCTGTTTGCCAAGCAGTCAGCTCTTTCGTTTCCCACATGGCCCCCATAGCCGGGTACCCAATACAAATTGAAATCATTGTGTTTTAAACAGTCGACGACCAAGCTCAAGTTTACCTCTAAAGAAGATAGTGCTCTAAGAGCGGCCTGGCTATACGACCTTTGCCTTCCTCCTCAGACATTGTTTCAGCTTTATAATTGTTGGATGTCAACATTTTGGTTATTATCGCTGTTTTGTTTTGTTTTGTTTCTACTTACAAACTTATTTACAAAAACAAATTGCTTGTGGTTTTTGAAAGAGTTGTACTTGTTGCAGTACCTAGATTACCTGTAATGAATTTGCCTTGGCGTTATATTTTATGACAAACAAGCCTTGGTTGTACAAACAAAGTAGTAGGTACAAAAGTTGTAAAACAGGGCAGTATGAGGCTAAAAAGATGCAACATATTTTGCATGTTTTTCCTCAACATAAGGTCTTGAAAATGTTTTCATATTCGTATTTTTTATACCAACGAACACAAAAATATAGAACATGCAACATATCGCGCCGTTACCGCGAAAATAACGTAAGTGACAAGATTTTGTTTGTTGTGCTCAATTTTAAATTTTCGTTTTTTTAATAAATGACTTTATTGGCAACACTTGCTTCATCTTCTAAAATGTCATGGTCACATAAGGTACCGTTACGAAATTATAGCAAAAACAGGGGCCTAATTCTAGCAGTCGTGATCGAGTTCTTTCTCAATTTGAAAGCAATTTTATTTTTAATTCTTTCAGTCGATACTGAACGAATCGAAATTAGTTTTTCAGTATTGTGAAACTCAAATTAATGCTTTTTAACACTGAAAAATTCGTTTAGATTCGTTCGGTATTGACTGAAATAGTTACGATATTAAATGGCTTTCGAATCGAGAAAGTACTCGACCACGACTGCCAGAATCAGGCCCCAACTTTATCGTAAGCGACAAATTTCATACAAAATGTATATGAAATAAAATAAAAAAAAAACTTTGCTGTAAAATTTGATTCATAATTTATTATCAGGGAAACCATAAATATGCAATTGCATGTTTTTCCTTGTGTGACCAATGAAGGCACAAACAATCAACCTTATTCCAGTTGTCGTTGTCGTAATCGCTCAAGTCGTTTTTTGTAAGAGATTAAAGAACACTGGCTGTGTGTTACTTTAATCTCTTACAAAAAATTACATGATCGATTACGACAACGACAACCGGAAAAAGGCTGAATATGTTCATCCGTTTTAGAGCCTTTTATGAATTTCTGCATCGATTTGTTAGTGCATATTTTACCGTTTGCTGCATTTTTGTGCATAATTTCGAGTTTTTTTGCAGCATATTTTAAGTTTATAGCGCATATTGGGCCTTTTTAAGGCATATGTTGATACATGATACATTTTTTAGAGCTTTCGCAGAAAATAAATTTTTTTTGGAAATTCTGTTACTTCAATTTCGCCATCTACATTAAATTTTTACTCTCAAATTGTAAGACAAAGCAGGTTGTAATTAAGGATAAATGTTATGCGATGTGTATAATACATAGAAATGCAGACCAATCTTTTAATATACCGATCGACTCAAAATCAATTTTTAAAGTGATCTAATGATGTCCATCCGTCCGTAAGGCTGGTTGTCTGCCCACGTTAACCTTTGGCGCAAAGTACAAGTTCCAATTTTTTCAGATAATTTGATCAAATATGGACGAGGTCTGTGTAAATGGTAAGAATCGGTCTATAATTTCTCATATTCCCCATAAAAACTTCTTTCCAAATAAGCCTCTTTCTGTCAGTAAGCCATCTAGTTATGATGGTATTTCAATTAAATTCGCCCCAAAAATATTTTACTGCAAATTAAATTATTTTCTAATCGTTTCACATTTGCCCAAAGCTCCCATCCTTAAATATCTTTAACTTCCTTTAAATGGTAACATTTTTTAACAATTTAGCTGCCGTACCTACAATACCTTTAAGACAAAAACCCATATGGATGTTAATATCTACACAGAAAAAATTATTGCCGAATTATTTTCAAACAAACGCTTATTTGAAAATTTTTTTGATTTCTACAAATTTGTTTACTGATTCAATCAATATTTTTGTTTGATTTTTATTTAACCAACAAAAATGTGGACAACTCTTCAAAAATTTAATAAGCGCGCTATTGGTTTGAAGTTTTCATAATTTTGTATGAAATATTTAACGCTCTTTAAAGTTGTCGTCTTTTTGCATTTTTTTATTGATTGTAAGCAACACTTCTTTATGTGAAATATAAGAACTACAACAAAAAACACATGCAGTCTATTTTTGGACGCTTTAAAAAAGTACAGCAATAAGAAAAATGATAAAATAGCGTGACGATGTTGGTAGTAAAAAAACAACAAAAACAATAGCAGGTAAAAAAAACGTTTCATTTTTTTTAAACAACAGAAAAAACACATTATAAGAAACAAAATAAATTTTTGGTTGGTTTCAAAGTTGGTAAAAAAAAAACAAAATCCCGTATTCAATTTTTTCAAATAGTTTGTTTAAATACATCAAATACAAAAATAGAATGATGGCGGAAAACATATCGAGTCGGTCTGCCGCCGTTTTTGGTTACATTTCTTCTTCATTAGCAAAGGAAAGGATAAAGCAACAGTGAGTGATGAAGAAAAACACTGTGAGTATAAATATGACTTCGTTCAAAAATTATTCCAACAAAAAAATGTGTCTCAAAGCCAGCCGGCCGCTCTGCTTCATCTTCGCCAACAGTGCTTGCTTGTGTGCGCGTCATTGCTTGTGCCAAAACTTTTTTGTTTGATTCAGCAAAATTATTTGTTTGAAATTTATATGAATTTCAGTAAACTTTTTGTTTGATTCTGTAAAATTATTTGTTTAAAAAAATCGGCGTTTTTTTCAATAAACAAAATGCAAATAAATTGTTTGAATATGCGAATTTGTTTGTAGGACCGATTTTAGACAAAAAATTGTTTGATTCAACAAATTTTTTGTTTGAATTGGAAAAATAATTTTTTCTGTGTAGATAATATTCGGCGCAAACATCTCTTATATGAATTTTTACCTAATATGGCCTTAAGCGATAATATTTTTAGTTTTTTTTTTTTAATTTTCTTATTAAATTGTTAAATGTATTTTGTTTTCAAATTTGAAATTTTTGATTTTTTAGGGCATATTTTTAACATTTGTCAGGGCATATTTTCCAGCTTTTAATGCATATTTAATGCGCATAAAACGTGTTTTTTAGAGCATATTTCTGGTTTCCCTGTTTATTATATATTAATATTTCTCAGAAAAGAAATTGCCATTAGATATAGTTTTAAAACATACGTTGCTTTAAATTTTAACCTGAATGTTTTTTGAAAAAAAAAAAAAAAATATCAACTTTATTTATACAGTAGAATCCCGATAATTCGTAATCGCAAGGGACCGGCCATTTCTTACGAATTAGCGGGGTTTCGATTTAACGGGATTAAAATAAAATAGATACGAATTAACGCGATTTTTCAATTTATTTACCAAAACGATAAAAAAAACATAACAAACAATTGTTAAAAATAAAATATATACAAATTATTCATGTAACAAACTGATCTTAAGAAAATAAACACACACACAAATAAAAATCCACGCAAAATAAATCAAATCGGTAAACAAAAATCATTATTTCCATGTTTCTGTTGTTTTTATTACGAATTATAAGTGGTAGTTAGCAAACAATTACAATTTATTAGAGGTAAAGAAGATTTTATTCGAAAAAAATTACGAATTAGCAGGGGACCAAAATGTATGGAAATTTTACGAATTAATGAGATTTTTTCAAGGGACCGACAGTTTATTACGAATTATCGGGAATTACGATTTATCGGGGTACGAATTATCGGGATTTGACTGTAATTTATTACTAAAAAATAGAAACTATTTTTCATGACTAAACAAACACATGTCATTAGTGACATTTATTCGCGTGTATCTACTGCTCATTATGACTTTCAAAGTAATTTATAGTGTTGTTGTTATTGTTTTTGTAGTTGCTGGTAGCACGAGTACCTAAAAATACTACAGGTGTGGGTATTTAAGAAAAGAGAATTTCTCTAAAGCCTTAAACGACAGCTGTCATACTCCATGAACTAACAGAAAGTGTAAAAATTTAATCCGTTTTCTTGTGCTTAAGGGTAGTTATTGAAAAATTGTTGGAAGGAAGATTTTTTTTTTTTCATTATTTTTTTCGTATAATTTTATGCCACAAGCGTATTAAAATTTTCGAATATTTTAATTTTTGTGTGAAGACAAATATGTACTAGTTTTTAATTTGTGTAGTAACAAAAGGGTTTCCTTGAATGCAGAATATGTTTAGTTGACCTTGGGTTTGAAGCAGAATTGAAAAAGAAAAAATGTATCAAAGGTATGTATTTACTACTTACCAGAGAAATTTCCGGGGTATTTTGTAAAGGGAGCTGAAATAAAAATGAAGCAAACAATTTTAATTAGTATAATGAAGTTATGTTAATAGTCACTAATAAAATGTATCTGTTTAGATTTATTTTCAATTAACGTTGGGTTTTTGAGATGTGGATTAAGTTTAAATTAGTTTAACGTAGCCTGAAACTCAGATTTTAACGGTGAAATGTGATTTTTATTTTTATTAATTCATTAAATACCAACATTTTAAGCAAAATTAAGCTGATTTTGTATTTAAAATTGTTAATAGCGGTACAAATCTCTTTTCAGATTACAAAAAGGCAGCCTAATGGCTAATAAATTAGTAAAAATTTAAACGCTGGTTTAGTTGAACTAAACTTAAGTTTATATGTAGTTTAAACTCAACAACTATAAGTCAGTGTCCCATGTATTACATGTAGTTAAAGAAATAACATGTGGCAGCACTACGAAAATTCTTGTCAAATTCATGTGGTTTGTATTGGTAGCTTAAACGCCCAACTTTATGCATTAAAATATGGTTTATATGTTTACTGATTTATAGATTAGTTGGTTCAAACACATTTTAAGCCAAAAAAGAGAGCTTTACTTGCTCTGATTTATTAGCCCTAAGTTGAACTTTAATTAGATTATTTAACAAAAAGCCATTTTAACCAGCGTTTAAAAAACTGCAGTCAAAGAAGATAAACTGCAATTTCTTCCACTTCATCATTTGCTAAAAAAAAAACTGTTGCTTTTACTTCTTCACTGAAAGAATTTTCTTGGCAATACCAATGAATTTTGACATTAATCCCATGAAAAATTGCATTAAAAAGAAACCTATGCAGCGCTTCGTTGGATCAATAAAACCTGTTTCATTAAAATGTATTTAATTTTTTTTTTTTTTTTAATTCCCTATGCTAAACATTACATTAGATCTATGAATATTATTCATTGGATGAATACTTTCAATAAAGTAAAAAAAATTGTTAATTTTTTTTTCTTGTTTTATTTTATTTTTTTATCTTTTTTTCTGTCTTTGGCGGGAATCGATCGCGCAACCTCGGTGCTGATAGACTAGCGCACTACCAGCTAGCCTACCGGGGCTGTGTAGTTTTTGGATAAAAACAATATGTTTTTTACTCAATTAAGAGCGTAAATATATGATTAAATTGTCCATAACAACAATAACAACGTTGGTTCAAAGTATTTGTTTTATTACTATAATGACATTTTTCATTGTCATAATGAAAATTAAAATTTATGAAAGCATTATTGAAATATGTTGCTTTTATAAAAAAATTTTTGATTTCATAAATTTAACGGCATATTACATTAGATGTATGAAATAATTAAATCTTACATATTTTAATTAACAATTAAACATTTTTTTAAGGAAACTATAATTTTGTATAAATTTATGAATAAAGTTATTGTTTTTTTAGGTTCCCAATTAAAAATTTTTTGTTTAACTTGGCCAAACTTAAGTTTTCATATATCCAATGAAAATTGTTAACGTAATTACGAAATCCAATTAAGCGATTTTAACGAAAATACTTCATTATAACTATGAAATTCCATTTAGACAATGAAAATTTTCATTTACCCAAGGAAAATTTTTTTAAGAAAATGATTCATTAAATATATGAAGCATTTTTCTTTCAGTGTGATTCATTAAAGCGAAAAGTTGTACACAAATTTTCGTTTTTTATTCGACAGTTTTTGTTTTCGACTGCAGTTTTTTAAACCCTGATTTTAACTTGCACAATAAAAAATTTAATTTGACTGTTCATGTTCTTAAAGGGTTAAACAAATATTACTTGACCGAAGTATTTAAACATATTTAACCGTTTAGTTTCTTCTGTCAAAATGTTTCCAGACAAATGGAATTACATACACAAAATTAAACATTGCGACAACAACTAGACAAGCATTAAACCGGCTTCAACGGCTAAAAGCAAAGTTTAAAGTCTAATCCTAACAAAAACAAATTTATTAAGCCACTATGCACCAAAAAATTAAAAAAAAAAAAAAAAAAAATATTGCAATAAGAAAGAAGACAAAGCAAGTGCAACAATAACAAAAAAAAAAAAAAAACTGAGGCACCAGATATACAATTTTACTACCACTTTTTTTATTTTATTTTATTTATTTTTTTTTTTTTTTTAATATTGCAAAAACTCGATTTTTAAATGTAACGTAGAGAATAAATATATATGTATGTATATAAAAAAAAAACTTAAAAAGAAATACATAAAATATTACAAAGACCATTAAAGGAGTGTAAAGGGACAGAAGATAGACATTTTTACACAAAATTAAAAAAAAAGTACACAGAGAGACTTTTACAACAATCGGGTTAAGAAAAGCAGAAAATCAACGAGAAGATACAGATGAAGTACAAGAAAAAAAATAACAAACACATTAAATAAGAAATATATGTACGTACGAATACCGAATACAATAAATTATAGAAATGATATTTAATGTTTATTGTTGTTGTAGGTAAAAGGAGGTACATACAGTATGTCAAAAAAGTTAACCCACAAAATTAGAATTTTGATGAAAGTGAGTTTCGGTAAAAAAAGTGGAATTTTAGTGAAGAAAATATTGTTTTTAAGAAAAAGTGTCTACTTGATGAAAAGACTTTTCGGTGAAGAAGTGACATTTCGACAGAAAAAATTATAAGTAGGTAGTTTTTTTATCAATTAAATAAATAAAAAATGTGATAATTGAATCCATTATTTTTTTTTTTTTTTTTTTTTTTGAAAAAAATTAAAAATATAATTTTGATTAATTAACATTTTAGTTGTTCTGAAATAAATGTTAAATTAAAATAATAATTAAATATAAAAAAATCATTTCAACAAATAGAAACTGGGAATTATTTCCTTCATTTCTGAAAAAGTGAAGGAATAAAACTATTACAAAAAAGCTTTATAAAATACATAACTGAAATTTAGCTCATAGAATAAATTCGAAAAATGAAAAAGTAATTTCAATTTTTGGGAATACAAAATTTTAATTTCAAAAGAAAGTTTCCTGATGATCTGGCCTAAGCAACCAGTGAAATGCATAGAAATAGCTTATCCCATCAACAATAAATTTCAAGTGTTTTTGTCAAGAATAAAAACTGGGAATTAAGCACGAATAACAAAATCTTTTGAAATTAAAATTTTGTATTCCCAAAAATTGAAATTACTTTTTGATAAACAGGCAAGTGAACGGCCTAAAAAACACTTAATAGACAACATCTTTTGTAAGTTGTTGTGTTGTTTTTATTTTGTTTTTCTTAACCTACTTACAACTACAATTAATGTTGAGAGAATTTCAACTAATTGTAGTGGGGAATGTAAGATGAGATAAACCCACTGTTGTTTATTGTTGATGTGTTTTGTTCAAGCTTTGATATTGTTACAAGTAGAACTGTTGCTATAATTCTTATACGTTTAATAGTTTTATTTGGTTTAATATCTTTAGTTTTTCTAAAATCTTTATGGATGTAGTTTCCTGCTGATCTGGCCTAAGCAACCAGTGAAATGCATAGGAATAGCTTATCCCATCAACAATAAATTTCAAGTGTTTTTGTCAAGAATAAAAACTGGGAATTAAGCACGAATAACAAAATCTTTTGAAATTAAAAATGAAAAAAATATTTCGTTTAAAGTAAAATAATTTAAACTTGTGAAATTGTTGTTGGAAATTTTCAAAATCAATTAAAACATTGTTTGAAACGGCAAGTTTTTTGATAATTTTTTTAATTAAAAATATCAGATATTAAATTTTTAAAATTTTTGGTAATCAATATAATCATTTTGGTAACAGTTGCAAAATCAACAAATGGGGTGCTTGATTATAAAATATTTTTAATTTTTCTCTGTGTGGCGAAAAGAAGTGACTTTTACTGAAAAATTGCCTTTTTGGTTTATAAGTCGTGATGAAAAAGTGACTTCTTGTTAGGAAAGTTTTGAAAATACTACATTTTTGTAAAAGATGAAAGTGTAACTGTAAACGAAAAAGTTTACTTTTAATAAATTAATTCTGATTAAAAAAGGTAATTTTTAAACAAAAAAAAAAAAAAAAATCCTGAAGTATGAAAATCAAACAAAGATTACACTGCGGAACATTGTTTTTAAATATGCCCTGTAGTTTCAGACATATCGTTGAATTTTTGAAGAAAAAACAAGAAAATTTTGAAAAAAAATCCATTTTTTGTTATTTAAAAATTCATAAAAAATAAAAACGAGACAAAAATCACAGTTTTGGTCTAAACACATTTTTGAATTTATTCACAATTTACTGCGAAAACTGAATATCGATTTTCATACAAAATTAATTAATAATATAGAAAACAAAACTTTTCCTAGCATTTTTTTTTCGATTGAAAGCATTTGGGTAGCTCTATGTTTAGTGCAAAAGATGGATTTCATCTAGTTTAAGTTTTCATAATGATGGTTGTATACCCGTTTTAGAGCTTTTTATGAATTTTGGCGTCGATTTGTAAGTGCATATTTTTGCATATTTTACCGCTTGCAGCATTTTTTGGCATATTTTAGTTAAAAGAGCCTTTTTGCAGCATTTTTAGGTTTATAGCGCATATATTGCCTTTTTAATGCATATTTTGATACATATTCAATTTTTTTAGATGCCTTCAATAGCTTTTGCAGCAAATCTGTTACATCAATTTCGACATCTACATTTAATTTTTACTCTAAAATTGTAAGACAAAGCAGGTTGACATTAAGCATAAATGTTATGCGATTTGTATCTAGACCAATCTTTTAGAATTCCGATCGACTCAGAATCACTTTTTAAAGTGATCTTACGATGTCCATCCATCCGCCTGGCTGGTTGTCTGTCCATTTTAGCCTTGTGCGCAGAGTACAAGTTCCAATTTTGTAGATAATTTTATCAAATATGGACGAAGTCTATGCAAATGGTGAGAATCGGTCTATAATTTCATATCCAAATTAAACTCTTTATGTCCGCAAGCTATCTAATTACGATGGTATTTAAATTAAATATTTTACCAAATAGAAACTGGAAATTATTTCCTTCCGAAGGTTACTTTATATTATATTCAACATTTTTTATTTTTTGAATTTATTCTATGAGCTAAATTTCAGTTACGTATTTTATAAAGCTTTTTTGTAATAGTCCTATTCCTTCAATTATTCAGAAATGACTTAATACACTACCAGACTTTTATATTGTAAGTCATTTCTCAAAGCTTTATAAAATACATAACTGAAATTTAGCTCATAGAATAAATTGGAAAAATAAAAAATGTTAAATATTTTACTTTAAATTAAATTATTTTCGAATCGGTTCACATTAGCTCAAAGCTCCCCCATCCTTAACTACCCAGTAAAAACGTCGCCTACAAAATAATGTGTTGAGTAATCAGAAAAACATAAGAGCACTACTTACAATTCTACTGAAAGAACCAATGAATTTTACAAGGGATGTCCCAAAATGAACGCATTAAAAAGTAAGTCATTATTTGTTTACCTGTATACATCCAGAAAAAAGTAGTTATAGAAGTTGTTGTAGATGTAGTTATAGAAGAAAGCTACAAAATAATGAGTTAAAGAAGCTATTCATTTTGAAAAAGTAGGCGAAGTTTTTACTGGGTACCCAGTAGAATTGTAAGTAGTGCTTTAAAGTTTTTCTGATTACTTAACACATTATTTTGTAGGCGAAGTTTTTACTGGGTAGACTAGAATTCCTTTTAAATGTTAACATTTGTTAACAATTTAGCGACCGTTCCTAAAATCCCTTTAAGACAAAAACCCATATGGATGTTAATATCTAGATAATATTCGGCGCAAACATCTCTTATATGAATTTTATAATTTTTTAGGTTTTTTTTTTAAATTTTGTTATTAAATTGTTGAATATTGTGTCTTGAAATGAGCAATTTTTAATTTTTAGGGCATATTTTTAACATTTTTCAGGGCATATTTTCCAGTTTTTATTGCATATTTAATGCGCATAAAACGTGTTTTTTAGAGCATATTTCTGGTTTCCCTGGTTAAAAACATGTGGTCACGAACGTACGCAAAATAGAAGTCAACGTTGGCTGACTGTAGTGAAATGCAAAAATCTGCGGAATGGAAAGGAATATTCAAAAGTGATAAATTTATTTTAAAAGTGTATTAATGTAGGTCTCCATCCAGTATTTACAAAATAAAATATCTCTCTCTTGGTTTTTGTTTAATTGTCTCATGTACCGGCCGCGAACGTACGATGTCTTCAAATTTTCTTAACAAAAAAACTTAATACTCCTTTTGCAATTGATTGTAATGGAGAGATTATGTAGAAAGAGTGTAAACATAACATATTTCTTGCATGTAAAATAAGTATATAAAAATGTCTTTAGAAGTAGAAAATACAGAAAAACATAAAGTGTTCCAGTTTCCAGCCCAATTTCCTGAAGTAAACCATTCTTTTATAAGAACAAAAACTTTTTTATAATAATAAACAATAAAAAGCGATGATAATCAACATTTTATTTTTTCATCCTGGTAGACCATTCTGGGGAAATGCCCATATCGAGCCCTAACCGCAAAAATAACGTTAGCGACATGATTTTCAATTTTCGTTTTTTATAATAAATTACTTTATTGGCAACACTTGCACCATCTCCTAAAATGTAATGGTCACATAAGGTACCGTTACGATTTTATAGCAAAAACAATTTTAATGTAAGTGACAAATTTCATATAAAATTTATATGAACTAAAATAAAAAAGCTCTCTCCTGTAAAATTTGATTTTTGGCGCTTACGTTATTTTCGCGGTTAGGGGTCGATATGTGTACGTCATGAACGTTTTTTCCTTTTTGTATGGAAATCGATATGAATATGGCCAACCGTTTTCAAGTTATTCCAAT
Organism: Pollenia angustigena; assembly: GCA_930367215.1. Taxonomy (NCBI): domain Eukaryota; kingdom Metazoa; phylum Arthropoda; class Insecta; order Diptera; family Polleniidae; genus Pollenia; species Pollenia angustigena. The sequence continues at coordinate 208,183,906 of OV884060.1, forward strand.
ATATGTAGTGAAAGTGCCTTCATTTTGGACATGACGGTATATCTCCAAAACTAGAGCTGGTAGAGAAAAATGGAGATTAGATTTGGAATCAGCGACCTCAAAAATTTGCAATCAAATTCCAGACCGCACAAAAAAAGTTCAAATTTGTTCCCTTGTGTAATCAATATACATTACGAAGAACAAAAATATCGTACACGCAATATTTTTGTCGTGCCAAATGAAAAGAATTACAAAAAAAAAAATTTGTCAAAAAAATAAATTTAATTTTCAAGAGAATCGGTTAATTAATAAAGATGGTATAGGAGGGGGAGCTTTCAGCCGTTTTGCCCTTTTTTATGCCCTAAATGTTGAAGTTTCCAAAAAAAATTTATATCTTTAGTACCTTTCAGATACATGTGTCTGCATGCAAAATTTTAAGAAACCCGGTTGATTATTAAGAAATATATAAGAAGGAGCTTTCACCCCTCTTGCCCTATTTCACGCCCTAAATAATAAAAATTATAGGCTTTAGTTTTCTTTCAGATGGTACACTATTTGCTTGCCAAATTTCAAGAAAATCGGTTGATTAGAAGAAGATATAGGGAGGGGGAGCTTTCACCTGCCACAAGCTCTGTCATTATTTTGCAGTGTTGCCAAAACTTGGTGACCAAAAATGGATAAATTTGCGGAAAAATAGCTAAAAAAAAATGTCTGAAACCTTTTTTTTTAATAAAAACACTTTAAAATTCAATGCTAAAGTAAAAATAATGCATTAAAAATTGTTAACAATGAAATTGAAAATTCAGATCAATTTGTTAAATAAGAATTATTTAAATATTTAAGCATTACAAAAATTAAATCGTCGATATAGGCCCAAATACACTTGTCAAATGCTTGTCCAGCCGGCGAATTCATAATGTACGTGTGCTTGACGTAATATTCGCCGTCATATCTAAATTTTTTGATTTTCCATCCAGCATCGTCGGTGTGACACATACAAACACATTTTCACTAATACTACCACAATGCTTGATGAGCATTTTGAACAATGTATTTGGGCCTTAAGTTTGATGTGGTTATTGTACATCTCATAGGCATCACTTGTGCCTCTATTACTTTCAAAAATATTTTGAAGGTAAATCATAATCATGACAACATAAAATTAAGCTTCGAACGAAGCAGGTTTGTAAGGGAGAAACATAAAAGTTTCGATTACTATTGCGCTTCCGGAAGACATGAATTTTATATTGCGAGTTCCCACTTTGAATCAATACATTTTTGACACATAAAGCGCTTTGTTCAGCGCATATAAAAATTGTTGGATGTAACGATCAGCTTCATACACAGAATGTTTTGATACAGTTATTTTAAGTGTTCTCCCTTACAAACCTGCTTCGTAGTAAGGGAATGCCGTAGCACTTGAAATGGTTTTTTTTTATAAAAGTTGTTGTTGTTCACTTACTTTACTGCATTTCTGTATGTCTTATTGCGTAGCGCATAATTGTGCGCTTATTTTTTTAAATGTACCTTTGTGCATCACAAAATGATAAAATTTTTTTATTGGGAATCTACAAATAAATATTTTATTATGGTAAAGATATTTACCTTATTGATAAAATCAAAATAATGGTTGCTAATTTACTTTTAACGAATTTTACTTGGCTAAATACCTTAATTACTTCAGCATTAGAGAATGGAAGTGAGAACAACTTTATAGTAAATTCTGAAATTTCTTAAAATTGTTTGTTGCGGCCTGCATCCCCATATTGAAATACTTCCGGCCAGAAAGAAACAGTGTTGTTTGTGTTGATCCATTTTAAAAATTAACCATTGGAATACTGTTCATTTATTTTTAAAGATGTTTCATCATCATCGTTTATAGCGATTTTCAATATTTGTAAAAGTTGTGATGTAAATTAAATGCGTTTAAACTGTTAAAAATTTTTATTTTTCTTTTAGCAATTTCATAAAATTTTATTAGAACATAAAGATTTTTACTTTAAAAGAAAAACGGCAAAAAAATTTGTATGGCTAAACAAGTTGAAAAATGGCTAAGCTCATTTTTTAATGGCTAAACAAGGTGAAAAATGGCTAAGTCTAGCCACTAAATGGCTAAATTGGCAACACTGTTGTCTTGTAACAAAAAAATATATTTAACTTTTTGCACGAAATTTTTAATTTGCCGAAGAACAACAAATATTCAATGAGTAACAAACAGCTTCAGCTAGTTTTATATTCAAAGTCGACTTCAACGTCAAAAGTATAGTTTAACTTTCTTTGAAAAGCCTAAAGTGAACAAACTCGACTTTAGTTTTTTTAAAGAACATATAATTTTTTGACTTTTTAATTAAATTTTTTTTTAATTGAAAACTTATTTTAATAATGCTTTACTTTTTTTAAATATTTTACTTGTTTGTGGAAAAAAAAACAATTGATTCTTTGACGAAGAAGTGAGCTTTTAATGAAAATAAATATTCATTTATTAATTTTGGGCGCCCTATGCTCCAGTGGGAGTTAGAGGAATATATATATGTATATATCTATTATATAAAAAGAAGTGTACACGTTGATGGCACCACTAACTGCAAAAACCGGTCGACCGATTTAAACCAAAATATAATGGCGTTTTCTTTTCTGAGTAAAATTCTGCATTCATTACGCCTTTTACATTTTTTATGTTCTTTTCTGAAAAACATGTGTTATTTTAAAAGTGTAAAGTGTTCTTTTCTGACTATGTTCCTTTTAAAATTAAAAAAAAATGCTACATGTTCAACACTCATTTTAAATAAAGGGGGCATGAGTGCAGCACTAGATCCAGGCGAATTCAGTACAAGGTGGTGGCAAGTTTCAAGCCGTAAACACAAACAATGCAATACAAAAAACATTGTTGTTTCTGTTGGCTTGGGATTGTTGTATACAACTATAGTCTTGCCACCACCTGTAATTGAATTTACCTTGCGCTAATTGTACTTTATTGTTTAATGGCGAAATTTGTGTTCTTTTGTTAACGTAAAATATGAAGCACTTCTTAACAATTAGGGGAGCATTTAAAAATGTTACCAAATCACATGTAACACTTATGCAACACTTTTTTTTAGAAAAAAAAACGCCATTAGTGTAGTTTGGGGAAAGTCTGTAGATGGGTTATGTGAAGTTTGCACGAAATCGGCCCAGTGGTTCCGGAGATATGGCATTTAGATTTTCCTATATATTCCCATACAAATATCAACAAAATGCCCTCCATTTTCCATATTATGATTTTTTACCATGTGCGTAATGCCTTATGTGTACAATGACATTCGGAATAGATCTTAATGTATATTTCATATCGCTAGAGGGCGCAAAATAGGGCAAAAGCTGCCCTTCCAATATCTACCTAACTAATCAAACGATTTTCTTAAAATTTTGCAGGCAAATGGTGTAAATCTGGATGGAACTATAGCCTATAATTTTTATTATTCAGTAGAGGGGTAAACGCTCCCCCTCCCTATATCATCTTAACTAATCAACCGGCTTTCTTAAAATTTAGTATGCTGACACTGTAACATCTAAAGGAACTTTAAGAAATACATTTTTGGAAATTCCAACATTTAGGGCATAAAATAGGGCAAAAGGGCATAAAGCTCCCTCTACCTATGTCTTCTTAATTAATTATCCGATGATAGGTTCAAGTCTTGAAGGAACTAAATGCTATAAGTTTTAACACTTACGGCGTTAAATTAAGCAAAAAGGGTAAAAGCATCCCCCTCCTATGCCTTCTAAATTAATCAACCAATTCTTTTGAAAAGTTTATGTATTTTTTTTTTTAATTTTTCTCCGGTTATTCTACTTTGGCTTTGCAATGGTGCACTATTGGTCATTAAAAAATGTCTGTTTACGGTGTAGATTTGGGCAAGCCATCGAGCTTATTTGTGTTGGCTAAAGTCGGACTGACAAAAAATAGCGTACACGCAATTGCTCTTCGTATTAAAAATTGATTATCTCTGTTTAATTTATACTGATACTTCAGGATTAAAAATGTATCACTTTTTTATGTTTAACTTTGGAATATGTAATGAACATAAATAAAGAAATAAATGACTATTGGTTTTTTCATCGCCGATCACGGTATAAAGCGCTTTATTCCTCTTTCGTTCACTAGAAATAAGTTATTTTGCAAAACAACGTTTGCCGGGACAGATGAACAATTTCTTATCAAAATTATTCTATGAAAAGTTAAAAAAGTTAAATATAAATGTATATTTTTGGTACAAAAGGAATTTTTTCTTTTAAAGGGTGGTCCAACCATAAAGCACGATGTTAATTGTAAGTTACACCTTAACGCCAAGTTTTTTGCCCAACTTAATTTGACATTTCTTTGTTTCAGTGTTTGACAAATTCAACCATGGAGAGGTACACAATCGAGCAGTTTTGAGTAGCGTTTAGATTGTTGAAGTCTTTTACGAAAATGGGCGTTCAAATAAAAATGCTCTTCGTGATTTTTTGGTCACCTCAGTGGATTCGTTAACAAGAAGAATTGCCGCATTTGAGCAAATGAGAGTCCACGGGTGATTGTTGAAATGCCGATGCATCCACAAAAAGTGACTGTTTGGTGCGTCTTATGGGCTGGCGGCGTCATCGGGCCGTACTTCTTATGCCAAGCAGTTTCCGTAAATGGTGTTCACTATCGGGAGATGATACGTACTTCTTGTGGCCAGAAATTAAGGATATGGACCAGGGGACGATATGGGGTTCCAACAGGATAGTGCCACTTGCCACACAGCCAAGGAAACAATGGCTATTTTGCGGGAGAAATTCAATGATTTGACACCGTTAAACTTCTTTCTTTGGATATATTTTAAAGAAAAAATGTACGTCAATAAGCTAAAAACAATTAAAGAGCTAAAGGATGAGATAAAACGCCACATCAACGACATTAAACTTCAATTATGTCTCAGAGTCATGGAAAATATGGACCATCGGATAGTGATAATTCGCTGAAAATTTTTTGTTTTATTTGCAATTAACATCGTGCGTTTTGGTTGGACCACCCTTTTTAATAAAGTCTATTTTGAGATAAAGTTTTTTAACGTATTCATTTTGAGTCTTTAACTCTTAATTCAATTTGGCAAAGAAAGAGAATATCATCGGTAAATTCGTCACTATCATTTCTTCTTAAATAATTTATCGAGCTTAAGGACACTTCGGTTTTTATATAAATAAAATGTTGGAAATCTTCTTCAGGATTTTCGTTCTTGTTACCAAATAGAAAATTGTTGAATTTGAAATATTTTATTTATATAAAAACCGAAGTGACCTTTACCCTGCGGCCACACGACCAAGTTTTTCTTGATAGTGTTTTACATATACTGCTTGCCAAAACTTACATAAATTGAAAGCTGTGACGTAGGCTGCACTCAATTTGTAAGCAATTTACTTTCAAGATGTCATCAAGAAAACAATTTATAAAGACAAACATGCAATCAGCTGTTAAATTGAAAGTAAAATTGCCAAACAAATGCAAAGGTGAAATTGAAAGCCATCTCGTGGTCAATTTAAAAAGTGTGAGTGTGTTAGTAAAAAAAGTGAGAGTGTATTGCAAATTGAATGGAATTGAAAGGTCGTGTGGCCTCCAAGTTCGATCGATTAATTATTTTAGAAGAAATAGCATTTTTTAAAGGTTAAGAAACTAGAATAAAATTTGTCTTTATCTTAAATTGTTTTTTTAGAGAATGTTAACTTTTGGAAAAAATTATTTATATGCAAAAATTGATATTAAGAGTTTTCCTTTTTATATTTTCTTGTCTTAAAAACTTTGTAACATTCTGTCTGTAGAAAACTCCAACATAAATTGTTGGTTTGCAAAAAGAAAGAAAAAAAACAGTAACAATACCGATGTCTTCTACTACTTAAATATACAACGCTGTTGGTAGCACAATCGAAAAGAAACAAAAAACTAGAGAAAAATGTCGCCAACAGCAATATTTTGAAGCTTTAATGCAAAAAAAAGGGAGCATTTGTGTTTTTTTTTTTTAACCCAAACACATACAACCACATATGTAGTATGTACTTGTATTGTAGTATCAATAAATAGGGAGAAACTGTTGAGAAAAAAATATGGAAAAACAAATGGATTGAAGAAAAAAAAATATAGAAAAACAAAAACTTTAAGGACACACAAAGTATTGTTGGTAACATTGGATATAAAATAAGTGTTCGTCGTGTGTGAATGCGTTTGTGTTTGAATACACTGCTGATATATGAGAGAATTTAATTTTTTTGCTATTCGAATAAAGTGAGTGTTTTTCAATGTATAGTTTGTTTTCTCTTGTTAGAATATTCCCGTTTCAGGATGGTGGGAAAAGTGGAGCTTTTCTTTTTTGTTTTTTTTTTTTTTAATGTTGCTGATGTTTTAACATTATTGTTGTTGTAAGGTGTTTGCTGGGCATGTTTTAAATTTTATCCATATCTACTTTACCATACCATACACACATAAAACAACGACAACAGCACTTAAATATAAACATTTATACATTCACGTAACATCTAACGACACTCAAATAAACACACACACACAAACAGTTTTTGCAACAATAGAACAAACTGAATAAGAACTCGATAGAAAATACATATAGTACATTTAAAAAAACACTTACACACACGCACACACATGTACTGAAAGTAAAACATACAATACATATTGACGGACAGACAAACGGACAGACAGACAACGCAGTAAAATAGAAAATATGTACATAAATGAAAGTAACGATGAAGAGCTTTTATTGCAATATATACACCCAGTTGGCAAAATGGTCCTAGACGCAAATGTCGTCTACGATGTCCTCAGGACAATTTAGAATTTGTCGCTTATATAACATTGATGACGAAAACTTAACTAACAAAACGTGTATTTTGTCGTGTTTAAAATCGTATTTGCCTTAAATAATACTTTAATGAGGACAACATAAGCGACCATTGCATGCATGTTGTCGTGTTTCAAACCACATTGACGACAAAATGCATGCAATTGTCGGTCATCTTGCCTTCAATAAGACTTGATTGAGGACAACATAAGCGACCACTGCATGCATGTTGTCGTGTTTAAAACCACATTGACGACAAAATGCATGCAATTGTCGGTCATCTTGTCTTCAATAAGACTTGATTGAGGACAACATAAGCGACTACTTCATGGATTTTGTCGTGTTTCCAACCACATTGGCGACAAAATGCATGCAATTGTCGGTCATCTTGTCTTCAATAAGACTTGATTGAGGACAACATAAGCGACTACTTCATGCATTTTGTCGTGTTTAAAACCACATTGACGACAAAATGCATGCAATTGTCGGTCATCTTGTCTTCAATAAGATTTGTTTGAGGACAACATAAGCGAAAAATAAAAGATGAAAGACAATACCTAAAATTTGCTTCAACTTTTTCTTAAAAATAACGGGGCAATAACGACAAAAGAAAGAAATCACAAACAAAAAAACATGTAAAATTATTTAGTTGAATTTTTAAAGTGCGTGGTAAAGGTTTAGTTTTGCTCTGTTATTTTTTAACAATTGTGATTTGCTGTTTTGTTTATTTTGTTAATTAATTTGGTAAGTATAACTAAAATGTCAACAAGAGCTCAAAATTTTTATTTTTTTACTTTTTAGAAAAAATCGACACGTAATATTCATGCCTATTTGGCCATGTCTTGAAGACATCCTTGACGACGCGTGTACGACCATATAAAATCCTTGAGGACGCGTAGACGACCGTCCAGGCAAATCGTCGGCGACTTTTTCAAACAAATGTCCGCCAAATCGTTCACGACTAATGAGCTATATTGTCGCCCATATGGTCGTCGACGACATAATAAGCGATATTGTCGCTCATATATCGTCAACGACAGCGTCACCCATATGATCGTCAACGACATATGAGCGATAATGTCGCTCATTAGTCGTGAACGATTTTGCGGACATTTGTGTGAAAAAGTCGTTGACGATTTGCTTGGACGGTCGCCTACGCGTCGTCAAGGATTTTATATGGTCGTACACGCGTCGTCAAGGATGTCTTCAAGACATGGCCAACTGGGCATGTACAAAACACATTCATACACACACACATTAACGTAAATATGTACAATAACATGCAGCAATTATACATTCGTTGTTGTTTTGTATCAATGATACAAAGTAAGAACATTCAACCTTTTACACCCACAGGACGAAAAAAAATGCGACCAATAACTATTAATTTCGAAAATTCTGAATATATTTCACAAAGCAGTTCTAATTAACAGGTGACTTTTTGGGGGAATAGCATCGTTCAGTCACATAAAAGGAGAAAAGTCAAATTTCAATAATAAGATCACTTTTTTGGTGAAATGGTAAATAAATGCCAAGTGGCCTTTTAGCTAAATGTAAAGCTTTTATCCCAATAAAAAATGAAGCTTCCAACGAAGCAGGTTTGTAAGGGAGAAACATAAAAGTTTCGCTTACCATTGCGCTTGCGGAAGACATAAATTTTATATGGCGAGTTCCCACTTTGAAGCAATACATTTTTGACACATGAAGCGCATTATTCAGCTCATAAAAAAATTGTTGGATGTAACGATCAGCTTTACACACTGAATGTTTTGATACAGTTATTTTTTAGTATTCTCCCTTACAAACCTGCTTCGTGGTAAGGGAACGCCGTAGCACTTGAAATGTTATTTTTTTTTTAATAAAAGTTATTGAGAGTTCTTTCACTTACTTTACTGCATTTCTGTATGTCTTATTGCGTAGCGCATATTTGTGCGTTTATTTTTTTAAATGTGCTTTCAATGAAAATTTGACTTTTTAATAAAAAAATTGCTTTTTGCTAAAACTTATCACCTTAAGGCTCAACCAGTATATGCATAGCCTTGCTAAACCTTACTTAAAAATTAACAAAAATTCTTTCAAATGTATTTAAGAAAACAAAAACAAAATAAAAAAAACATTTGATTCCGTACGGAATGTGCTTAAGCAAATGTCTGTTTCATTAAACTTAGCAAAAAGTTTCCTTCAGTTCAATATGGTTTGCCTCATATAATTTACATGTATTCGCTCATTCGCTTAAGCCAACTTAAGCACATTGTGGTTGGGCCTTTAGGTTTTAATTAGCCAAATTATAAGGGATTACTTTTGGGACATCGCGAACAAAAAAAAGTACTTTTTCTAGTAGTAAGTAGTCTTCTCGTCAAGTTCTTATTATTTGTCTGCTTATTTTGTAAGCAAAGTTTTTGCTGGGTTTTTAATAAAACTGACTTTCTTAAAAAAACTTTTTTTTTTTTGTGTGTAAAATAAGTAACATATTTGTCCAACTCACAAGCTCGTAGTATCGCAGTATTCGTTGTCTTATCGCCTAATTATACTATATAGTATATTTGAGGAGGTCCATAACAAAACGCAATAATTACATTTTTCAAGTTTTTTGATTTTTTGATTGAATCCCATTCTACACATTGAAATCTATATTACCTTTATTATAAAGCATTCCAAAACTCAATAACTACACTGCAGATCAATATCAAATATACTGGCCAAGAGCAAAAGGCAATAATTACACATCTTTGCGATAAATCTTCACAAGAAATTTTAAAACAGTCAACTTGATAAATAAATTATGCTCTGGTGGTAACTCTGAGATAACTGTAAAACGTAAGGAATTTTTGTTTAGTTAATATCTTTTGCTTTTGTTATGTTGATTGTGAGTAATATTTTCGTACAATTCATAGCAAAATGAAATAAATACTATGGATTCGGACCAAAACGCAATAATTCCAAATTTGTTATCTAAATAACTTTAAAACAAACTGTCAGATAAAATAATTAATTTGTGATAATTATTATTTTTTGTAGACAATAATACTTCAATAATTGTTTTTTAAAAAAATTATGTGCTACTTACTTCAATTACATTTTGTCGTTTATCCAAAAAAATGTTATGGTGTAATTATTGAGTTTTGTTATGGACCTCCTCATTTGTTATTGATAATTTTTAAACAAAAATGTTGTCTCATTAAACGATTGATTTTTATGTGTTTTAAAAAATGTTGAATTTATGCTTTGTTTGGTGAATTTGGAAAATCTTTTTGGAACCACAACCACACATTTAATTCTTCTGAATGATTAATATATGTTTCATTTATTTCAATTTATTTTTTAAGCTAATTTTATTAAAACTAGTGTTCGCTTTATGGTCAAAATTCGACCATAATTTTTTTTTTTTGTAAATATGAAGAAAACATTCATCTAATTATATATGAATTTATTTGTTTCGAGCATTTATTTTTTCCTTCAAATTGGATCCATTTGGCGAGGGACCAACCTCCGGTTCATATTTGATCCTTTACGTGAGTTAATTTAATTTTGTAAGTTCAGTATAAAAGAAAGTCTCCTTTATATATTGTCATCCACTCAGGACGTTGTACGTTTAATTTTATTTCTATGTCTAATATTAACAAAAATTAATTAAAGTACCAGATGTAGAACGAAAAAGTACCAAAAAGCTCCCCTTACATGTTCTTATTCACCCAGTTTAATGTATAATTTTATCTTTATAGGTCGAATATTAACGAAAATTCAAAAAGTTCCAGATGAAAAACAAAAAATACCAGCATTTTTTATCTTTTAGGTTATCACTCACTCAGGATCCTACACCTATAATATTATTTTTTTAAGTTCTATATTATAGCAAATTTAAAAATTATCACATGAAGCACAGAAAAGTAAAAAAAAAAAAAGAAATTTAGTTTCCCATATTTCCCCTTTTTTTCTCCCCAAAGAGGTTCGGTTGACAAACAAAGGAAGAAAGCGTTCTTAACTGTTTTGCCTGGTCTGATTTATATAGTCGAAATATTCGAAAACCGGTTTCTGATAAATGTCGAAAATCGATCACCCTAATTTTTTATTATTTGATAATTGAAAATAAATTTTTATTTATTTATTTTGCATTTGTGTTAGTAATAATTTTGAACGCTTATAACTCTGAAATTATTGAACAGATTTTAATAAAATATACATTGTGCACTTCTTTGAGTAAATACCTCTTAAATGGTGTATATTTTGTTCAAATCGGTTGACATACAGAGGAGGAAAGTGTTCTGAACTGTTTTCCCTTAGCCGATTTTTAAAATTACTTATCAGCTAATAAATTATTACCATTTCTTTTCAAATTAAAACTTCCATACCTGGCTTAAATTCATGCTATCAACCAATATGAATGGCAAATTTTACTCAAGAAGAAAAAATTAATAGCATTGCAGCCAAGGTATAATTACACAAGGTAGACTCATTTGGGAGTGCAGACATGCTGCTCTATAAAAGGAACCGAGTTGTCAAAATTGTCTTCATATAAAACAAAAACAATTTAACGCACACATGTACGAATTTTGGCTTATATACACGAAATTTGACGTTTGGGTTCCAACTAGGGGTAATCAGCTGACAAACATATGGGCCAACGAGTTTACCTTGTGTAAATATACCTTGATTGCAGCCACACGATCAAGATTTTCTTGATAGTCTTTTTAGGGTTTCTAATTTCCCGGACGTTTTCTATTCCAGGGAAACGAAACAAAAAAAATCTTATTCCCGGGAATCCCGGGATTCTTTGAATTAAACAATGATTTCATTAAATGAGTTCAAGACAAAAGTTTTTACTTTTTTAAATGAATATACACATACATATACAACAGTCCAAAAAAAAAAATGTGCTTATTAATTCCACAGAAAACCAAATAAATTGTTACATTCATATGTACATTAGGTATGAATTACTGCACGCGTTTTTGATTTCGATACGCTAGAACCCCCAATTTTGTGGCTCCTCATCGGGGTCAAAGTTAGGGGAAAACGGTACAAAAGCCAAAAAAGCTTCACAACTGTCCCTGAGTCGTTTCTAGAGGGGTAAAATGTAAGACTGACTCCCGCTAATATTTCCCCCCCTACATTTTTTATTAACATACTAACCCTCTATCTGTGCTCCTTAAGGGGGCTCCCATACTAAATATTGTTTTTTATAAAATTACCCGCCACCGCCCTAACTAGCCCCAGGGTGGCCCTAGACGAATCAAATATATGACGGACCTCATATATTTTTGCTACCCGAGCACTTTTTCAGAACATACCTAGTCTCCATCTTTAATCATTAGGGTTGTCCTCATACAAAAATTTCGAAATTCCGTTACCCCTGACTTCATAGACGACAAATTCTTTTTTTAAGATTTTTTCTGGCTTTTGTATTTTCTTGACATTTATTTTTTTAAAATTTGTAGATGGTTCTGCTGTATCGTGTACATTATAATTTTCTACTTCAAGAAGCTTTTTAGACATTTCATCAGAAATTGATTTATTGGCGTAGAAACAATAGTTCGATTTGTAACTAGTTTTTAGTAATTTTAGTAAATAATATATTTTTATTGCTCGTTTTTTGATTTTAAAGATGCTAACAAATTAAAATTTCAAAAAATTTAAAATTCCAAACAAATTAAAACAAAATTTAATTTTCCAAACAAATGGAAAGGTGAAATTCAAAGCCATTTCGTGGTCAATTTAAAAAGTGTGTGTGTTAGTAAAAAAGTGAGAACGTATTGCAAATTGAAAGGAATTGAAAGAAAAAACTTGATCGTGTTGCTGCTATGAAAAACCAAGAGTGAAGCAAAAAAATATAACTAAAATTAAATAAACAGCTTTTTTAGTTTTATTTTTCATATTTTTTTTTTTTATTAATTGGTAAAAAGAAATTTAGTTATCTTCTTAAACAGCTTACTCAAAGAATTGACGACAATGTACTTTAAATTGATATCTTCCATTTTTGACATTCAGGAATACGACAAAGTAACGTTGCAACAAATTTATCTATTCACAAGTGCATAAAGAAAAATAGTATTTTTAAAACGATAAGCCATGCGACAGAGCTTGGGAACTGGACAACTATGATACTACAAGAAATTGCCCTATTAATTGGGCAATTTTTTCATGCTATTTGAATGAAAAATATAGTTTTGCATATTTTTAGGTTTTTTCCAAAAAAAATAATTTTTGATTTATTTTGCATAATAAACATACGTTTTTTAAAAAAGTCAATGTTTTGCAGTAACAAAATTAAAATGTATATCGGAGTCAATTAATTTGTTTATGCTTTTTCTTATATCGAAATTTCTAACAAGAACTTAAAGAAATTACAGCGGGTTAAGATTCTCTAAAATAACGGTTACTGAACAATTTAAGATGTTTTGTTTTTGATAGTGGTTTATTTAAAAGTGCAAAAAAAATAACTTAAAAGAACCTTTAATGCTCATAGTAATAGTGTAACATTTTGTACGCTTTAAATTAACTATCGAAAATCGATGGTGTAAAATCAGTGTTATTAAGCGTACGGCACGCACAACCAGAAACGATATCTATTTTTTTAGTGTTTGCGTATTAGTGCACAACCCTTAATACCGTTAATAACAAATTTAATTAAAGTAACTAACTTAATGTAGTGTTCTATTTCTCCTTATAAAACAGAACAATTGTAGTGATTTTTTGTTAAAAACACATACTTATGTACTTATGGGTAAATCCAAAGTGTTGAACGTGACAGTCGTACGCATCAAAAATGCAATAACATTTTAAACAACAAATATTTTTACGAACTCTAAGCGCTTAAATTATAGCACTAAGAAAGCACTGTTATCTATGCTAAAGTTTTTGGAGGACGCGATTCTAGTCTAGAAGTAGTTTTTGTGGCCATGTATAAAAAGGCGTAATTCAGCGAAACGTGGCACAATTTTTTAATCAAACTACTTTCAGAATTTTACATAGCAATGTAACATTCAAATTTCTTGGTTTGATTCCAAAATCTTCTGTATTTTCTTGTTGTCGATACGTGACATTCCGAACGTGAAATTTTTTCCGTAATAATTTAACTGAACAATGATTAAAATAAAATAAAAATTTACCGTTAATCCGAATAACATATTTCTCTTTGAACTCTTCCTTAGATTACATACCATATAAGAAAATGTTTTTGGAATAATTTTGATCAAATATCTCTTCTTTTAAGGAAGATAATATTTAAGAAAACATGCAATAAAACATGCTCACAAATAAGAAATTACGTTTGCACAATTTTGCAGTCTTATTATTCATCTAAGTGAACCAATTTATGGGTAAATTTATAAAATTAGTAAAATCTAAATATTTCTCTTTAATAACTTTTAAATTTTCGGTCACGGTGGACCTTTTGGTGGAAATGCCAATATTTTGTTTAAGTTAACTATTTTTTTGTTGCGTTTACCAGCCAAAAGAGCGCTGAGCCCTACTAAAACGAACGAAAAGAAATGTTTTTTTAAGGTATTCACTACACAAACACTATTAAGCTGGAGGTACACACCACGCGTTAAGCGCCTTTTCGTTGCCTACGCATTTAAAAAGAAAAATCTGTGCACATAGTTATATGTAGCAAGTTACATGCACAAAAGCGTTGAATGCATTGAGCCGTTGAAAGCGAAAACCAGGCTACTTTCTACTTTTGCACGTAGAGAAAAAACATGGTTAAATATGGTCACCTCCAACCAAACTATTGCCAAAAAAAAAACATTTTAAACATATTATGGTTAATATAACCATATAATTGTAAGCAACAAACATATTATGGTTAAATTAGTAATTCATCAAGAACCCACAACCATATTATGGTTGCCTCCAAAAATGTTATGGTTAAATATGATAATAATTTGTTTTTAAATTTACAATAGTATTATCCTCTTTTCCAAGAGCAACAAACTTTGGTGGAAAACCAACCATGCTATTGTAAGTGCTTAACAAATTCTTTTTATTATTGAACATAACATGTTTGGAGGCAACAACTATATGGTGGGTGCTTCTTGATGGAGGCCAAATTTAACCATAATATGGTTATCGCAGGCAATAATATGGTTATATTAAACATAATTAGGGATGTACTGGAAATCGAAAACGCAAAACGCAAGAATTAAGAAGTGGTTTTTAATACACTTTTAATCAAATTTTTATAATTTTTTTTATAATAATAATAGATAAATATTTGCCATAAAATTCTTTTAATACAGAAATCTTGTAAAAAAAAACGACTTGTAAAATTCTTGCGTTTTGCGTTTTCGATTTCCAGCACACCCCTGAATATATTTAAAATTTTCTTTAAAAATAGTTTGGTTGGAGGTGAATATACATTTAAACATGTTTTTTCTCTGAGTGTGTAAGCGTCACAAGTAGCGTTTGAACAAATCAGCTGATAAGGCATAAAAATCATGCAATACGTGGAGGCAAAAAAGAGTGGTGTGGAAGAAAAAGAAAATTTTAAACATATTACGTTTAAAATAACCATATTATTGTCACCGTCAACCATATAATGGTTAAATAAGTCCTCCATCAAGAAGTCACAACCATATTATGGTTGCCTCCAAACATGTTATGGTTAAAAATAACTAAAATATGCTTAACACCTATAATAGCATGATGGTTGGTTTTCAACCACAGTATGTTGCTCTTTTAACACAAATTATTGTCATATTTAGCCATAACATGTTAAGAGGCAACCATAATATGATTGTGGTTTCTTGATGTATGACATATTTAACTATATGGTTTAAAAATAATATGTTTAAAATTTTCTTTAAAAATAGTTTTGTTAGAGGTGACCATATTTAAACATGTTTTTCTCTGCGTGTAGGTAAGACATATTTATACGTGCCAAAATTCTGAAAAATTCGTTACATCACAGATATCAGCTAGATATCTGTTTGTAGAAAATGCGGGCATAAGAGTTGAAAATACAATATCAAATTATTTTTGTAAATCAGACCTTCAGCACCCTTAATTTTATTAAAAACGTGACTTTTTACTAAAATAAAGATATTTTTAACTCGCGTAAAAACTTTGCGATCAACAGAGCCAATTGTATTTTAAAAATATAATTTTTTTCTGCAAATCTGACTTTACAGGTTAATAGCGAATAAACATTTCATTAAGAAAATAAAAATTGTTTTCGAACAACGTGACTCTTTGATAAAAACAAGAACATAGTTTTCGGTGGAAACGTTTTTTGTTTATCGTAAAATTGTATTTATGGTGTAAATTTTCAAAGTAAATGTGGCTTGTTGATAAAAATTAGTCACTTTTTTGTTAAAAAAAAAGACTAAATGGTAATATTTAGATAAAAAATAATTAGTATTGTGGTTATTTTGTCGAAGTATTTATGGTTTTTAATCCAAATTTTTTTTTTTTTTTTTTTAAAGGGTGGTTAAATTGTAAGGGCCGATGTTGAATGTGAACCACACCTAAACGCCAAGTTTTTTTCCGAATTTTATTTGACATTTCTCTATTTCAGACTTACTCAATTTGAACCATGGAGAGATACACAATCCAACAACGTGTAAAAGTTATCCAGACTTATAATGAAAATGGGCGTTCAAATCAAAACGCATATCGCGCACTTCGTGATTTTTTTGGTCAATTTGATCGTCCAAATGTGCGTACAATCGCAAAAATCGTGGAAAAATTCGAGCAAACCGGGTCTGTAGAAGATGTGAGAACACCAGTGCATGCTCGTACAGCTCGTACTGCAGGAAATATTGCTGCTGTTCGCGATAGTGTGGCTGAAGAGCCGTCCACCTCAACTCGTCGTCGTGCCCAACAATTGCACCTCTCACGCTCGTCGTTGATGAACATTATGCATAAAGACTTGCATTTACACGCTTACAAGGTGCAATTGGCTCAAGAACTAAAGCCTCTTGACCATTCCAAACGTCGTGAATGGGCAGAATGGTGGCAAGAAATGGCAACAGTGGATGATAAATTTTCGAAGAAAATCATCTTCAGTGATGAGGCACATTGCCGCATTTGGGCGAATGAGAATCCAAGAGTGATTGTCGAAAAACCAATGCACCCACAAAGAGTGACTGTTTGGTGCGGATTATGGGCTGGCGGCATCATCGGGCCGTATTTTTTCCAAAATGAGGCCGGTCAGGCAGTTACTGTGAATGGTGTTCGCTATCGTGAGATGATAACGAACTTTTTATGGCCCGAATTGGAAGATATGGATGTGGACGATATGTGGTTTCAGCAGCACGGTGCCACTTGCCACACAGCTAACGAAACAATAGCTCTTTTGCGCAACAAATTCAATGGCCGTGTTATCTCACGTAATGGCGATGTCAATTGGCCGCCAAGATCATGTGATTTGACACCGTTGGACTATTTTCTTTGGGGTTATTTGAAAGAAAAGGTGTACGTCGATAAGCCAGCAATAATTCAAGAGCTAAAGGATGAGATAATTCGGCACATTAACGGCATAGAACCTCCATTATGCCTCAGGGTCATCGAAAATTTGGACCATCGGATGGAGGTGTGCCGCCGTGGTCGCGGTGCCCATTTGGCCGATATTTTGTTCCATACATAATTGAGTAATACCAATATATCATAATAAAATAAAATTACAATAATTTCCTAAATAGTTTGTGTTTTATTCGACATCGGCCCTTGAAATTTAACCACCCTTTATTTTAATTAGGCTTAAGTTCACCAAAATTAAACAAAAAAAAAAAAAAAAAAAAAAAAAACAAATTTAAGAGTGATGATTTTCGTGACTTTTTAGTGAAACAAACTTTAGTTTAGTTGGTCACAATATTCTCAATATAAATTTCCCACAATTATTTACATAATAAATCCATAGTGCACTTTTCCATATGCTTAACTCAGTGACTCTAAATGTGGATGTGAAAGAAAGTAAAGTAAAGAAAAAATGTTTAAATAAATGAATACGAATAACTTAATGTACAAACATACATACATGTACATATGTACGTATGCATGTAATCTTACAAATATACTTCAATACAAATGCATATGCATACCAATATTATTGCATATACAGTGGTTGTCAGCTTATTTGATGCAAGCAAATTAATTACATTAACATCCATATAACTTTAAAATTATTTTTGTTTTTTAAAAATTAAAAACGCCACTTTATTAACAGTACTTCTTACTTCACAACTATTTATTTCATATAAGCTGATATCTTAAAGAAAAGTAAGAAAAACAAAAATAACTTAATTTTTAAATGAAGCAGCTTATTTGAAGCAACAAATTGTGAATACAATTTTTTTAATGATATTTATATTTAATGTTTAAATTAGTATTAAGTATGATAACCGTTTTGGTCTGCAACTACTTTTAGCCAATTTGGCATCGAGTCCACCAATTTTTGTGTGGTTTTATTTTGTTCCACTCATTGATTAAAGCACTTTTCAACGTTTCTTTCCTGGAAATTTGGTAATATTTTCCAATAACGCCCATAAATTTTCGATCACGTTCAAGTCCGGAGATTGTGTTGGTGGTTCCATTAAATGGGGATAGTTCCATATTAGCCATGCTTGAACAACATTGGACTTGTGCTTAGGATCGTTATCTTGGTAAAAACTAAAATTTCTTCTTAGACCCAAATTTTCAGCACTTTGAATCAAATTTTCTTTGAGGATGTTTAAATACATTGTTTTCTCCCTATTTTCTTCAATAAAAACAACACCATAACGCTTCCTCCTCCATGCTTCACTGTGGCGCGAATGTTTTTTGATTTCAGCTGAGACATAGGACCTTCCATCTGACCCGAATATATTAAATTTCGATGCATCTGAAAATATGACCGTATTCCAGAAGTCTGGCTCTTTAGAAATGTGGGTTTTTACAAACGCTAATCGGGAACTTTTATTTTTTGGGCATGTGAACATTAAACGCGCCGAATCGTTGATGCACTCCACATCTTCCCAACACCAGTGGTCACTTCATCAGCTATTTTTTGTGCTGATAACCTTGGGTTTTCCTTGAATTTTCTAATGATCCAACGTTAATCACATGTCGACAAAATCTTGTTAGGAGCAATTCTACCCTTGTTTTCAATTCTATCTCCTTTGAATAGCGCTCTATTATGTGCTGAACAGTAGATGAAGACAAATTTAATATTTCTCATATTTTGCGCTAGGTTTCTCCGATTTAATAGTGATGAATTACCAACTTTCGCTGTTCTATTGTTGTCCCCCGACCCATATTACTCTCAGACTCAAAAAACAATATTAAAGTTATGCAAACTTTAATAGAAAATGGCAAAATAATAAATAATTGCATTTTATTTTTAAATATAACGGTAAAATTACAGCTTAACCTTTCTTGCATCAAATAAGCTGAGCGATTCAAAAACAGTGTTTCTTATTGTTGTTTTTCTTATTAAACAAAAGAAAATATTATAAAACAAAAGAAGTTTTTTTAAGAGTCCATGTTGCCAATTAAAGTGATTTTTGTTTCTCTTTAATATTCTTATTAATTTACGAGTTACACGGACTTACGTTTTTAGATTTGCTTGCATCAATTAAGCTGGCAACCACTGTACATCTTACACACATACCAACATATGTATATATACATGTAGGTAGATTTGCAAAAATACATACATACAAATAAATACATACACACATATTAAAATATAACTGTTAAGATGTCTTTAGATGGCTGCAAATATCAAAAAAACAAATAAAAGAATTTTAACTTTTTATAAATATTTTCCATTTTGGACTAGTGCACACACAGTTAATGGTAGTGGTGGGAGTGGAGTATATGCCATGTAATATATCCTACGACTGCATATATGTATGCTTATATGCTTACATGCACAAATAGATATATTTTTATGTATAAATTCATATAATTTAGCAATAGTGCGACGCATTGCTAACGTGATATAATCACAAGAGTACAATTTATAAAATTTTTACCAACCAACAACAATTGTAGCAGCAGTATACCAATGATTATTACAGCAATGCCAGCAATAAACACAAAATATTTAAATAAATACATACCCAACAAACACGAAGTTAAACCTTTTATATGAAATGACTTTGTCATTTGACATCAAACACAATTCTCAAACGTTTTTCAATTGTTTGATTTAACATTTAAATTCAAATTGATAATGATTTGAAAATCATTTGAAAATCATAGCGTTCTCAACAAAAAGGGGAAATTATTTTCAAATTGAAAAATGCCTTTATTTTCAACTTGCTTTCAAACGTAATTCTCAAATGTTTTTCAAATGTGTATTATAATACAATGTGGAATATAAATAGAAATATTTTATTTTTTTTTTGTCGTTTGAGAAAACGTTTGATTTCAAATCATATTCAATTTGAAATCAAACCTCCGTGTTTGTTGGGTACTTACATACATCCAAATATGAATAATATGTATGTATGTCGGCTTAAAGTTACACAAAAGAGCAGCGAAACATTTACATTTTATTACAGGTCGTTCGTTCGTTGTCAGTGGCAAAAAAAGTCTATATTTTGGATTAATTTCTTTATCTTTTGAAAAACTAATTAAAAAAAATCAAAAATTACATATTTGCAATAGCCAAGGAAAAAAAACCCTAGTAATGTGACATTTTGGAGAAAACATTAATTTTGACTTTTATAAAAAAAAAATATTTTTTTTTTTTTTTGACAAAAAAAAAAATTAAAGTAATTTTTTTTATCACGGTAATTTTTGGGAATAAAAAATTTTCAATTAACAAGATTTTGTTTATTGTGCTTAATTCCCAATTTTTATTCTTGATAAAAACACTGAAATTTATTATTGATGGGATAAGATATTCCTATGCGCATTTCACTGGTTGCTTAGGGCAGATCATCAGGAAACTTCATCCAAAGTTTTAAGAAAAACTAAAGATATTATACAAATAGAACTGTTAAGCGAATAAGAATTATAAGCAACAGTTTTACTTGCAACAATATCAAAGCTTAAACAAAAACACCAACAATAAACAGTGAGTTTTTCTTTTCTTACATTCCCCACTTTAATTGGTGGGAAGTCTCCCAACATTAATTGTAGTTGAATGAAGGTTAAGAAAAAACATAAACAACTTGCTTTATTGTTTTCGCAAAAAATAAAGCATGTTGCCAGTTTAGTTTTTTTTTAAGCCGTGCACTTGCCTGTTTATTATCAAAGTAATTTTTGGAAAAAGAATCATATGGCCATTTGCTTTATCATTATATTTATTTATTTATTTCATTAACTGCCGGTTTAACGATGTCGAACGTCATCGTTCGCATAGAAAATTATATTTAAAACAAAAACAAAATTCGAAAATTTGTTTTTGTTTTAAATGTAATATTCTATGCGAACGTTAACGTTCGAAATCGTTGAACAGGCTGTAAATGTAATATAAAAAGCAACTCTTGGCCAATTAAAATATATATAACAAAGCAGTTTGCCTGAATACAGTTATAAACTAATTAACATAGTTGGGGGTAGTGCACTAAATATTGATTTAAATCAGCAGTGCACTATCACTAAATAAAACTTCAAAAATATTAGTTTGCACTCTTTTTTATCAGCTTTAGTGATGATTGCTATTTATTTAACTACCACTAAAAAAATTAGTGATATTGCAAATTTTTTCACTATCACTAAACGCAATTCAAATAGTGCAAAATTTGAACTTGCAATCAAAAAAAAGCTTCATTTAAACATACTCTCACTAATCTATCAAAAATTAGTGGTCATAAAATTCTTGAAGACAAATTCGAAAAACACAAATTTTTACTAAAAAATTTAACAACAACAAATTCTACTAATCTAAGGCCAATTTTCACAACTTACCGATAGCTTAAAGTAGACTTTAAATGGCCTTATAAAAAGAGTTCTCTTATTAAAACTTTACTTCAGCCTTAAGTGAACGATAAAGTAGATTAAGGTTAATCCTACCTGGTAGGTTAAAGTAAAGTTGTAATAATGTAACACTTTTTATATGCCCGATAAAATCTTACCTTTATGCTATGTTCACATTTGGGTTTTTAAACGCGTTTAAGCAAAATGTTGATTTAGCTAATCAAAGCCGTTCACATTACATTTGAGATGATTAAGATGACAGATGATTAAGAAAAAACACACACACAAACAAACAAAAAAACAACAAACAAATTTAAATTTCTTTAAAGTATTAAAAATGGATAAAAAACACTTTTATAAAGTTATCAGAAGATTATTTTAATCAATTTAATGATGAAATTGTGAAAATTTATGAATTATTTAAGGAAAAAAAATAAAAACATTAAGCAGACATCTTGGCCGGTTGTACACGATCATGAGCGATTCTACATTATTAGGGTATGTTCAGTGGATTCTATGTGGTTTATGAAGTGATTTAGTTGTAATCATGTCGATTTGAAGTGATTAACAAATCACCTCAATGTATGGGTAATCATCTCGATTTTGAAGTGATTAGAGCTTAATCACGTTCGAGCTGCTTAAACGCGTTTAAGAACCCAAGTGTGAACATAGTATTAGCTATCGGTAAGTTGTGAAAACGGGCCTAAGGATTTAAGTTGATATCGAAAAAAAAGATGAAGCAAATTGTATCGTCCATACAATAAAATATTTTTTGCAGAAACTTTACTCAATTCTCTTTGAAACTGCATTTGTTTCCATGCAAGGAAACATTGTTTCGCGGTGTATACCTTGTCTTTTCTTCCTTTCAATAACAAACTCAAAAAAATGTTTGCAGAAGAAACAACAAACTTTCCTTTTGGCTTTCCCCTTTCACTCTCACTCTCAAACTCAAATATTTTGCATCATATGTTTCATAATATGGACGAGGACTTGAAAAAAGTTAAGCAAATGTTTTTAAAATATAATACGCCTTTGCGCGTATTATGGTAGACGCTCCTCGAAGAAATAAATTAAGTGATAATAATTTTGAAATGCTTGTTTTGCTTAAAGCAAACAATTTTTAATATCTATTTTTTATTGGCCTCTATTGTTTTTGTTTTCTTATGAAGAGTCTTACGTTTTAAATTTGTGCACCAATTTAAACTTGAAATTAAATGCAAAGTTTTTAGTTGCACTCAAATGAGTGAAGAACAAAAAAGTTGCAATAAACTGATGATTCCTTTTTTTTAAATCAAACTAATTTTTTTTTTGAGTGCACTCATGCTTAGTGAGCCTGCAGATTTTCAACTCATCACTCAACATCAAAAAAATGATTGCAATAATTTTGCACTATCAGTAAGTGTGAGTTGAAACTGCAAAATGAGTGCACTACCCCCATCTATGCTAATTAATAATACAAAAATTATTTTAAAAATATATGTAATCAAATAGAAAAGAAATGATTTTATTATTTAAATTAAATTAATACTCAAACCGGTTTTGAAATTTAAATAAATTTAATTTGTGTAAAAACGTTTAAAAAAAATTGATAAAAGCGTGTCGTGACATTCAATTCTTATATGAACTGGTTCAATCTTTTAAATACTTTTTGAATAAATAAATATTTTCCACAGGGCTGCCTGATAAATTTGTGAGGAAATCGTCAATTTCCTGAGAAAAAATAAAAAAATCGTCTTTCACGTTTCGAAAAATCGTCAAAAATATCGGAAAACTTAAAATTTAGTTTTTTTTTTTTTAACAATTGTTGTTGGATTTTGATAACATAAAACATAACTACTTCATTCCCAGCTAGCATTTTCAAACGTGTAGTAGAAACTGGGAGTCTTTGATCGTGGATGACCGCATTTTTTTAATGGAAGGGAAAAACTGTTACACGACTGAGATTTTTCCATAGCACAGCGAAAGACGCTTCCTAAATCGTTGTGGGAATCGTTTAGGACGTTGATAAAGATTATCTAACGAGTCTTTCACGTCAAGAATCGTATGCCACTCATGTAGATATTTTCTTACAACTCATGAAATGTTCGCCGTAAAAAGGTTCATTCGATTATGGTTTGACGAAGGATAAACAAATAAATAATCATTTAAAGATTTTCTTAAGGCTTGAATATTACAGCCGTACCTAAACAAAAGCGGCACGCGTTTTCTAGTTTTTGAATTGAGTGGCCTCAACGCTTTGCAATTCGAAAAACTGACTTTCACAGCTTGTTTTATAGTGAAGTTTGCCCCTATTGTTAATTAATATTGGAAATTTAGCTATTTTTTGGTCAATGTAGCGTTTTTATCTCTGTTTTTATTTATAATTTGTGGCTTTTATTCAAGAAGAAAGCTTTCGCTACTCTTCGTGGCACAACGCAATGTTACGGCTGCTAAACATTCGAAGATTAAAAAACGAACGTGTCAGAAAATTGAATGTTTTATTGAGACTTTGGAGACTGAAGAAAATCGTCACTTTTTAGAAAAAAAATCAGCAAATCAGTACATTGCTAATTTCGGAACAAAAAATCGTCAAATTGACGATAAATCATAAAATCTGGCAACCCTGATTTTCCATATAATAAACTTAAGGCAATGCCAGCACTTAGTAATGCTCGTTGGGATTCTAGAGCTATTCTGGCACTCTTATCTTTTATACTTATTCCGGAATATCGATTGCTGGTTTTCTAATCATACTTTTAACAAAAATGATTTCGTCACACTTAAAAACATCACTGTTCGTCCGGCTTTACAAAAGCAAATGAATGTTTTACCATCAGCTATTCAGGAATTTTAGTGAAGCAACGTCTGCGCAGAAAGTGCAATTAAAATTGTGCAAGACATTTCGATATTGTGTCAATCATCACATGCATACTTTAAATTTAAAATTTATTTCATATAACAATTAAAAACATTTGTGTTTCAAAATAAAAATATATACAAAAAAACTCTCGCCTATTATTAGGAAACCCCTTTGGTGCGGAACATTTTTAAGCCCGAGTCGCCTAAAAAAAGTGATATTTATTACTTGCTAATATTTGCCACATGTAGTGGGTATGCCAAATTTTTCGTTAAATTTCGTTAGTCTGTGTTCATACGGCTCTTGTCTTATTGACATGATTGCTACTTTATTGGCGAGAGGGACGAGGGGAAAAGAAACGAGTACACAGATGCATGTACTGTTTTTACGTTTTGCTTTCTTATTCGTTGTTTAATTTTGTTTTTGTTTTCAATATTAAAAAAAAACACATGTCGTCAACATGACATGAATCATTTGAACGCCAATTCATGTTCAAAGAAGAAAAAAGAAGAATCTTGTCAATAAGACATGAGCCGTATGAACTCAAGACTTATATGCCTAATATGTATGTGACATAAATATATTTAAAAATCTATTCCCCATCATTTCTGGGTTCTCCGGATAACCTATTTCAACAGACACTGGACAGAATATTATCGTTAAATCCTTTCCGCTACTTATAGGGACCCAGAAAATATGTATTATATAAGGGTCGAAGTTGATTTAATATGAAATTATTGTCACTTCTTTTTATTATGATATGATACGAGCATGCACTGGTGTTTTCACATCTCTTACAGGCACGGTTTGCTCAAATTTTTGCACGATTTTTCCGATTGTACGCACATGTGGATGATTAAACTGACCGAAAAAATCACGAAGTGCACTATATTCATTTTGATTTGAACGCCTATTTTCATAATAAGCCTTTGTAGTGGGGAATGTAAGAAAAGATAAACTCACTGTTTATTGTTGATGTTTTTTGTTTAAACTTTGATATTGTAACAAGTAGAACTGTTGCATTTAATTCTTAAACGCTTAACAGTTTTATTTGGTTTAATATCTTTAGTTTTTCTAAAATCTTTGGATGAAGTTTCCTGACGGTCTGGCCTAAGCAACGAGTGAAATGCGCATTGCTCGATTGTGTATCTTTCCATGGTTCAAATTAATTTAGTCTGAAATTGAGAAATGTCAAATGAAAGGCAGAAAACAACTTGACGTTTTGGTGTGGTTCACATTCAACATCGGCCCTTAAAATTTAACCACCCTTTATATATATTGTTACGTTTTTCCCTTAATAACCACGTTTCGGTTCATTCCCTTTTTTAATACAACTTTTAAGTTCTTTCAATTGCAAATCAAAATAAATAAACACACTTTTGCAACTTAAGAAACTTTATTGAAGTTTATTAATGTTCACAAAATTTTTCCACTATTGTTAGTAGCAAACTGAGCCGTATAATGTCTCCAAACAAACTAATTTTTATGATTTAGCCCGTATTTATAGTTCACAACCCAAAAGTAGTAGTAAAGTAGTAGATTCAAGAACCTTCTAGTCGATTCTAAAACATTCTGTTTAAAATCTAAATTAAACAGTTGAATCTGTAGTCTACAATACTGTGGAGTAAATAACAATTTCAACTAATAGGACTTAAACGGTGGGGTGTCACAAGGCCAATTTTAGGAGAATGATGTTTGATGTTTTGCGTTACAAATGCTTATATGGTATAACCAGACCGGCTTCGCTAACTAAATCTTCTCTGTATAGCCGACTTTCGGCCGGGCGCAAGGATTTTCTCCTCTATGGTATAACAAAGACCAGCTTCGCAAACTAAAGCTCCTATGTATAGTCGGCCTTCGGCCGAGCGCAAGGATTTTCTCCTCCATGGTATAACAAACACCGGCTTCGCTTACTAAAGCTTCTCTGTATAGCCGGCCCTTGGGCGGGCGCAAGAATTTTCTCCTATATGGTATAACAAAGACCGGCTTCGCAAACTAAAGCTCCTATGTATAGCCGACCTTCGGCCGGGCGCAAGGATTTTCTCCTC
The DNA here is from genome assembly GCA_930367215.1 of Pollenia angustigena. Taxonomy (NCBI): domain Eukaryota; kingdom Metazoa; phylum Arthropoda; class Insecta; order Diptera; family Polleniidae; genus Pollenia; species Pollenia angustigena. The sequence goes on from OV884060.1 coordinate 208,210,461, forward strand.
TATGGTATAACAAAGACCGGCTTCGCTTACTAAAGCTTCTCTGTATAGCCGGCCCTTGGGCGGGTGCAAGAATTTTTTCCTCTATGGTATAACAAGGCCGAATACGCAGAGAAGCCGGTTTTTTATACCATAGAGGACAAAAGTTCATTGGGGACTTAGTTCATACCGCCATTTTTGACATAAAACAGGGCGACATGAAACAATAATGCATTTTTTACATGAAATAGAGTGACATGCAATCATTATCAAAAATATGGCTTTATGTCTCATTTTTCGGAAAAAATTTATGGCGTTAAGTCCCATTATATTGAGACTTATGTCTCAATGGAATGGGACTTGACGCCATATGGCTTTATGTCCCATGGCCCTATGACACCCCACCGACTTAAACTATAATTTACAAGATAACTAACATAGTTATACAATGAATGAGATTTCCATTAGTGCAAATGCATATTTTTGCATTTTTGGGGGTTTATTTTTTTTAAATTCCATATTTTAAACAATTTTTAAATACACAAAAAAAAACTTTCCAAAAAAATATTTAAATAAAAAAAATAAATTCCTTTGGAGCATTGCTTTAAATACAAGTTTTTCCAGATTTTGACAAAATATGCTTCTATTTTAAACCAATGCAGCAGCACCTTACATGGTTAAGGCTTCCAATGGGTTGAAAATATTTTATCTAAAACTGTTACAAGTTACTTGCTTGGCACATGGGTTATACCGCGTTGCAGAGGAAATTAGAAGCCAATTCGATAATATTGCAATTTTTAATGAAACGTTTCCCTTGATTCCCTTCTTCCACCGCAGCCAGTAGAAGCAAAATGGAGGCCTGTTTAGATGCTTCAGAATTCTATTCAAAAAACATTGAGTAATTTAAGAATGTTAGAAGAGTTTGTTGATACCGATGATTATGCAATAAAAAAAGTAAAAGAACATCAGAACTAAATTAGCATTAGTTTTTCCAATAACGGATATATTGGTGATACAATAACTAATTAGGAGGGATTTAGTTCACTTAATACTCAAGTCAAATTAATTTATGCAGAAAATAAAATTAACATTGTGGAAGGAAGAATACTTAATGCTTAGTTAGCCGGAAGTAACAGTAACATAACCTTAACGTTCAATCTATTTCTTACAGATTGAGATGTAACATCTTACTGCTAACTATAATCGTTCTCATATCTTTACATACAACAAAATTAAGCAGCTGATTTGCAACGTTACTGTTAACTAAGCCTTTAGCCCGACAAATTAAAAAAAAAAAAAAATCCAAAACGTTTTGCTGGAAAAATTAAGGATTTCAAAAAATAAAATTCATTTGAAATATATTTGATCTGATCTGGAATCAAAGTGGGATCTGAAAATAATGTTTTTAAAAATGCGTTGGCATTCTTCAAGTACAAGACAAACTTTTACTTTTGATAAAACAGTACTACATATCTATATATAAATCGGCTAAGGCAGAACAGTTAAGAACACTTTCCTCATCTGTATTTAAACCGATTTGAACAAAATACACACCATTTGAAAGGTATTTACTCACCGAAGTGCACAATATATATTTTATTAAAATCTGTGCAATCAATTCAGAGTTATAAGCGTTTACATTTGATACTAACACATATGCAGAACACATAATAAAAATTTTGTTTTTTTTTTTTCAATTATCAAATAATAAAAAAAATAGGGTGGCCGATTATTCAACATTTTTCAGAAACCGGTTTTCGAATATTTCGACTACATATATAAATCTTATGTATAAATCGGAACAATAAAGAACACTCTCCTTTGTTTGTCAACCGCCCCTCTATGGGGAGAAAAAAGCATCAAAAAGGGAAAATACTGGAAATTAAATTTCTTTCTTTTACATTGAAATTATAAACATAATATTATAGGTGCAGGGTCCTGAGTGAATGAAAACCTTTAAGATGAAAAATTATGGTACTCTCTGTTTTTTATCTGGAAATGTTTGAATTTTCGTTAATATTCGACATATAAAGATAAAATTATACGTTAAACTGGGTGAAAAAGAACATGTAAGTGGAGCTTTTTGGTACTTTTTCGTTCAACATCTGGTACTTTGATTAATTTTCGCTAATATTTATCATAGAAACATAAAATTAAACATGCAATCAATGTTCTGAGTAGATGACAATCTATTAAGGATACTTTTTTGTTTTTCAATTGATATTTTTTATATTGAACTTAAAAAATTACATTAACTCACGTAGAAGATAAAATATGAACCGGAGGTTGCTCCCATCATTCATTTCTTCATATGCACATAAAAATTTATGGTCGAATTTTGACCATTAGGCAAACACTAGTTTATTTAAAACAAACAAAAATTTAAATTAGTTTTTTAAGTTTAATTTTTTATATATTTTGGAAATTTTTCAGTTTTTAGTGCATATTTTTTATTTTGTAAGTGCATATTTTGGACTTTTTAGTGCATATTTTCGATTTTTTAGTGCATGAAAATCCTACTTAAAACTAAAACTATAAATAATTCTAAGAAAAATCTAATCAAATTAAATAAAAAAGTGAGGTTTGAGTAAAAGAATAACTCTAAAAATCATGAAAGCTACGGTAATTTAAAAAAAAATTTAATTGCAAAAAACTTTCCTTCGATTTTAATTTGATCGATTTTGATTTCCAGAACATGGCCGATTGCCTTTTGATAAGAAAAATTAAAAAAACCTTAAAAATGTGCATATTTAAAAGAAATCTGATTTTTGAATAAAAGGTGAATTTTTAGTGAAAGAAGGAAAGCATTAATTAAAAAGTTATGAAAAATAAAGGCCCTTATTACGGTTTACAACTCCACTCAATTGAGTTGTAGCATCTTAATTTTTGTATTATGGTTTACAACTTTGCTAAATTGCGATGAACAAAAACATAACAAAAATAACAACTGATCACCACCAGTTGCCTTAATTACAACCAGGGTTGCCGTTTGAAAAATTTTAATCCGACCAAAATTGTCTACAAAACCTATACCAAAATCCTTTGAAACCGCCCAAATTTTTGAAATATTTAAAAACAATTATAACGTCAGAAAAATGCAAAAGGGCCTTTCATAATTTTTTAAAATTTTCAGTAGCGATACGACTGAGATTACAAAAACAGTTTTGTCGGATAGTGTCAATCATGCGTAATGTGGTAACGATATTAAACAGAAACCCCCGTTGTTATAATCACAATTGCTGCCTTTTTATTAAGTTATCTCTCTTTTTCTTAAAATGAACATAGGCCCTTCTGCATTTTATATGACGATATGTATACATATGTATTTTTGATAAAAAGGATAATTTTTATTGGATAAAGCTATAAATCTACATATTATTTTTTTTTTTTTTGTTATATGCAATTATAGTAAAAACAAAAAGTAAGCCTATGTGCACACCTATTTAATATTTAACGTCCTACACGTAACCCCTAGTTTTATTAAAAATTTTTTTGCTGGTAACGTTTAACTTAAACAAGATGTATGTATAGATGCAAATTCATTTAATAACGCTTATAAACTGGAACAATTAATTGATCGTATGCAATAACACATATAGACCACTAATAAAATATAAATCAAAATTTATTAACTTAAGTTTGTACAATTTAAAAAAAAAAAGTATTAAACTTTATAAGACATAGGCTGAGCTCCAATACATCCTAATACCTTGCAGAGAACGTAAAAAATTTATCAAAGAGTTTAACAATGCATAGTTGGCTTATTGTATACGCGTTGATAACTTGCTCTGATTTGGAACTCATCCATACTTTCTGCAAGTTCTGCAGTTCTTATAAAACTACTATGTTTCAAAATACAGTATCAAAGCATCCCGCTGTTCTACGATTCTTACAACATCTTCCTTTAAGAAGTCCATCTTGTATAAGAAGCAACTAATACAGAAAAGAATTCCTGAAGTTCTTTTCTTTATGTTATTCTTTTAGGACTATGTGAAAAAAACTTTAAATATTACCTCAAAGAACCTTAATATTTTAATATATTATTAAGGCTGTTACACACTATCCCACAAAGTCTTACGTATTTTAATAAAATGCAACCTTCTCATGATAAGTTGTTATTGTTTTTTGAAAATGTATAAACAATAATTAGATCAGGGAAGCATTTTCATAAAATACGAAATACTTTGTGGGATAACGTGTAACGGCCTTTAGTAAGATTAACTGCCTGTTCATCTATTTCTGAACGAAGACTTCGTTCGATTTACTTACATTTACAACTAAAACAAATTATACAATATTGTCTTTGTTTTACATGTAATTTAAGTGAACGAAGTCTAAGTTTGACATCGATGAATAGGCTATAAGCTTACCAACAGTTCCAGTCATGGCGTGGGCGCCGTTTGTTGGCAATCCGATCAAATTTTGTATAGGAATATTGGTTGTTGATAAAAAGTTTTTTATAAGAAGAAATATTTAAACGGCATCTGACTTGGTAAGCTCGAATAAGATGACAAAGCTATCCTTTATAAAACTAACACCGTCAAAGTAACTTGCTCCTAACGTAGGCCTGCCATACGTCCTGGTTTTCCAGGATTGTCCTGGTTTTATACTACTTGTCCTGGTGTCCTGGTCCACTATTAAATTGTTCTGGTTTTTTGTACAGGTCAACCCAAACAAATTAGTTTTTTGCTTTAGTTGTTAACAAAGGTTAAGATTTCTGTTATAACACTGCTAACATAAATTCAGCTGTTATCTGGTGTAAAGCTGGTAAAAGCTTTCAATAATATTAACTGATAGTCAATCCTCTTTCAAATTTTGTTTCAACTAGTGGCTGTAAAAAGTTATACCGTGTAAACAACTTTTATAATTAATCGAAAACCGATAACAAATTGCTTTCTCTAAGGCAGCCCATACACGTTTCAATTCAATAGTCAACTGAGTCGGTCGTTGTCCAAATCAATGGTGGGCGCTCCATAGCACAATTGTGCTGAGAGATTTTACACGTATTCTTAGCCTCTTTAATTTAATTTTTGATGAGACACATTTTCTTATATTTTTTGTATTTTTTTCAAGAGAATTTACCCAGCAAATACACGTGTTTCATTTCAAATAAATGATGTTATGCGAAAAATAATTTACTGTACTGCTTTTACTGTTACTTTTTTCTGTGAACAGTAAATCTCTATAATTTAAACTATTAAAAAATGTTTTATATTACTTCAAATGCGTAAAATATAAAATAAGGAAATATAATGCACCATTTATTTCAAATGCTTGGCTTTGTGTTTGGTGGGTACTTCTGCCATCTCACTAATACTAATAGGCATCAATACAAGCACTGTTTTAGTTGTGCCCACTTCTGGTCCAAATCAAAGCGTGTATGGCTTTTTCAATTGATTATTTTGACAGTTGTCCAGTTGGTTAAAGAAAAATCAAAAGAGTTTGATTTTTTTCAAGTTGAGTACTTAGTCTGCTCAATGGACAAAGGAAAGAAACTTGTTAAAGACTGAAACACTGCAGAGTATTATTCAATGTAAGTTTGATTTTAATATGACAAGCTATCTGTTTTATAACTACATATATCAAAGACCGAAATGAAGTTCTAGAAAATGTTCTGAAATTTATTTTAGTTTAGAACATTTAAAGCTCAACTTTTTATTATTTTTCATCATTTTTATGTACATGAAGTACACGTTAATTTTTTTTCTATATATTGTTGGATTTAAAAATAAGAACTGGATGGTTTTTAAATATCGCACCCTAAATACTAAACTGTAACAACTCAAAATTCTTAAATTTTCTTTCAGGAGAGCCAAAAAACAGTTTATGTAAAAATTGTGATAATATTTTAAAAAAAAATTAGTTCCCTTATTAAAAAAGTCTTATTTGAAGAAAGTTTTGCAATGCCTTATGAGAATTATTTTTTAAGAAAAAAAATCATTTTTGAAAAATTTTGAGCTGTGACCCTTTAGTATTTAGGGTGCGATATACTACATACATATGTATATAAAAAAAAACTTTCCTGTTGGTATAATTTTTTATCCATTTTTTCCATGTGTCCTGGTTGATAGGTTCAAACATCTGGCAGCCCTATCCTAACGTAATATCAATGTCATATCCATAGTTTCATCAACAATCAAAAAAAAAAAAAATGTTTGTGTTTGGTAAAAAAAGCTATGAGATTTGTAATTGTCTGCTATCCGTCCAATTTTCTAAAACCGACCAAAATTAGGTTTGGCCTACCAACCTACCAAAACAAAAATATCCGACCAAATTTCGTCGGAAAAGACCATGTTCGGCAACCCTGATTACAACTCAACTGAGTTGAATTGTTAACCGTAATAGGGGCCTAAATTTCGTTTTTTTTTTTTTTTTGTCATTTTTGTTACAGAACTTTTTTCGAAACAGAAACAACGCTATTTGTCATTTAACATAATTAAAGCAATTTTAAAATATAAATGAAACAGATCTTCGAATGATTTATAGAGATAAATACATAATTATATTTAGTCACTGTATTTAAATTATTTATTGTTTTATACAGCTTATTCGCTTAAATGACAGAATTTAATTTTTTTTTTTTTTAGTCATTCTTTTGATTTTCCATTAATTTGGTCTTGATAGCAGTTCACATTTTTGTATCTACAACAAAATATTTTCCACTTATTGTCAGTCGAAAATGAGAGCGCGGCGATTATCTACTTATAGTTTAAAAGACAACAAAACAAAAAACAAAAAACATTACAAAAGTATTTATAATTTTTTTTTTTTTTTTTTTTAGTATAATTTCTATGAAAACGTTTGTGTATGCATCTGTATCTGCTGGTTGGTTGGTTGATTTGTGTCCATCTGTTTATGAGTATGTACTTGTGATTTTTTTTTTTCATATTTTGTTTTTAATTTCATTTATACATTTTTATGTAGTTTTATAGATATTTATCTATAACATTATTATATTCACTCGTTCGAGTTCTAGTCGTTCACATAGAGAAGCTTTTTAGCTTTAGCCTTAATGGTTTTTTGTCCATTCGATTAAAATTCATTGTTTGGCTTTAAATGAGTGTGTGTGTGTTTCTCTGTTCTGTAAGATGGTGTGAATGATGTGAGTTTTATTAAGGAAAAATACCCAGTAGTTCGGATGATGGGGACAGAAACAAAATTGCTTGTCATTTCCAATTGGCTAGACCAATTGGCATACATTTTTATATTAAAGATATATTTTAGTTTGATTTTTAAAAATGGACCCGTAGTCGAACACCAGTTGTTTTTATAATGAACTTTTTCAGGAGAGCCGAAAAAAGCATTCTAGTTCAAACTATGGGTTAGATATTGCACCTTTTGAACTTTGTAATTGAGTTAAAACATCGGAATGGGTCTATCTGATTTTAAACATTTTAAAAAAAATGTAAAGAGCGCTTAAAATTAAGCAATATGGCATCAACATTTCTAAATCGAAAAAATAGACATACGCGGTTGCCCATGAAAACCACAGATAAATACGACAATTCACAAACTCCGCCGTATGGCTCATCGTTTGAAAAAATACGATTTTTGTTTATGCACTTGGAATTAGTGTTGGGATACTATCGATATTTATCGAAAGTATAGATTTCACTATCGATATATCGATATTACTATCGACTGAATGTTTGTACTTAATTAGGAAAACTTCAACTAGTTTTTTATCGGGCTACAGTTCGTTGTTTTTATCACTTTACTGAAGGTATGTATGTACGCACGTTATTTTAGATGGCAGTTTTTAAAAATTGTGTTTCTGAAAAGAACCTTTCTCAAGGAACCAAAGTAACAGGGAATATAAGAAATTTTATTGCAACTTAAGATAATGTGCTAAATTTGGTTTGATACTCAACCCAAAAGGTAATCGATCTAGCGGACATTTCCTCTAATGGTTGTTCATTGTTTTATCCTATGCTCGCAATTGCAATTTCATTTTTATTTGGTTTTTTTTTACGACATCATAAAAATATCTGACATTTCAGTCCCTATGTAAACATATAAAAATTTCGGCATAAAGGCCTTAAGTTAGTAGCAAAAAAGCACAGCTAAGCAATCCATGCCACCTGCCATTGTTGTTGTTTGTATTCATTGCTGTAATTCTGCGCGAATTAATAAAAGCAAGAAAAAACTTGCCGCAAAAAGATGTGTGTGTATAGCTGCTGTAACATGTCTTCATAGCTGGGGGCAAATTATGGCAGTCGTGATCGAATACTTTTTCGATTCGAAAGCAGTTTTATTTCTCATTCTTTCTGTCCCTACTGAACGGATCGAAATAATTTTTTTGTGTTTTAAAGCACTTATTTGAGTTTTCACAACACTGAAAAAATAATAACGATTCGTTCAGTATTGACTAAAATAAAATTGCTTTCGAATCGAAAAAGTATTCGATTTGCCCCCTGTATTTTAAATAAAAATAATCTCGATATTGATATTTTTCCTATCGATATTTTCGATAGTTTACGACTATCGATAGTTTCCCAGCACTACTTGGAATAGATAAATTTGTTGTATAGTTACTTTGTCGTAATGCTAAATGTCAAAAATTTAAAATATCAATTAATTGTTGATTGCAGTTGCTTCACTTTGAATAAACAATTCCAGTAAATTGACCAAATTTCTTTTTACCAAACCATTAAAAAAACTATGAAAAATAAAACTAAAAAACCAAATTATTGCATTGTTACTTCACTCTTGGTTTTAATTTATTTTTTTTTCTTCTTTTTTTAAATTTGCCATTCAGATCGGTTGATACCATAAAATAAAACCAGGAATGGGAGTTTTAATTTGATGAGATAAGGTAATAAATATTAATTGATAAGCAATTTTAATTGAAAAAGTTCGAAAAATGGGCGGTGTGCTGGAAATCGCAAACGCAAAACGCAAGAAGAAAGGAGGCTGTTTATAATACACTTTTCATCAAATTTTGATAATTTTTGTTATAGAATTCTGTTTAATAGAGAAATATTTATATAATATTTGTCATAATATTCTTTTATTACAGAAATCTTACTAAAAAACGACTTTTAAAATTCTTGCGTTTTGCGTTTGCGATTTCCAGCACACCCCTGATATATTGAAATGAACCAAACATATATTAATCATTCAGAAGAATAAAATTTGTGGTGGTAATTATCACATTCAAAAAAGATTTTGTCACATTCAACAAAGAAATCGAGCATTTTCAGGCCCGGCATAAATTTAAACATTTTCAAAAAACAGATAAATCAATTGTATAATGGGAAAACACTTTTGTATGAAAGCTGCCAACAACAAAAATACCATCTTGTATAATTAGACGGTTATACAACGAATACGACGATACTACGTGCTTGTGAATTGGACATGTCGCTCATTTACTTCAATAACATAACACAAAAAATTCCATTTCAAGATAAACGCGTTTAAAGTTTTCGATTTGCTCTAACCACTAAAAAAAACCTATAAAAAGATGCAAAGATCCAAAATTTAATTTTTTAAGTTATGACGTTGTTAAAGTAAATGAGCGATATGCCTACCAAGTAAACTAAATATGTCTTTTTTAATAAGTAGCGCATTTTTAATTTAATTTCTTGAAATACATACATTAAATTTATGACTCGTATTTGTTAAAACTCATTTTATTGTTTAGTATTTTTATTTTTTTTTTTTTTTTTTTGCGAAAATAAATATGAACAAAAAACACAAAATTATTATTGTTATTAGTTATTTAAAGCACAAATACTCAAAAAGAAAAAAAAAACAATAATTTGTGTTAAAACATTTACATTCAGTCAAACACAAAAAGGCCGACAGACCAACCATCTGACATACATACATTCATACAAAAAGACATCCAAACGGACGGACAGACGGATAATTGTTATTAGATACATACACAATAAGCAGACGTTGCCAAATACAAACTCAAACTACAACAAAAAGAAGAAAAAAAAATAATAAACATGACTAATAAATAACAACAACACAAACAAATGCCTTTTTGCGCTAAACTGACAATTGTACTTTTTAACAAGTAAAAAACAACAACACCAACAATATTAAAAAGATATTCAAAGCAAATAAAATCAAATTTAAATAAAATAAAAACATAAACAATTAACTGAAACTAACACGAATAGAGGAGAGGAAGAGAAAGAGAAAGGAAAAAAACCAGCCGGGTTAACAGAGCTAAAGGGTGTTTTTTAAGCCCGTTGGAAATTGCGAAATGGTAAAGCTGGAGGTCGACACCACGCGTTCAATGTGCTGATGCATCTGTCAAAAGAGTCCCAGTGGTATAAAAAGTAGCAATCGCCACCAACGACAGGCGAATAGCATTCAAATCACACCCAAATCTTTCCCTAGACACCAATATCTAGTGTTAACATTTTAAAATAGGTACCCACTTTGAAACTTGAAAAAAGTTTTGATATTTTGTTGATTTTTTTTGTCAAACGAACTTTTTTACATTTATGATAAGTAGACTCTAGTAAATCATCTTGGGTAGATTCAGGGGCCAAATTCCGGCATTCGATATCGATCGAAATTACAATACAATTTAAGTGGACATTTCAATAATATCGAATGCCCAGGCCCCAGGCTTGAACAACGAAACTCAGTCATCGATTTGCGCAACTTATTGACGACTCCGTATTTTTATAGCGAACAAAATCGTCAATCAATTTTGGCCAAACGGGTTTGTAAATAAAAAAAATTGCTGCATATGACGTAAGACCAGCCCACAACAGGCCCTACAGACTCCATTACATCCAGAAAAATTAACCTCATTTCTTCAAAAATAAAGCCAGAGAGAGCTTGCGTTACGGCCGATGGAGATCGTTACTGCACCATGATCAATAATTTTTTGATTAAAAATTTGGATGACATTGATCCGAGCGAGACATGGTTTCAACAGGATGGCGCTAGGCTATGTGCCATCAGGCGATGGCAACCATCGACTTATTGAAATTAATATTTGGCGATTAATTGATTTCGAGAAATGGACCTGTCAATTGAACTCCTCTCGATTATTTTCTTTGCGACTACGTGATGAACCATCAACAATTGCTGCCTAAAGACCAACATTGTTTATGTTACTCGTGATATACGGCCAGCAATGCTCAAAAATGTGTCCGAAAATAGAACGTCCAAAATGTCCTTTGTCAAAAACAGCCGTGGTGTCCAAATGCCCAAAATAATTTTTAAACGTTTCAAAATGCTTTGTGTTATTTTTTGCAATTTTAAGTTCTATTGGGCTTTAAAAAAACACCCTTTGCTTAATGCCACTCGCCGCTTAATATAAAAAAAAAAAATTTAAATAAAATTATACCAGTGACCGCGACGAAACAAAACAACGAAATATTTAATCAATTTAATTTATTATTTAGATCTTAATATGAAAAAAGAACTTTAAAAGAAATAATTCTTTTTGTCTATTTAACGGTGTTTTTTTTTTTTGCTATTTAACGGTATGTTTGCTACGACCCTTGCTCATCTTTCTGGCAATAGGTATGTTTATAAAATTCGATACAAAAAATTACAACCAAAATGTGCCAAGAACAAAATATTATTATCATTCTTTGTATTTTGCATTTTTAATCGTTTTTTAGTGTTGAAATTTTTTCTCGCCCCCCTTTTTATTCGTGAGTTTATTTGACAGTTCTCACAAAAATCTTACAGACACACTTTTTCTGTAAATTGGCGAGTAATTTTCTTACGTGACAGCTAGTACTCGCCAAAAAAAAAGTTACAGACACAGCCGTTTGTTTCAATAAATGGCATTTTTGTTGCATTTCACACATTTCAATCAAAAAGTTTCTCGACGCGAGAGTTACAGAACATGGACACAGGTTTAATATATTTTCACCAAACTCCTTTAGTAACACAGGCTGCGTACATAGAATCTTCATGTCTGTTGCGATGTGTCTCAGTCCGTTGAACGATTTTCGGATTTTGGAAAGAATTGTTCGCCTCCATGTTATCTTTGGTCTAATATAAAACTTCACTCGAAATAAAATTCAGGGCACTTTCTTAACGCTATAAATATTTTTATATGGTTTTGTTTTTGCTAAATTGCAAAAATTAAATTTCCCAAAAAAAAAAAAATCGTCTGAATTTAACCGTATTCCAGGATCACTTGTTCTAAATCGATCGAAGCAAATTTAAGTCAAAAAACAGAACAAGGTCTTGACGACACAGTGAGTGAGTGCTTTCATAATTCTATTAAAGATACTGATATAAGACCCCAATAACGGTCCATGGCATTTCTATGTGGAAAAATATCCCCAGAGTTCCCAAAAAAAAGTCCCTCGTAATTTTAAGATGGAAATTTTTGGGAATTTCGTTCAAATTCTTCGATATAAATTTTTAGATTAGTTTCATGATACTTATTGCGATTGGTTGTCATTAACTTCTCTCCCAATATTTCAATTAATCGATAAACCGGTAAAAAGTACCATTTAGGCCCGTTTTTACAAATTACCGATAGCTAAAGGTTCGATTTTATCGGCCGTATAAAAAGTGTTCCTTTATTAAAACTTTGCTTTAACCTAAAGTGAGCGTTTAACCTAAAGATAAGTTAAAGAAGGGTTCATCCTAAATGGTAGGTTAAAGTGAAGTTGTAAAAATGGAACACTTTATACGCCCTAAATGGTACTTTTTACCGGTTTATCGAAGATTGAAATATTTGGAGAGAAGTAAATGACAACCAATAACACTTTGCCAACAATTTTAGACAAGAATTCCCTTTTTTAAACAAATAATGAAAAGGGAACAGTTTCTTCTCTCGAAATATTGCACATCTTAGTTCTTTTCCATATTATGAAACATTTGCTGCAGAAACTTTCTATAACTCTCTCTTTTAAAACTGCATTTATGGAAACTTTTGTTGAGCAGTATTTCAAGTATTTTCTTCTTCATCTTTTCAATAACAAACTCACAAATACTGTTTGTACACGAAACAAAGTACACTTTTCAATTTCGTTGGAAGGGGCCCATGCGATTAGGAAGGGTCTAGGTTATAATGACTACTACAGAAGTTGTCATGAGAAAGAGGAAACGGTTTCTCATTTTCTCTGCCAATGCCCCGGTCTCGGGGTTATTACATTATGCTTGGATGCTATATATTACATATGTGTTACTTAGGTAGATTTCTCTTTTTGGCAGGGAGAATAATCTGGTAAACACTTGCTGGCGCAGGATATCACAATGGGACCGTTAAAAGGACCCTAATGAGTCGTCCTCGTGTCGACTGCCCATTGAACATAAATTAACCTTATAAACACAGAAAAAAATCTCCAACATTTTTCACCAATTAAAGCATTAATCAAAAATAAAATCAGTTTTAATTAAAAATTTAATCAAGTGAATTAAACGTTTAATCAAGTAAATTAAACGTTTAATTAATACTATTAACTGGTTTAATTGATACTATTAATTTATTTACTGGTGCAAATTTAATTAATTTTTTAATTAATATCACAAATTTTTTTAATGAAATCAATTTTTATTTTTTTCTGTGAATGTTTCGCAGCAAATGCTTTATAAAACGGATGAGTACTAAGGAAAAAATAAATAACATTTGAGCGAAATTTTATTCACCATATGGGTGATGGAGGTCGTTCCTGTCCGTTCGTTTTATTTTATTACGATTTCTTTAAATTTTAAGCAACGCGATGAACACATTAACAAAAGCGGTACGCGTTTTCTAGTTTTTTAAAATTGTCATGCCCATTATACAATTGGTTTGAAGCATTCCTAAATAGCGCGACACGGCGTCAACGCTTTACAATTGGTAATTCCGATTTAAATAGCGCGCTAAATAGCGAAATTGGCACTATTGTTTATGAAAAGTGGCAACCCAGCGGTTTTATCTCCATTTTTTATTTATATTATGTGAGTTAACACTACTTAAGGCTAGACTACACTATTATACTTTGTATTAATACATGTCAAAAACTCAAGTAATATGACAAAGAGTGATAGTGTGAATGCAATGTGTCACGAAAATGACAAGTATTATGAAAAAAGTTTGACATCCCATACGACATCATTGTTTTTTGAAAAATTTCTAAACAATAATACTTTTCATTGGATCAGGGTTGCATTTTATTTCATGTGTGAGTGTTTATACTTTGTGTGATGGTGTGAACGCAAACTGTCATGTTACATTAGATTTTTTGACAGTCGCATCAAAACTCATTAGATTTCGATCTCACAAAGTATTATGGAATACGTAAGACTGGATACAAATCGATTAATAATGAAAAGTTTTGACACTTAAGAACGCTCTTTTAAAAGTGAGCCCGTTTAAAATCTATGTTCTGCTGTTCTGCAAGGAAGAGTTTGTATTGATTAAATTCCTCTCAACACAATTCTGCTTTGTATATGTTACAGTTTGTAACATATTTAAGTATTGGTTGTGGTTGGTATCATACTTTTTTTTATTAAACATGTTATAAGGTATTAAATACAATAAATTTTTTTTTTTTTTTTTTTTTATTTAAAATGAGCAACTACAAAAACATCTTTTTAAAGTTGCATTTGAAACTTAACGAATTCAACGAACGACTAAACAAAATTTGATTGCAGTTTTTTTGTGTAAGAGAAGTTACTTTATGCATTAAAGTAATGAATGACCGAAAAGTATTGGCTTGGCGGCATTCGTTGTAAAAATAGGATACAAACAAGAGTTTCTATGCAGAAAAATCTTTCCGGCATAATTATTATTGTTATTCCCGGAAATTTTGGGAATTTAATTCTTTATTTTTATTAAATTTAGAGTTTTCTGTCACATATCGAGTCACTACCGCAAAAAAAGTGACAAAAAAAATTTATTTTTATTTTTTATTTTAAATTTTGTATGAAGGTTGTCGCTTACGATAAAATTGTTTTTGCTATAAAATCTCGTAACGGTACCTTTCTTGGAGGCCACACGATCAAGTTTTGCCTTTCAATTCCTTTCAATTTGCAATACACTCTCACTTTTTTACTAACACACTCACACTTTTTAAATTGACCACGAGATGGCTTTCAATTTCACCTTTCCATTTGTTTGGCAATTTTACTTTCAATTTAACAGCTGATAACATGTTTTTCTTTATAAATTGTATTCTTGATGACATCTTGAAAGTAAATTGCTTAAAAATTTAGTGTAGCCTACGTCACAGCTTTCAATTAATGTAAATTTTGACAAACAGTATATGTAAAAGACTATCAAGAACAACTTGATCGTGTGGCTGCAAGGTTATGTGACCATGACATTTTAGGAGATGAGGCAAGTGTTGTCAATAAAGTCATTTATTAAAAAAACGAAAACCGAAAATTATGCTGCTAAAGCAAGACATTTAAAAAAAAAACATTTTTTATTTAATTTTTAAATTGTGTTAATTTGATGATGTTTAACAATAAGTTTTATGGGTGTTATATTAAAAAAATTTGTTAATTAAAGCCTAAGACTCGTTTGTCAGAATTGGTTTAAGTTTTTCAGCTATCTTTTTTTTTTTTTTTTTTAATTATCGAAAGCTGAAGTACGATAAGTGCGACAAATGGTAGGAGTCAGTGATCAGACTGGGGTGTACCAAAAAAGTACATTTACTTGGTTTTTGGCAAAAACCAAATGGAATTTAGTTTTCGAACTGTATTAAGAACCAAAATTTTTTGCTCCAAAACTAAAACTTTACAAAATTACTAGTTTTTTTTTTTTTTTGTCTAGTCTCAGGCCCGTTTTCACAACTTACCGATAGCTAAAGGTAGGATTTCATCGGGCGTATAAAAAGTGTTCCATTATTACAACTTAACATTAACCTATAAGGTAGGATGAACCTTAATTTACTTTATCGCTCACATTAGGTTAAAGTAAAGTTTAAATAATGGAACACTTTTTATAAGGCCGGTAAAAGTATTCTTTTAGCTATCGGTAAGTTGTGAAAACGGGCCTTAGTGTAGTACTAAATGATTTTAATTGAGTTTTGCTAGATAATTTAGAACAAAAATAATGAAAATTTGATTTTCCAGAGTCCCACTCAAGGAAAAACCTATTTCCTTTACAAACTAGGTGGTAGCCGGCTTGTTCAGCTCAACAACTCTGCTGACCATCACTTTGCGATATTCAGACATTTAGATGTTCAAAATGTATTAAAAAGCCACAAAAACTACAATATCCTCTAAACGTTACTTACTAACTTTAAATCGATATAAATATCTCGATTGCTAGCAGGTCTAGCCATTATACTGTAATTCGCTAAGCTAAACTTATTCTCGATCGCTAAAATGCCTTAGAGAATACAAAAATTTAGCGATGACATTCAAAGCTAAAATTGCGGCATATTAAATTTTTGTGGCATTGCCAATTTAGCAATGCGCGTCAAAGAATTGCATTCGTAGCCAAAAATCGCTAAATCAACTTAATAGATATTTAGCGATAGAGATTAAGCTTTACCGAAATACAGAATACGGCTGTTGACCGAGAGGAACGCCGGGATACGTATAACTTTTATTTGACAGATAAAATTGTTCCCGGTAAGCAGATTTTAACTGTCGCACAGTGCATTATAAAGAGATCTTAACGAATATAATCGGTCCAATTCAATAAGACTGGGCCTTTCTTTTTATGGGAAATTTTTTCTTGGAGAACCAAGCATGAAATTGAAATTTTGCAGGCAAAAAGATTTGTTGTCTTCGAGAAATTGTCTGAACTTTTAAGCATCGAATAGGAATGATTTTAAAACTTCGTACAGAATTAAGGTTGGTACAGAGGCGGAAATTCTGTTTAAACAGAATTTCTTGACATCACAATGTTTTTAAAAAATAGGTGTGCTTGCCAACTTAACTAAGCAAGTGGTATTTAGTTTGTTTATTGATAAAAGCCCTGAAATTTATCGTTGAAGGGATAAGCTATTCCTAGGCGCATTTCACTGGTTGCTTACGCCAGATCAAGGCCTATCCAATAGGTCTGCTTACTACTACAACAATACAACAATACAAAAAACAACAGGCTATTTTGTTTGTGTAAAATTCCTCGCCGTTGTCAAAATCTTACTACCACATAGGCAAAACAAAAGGAAAAATGTGTTTTGTGTGCATGTATGTGTGGCAAAAAACCAAAAAAGTAAACAAAAATATACACGTATAAGGAAAATGTAAACAACTTTTGATATCGTTGAGGAATAAACCAAATAAACATCTGGCTTCTTAAGCAGACCTATTGGATAGACCTTGGGCCAGATCGTCAGGAAACTTCATCCAAAGATTTTAGAAAAACTAAATATATTAAACAGATAAAACTGTTAAACGAATAAGAATTATAAGCAAAAGTTTTACTTGTGACAATATCAAAGCTTAAACAAAAACAACAGCAATAAACAGTGGGTTTATCTTTTTTTACATTCCCCACTACAATTGGTTGGAATTCTTCCTTGTTTATTAAATGTTGCAAAAACAATTACAAATTATTTTCTTATTTAATTTATCGAGCAGTCTGTTGTGGTGAAATATACCAGTCATGGGCAGGAATTAAACCCGCAACCCTCTTACTGGTAGACTAGCTTAATACCAACTAGTCTCCCTTTTTTCGAAAGTAATTTATTACAAATCCTCAAAGCTTAAATCAATTATGAACACATAATGACAATTCAAATTATGCGGCTCGGCTCAATAACCCACACAAAAAAATTAGTTTATAAAAGGTTTAAACCGTTTAAATTTGCGTATATTAGAACAGATTGCACTTTTAAAATACTTTATTCAAATCAAAATCATATCGACCACTTTGCGCGAAGTTATCGTGTATGCCAATTTTTTTAAATTGAGTTTTTGATGCAATCTTGTTCTACATTCAAAGAGACGTCACCTGAAAAAATATTGTAGGCGAATTCCACTTCGTTGCTCCAAAAATTGAATGTATATTTTCTTTTTAATATTGAAAGCGAAAGCAGAGAAAAGTAGATAAATGGCTGTCCTGTAAAATTTGGTTTTTGTAACATACGATAATTTCGCGCAAAGGGGTCGATATGTAATTTTTAAAATTTTTTCTTTAAACACAATTTTTGTAAAATTAACAAATTTGTTTGCGAGAATTAAAAAAGGCCATGAAATTAGAAACCCTAACAAAAACTTAAACTTTTAAACAAACAAAAAGACGATGTAACTTGCAAAATATCCATGCACTGTGGTTCTTTTTCAAGAAAATTGCTTTAAAGTTAAATTTGTGTGGAATGTTTTGGGCATCGAACACTTTTCTAGTGAAAATTTAATTCGACAAGAACATTTTTAGTTGTTAACGCCAGAAAGCAATTAAAGTGTCACTCGATCCTTTTCAAATACACCAACATTTTGTCGAAACAATAAGGGTAGCGCACAGTTTATTTTGTTTCAAAAGAAAGACCTAAACAGATAAATGTTTAACCTTAACCGACCGGCTTTTATTTCATACTGTGCGAATAGCTTAAGTTCATCAGAATGAATTCCAAAAATTTGATATCGATTTTAATGTATAGAATATGATAAGAGGACCGGAACTACGCTGAAGATATCTGATATGTCGGCAAAGTTATCATTATTATATGAATCCGACCTATCAGTTAGTCTAAGGATTAATGATGGCAAAACATAGACAACGATTATAAACGTGAAGAACGTTAGAAAACTCTCCATGTTCTGTAAATCGAAACCACGTAAAATTGAAATCGATAGATATTTTCAATTGAATTTCAAATGTACGTAGTTTTTCCTGATTTCAAATGTAGTTTAGGTAGAGAAAAGTGGTCCTCAAACTATGAGATACACAAAAGGAAATATTTTTTGGAATTTTAAACACGGGGGAGTTTTCAATATCTGTTCGATTTAAATTTCACGTGATTTCGATTTACAGAACATGCCCGTTTATATTCAAAAGCAACAGCTTGAGAACGTAGAATGTTTTTGCATTTGAGGAGTATTTTCGATAGGAGTGATGGACCTTCGGCAGATATATGGAGCGACACAAACAAAGCTTGGCGAAGCTAAGCCTGCTTAATTGTAACGTAAAATCAACCATGTTGCATGGTTGTGAGACGTGGAATGCTGCAGCCAAAGATATACATTTCGTTCAAGTGTTTAGTAACAAATGCTTAAAAATTATACTACGCCCTTAACAATATCCAACATTCGTTTAAGGTCAGTGCCTGAAATTCGCATACGTAAATGGCGCTGGATCGGACTGGATCATCAGAAAATATTGCAAAACCAGCTCGACTGGAATCCTCAATGCAAGGACGACCATCGCCCACCTGAAAATGCCAAATAAAGGCTCAATTAGCCGGGAGTAACAGTAACGTAACCTTATAGTATGTTCACATTTGGGTTTTTAAACGCGTTTAAGCAAAATGTTGATTTAGCTAATCAAAGCCGTTCACATTACATTTGAGATGATTAAGATGACAGATGATTAAGAAAAAACACACACACAAGCACACAAAAAAACAACAAACAAATTTAAATTTCTTTAAAGTATTAAAAATGGATAAAAACACTTTTATAAAATTATCAGAAGATTATTTTAATCAATTTAATGATGAAATTGTGAAAATTTATGAATTATTTAAGGAAAAAAAAAATAAAAATATTAAGCAGACATCTTGGCCGGTTGTACACAATCGAGCGATTCTACATTATTAGGGTATGTTCAGTGGATTCTATGTGGTTTATGAAGTGATTTAGTTGTAATCATGTCGATTTGAAGTGATTAACAAATCACTTCAATGTATGGGTAATCATCTCGATTTTGAAGTGATTAGAGCTTAATCACGTTCGAACTGCTTAAACGCGTTTAAGAAGCCAAATGTGAACATACTATTACCTTAGAAAAGTAAGACCAATCTATTTCTTACAGATTGAGACGTAATACCTTACTGCAAACTGTAATCGTTCTTATTTCATTAGAAACAACAAAATTAAGCAGCTGATTTTTTTTATTAATTCATTAATTCAATTACTTTAATCTTTACAATTTAGAGCTTCAGCGCCTTTTAGGCATTGTTGAAGCAGGATTTGCAACGTTGCTGTTACTCCCGGTTAACTGAGCCTTAATAATTTCCAAACTACACCTTAATTGGAATGATACCGAGCAATGAGCGAGAATAATGGAATCGACTTGTTACGGCCCTTTGCTCCCTGCAGGAGTAAAAGAAACCAATATATGTATATGGCGAATTCCACGGATTATGTTCGTGATATTTTTTAGTACACTTCAAAGGAGCCAATAGGGTTTTCCTGGTAAATTTTAAAATTTTTTGGATTTCTCCTTCGAAAGACACTTTCTTTAGTTTATTGTTCATAACTTTTTTAATAATGGCCCAAATAAGATTTTTTTTAATTTGAAATTTTAAATGGTGTTTTTGAAAATGAATGTCTCCTTCTATTTCTTTGAAAATGTGTAATTTTCAATTAACAATTTTTATATAAAATCCTATTAATCCACGTTGGAATTCACTTGCTTTCTAAAGAAACCCTCTTTCAAAAACTCTTAGAGCCACTTTTTGGGCTTGAGATTAAAGGTAATTTAATTCTATAATTATCTAATCTGAGAATTAAACCTGCTGGAAATTTTTGACAATTATTCCAACAGACTGGTGAAAGAAAGAACGCTACCACCAGCTTAAAGTCAGCACTAAAGAGTGATTTATGTGGATTAGTATCGTCCCAAAAAAAATTTTACATGTTGTTGAACGCTATATCAACCCTGCGGGAAATTTGTGTCAATTGTTCCAACATACTGATCTTGGGATTTGTGAAAATAGAACAAGTACCAAAAGAAAGAACTCATGACCAGTGAAAGGAGAACCAGTCATTTAACTGGTATATGCAGAACAAAACGATAGAAAAAGTTATGAATTACAGTGACACATTTTTTTGGGACTTTCTTAAATTTAGTTCAGGACTTGTTTTATTGAAATAATACTTCATTTTATCGAAATAACACTTTATTGTAGCAACTTACACTTAACACGTTCATTGACAATAGATGTGTGTCTGGTCAAATGGTATCAATCAACCCACTCCAATGACAACCCCATGTAAAAGTGATTGGTCTTATTCTTATAAAGTGTTTGAACTAGAACCGGTCTCTACCACCAAAGACCTGCACTGATAGAAACGGCGTCTTAACGCTGATGTATTTTGACATCAGGACTATGACAAGTGTCTTCGTTTTTGACCCATGACACTTTTCATCATGGTGATGTCAACCTCAACATCACTTGGACAAAGCGTCATCAGGGTCAAAATGAAATTTTGTCATCAATGGGATGACACATCGGCATCACAGAAATAACGAACATGTCCTCAATGCAATGACGCAGTAACATCGCAGAAAGGACACATTAGCATCAATTTAATGACAGTTAGTCATTAAGTCAAAGTCATTGGAATTGACTTAAGTCAAAGTAAGAGAATATTATTATTGCCTAAACCCGTTACATGATTGTTTCACATTTGTTGAATTACGACCTTTGTTTACAGCAGAACTCTCAATAATAAGACACCAGCACCATGCCCCATATGGTTTTCGTAATCATTCTACTTTAAAAATTTGATGTATTTAAGTAAATAATTTAAAAAAATAGAATATGGGAATTTTTGCTTCTTATAACACATTGTTATCATGAAAATAATATTAATAATATACAAAATGTGGCACCAAATTAATGTCACTATAGTCATAAAATAGATGACACGTGAAACATGACAAAATTGTACGAAGACGTTAGTCATTGGATTGATGTTACTTTTTGCATCATTGATGCCATTTGTAGTAACATTGATGTCACAATTCTGATGTAAGGGCATCATCAATATGAAGTTGCATTTTTCTATCAGTGTATCACGGGACTACTTTTGTGTCAGTTCGCTTCCCTCTAGGGAAGTTAATCTAGTTTCAGTTGAATTTTATATTTTTGGGTGGTGGCTTAAACCATGTAGTGTTGCCATACTGAGCACAAATAAATGGCAAATTTTTTTTTGCAAATGTTAAATTTTTATCAAAGCAGGTAGAAATTGTTTGGGTTTAAAGAAAAATTATCGAAAGGAAAAATTATATAAAAGCGCTTAGCAATACAGTACACGCTCGGAAATTCGAACCACTTTGTTTTTAGTGCGATTCGAATTTCCGAATTATTCGAACTTCTGGACGGGTTTTTTATACAAAAATTTAGGTAAATTTGTCCATAAAGATATAAAAAACTATGCTTTTTTTAATTTTAGGTTATTTAACATAAAAAATTTAACGAAATATAACAAAAAATAACAATTCAGTTCATTTGACTTTATTTAGTTTGTGTAAAACAAACACCAAAAAACTGACGTTTAACTCTAACAACATCAACAAGATCTGTAAATCATCTTTTAAAATGGGATTCTCCAAGGTACATTAACACAAGGTAGACTCATTTGGGAGTGTAGACATGCTGCTTTATAAAAAGAGCCGAGTTGTCAAAATTTTCTTCATATAAAACAATAATAATTTAACGCAGACACGTTTGGGTTGTAACTGGGGTAAACGGCTGACAAACATACGGGCTAACGAGTTTACCTTGTGTAAATATACCTTGGGGTTCCCCATTTTACTTTGTATTTGGTTAAACTAAATTCTCGGAAATTCGCATTTTTGATTCTAATTTTAGAGCGCAAAATGTAATGAAATTACTGATTCGAATTTCTGGAAATTCGAATTTCTGAGAGTTCGAATTACTGAGCGTCTACTGTATATCATTTTTTAAAAATTATTTTTTGTTTATATTTTTGTGCAACAGTTGTTTATGTTAAGCATGTGTATGTTGACAGTTTAAGTTTAGGTTTGAACCACCGCCATTGCCCGCTTAAACTAGCAAAAAAAAAGTTCAAAAAATACAACTTGAAAGAAAATACGTACTAGATTAAAGTTTATCTAATCGCTCAACTCTAACCCAAAAAATGGCCCTTAAAATTTGTTACTTTAAAACAGTGATAACCAAGCCCCGAACGCACGCACACAAATATATTATGTGATTGCGTGCGGTCGCAGAGACTGATGATAGTCTGATGTTTTGAAACGAACAAAGTTGTAATATACATGTGAATTGCCGACCGTGTCTGTGTGAAAAATACGATTATTGACTGGCTCGCGAGTCTATGGAGTGGTTATCACTGCTTTAAAAATAATTTAGATTTTTACAGCGATAAAACTCGAAAGCTCCCACTGTGCATCGTTAATTCCCAGGTTTTATTTTTCTGTATTTCTTTCGTTTGGTGTCTGAATATTTTTATTGTTGCTGCTGCTTATGTTTTTGTTGTTGTTGCTTTTAGTGCGTTACATTTTGTTGTTGGATTATTTTTAATTTATAAGTTTTGAATTGTTTTTTCTTTTTCATTGTCGACTCGCTGATTCTGTCCAGAGTATTTAAACGTTTTTTTTTTTAATCTTGGAGTTTTCGCTAGTAAGTTTGTTTGAGTGTGACTCTATGTTGCTCTGCTTTATGTTTCTCGTATATTAACGTTGTGGTTGTTATTATTGTATGGGGTATAGTAAGTGCTGTATTTGAAAAAAAAAAAAAACATTCCAAGTAGTTAGCTTGGAACACATATAACGAGTCAACCAACCAAACAACCCAATAAACCAGCCAGTCAGACAGCCAGCCAACTTGTAAGCTGACCATTTAACCATAAGTATTCGAAAACTCCTTTATGCTCTACTCCGTCATTTATTTAGCCAGTCAGTCAGTCTTTCACTCTTTGATTCACTTATGTGGATATGTATCAATTCGTCTGTCTGTTCGTGTGTCCGTCCGTCCTTCCGTCTTTCCATTTCGTTGTCTTGACAACTATAAAAAAACCAATTTTTTTTTTTTTTTTGTTGGTCTTCGTATAAAATGATGACTTTTTCGTTTTTTTTCCTTATAATCACTCACTCGTACTAAAAGTTTTTAATATAAATATACTTATATGTTTTTGTATTTTCCCCTTTTTCTTTTTATTTGGCGTTTTCTTTATATTTATTGATTTTTTTTAAATGATTATTATACAACAAGAAATCAGGTTTATGAATTATTGACAAAAATTGTGTACACAAAATTGGAGGGAAATAAAAACCGTTTTTCGTTCGTAAGAGGATAAGAAAAACAATTAAAAGGACATTAAAAAAAATAAACAGACCTTTTCATCAAGATATTCTTTAAACATACATATTTTTGTTGTAAGCCATTTTTGTAGAAAATAATGAAATTTTTCTATTTTATAACGCTGTACCAAGGCAAATTCATACAGGTGACCGCATCAGACATCATGAGAAAGAGAGAGATGCTAGCTGTCCCCTTTTTGTTTGTAGGTATAGGTGTTCTAAATGTCAAACTGCATAAAAAAAATATTGACAGCCAGCATTACTCTCCTATGCGATCTGATGCGGTCACCTTTATGAATTTGTCTTGGACTGTACAAAAAAGCTTTCCCTGCAAGCTAAAGTTTTCAATTGTCATTTCATTCGACAAGGATTTGATCAATAAAAGTTAACGTTGTTTTAAAATTTCATACAGATTTCAAATTTAAAACATCGCTGTTCGAGTGGTTTTCCAGTTACGACAGATATAACATACACTCATAGAAAAATGCATCTTCATATTAATGATGCCCTTACATCGAAATTGTGACATCAATATTATTACAACTGGCATCAATGAGGCAAAAATTGATATCCATCTAATGAAAACTTCATCATAAAATGTTGTCATATTTTATGCGTCATCTATGCTCTGACTACAGTGACATCAATTCGATGCCACATTTTGTGTATTATTAGCATTATTTTTATGTTCAAAAAGTAAAATAAGAAGCAAAAATTCCCATATTCTATTTAGTTAAATACATCAAGTTTTCACAGTATAATGATTTCGAAAACCATATCGGGGGCATACAACAAAAGTAAATCAAACATGTGTAATCCAAATAAAAACTGTTAAAAAGGACTTAAGCAACATTTATTTTGCATTGTTGTTTATTTTTTACGCTGTTCTGTGTGAGTAGACTAGATTTCGTTCAACAATTTCGCGTTAAAAGGGCCAAAATTTGGCGGTTTTTGTATGGTTTGCGTGTCATTTAATTTTTATCTTCTACTTCCGAACACAAATTGTCATCAATCCTTTTAAAAACAGTGATATGAAAACCCACAAATTGTTTCAGTATAAAATCAAAAAAACTATTTTAAAGTTAAAAAATGTTTACTGATTAAAAAACTTTGCCATAGTAAAATTAGTGACAACTTTTTTTATCGCTAAATATTTAAAAACAAAAAAATTCCACAAGAAAAATGTCTATTTAATTTTAAAACAAAAAAAAAACTTGATACAAGTTGTAAATTGTTATAAAAATGATGATTCAGCAGCTGTATTTAAATATACATATTTGAAATAAAAAATAATGAAATTAAAACGAAATCCATTTAAAGTTTACACTGGTTAAACTATCGTACTAATTCTAAAAATTAATAGTTAAGGTAAATTACAAACAGAATGAATCAGACATTTTGACATTAAAATACAATAAATCAAATAATTGAAATAGTTTGTGTGTGTGTTTTTTTTTTTAACAAGTAGAATGTTTGAGTTTTAAGAATTTCATTGCAAATTAAGGTGATGTTTCCAAATAACAGGCGATTGATTGTGAAGTAAAGCAGAGTGCTTTTCAATAAATTTTATTACACAATTAAACGCCTGTAATTTGGAAACAGCACATAAATGTGAAACTATTTTTTTTTTTTAGAACAAAATTTTCATTGCGCTTAAACAATAGTTTGTTTTTAGAGGGATCGGGCATAAATCTGCTTACAACAGTGATGGAAAATTCAGTACTTTGGTACTTTTTCAGTACTTTTCCATTTCAAATGTACCACGGTACCCCCACGTCAGTTTTAGCACTCTTTCCTTGTTATGTTATGGAATTACAGACAAAATTGTAGACATTTTGAGGAAAAACAATATTCCTCTGGAAAAAATGATTGAGCTTACGGCTGATAATTGCAATGCAATGATGGGGCAATTTAGTGGTGTTCAGGCCAGATTAAAAGAATTTTTACCAAATTTGTTCGTAAATGGCTGTGCATGCCAAGACTCAAGACTATTTTTAAACAGAAGTTCACGTTATTTTAAGGTGCGCCCAAACTAGATGGCTTTCGTGACAGACTGTGGTTGAAAGATTTTTGGAGCAATGGGAAGCGCTAACGTATTTTTCTAATTTACATAACTCTGAAAGCGGACATAAAAATGAACGCTTTAAATTTATTGGAACTTAAATTTTAAACGTTGAAACAAAGATGAATTTTTTAATTTTGTCATACATATTCCCAATTTCGTGCGTTAGCGGATTTCCCAGAAATAAAACATTTAAATAATTAAGATACCTATTTTGATTTTTTGGAAAAATGTAAGCCAAATTAAGAACGAAATGCACGAACTTATATTTCCTGATATTTCACTTATTGCTATCGAAATATTGCCAATATTCCATTCATCAGCAGCAGTTAAGCGAACGTTTTTAATTCAAAATGTTACAAAAACGAAAGAAAGAAATCGTTTGCAAGTACAAACTCTTTCAAATTTAATTAAAACTAAAGATTTAATCAAATCAGCTGATTCTTGTTGTTGCAATTATAATATTACTAATGATCTCATTAAGTAAATTAAACAAAATACCTAATAGTATTACTGCCTGTTTTTAGAAAACGGAAGCAAATGAGTGAGTGTGAAATTATATTGAAAACAACAATAAAAAAACGAAAATTTGTTTTTGTTTTCAATATAATTTCTCACTCACTCACTTGCTTACGTTTTCTAAAAACAGACAGTTAGTCATCGAAATGTGTGTACCTTCCCAGCTAACATTTTCAATCGTCTAGGAGTCTACTGGGAATCTCATAAAGAGTGTTTTTGACGAGCTCATTTTTTTAATGTAGACGATTCCGAAAGACATTCCAAGAGTCGTATGAGACTCATGTAGGGATTATTTTACAACTCGTGAAATGCTTAGCCGTATAACTGAGCTACCTGAAGAAGGACATCAAGCGTATTTTACATGCCAAAACTTTTAATTTTTATACAATTTATATAAAACAAACCTTAAGATCGCGAAATCAACACCATCCTGTCGGAAAATCCTTTTCACAGATCCTTAGGCCGGTTTGTTTTATTTTAATTGCATTGGCAATAGAATTTTCATATTTCAAAAACGCTCTTATTTAGGTAGCTCAGTAATTGTTACACGACTCTTACAGAGAGTCGCAAAAGGTTCATTCCAAGAGAGAATAAGATAGAAGAAGATTCTTTTAGGAGTTGTATATTAAACATAATCGTCTAACAAACAGCCTATGCTAACTGGGTTATATTAAATCATAAGCAAATAAATACATAAATGTTTATTTCAAAAATTAAATTATTAAAAACAATTAGTTTTTTAACCAAAATATTTTATATTTTTATTGTTAAAATTAATTAGTTTTTTAATTTTATGTATTTTTGTTTATTATTTTCAAGTTTGTTTTTCAATAAAAATATGTTTGAAAAAGTACCAAATTATTGACAAAAGTACTCCTTTGCTTAGTGTTAAGTACCATCTCGATTTTTCAATTTGCCATCACTGGCTTACAATATCAAATGAATTCAAAGATGGTTCTAGTAACTAGTAATAAGCAAAATCAAAGTTAAAGCAAAATAGGTACGTTATTTCCGCTTAATTGAGTTTCTGAAAATGCACGCGTTTTGACGCAATTAAACGGGAGCTCAATTAAGCAGTACTCGGTTAATTGAATCGCCGGTGCAATTAAAACGAAAATCGCTTAATTGAGAAAGATGTGCAATAAAGCGAAACCCCATGTGTAGATAGAAAATAAAACTCATTTCTTTATTTATTTTATGTAACATTTTTTTATATGTATAACAGAGACATGAAACATGACTTTCTTGCCGCAAAATATTTTCTTTACGTTTGTGGAGCAAAAACACATTAAGCAGACCGAAACAATTAAACAATGTGGTCTTTTTTTGCGAAATAATTAAGCGGGTGACGCAATTAAACGGAACTCAACTAAACGGGTATTTTTACATATACAGTTGTACCCACTGAATGGTTTCGTTCCATGATTTTTAGTGCAATAAAACGGGAAACTCAAGTAAGTGGGGCTCAATTAACCGAAAACAACGTATCGATAGCGCAAATGAAGGATTTCGGATGGTTACACAACTAAAGTTGTCCTTCAATTAGGAAAGTTGCCCGTTATCGATTAATTCTGATAAACCTAGCTAGTATATGATTGCCTTTGTTTTTTTATTATTTAGCTATTTTTGCTACAAGTTTAGGTATTTTTGGTGCTGAAAGCCAACAAAACACTGTTTTAGGTAACCAAAAAGTACTTAATTCTGTCCTCTTCAGATAGTCAGCTTATTCGAAATCGATTTATTGCACAAAAGAAGCGAAAGCTTCACAGAGCTTACGTTAGCTAATACTTTTAGTGAGATGATAAAATCGAAAATGTTTATTAAAACAAAACTCAAGTTTTAATAAAATTAAGAAATTTAATATGCAAATAAGACTATGGAATATTCCAATGACAAGTTCATATTCTTATCGAATATAATTTTGTGGTTACTGAAGTAAATAACGAATTAAACATTTACAGAAATTTCGCATTTTTTTTTTTTTTTTTTTTTTTTTTTTGCTCAATACAAAAAGCTAAATGGCATGTACAAATAATCACCACGCGAAGCAAAAGAAGAGCAAATTTCAACAATATAAAGACTAGAAGAAGTATCTTTAACCTTAAAAAGCAAAACCATTGCAAAAGCAACTTGGCAAAGAGTTTCAACTGAAATAAAAATGAATAAATGAGAACTTTAAGCTAAAACCGGGTGAGAAGCTAAATGGAAATGGAAATGAAAAGAATAAAATAAAAATGTATGTACATCCCATCCACCAACGTACAAACACAACAATTGTTATATATTTAGTACTTTTACACAAACAACATGTCACATATGAAGAAATAAAAAAAAAAAAACTTCCACATTTTTCGTAAAGTACCCCGTAGTTCATAAAGCATTTTAGTGGGCATAAAATTCTTCAATAAAATATGTAGCACCAAAAATTATTGAGGAATTAAAAAATCAACAGGGATTGCAAATAAAGATTATTTTTATTTTAATATTTCTAAGTAAAAATAAAACAAAAAAAATTATTTTTATTTTCTAAGCTAAAAAAAAAAAAAAAAAAAAAATAAAACTCAAAAATTATTTTTATTTCCTGAAGAATAAAAAAAAACTCAGAAAATAACTTCTATTTTCTAAGAGAAAAATAAATTCCGGAAAAAATAAATGAAAGTAATTTTTGAAATAAAACTTATAAACTTTTCGGTCCCTGAAAAAAACTTTAATGTTTGTTGTTAAGTGTACACGGTACATCCTGAAGAATTTAGTAAGTTACACAGAATTAATACACATCCGGCCTTGTTCTGTAAATCGAAAACACGTGAAATTGAAATCGATGGAGATTTTAAATTGAATTTTTTTTTAACGTAGCTTTTCCTGACTTCAAAAGTAGTTTTGGTAAAGATATGCGGTCCTACAAGTATGAGGTAATGAAAAAGAAAATACAATATAATAGTCTGGTAGTGTATAAAGTCATTTCTGAAAAATTGAAGGAATAGAACTATTACAAAAAAAGCTTTATAAAATGCATAACTGAAATTTAGCTCATAGAATAAATTCGAAAAATGAACAATGTTGAATATATTTTTATTAACTTTAAGCACAGGATAGAATTAAAAATTTGTTCGTTTTTAATTTCATGTGATTTCGATTTAGGGAACAAGGCCGATTATGTATTTATTGAAAAATAAACTGTGAGATCATTTTAGTAGTAAATGAAATAGTTTAAGAAGATCCTATAAAAAATCTTTTAGATAAATAATTTGGTTAAAATGTTTAGGATTTAAGCGACTCTTTTCTTTAGTTTTGATAAATTTTGACTTGGAAAAAATTCTTTCACTTATCGTAGATGGTGAAGAAATCGAAAGCATAAGACAGAATATCTAAATTCTCAGTATTTTTCCTGGATTTCTCTAAACATTTAAAATATTCCATTATGCCATTTAAATCCTGTTTTATTTTTTAACATTTTTAACACTTCTAATTGTTTGGGTTAATTCTGGGGTCTAATCACCGCATTCGATACTATCGTATCGAATAAAGTATCGAATTTTTTTTCATACGATAAACACTGACGTATCGAATGAAAACTCGATAAATGTTATGCCGAGTTACTCGATATCGAATGCTATTATTTCAAATTCAATACATTTCATTCGATATCGAGTTTCATGATACCAAACTAAATAATTTCGATAAATTTTGTTCGTTATCGTATGCGGTGATAAGACCCCTGTTGCGTTACTATCGTAAGTATCTTCTGTTGTCAGGTCATCATCTAACTCATCCTGGCAAAGCTCAGCACCGAACATTCTGCAAAAAAGTTCATTACTGATAACGTAGTAAAATTGTACATGGTTGCGAGTTGATTTGCAACCGACGTTTTGGAACTCACACATAATTTAAAACAAAAAAAATATGGTTTAATACTACAAAAAATTATAATTTTTGTTACAACGGTTAATCGGTTAATCGACTAAAATTAACCGGTTTAATCTTTAATCGAAAAAAGCCAATTTTAAATTAACCGATCAGTTAATCGATTAACGGTTAACCGAAGGAATACCCTAATTATTTATTACGCGTTAAAGCGTACTAAACTGTTTTCCGAGAGCATGGTTTATATGTGCCCTAGGGTCAATTATGGGCCTATCTTCACGAAATTTAACAGTATGATTTTTAGTCGTATAAAACGAATTTGTGCAAAATCTTAAACCATACCGTGCATTGTTCCACCATTTATGTTAGTTTTTAAAACAAAATTATCAATTTTTTAGGGTGGTGGTTCCACATTTAAGTTCATAGATTTGATCCTACTGAACCGATTTCTTTGGATTTCAATCCCAAACGGCTTAGGATAACTAAAAGCAGTTTGAGACCAATCTTTACTTTTGAGTTTTTCGAAAGTGAGCGTGTTTTTAAAAGACGGACAGACAGATGGATATGGCCTAATCGACTAGAATTACACAAGAAGCCAGAGTATATACTTTATGGAGTCTGAGATGAATAATAAAAAAAGTTTTACACAGAATGACAATCTTAGTATTCCCTCATTCACTCATGGTGGTGGAGGGTATCAAAATATCATTGTAATAATAAAAACTTAATTCCTGCAGAAGTTGGAAAGAATACCAACGAAACATCGGACTTCATTGAGAATCTCTTATTTGCATTAAAATAATGAATTTGAAAACCAGCATATAAAAAACTATATATCTAAACAGTATATAAAGATTTAATTAATCTAGAATGAACCAAAGCCTCGAACATTGGATACAGTATGAGTTAAAGTTGAAAACCGTCGATTGGCATTTTCCCGAAATGTTTTTTTTTTTTTGCATCGCATCTTAACATGCAATGAACATTCAATATAGTAAATTTATAGTAATATATTTAAGGCAAAAGCACTCTTAAGTCAAAAAAGTTTGTCTAATACTGATTGGTAACGTTAAATATAGAAGTACATACTTCCAATTCGATTTTTCGACTTTCCATTCATATGCAGCATATGATAACGTAGTTATAACTATAAGAAAAAGAATAATCTAGTAATGGGCAAAACTTAAAAACAAATAATAACTCTTTATCTCTTTTAGATAAAAGGAATCTAGTCGTTTTGAATTTAAATTAAAGTCAGATTAGGGTAAGGTCTGGCAAAAAAAAACCGGACGAAGTTTCTCCACCCTCTTACTCAAAAAAACAGAGACTTGAGTTTAAGTCCTTTCATATTGGTCAAACTCTCCTGGGTTGTGTGTAAGTAGTACCTCTCTTGACGTTGCGCCCTCGATGAAACTACACAAAGCGAAAAGAGACAGTAAAAAAGTGTCAACCAATGGTATTGAAACAATTAGGAAGTGTTGACAATATTTCGAGAACATATATTGTCAAATTCGTTACAAAACGTTGTCAAATTAAAACCACTATGTGAAAAATACCTTTGCATCAAATTAATAACACTCTGTTGTCGAAAAGGTATTGCCCGGTTATCATTATTATCATTAGAAGTTTGACAATTAAAAGAGGTTGCAAATTGTTAATAATTCCATTATAAATAAGTGAATAAATAAAATACATTTAACTATGGTAAAAACATTTTGTTTAACGTTTAAGAATTCGAATTTGAGGAAAATTAAATGTCGATGTGAAAACAAGTGCAGTTATGATGACAACAACGAAAAGATTATTTGAAAGGTAAGTTTAAATATGTAAGTTCAAAAATAAATATCTCATGAGTTTTTTATTGGTTGGCTAAACAATGTGTTATTATTTACCAGTCTGAGTATAATGTGTTGTCGAAATGACAACTAAATGTTGTGAATACACTAACGGTGTTTTAAATAACACAAACATTAACAACATGTTGTCAAAATGAGACCGTTGTGGCGTAAATATGTAAGCAGTTTGTTTTTAAAATGAGACCAAATGGTGACAAAATGACAAGGAGGTAGTTAGCAAATCTTGAGACACCATCCGTTATTAATTTGAAAACAAAAGAAGCTGGCTCAATTTTGACAACGGATGGTGTACATTTTGGTATTTTTAGCTAATACCACAAGTTTGTCTGAGGCTTAAAAACGGCAGATTTCCAATATGTATGTATATTGAGGTTGTTTAGAGACCTATCACATACAACGTGAACCCTTAGCTCACAAGACTTTATAAAACCTAGACTAGAAGTTGTTGATGTCTCTTTTGGGAACAAGTGCTGAATTTTGTTATTCCTTAATCGCGAGAAAAGAGACCATAAAAATTTTTATGGTTTGAGGCTAATTCCTCACATTGCTATGGAAGAAAATAATGAAAAAATTCTCGAAAAGGAAAATTTTTTAAAAATAAATGGGGTTTTCTGGTTAATAAATTAATTTATCTTAAAAGTTTTAAAGTTTTGTCTTGTTGAGAATTTGGATAATTAAAGTTCGGCTGCGGTTCGGCCGAATTATGCCATTAAGGCCGAACTTCGGCATCGGCCTAAGAAAGTGGTCGGACACTAGTTAGCGCAATGGAGATTATGATTATTGAATTTGCTTTGAATTTTTGAATTCAATAGAGCCATTTTAATAGTTTTCATCAGAGAATCAGTTTTTCCGATATGCAAAATTACCATGATGCTAATGAAATTAAGCGAGTTTTTCTCGTTTAAAAGCACTAAAATACATTCCAATTATAAGTGCATATAAGCGATAACTACTGTATTTTCATTATCAATAAAAATGATGAGTTGTAATCCGTATTGTAGACAAATGAACTACCGGTTATTTACATACGATATTAAGATATGTATGTATGTTTAGAGTTTAAACATTGCAAACTTTAGACGTTTGCAATCTGATGTCGAAAATTGTACTTTATTTCCATGTTTATGTGTGTGTATTGTGTAAGTATGGCTGTGTGTTAGAGTACCTATAGGTAAATATATGAATATACATATATGTATATGAATGTAATTATTGTTCGGGTAAAATTTTAGATAGGCACCTATTAATTTTTGTTCTAACTAGGTACATATTCTTTGTTTAAGGAGACGATAAAATTTTTCTAATGTAACAGCTTAAAACTTAAACTTGGTGCTTTTTATTATACATTTTATAGTTCTACGTCTTCTCTTTATTTCCAAAAAAAAAATATTATTTATTATTACAACAACAAGAACAAATTGTAACGATTTAACAGTCATACAATAAAACAAGAAACAAAAAAAAAGAAAGGAAAGCCAAAAAGAACAACAACCACAAGAAGACAACGAAAAAACCAGCACCCAATGGCAAAAGCGAAATGAATCGAATCGAGTTGAAATCGTAATAAACATACATACATACATAAAATACAACAACAACAACAACATTTTAAGTTATAGCAAAAACAACCATACAATTTATACGAGTACATACATACATACTTACTCTACATTATTATGTATATTTTTGTTAAATGACATATGGCTGCTAAACATGAGAGGAATAAATGTACGGTTTCACGTACACAATTCACACACGGCTAAAACAAAAAACAACAAACTGGAAATACACCACAGCCTGCAAATGAATGACAAAAAACACACCACCATCACAAAACACTCAAATTAATCGCCTAAATCAATTAGAATTGTAACACAGAAAAAATTATCTTGATTTTTGTTTAAAAAAACAACAAAAAATATTAAGAAATTAAAATTAAATTCCATCTTATCAACGTTTTTCTTTTTTAGGTGTTACCGTTTTAACTACAAAACAACTTGAAAATTTTTTATGAAAACATCAAGATAAACTTTGAGATTTTATGTTGAAGCAGTTTGTTAAAATGCAAAATGAGTTTAAATGGTGACAAAGTTAACAACTTCAAAAGTGTAGAAATTTAAATGGAAAAAAATACTTATTTTTTTAAGGCAAACTTTATCTAGAGTAAAGTATCGTTCTAAAAAAAAAAGTGTTGAAAATACATGAACAAAATTATAGGCATTTATACCTACTTTTAAAACTTGGTGATATCTTAACTTTTAAAAAGATTTAAAAAAAAAGTATATTTACGCAATGATTTGGTCGAACATTATTGGTACATGTCACAGAGTAAAATTCCGTTCGGAATTGAACAAAACATAATTAGTTTTTTTTTGGCATTTTAACTACAGAAAACTCCCATTCCGTTCATGAAAACATTTAATTTTAATTTCGTCATTTTCTGAAGCACCAAATTACGGAATGAATTCCTTTTCCAAGCAGTATTGTACTCTGTGACATGGCTGCATAAACAACTTAAGGGGTTATTTATAAGTGCCTTCACCTTGCGTTGAGAAATTTTTTAATATAACATTTTTTAGGATTTTTTAAAGTTTTTATAAAAATATTTAAAATGAGGCGAAGTGTTTTAGATAGAAAGGGGTAAGTGTTTGAATTATAAAATTTAAGGACCCAAACTAAAAATTATGATAATTTTTCAGGTAGCTAAATATTTGTACTTTTAAGAAATAATCCAAATTTTTAATAATTTTAATTAGGCTTAAGTTCATGAAATTTAATTATTCATTTAATTATTTTTATGAAGAAAGGAATTTTACAACATGAAAATTAATTAAAATTGTTATTGATAATCTTTCATTCTTGACGTGGCTGGGGCTCGAACCCCGGCCGGCAGGTTACCATGACATGTTTCGATTGCAACCACTCAATCTCCTCAGATGGATTTGGAATGAAAGACGGCAAATCCATATATCCATCCATAATATTAAAAATTTGGATTAAAAACCATAAATAGTTCAACAAAATAACCACAATACTAATTATTGTTAAAGCTAAGGCACGAGCTCTATGTGTACATTTGTCCTTCAAGTTGTGCTGAAAAAGGTCAACAGAAAAGAAAAAGACAAAATGAAAAAACAAAAAATGTACTTGGACTTCAAGAAAAATTCTTGACAAAAGTACGAAAAAACAGAAGTAAGGAAAAAACATGTAAAATCAATTAAAATGGATAATCATTCAGGAAAGCAAATTTTGATCTACCAAATGTTAGAATACAATTTGGTTTAAGGATTGATGTTTGACTATTGACGTCAGCAGCCGTCGATGGCTGCGAATGTAAGACGGCAAATCCATCTGAGGAGATCGAGTGGTTGCAATCGAAACATGTCATGGTAACCTGCCGGCCGGGGTTCGAGCCCCAGCCACGTCAAGAATGAAAGATTATCAATAGCAATTTTAATTAATTTTCATGTTGTAAAATTCCTTTCTTCATAAAAATAATTTAATGAAAAATTAAATTTCATGAACTTAAGCCTAATTAAAAATATTAAAAATTTGGATTAAAAACCATAAATAGTTCAACAAAATAACCACAATACTAATTACTTTTAAGAAATATTCTATAAAATTGGAAAATAAATATCTGTTGGACGCAGTCATGCCAACAGTATGGAATTTTCCCTTTTTGTAGGGAATTTTTCCGAAAATTTCAAGCGTAGGAAAAAAAGTACAGATTTTTTATTTTAAGGCAAAAGTAGGGAATTTTATAAATATTATCTCAGTTTCAATATATTGCCTAAAAATATGTAAATATTTGTCTTATTTTCATTTAAAAATTAAAATTTTTCATAAACAATAAGGGTATTCACGTCACAAGTTGCACCCTTGCAAAAAAGCAAAAGTGCAAAAACATAAAAACAACCACAAAGACAATTATTTACGCACAACTAATTATCTGTGTGGTTGTTGTTATATTTTTGCACTTTTGCTTTTTTGCAAGGGTGCAACTTATGACGTGAATTCCCTTAATATCATTTAAGCACAAATGTAGTATTTTTTAACAAAAACCCTATGCTATGAGTCCTAACAGCCTGGCAATCTTCAACAATTGCCAAAACCGAGTACACGAATATTTGTGACACACTAATATATAATTAGGGCGCTACGAACTGTTCTCTTATTTTTGCTTTTTTCATTCGAAATCACATTCGCTACGCGATTATTAAAATTGAATATCTAATGAATGAAATTTCTACATAGAAATTATTTTGTAAAAAAACAATCACACCTTCTAAACTAAGAGAAATAGAACAATTTAATTTCGAATTTTTAAAAAATTTTTAATGAAAACTTTAAAGGATAAGGAAGGATATTTTTTTAAAAGGAATTTTTTTTTATATTTTAGTTTAGGGTAACTGAAGCAAATATTTTTTTAAAATTTCACAGAGACTTCCCATTTATTTGGTGCTAAGTTTGCTAAAAATAATTTGATACTTTATTAAAAAAACATTTTTTTAATAAGTATTCTTGAAAAATAGTAGGCTCTTTTAAAAGGACAATAATGAGGAAATGAAAAATCAAATACGAAGTTTGACTATGTTTTGTCTCTAGATTAAAGGATATAAATTTGTCGCACAGTGATAATTTTGAAATTGAATTTGTATATGTGTGTGAAAGGCACTTGCATATTTATTTTGGTTTTTTTTTCTTGCTGTTAATAAATGCTTTTTACAACAAGAAATTGGTATTGGTTTGCCTGTTGCTAAAAACAATAAATTTTTAACGTAGGGAAAAGTGTAGGGAATTTTTTTTTTTTTTTTTTTCTTGTAGGGAAAAAAGGGATTTTTTTGTTTAACACGTAGGGATTTTTGGAAATTTCTCCTGGCATGACTGGTTAAACATGACTATTATATTCAAATAATAATAAGGGTCCTCATGATATCGTTTATAAGTCTCGTAAACTGTGCAAACTGTGCATTCTTACACCCTCGTAAATGAACTGTCAAAAATTGTATGAGAATTCATTTACACAAACTGCTTAAATTTGCCCAACAATTTTGACTCGTAAACTTGCGCTGTTCAATTGTGCATTTATACAGACAAATTTTTTTAATGCTTACCGCCGTTTTCAATGAAAACTTCAAGTGTAAATAAATCACAAACAATAAATTCTTGTAATAATATAAGCATATTAGTCTTTTGGCTTTCTTTATGCATGTTTAAAAACAAATTTCATTTATAATTTACAAATTTCAAGTTTTTTATTATATTTTTAATTATTTTTTTTTAATATATTTTTTATTGACGTTTCTGATTGAAATGACATTAATTGTTTAAAAATACACAAAAATTAAAAAGGATCTTCATGAAACGAGTCTCGCAAGTTTACCCATTTGCACAAATGGTAATTTTAAGCAATATCATGAAGACCCTTAATATGTTTAAGTGCTCATAACTAGGGATGAGATTTTCATGCAATAAAAAATCGAAAATATGCGCCTAAAATATCCACTAAAAAATCCAAAATATGCACCTACAAAATAAAAAATATGAACTAAAAACTGAAAAATTTCCAAACAAAAAGCGTATTTTAATTTTACTAAAAATATAAAAAATTTAGTCTTTTGTTATTCAAAAAACTTTTAAAACTTAAAAAACTAATTTAAATTATTGTTTGTTTGAATAAATAAGTACTGTTTTATCAAAAGTAAAAGTGTGCCAATGCATTTTTAAAAAAAATTATTTTGAGATTTGAAATTTATTTAATTTTTCCTGCAAAACGTTTTGGATTTTTTTTTTTAAATTTGTCGGGCTAAAGGCTCAGTTAGACGGGAGTAATAGTGACGTTGCAAATCAGCTGCTTCATTTTGTTGTATGTAAAGCAATTAGAGCGTATGTATGTAAAGCAATTAGTAATGTTGCGTCTCAATCTGTAAGAAATAGATTGGTCTAACTAAGCATGAAGTATTCTCCTTCCACAATGTTAATTTTATTTTCTGCATAAATTAATTTGACTTGAGTATTAAGTGAACTAAATCCCTCCTAATTTAATGTATTACCAATATATCCGTTATTGGAAAATACAAATGCTAATTTACTTCTGTTGTTCTTTTAAAATTAAAAAATTGCATAATCATCGGTATCAACAAACTCTTCTAACATTCTTAAATTACTCAATGTTTTTTTAATAGAATTCTGAAGCATCTAGCCAGGCCACCATCTTGTTACTACTGGGTGCGGTGGAAGAGGTGAATCAAGGGATACGTTTCATTAAAAATTGCAATATTATCGAATTGGCTTCTAATTTCCTCTGCAACGCGGTATAACCCATGTGCCAAGCAAGTAACTTGTAACAGTTTTGCATTAAATATTTTAAAACCATTGGAAGCCTTAACCATGTAAGGTGCTACATCGGTTAAAAATAGAAGCATCTTTTGTCAAAATCTTGAAAAACTTGTATTTAAAGCAATGCTCCAAAAGAATTTATTTTTTTATTTAAACATTTTTTTTTTGGCAAGTTTTTTTTGTGTTTTTAAAATTTAAAAAAAAAAGTCCCTCAAAAATGTCAAAATATGCAAATATATGCATTTTCACTAAAATATGCAAAAATATGCCATAACAAGTCAATGCCTTTTAAGCGCAAATTTATTGATTCGGAAAGATAATTGGTCGACATCGTTCTTAAACTATCGACAAAAAAACATGCATTTGCATGGAAATCGCATACCTACTCAAAACTTTTTTAATCCATAGATATTTTTCTGTCTTATCCATAGATAGGTAGATAGGTAGGTAGGTAGGTAGGTAGGTAGGAAGGCTGGTGTGAAGTCTCCTTCACACCTTCACCCAGAGACCAATATGGTCCATTGTGACGCCTTATTTAGAAAAAGATAGATTTTAGGTGAAGTAAACAGCGAAAGCACAAGTCAGAAAAGATAGATAGAAAGAAGGTTTCGGACCAGACCTACAGAGATCTTACTCAACAAAATTCAACCTACGTGCGGCCAGCACCCAGTCTCCTCACGCGCAGCCAGGCCATCCCCATTACGAATCCTATTAGATTCTCGAGTCCACAACCCGAGACATCCCCTAATTCGCCCAGGAATCTACTGCCCAGCCACCGCAACCTGGGACAGTGGCACAGAATGTGCTTTACCGTCTCCAACTCCTCAGGGTCCTCACACAACCTGCACATATCCGTTGGATCCCATCCTCCCCGCCATCCTTCCTATCATACAGTTGCCCGTGATCATTCCTATCATGGTCCTAACGCAGATCCTACTCCTGCCCAGCAGCGACCCCGAATCGGACTTTCTAAGCACCGGCCACAGCGTCCGCGATACTTGGCAGTCCGTTCGGTTCCCCAGGCCCGATTGGTCGCGCCCAGAATCCACTCCCTGATTCTCCCAAAATAGAAGCCTATTGGAGGCCTAACCGCCTTCATACAGTTAGGATCCTCCATCTCTGAGCCCTGTCTCGCTAACTCATCAGCAACCTCATTGCCGCCCATGTCGTCTTATCCATAACAATTCGTGCAAGTCACAAATTTGAACAAAATAGGCACCCTTATTAGAGCACCCTAAATCCAATGGTTACAGCCGTTTTTGAAATTTAGCGCTAGTACTGGCGATATCCGCGACTAAAAATTTCAATAATAATGTGCCTACTCGATATTTTCTATAATTTTGGGATTATTGTTCAATTAAAATAAATTCAACTCTTTTAATTTTTTTTTTTTTTTTTTTTTTTTTGAATAATTTTCACAGTCAACTGTAAAAATTCAAATTTTTTCTTTAAACTTGTAAACAGCTGTTAAATTGAACGGAAAGTTGCCAAACAAATGGAAAGACAAAATTGAAAGCAATCTCGCGGAAAATTTTAAAAGTTTGAGTGTGTTAGTGAAAAAAGTGAGAGTGTATTACAAATTGAAAGGCAAAACTGAAACGTGTGGCCTCCAAGTAAGTCTCGATTCCAAACTTCTACTTTACAACTCTATCTTTAAGCCAATATGGTGTTGTAGTATTCAGCTATGAGGCTCTGCAACGGGCTGTCATATCGAAAATATTCAAAGGCGCCAACAAAAAATTCTTCGAATTATGCTAAAAACTCAAATATCACAAGGATCGAAAAAAAAAATATTTTAAAAGGGTTGAAATGTGTTAAATGAATTTCTAAAGGAAAAAGATACCGCAGATACACATGTGAATAGATGTGGAAAATGGGGATGGGGAACATTTTCGTCCGGCACTGGCAGGACATAAAATAACGTATGTGTTATAATAAGCAGGGAAACCAGAAATATGCTCTAAAAACACGTTTTATGCGCATTAAATATGCAGTTAAAACTTGAAAATATGCCCTGAAAATTGCTAAAAATATGCCACAAAAAATTCAAAAATTGCTAGTTTCAAAACAAAATATTCAACAATTTAATAACAGTTCCATTTAATAAAAAAATCCTAAAAATTATAACTAAAGTATTTTCAAACAAATTATCAAGATTTTACCCTATTTAGAAATGATGAGCAGTCAAAGTTATGTTAAGAGGTTAAATTTCATATAAGAGTTATTTGTGCCGAATACACTCTAGATATTGAAATCCATATGATTTTTTTTTTTTTTTTATTATTAAAGGGATTTTAGGGACGGCCACTTAATTGTTGTTTAATTTTAACATTTAAAAGAAAGTTAAAGCTTTAGGAGTTTTGGGCACTGATTCAAAAATAATTTAATTTGCAGTAAAATAATTTTGCGAATTTTATTTAGATACCAACATAATAACATGGTTTACGGACACAGAGGTTTAACATGGTTTACGGACACAGAGGTTAGTTTGGAAAGAAGTTTTTATTGGAAAAATGTAAAGTTATAGACCGATTCTCACCATTTGCATAGACTTCGTTCTTCGTACAATCAAAATGTGTCTACCAAATTTGTCAAATTAACATGGACAGGCATTAGCGTTGGCAAAATATGCGCTAAAAACTTAAAAAATGCTGCCAAAAAAGTCTTTTAACTAAATTATGCAAAAAAAAATGCTGCAAACGGTAAAATATGCACAAATATGCACTAACAAATCGATGCCAAAATTCATCAAAAGCTCTAAAGCGGATAAATATATTGTTTCTGCCTTCATTGGTCGCACAAGGAAAAACATGCAATTGCATATTATTGGTTTCCCTGATATTAAGATTTGAATAATTTTTGTTAGTTCATATTGAACATATGAACAGGAAAGAATTATTTACTTAATCGCCAGAAAATATGGCTTGAATCAAGAAAATTTTGCATGATTTCGTTGAAACCAAAAATTACTTAATTCTAATATGTATATGTATGTGTGACTTGGTTTAAGCAAAAAATTTTACTAAATACGAACTAAATAAGTTAAAATCAAGAAATAATTATGAATTTTCTTGTTTTGGGGGTTAATGGAAAAGTGACGCGAATACAAATGAGTTATCATATTGTACACACAGCCAATCCTTTTCAAATGACAACCTCACCCTCTGTCCAGAAAGGACTTGGTGACCCCTGTTTTTGACAAACGAGGCCCTGTCGACCGATCTTAGGCGGTATAACCTTAACAACCGCACAGAGGAAATTCTGTTACCAACCTGGAGGAGTGTCAGCGAACCCTGAATGGCCAAAGTGCGTCTCAGGAAGTAGGAGATCGCAAATACTGGATCCTCTGAAACACTGGCTCCAAACACAGCACGTTTGGGTGCTTAGATAGCAGCCCTATCACCAAACTAGGGAACGAAGTCTAGCAACCTACGTTTCTGAACTTAAATTGCTAACGAATCGCTAAGGCGCCCTATGCTCCAGTGGGTGTTAAAGGAACATATATATATATATATATATATATATATTGTTTTAAAAAATGAAACTGATTACCAGGGTAACCAGAAATATGCAATTGCATGTTTTTCCTTTGTCGACTAATGAAGGCAGAAACAATATATTTATCCGTTTTAGAGCTTTTTATGAATTTTGGCATCGATTTGTTAGTGCATATTTTACCGTTTTGCATCATTTTTTTTTTTTGCATATTTTAGTTAAAAGAGCCGTTTTGCAGCATTTTTTAGGTTTATAGCGCATATTTTGTCTTTTTAGGGCATATTTTGATACAT
Source organism: Pollenia angustigena (assembly GCA_930367215.1). Lineage (NCBI taxonomy): Eukaryota > Metazoa > Arthropoda > Insecta > Diptera > Polleniidae > Pollenia > Pollenia angustigena. The sequence goes on from OV884060.1 coordinate 208,252,989, forward strand.
ATTAAATTTTTTAAATGCCTACAATAGCTTTTGCAGCAAATACATTTTTTTTTTTTCGAAAATCTGTTACTTCAATTTCGTCATCTACATTTAATTTTTACTCTAAAATTGTAAGGCAAAGCAGGTTGACATTAAGGATAAATGTTATGCGATTTGTATCTAGACCAGTCTTTTATTATTCCGATCGACTCAGAATCACTTTTTAAAGTGATCTAACGATGTTCATCCATTCGCCTGGCTAGTTGTCTGTCCATGTTAGCCTTGTGCGCAGAGTACAAGTTCTAATTTTGTAGACAATTTGATCAAATATGGACGAAGTCTATGCAAATGGTGAGAATCCGTCTATTATTTCACATCCAAATTAGACTCTGTAACCGCAAGCTATCTAATTACGATGGTATTTAAATTAAATTCGTGCCAAAAATATTTTACTTTAAATTAAATTATTTTCGAATCGGTTCACATTTGCTCAAAGCTCTCCCATCCTTAACTAGCCTTAAATTCCTTTTAAATGTTAACATTTGTTAACAATTGAGCGAACGTACCTAAAATCCCTTTAAGACAAAAACCCATAGGGATGTTAATATTTATGGTGTTTTCTTTTCTACAAAAAAGTGCGACATTTTATTTAAAAAAATGCAATTTGGTGCCTGTTTCATTAAATTTTTGCTTCCAAAAAGGGTGAGTTTTTTAGAATAAGACAAGCCACCCTTTTCGGGAGCAAAATTTTTAAGAAACAGACTCCAAATTACATTTTTTTTTAAATAAAATGTCACATTTTTTGTAGAAAAGAAAACACCATTAGATAATATTCGGCGCAAACATCTCTTATATGAATTTTATATTTTTATAGGTTTTTTTTTTAAGATTTTGTTATTAAATTGTTGAATATTATTTGTTGTTTTTGTTTGGCTGCAGGTCCACGTAAATAAATAAAATAAAAAATAAAAATTCTTGATATTTTTGTTTTTTATATTTTTATTATTATTTTCCCAATATTTCGGTTAGCATCGCTAACCATCTTCAGGGGTCTGAATAAATAAATACAATAATAATTATTATTAATATTAAACAAAAAACAAAACATAATATTACAAAGATAATTACATGTAAGCAATTAAAAAATATAATAACACAAAACTTCACATTAACACTTGCGCCTCTACTTATTAGATTTTCTTAACTAAAATTTAGTTTTTCGATCGTCTGTTTTTGTTTATTAATTGTCTGTATATGTGTGCACAATTTTCGGTGTCTTGTCGGTAATTGAGACGAAGCTGTGGATTAACATCAATAATATGCAGCATCTCCAATGTAAATCTTCTTGTTGAATATTGTGTCTTCAAATGAGCAATTTTTAATTTTTAGGGCATATTTTTTTGCATTTTTCAGGGCATATTTTCCAGTTTTTTAATGCGCATAAAACGTGTTTTATGCTGATTACTTTAAAAAATAATATTCTTTCCGTGAAGATTCAATAAAAAAAACATGTATTGTTTATACCTACCACCTATATTTAATTGATGAAAATGTATAAGTGTTAAAACAAAAGCTTTAACTTTTAATTCAGTTATTTAAACATTTAAAACAAAAAATACCCATTTGTTTCTTGATAGAAAGTGTTTATAAAGTTTACACCAGTTGCAAGTAAAAAAAATCGTTATAATAAAAAAATAATTGTCCAAGCACTACTGTACAAAAATTCCATAAATTTCACATTAATCAAAAAATATATTATATCGTTTTTTTTTTCGATATGCTAATTTTTTTTTTTTTTTTTTTTTTTTTTTTTTAATGAAATTTTAATTCTACATAATTTTAAAGTGTGGGAGCAAAACAAAAAATCTCAAATAATTTAATAACAATGAAAATAAAATGTTTGAAAAAAAATTACCTTTGTTTTAATTACAGGAAATATTTTAGTTAATCCCAACAATGATAAATAAATCGAGATGTTGTTGACAAAAGTTTTTAATTTTCATTATAATTTACACACTCACACTCAGATTTTTAGTTTAAATATTCTAAATTTATTTTTTAATATTTTATATTTACCAGATAGTAGATATTGAAATGTTTTTTGTATTTGTTTTCTTTTAATTTAATTATTTTTTTTTTCTTAATTTTCAATAAATTTTAAATTGATTTCCAAGATTTTTTTTTTTATTCATATAATTTTTGCATTGAAATTTATTTCATTCACCACACTAAATCCAAAGCAAAAAACATGGCATCTAAGCATTTTAGAGCAAAATGTTAAAGTGGGGGAGGAGAAATGAAGAAATGTTTTTTTAGATATTGTATGTATGCATGTAGATATATTTTTTTATTATAAAAAGGAGAAGACTTTATTCGCTTTTTTTAGATTTCTTATTTTTACTTTTCTTTTATTGACTATAGATTATTGATTCCGATAAATTTTGTTTGCAAAGAAATTTCTTTTATTCATCTTTATTTAAATTCAGGGTGTTTAATAGATTATTTTTTCCAATTCTTTATTAAAACACTTTTCATAATTCATTTAATTTTATTTATGTATATTGAAATTTTTTCTTTTAACTTGAATTCAATTTTTAAATTAATTTAGCCGTAATTTACTTATACACATCAGAAAACACACGAAAATTATTTTTACTGCCGCAAACTTTTTTTTTATCATTTCTACACAGTATTTATTATACATACTTTGTATATTTTGCTTATATGTTTTTGTATTTCAGACATTCACATTTAACTTTTTAGGGTACACTGCAAAAAACACAAATAAAAAAAAATACATAATAATGATAAATGTGTATTGAAGATATAAAACGAAGAAAACGAAGAAGTCACAATCGAAATACCAGCAGACGTAGTAAAAGATGAAGCCAGTAACATACTCAGAAACACCAAAAACAAAAAAAAAAAAAAAAAAGATAACAGATTTACTTTTGTTATGTTGCACTTTGTTAACTTCGCGTACCAATAATGTTTATGTTGACGATGATGATGAGCACACAACCAGCAACAACAACACCATTACCAAGCGCACTCACACTTCCATGCAAATGCATTCTACAAAGAGTAAAGTTAACAGAGTGAAAATGTAAAAAAAAAGACAGACATTTGACCAGTAGAACAGTTAAAAGTTTGTTTTTTTAAGATTAATTTCATTAATTTTCATATTTTTTTTAAACAGTTCTTGCATTTTCTATAAAATTAATGTTTGTTAATATAATTTTTTACCCACATATTAAATTTACATATCTATACATATTTTGCTTTCTTTCTCTTTAACTCTAAGGTTGTCACTTTTTTCTTTAATTATTGTAAAGTTCGAATAAAAAAAGACAATGAAAACTGGCCACACACATTAAAAAAAAAAAAAAAAAGAGGAAACGAGAACAAGAACTAAATGACAAACATCCACATTTGTGTCGTTTTGAAAACAACCACCACAAAACACAATAGCAATAACATTTTGACAATAAAATAGACGCGCATTTAAAGTAATTTTTCTTAGACGGCTGAAGCCAGCTGATTACGTAGCACTTTGACAGTGAGAAATGTGCTTGGACATAAAATATCTTAATAAAAAAGTTAAATAAAAAAAAAGGACTCAATTAACCGCTTACTGCAAAATAGGAAAAATACATGAGTTTTTAATTGCCAGGATTTGGGTACATAGAAATAAATTTAATTTTTTTTTAATTTATGACGTTTAATAACGATAGAAATTTGCATTTTAATTGTTTTAAGAGTACCCCGGTAGGTTAGTTGGTAGTAAGCTAGTCTATCAGTGTGAGGGATGCGGGTTCAATTCCCACCTGACCCTCTAGTCTGTTTCACTAAAACAGGCTGAAGGGCTAAACTTATTTTAATTAAGGGCTAAACTTCTCTACATTAAGTAAGAATATAATTATACCCAAACCACAATAATGGAGAGGGTATAATGCATTTGTGCTGATGTGTGTAACGCCTTAAAATATTGGTCCTAGGCCCACCTTAAAGTATACCGATCGACTCAGAATCACTTTCTGAGACGAGCTAACGATGTCCGTCCGGCTGGCTGGCTGTCAATGTAACCTTGTGCGCAAAGTACAGGTCGCAATTTTGGAGATAATTTGATAAAATTTGGGACATAGGTTCTTATTGGCACAAGGACCAAGCCTATTGAAAATGGTCCAAATCGTAGGACAACGAGGGATGATAGGGGGAATTTTCTTCCTCTCAGAAACTATCAAACCGATTTTAATGAAATTTAAAACATAGATAGAACCAAAACTATATGGACACATAAGCTATACAGTTTTTCAAAAATAGGACCACAAGGGGAGGTAGGGGGCAATTGCTGCCTCTCACAAACTTTCAAATGATTTTAATGAAGTTTATAAACATAGATAAATTCAATATTTATATGGACATATAAGCATGATATGTTTTTTAATACTGTGGTGTAGGGTATCATATGGTCGGGCTTGACCGACTATACTTTCCTACTTGTTTGTAATTGTATTTGTAACTCTTAATAAATAAATAAAATATTTGGCCCTAAACTTCTGATCGACATTGAATAGCGAAATTTGTCTCCTGTCTGTCTACTATCCCTCGAGAGTTTGTCTTAAGGATATTTCACCTTCTGGTATAACATTATTCTTGGACATCAGGCGCAGTCAATACCTAGCATTCGGCAAAAGTCACAAATTAACAAATCTCAAGAGATCGAGTACGATCTCGAGGTCATGGCCGATCAGAGATCCTATCTGGTACCACGGAAGTCAGTAGCCCCCCGTTGAGCAAGCACTGGAGGACTAACTTGTGATTGAGGCCTCAGAGGTATACTTCTTGTGCAAAATTATTTCTGTCTTTCAGGGGAGTTTTTCTGTTCTGTGGTTAAAACCCGAAGTTGCGGGAAGGGATATCCTTCAACTCGAAGTCTGGGGTCTAATTACCGCATACGATATCGAGCAAAATTGATCGAAATTTTTTATTTTGGTATTATGATTCTCGATATCGAATGAAATGTATCGTAATTTGAGATGATAGCATTCGATATCGAGTAACCAAAGTCATTACTTCTCTCTAGTTTTCATTCGATACGATAGCTTACTCGATACGATAGCTTTTTCCCCCGTTTTTTAAGAGTTTTGCCTGTCGCTACTCAACAGATACTGCTGGTATATTTCCAAACGCAACGAAGAAGTAGACAGATCCAGCTCCTTAACAAGGGACTAGTGTATAGTGGGTGAATTCCAAAACGTCATTTGCAATGCAACCGAACAAAGTATTGTATTCCTAAACGCAACCATGTAATCTTTGACAATGTCATACGTCTCTAATTGTTTAATTACAGTTATCGATGCGCAAACAAAGGCAAGCATTGCATCTAAAATTTTGTTGATGCTTTGTTGACATTTTTTTTTTTACAAAGTAAAGAAAATAGCACGTTATTTTGAATCGAAATAGTATCAAAACCAATGTGTTTTGGAACTCTCCCAATCATTCCGGGCTATTTACTCAAACTTTTACTTGTGTATAGTAGTTGCTCTCTCACTCAGTGGCGATTGGTTAACGATTGTTTGCCAGCTACTGGTTTAGATCCACCAAGAGATTAGGCAGGTGCACATGCAAATATTTTCCACATCTGTTTGTCTACGATATTAACAAATAACACATCGTAGGTGCAGGGGTTTTCTAACATAGGACAATTAAGTAAAACTAAAAAACTTAGTAGGTCAAAATGCCAAGAGGGCTCTCCAATACATTGATAAATCGAAAACGTTTTATTATATTGTCCGCTGCACGTTCTAGTTTTGTTTTCAAGTTTTTTGCACATACTACTTGTCAAACTTCACAACAATTTAAAGCTGTGACGAAGGCTGCACGCCAATTTTAAGCCCATCTCTTTTAAATATGTCATCAAGAAAACCACTTATAGAAACAAACGAAAAACTTGCTTACTAAAATTGCAATCAGCTGATTTTTGACTGTAAATTGAAACATACAATTTTCAAAATATGAATGTATTAGTAAACAAGTGTGAGTGTGAGTAAACTTAAAACAAAATTTATAGCAAAACTTGATCGTGTGAACCCCGAGTAAGACACATATTTTTAAATTTCATCTTTTGAATTTTAATGGAGTTCCAACAATTAGGGTTTAAAATATTACAAAATATATTAAAAAAATTATTTAAAACACTAAAAAAAGTTAAGTAAAGATATGGGTGCCTATTACGAACTAAATTTCGACAGCAGTCGAATTATCTGATCGAACGAATTTTCATTTGGTATTATGGCGCGCATTTGATTTGAATTAACTTTTGTGATTTTGTTAATTCACAGTAGTACATTTTCGATCAGCTGTCACTTAAAATAAAATTAAACGTGAGCACGGCGGAATTATGGTTGTCTTCAAATAATTTAGCTTCAGTGAGGTTTCATCCCACTTTTTTACATGCTGCAAATTATTTGGTCAAAAAAGAATTTTGTTCCATAAGGAATATGAGCGTTTCCAACCGTCGAAATCAAATTGGTTTTCGTTGAAAAATTCGATGCACAACGAAATTTTCGACAGTGCTGCCAACTCATAATACCAAATTAACATTCGATAGTCGATGTTCGACAGCCAGTGAAAATCGTTTATCGAATGTACCCAGTAAAAACTTCGCCTACAAAATAATGTGTTAAGTAATCAGACTTAAAAGCACTACTTACAATTCTACTGAAAGAACCAATGAATTTTACAAGGGATGTCCCAAAATGAACGCATTCAAAAGTAAATCATTATTTTTTTTCTTCATACATTTAGAAATAAGTAGTTATAGAAGCAGTTATAGAAGAAAGCTGCTAAAAAACGAGTGAGAGAAGCTATTCTTTTTTAAAAAGTAAGCGAAGTTTTTACTCGGTAACTCATAATAGGGGCCATGTACTAAAATGTAGGTGCTAAAAGAACTGAAAAAATACGAAAATAGACTGGTCAAAGGTACACAATAGCATTACAGATATAGAATTCATATCCCATTAGAATCAATTGGAATAAAAAGATTAAAATATATGGACTTAGTAATGCACTATTTTCTTCCTTTTGAGGAAGAGAGAGGGTGTACCAATTTAAACAAGTTTGGATCTAAATCATTACTTAATGGCCGACTCCATATCCTGCTTATACACCTTTGGTTTTTAAAAAGTATACCAAAATATATAAAAAAAACTGTTTGTCTTTAAACACTTCAGGTTTTAATTAAAAAGTTTTAAAAAATAGTTGTTTAAAAGACTTACTATTCGTCTAGAAATTTACTTCAAAGTTGGAAAATACGAACTCTTCAAATCTAAAGCACTCCAATAACACAACATAAAAAGAACTAAACAAATTCTCGTCCCCATTCTCGTATGCCAATAACCCTTTACAATATAAGAACAAGTTAAGGTCACAAGCAAGGCGAATTAACTACAGGTGTTGTCGAAACGGCATCTGATTTTGACAGTTCGAGCTGATTTGTTTGGATTTGTTAGTGTTTTGCTAAGAATGGTGTACATTTGGAGCTAGTATGTATAAGCACTAACAATGCAATGCAAAAAACCCTATGTTGTTTCTGTGGTTTTTGAATTGTTGCAGTTCCGACACCACCTGTAGTTGAATTCGCCTTGGTCACAAGATATGGGTTTGAGAAACACAAAAATAATTGTAGCAGTTTGGCTGGCAATGAAGGGAAGTGGGTTCTTCGAAGTTAGAGGAAAATCAAGACACGAAGTTTTAATTTTTCGATAATTTACTTGATAGACAATGACAACTTGTATGCTTTGAACCAAAACAAATTTTACATATTGTATGTCCACAAAAGGACATGCTCTAACTCAGTAAAGATTTAAAGCGAATTTTCTATTAAATCTCTTCTATAGCCTTAATTTGCTTTAGTGTCTGCTTTAGGAAGATGACCAGTGATTGCGTATTGCCTTGCAGACATTTACATAGAAATAGTACCTATTTCGCCTATTTTTATTGTTGGGAATTTGCGCTACATTTTCAAATAACTTTTAGTAAAAAATGTAGCATTAACTTTCTAAATTCACCCGTTTCCGAAGAATTTTTGGCACAAATGGGTGAATCTACTCATTGTTTCGGCAAGTCACATTATAAGTCTTAAAATTCGAAGAAAGTAGGCATCCATTATTAATTTTCAATGTGATTTGCATTAATTATATCAAAAGATTTATGCAGTTCCATAGGTAGATCCGATTTTTTTTTTTTCTTCGAAATATCCACGTTTTTGAATACTGCGGAACCGGATGAATATAAAAAAGCAATTAGCTAATGAATTCGGTTTCTTCTTAAAATAACTTTTTTAGTTTTTATTAACTACCTATGTACCTATTAAATATTGTAGGTATTTTATTATCTATGTATGTATGTATATTGCTTTAAATTTTAAATCATTAAACAAGTTATAGGTACCAACAAATTACACATTTCTTTATTCAGCATTTCTCCCATTTTGTATTAAAAAAATGGTGGTCATTTAGCAAAACTTCTTAGATTTTTCGTGCAAAACAACAAAAAAAGGAACACACATTTAGAAAAATCCACTTTTTGCAACTCTCTCAAAATAATATTTTAATCTCTTTTAAACATTTTTTTCACCAAGTACTCCCTCTTACTTTTGATAAAGCTCTCTCGCTCTATAACACGTTTTTTTCGTTGTTTAGTATTATTATCTTTGCTCTTTATTACACACAGAACACTCAATAATATTTTTTTATTTTTATGCTTTTAATAAGAGCAAACATGCTGACAAACAAACAAATATTGAAAACAAAACCACGTAAAATAACAATAATATTCTAAATAATTTTGTTGTTTTTCCTGCTTAACGCGACGAATTACCGAACAAAACTAAATTTACAAAATCATCCACAGAACGATTCGAGTCAAAGGCCTGCAAAAAAAATTTCAGACACTCAAACAAACTCGTATAAATAACAACGATTTCGCAGTCCCCCAACACAGCAACAGCGCTGCTACAACATTCATATTCATTTGTACTTATTGTGTATTAAAGTGTGTTTGTATGTTTGTGTTTTGTTAAACAATAAAAAATAAGAAAAAAAGTAAATAAAACAAAAAAAAAAATAATAATACACATATAAAACAAATCAAAATAGGTATGTAAAATGTGCACCCAAACCAAACAACCCAGCAATCCAACCAACCATCCATCCAGTCAGCCAGCCTGCCTGCCAGCCAGCAAGCGCTTCAGTTAAATTAAAGTTAGTAGGGGCAACAACATGTAGAAGCATTAATGCCACAACACATTGCTACGAACAAAGGCAACAACTGTGGCAGCAGCAGCAGTTTTAACAGCAGCAACAGCTCCAATTGTAGACAAGTAAAATCTGAGGAGTAATAATCGAAGTAGAATAGTAAGGCAATGTAAAAAATATCAACAACAACGACAACGGCAGCATAGAAAGAAGACAACGCAAGCCAGCATATAAAATAATAATACTCTTACAACAAGCCGAATACGAAAAAAAACTAAGAAGAACAACAACAACTTAGAGCAACAGACAGAGTTGTACTCGTATGTAGGAAAAATTCATAATGTACTAGAGCATTATCAAACAAACAGCATAGAGTTAATATATGTACATATGGGCTAATCCATTAAATTTAAAATCTCCGGAGTATACTGAAGGACATGCAGAGTCAAAACTTCCAAGAACCAGTTTAAACCGAAAATAGGTTCTCCAAACTTTACTAGATTTTAAATAAGGACTCGGAAACCTTAAGCACAACAAAATATTTTATTAACGGGAAAGAGCAAAATGGTAGAGACTTCCATTTAGATTCTTAACATTTTGGAACTCACAAAGAAGCCATGTCCGATCTTGCAGACTGCCGAAGCACTCTAAAACAAGTTTCGATCGAAAAGAACACAAACTTCGGAATTTTTGCAGTCACGAATCTCGTTTTTTTCAAGGGCAAAACTTTAGATTAAAAACCCCTAAAACTTTTATTTCACTAAAATGCTTGGACCTTGCCAACGTTCGAAACTCCACGTTATTTAAATGAAGTTGCAGCAGTCGATCTTTTCAAGGTAGTTTTCGACAACTTTTTCGCACATTTCGGGCGGTAACTCAGGGATAACTTGAAGAATGTTGGTTTTCAAATCCTCCTTATCCGCTTAGACACAGTCTTTGACTTAGACCCACAGTAAAGTCTAACGACGTCAAATTCCATAATCTTGGTCGACAAAACGTGATATTATGCGTTCTGGAAACTTATCCACTTGGACACGGTCTTTGACTTAGACCCACAATAAAAAGTCTAACAACGTTAAATTCCACAATCTTGGTCGACGAAACGTGAATTCTAGAAACTTACAAAATCGGTCGTAATGTGTGGCTCATGGTAACGTTTTGTTGAAACCACATATAGTCCGGCTCATAATCTTCAATTGAAGGCCAAAACAAGTCGGTTATTATTCAGCCATAGCACACTCAATTACCACCGAAACCTCCAGACCATAATGCGCACCAAACAGTCACTTTTTTTTGGATACAATGGCTTTTTCACAAACACTTTTGGGTTCTCCGAGCCCCATATGCTCCAATTTTGCTTGTAAAAAATGAGCTTCATCGCTGATGAAACAGCTTTGAAAGCCTGTTACTCTAACGGCCAACCGGCATACCTACAGCGTTGTGAATGGTCAACCGTCTTTAATTGTTGCGTAAGTTCAACTTTATATGAATGGAGGTGCAAATCCTAGTACGCCAAAATGAGCCGCAGGACAGACCCATAGCTGAGAACCAAGTGGAATCGAAATATTCGGTAAATACGCCACATTTTCGCAAACAGAAGCAATATTTTCGGGAGTGCGCACTTTGCAATGCATAGGTCTGACCACATTTGTAACGCTTCCAGAACCATCAAATTTCTTTATTATCTATCCAATTTCTTGCACAGCAGGTAGATTATAACGACCGTAACCAAAACGTAATGGTCACTCTTTTAGTAAGTTTTAATTAATTTTACGCCATCTTCATTTGTTAAACGATTCAAATTCGTAAATGGCAAACCTTTCGCTAAATAAATGACACTCCAGATAAATGATTTCAAACTTGCCAGACCGGTGGTTTTAAAACCACTCAATGTATAATCCGATATGAGTATGTTCTGGAACCACTTTGAACTTGATAATTGTGTAAATAAATGGAAGTTCTTAGATTTTTGATATCGCAGGTTTAATGGTTGCATGTTATAAGTCCGATCCAGAATTTCCAACCTCAGACAGGTAAGAAATGGGACTGCAACCCAAAAACCAGAACTCCATGTTTGCTTTGGAATAAGAGTATTCTATACACTAACTAAATTATGGACCCAAGTCAATGGCTCTTGAAATTATTGGAAGTTCCCTTACTCAACCACAAAATAATTTCGAATTTTCTTTTTTGACTTGGTTCGGTTCTGAGCACTGAGCCCTCCATATATCGTTTCTCGTTCGTCCAATGTATTTATTTATTAATTTATTTATTTTCGCAATGACCCATACACATTTCTGTATAGTATCGCACAGGAATAAAATAAAGAAACATAACAAATATATCACCCAATGTCTCTGTAACTCTCTGTCGTCGTTATTCAGTGTTATTACGAGTATTTTCAGTTGACTTCAAACTCTGCTTGCCTCTGTTACTCCTTAAGGTGGTGAAGGTGATGCGGGGGTAGTAAAGTGAAGCAAAATCTTAACATGCAGACATGGCTTTTTCTAAAATAATATCGCAACAACAACAACAAAAATCACATTACAAATATAACGACAAAAACACAAGCACACGTACACAAACGAATTGAATCGAACCAAACTGAACTGAACTAAACTAAACGGAACTGAGTGAGTGGAATGAAATGAAGTACAACAATTCGGTGTGAACTTTAAACAATAAGCAAAACAAAATAAAAAAAAACAAAGTAAAATAAAGTGCGGTCGTAGCTCAACAAAAAGAATCCAAGCCAACATACATACATGGAGAACCATGTACTTTAGTACTCGTACTTGTATAAATGTGTATAATCAAGCGACTGACAGACGGACAGATGGACGGACTTAGCAAGTATGGATGGCACAGAGCAGAATAGAAAATCATCATTATCAACATCGTTATATTCGTCGTCGTCGTCGTCGTCATCCACATCTTCTTAACTCATCCCAAACATATTTAAAACAAAGTACGAAAACATACTGACTCGAAACACACAAATAAACACAAACAGCTCTTAAATGGAATGAATGCGGAGCGTGTACAGTGTTCGAATACGAGTGTATTTTGCACAAAACAATCACACAAATCCCTGATGATGACAACCAACAACAATAACGACTAAAATAACGTTGAGAAGTTCAGTATAGTGTACCACCATCATTCCTCCACATCACATCGCCACCACCACCAGCACCACCTCTTTAGCTAACTAAACGAAACGAAAGAAATAAAAAATTGAACCTCATATAAATAATATTTAAAAAAAAATATTGTACATTTATTTATATGAATGTATGTAAGTGAGTGTGTGTCTGAATGGATGTAAAGACTATATCTGTTGGTTTAAACGTCGTAGTCATTCCAAGCAGTAGAAGTAGTCGTCAACCTCATCAATGTGACATGCAGATATACGTCATGTTCTTTCTGTTTCTTCGTTTGTATATTTTTTTACTTTTTATTTTTATACACAATAAAAACTTTTCAGATTTTGTATACAATATTTTAAAATGCGCTACGGTAAGATAATGAGCTAATGCGCTTTATTACACAAGGAGGCAGGAAGAATATCTTTCAGCTTTAGGAAAGAATTAACTCTGAACCAAGATTCGACAGAAGAGTTAATTTCATGTTCCGGAAATTAAACGAAACCCAAACTTTTAACACGCTGCACCGTTATGACCAAAATGTTACGAAGAGCAGTTAGAGAGTTACTGAGAGTTATTTCGCAATGAGTTGATTGGTTGCTTAGAAAAAAAGCAATCGAGAAGAGTCTCTCAGACTACGCTTTGAGATCGACATAAAATGATTATGAAACAAAAAAGTAAAATCCTTTTACGAAAATGGGCGTTCAAGTCAAAATTCATTTCGTGCACATCGACCAAATGTTTACTCAATCGGAAGAATTGTGCGCAAATTTTAGCAAACCGAGTCTGTATGAAATGTGAAAACACCTGTTTGGTGTTTTTATGCGCTGGCGGCGTCATCGGGCCGTACTTTTTCGAAAATAAGGTCGGCTAAGCAGTTACCGTGAATGGTGTTCGCTATCGCGAGATGATAACGGACTTCTCATGACCAGAAATAAATGTAGTTCCAACAGGATGGTGCCACTTGCCACACAGCCAAAGAAACAATGGTTTTTTTGCCCGAAGAGTTCAGTGGCCGTGTTATCTAACGTCATAGCGATTTTAATTGGCCGTCACGATCATGTGATTTGACACCGTTGGACTTCTTTCTTTGGGTATATTTAAAAGTAAAAGTGCACGTCAATAAGCTTAGAACAATTCAAGACATTGAACCTCAATTATGTCATATGAACCATCGGATAGAGGTATGCCACCGAAGTCGTGGCGTGTATCTTTTTGTTTTATTTAATATTAACATCGTGCGTTTGGGTTGGACCACCCTTTAAAATCAATGTAGCAATATTATTAAATAAAACCCGTTAACATATAGATTCAATAGCAAAATAATTGTAAATTCAATATACAAGCCGAGTTTGAACAACGACGAACAAGTTGCAGTTAATGAGAATATGTAGTATTCAATACCAGGCAATGATTGGAAATTATTTAAGGCCCGAGGTAGATAATAATCCAGAATTGTGGTTCCAAGAAAATGAAAGCTCACACAGATCGTTTGGCTATGGCTCTTTTTTGTATTGGCGATCGTAACGTTACTAATGCGCCACCCTTTACAAAAACATTTTTTTTTTTTATACAATCGAAGGGGTTTTGATATTTCGGATAATTTTTTTTGATAATAATTGCTCCACAGAAATAATTTTAACTCTGATAAGCAAATTTCGAGAAGGTTTTCTAAACTAGTTTGAAACGTTTACATTGCAATTTAGAATAGATGTAAGCTGTTTAGTCACATAAAGAAGGGTACTTAAGAGATCCTAAATCACCAACGGCTCATCTCATATGCGGTGCTAAAGTACATACATATGTTTATGAAAAACTATTTTGTTGTTGTTTTTGTAATTGCTTTTACTGAATGCCATAACTGAATGGTCTATTGTTTTAATTACTTATTTGGGATATGCTCGTATAAAAATTTCACCATGTTGCTGCTGCTTGCTGTTCTTCTTGTTTGTTTGCTTGTATTATTGTGAATGATATCGTGTAGGATGGATGGATGGATGGTTGGTTCGTTGGTTTTTTTGGTCGTTCTTTCGGTTGGCAAGGAAAGAGAAGAACTTTCGTAATGGGGTTCCAGGTTGTATAATGGCATAGTAAAAATACACCAAGCTGGTTGCCATTAGGACTTAGTGATTTTGTTGGTGATGGTGCTAGTGGCTGGTGATATTTCCTCCACCTGACTAACTCCCAGGCCAGAGAGTTAAATTTTTTTCGTGTTCATATGTCTGTTTGAATATAAATGTATGATAAATATTTGAGGTATATTTGTTTGAGTGTTAAGAGTTTTGATTTTTTTTCTCTCTCTCTTCTTACTATTTGTATGTTTGTTTTCAATTTCTTTTTGTTTGTTTGCTTGTTTATAAGAAAGAGAAAAAATTAGCGTAAGAGCAAGATGTACAAGCAACAACAACGAGGAAAACTTATTGTAAGTATGTATTATTAAAAAAAACGTTAAAATAATAATCAAGAGTAATTAACGCTTTTGTTGTTGTAAATTTGGTTCTTATTATTTTAGTGTAAGCATTTCGTAAAAAAAAAAAAATTACGTTTAGGTATTTTTTTTTTTTTTTTATATTCGACTTTATTTATTGGAGTATTTTTTATGGATTTTGTTATTTGAAAATAATTTATTGTCAGAAAACCGCAGAAGTTCTGAAAGGGGTTATGTTTTTTGTGGTTTATGTGTTCTCATTTAGGTAAAGACAATGGCATGTGGCTACTTAGCCCATCACAAGTGTCCTGTATTTTGGCTTATTGTCCCTATAGTAAATCTTTAAAGGTTAATGCGGAAGATTTTAATTTATTTTCTTTATTTATAGAATAACAATGCCTGGTTCCAGAGGCGGTAAAAATGCTTCCCCCGCGACCATACAAAAATCTCTTACATTTTTCTATTGCGTTGTATGAATATGTTTGATCTCAAACACAGCCCACACACCAATCTCCAACTTTTCAGCCAGAGATAAACAATACATGAGTAATAGGTAGACTGTGTCAATTGAAAAAAGTAGAACTATTAACACTGTAAGTACGTCAAAATTACACAGAAAATCGCCGAGACACCCAAACTTAATTTTGGGCCGTAGAATACAGTGGTACCTATACCTACTCCGTTTTAAAAGATTAGGTCAAAATCAAGAAATATGCATTTTTAAATTTGTATTGTCTCGCAAGCTATTTCTATACTATACTAGCTGACCCGAAAGACGTTGTCCTGTCCAAATTATGAAAAATTTTTGGGTTCGATTTTTAAAATCCGTTAAAAAGATACGAACATTTGAAAGAAAAATTAGTCAAATCGATGGAGCCGTTTTCTGATTTTAGGTAAATCGAAAAAAGTGGGCGTTAAAGTGGGCGGGGCAAAATTTTCTTTCCGTAAAAACCTAAGTTGGACCATGGCAATGATTTTAAAGAAAAAAATCGTCCAAATCGGTCAAGCTGTTCTCAAGTTATGCGCTTAATAGAAAAAGTGGGCGTAAAAGTAGGCGTGGTACATTTTTCTTTTGATGAAAACGTAAAATGGATTAATACGAACATTTAAAAGAAAAATTATTCAAATCGATGGATCCGTTTTTTGATTTTAGGTAAATGGGAAAAAGTAGGCGGGGCAAAATTTTTTTTCCGTAAAAACCTTAGTTGGACCATGGCAATCATTTTTAAGAAAAAATCGTCCAAATCGCTCAAGCCGTTCTCAAGTTACGCGCTTAATAGAAAAAGTGGGCGTAAAAGTAGGCGTGGAAAATTTTTGTTTCGATGAAAACTTAAAATGGATTAATACGAACATTTGAAAGAAAAATTTTTCAAATCGATGGAGCCGTTTTCTGATTTTAGGTAATTCGAAAAAAGTGGGCGGGGCAAAATTTTCTTTTCGAATAAATCTAAGTTGGACCATGGCGATCATTTTAAATAAAAAATCGTCCAAGTTATTTAGAAGTCATTGGTGGTGCAATATGAAAATTGGATTTTGCCACGTCCCTCCGCCCGCAGACAGAATATCAAAAATCAGACTTCACAGTGTCACCCGCCTGAATATTCTGAAGATTCCCTGAAAATTTCATCAAAATCGGCCCAGCCGTTTTGGAGTCCATACGTTACATACATACATACTTCCATACACACATTCTATTTTATATATATAGATAGATAGATAGATAGATATATATATATATATATATATATATATAGATATAGAGTTTCTACGCGGGAGAGAATTCCCGGGAATCCCGGGACATTTTTTTTTAAATTAATCCCGGGAAATTTTTCCAAGAATTTTCGGGAATTTCAAATTAAATTTTTAATTTTTTAAAAAAAAAATGTTAGCATCGTTAAAACCAAAAACGAGCAATAAAAATATATTCTTAACTAAAATTACTAAAAACTACCTAAAAATCGAACTATTTTTCCTACTCCAATAAATTAACGGTCTTTTAATTGCTGATGAAATGTCTAAAAAGCTTCTTTAAGTAGAAAAGTACTATAAAAGCAACGTCTGTAGAAAGCACGTTTTCGGTAGCAGGCAATACACATATCAACAAGGATTAGAAATAGAAATCTCTGATGAGCTTTTAAATGCTTTAAAAATACTAAGAATTGTTTGTTTAAAAGAAAATTAGGCTCCGTGCAATAACTCCCAGGTGCAATAAGTCCCAAGAAAAAAATGAAATTAGACCCAAAAATTTTTAATACAAATATGGGAGTAATTTCATTATGGAATAGCTCCCAGCCCTCTCGGTTTTATTTAATTTTTTTGGAAGTTATTTCATTTTTTGCCTGGGAGTTATTTCATAATGAAATAAAATCCAAATGAAATAAGTCCCCGAAAAAATTAACGTGGAAGTTATTTCATTTTATTTTGGTTTTCGGTGTTATTTCATTTTTTGTGGGAGTTTTTTCATTTTCAATTATTTGCAATTTCTTAAAATTGTTTAAAATTTTAAACGGTATTTATAACGGGATATTTCAAACTATTTGAATAAAATGACTTAAGTTTATCAAAGAAGAAAATTTTGCTAATTGCAATTGCAGTGTTACCGGCTATGCAGTGAAGCTTTAGTTAGCGAAGCCGGTGTTTGTTATACCATAGAGGAGAAAATCCATGCGCCCGGCCGAAGGCCGGCTATGCAGAGAAGCTTTAGTTAGCGAAGCCGGTGTTTGTTATACCATAGAGTATAGAATTCTTGCGCCCGGCCGAAGGCCGGCTATGCAGAGAAGCTTTAGTTAGCGAAGCCGGTGTTTTTGCTTTAGTTAGCGAAGCCGATGTTTGTTATACCATAGAGGAGGTAATCCTTGTACCCGGCGTGCTTAAACTGCAGGCAGTTGCTATTGCTGGAGGTCAGGATATAATAAAATGCCCCATTTGTTGTCAAAATGTCGAGGACTCAATGTTAGTTTTTTGGTAACCTAATATGTAAATATTCAAGTAAAACGAATACATATATAATAAATTTCTTTGGAGTTGTTTAATTTTTTTTGGGTCTTATTTCATTTCTTTTCGATGGACTGTTTTTGGAAGTAATTTCATTAATGTCTTTAAGAGTTATTTCATTATGAAATAACTCCCAAAAGTTGGGGTTTGTTTCATTTAAGACTTGGAAATTATTTCATTTTTTTGGGATTTATTTCTTTTTTCCAGTTTGGGACTTATTTCATTTATTTTGGGATTTAATTCATTGGGAGCTATTGCACTGGGACTTATTGCACCTGGGAGTTATTGCACAGAGCCGAAAATTAATTTTACCAAGTTGCTATTAATAATAACTTCTAAATATTAAAAAGCTTTAATAATTCGTGAAAATAAATATAGGCATATTATATGCATTGTACATATGAATGGAACAATTTATTTGGTTTTGTTTTGGTTTTCTGTTGAATTAATAAGGCTAATTTTTTTTAGACTGTTGTATATGTGTATATTCTTTTAAAAAAATAAAAACTTTTGTCTTGAACTCATTTAATGAAATCATTGTTTTTTTTTAAGAATACCGGGATTCCTGGGAATAAGATTTTTTGTCCGGGAAATTAGAAACCCTAACTATATGTTAACCCATTTTGTACCAGCGGTCGAGATGTCGACCACAAACTTTTGCCATTTTTCATTAAATAATTTAAAATATTAGGTGATGTAATTAAATTAATTTTTATTATAATTAATTTAGGGAGAGGTTTACCAAACCTCTCCCCCTTTAAGAACCCTTCTGGGGAGCACAAAAATAGACTAAAAATGGGCTATTGTTAAACTAATTGTAACGACTTATATAAAATTGAAAAATAAAAAAAATCATTGCTTTAAATAGCCAACAATCCAACTAAATTTTAATGTAAAAATTAATATTGACTTGCTTATCCTGCTGGCCGCCAGACAGCCTTGAACATAGCTGGTCGAGATGTCGACCACTGGAATAATTAGTGCACTAAATTTTTTTATTATTATCTATTATTTTTTTGATTACTTGTTGAAAAAAATGAGCTAATATCAACTGTAGTACTTTTTTTAATGCGAATATTAAATATCAACACTGTTCACATTAGAGTTGGGTCGAACAAGTCCATGCAAAAGCTGCTGTTCGATCTTTTGAATACATACTCTAATCTATTGATGAGCAAATGGTACCATATTTTGGTCGTCATGGCTGCAAGATGTTTATCATGGGGAAACCAATTAGCTTCAGATACAAAAATTGGTGTTTATGTTCTTCCAAAGGATATCTTTTCCAATTTCAACCATATGCTGGATCATCGGATACCTATGATAAGCAACTGGGCCTTGCTGCTGGCGTAGTTATGAGTCTGATGTCGATTTGTGAGAATCCATGGCAACATAGCGTTCATTTTGACTATTTTTTTGCCGCATACCATTTGCTTTGCCTTCTAAAAGAAAAAGGTTTTTGTGCAATTGGTACAATTCGCGCGAACAGATTGGTAGGCGCAAGCCTGAACATTTGCATTCGTTTGATGGAGAGATAATGTAGAGGTCACATTGGCTAAAAATTATGAGCATATCGATCCGATAAAAAATTTAATGCGATTCGACAGAAACATTAAAAAACGGGTCCCTGTGTCCAAGTCAACCTTATTGCCAACTATAATAATTATATGGGATTAAAATAAGAGGCAATATGTGCTGGTGCCCACTTTGGGTTACTTGCTTGGACAGCGTCTGTGTAAATGCATGATAATTGCATTGCATGATTACTGACAAAAAAAGAAGCCCATGAGTCAAATTGATTTTAAAAATTCAATAACAAAAACGCTATTGCTATCCGCCTAATCAACAAACAACGAAATATCTTCGTCCAGTGCAGAAATCGAAAGTGAAGAAGGGTTCATAAGCCGCCCAGTATCACTGCCCAAAGTAAATGGTATGCACATGTCTGTATGTGTAAAGCGCTGCTATTGCCGATATCGGAAATTGCTTCGAGACTTACCACAAAAATTTAAAATAACTTGTTTATTCAATAAATTAAAATATTTAATAAATTGTTCAATCTTTTTATTTTTCTTTAGGCTTACACTCATAAAAAAACTGACCCATTCGTACTTAAATTTTAAAGTTGGGTTTTGACTATCTATCAGTGGAGCTTTTATATTTGCCTATTTTAGGTAAACCCCTTTCATTACGTGATCATTTAATTTTATTTTTTATCACAATTATGATGTCACACAGAAAATTTGTTGCTCTAATTATCCCAGAGGTCGAGATTTCGACCAGCAGTTTTCACAGGGAGTGCTCGGAAAAAAAAAAATAATATTATAGAAGTTATTTTTGGCCGATTTCTAGCTGGCCATGCAAATTTCATTAGAATATTTAACCACTTATGTAGCTTGGTACAGGCTTCGAAAACTCCTTTGAAATAACATTGTTTATTATTATTTATTTTTCGATACTTAACTCTAACAATGATAGCCGTCTATTTTCAGGTGGATACAATTCAATTATTTTTCAGTCTGTGGTAGGTACTAATTAGTCTAATTTGATCAATTATATGCATTCTAAAATTGATCAAAATTGGATTAAATAGTACCACATATTTTAGTTTAGTTTCGACCAATAAACAAAAGCTAAAGTAATTTGATTTTTTTTTTTTTGTTTTTTTTTCATAAAACACTAACAAATCGCTTGAGAGACAATACAAAATTAAAAATGCAATATTTCTTGATTTTGACTTAATCTTTTGAAACGGAGTATATCACTGTATTCTACGGCCCAAAATGAGATTTGGCTGTCTCGGCGTTTTGCTGTATCATTTCGAAAGTTAAAATTTTATCTTCAGTGTAATTTGGGTCATGCATTGGATATCATCAACTTCAGAAACGCTTAACTCTTCTGGTGATGATGAGTAGGAAGTGCATAGCATTGTCCGATTTGGCTCAAATCTTCAGCACTGAACTTTTAGAACTAGTGTCAGGGCTGTCAGACTTGGGGGTTTATCCCCAAAGTTGGGGATTTTATGCGAGCAAAAAGGACAAAGAAAGTCATTTGGGGATTGAGGATTTTTCGGGGATTTAAAAAAAAATTCGGGGATTTTACACTCTTTAAATATATACAGTCAAATCCCGATAATTCGTACCCCGATAAATCGTAATTCCCGATAATTCGTAATAAACTGTCGGTCCCTTGAAAAAATCTCGTTAATTCGTAAAATTTCCATACATTTTGGTCCCCTCGATAATTCGTAATTTTTTTTCAAATAAAATCTTCTTTACCTCTTATAAATCGTAATTGTTTGCTAACTACCACTTATAATTCGTAATAAAAACAACAAAAACATGGAAAGAATGCTTTTATGCTTACCATTTTTTTATTTTTGCGTGGGTTTTTGCTTGTGTGTGGATTTATTTTCTTAAGATCAGTTTGTTACATGCATAATTTTTATGTATAATTTTTATATATTTTATTTTTAACAATTGTTTTGTATGTTTTTTATCGTTTTAGTAAATAAATTGAAAAACCCCGTTTATTCGTATTTATTTTATTTTAACCCCGTTAAATCGAAGCCCCGCTAAATCGAAAACCCCTATAATTCGTAAGAAATGGCCGGCCCCTTGCGATTACGAATTATCGGGATTCTACTGTATTTGCCCTTTTATTATTTATGCTTATTTTTCTTTGTCTCGTATTAAAAATATGAAAAAAAAGTAGCAAAACTTTTATCTTACTCTTATCAACAACTTATACGTTGTAAAAGGTCCTTATTAAGATTACCATTTTAGTTAAAAGGTAGTGTTAAAGGTACTTTATAAATTAATGTTATTTTTCCTTCAGGGTACAAACAAAATAAAATATTTTTTTTTACAAAAAATTTTTATTTTGGGGATTTTTGGGGATTTCTAATCAAAATTTTTCTTACTATTTTTACTTTAAAAAAAAAAAAAATTTTAAATTTGGTCAGAAAAAAAACAAACAGAAAAATATTTACTTATTAAGGTTTTTTTTTTAATTTGGGGATTTTTGGGGATATTTTTTTAATTATTTGGGGACAAGGAAAAAAAGTACCTGGCAGCCCTGACTAGTGTCACAATATTCCGACCCACAACCAGTGATGTTAACTTTTATTTTTTAATTACCGTACGGCCCTCTAAAAATTACCGTTTTTGAGAAAAAATTACCGTACGCAAAGATTTTTAATCAAAACTTTAATTTATATGAAAAGCCATCAGTCCATCATTTGGAAATAGCACATTTATTTTAATTTTAAATGTGTTTTAAGTAAAATTTGAATGGATATTTTTGTCTTAAAATAAATACTGTAAAATTAATTTATCTGTACTTAAACCAAGGCAAAGCGGTATCAATAGTAAGGTAAGTTCGGATTTTCTTAAATCATGTACAGAATGCTTGATTAAAATACGGTATTCAAGTGCGAAACACTTAACTTTAGTCAAATTTAATCCCTGATCCGTCCTTAAAGAATCCGAAAACTATAGTTAAATTTATAACATTGCGACAATTTTATATGTTTAAAAATTGTTGACTTTTAAACAAAAACAAAAAGTTCAATTTAAAATTAATAAACATAATGTTCTAAATTTTTTGATATAACATCTAAAAAAATAAAACCTACAAATGTAAGTATATTTATACAAAAAATTAAAATATCTTTAAATTACCGTATTTTAAATAAAATTACCTTGCTACCTTTTGCGGCTTAATATTACCCTAAAAAAGGGTAATTACCGTACGGTTAACATCACTACCCACAACCCGCAAAATTCAACCAAAATATATATATTTTTTTAATACAAACGATTGTCAGCCTAAAACAGGTTTATCCATTTAGTGGTTTCAAAACCGTTGGTCTGGCAAGGCTGTCAACTGTTAAATATCTGTCATGAAGTGGCATTTATTTACCCCAGGTCTACACCAAAGATAAATATTTTAGCAATTTGGCAGAATAACAGAGAAATATTTCTTATTGCTCAGCTTATGTTAAAGGCATTAGAAAACGTATTTATGTTAACTCATAATTAAAAAAAAAAAAATCAAGGAAGAAGGTGCAATGCAAAAAAAACGCCATCAAGCAAAAATTATTGTAATCAATGTAAATTCTTTCTAATTCGACTTAATTATTTAAAAATATATGTATATATTAGCTGGTTTAAGCTTGAGGTCTGTTTTTTGTGGTCTTAAAAGCCCTGCTGATAATATTTGTTTAGCTTTATCATTGTTGGATGTCAAAATTTTGTTTACTTAAGGCTAGTTTACACTATTATAATTTGTATAAATACATGCCAAAAACTCAAGTAAAGGCCAGTTTACACGGTAATACAATGTATTACGACTTTGTAGAATCAAAATATTATATAATTCTCTCCGTGTTTAAAAGAAAAAAATAAAAATCTTTTGTAAGTACAGTTCATGTTTACACGGATGGTATAAGTAAAATCCAAAATAATAACAAAAAATCAGATGTTTGCAGTTTTAAATATTTACAAAAACAACATGAAAATTTCCTGAGTTGATTTTAGTTGTTTTTGTAATCGTATAAAAATGCTATCACCTTCAATATACTCTGTTAAAATACACCTCTGTTGTGATGAGCATGCATAAGTTTCCGTATTCTCTCTTACTCAATACATTTTGCTTTTACATGATAAGATTTTTCTCATTCTACATTATCTTTCGACATGTCGTAATACATTGTATTACCGTGTAAACTGGCCTTAATATGTAAAAGGCTAATAGTGTGAATGCATGTATCATGAAAATGACAAGTTTTATAAAAAATTTCTAAACAATGATACTTTCCAATGGATCAGGGTTGCAGTGAGTGTTTATGCTTTCTCACAAAGTATAATGCAATACGTAAGACATGTGAGATAGTGTAAACTAGCCTTTATTATCTTGGTTTCTGTTTTTGACAACGTGCAATGCTTTTAAAAAAACAAATTGTTTTTGGTTTTTGTACGAGTTGTACTTGTTGTTGTACCGAGATTAACTGTTATGAATTCGCCTTGATTATAAGAGTCAATAAGGAAAAAAAATAATAAAAAATATATAAATTTATTATTGAAAATGAAGGGAAAAATTTACGTTACATACCAACATATAAATTCTTTCCGTTTTTTGCTTTCCAAACAATCTTTTTTATTTCTCAAAAACAATATAACAAAAAACCAAAAGTACATAAGATATTTAAATTTAAATTAAATTTTACAGTTATGAATTGTTTCATTTTCGTAAGACAAGTATATTTTAGACAAGTGGTTTATTTGACTTCAACATTTCCTCCCCCCGTGAATCAATTGGATTTACCTTTAGTAAAGCAAGTTTAGAAGCATGACGTCGAAGTATTCCATTTACCGTTTTCAAATCCACAAACCTAACTTGACCATCCTTAGCGGGATATGTTCTTAAGACGATACCTTTAGGCCATTTGTGTCTTGGTAAATTTAAATCACAAATCAAAACCAGGTCATCTTTTTTTAAAGCTTCAGCCTCGTAAAACCATTTTGATCTGCATATTAGTTGCGGTAAGTATTCCTTAATCCACCGCTTCCACAAACAATCTTTTAAATTTTGCGCTATTCGCCATTGCTTACGATAACATATTTTTTCTGTTGAAGTATTTCCCGTTTGAGTTGAATAAAGACAACCAATTAAAAAATGATTCGGTGTTAAAGGGTCCTCATCCACTGACGATATTGATATTTCTGTTAGTGGTCTGGAATTTATAATATTTTCAGCTTCAATTAGAACACTTCTTAGTGTTTCAACTCTTGGTGCAACTTCAATTAAAGTTTTTTGTAAAAGACGTTTTACTATACGAATCAATCGTTCCCAACAACCATTAGCACTTGGGTTGATTGGACAATTAAAAACCCATTCTACATTTCGTTTTGTTTACTCACTATTGATTGAATCCATATTCAAAAGCTGATCTTCACTTTTTAACACCTTTTGAGCACCCAAAAAATTTGTACCATTGTCACTTCTTATTCGAATTGGTGTTCCTCTGCGATTTATAAAATTTCGCAAACAAAGAATAAAGGCATCTGTAGACAAGTTCTCAGCAATTTCGATATGTGCAGCACGAATAGTAAGGCAAGTAAATATGACTGCCCATCTCTTTTCCCTACGACGCACAGTGGCGCCATTTGAGTTTTTTCGTTGCAAAAATCATATCTTTTGAACCGAATAAGGTAATTGAACAGTTTAAACAGCATATGATAGATAACTGTTCAGCCTATGAAATGTGCATTTGAAAAGGGTGCTACGCTGTGTAGGGGCCTACTTATGGGTTATCAAAGTTAAAATTAGTAGAAAAATCAATTTTATGGTACCTAAAAAAAAATTATTTTTACATTTTTAGATTGTTTTTATTTTTTTTTTCTTTAGGGTTCTAAATTATTACCCAACAAAAAAAAAAAATTTTTTTTTTTTAAATTTATTTTTTCAATTTTCTGTATTTTCGGTATATGGGTAATTCCATGTCAAAACGACCAAGAGTGGGACACGACCCCTTCCGATTTTAATGAAATTTGGTGAGAATGTTCCTTTTATCTTATAAGGAACATATATGAACGAAAAAAAATTTTAAAATTTTTTTTTCAAAAGTTATGTCATACTCAAAATGTCATAATTTCGCCGAATTAGCCGAATGTGTTGAGCTTATTTCTTCAATAACTCGAATAACTCGAATACTCGATAACTCGAATGCCGCGCACCTGGCATTTCACCCTAATTGGGGACGCTGAATTCAGTGGTGCTAACCGTTTTTTTAAATTAGCTCTTGTTTTCAAGATATACCGTTATTTCGAAAATGTAAGGCGCTGCACAGCATATATTCGCGTAACTCAAAAAATGGTTTAGTTTATTGAAATAACTAAAAAAACCGAAATTCGGCAATAAATAATAAAGTGGGGTTGGTCATACATTTGACCCATCTAGGAGCATCCTACGCGCTGTAGGGGCCAAATTAAAGAATTTTATTAAACCGCAATATTAGTATGGCAACCATGTCTTTTTAACCTTTTTTACCTCTAGAAGCCAAACGGGCACGTACGGGCAGATAAAATTTTTGAATTATGTAAAGAAATAATCAAAGAACAGATTTTGCAAATATGGCAAATATAGAAAAATATAGATTTTTGTTATTTTCCGTCAAAGTTGAAAAATAGTGAAAAAACGGATAGTTTTTAAATAGTGATTTACCAGGAGAAACACAAAGCAAACAGTTCATTTTTTTTTTATCATTACACATTTAATAAATGCATCAATCAATACAAACAAAAAATAAGGCGATTCGTTACCTATTTTTCGTGATATTACACCTGAAATCGCAACAAATTTACTAAAAATTGTGTGTTTTTTTGAAAACCGAAAGTCGGTCAACTTTGAACGGCTATATCTTCTAAACTAAAAATGTGATATTATTAAGAGTGGCAGATTTGAAATCGTTGAAAAGTTTCCTATAACATGAGTTTATTCAAAACTTCGTCGGTGCTCATGAAAATTTTGATTTTTGCAACCTCGTTTGCTCTACGGGCGCTACTGTGCGGCGGCAGCGACGAAGTTTTGAATAAACTCATGTTATAGGAAACTTTTCAACGATTTCAAATCTGCCACTCTTAATAATATCACATTTTTAGTTTAGAAGATATAGCCGTTCAAAGTTGACCGACTTTCGGTTTTCAAAAAAACACACAATTTTTAGTAAATTTGTTGCGATTTCAGGTGTAATATCACGAAAAATAGGTAACGAATCGCCTTATTTTTTGTTTGTATTGATTGATGCATTTATTAAATGTGTAATGATAAAAAAAAAATGAACTGTTTGCTTTGTGTTTCTCCTGGTAAATCACTATTTAAAAACTATCCGTTTTTTCACTATTTTTCAACTTTGACGGAAAATAACAAAAATCTATATTTTTCTATATTTGCCATATTTGCAAAATCTGTTCTTTGATTATTTCTTTACATAATTCAAAAATTTTATCTGCCCGTACGTGCCCGTTTGGCTTCTAGAGGTAAAAAAGGTTAAAAAGACATGGTTGCCATACTAATATTGCGGTTTAATAAAATTCTTTAATTTGGCCCCTACAGCGCGTAGGATGCTCCTAGATGGGTCAAATGTATGACCAACCCCACTTTATTATTTATTGCCGAATTTCGGTTTTTTTAGTTATTTCAATAAACTAAACCATTTTTGAGTTACGCGAATATATGCTGTGCAGCGCCTTACATTTTCGAAATAACGGTATATCTTGAAAACAAGAGCTAATTTAAAAAAACGGTTAGCACCACTGAATTCAGCGTCCCCAATTAGGGTGAAATGCCAGGTGCGCGGCATTCGAGTTATCGAGTATTCGAGTTATTCGAGTTATTGAAGAAATAAGCTCAACACATTCGGCTAATTCGGCGAAATTATGACATTTTGAGTATGACATAACTTTTGAAAAAAAAATTTTAAAATTTTTTTTCGTTCATATATGTTCCTTATAAGATAAAAGGAACATTCTCACCAAATTTCATTAAAATCGGAAGGGGTCGTGTCCCACTCTTGGTCGTTTTGACATGGAATTACCCATATACCGAAAATACAGAAAATTGAAAAAATAAATTTAAAAAAAAAAAATTTTTTTTTTTAATTTGTTGGGTAATAATTTAGAACCCTAAAGAAAAAAAAAATAAAAACAATCTAAAAATGTAAAAATAATTTTTTTTTAGGTACCATAAAATTGATTTTTCTACTAATTTTAACTTTGATAACCCATAAGTAGGCCCCTACACAGCGTAGCACCCTTTTCAAATGCACATTTCATAGGCTGAACAGTTATCTATCATATGCTGTTTAAACTGTTCAATTACCTTATTCGGTTCAAAAGATATGATTTTTGCAACGAAAAAACTCAAATGGCGCCACTGTGCGACGGCCAACTGCTACATTGAATGGCCCAAAAAGATCAACCCCGGTATATGAAAAAGGTCGAACGTATGCAGTTACACGATCTAATGGAAGTTCACCCATGCGCGGTTGCTTTGGTTTTACGGAATCTCTTTGGCAAATAAGACATTGTAAACAACCTTTTTCAAAACCGATTTCACACGAGGAATCCAATATTTTTGGCGTAGTTCATTTATAGCTAAGGAGGTATTATGATGGTAATTCTTCTCATGATAATACTTTACGATCAATTCAGAAACACGATGATTTTGTGGCAAAATTATAGGTTTCCTGGTGTTGAAAGGAAGGTAAGTGGCTTCAGTGATGCGGCTATTTACTCGTAGTAATCCATCTGAATGAAGTATTGGAATTAATTTATAAATTGGACTGCTTTTTAAAATCCTTTGTTTATTTTTTAAACATTTAATTTCATTCTCGAAACTTTCTTCTTGTACTAGGCGGCATATAAGTCTATCTCCTTTTTCTAATTCTGCTATTGATAGTTGTCTAGTTTTTTGATATTCTTGACTAACAAACCGATTTAACCACGCAGCGGTTCTTTTAAGTTTTACACCAACATGTGAGCTTGTAAATTATAAACCTTATGTAGAACTAAAATTTTGACATACACAAGAAACCACATGTGTGTTGCAGTGACATTCCACATGACAAATGCACATAATGTGAACATAGCTTTAGGGCAAAATAGAGATTCTCGGGTTTTTTTAAAAGTTTATTTTCGATTTTTTTTCACTATTTCGCCAAGGTTCTCTATAGGATTTAGGTCTGGTGAGTGGGCCGGCTAATCAAGCATACATAATCTTTCATTCGCTATTCATTGTTTAACCACCCTTGCTTGACATGTGCTTGGGGTCGTTAATTGTTATTTTTGCTCCAAAAAAAAAAAAAAAAAATAACTATTATCAACTGGTTTTTACAAAAAAAAAGGAATAATTACTACAGCCCCTGGTTATAATAATATAAACAAAAAGGGCAACCAGCATGTAGGTTGCAACCATATTAATGTTGTTGTGGCATTTTTTAATCATAATATATTTGCGGAATTGATTGCAGTAATCGTAGTATTTATTGACACATTTTTTAAGTGGGATTAAGTACAGTTAACTGTGGTGAAAACAAAAAAAAATTTATTTCTGCAAATTAAAAGTTATTCCAGTCTTTTACATTTTAAATTACTTCAAGACCCCCTCAAGATTGATTTATAACAGCGAGAAAAAAAACTAAAAAAATAAAAATTTATGAAATTAAAATGAGTGGGATTTTTTTTTTACTTCATTTCCTTTTTTCTTTTTATTCAATTTCTTAACAACAAGCAGCTTTTAATGTTACGGTCATTGACCATCAGCAAAGTATCAAGTGTAAAAAAAATTTTTTAACGAAAACCATAAATGTTTAAACAACGATTTGAATTTCTAGTAAAATAGTGCAGACACATAGAACTCGTACACTTTGACGAAATATGTTAAAACATGATGAAAAAATAAATAAAATGTTTAAACATGTTGTACGTATATTAAACTAGAGACAAGATTGTTGGTCTTAATGTCGTCTCTTTTCTTAAAATCTAATTAATCAATTGTACGTGAATTTATGGAATTTCATTTTATCGCTCTGCCACACCTTTTGCTTTCTACAAATATCTGTAAAACAAAATAGCGTCCAATTAACAAGGCAACTGATAAATTTTGAGATAATTTTAACAGGGTTTTAAAAGTAAAGGGTGTATTTTTAGATGCGGAGAACATAAAATTGAAATAAAATAGAGAAAACGTTTTTATATCCATCCAATTGGTTTCTTTTATTAGGTAATATTATAGCAGAAGTGTTTTTAAATATGAATTCTGGTGTGTGGCCGCCGCAATTTAGGGCGTACAGAGCCGTATACTTCAGGTTTAATTTTTGCAGTAAATTGAGACTTTTTTTCGGCAATAAGGCGTCGAATATTCGACATGAGCCTTTACAAATCTCAACAGAAAATAATATGATGGAATTAAATCACCAAACTAGAGTGGCCAGTTATCAGGGGCCTGATTCTGGCAGTCGTGATCGATTACTTTCTCGATTCGAAAGCAATTTAATATCTAAATGTTTCAGTCAATACTGAACGAATCGGAATTATTTTTTCAGTGTTCTAAAGCATTAATTTGAGTTTCACAATACTAAAAAAATAATTTCGATTCGTTCAGTATCGACTGAAAGAATTAGAAATAAAATTGCTTTCGAATCGAGAAAGTACTCGATCACGACTGTCAGAATAAGGCCCCAGGTTCGTTTTGTGAAATTAAACGTTCGCCAATTGATTTTCTATGTACACGATATGTGACATGTGGCACCATCCTACTATCCCTGTGGGAAATTTCTGTCAATTGTCCTTTAAGCACTAATCCCGTGACCACTGAATACAATATAAAAACGGATAAATTCAGTTACAACAAACCTCTAAAACTAAAAGAAATACAACAAATTAATACCTACCGTTGTCAACAGAAAAATAAGAGGACAGTTGTCTGGTACTTTTTTGAAATTCAGCCCTTTAGGGAGTAGACGGGTATAACCCAGTGTTCGAAAATAAACAAAACATTATTTAGCGTTTGGCTCACACGCCCAGGAACGATATCTATTTTTTTAGTGTTTGTGTAGACGAACACAACCCTTAATACCGTTCGTAGCTATTTTCAAGAAAGAGCCGAACATTTTATATTGTTCTGTTCTTCGTTAAAAAACAGAACAATTGTAGTGATACTGTAGACAAACATTATATTTTAATGTTCTATAATGTTTTTTTTTTTACATTGATAAAGAAATTAACAAACAAAAAATTTTGGCAACGACCGCAGCACGACCAGCTTGTGTGTGAATTTCGTATATGTTTTGTTTGTGTAAAATTATATTGCTGGCTTTTTGTTTTTTATCGTTTGTGTATTTGTGTATAACAGAAACGAAAGAACATTATTAAGCTGAACCGAACACAGTGAAGTTTGTGGTTAAAAAAAACCGAACGGAATTAAATGTTCTCATCTTTTTGTTAAGCTGTACCCATGTTCTGTAACTTTAGTGGGAACTTCTCGCATCGAAAAGATGTGAAACAAAATATTCCATCGTTTCTCGAAAAGTGAGAGAAAACTGTGGCTGTAAATCATTTCGATAACACGTGTGTGAAGATAAATATGAAAAGTTAAATTCGTTTTTAAAAAATATCGCATGCGTTTTATAAAGAAAATACGACTATTTATACGAAATTTTACAGTTTTTATGAAAAATTAATAATTTTTATTTAATATATAAATAATAATAAAACTCACACAGCACTTTCATGAGAATTTCACTCTAAGTCGTATTTTTTCAAAAATCATAAATTTAAATATAAAAGACTAACTAAATATCTAATAAGTTTTAAATATTAAATAAAAATCATTAATTTTTCATCAAAACTGTAAAATTTCGTATAAATAGTCGTATTTTCTTTATAATACGCATGCGATATTTTTTTAAAATATTTTTTATCGCATGCGATATTTTAAAAAAACGAATTTAACTTTTCGTATTTATCTTCACACACGTGTCGATAACTATCAAAAAAGATTACGTCGTTATGTTATAAATGACATAACTTTGCACTCGAAGCCGATGTGACATTGCAAGCCAGTCACACATATCGCTGACGGCGACCAAAATTTACTAAAAATTTAAAAATTTTCAACGACGGCGGCGAAAATACAACCGTCGGCAACACCAAATAATGTAAAGTGCGACTTTAATGTTTGTTGCTTGCAAACGAGCTTTGAAAAAATTCGTATTATTTTATATGAATGTTAAAAGCAAAATAATTAAACAATGAATAATGTGCCAAGATCCAAATATTATTATTCGCATTTTCAATTTTTATTGTTTTTTAGTGTTGAAATTTTTTTCTCGCCCCATTTTTATTCGTGAGTGTATTTGACAGTCCAAAGCGGGAACTTTCTCACAGAAATTTTACAGACACACTTTTTCTGTGAATAAGTGCTGGGATACTATCGATATTTTCTACTATCGATATTTATCGATAGTTCAGATTTCACTTTCGATATTACTATCGACTGAATGTTTGTACTTGTGCAGGAAAACTTTAGTTATTTTTTTATAAGGCTACAGTTCGTTGCTTTTAACACTATATTGAACGTTTGAGCCGTATGTATATACGCGCGTTATTTTAGATTGAATTTTTTTAAAAATTAATAAGTACCTTTCTGAAGGAACCGAAGTAACCGGGACTATAAGATATGCCATTGCAACTTTAAAAATTTTTCTAAATTCTAAACCCAAACAGGTAATCAATCTAGCGGACTTATTCTCTAATGGTCGTTCATTGTTTTGTCTTATGCCTGCAATCGCATTTGGATTTGCATTTTTTTTTTTTTACAACATTACAAAAATATTTGACATTTCAGTCCATATATAAACATGTACAAATTTCGACTTAAAGGCCTGAAATTAGCAGTAAAAAGCACTGCTAAGTAATCCATACCACTTAACATTCTTGTTGTTTGTATTCATTGCTCTCATTCATCGCGAATTAATAATAGCAAGTTAAAATTTGCGGCAAAAAACTGTGTGTGTATAGCTGCTGTTAGATGTCTTCATAGCTGTATTTTAACTAATAAAAATATCGATATTTATATTTTTCCTATCGATATTTTCGATATTTTAAGACTATCGATAATATCGATAGTTTCCCAGCAATACTGTGAATTAGCGAGTAATTTCCTTGCGTGACTGCTAGTACTCGCCAAAAAAAAAAAGGTTACAGAGTCTGTAATACAGACACAGTTTAGTTAGAAAACAGCTGTGTGTTTCAATATATGGCATTTTTGTTTCATTTCACACATTTCAATCGAAAAGTTTCTACTAGCGAGAGTTACAGAACATGGGCACTGGATAAGAACAGTATTATTTTTGTGTTCGAAAGATGACAAACAGGGAAACGTTATTTTTTAATGATTTACTACACAAACGCTATTAGAGTTTGTGTGTTTCCAGAAATCTACCGAACCGAACACTAAGGAGAGATATTTGGTGTTTATTTTCACGCACTGGTGGTGTAACCTGTATTTTGGAACTTTTTTTGTCACCCAATCTAACTTTTAAACTAATAAACATAGAAATAAAATTTATAACAAATGCGTAACTTATCTAAAAAAAAAAGGTACACATATAGTTTGGTACTTTTTCGAAATTCGAATGTTTAAGAAGCGAAAATCGTAGCTTTTTTGGTACTTTTTTTAACAAAACATTTTTCTCCTTTTTTAAACATTACATATTAAATTATGGGCTCACTTACAATATTAAAATTTTGGTACTTCAAAAAGGTACTATGAAAAAAGTAAAATATGGAAAATTAAAATATTAAAATTTTGGTACTTTTTTTTTTATTTATTTTTTTTTTTTTTTTTTTAATTCCCTATGCTAATCCCCGCGAAGCTTGACGCTTGTCTGCAGGAAAGAAACCAGAGTCTCTGGCGGGAATCGAACCCGCTAGCCTACCGGGGCACTTCAAAAAGGTACTATGAAAAAAGTAAAATATGGAAAATTAAATAAATTTCTTTATTTTACTTGTCCGTGCTGCATGTGATAATTGCTTAATTTTCTATAATATTGAACTTAGAAACGTAAAATTTTAGGTGCAGGGTCCTGAGTGAATGCGATGAAAAAGTTTGGTACTTTTTTGTTCTTCAATTGGTACTTTTTTAATTTTCGTTATATTAGACCTAGAATCATAAAATTAAACACGCATAGTCCTGAGTGAATAAGAATCTGTAAGGGGAACTTTTTGGTACTTTTTCTTTCTTAAACTGGTATTGTTTTTAATTTTCATAAATATTGGACCATGGAACATAAAATGAAACATACAATGTCCTAAGTGAATAAGAATCTATACGAGGGAACTTTTTGGTTATTTTTGTTCTTCAACTGGTACTTTTTGAATTTCCTTTAATTTTGGATCTAAAAAACATACAATTTAATTAAAGTGACAATGCCCCCCCCTTCAGATAAAGTGAACTAGAACCGTTCCCTTCCACTTTGAAAATGTCACGTGAAAATTTTGTGTTAATTCTCTTTCTTCTAGGGATGTGCAATACAAATTCCTTCTAATTCAAAAGACATATGAATTAATGATTTAACCAGCCCATAAAGAAGTGAATTAAATTATTATGATTATGTTTACAAATCCGTAAATTCTTTAATTTTATTTTAACCTTAAAAAAACTGAACAAACTTTTCAAACGGTATTGTGAGTCAATGATTAAACAATTTGCAAACGTTGCTCTGCCGTAATTGTATAAATGATGAATTGCCAAGCCAGATTAACCTCGAAACACCGAGAACTGTAAAATCAGCTGTCACAAAAGACAGTGTTGCCAATATTAAGTTATCCGCCTTAAAAAACACCTGATATTTTGGAAAAAATTTTTCCCATGTAAAGTGTTGAGTATAACTTGTATCTTGTATTTAGAAAATGTTTTAAGGTAAACATGTAAATATTAAATTGATCTTTGTTTCTTAACTTTATCTAAACAAAGAATTAACTAAATTCGAGATATCATTGGACTCAAATCTTAAAAAGCCAGAAATATATAGAATGTTAATTTAAAAAAAAAAAAAACACTGTGTTTAAGTAATTTTTTTTAAAGATGAATGGCAGAAATGTTAGCGGATTTAGTTTAGTTTTAAACAGCATATTGAGAAAAGAACTTAAAACATGATATGGCAGCTGTGGCACCTGTTGTCGTTAATACCTTTTTCACAGTTACTGTTTGAAATTTTATAAAATAAAAATTCTGTAGAAATCACACAATTAAATGTCAGGATTAACTTTATTTTCTGTTGTTTTAAATTCAAGTGAAAATGTGTTGCCCACCACTATTATTTTACTTCAAATTACCTTCCTTAACATTCAAATACATACAATCGATTTTAAAACATTTTTTCCAAAATTTTTTTAAAATACTATAATATTTTGTTGGAAATATTTTTTAATAATCATGAAGTTTAAGTTGTGAACCGTTTTTACACCAACTTTTCTAAAAGGAGAAGAACTTTTACTTAAACCCTCCACTCATACATTTTGTTGCAAGGAAGTACAACATTTTAAGAAAGTTTAGAAGAGCCGAACTTCCACAAAACGTTATAACAACTAACGTACATTTAACAACAACAAAAACAAGAGCAGCAGCAGCAGCAACAACTAAAAGCTTACAAAGTAAATGTGGCAGAGAAAACTGTCATGGCAAAAACAGCATTCGGGATAACGGTGCACAGTGGGGAATTAGAAAATAGAGAAATATCGGCCAATTCCAAACGGTCGTTTTTATTTCAATATAATTTACCGCACATTTATAGCAGAGTTTTAAAAAACTTATTTAATGTTTGTTTGTTTATTAGAAAATGTCACCAGTGCAATGAGATATAATATCTTTTAAATTTAGCACTGGACATCAATATTGACAACGTATACAATTTGAATAACTTATAAAGTATTACAATAAATTTTAAATTAAAAAAAAAAATCAAAATTGAAATTTAATGTATTTATAGATGTGTAAAAATATTATAGGTTGATAAATTATTAGTAATATACCATAATAAGAACTAATTTTTCATTGTTATTAGTCAAAAATATTAAAAATTGCTGTTTTCAAATGTACTGCGTTACTTGTGCTTTGAATATTAGTTGGAATTAGATTCCAGAGCCGTACGGCGTATATACAAAAAATTGCCGTTCCGACATTAGGTAATGATATCGGATAACCCTGTATCAAGTTGTTCTTGCCTTCTTGTCAGGTTCCTTGGTGTAGATTATTTTGTGTAGGAAAATTAAACTGCGACATTTTAAAATATTATCAAAAGAAACATTAAACAATTTATTTACAAACTGGGAGATTCTGTCTGTCCTTCTCAGAATAAAAACGTATCTGGCGATATTATTAAACGAAGTTTTTATTTTTCGCATATCAGATGCACTGCAACCAGGAGCCTTATTCTGAATTGCGATGCGAAAATCAATGCGATGCGCAAATGAAATGCGATGCGAAAGAAAATTGGTATTCTGTTAGACTTTCGCAATCGCATTCGCAATTTATCTTAAATCGTGGCAACGCTGCTAAAATAAACGTCAATGTCAACAAACATCAAATTAAAAATAAATAAATTATCTGTTTTTGGCTGTAAAAATTGTTTATAAAATTTATTTAGGACATTATCGGGCCTGTTCTGAAAATCACGTGATTTGAAATCACACGTCTGATTTTGTGGAGTTCTGAAAGTCATACCGTTTTTGTGTTTCTCGGTGTGCTTTCGGCAGTTGAAGATCACACAAAAACGGGACACTAAAATGTCACACGTGTGATTTTAGTAGGCACATGTGATTTGAAATCGCGTGATTTGAGTGAAAGTGATTTGCAGAACAGGCCTGTATGTAAGAAAAATGATAATAAAAATGGATTCTGTGAACAAAATGAAAGGATACAGAGAAGATTGCTTAGAAGCAAATCCGATATTCTAAGCTTGAATGGAAACATGTAATTTATTTTGATGCTTGCGAAAAATAAACGTTTACTTATGCAGAATATTTATTTTTTCAGCTTTATAAAAAATTTTTTTGACTAATGGGTGGTCCATTGATATTTATTTCTTCAGTTAAAGTTTGTCACAAAGTATTTGCCGACTGACGTGGATTTGGTGTTTTCAAATGGCCTCTTGCCAATTGGCTGTGCTTATTCATAAATCATATTTTCAAATTGTTTTCGCAATGTAGAATACCGACTTGCCACCTCTTCGCATTTGAAATGCGATTAAAAAAAAACTTTGCGTATATCGCAATACAGAATAGCAATTGTTCGCATTTATGTATTTTCGCATCGCATGGATTTTCCCATCGCAATTCAGAATAAGCCTTCAGAAAACAAGTCTGTGTTCATACGGCTCATGTCTTGTTGACAAGATTGCTACTTTATTAGCGAGAGGGACGAGGGGAAAAGAAACGAGTACACAGATGCATGTACTGTCTTTACGTTTTGCTTTCTTATTCGTTGTTTAATTTTGTTTTTGTTTTCAATATCAAATAAAGCAAAATAAAAATCATGTAGTCAACATGACATGAATCATTTGAACGCCAATTGATGTGCAAAGAAGAAAAAGGAAGAATCTTGTCAATAAGACATGAGCCGTATGAACTCAGCCCAATTCACATCCATATAAAAGTTTTGCCAACAAACACAACAATTTTTAATAACCTCTTAAAAATACCTAAGTAATGTGTTTAAAGCTTTTCATTCCAAAAAAATAAAGTATTCTTCATTTGAAGTGTGTACATCAGTTATGAGTTTTGTAAATCATTTGTTACTCCAATAATACTCGAGAGCTCTATTAAGGGACTTTGTATATAAAAAATTATTATTGTTTACTAGTGTTTAATAAAATTTTCAAAATTGTGAATAAATAAACAAAAAAAGCGTTTCTACACAGACTTAAAATAAGGCACCAGTGATGCCGTTTGGTTACATTTGTAATATTTTTCATAACTTTTCAAGGGCCCATGTAGGTCTTCCAATCGGGAAATCCCGATCCCGGGATTCAAAAAAACCAATCCCGATTGGAAGCCCTAGCCCCATGTAAAATGTTTGATTTTGTTTATGAATATGCTTAATTTTAAAATACACGTGTTCACACTTTTATTTTGTTTACTCTCATGAACAGGCATCGATTTCGAACGTTAACGTTTAGTAAATTTTTTTTTTTTTAATATAATTGTGTGTTTTTTTTTTTTGAGGTTATAACTGATTTTTTGGAAATTTTTAATGAATGAATATACAATTCATTAAAATAATCGAATTTTTCTATCTCAACGGTCAATTGCATGACGCAGCTCAAATGTCGTCAATATCTTAATTTAAAATCAGCTTCCAGAGATGCTCATCGGATGCTCACTAACGGCAACGTAAAAGCTGTGCGACAGAGTATTAAAAATTATCCATCTGTCTCAACTTGTCGTCGTTCATACAAAATTCAAATTGACCAACCGCGACATTGGCAGGTCTTATTTGGGCCACCATGTATAATTTTAAACGATTAACGAATACAAATTTTGGAATTTGGAATTTTTATATAAAAACCAATATACCTTAAATTTTCTTATGTTTGGTCCGTCGAAATATACCAATTTATGTTGCTCGTATTGAGGCCTTGTAAGGTAGAGCTGCAAAACAATCGATAGTACTATCGATAGTATCGATAGTTTTATTTCTGACGGACTATCGATAGTTTTTATCACTATCGGATACTATCCGAAAATTTTAAAAGAAACTAAAAACTAGATTAGAATAAGTATATGGAATAATAATTAAATTTTACTTTCGATCTTTGACATTAGGAATGTCATATTGGATATTGGATTAGGAGTAAATTTTCAAAAATCGCCTTTGAAACTTTAAAAATAGACTTTTTCCTTATTTTTACAAAATTGTGTACTAATTAACATGTTAAAATAATGTAAATCGTACCTACCATATATAAACTAATGCCTTATTGCGGTTCTCCACTTTTGTAACAGTTTGGTTGTCTTTTTTAAATTCACATTGCCATTCTCAACTCAACAGGCAGTTGGCTATTCAGTTGCGTATCTGTTTTTTCGTGGTCAAAAATGTTAAATACACACAACTGCTAAAAAGTAGTTGTGTTATTGGCAGTTAAAGTTTATTTTTTTAAATTCGGTGAAAATCGAAAACAAAATGGAGAAATCGTACGTATAAATTTTTGTAATATTTTTTTCGGTTTTTTTTTAAAAACTTTTATTAGTTTGTAAATAAAAACGAAAGCTCAATTTTGGCGGCTCTTCCAGCTTATTTGGAGTAACTTAGAAATTGATCGCGGAAAACACCAAAGTTTGGTATGATGAAAAATGCATGTAAGCAGTTATGGGAAGAGTTTATAGTGGAGTTAAATAGTATGAGACCACGACAAGAACTTCTTTTAAACACTTATAATAATCTTCTTAATCTAATTATAATATTCCTGGCACAGGTTTGGATACACTACAAAGGCAAGTATAAAGAAAAAACTTGCCAACAATAAAAGAAACACTCAAGCGACAGGGGGAGGGCTATCACAAGAAGCTCCATTAAATATACTGTTTCGCAGTTCTTGTATTGTAAGTCCAAGTCAAGTATTTGGTGTTGAAAATATTCCACCATCAAGTGAAAATTTTACTGAGTCAGTTTAACCAATAATACGACCAGCATATTGGCCAATAGCTACCCCAACCAGAAGAAAAACTAATCAGGCACAATAAAGTTTCGTTACTTATTAGAAGTTCCTACTTGGCACTGGGAAGTTCAAAAGGGTTGGAATCATCCCGAATTTGTCTTCTTGTACGAAGTGCATCTATACAAGAGTTTTCCTCTTATCCTCCCCTTATAAAGATTACATTTATTTATTATAAACTATAGATGACACTGAAGTTTAAATTCAATATGCTGATTTTTTATACCTAAAAAACGTTAAAACTTTTTCATTGTTTACCATCTTCACTAACTACCGTGTCTACAAAAGTGGCACATAAAAACTTTTCGATACTATCGATAGTATCGATAGTTTTTGAGCTAACTATCGAAACTATCGATTGGGCCGACTATCGATAGTTTTGCAGCTCTATTGTAAGGTCGTCTACATTAGGGGTATAACCAATTTTTGGGCATAGTACCATGAGGTCAACCATGTCCTAGTAACCACGAAAATCATATTCTTTTGTAATTTTTCTCAAAAAAGTTCACGCACCAATTGGCTTTTCTAAGCCCATGCAATATTGAATATTCATAATTTTATACGATGTTTTTTATTCTTTTTTAATTTTTTTTTTTTTTTTGTTAAAAAAGGTAAAAGATACGTTTTAGTTTGCGGAAAAATCTCTTACCATCTCTAAATATTAATGAAATTTCATACGTGAGCTATTTTTGGTTTTAAATAAACATATTATTAATTTGTCTGAACCAAAAAGAAAATTAAATAGGTATTTTCAAAACTTCATCGCGGTTGGTGCGTGAACTTTTTTGACCTTAGCGAAAAAAAAAATATATACGTTCCCTTATAGTTGTTTCTGCTCTATCGGACTGTGCTATGCCAATTTTGATATTTTAAAAAATTGTTAAAAAGTTATATCCCTAGTCTACATGCCTGCTATTGATATAAGATTTTTTATTAAAATCCATTTAGAGTCTATAAATTTACGCCCCAGTTTTCAAAGTCGACCCACTGTGCGCAGCCAGCTTTTAGCAGCTACCGAACAACAATTTACAACTTTGCCACAATTTTAATTTTAAGTTTGACCTTTTTTCAAATTAGTGATTTTACTACTTGTCTGTCCATCTATCCATCTGTTGGTGTATTTAGTTTAATGTCCTGGTACTGTTTGTTTGCATAAATTGATTGTCACATGAAAAAAAGGGTTATTTTCGTTTTGTGGGAGTAAAATAATGGTGGTAAATGGTGGTATTCTAACATTGTTGCCATGTTTTTTCTCTTTTTAAAAAGTAACAGTACAATCTGCATTTATTAGTATCCCTATGAAACTGCAGCCAACAAAAACACCCTAAGCAGCAATATTAATATGATTTTGTTTACATGCTTCTTATAGCTCAAAATTACCGAAGTTGCTGCTGCTGACGCTTGCAGTAGTGTATGTTGTATGAGTGTATAAGACATATGTATGTGGCAATTCTTCTTATTCTGTGTATTTTGTCAGTTGAACTCGTTCGTTTCTTTAAATTGTTGACTTCGCTGCTCAGCTACTTTCAGATTAATGTATGAATTAAGGAATTCATCTACACTTTTCGATTTTTTTCCATGTTTTGCCAGTGTTTTTGAGCTTGTTATTGTTTTGTTGCGTTGAAAGTGATGCCAGAGAACATGAAAAACATTTCCCTTTTATTTTTTTTCACTTGTTTTGCTTTAAAGGGCTCCACTTTAATTCTTTATGCCCATTCACTCACTTAGCTAAACATCAATATTAAACGAATGCATGAACACATAAAAATTTCATGTCCAAAAAAAAAACAAAAAAAAAAAAAAAACACTAAGATTTTAAGCGACCACTAAAGCAGGTCTTTAAAGGAATAAAATCGATCTGAAAAATAATGGTAAAGAATTGCACTATCTTTTGGTTCTTAAATCTTTTGGAACAGAAATTATTTTTAAAAGAAATAACTAAAACGGAAATAATAAAAAATTTTAAAGAGAATCAAAATCGAAGCCCCAACACAAAAAATTAACTGCATAGCTTCTGAAAATCGTCAAAATAAAAAAAAAAACACTTAAGATCTACTTATCGTTAAGCGAAAAAAAACTACTTTTTAAGCCAGGAAAAGCTACGATCAATTATTTTTAAAAAAAATTTTATTGAAAATCTCCATCGATTTCAGTTTCAGGGGGCTTATTCTGGTAGTCGTGATCGAATACATCTTCGACTCGAAAGTACATAATTTTATTTTTTATTCTCTCAGTCGATACTGAACGAATATTTTATCGCCTTGTTGGCATAAGTATTTAATTAACCATTAAACCACCTTTTAAGTTTTGCCTATTTCTGGTATTGAACTTGATTTTTCATCTACAATGTGTTCGGAGACCTATAGTAGAATTTCATGACACTTATTTTCACAGAATATTTCAACTACATGCATCCCTGTTTTAAAGGTGATTTTTGCTTTAAAAAAAAAATTAAAAAATACCCATTTCCAGGAGAGTTAGAGGGTTAATGTATACCAACAAAATGTTAATTGTAATGTTCTGAATAGGAAGATCGATTATTCGACTTCTTTAAATAGCCGGTTTTCGAATATTCCGAATAGTAACTATTTTAAAAAACCCGGTTTTCGGTTAAACATTTTTAAAACAACCGGTTAACCGGTTTTAATTCGAATACATAAAAATACAAAAATCAAATTAGTTTTTGTAATAAAAAGTTAATTTTAATTAAAACAAAACGTTTCACTTAGGTGAAGAACCAACAAAACACATGGATATTACTAAAGGTATGTCCAGATCTAACGAATATTTGGCGATAAAATCCAAAAAAAAAAAAACGTGACCAGCAAATTGATCAAACTTAAGCTTTATTTTCCACAATTTATATTTATTAACTAAACTTCATTTCTAAGATAATAATTTTATAATAGTGGTATTCACACCGAGCTTGTTAGTTTGTTAGTCGTTAATCGTTAATTTTTTACACGCATTTTGTTTTTGTATATTAAACGCGCTACCGGATTAACATTTAACAAATTGACGACACGGCACCCCTGATAAAATAGTTGTTAGTTGGTAACTCACAATCAGCTGTTGCAGTTTCTAAATAAATATAATAAAAAAGTAATTTGTGATACATTTCTTTCTACAATTGTTTTTTTTTTTACACTTTTTATTTTTTCCAGAATAATAAATTGTGTCAAAACAATAAATCAGTTGTTTTACTACGAAAGTTACCAGACTAACAAAGTTTTAAAAAGGGAGTCGTTCACAGTTGGTAACTTTAACAAATTAACAAACTACCGAGTAACAAATTAACAAGTCCGAAATTTTGGTTTTAAAAAGGAATTAAGTTTAAGGAATTTAATAAATTTATTATTCTCCTAAATTTATTTTAAATGAGTTTTAATTTGTTGGTGGTTTAGCATGTCTATATTCATCAGTAGACTTCAACCATATTTTTGAAAAGTAACAAATATAACAATATTATTATAGAAACGAATAGTAATATGAACATGCTTTTTACACAATATCTGTCAATTCGTCGATCACAATTTAAAACCTTCCATGACATTTTTTGATTCCTTCAATTTTGTTTTAAGTTTTTGGTGTTTTAATAAA
The DNA here is from genome assembly GCA_930367215.1 of Pollenia angustigena. Classification (NCBI taxonomy): domain Eukaryota; kingdom Metazoa; phylum Arthropoda; class Insecta; order Diptera; family Polleniidae; genus Pollenia; species Pollenia angustigena. Next base: position 208,295,673 of record OV884060.1, read on the forward strand.
TAAAACTGATGAATTTTCCCATATCGTTGATTCCGTCGGTATGTTGTAGTTTTGAGCATGAAGATATGCTAGAATTGCTTAAGAGTTTTTAGTGCCCTAAAGGGCATTCCGTCCTCGGCAATACAACAGGCTAATATTTCACCCATTGATTCATTTTTGGCAGCATATTTTAGTAAAGTATTATTTGCAGTCTCTTAAGAACTACTGGGAACAAAGTCAAGTTTTACTTGGCGTATATTAATGTCAAGTTTGTGGACTTATTAAAGGTGATTAATAAGTTATGACGTTGAAGAACCCTTGCAACTTATCATTTTAGGGCATTTTAAGAACCATTGTCTTTTAAATCAGTTCGAAATATCACCAGAGTTGACATCTTTATAAAAATATATACAATAACAAATAGAATCTAGGAATTTTATTTCTCATGGTGAGTTTCATTTATTTTATAAATTTTTCATATTATTCGAATGAGTATTCTAAGTCAAATTACAACCCTCAAAGTATAAAAGCTCTTGAGGAAAATTTATAATATATACAATATTTAGAATACTGTTTTAACATTGCTCGTAATGTTTTTTGCCTTTAGTTACATTTTGTTTTGACATTCTTCATAAAAAGTTCAAGTTTTCCCAATATTCAATTAGAAAAATACTTAAATTATGGGTGCATTTATAACAAAAGTAAGGAAAATGTACTAAAAAGGTCACATTACTAACAACCGGTTTATTTTACCAAAATAACCGGTTTATTCGATATTCGAAATATAGACATTTTAAAATATTCGACTTGTGCAAGACTAAAATAACCGGTTAAAACCGGTCGAATACTATTCGATCGATCATCCTAGTTCTGAATAAATCTTCTGAATACACTATATACCAAAAAACTAAGTATCACACGATTTTCTACGTTTCTTACTATACAAGAGTGCAACTTTGAAAAGGCCGTAAAATGAGTTTTAGATGTAAACCTGTAAAACGCTGATACATTGGTGCCTTTTTTTAGTCCCTTCTACAAGAATCAGTTGGCCGATTATTCTTATTTTGAAGAAATTTTAATTTTGTTTTACAGTGTAATTAAAAAAATCATCCAAAACTAAAAATATCGCCAAAAGTACTTTTTGAAAAAAAAAAAAAACGTCTAAATTAAACTAAAAAGTAGTCAAGTCAAATCAAAAACAAAAACCGTACAAAAACATTAAAATTTTCTAACATCCAGTCTACAACTGACATGAAATGCTTAACATTAACACTAAAATTATGTTAGTGTTTAGTATTGACTCATCATGTAAGAGATGTTCTTATGTTATAACGCGGTTGTTAATGCAAATGTTTTAACAACCCTTTTATAGCATCATGTTATAACAGCAAATCATGTCAGTTGTAGACGGGGGAGTAACTTAAGGAAGGCATGGAAAAGTTTCTAATAAATAGAAACAACGAATTAATAAAATTCAAAAATCTTTATAATTTAAAAATTACAAAATATTTTTAGTGAAAAGAAAGAAAGAAAGAACGAAGAAAAAAATTTTATTTTTTTTTTTTTTGCCAAGTTACAATTGTTAACACAATTTCGGAAAAAGGTTGCTTTAAGGTGCTGGAAATAAAACTACGGGGTTAAAGAAAAAAACAGCGAAGGACATCACTTTTATCTAAAGTAAAACAAACAAACCAAGCAACTCATATACGCGCTCGTATGAATGATAAAAACAAAAAAAAACAAAAAAATTAAGCTAAAAAACTAAATGAAGGAATTTACCATGTACATACATACAAATGAAACTACGAATATGAAACATTCATACATTCATATGCATGTGTTACATTCATGTATATGAATGTATGTATGAATTTACGAATGTTGCAAGTATCTATGCATATCAGTCAGCCTGTACACTCGGTCTGTATGTGTATTTTTGTTTTTATCATAATTTTACTTTTGTTGCAACAAACAATTGCAGCTAACTGAAATTGCAACAGAGGCAGTGGCATCATCATCATCCTCATCGTCCTCCTCCTCCCGAGCAACAGCAACAAAACTACAGCAATGTTTCAATAAAAATATGGTTGTTTGTTTGTTTGTTCGTTCGGTTGGTTGTTCCTGGTTTATTTCAGTTTTACTAGAGAAGCTGGTTGTAAGTTAAACATACATACATACATACATACGTGCGACTAGTGTGTGTTTGTGTGTATGTATAAAACTTTGGCTTTGTGTAAGGACGTTTAATTTGTTTTTTTTTTTTTTTTTGTTGTCTTCGTTCTTTCTAGAGTTCACGTCAAATGTACATGTGAGCAACATTGAATGGGTTGTTTTAAGTAGAGTTAAACTCATTTCGTTGTTGTTGCTTTTGTTTCGTCATCTTGTTGTTGGAGTTTGTATTGAAAAAGGTCGTTTCTCCATACCCCCTCTTTTATTTGTCATTGTTATATATTTTTCCGTTTATTCTTAAGCTTGTTACAGTGGTTCTAGGTAAAAAAAAAATTTGAACAACAATTTCGAAATTCTTACAAAAAACACACTTAATAATACAACTGGGTCCTCGTAAAATTCTAAGTGCAACCGCAAAAAAAAACTTTTTTTTTTATTAAAAACTAAGTTTTTTGGTTCCACAGTGAAAGATTTCAAAGAAAGGGGAATAAATCGGTAATTTCTGAACGGAAAGCCAAGTTGAAAAAAAAAATGCACATGACTGTACCAAAGGTGTATTCCACTTTAAGGAGCTTTTTATAAATTCCATCGCCCGGTCAGACAAAAAAGTTCAAAGATGATGAATTAAAGGCACTATTCTAAGAAGACTGTTGTCGTTTGCAAGCAGCATGATTCAAACAAATGCAAAAAGTGCTGTATTTTGGGGCGTGGCAAAATAATGTTTCCTTTTTAAGAAACTTCATTGACATATCTTTCGTTCTAGAGCAATGAAGGGCAAACACACATACTATCACATTTATGCTTGTGTGGGAAGCAGCAGAAAACGAATGACGCTCATCAACAAGTGCTGATCTGCTCTCTGTGTCTGCAACTGATTTAAATAACTTTGACGAAATGACAACAAAGTAACAGCCGAACGTACATTGTCAGAGACCACACGAAAAAGTTTATAGTGAACATGTGTCGACGTCACACAAGCAGCATTTTTTTCCTATGCACGCGTTCATAGGATTGGCAAAAGTGCACTTCACTGTTCCAGAGGGTAGGGTTTGCAAAAGTCTCATTAAAACATAGGCCTTTTTGGAAATTTATCCCTGAACTGCATCCGATACGCAGCGCTTTCGTAAAAGCATCACTGTAATTGTCAGCTGTTCGAAAATATATAACCAAAGCTGATTGTGATGCATATGGTTTCAAAAATTTGTCCAAACTGCACAAGAAACAACCATCGGCGTCAGCAAATTTGAATGAGAATCGCTAACTAATCACAGATACGCATCAGATGCAGCCCAGTGATGCATTTCCAAACAGGCTCAAAACCAACATTAGCTGAAAGTAGCAACAATAAATTTCAGTTATTCAACGATATGAAATGGAAATTTAGCACGTTTAAACGAAACCTTGTGGTTACGTTTAGTTTGTCGAAAATTTCTTCAAACTTTCTTTGACCAAATTACGTTTAAGGGTCCGTTATGTATAATCTCTGAATTCTGAGGCTTTTTCGAAAAAAAAACTTCAAATACAGCTCTGTGCCTAAGACCTGAGAACTTTATCAATATATATTTGAAGAAGAGTTACTCTTGGAAAAAAAACTACCATTCAAAATAGTTGAAAATACTTAAGCTGCATCAAGGTATTTAATAAACACTTAACGAAAAGATCTTTAACTTTTTTTAAAAAAATTTTTGTTGATTTGCTTAACTTTATTTCTTAAAAATTCGTCGTAAAATGGATGTAATGCATTGTTACCGCTATCAAACGTTATGCAAAACAAAATATATGTTTAAAAAGAAAAGTGGTTGTGTGTGGGACGTTCAATATTTGTTAAGTGTGACAACATCCTTACAGGGATATTCTGGAAATCGAAAACGCAAAACGTCAGAATTTGGAAGTTGTTTTTAAAACAATTTTAATCAAATTTTTGTCACATTTGTTATAAAATTCTGTTAAATAGAGAAATATTTGTATAATATTCGTCATAAAACTCTCTTATTACAGAAATTTTATTAAGAAACGACGTTTAAAATGCTAGCGTTTTGCGTTTTTGATTTCCAGAACACCCCGGTTAAGATATTAAATATTTGACCAAATAAGCGTAACCACTACTTTTGTAAATATGTAGTTAGTGCGATTTTACATGATCTTAATATCACAAAAAAAAACTGATTATACTGTTAGACATAGCAATAAACTATTTGAATATTTTTTTGAAAGATGTGGTATCGTTATCCAAAACTTTGGAATTTCATTTTAGTTTACTGATTGGTCACGTTTTTTTCGTCAAATATTTGCCAAGTGTGACCGTAGTTTTAAAATACGTAACGGAAAAACAGTTGACTAGTAGATCCTTTAAAATGGTCGATCAATCACTTTTTTTTTTTTTGTTAATAGATTTTAAACAAAAGCTTATGAAAACAAGTTTTTTTATTAACAAAGAATTAAACACACATATCAACTTCTTTTTCCTCGACAATTTTCAAACAATAAAAGGTGAAAGACTTTTAGATTTGCGTTTCAATCGCTCAGACCTTCTTAAGTGTGCTGATGTCGTTTGTATATCATCTTTGTTTTTGGTAGTAGAATAAGGCTGTCTTGAATCAGTAATAATTTCCAAGAATGCTGAATCAACGCTGGTTTGGCGTAATGAAGAACTTAGACTACTCGAACTAGACTGCTTGACTGGAGAAGAGAAGATTATTATGGACAACAGGCAAAGGATGGACAACAGGCAATAAATTAGGCACTTCAAAATTTTGTGTAAAACAGTTTTTAATAAATGACGCACTGCTTGAAATATGTACATCTATGAATTCAGCAGCCGTATTCTGTAACTCGCTTAGCTAAAGCTAAATCTCGATCGCTAAAATGCCTTAAAGAATGCAAAATTTAACAATTTTAGCGATGGTTTTAAAAGCTTAAATTAAGTTCTTATGGCGCTGCCAAATCTAACATTGCACGTTACAGTATTGCATTCGTAGCCAAAAATCGCTAAATAAACTTTTTAAATTTTTAGCGATAGAGATTTAGCTTTAGCGAATTACAGAATACGGCCACAGGTTTGATTTTAAGTATTTTGATTTGGTTTTTATGTCGGCTTGCCAACTTGAATTATTAGGACCCATGTGAGGATGATGGGTCTGGATCACCCATCATCCTATAGAAGTTTTCATGATGAGGAGGAGAAAACGGTGTTTCACTTTCTGTGCCAATGCCCTGGTCTAGGGGCTATTATGATGAGGCAATTTGGGAGCCCAGAATTGCCATCTAAGGACACTGTGTCTAGTGTAGGTCTATATCTCTGTTTTGCTGGGAGTGGAGGGAGTTGGTTCGAGGCTGCAGTGATGCCTGGGAAATAATCTGGTGGTTACTGGCTGATTCTGGTCCCTTCATCAGGGTATCACAAAGGGGCTGCTTTAAGGACCCAAGTGAGCCGTCCTCCGTTTTTTGTTCAACAGTTTTTGGTTTCGAATAGCTAGATCGCTAGATTTTGATGATTGTACAGGAGAATAGAAATGAAAAATTTAGGAATTTTGCCAAACTTCGCAAAAAAAAATCAAAAACATACAAAAGAAAGTCATGTAAGTTGCACCACTTATAACTTAAGAACGGCTGTACCGATTTTAATGACCTCTGATTTGTTGGATTTGTTCATTTATTCATATTTGAAGCACGGTAGATCGAAATTGTTGACATCTCTTGAACAGTGGGTGTGATTGCAAAGGTGGGCGTGACACCGCCCACACATTTGGATGACGCTTTCCAAATTGATTACAATTAGCTTCGTTATTAATTAGGGAGATCGATTATTCGACTTTTTTCAAAAACCGGTTTTCGAATATTCCGAATAGCTACTATTTAAAAAAAAACGGTTTTCGGTTAAGCATTTTAAATATAATAAAAAGTTAATTTGAATAAAAACCAAACAAATTACGAAGGTACGGAACCAACAAAATACATATGTAGATATAACTTAAGGTATGTTCAGACCTAACAAATATTTGACGATTGAATCAAAAAAAAAAAAAAAGCGTGACCAGTAAATTGATCAAACTTAAGCTTTATTTTTTATAATTTCTATATGTTTACTAAACTTTATTCCTAAGATCATAATTGTATAATGTAATTTAGAAACTGTTAAATAATGTTTGCTCTATCCAAACGTTTTGCTAAAGCAAACAATTCTTTAAGAAAACTAGTGGTCACGTGTAGGACGTCAAATATTTAATAGGAGTGATCATAGCTTTATAATTTTTGTAAAACTTTGGTTTTAAAAAATTATAGAAATTAAATATATTTATTATTTGAGATATTCCCCGAAATTTAATGAGTTTTAATTTGTTGGTGATTAAACATGTCTATATAAATCAGTAGACTTCAACCATATTTTTGAAAAGTTGCAAACAAAACCTTTTAGCCAGAAATATATATGTATTTTCAGTTTCAGCATTATAGAAAATAATATTAATATGAACATGCTTTTTGTATGAAATATCTGTCAATTCATCAATAAAAATTCAAAACCTTCCGTGACATTGTTTGATTCTTTAAATTTTGTTAAGTTCTTGGTGGTTTAATAAATAAAACTGATGAATTTTCCCATAACGTTGAATCCGCCGGAATGTTGTAGTTTTAACCATGAATAAAACACAAACTATTTAGGAAATTATTGTAATTTTATTTTATTATGATATATTGGTATTACTCAATTATGTATGGAACAAAATATCGGCCAAATGGGCGCCGCGACCACGGCGGCACACCTCCATCCGATGGTCTGACCTTGAGGCATAATGGAGGTTCTATGCCGTTAATGTGCTTAATTATCTCATCCTTTAGCTCTTGAATTGTTGCTGGCTTATCGACGTACACCTTTTCTTTCAAATAACCCCAAAGAAAAAAGTCCAACGGTGTCAAATCACATGATCTTGGCGGCCAATTGACATCGCCATTACGTGAGATAACACGGCCATTGAATTTGTTTCGCAAAAGAGCCATTGTTTCGTTAGCTGTGTGGCAAGTGGTACCGTCCTGGTGAAACCACATATCGTCCACATCCATATCTTCCAATTCGGGCCATAAAAAGTTCGTTATCATCTCACGATAGCGAACACCATTCACAGTAACTGCCTGACCGGCCTCATTTTGGAAAAAATACGGCCCGATGATGCCGCCAGCCCATAAACCGCACCAAACAGTCACTCTTTGTGGGTGCATTGGTTTTTCGACAATCACTCTTGGTTTATCATTCGCCGAAATGTGGCAATTCTGTTTATTGACGAATCCACTGAGGTGAAAATGTGCCTCATCACTGAAGATGATTTTCTTCGAAAATTGATCATCCACTGTTGCCATTTCTTGCCACCATTCTGCCCATTCACGACGTTTGGAATGGTCAAGAGGCTTTAGTTCTTGAGCCAATTGCACCTTGTAAGCGTGTAAATGCAAGTCTTTATGCATAATGTTCATCAACGACGAGCGTGAGAGGTGCAATTGTTGGGCACGACGACGAGTTGAGGTGGACGGCTCTTCAGCCACACTGTCGCGAACAGCAGCAATATTTTCTGGAGTACGAGCTGCACGAGCATTCACTTGTGTTTTCCCAGCTCCTACAGACCCGGTTTGCTTAAAATTTTGCACGGTTTTTGCGATTGTACGCACATTTGGACGATTAAATTGACCGAAAAAATCACGAAGTGCACGATATGCATTTTGATTTGAAAGCCCATTTTCATAATAAGCCTGAATAACTTTAACACGTTGTTGGATTGTGTATCTCTCCATGGTTCAAATTGAGTAAGTCTGAAATAGAGAAATGTCAAATAAAATTCGGAAAAAAACTTGGCGTTTAGGTGTGGTTCACATTCAACATCGGCCCTTACAATTTAACCACCCTTTAGAACTATTTAAGCTTTTAGTGCCTCAACGGGAATTCCGTCCTCGGCAACACAACAGTCTAATATTCCACCCAATGATTAATTTTTGGCAGAATATTTTAGTAAAGTATTATTTACAGTCTGTTAAGAACTACTTGGAACAGAGTCAAGTTTTATTTGGCGTATATTCTTGTCAAGCTTGTGGACTAATTAAAGGTGATTAATAAGTCGTGACGTTGAAGAACCTTTGCAACTTATAATTTTAGGGCCCTTAAAGCACCATTGTCTCTTAAATCAGTTCGAAAAAACACCAGAGATGACATCTTTATAAAAATTTATATAATATTTAGAATACTGTCACTGTTACATTTGGTTTTGACATTCTTCATAAAAATTGTAAGTTTGTCCAATATTCAATTAGAAAAATACTTAAATTACGGGTACATTTATAACAAAAGTTAGGAAAACGTACTTAAATTACACGTTACTAAAATAACCGGTTTATTTTACCAAAATAACCGGTTTATTTGATATTCGAAAAATTTACATTTTAAAATATCCGACTTGGGCAAGACTAAAATAACCGGTTAACACCGGTAGAATTCCATTCGTTCGATCTTTCTAGTATTAATACACGACACCTGCCAAAAAGTAAGACCGACTTGGATAAGTGGGCGCTGCACCCGATACGAAGACAATATAGACAAAAAAAAATTTAAAAAAATCCAAAATAAAGTTTATTTTAAAGTAACAGAACATGCCTTGATTGTTAGGCGGCACGAAGTTCGCCCAATCAGCCATTATTAGATAATTTGGTATTGCGGCATCAACTCCTGCTCCTTCACAAACTTTGTGTACGTTCTTTTTGTACCACTGTTTAGGTTGCTTAATAATTTCTTTCCATTTTGTTCCTTTTTATATATGCAACAACATTGTAAAGACGATGATGAGGAAAATAATTTTGTATTCTTGTTATTGTCATTGTTTCCGTTTCAGTTATTTTTTTTTTTTTAATTTTAGCATACTCCTTCTCTCACCTTGCACATGTGTATGAACAAAACAAAACCCCAACACATATTCAACGCCAAAGTAACCACATCCACTTTCAAATTGTTTTTATTGTAATATATTTTTTCTTTATTTTTAATGTTACTAAAAAATTTTTAGTAACATTAAAACAAAATGAAACATGTAAGAGTGCTATATTCGGCTGTGCCGAATCTTATATACCCTTCACCATTGTGTGAGCAGAATACAGATGAACTAAATAATTTTTACATATACATACATATTAACAAAAGTTAAAACTATATTACAAATGATATTTAAAAAGCAAAAACTGGTAAATATTTTTTTAAAATCCTTTTTAGAACATAAAAAAATATAAAAAAAAATTTCTTTTTAAAAAACAAAGATTCGAACCAGGGAACTCACAGTTTCTAACTAAACACACCCCCTAGACAACTGAACCATGAACGAATGCTGTTTAAATATCATTATAATGAAATATGGACCGTTTACTGTTCACAACTCAACACAGAAGAGACGACAGCCGGATTTGAACTTCGCTTTTCATAAGGACCCAAAATATATATACTTAATAGGGTGTAGGACCTTCGGTGAAGGGTATAAAAAACAAACTTAATTATAAAAAAAGAGTAATTTTTGGGATTTCAGTATTTTGGTCATAACTCTGCTATTTCTTAACCGATTTGACAGATTTATATACCGACCTGTTAAACAAGAAATTTGCCAGTTATTTTGGTTATAAAACTTGGACGCGGGAAGATCTTTGGTTCCCGAAAATGGGAATTTTTCAAAAAAAATTTAATTAACTTTTTCGTATCTGAACCGATTTTCCAGAGTTTTTCATAAAATATTTTCTACTAAAAATTTCCGATCTTTTGATATATAAGGCGTAAAAAATTCAGGTTTTTATACAATTTTTGATATTTTTTGTATGGGAAGTACCACGCCCACTTCTCCAATCCTGCCCACATTTTGTGGGATGGTGTGGTATAACCTAAATGTCTGTACCTAATTTCGAAACTTTGGCCGTTCTCCAGATATACAGAAAAAAGTAATAAAAAAACAACAAAAATGGATTTTTGGAAAAAAAATTAGAGGCAGTCGTGGTTTTTTGGTCATATCTCAGCCATTTGTGGACTGATCTTGCTAAATTACAATAGCAAGAAATGGTGGACTATATGTAACATAAATGTAAAACAACATAGCCGCTATCATGTCTGGAGTCTCCGGAAAACACATATCAAACGTAAGACGGTCAGACGGACGGACATCGTTAAATCAACTTCTCTCCTCATAAGGACCCAGAATATATATACTTTATATGGTCTAGGATCACTATTGTAGAAATAACAAACGGAATGACAAACTTATATATACCCATTTCCACCTGTGGTGAAGGGTATAAAAAGAAGAATACAGAAATGTACATAATGCACGTATAAAAATGTGCGAGTAAGTTTTTTTTTTATTATATTTTGTTTAATTTTGCAACATTTACATTGACTTGTGCCATTAAAATGCAACTTTGCATTATCTTAGCAGTGAATATAAGATTGAATGAAATAAGTAAAAATTTAACTCGAATTATTTGGTGGTTTAACAAAAAATAAAGCTACTTATAGACCGATGTCAATTAACTTTTGTAACTTGATTTAGCATAGTTAGAGAGCTTGTAGGCAATAAGGCTCTTAAATGAGAGGACTCTTCTAAAAAGAGGGAAGGTGAAATTATGAATCGATTGCCCCAATCGTCCTTGGGTCAAAATTTATTTAAAATTACGGCCCCTATTACGGTTCACAACTCAACTCAGTTGAGTTGTAATTAAGACAACTGGTTGTAATTAGTTGTAATTTTTGTTATGTTTTTGTTCACCGTAATAAAGGAAAGTTGTAAACCATAATACAAAAATTAAGAAATTACAACTCAACTTAGTTGAGTTGTGAACCGTAATAGGGGCCTACTTCAATAATATGATGTGTATTTTTTACACAAGGTTTATATGAGCACACAGCTAAAGAGCCAGCTATCTAGTCGGACAGTCAGTCGGAAAGACATTCCCCCTTATTTTGTTTGGCGTATTTAAAAACGCCTACGACAGTTTGGTAATAGATTAAAGGAAAAAAGTTCACGTTCTCTTTAATCTATTACCAAACAGACGTAGGCGTATTTTAAATACGCCAAACACAATAAGGGTGATTGTTAAATCGACTCAGAGATTGATAATAAAAAAAAACGGTGATTACACTTTTTAGCAAAAGTTCTAAAATGACTGAGCAATTGGTGTTGACTCAAAATATTCGATGGCCGATAAAAAATTTCTCATTTTCGCAACGTAAAACACAAATTTTAAATATTACACAAAATTCGATTTCGATGAATCGATTTTTATGAAAAAACTATTGACTTTCGGTACAAAATTGCCTCAGACTTCGTTTAAACGCATTTCTTATTTGCAAATAAAACTATTTGCAAAAACTTACACTACTCTCTCCACCATTCGGGTGTGGGTATACAAAATAAAGTAGAAGCAAACATTTAGCTATTTCACTTTTATTGTAAAAGGCAGACAAAAGTGTAGACAGTGTAACCAAAACACTCCAAAAAAATTGCGATTTGGAGACTCTTGATCCCAGGCTTTCTACAGGGATACGAGTGCATATACACAAATTAACAAAAATCCAATTTTAGAAAGTTCTGGTCAGGGCTGGATATATGTATGTTATTAATAATTTTATTATTGGAAAGAAAAAAAAAAGATAATAAAACTTTGTGGGTATTTTTTTAATTGTACCAAAAAAATATGTGTTCTACCAGTGTACCAATAAAGTTTCGATTGTACCAAATGCGGTACAATTGCACCACAAATCCCATCAGTGTCACATACGTGTACCAGATTATCAAGAACACCAAAATAGTAAATAAAAAACGTGGCAGCATCACACAACTTAATTTGGTTACAAGAACATTTTTATATTATCCTTTGCGAAACACCTGAGATACTGTTACGGACCCAAAAAAGTTCTTAGATCAATTTCGAGAACCGTTCATTTGGAGTATTTTGTTTAGGCTACTGGAGTCTGAAAAGTCATGCAAAATCAAATAGATATGGGCAAAAGTAGAGATAAAATTTCTTTTGATCAGTAAAGGGTTTTTCAATAGACACTTCAGAAATTTGACAGTTGAAAGCGGCCACAATATTGAAGCTACACCTGTCAAATTGGCGTTCGTTTTTTCTAGTCTGTTTTGCCAACTCACCATGGCCGTGATATAGCGTTCAACGACATGTATAAATGATTTTGGGACGATACTTTTCCATAAAAGTGACTCTTTAGTGTGGATTTTGCGCTGGCTGCGTCATTTCTTTCAGAAAGACTTTTGTCAGACCATCACTGTTTTCATTTTGTTTGTTGGGCAAAATTGGATGATATTGACACCAACGACATGCGATTTAACACGCACGGTGCTACGTGCACACCCAGACATTATGCACGAGGTCATTGTCACGTGAAGGTGATATTTACTGAATACCGAGGTTGTGCGTTTTGACCCCGTTAGACTTTTTCTTGTGGGGTTTCCTTAAGTCGCCGGTTTAGGCAAATAAACCACAGCGGACCTTATTTATGCGCCAGGGCCATGGAATATTGCCACAATTGAAGAAGCGATAAGCATTTGCACGCTGTTATATTCCACACAAAATGTGAGTTAAAAACTTAGTTTGTTTTTAATTTAAACATAGGAAGCGCTTAATCCATTTACATTGAGTGCCCCGGTAGGCTAGCTAGTAGTGAGCTAGTCTATCAACCCCGGGGTTGCGGGTTCGATTCCCGCCAGAGACTCTGGTTTCTTTCCTGCAGACAAGCGTCAAGCTTCGCGGCACAAGGAATTAAAAAAAAAAATCCGCCGTGACAATTTGAAACACTTTATCATTGCAAGCTGGCGACAACGTTTTTGACATGTTTCAATATATATTTGCATTATGAATCAGTTAAAAGTTCAAAAATTTTGTGTAACATCGAAAAATTTTATTGCATAACGCGATTTTGTGCTTAAAAATCACATCTTATTTAATAATAAAATATAACATTTTTAATTCATTTAAAATCACTAGAAAGTACTGGGGGGTTGCCACGTATTTCGATTCGAAAGAAATATTTTACTACCTCGAACAAGTTGTACTGTGTATTACGATTTTCGTACTACATATTTGTTTCGAATGAGCAAAAGTTTTGAATACTTTAACGAAAACAAAATATCCTTTCCACAACAGCAACTCTTTATTCCGATTAATAATTTTCAATATTGTTGCCGTTTTGTTTAAACATATGTATGTACAACATCGAACAAGTACGAAATCATAGTACACAGTACAAATTGTTCGAACTCGAAAGTTATTTCTTTCGAATCGAAATGCGCAGTTACCCCCTCTGTTCTAAACTCAAAACTCATTAGGAAAATGTTTGTTTCTTTTTTCTTAAGACTTTTTAAATTTTTTTTGCTAGATTGTAAAGTATTAAGTCAAGAGTCTAGACTTAAGCCAGTTTTTCGTGTAAGTCTACAAACTGCAATAAATCAATTATATACTTAACTTTTTCGTATTCGAATTACCAATATACAGTTAGTTTTAATATATTTCTAAATACGCACTCATATGTAACTTAAATTTATACATTTGTGCATATTTATTAATGCATACTCCTGTACATGCATAAATGAGTACGTAAAGGGTGTTTTTTTTACGTAAAAAAATAAAAAAAATCTGATTTGAATTAAAAAAAGAAACACATTTTTATTTGCAAGATCAATACGTGACATTTCATTTTTAAAACGTTTTGGGCTTATGGGAACAGCGGCTGTTCTTAACAAAGACCATTCTGTACGTATTGTTCGAGCAATGCAAAAACAGTGTTGACCTTTAAGGCCTTATGACACTATATTTTTAATGCATTGTTCAAGTTTTGGTGAACAGTAATATAAAAATGTACCAAGTGCAAAGAGTTCAGCTATATTGAGATAAATAACAAACTGTCAAAAAATTTAAAAAAGTTAAAATTTCTTCAACTTAAAATTGACACTTTAAGCTTGAAATAGTGAAAGTGTTGCTGAATCAGCGGTTAAGGAGCAAATTGAGCGATTTACAACTTTTTGTTTGTTTTGTTTTTATGTTTCTAATCAACAAAAAGTTGACAACATTTAATTAAATAAACAAATCATAACAAAAGAAAAACTGAAAAAAACAAATTTTGTTTACATTTTTTATAGTTTGCTCTTTCCAATATTTGCTGTTTCATTCTATCAATTCTATATCAATTCAATGGAAAAAAAATGTAGTATCCTATGGGGTTTAAGGCGTCAATTGTTGCTGGTGTACCAACACATGCCGGAAATAGTCGAGAGGTGCCAAATCGCACGACCGTGAAGGCTGATTAACAGGCCCAATTTCTCGAAATCGACTTATCGCAAAGATTTGATTTCAATAAGTCAATGATTGAGATCGCAGATTTCGCCTGGATCAATGTTGTCCACATTTCCAAACATAAATGTATTGATCATAGTGCAGTAACGATATTCATTGACCGTAACGTGAGCTCCGGCATCATGTTTGAAGAAATACGGTTTAATGATGCAACCAGCATATCGAAACAATTATGTACGGTCTGTTGTCCGTGGACGATTATTTGCGCTATAAAAATCACGGAGTCGTCTAAAAAATTCGCGAATCGATGACAGATTTTCATAGTTACTGAGCTACCTAAATAAGAGCGGAAGCGTTTTTTGTATGTCAAAACTTCTCATTTGCATACAATTTATACGAAACAAATCATTAGAATGCGAATTAGAAACCACCCGGCTGATAAATCTTATTTGACAGATCGCTATGTCGGTTTGTTTTATTGAAATTGTATTTAAATAAAATTTTCATGTTTAAAAAAACGCTTGCCGCTTTTGTTTAGGTTGTTCAGTAAATTTGGAAAATGTAATAGCGTTAAGCTAAGATCCCACTATCGGCGCAATGTACCAATTTTTGTCGTATTTCATGTGCCGATAGTGTGAACGGTCAAAATTTTTTAAAATGCGACAATCTGTGCCGCAATTAGCCTTGTTGCGCCGATAATGCGAACACTCTTTTGCACAATGCGGAGCCAGCAAATTGTTAAATATGTACCGATTTTTATCGGCCACTTGTGCGCCGATCATAGTCGACAATTAGCACCGGTACAAGGGATAGCAAAACGAAATTTTGAAATTGCATCAACTGTCTACTAAAATTTTACTTTTTTTAGCTTAACTGTAGCAAAAATACATTTGTTTTATTTATTATTCATATATGTTTAATAAAACATTTAGGGCCGTTATTACAACTTGAAGTAAGCTAAAGTTATGATTAAATTGACAGATAATAATGTGTTATCTGTCAAAAAGCGTCTGTTAACTGTCGGATAACAGCTAATGCCAAGTTATAATAATGGCCCTAAATAGAACATTTGTACTGTTGAGCAAAAGAAAGCAAGTCGCTTTTGACAAAACATTGCAGTTGTACCGATATTGCCATCCCTGTACCCATGTTTTGTAACTTTAGTGAGAACATCTTGCATCGAAAAGATGTGAAATAGAATATTCCATCGTTTCTCGAAAAGTGAGAAAAATGTGTGTCTGTAACTCATGTCAAAAACTATCAAAAGAGATTACGTCGTTACGTTATAAATGTCATAATATTGCACTCGAAGCCGATGTGACATTGCATACGTTCAGAACGCCAGTAACACATATCGTTGACGGCGACCAAAATTTACTTAAATTGAAAATTTTTCAACGACTTCGGCGAAAACACAACCGTCGGCTATGTCAAATTGTGTAAAGAGTGACTTTAATGTTTGTTGTTTGCAAACGAGCTTTGAAGACATTCGTATATTTTATAAAAATGTTAAAAGCAAAATAATAAAACAATGAAAAATGTGCCAAGAATAAAATATTATTATTATTCTTTGCATTTTGCATTTTTAATTGTTTTTTAGTGTTAAAATTTTGTCTCGCCCCATTTTTATTCGTGAGTTTATTTGACAGTTCAAAGCGGGAACTTTTCTCACCAAAATGTTACGGACACACTTTTTCTGTAAATTGGCTAGTAATTTCCTTACGTGACAGCTTGTACTCGCCAAAAAAAGTTACAGACACAGTTAAGTGAGAAAAACAGCTGTTTGTTTCAATTTATGGCATTTTTGTTTCATTTCACACATTTCAATCGAAAACTTTTTCGACGCGAGCGTTGCAGAACATGGGCACTGGTTTATAAAACGACAATTATAAAAAAGAACACGCTGTGCAGTAAGTTTTAATAAAATTCAATGAATTTAATCCATTTCGAAACTAAAACTCTGTCTGCCAACAAGCAAATAAACAAAAACATATAATTTTATTTGCCCAAATAGCGCGATAGTGTGACCGCATTGTATCGATTAAAAAAAATGTTAACAATAAGCGACGATAATGGGACCACCCAAGGATCAATTGTGCAATGTTTTTAAATGTGCGCCGTTATAGCACGGTAAAAATCGTCACAGATTGTGCTATTTGAGCCGATTGTGGTATCTGAGCTTTAATCATGCGTCAATATGTCATAAGTGTCAAAAATGTATCGTCACAGTAAACACAGTTCATTTGACAGCTAATCCTTTCGCTAGCTCTATCGGACGGACTTAAAGAAAACACCCTTTACATAATATTAAACATGAACTGGTTTTTTTACACTGAATGCATTTTCAATATTAATAATTTTATAAATGATACAATAAAATGATACATATTTATAAACGCAAATAGATGTAATAAATTACAAAATAAAATATGAAAATAAAACAAGAATTGAACAATTAGACAATTCGCGTGCTTACCTTTTGCGTGTGCGTTACACTGTGCGTCTGTCTTCTACGAATAGTTGTACTGTTGTTTTGTTGTTGTTGTTGTTGTTGTTGTTTATTATAAAATGCGCATTAAATGTACATACAAAGTGCAACAACAAACATCCAACGCCATCTACTCGTACGTAAAACACTCTTCCATTCAAATGCACATTTGCAATAATTTTCTTTTTCACTATTTTCTTTCTTTCCAATAACAAGTCTGTCTCTATTTTCAGAGCAGAGTTGGGGCAATTACAGGCACGGCCACTTAAAGAGTATGATTTATTTGTTTAGAAAAGAAAAATAATCTGAAATAAAGAAGAAATATATTTATATATATTTTTTTATAAGTTTGGATTTAAAATTTAAATATATCATATCGTTATTGGATTTAAAACCGACAAAATAATACGTTGCTGTCATGAAATGAAATGTTTTTGTTCGAACTAAAATTAATGTCGGCGTTAGGTGTCACAGAAACCAATGTTATCGGTTTTTTTATTGAAAAAACACCAAGCAGCTTACAGCTCTCGTTATACCCACACCACAATAGTGGAGAGGGTATTATGCATTTGTGCTGATGTGTGTAACGCCTTAAAATATTGGTCCTAGACCAACCTTAAAGTATACCGATCGACTCAGAAACGATGTCCGTCCGGCTGGCTGGCAGGCTGGCTGGCTGTCCATGTAACCTTGTGCGCAAAGTACAGGTCGCAATTTTGAAGATAATTTGATAAAATTTAGGACATAGAGGGAAGATAGGGGGAAATTTCTTCCTCTCAGAAACTATCAAACCGATTTTAATGAAATTGAAAACATAGATAGACCCATATCTATATGGACACAAAAGGTATGCATTTTTAAAAAAATAGGACCACGAGGGAGAATAGGGCCAATTTCTGCCTCTCAAACCGATTTTAATGAAATTAAAAACATAGATAGATCCATATCTATATGGACACATAAGCTATACAGACTTTTATAAACATAGATAAATCCATATTTATATGGACATATAAGCATGATGTGTTTTTTAATACTGTGGTGTAGGGTATCAAATGGTCGGGCTTGACCGACTATACTTTCTTACTTGTTTTTTTATTGGAAATAAATTAAGGCCCTAAATTTGTAAAACGCAAACGCGTTTGTTGTTTTCTATAGAAATGTATATTGAAATTTTAAATTTTAAACGCTGCATATCTTGTGGCGTTGATAATTTTAAAACGCAATACACTCAAAATATTATGTAGTTAAATTCAAACGAAAATTCATTTGAAACAAATTAAAATTCATTTAAAAAACGGATCATTTACATTTCATTTAAAACAAATGATTTTTTCAGTAATTTCTAAGTTTTTTATTTATTGAACATCATATTCGTTAAAATTTAATAGTTTTTACTTTTAAAAAATATATTTTAACCGATAAAAATCAAACAAATTAACAAAAAAAAATACGGAAAACCTTATTTTTTCGTAGTTTGTTTTTTTAATAACAAACATAAATGTTGAAAAATAAATTTATTCGTAAAATAACTATATTTTTATTCAATTTTAACAGTACCGAAAACGAATTTAATAACCTACAATCAGTTACTGTAATAATTTTATGAGTGTATGTATTTCTGTAGAAAGCAACAACAAAATTTTGAAAAATTTTTGACATTGTTTTTGTTTTCAATGTTATTTTTGTCATTGCGCTGCGTTTTACAAATTTAGGGCCTAAGTTTTTAAAAGCTGAATTTTTTTATTTTATTTTTTTCAACAGTGTAGGTTTTTTCCACAGATGGAAGTAAATAAAATTGAAAAATTGGTAAAATATTATTTTTTGCATGTCTCCGGCAGCGGGCTGCTGCAAATTCGCAAGTCTTCTTCTCACTTTTTCTGCACACAGCATATATGAAACAACAGCAGTGGTAATTTTATTGGCTCCGTGCAATAACTCCCAGGTGCAATAAGTCCCAGTGCAATAACTCCCAATGAATTAAATCCCAAAATAAATGAAATAAGTCCCAAACTGGAAAAAAGAAATAAATCCCAAAAAAATGAAATAATTTCCAAGTCTTAAATGAAACAAACCCCAACTTTTGGGAGTTATTTCATAATGAAATAACTCCTAAAGACATTAATGAAATAACTTCCAAAAACAGTCCATCGAAAAGAAATGAAATAAGACCCAAAAAAATGAAACAACTTCCAAAGAAATTTATTATATATGTATTCGTTTTACTTGAATATTTACATATTAGGTTACCAAAAAACTAACATTGAGTCCTCGACATTTTGACAACAAATGGGGCATTTTATTATATCCTGACCTCCTGCAATGGCAACTGCCTGCAGTTTAAGCACGCCGGGTACAAGGATTACCTCCTATATGGTGTAACAAACATCGGCTTCGCTAACTAAACCAAACACCGGCTTCGCTAACTTAATCTTCTCTGCATAGCCGGCCTTCAGCCGGGCGCAAGGATTTTATACTCTATGGTATAACAAACACCGGCTTCGCTAACTAAAGCTTCTCTGCATAGCCGGCCTTCGGCCGGGCGCAAGGATTTTCTCCTCTATGGTATAACAAACACCGGCTTCGCTAACTAAAGCTTCACTGCATAGCCGGTAACCATAAGACACTGCAATTGCAATTAGCAATTTCATAATGAAATTACTCCCACATTTGTATGAAAAATTTGTGGGTCTAATTTCATTTTTTTCTTGGGACTTATTGAACCTGGGAGTTATTGCACGGAGCCATTTTATTTATTTATAACGTTAAACAACAATTTTTTTACATATTTTTACAAAATTTACAAAATTTTACAAACAATATTAATAACAATAAAAACAAAAAAAAAACTGAAATAATTGACACCTCATTAATATTCGGTATTTTAGTTTTACCACAAAATGCAACGCTATAAGTCTGCATGTTTTCATAAATTATTTGTAAAATGGGGAAACACACATTAATTAACATCAAACAAATAAAGTTAGCTGAATAAACATGCCGTTCTCAAGTTTTTTTTTATAAAATGAGCGATTGGTCGTAAGGGAAAAAATAATTCGTTAAAGTAAAGAAAATTAGTGCATTTTTCATTATTAAAAAGGAAAAAATATAAAAATATTGCTGAAATATTGAATATGAAGCCAAAAACCGTCGGTGACATTATTCAAACGTTAATCAATTTGATTTTAAAAACAAATTGCGATGCGATCCAAATCAAAATCACCCAGGGAAATGTGTGAAAAATCGCGGGATTTTGCATTAGAAATAAAACCAATTTTTTTTTTGTTTTTGGCCATTTTTCCTTACCATGATTTATGATCAGTTTTAAAGCAAATTTTAGAAATTTTAAAAAATTTTTCGTTTGCCAAGTAGGTTTCCCTTTTCTGTTTCACTGCATATTTTTTTACTAATTATTTTTTTTTTTCTCTCAAACAAAAACTGCAAAATTTCACGATTTTCTTGTCTTTGTTTAATTTTAATTCATTTTATTTCCTTTCGTTCCGCTTTATAGTTTTCGTTCTTTTTTTTTTGTAATTGATTAAATTTAACTTTATAGTGCGTATGAATTAATCTGATAACACCAGACTACAAAATATTTAAAAAAAATTGTCTTTTTGCACAATTTTACTTTTCATAAGAAATTTTGAGAATTTTTCTTCAAATAATTTTACAAAATTTCCTGATTCGTCAAATTTTTTTTTTTTAATTTCCAGTTTTTAGGAAATTTTTAAAAATTTTTTATTTATAGGAAATTTTTAAAACTTTTTGAATTGATATACAGTAGAATCCCGATAATTCGTAATCGCAACTGACCAGCCATTTCTTACGAATTATAGGGGTTTTCGATTTAGCGGGGTTTCGATTAAACGGGGTTAAAATAAAATAAATACGAATTAACGGGGTTTTCAACTTATTTAAAAAACAATTGTTAAAAATAAAATATAAAAATTATTCATGTTACAAACTGATCTTATTAAAATAAACACACACACAATCAAAAGCAAAAACCCACGCAAAAAAAAAGCGGTAAACAAAAAAATCATTCTTTCCATGTTTCTGTTGTTTTTATTACGAATTATTAGTGGTAGTTGGCAAACAATTACGATTTATTAGAGGCAAAGTATATTTTATTTGTAAAAAAAAATTACGAATTAGCGAGGGGACCAAAATGTATGGAAATTTTACGAATTAACGAGATTTTTTCAAGGGACCGACAGTTTATTACGAATTACCGGGAATTACGATTTATCGGGGTACGAATTATCGGGATTTGACTGTACAATTTTTTTTTTTGATATTTTAATCTTAAAAAAAAAATTTCGTTATTCGTTGAATATTTTTAAAAATATCCTTATCCATTAAAGAATATAAGAATATTTGTTATTTAATGAAAGTTAACAACATTTTCTTAATTTATAGGCAATTTTTCTTAATTTTACTTTTCTAAACTAATTTTTCAAAATTTTACTTTTTATAACAAATTTTTACTTGAGAAATTTCTTGATTTTTTGAAAAATTTTGGGAAATTTCTATTTTAAACCAAATTTTCGAGAAATTTCAATCTTTGTATGATATGGGAAAGTTGATTTGTCTTAGAATATTTTTTAAAATTTCTTTATTTTTTTAAAATTATAAAAAATATCATTACTTATAGGAAAATTTTCATATAAAACTTTTAAAAATTTCTTTATTTTATAGAAAATTTTGTTAATTTTTTATACCCTCCACCACAATTAGTTGTGAAGAGGGTATATTAAGTTTGTCATTCCGTGTGAAACTTTTTTATTATTCATCTCAGACCCCATAAAGTATAAATATTCTGGGTCCTTGAGTGCCAAATTGCTTGTAGTTATCCTAAGCAGTTTGGGATTGAAATCCAGCAAAATCGGTTCAGTAGGACCAGAGCTACATATGAATCAAAATGTGGAACCACCACCTAAAAAAAAATGATAATTTTGTTACAAAAAATAACATTAATGCTGGAACAAGGCACGGAATGAGGTAAGATTTTGCAAAAATTTGTTTTATTTGACTGGAAATCACGCTGTTAAATTTCGTGAAGATCCGTCCCTAATTTACCCTAAGCCCCATATAAACACTACTCCCGGAAAACAGTTTAGTACGCCTAAAACCGTAAAAAATAACGCTAGCGTAACAAAATTTGGTACGTCACAGTTTTTTAGGACCAGAAATAACACTGTGAAATTTCGTGATGATCATTCCATAATTTACCTTAGGTCCCATATAAACCCTACTACCGGAAAACAGTTTAGTACGCCTAAAACCATAAAAAATAATGCAATCATAACAGAAATTGGTACGTCACAATTTTAAAGGACTAGAAATGACGCTGTGAAATTTCGTGATGATCGGTCCAGAACTTACCCTAGGCCCCATAGAAACCCTACTCCCGGAAAACAGTTTAGTCGCCTAAAACCATAATTAATAACAAATCGTCACAGTTTAAGATAATAATAACATCATACAGATATTACTCCTTAAACATTCGAACTGTCGGTGGAGGGTATCAAAGATTCGGCACAGCCGAATATAGCACTCTAACTTGTTTTATTTATATAGAAGAATTTTTGGACTATTTCAATATTTAAAAACAAATAATTTTCAGTGTTGAATGTAAGAAACTCACTGTTTATTATTGATGTTTTTGTTTAAACTTCAATATTGTTACAATTAGAACTGTTGCTTATAATTCTTATACGTTTAACAGTTTTATTTGGTTAATATCTTTAGTTTTTCTAAAATCTTTGGATGAAGTTTCCTGACGATCTGGCCTAAGCAACCAGTGAAATGCGCATAGGAATAGCTTATCCCATCAACAATACATTTCAGTGTTTTTATCAAGAATAAAAATTGGAAATTAAGCACGAATAACAAAATCCTTTAAATTAAAATTTTGTATTCTTAAAAATTTCTTTGATAAAAATAATTTTCTCAAATTCCAAAATCATTTCAGAAATGTGACTTTTGGAATCGTATTTAGGACCCTCTGGACTACCATTCCTATATAGTGGTATATATGTGCAGCTCCATATTTGTCATGATCATGATTTTATATCTCCGTAGTATATTACTATGACTGTTAGATCGGTAACATTGCTCTGTTAACTGCAAAATGAGCAATGTTAAAAAATATAGTTTTCGTCTTTGCTAGTTAAATTCGAATTTATCTTCACACACATTATTTTGTTGTACGAAATTTTGCCTTTGCTTTTAAAGAAAGTTTGGCTAGATTTCAATATTTATAAAAAACTAGCTGGCCCGGCAAACGTTGTTTTGCCATATAACTTATTTCTTTCAGATGTTACAGTTTCTGCATCCCAAATTTTAAGAAAACCGGTTGATTAGTTAAGAAGATAATAAAAATTACAGTTGATTAGTTAAGAAGATGTTACAGTGTCTGCATGCCAAATTTTAAGAAATCCGGTTGATTAGTTTAAAAGATTGGGATGGGGGAGCTTTTACCTCTATTGCCCTATTTCACGCCATAAATAATAACAATTTTAGGCTTTAGTTCTTTCCAGATGTTACACTATTTTCGTTCAAAATTTCAAGAAATTTGGTCGATTTGTTAAGCAGATATAGGGAGGGGGAGCTTTTACTCCTCTTGCCCTATTCCATATTTTCTTTCAAATGTTACAGTGCCTGCATGCCAAATTTTAAGAAAACTGGTTGATTAGCTAATAAGATATAGGGAGGGGGAGCTTATGCCATATTTTGCGCCCTCTAGCGATAAAAAATATACTCTACGAACTATTCTCATACCTAACAAAAACACATACAAAATTTAATAAAAATCAGTCAAGCCGTTTCGAATGAGTTCAAAATGGAGGGCATTTTGTTGATATTTGTATGGGAATATATAGGAAAATCTTAATGCCATATCTCCGGAACCACTGGGCCGATTTCATGCAAACTTTACATAAACCATCTACAGTTTATCTCCAACGTACCCCAACGTTTTTGTTGAAATCGGTCTACCCGTTTTCGCAGTTAGTGGTGACATCAAAGTGTACACTTCTTTTTATATAAATAGATTTGTTAAATTAAAATTTGTTAAAGCCTAGTGTAATTGTACATACGTTTCCCTCCCCTTCATATTCAGCAATGTATTTAGCACAAATTTAGAGGATGTTTGGTTTATGATTTTTGTGTTTATTACTTATTTATTGTTTTTCAATACGAAACAAGTGTTGTGTCACCTTGGCATAAATAATAACCATTTTTTTATTAAATTAATTATAAAAATTACAATGGTAATGTTAAAACATAAAAATTTAAAGGAGGAATAGATTCATATTTTTGATAAAAAATTGTCTTGAATCGATACAATTCATACAGGAAGACATTAAAATTAAGATAAGTAACACCCTTCAATGAAATAAATTTTAACTTAATAAAACCTTTCGGTTATCTATTACAATTTCCGTTTACGCTTTTCCCCGGCAAATTGCTTTAATATAGAATGCATCGTGTAAAATACACACATTCTATTCTCCTACGTTGTGACACATGTCAAAATACATTTAATTTTATTAAATGCTGTCAAAATAAACGTTTCTTGTCATTGTTAATTTTCAAACTTAACTTTTATAAAACAGCTCTTTGAAATATGCGTTACAAACGGTCAGTACATGGAGAGAGTTTCTTTAGCTTACTCTCCTAATGTTTGGGTATCTTTTCGTTATCTTCATCAATCTTAATCTTTTTTCCCGAACTACTTAAAAGTTTAAACTGGTTTCTTGATTAAACGACGATAATAAAGTTATCAAAATAATTTTCCCACGTAAAAGGAAAATTTGTCTGTTTTTCTTTCTTTGGCAAATTTATAGATATTTTTTTTTTTTAAATTAATAGGAAAAAATAAAAAACCAAAATTGAATATAAAATAAATTTAAACGTTTGCTGTTTTAATCGATAAACAGCTAATGGCTTTATTTTTGCGCACACACATACATACATACCCACACCACATACATTTTTACATATACACACACTCGCAAATACACTTTTATACTAATGCAAATAAAATTCATATTTACACTCTCTCCTTGTTAGATAAATCCACAATTAAAATATTGTACGACAGAAGTTCATACATACAATATGGGAGCAGTTGAGGGCACATAGTTAGCACTATATGGGGGTAGAAAAGAAATAATATGTTCAAATTACAAAATTAATGAAAGCAAAATCAGAAGTTCTTCACAGTTAAACATTTATTTAACATTTTCTTTTAGATTTCAACAAAACATAGGCTGGGTTGTTTAGATTTCAGTTAAACTGGGTTAAGTTAACCGATTTGTGCCGCCATTACCAAGTTTGTATACAAAATTTTGACGGAACAGCTTATGCTAAGTTCACACTTGGGTTTTTAAACGCGTTTAAGCAAAATGTTGATTTAGCTAATCAAAGCCGTTCACATTACATTTGAGATGATTAAGAAAAAAAACACACAACAACACACAAAAAAAAAACAAACAAATTTATATTTCTTTAAAGTATTAAAAATGGATAAAAACACTTTTATAAAGATATCAGAAGATTATTTTAATCATTTTAATGATGAAATTGTGGAAATTTATGAATTTTTTAAGGAAAAAAATAAAAACATTAAGCAGAAATCTTGGCCGGTTGTACACGACATGTTGGCGATTCTACATTATTAGGTATGTTCAGTGGATTCTATGTGGTTTATGAAGTGATTTAGTTGTAATCATGTCGATTTGAAGTGATTAACAAATCACTTCAATGTATGGGTAATCATCTCGATTTTGAAGTGATTAGAGCTTAATCACGTTCGAGCTGCTTAAACGCGTTTAAGAACCCAAGTGTGAACATAGTATTAGTTTTGCTTGAAATGTTGGTCTTTAATGAAATAATAAAAAACCAATCACATTTGGCCGAAAATCCGTGTTCCAAACTACGTTAAGCTCAGTTTAAACTTAATCCATATCTCAAAACCCCGGCCTTAGAAAATGTTTTGAAATCAAGTAAAAATTCTATGTATAAGTCTTTGGGAAAAAGTAAAAAGTGCTTAGGTCGACTTAAGCAAAATTTGAGTTAAATTATTTAAGTTGCAAAATTATTTAAGTTGTCTGCAAATGACAATCGTCCATCGTGATTTGGCTAAACAGACTAAATAAATGACAGCCAATTTGAGAGATGTAACTTCAACAATATGGCCGCTATCAATTGTCAAAGTTCAGTAGCCCCTTTTAAATTAATTTGTATGATTTGAATTGATTTTCAATAATTGAAGGTAACTTTAATGGCTTGCGTTGATTTTAATGATTTGCGATGAAATTAAAATTTTATTTTTTAATTATTCATAGTTTCATTAAATAAATTATTCATATTTCTGCACTTTCAGAGGATACAAGAACAGCTAAAACTTGGGAGCTTGTATAGGTCATATAATTGGCAAAGCTTCTATTAGATTGCGGCGTACCAAAGTTCTATCGGTTGCCTCGAGAACAAGTGACCCCAGGGGGGCGGTGCGCAAAATGACCCCAGGAAATATGGCCCCAAAAGGAAAATGAAAAACGGCCCCAAAATTTTACATGAGACACAACAACACGCAATTTTGGCGCAATTTTTTTGTTTTTTTTTTTTTTGGGGTTAGTTTTCATTTTTTCGTTAGGGTGTTTTTGCATTTTAAGTGGAGTGAAAAATGACCCCAATATCAAGGAATGAAAAATGGCCCAAATAAAATCACAATTTTTACTTTAGGGCTATTTTTCATCTACTAATAAAAAATGCATATTTTTAGAAATGAAAAATCACCCCAAACATTTTTACACAAATTTTATAAAATTCTATGTAAAAGTTTCTAGGGATAGTATAAAAACCCCGAATTCTTATACTAAAGTAGAGAAAATCCTTGCCGGTTATGCAAAGATGCTTTAGTTAGCGAAGCCGGTGTTTGTTATACCATAGCGGAAAAAATCATTGAGCTATTAAGAGAAGCTTTACTGAGCGAAGCCAGAGTTCGTTATACCATAGAAAAGAAAATCCTTGCGCCCGACCGAAAGCCAGCTATGTAGTGCAGCTTTAGTGAGCGAAGCCAGTGTTCGTTATACCATAGAGAAAAAAATCCTTTCACCCTGCCGAAGGCCTGCTATATAGAGAAGCTTTAGTTAGCGAAGCCAGTATTCGTTATACCATAGAAGAGAAAATCCTTGCCGTCTATAACGTGAAGCTTTAGTGAGCGAAGCCAGTGTTCGTTATACCATAGAGAAGAAAAACCTTGCGCCTGGCCGAAAGCCCAACCATGCTATCAATCGTACGATTTTTAAAACCAAAACTGTATAATTATCCGGATTTTGAAATCGGGATTCTAAATTTGGGATTTTTAGTTTCGGGCATATGAAATCCACCGAAAATGTTTAATGTAACTTTCTTTGTGTTCATTTTTGGGGTTCAAATTCATTATAAATTTTGAGGTGATTTTTCATAATGAAGAATAACCCAAAATTTAGGGTCATATTTCATTTTATTTTTAGGGTTATTTTTAATTTTTTTGGGGTAATTTTTCATTAAGAAAATGGGGCCATATTGCATTATAAAAAATAGCCCCAAATTTGGGGTCAATTTTCATTTATTTTTGGGGCCATATTTCAAAGAGCCGACCCCAGGGATTTAAATAGACCTTTCATTGTGTGTTGGAATTATGAAGTGGCTGTGGTTTGTACTAGAGGTCTGCACAAATACATTTGTATTCGAGAAGTACACGTGTGCCACCAGATGAACATTAAAACTAACTTAAAGTATCAAGACAATAAAAAGAACAAATCTTTGGGAACAACAAATTTTAATACATCTTCATCTTTGTATATGAATTTACAAATGCATGTTGTATTATGGTACTCGTCCTTACTTTCTTTTTAAGTACATAACACGAGCTCAAAACTTCATTTGTTGTACATATGAACATTAAACACGGTGTTACCATTCCGTGTTTAATTACACATATTGTGTGTAATATCTACTTGCATGTGTAATCTGTGTGTAATTTTACTTTGAGTTAAATTTTTTTTATTAATATTTACCAGTCAAGTTATACGTATAACGTTTAACGAAGAGGGTAAATATAACAAAAGGAACGTTGTTTCTGTTTCTACATATATAAAAACATACAATCTCTATTTTTACATGATTTGAAAATACTCATTGTACCATATGCAGTGCATTTAATCATTGCGGTGCTTGTTTTTTCGTGTTCATATCAGATTTCGAAAAAAACTGTACACTAAAGTAGTATATTTTTTTCTAAATCTTATTTTTGTGCTTGTAAATTTGAAAACAAAAAAAAAAATACTGTACACAACGATTGTGAGCTGACGAATGCAAACACTAAGATAACTTACCGATCTTGTTTTAGCGTACGTGTTATATTTTTTTAAGGTACTTGTTCTGTATTTTTTGTGAACGCGTAGTAAACTTTTAGCAAACGATTTCTTTTTTTAGTGTATGTGTAGTGAACTTTTAATGTACTTGTTTTTTTAAGGAAAGATTTAAAAAAATATTAAAGTATGGTAAAGAAAATAAGAAATATAATTTAAAAAAAAAAATCCAAAATATGATCTGAAGATGAGTTTTATAACAGGAGTGCAAAAATAAAATAAAACATGCAAAAGTGTACTTATGGAGCATAATAGCCAATATAAATGGGAATGCGTCTACCTTGCTACCAGTGATGCCAACTTTTTGAGAGCAAAAAGCACTTTAAAATTTAAAAAAAGCACTAAAAAGCACTATTTCGAACAAAAAAAAGCGTTAAAAAGCACTAAGCCATTTTTACAATTTAATTAAACACAAAACAAGTTGCATTCGGCTGTGCAAAATATGACATACCTCCATATTGACATTCGTATATAAACATTTTTAAATGTATTATTATTATCTTCAATAAAAATATCATCCAAATCATTTGTATCATCATCAGCTGAGTTTGAATTGGCCATAAAACAGTTTCAAAGTAATACAGTGCGAACTTGATTTTCGTAACTCGAAAAAATCGCACTTGTTGCAATTACCGAAAATTTGCAATGACCGACCATTCTTTATTTTAATAAAAAAAACCTTATATTTCATCGTTTAAATAATTCTATATTCAAATCGTGCAAAGTTTAATAAAACAATTGGCATATGATATTGTCCAATTATTTTAACCTATGTACGCTTCTGAATGTAGAACACACATAAGGTGCAAAATAGAAAAACATGTATGTTTGTATTCTGATACTTAGTCAATAGCACTAGAGGTAGAAGTGTTCAACACGCGGTTAATCGAAGACGAGTGTTGTGTGTTTGAAAACTAAATCGCATGAAAAATGGCAGGTTACACAACGCTCGTTATAAAAGCATTTTCTGGCAGCTGTTTTTAATTTATTAAACTCTTTGCTTATATCAAGTTTCGGCCCTTTTTTTGTTTTTAAAGTCTTTGCGTCCTTTTTATATTTTTGAAACAGTGTCTACATCTTTAAAAAAATGTTTACTGAATACAAATACATCATTTTTATAACGATTGCTTTATATGTTGTCAACGCTAAAAAGTGTGACGTTTTGTAAAATTTCCAAATTGGTAGGAAGCCTAGCTCTAACCTCGTTAATAACCTATCTTTTATCACTTTTTTATCATTTGAAATCTAAAAATCTTTGCGGGCCTTCTTAAAATTTAACCCCAAATAGCAAATCTCATCTTAGTCATCCTCTTTATAATCAAAGTTTTGAAAAATTATAGAAAAAAATAAAAAGCACTAAAGGCACTAACGAAAAATTGAAAAAGCACCAAGTTAGTGCTTCTTCTTAGTTTGGCACTAAGGATAAAATTTTGGCGTTTTGAGGCATCAAAAAGCACCATAGATAGTGCCAAAAGCACTAAGTTGGCATCGCTGCTTGCTACGTACCCTTGTTTGCGGGGGATGCAAAAAGTACCAAGAAAAATAATTCGTGTTTTTAATGAAAGAAATAGCAAAAAGGATTTTCATTGATTTTGCCTTGTCTAGCGGTTTTTAGTAATTTTGTTTGTTGGCATTTGAATTTTCTTAAATTTTCTGCTATATTTCTTCTTCCAAGTGCTAAAATAAATTATAGGTACAAAAAAGATAATTTTAAAATGTAGTAGATTGGAAATATTTAGTTTTGTTTTTAGTAAATATTGCCAGCATACTTGTGCTGGCAGATACAAACAAATACACACTCTTATATTTGAAAATATTTTACAATTTATTCAAATTCAAATGCATTTATACCCAGCCAACTCAAACACTCGAATAAAAACACACACACACACACTTACCAATGTATGCAAGGTTGCAATCAAACACACATGAACATTAATATTGAAAAGGTACAACAACTACAAAACGATATTGCCATCTATCAATCGATTATTTTTTGTTTTTTTTATTGTTTTTTTTTTTAAATTCAATTCAAAAAAAATACTAAAATGTTGAAACTATGGATATGAGAATGTTGTTGGTTTAAATTGTTGTTGTTGCTGTTGTTATGGAATTCGGTGACTAAGAGAGTAGCAAGAGCATTCACTCACTTCTCATACTACATGCAGCAACAACAAGAACAACAACATCACAGTTCAATTCGTAAATGTCGCAATTTTCATTTTTCCATCAATTGCTTTATTGTACGGTTTTCAATATATTTTGTGTGTGTTGCAAATGTTTGTTTTTTTTTTTTTTGCTTTGTTGCATTTACTATGTAGAGATACATAGCAGTTTTTGTTGTTGTTGCTGTATTACTATATATACTTAAATGTATTTTAAATGCGTGTAATAGCAAGAAACCTCATGATGCGGATAACGATGATGATGTGTAATGCAGTTTAGTGTCCGTGGGCTGGAAATGTGAATATGAAATGAATGTTCGGGAATGTGTTGCTGTTGCAATTGTGTAGCCTCCTGAAGTGGTCCAAATGATACAAGTATTTGCTTTTCATACTGTACCACGAAAAATCTTCTTCACCTGCTCGGCAATTGCAGTTTCAGACAAGGAAAAAACAAATACCAACAAACGGACAAACATACAGCCAACAAACATTCAAATAGCAAAACAAGGTGTAGAGTTTAAGTGTTTTTTTTAAGCGATACTTCTGTCGCATTAGCAATTTTGAAAGAAGTGAAACTGAAATATGTATTTTAAAGTAGGGAAACAATAAAAAAAAACTGGTAAACGGTGCTAAATTGTTTTAAGACGAAAATTAAACTAAAAAATTTTATGATTTTTTGGACTTTACTAGCTGTTTGGTCCCGGCGCACAGTGGCTGAAAATTTTATTTCATTGGACAAAAGTCCAATTTTTGTTTGTCACCGATTTCAAAAATTTTAATTTTATTTAATAGTAAACATATTAAAACTAAGGTAGCCAAAAAATTAGGTCAAAATATTGGTAATTGTGGTTGTGCCATGTTGTTAAACACAACTTTTTTTTTTAATTCAGAAAAAAGTGTTTTTTTTTTTTTAAAATATTTAATCCGAAAGAAATTATCATAGCACAAAAACTATCAGCGAAAATGACCTGCTTGCTTTTTTGCTAGGTTGGTAGTCTTGTTATCTTTAAAAAGGTAATATTTGTTGTGTCATTTATATTTGAGATGTTAGGACATATTTTCTAAACTACTATATTTTTGTCAAATTTCAACTTTAGTAGAATAGAACTTTTGCGGATCAAAAGGGATTAAGAAGGTAAAACCACTGATAGAAAGGTGAAAGTGTTTTCTTTAGCCCTGTATATACTCTTGTACCCGTTTGGATCCGTCTGTTAAACACTTTTTTAATTTTAATGAAATTACTCAAAAAAAAATTCTAAACTATGTACAATATTTTTGTCAAACTTCAACTTTAGCAGAATAGAACGTTTGCTGATCAAAAGGGATTAAGAAGGTAAAACCACTGATAGAAAGGTGAAAGTGTTTTCTTTAGCCCTGTTTATACTCTTGTACCCGTTTGGATCAGTCTGTTAAACACTTTTTTAATTTTAATGAAATTACTAAAAAAAAAATTCTAAACTACTATATTTTTTTCAAATTTCAACGGGATTCAAAAGGGATTAAGAAGGTAAAACCACGGGTAGAAAGGTATTTTTAATGAAATAACTCAAAAAAAAATTTTATTTTTGAAATAGTTTTTTTACAATTTCTTTTTTTATTCCGCAAAAATTAGTACAGAAGTAACAGAAATCATATGCTATTGTCTTCAAAAAAAATTTATGATTTAGGAAAAATTTATTGTGATCGAACATAATACAGCTAGTACATATTCAAAATGTTATTAATGTTACACAATCAGAATAACGTATAGCTACACTGATTCATCCTTATACGTTACAATACGTTCACACTAGCGTATTCTATAGTAGAATAAAGAGCTTAGACGCTTTACGCTAAACAGGTATATTGTGAATCCCACCTTAGAAGGGTTTTTAAATTTTGTCTGGTCTTTTTATTTTATCTGTTTTTATGACTCTAATAATATTTCATGACCCAATAGCTATATAAATCAGTTATGATTTGGATTTCGGATCTTCAGGATCAATAAGAAACAACGAAACCAACAAAGAGTTAGGAAGTTCAAAAAGGAAACATGTTCAAGATGAATATCGCAAATTTGGGTTGATTATAGATCAGCCGAAACAAGGGTCAGGCAATACAAATGATGGCAATACGGCAAGAAGATTCTTTTCAGATCCAGAAACAGCATCTGAAATAACAGGTGTTGATTTTAGGCCCCTATTACGGTTTACAACTCAACTCAGTTGAGTTGTAATTAAGACAACTGGTTGTGATCAGTTGTAATTTTTGGTATGTTTTTGTTCACCGCAATATAGCAAAGTTGTAAACGATAATACAAAAATTAAGAAATTACAACTCAACTGAGTTGAGTTGTAAACCGTAATAGGGGCCTTAACCTCATTTTTAGATTTAAATCCTTGAAGTACTTGCGTGCAATGAAGAAATTGACTCTAGAAAATTTGGAGATTTTGCTAAGGAAACTGCAAAAATATATACAACCAAGTACCCATTGAGAAATATGTCTGCTAATGTCATTAAATATCAGTTGGTGCCACTTGTAGATTTATAAGAGGAAGCTCAGGAAAAAAGGAATAAGAATTGCAGATTTTATAGAGAGCACAATACTAGAAAAATTTCACGAAATTCCACTAATGAAGATCTATTTAATATGTTATTGGCAACGTCAGATCCGTTCATCTCCAGTATTCGAAATCAATGGAAAGTGGAACATCGGGATTAAGATGAAGAAGTCAAAAAACTACTAAAGAACAGAAATAACACGGCACAGAATATCGAATATTTGCAATCAATCTTTAAATTAAATTTTTTTTTTTTTTTTTTTTAATTTATTTTTATTATTGAATCTTTCTTATCGAAATTTACAATATGTATTCAAATCTTAATTCTACTTGTTGTTTATTAGTTGTTACCAGTGTAACCACTAACTGCTGTATTCAAATTTTAAGACTGTCTTCTAGTTAGGTTAAGAAGACAACCCCTATAGTTTGCCGTGTGATTTTCGCCACAGTTGCTGCATTTCTTTACATTCGGGTCAGCTTTAGAACGATTACATTCGGCGGTTTTATGAGCGTCGCCACAAACCACACATACGTGAGGCAATTTACAATATGATTTTGTATGCCCATATTCCTGACAGTTTGTGCATTGGGAGGGACCCTTTCGTTTTAATGGCTCCTCAACAGTTATTCTTCTGTTGAGTAGGTAGCGCAAGTTGTATATGGGATGAACTGAATTTTTGGTTTTGAGAACCGATGAATCAAACGATATTTCAACGCGGTGCATTGGTTGAGGAACTTTATTCCTGTTCAAAATGTTATGAACAGATTTAACCTCATACCCCTCTAGCTCTATGGCAGATTTTATTTCCTCTGTAGGAACAGAACTATCTATGCCTTTTATGACAATAATCAATCCCTTAGCACTTTTTAATTGATATGTATAGTAACTTTTATTTTCTGCGTCCAGGTGTCTTGATATAATACGAAAGTTCGTTTCTGTACTGGCTTGAATTTTGGTTTCTTGAATTTGCCCGCGTCGTATAGAAACGACGTAGAAATTATTCTTACCTACCAGTTGAATCAACATGTTGACTATGCTATTTGATGTTTGCTCCCGCAGATAGATAGGTGGCGGTTTAACTTCTTTAGTGGCTGTTCCATGTGCTGATTCTGCTTCTTCATCGTTTAAATTAAATGTTCAATAATTATAATTCATTAGATCTAAGACAGACATTGTATTAGTTAAAAATAATAATAAACAGAAACTCACATTGTTACAAAAGCTATTAAAATCTATTGCTGCTATTATTTTCAAAAGGTTTTTTTTATCTACATATGTATGAAATGTTTTAATAAATAAATAAATAAGAATAAATAAGTGTAACCAAATTTGAAAGCAAAATTTTTTTTTATTTTTCAGCAATAATACCAAAATTTCCAGTGGATTTTACTATTTTTTTTTTTATGTTAAAATTTTTTTTATAGTGTAAACATTTAATTTTTTGAGTGTCCCATTATTACAAAAAATGTTAATGATTATTATTTAAATCTAAAAATTAAATTTTTAAATAATTAAAAGAAATAAAAAAAACCCATATTGCACGCTAAAGTAAAAAAAACCTAAAGTTCCACTTTGCCCTTAAAAATTCCGTAATAACTACTCAACCGATTTTAATGAAATTAAAAGTGCAGAAAGTTTAAGAACCTATCTGTCGATTAAAAAAAAATTTCACTAAAATATCTCCTTCGGTTCAAAAGTTACAGTTACATTTTCAGCCAATGTGCGGCGCTGCTCGGGATTTTCTAAATAAAAATAAAAAATTAAATACTGGAGAATTTTGTTAATAACTTGACCCCAGCGCTATCACCATCAATTAAAAAAATTTAAATATCACGACAACAGCGCCACCTATTGGGAGTTTTATTTATAAACCATCGGCGAAAGTAGACCTTTCCAACGCATGTACTCGTTTGAAAATCGGTTGAGTGGTTCTCGAGTTATAAAATCACGAACATGGGACAACTTATTTTTATATATGTGTATAGATAAGGCGTTTTTTATGTGTGGAACTTACGGCAGACTCTAATTTTAAAGAAATAGTAGCCTATAAAACAAAAAAGTCTGAATGATGTACCATTTCCAGAACTTCTTCGACGACCTCATACCAACAACTTAACTTTTAAGACGATATTCAAGAAGTGGCCCCAATTGTTAAACAGTTTTAAAAAGTTTGACACAATTTAGGCTTCTTGTGCTTAAAAAACAAAATTATTTTAAAACAATACATATCGCTCATTTACTTCAATGAAGCCAATACTCAAAAAGCACTAGTTTTTACATTAGGTGCGTTTGAGTACTTTTACAGTAAAATGCAGTAAATGAGTAAACTAAAAACTTTTCTCTCACAAAAAGCTGTTGTCCAAAAAAGTACGCGAACGCAAAATTTGTAAAAATTCGTAAAATAAAGGCAACAGCTGATGGCAAATAATTGAAGTGTTGAAAAATATTGACACTTTTGACTACTTAACTCGTTTTCTTATCGGTACTCGATTAAATACTTTTTATAACACGAACATTTCTGGAAAATACAAACAAACTATTTTATGTAATCTTTCCTATTTGTTTGTTTTTTATTTTATTTGATTTACTAATTTGTAGCGGGTTAAATTATTATAAAAGAACATGACTTTTTTTTTGCTATTGATTACTTAAGTACCCAAATACTTCACATTTTTACAACTCTAAAAAATTAACATAACAAAAAAAATTTCAAAAGTTTGTATTTAGCCAAATAAATACTTCACAAACAAGTTTAATTAATTAATATTTATTCAGTTTTTGTTTTGGATTAATTTTTATTTCAACTTCTCTTTTATTAAACAATTTTTTCACAATTTGTATGCTTTTTATACCCTTCACCGAAGGTAAAAGGGTATATATAACTTTGTCATTCCGTTTGTAATTTCTACAATATTGATCCTACACCCTATAAAGTAGATATATTCTGGGTCCTTATGAAAAGCGAAGTTCAAATCCGGTTGTCCGTCTGTCCGTCTGTCCGTCTGTCCGTTTTTTTTTAGTTAGAACATATTTTACATAAGACTCGGGAAAATCGGTTCAGACACAAAAAAGTTATGGCCAAAATAAAATTTTTTTTATTAAAATACCCACTTTCGGGAACCATAGATCTCCCCGAGTCCAAGCTTTATAACTAAAGTAAACGGTAAATTTCTTCTTTAACACGTCGGTATATAAATCTGCCAAATCGGTTAAAAAATGGCTGAGTTATGAGCAAAAAACCACGACTACCTCTATTTTTTTAAAAAAATCCATTGTTGTTGTTGTATTTTTATTACTTTTTGCTGTATATCTGGTGAACGGAAAAAGCCAAAGTTTTCAAATTAGGTACACACAATAAGGTTGTCAATACACACCATCCTACAAAATGTGGGCGGGATTGGAGAAGTGGGCGTGGTACCTCCCGTAGAAAAAATATCAAAAACTTCATAAAAACCTGAATTTGTGCACTGCAATCCCAAAAATTATTTTTTTTATACCCTTCACCGAAGGTAAAAGGGTATATATAACTTTGTCATTCCGTTTGTAATTTCTACAATATTGATCCTACACCCTATAAAGTAGATATATTCTGGGTCCTTATGAAAAGCGAAGTTCAAATCCGGTTGTCCGTCTGTCCGTCTGTCTGTTGAAATGGGTTTTCCGAAGCCCCCCAGATATGATGGGAGCTTCGTTGGGGTATCTTTCTGTCAGGTATTCTTATTATAATTTTGCTATTGAAATTCAGCCAGATCGGTCCACAAATGGCTGAGATATGAGCAAAAAACCACGACTACCTCTAATTTTTCCCAAAAATCCCTTGTGGTTGTTGTATTTCTATTACTTTTTGCTATATAACTGGGGAACGGCAAAAGCCAAAGTTTCCAAATTAGGTACACACATTTAGGTTGCCAATACACACCATTCTACAAAATGTGGGCGGGATTGGAGAAGTGGGCGTGGTACCTCCCGTACAAAAAAATTTTAAGGCTGCCATATGTCCTATGGATATGATTTATATACCAAAATATCGGAAATTTTTAGTAGAACATATTTTACATAAGACTCGGGAAAATCGGTTCAGACACAAAAAAGTTATGGCCAAAATAAATAATAATTTTTTTATTAAAATACCCACTTTCGGGAACCATAGATCTCCCCGAGTCCAAGCTTTATAACTAAAGTAAACGGTAAATTTCTTCTTTAACACGTCGGTATATAAATCTGCCAAATCGGTTAAAAAATGGCTGAGTTATGAGAAGTAATTACAACCCTACACAGTGAACATAAAACGGGCCATATTTCATTTTAATGATATTCAAACAACGTTCCTTCATAGTTTAGTTGTCTAGGGGGTTAAGTTAGAAACTGTGAGTTCTCTGGTTCGAATCTGGTTTTTTTAAAAGAAAATTTTTTTTTTAATTTTTATTTTTTTATATTCTAAAAACGATTTAAAAAAAATATTTACCAGTTTTCGCTTTTTAAATTTAATTTATAATGGAGTTTAAAGTATTATAATTATGTATGTATACATATTTAAAAATTATTTAGTTTTTGTCTAGTTGCTCTGTATTCTGCTCCCACAATGGTGAAGGGTATATAAGATTCGGCACAGCCGAATATAGCACTCTTACTTGTTATTTGTTACTTTTGTTTGTTTACGTTTTGAAACATATGTTTTTTTGATTTACTAAATTTTCCCAGGGGCGAATTTGTCGATTACAGAAGCGATGATGTGATAGACACGAGTAAGACAGTAATGCACACCATCTGAATTACAACAAAGTACACTTTTTCGAATGCATTGCCGCGTTTGTGGAGTGAACGCCTACCACTTGCACACAAAGTAAGCTGGATAGTGAAGTGTTCATTCAATCAATATAAACTCAGTGCTGCTTCGCACACATTGTAAGCAGGCAGTAGACAGTTTATACACAATCTCGCTTACTTCGTGGGCAAGTGGTAGGCGTCTTGCACACAACTTCGCACACATTGTAAGCAGGCAGTAGACAGTCTATACACAATCTCGATTACTTCGTGGGCAAGTAGAAGCAAAAGATGAACGAAATTCATTTTTGTAAATTCCATACACTTCCGTCATACACTTTGTAAGCTAGAATTCATTGAACACGAAGTGATACACACTTAATTGAAGAGATGTGATGTGGTATGCAAAGTTCGCCGCTGGGTTACTGCAAAAATTTCTGCAGTAGAAATTTGTAAATACTCAGACAAGAACTGTCACTTTTCGCTCTCAATTTATGTTCTCATTTACTGCACTTTGTGTACTCGAACGCAATGTCGTAAAATGCAGTAAAGTTTTGTAAAAAATAGTAAAAACTTTTGTGTTCTCGAACGCAACTATTAGTATGCAGAAGTGTGCGCAATATCAGGCTGTGTTGATATATCAAGAGCGGACTTTATATCGGATCTATGAAAAATTATGAGCCGACCAGCACGAAAGTTGACAGTGTGAAACCATTTGACACCAATATTGTTCGTTTCTTTTGAGTCGTTCGAAAGTGAGCGTGATTTGAGCAGACCCAAAATATATGCGTATAATATTTATATTCTGGTTTCACACGGAATGAAAAACTTAATGTACCGTCATTACAACATTTTGTAGTGGAGGATATAAAAATCGCTGTAGGATATTGTTTGGTATTGTTATAATTAAATAAAAATTATTTTTCATTTAATTTGTGTGTTTTTAAAAATTTCAATAGAAATTGAAGCATAATCAGAAGGAAAACCAAAAATATGCTCTAAAAATACTTTGAAAGCGCTTAAGAAATGCCTTTAAAAATGGAAAATATGCTCTAAAACCCTTAAAAAAAAAAGGAAATTTTTTTTAATTCATAAAATTCAATATTTAAAAAAAAAAATAACAAAAACACAAAGAAAATAACAAAATCTTTTGTTATCAGTATAAAATTATTATGAACGTCGACATCGTGGGCCAAGCTGTTGAAAATCTTATTGCAGAAAACATGAAAATTGAATAAATTAAATTTTTTTTTTTTTTTTTTTTGACAATCAATTGAAATTAAGAATTGCAAACTGTAGCTAAAACAGTTATGTTAATTTAAGTTTTTTATCAAAGTTGTGGTTGCCGTCAATTACAAAGTAATGGCTTAAGATGTCAAATAAGAATCTTTGCCTTTTATTTCTTAGCATATTTTTATGCATCGAAAAACTTCGTTCCACCTCTACAGATGTGATAGAAGCAAATTTAAACGCTAATATATCTCCTTCACTGTACATATTTTAAAGACTTATTTTGTTAGAACTACACACAGAAAAAATTCCCATTGTAAAATTAACATGTCAAAATGTTGATTGAGAATTATTTAAATTTATCATAATTTCATATTAACTTTAAATGAAAAATATTAAAATAACCTAAAATCACGTTTATTTAATTTTATTCACTGTTAAAATAACATTGTTCAATATTTAACGCATAAAAACCTGTTTTATATTAAAGTCAAAAGTTAATCCTGTTAAATTAACATGCATACATACTTAAGTATGTACATTTTTTTATTTTCATGTTTAAAATATGTTATAAAATGAAGACAATTCCCGTATTCTTTTCATTAAAATTATTTAGTTAAATAGTACATCAAGTTTTCAAAGTGGAATGATGACGAAAACCATATCGGGCCATTGTGCTGATGCTTCTGTTAACAAAGGAGATACAATATAAGTGAAACATGTGTTACAGGGGTAAGTGTTTTGAATTATTCTTAAATAAATGCATATGTTGTCTTCAAACTGTTACATCACACTCCAACCAATTTGATTCTACATGAAATTCTCGCTGTTTCAACTTGAAATAATTTTCATTCAACGTGATTCGGATTGTTATTTCAATATAAATGACATTTTGCTCTAACGTTACTGCAATGTTAAATTAACATGAGTTATAGTTATTTTAAAAGAAAAAAAATGTTGTTCGTAAAATCATGTTAAATTAACATGAAACAACAATGAAGCAAAACCACTGCTAAAAAATGTAAAATCAACCTTGTTTTGAACGAAATTACATTGATTTTTTTTTTGTGTGTTTACAAATACGGTTGTTGGTGGCTTTTCAAGATAAAAAATTAATTGTATTGACGATTAAGGTATTCAATATGATAATTGATTTGTGGTTAGTTTTTTCTGTGTTTATTATATAAATATTTTTTTATTTTTTTGTTGTTAAAACTAATGAGTATTAATTAAGTTTTAATAAATATGTTTCATTTACTTTAAAGAATATTATTTATTTAAAATTCTTTTTCCCTTAACACAATTGTGTGTATGTGTGTGTGTGTTTTTGGAGAACAACCCTGCAAATAATATGACCAGTCCAAACACGCGTGTAAAGAGTAGCCCACAAGGAACCAGGACTACTCCAAAAGTAACCCAAACGTATGGAAAAAACATGGTCTATTTAACATTAGGATGTCCTAGGGGAGGACCATATAACCCACCTTTGGACTATTAAGGAGTAGTTTTAAAACTACTCCATGGTATACACAAGTGGATTAGTTTTGAAGTCATTAAGAAAGGAAAGCACGTCGTTAAAAACCGAAGACATGTCGTCTCACTACAAACTTTTTATAATAATGACATGGTCCATGCCTGCATTACAGCGGACCAGTCCATGGAGTAGTCCATTTTATCAAAATGGACCAGGTTCAATTTTATTTGCAGGGAAGTGTTTGCTGTGTTGGTGAGTTGATAAGATACATATAATAGACAGCTTTGAGAAAATAATTTGAAATAGAAGCCAAATAAGCCACAAACGTTAAAATCATGTAGCTGTTGTACCGACCAAATGTTCACACATACTTCGAATACTTACATGCATACGTAAAATTCTAAATGTGTGTGTGTGAGTGTGTGTGTTTAAAATGAACAGATGAATGTTAAGGATTTGATGTATCTGTAACAAACAAAGATACAACTCTGTAATCAATGTGCTGTAGCTTTCAGTATATCCATATGTATGTTTTTAAGTTTATCAGCTAATAAAGCTAAAAGGTACCCAAAGGTACCCAGCAGTTCTTTTAAAGAAGAAATACATACATACTTTCATACCAAATTGTTTTCACTTTAATCTTTAATTTATACAATAAGTGCCAGATCTTACTTTTATGAACTTCGTATAAAAGACAACAAGCATCTGCTTTAGTTTCTGTTTTAGGTTAAATATCCACTTAACTGTCTATAAGCAACCAAATGTGTAGTCAGTTAAATTTTTTTTTAAGTTTTTCCGATTGCGTTTTTGCAGTCTCACAAGAATCAGTTAACATTCCTTTAGGACAAAAAGATTTTGAAATAAATAAACCTAAAATTTCAAAGTTTACAGTCAGAACTATTGGGTATATAAAAAGCTCTTTATATAGTTTGGGTAAATGGTTGAAGACTTACATACAATCCAACAACTTTCGTTGTATATGCATTTCGTAGGAATAGATACTTACCTACATAGTCTCCAAAAATATGTATAATTTGATTTTAAGGACATGCTTAACCTAAACTACACAACATTTAACGATCAATAAAAAGGAAATTTATCTATGCGCCCTTAATGCATGTACTTGCATGTGCGTCATGTTTTATTAAATTTATCTACTATTCTTTAGAAGAATATTTTTTGAGTAGAAATCGACTTTGGGAAATTGTAAACGGAGTTCTAAAGTTACGTTCAGACTAATGAAATATTTGACCATAATATTTGTTCTGATATTTGCTTCAAACTGTGTGAAACAAAAAAATATTTTGTTTAATGTTCACACTAAGCTCAAATATTTGACAATGTTCGTTTGTTAAAACAGTTGGCAAATAGTGTCAAATAAAATAAATGAAATCATGTTTGCCATGCGTTCAGACTTAGACAAACATTTGCATCAAATAATTATTGAATGAAAGTGTTCAAAAATTAAAATATATTTCACAAATAGTAAAAATTGCCAAATTAGCGAAAAAAATTTGCTTATAACGGCATGATAGCAAAGCTTAATAGTTATTAAAAATCGTTAAATCTGCAAAGAATCACAAAAAGAAATCGCTTCTTTCACGAACATTGCTAAAGTTCGCGAAAAATTGCAAACTTGGAAACAAACCCGAAAATTTATTTGAAATCGCTTAATCGGTTAAAAAAATACAAAATGTCGGAGAAAACAAAAAAAAAATTGCAAAAATAGCGAAAATTCGCGAACAATTTTAACATTTCAAACAAAACCATAACATTTATTAAAAGTGCCTAAAACTATAAGGAATGGCAAAAATTCTATAAAAATTGCTAAATTAGCGGAAATTCGCAAACATTTGCCAATAGAAGCATGATAGCAAAGTCTAATACAGTATTTATCGGATATAAGAACATCTCATATAAGAACAAAACGCTTATAAGAAACCTTTTCAAAAACACCATGTCTTTTTAGTGATGTTTCTAACAAAAAAGGTTTCATATAAGAATAACGCTTATAAGAAAAAAACTGATAATAGAACATTTTTCTTAAACACCAAAATCACAAAATGTATAGAAAAATAATATATATAAGAAACTTCCAACGGCAATGCAGAATTTATGTAGTTTGCATGGACAACTCTGTTTTCTGACAGTTTTACAACAAGAACAAAGTTTTTTTTTACTTTTAATATAAAGTGAGCGAACTGGTACTCATGAGAAGCTTTGTGTTTTTTGCAAATAAAAACAAAAGTTAAAATTTTAAAAGAAATACAAAACGGTATAAAAAGAAGCGAAATTGCAAAAAAATATAATATTGGACTTTCAACGTTATCTAAAATAGTGAAAAACTCAAAAGACAGAAAATAATTATTTAAAAGTTAGAAACGTTAACAATGGGTCGTCACCTGACAATTTTTTGTCATACCAAACGTCAAAGTCCATATAAAAAAAACTTTAAAATTTTTGTCAGCGTTTTTTTATATGAAGTTTGACGTTTAATATAACAAAAAATTGTCAGGTGAAGATCCTATGTAACAAAAAAAGAGACAGAAAACCAAAATATGAAGGTCTTATGGCCATAGCTACTTATATAAGAAATAAGTTTCTTATATAAAATAGTTGTATATAAGAAAGAAACGCTTATAAGAAACTTTTTTCCAGGATTTTTTAAGTTTCTTATATCCGATAAATACTGTAATTATAAAAAATCTTTAAAACTGTAAAGAATCCGAAAACTTACAAGAAAAATTGCTTCTATAGGTAACATGGCTAAAATTATTTGTCGTTGTTTTTTGTAATATCAAATAAATGTTTGCTCAAAAACTACTAAAATATTTGATTTTTTGTGTTCAGACTATGTTCACATTGGACAAATATTTGTTTGCCGGCAAATACTTTTATTTGCTTAAAATCAGCTGTTATTTTATTTGACACTCAAAAATATTTTGTGTTCAGACTACGTTAGTGAAATATTTGATGTTTGATATCAAATATTTTAAGAGTTTAAATTTTTTTTCATAAATTTGTTATAATGCTAGAACACAACTGAGACGAACGACGAACTTCGCATAGTACGACGAATTCGTCGGCAAGGATTCGTTGCGTAAATTCGTCAAATGAAACACAATAAGTGCGTGAACCTAAAATTTTTTTCAATTTATAAAAAACTATTAATCGGGTGTTTTTACCGAATTTTAGCCATTCCTTATAGTTTTAGGAAGTTTTAATCAATTTTAAGGCTTGTTTGAAATATTTAAAATTTTCGCGATTTTTCGCCATTTTTGCAACATTATTTTGCCATTTTCCGACATTTGTTTTTTTTCATTCATTTAGCGATTTCAAATAAATTTAAGTTTTTATTAAAGTTTGCAATTTTTCGCGAATTTTAGCCAAGTTCGCAATAGAAACGAATTCTCCCCATGATTCTTTACAGCTTTCCCGATTTCTAATAAATAGTAGACTTTGCTATCATGCCGCTGTTAGCAAATTTTTTGCGAATTTTTCGCTAATTTTGCAAGTTTTACCGAATTTTAGACATTCCTTATAGTTTTAGGGACTTTTTATTAATTTTATGGCTTTTTTGAAATAATAAAATTTTTTGCGAATTTTTGCCATTTTTTTTTTTTTTTTTGTTATTTTCCTTCATTTTTTTCACTCATTTAGTGATTTCTAATAAATTTTAGTATTTGTTTAAAAGTTTGCCATTTTTTCGCGAATTTTAGCCAAGTTCGCAATAGAAGCGAATTGTCCCTGTAATTCTTTACAGATTTCACGATTTTTAATAAATTTTGAACTTTGCTAACATGCTGCGCTGTCCCTTTCCCAATTTATTCGTCGTTCGTCTGCGTAAGAAATAAAAATAAACCTATCGCAGAGTTCGTTACGCACGACGAATTTCGGTCTACGCAATGATTGTGTGTACTTTCATATACACCAATGTGTTCTATTTCTGGTGATGAATATTCGTTGCGAATAATTCGTCGTTCGTCCCAGTTGTGTTTCTAGCATAATGATCAAAGTACTCATTAATAAAATAGAAAAAAAATAATTACATATTTAAAAATTCTTGTGAATTTATTTAAAAAAGCGAGATTTCTATTAATGATAAAATGTTACTAAAACTAGTGAAATATTCGCCTGCCGCAAGAGTTTCAAATGCTACCAATTTC
Organism: Pollenia angustigena; assembly: GCA_930367215.1. Lineage (NCBI taxonomy): Eukaryota > Metazoa > Arthropoda > Insecta > Diptera > Polleniidae > Pollenia > Pollenia angustigena. The sequence continues at coordinate 208,340,387 of OV884060.1, forward strand.
ATTTGCAAAAGCGTTAATATGGTTTGTAGTTATCCAATTATTATTGCTTTTGCTGAATGCCAAAAAAAAAAAAAAATTCAAAATAAAGCAATAATAATAATAAAAACTGCAGTCGAAACCAAAAACTGTCGAACAAAAAACGAAAAATTGTATAAAACTTTTCGCTTTTCGAGTTGGTTTGAACGCGACTGTTTACATTTAATGAATTAGAAATAAAAGCAACAATCTTTTTTGGCCAATGACAAAAGTGGAAGCAATGGCAGTTTTTCTACTTTGACTGCAGTATTTTGAACGCTGAATTAAATATTTACAATAGCTGCGTTCGTTTACCCCAAAATTTGAACAAATTTGTGCAAATTTGTACGGGATTTTACTGAAATGCGTTCGCGTACACAAATTTTCATATTACTCACCTACTGGATTTTACTGGAAAAGTAAACGAACGCACATTATGTCTCAATAAAGAAGGACCTTTAAAATCAATTCATTTGCTAATTTTTCATTCGTAGTTAATTTTTTCTTTTACAATTTTAATTTTAGGTACTAAAAAAGTAGTTGTTTAGGTAGCCATAAAAGTAGTTTGTAAATGCTATTGAAGTAAGTTAAAATTACATTTTCAAAAACAAAAAAGGTTTGTATGCTGCTTTGTTTAAAATCGGAGCTTTACATTAAACAAAATATCGTTATTATTCGTTCGCAGAATAATCGCGTTTGCTATGATTGTAACAAAAATGTTTCATACGCTACTTTGTTGCTACATCATATGCTACTTGTAAATCTATCTTACCTTACTCCAGCAAGAGTTTCTTGCTATCTGTTGGTTATATGCTTCAGATTTAAGACTTACACTATAGCTTTTGCTTCTTAAATTTAATAATAGCAGTACACAACGATGTTTACGACTATAGCTACTGCTAAGAGAATGTAAAGGTAGCAGTAGTAGTAGTGAAAATATTCTTTTAATTTTTACCTTGACTATTTAGATTATTTCCCTTGTTATTGCTACTTGTAGTCTAGTTGTTTAAACCAGTGTTCGAAATAAACACTAAATATCCCTCCTTTGTGTTCGGTTCGGTAGATTTGTGGATAACACAAATGCTAATATAGTTTGCGTAGAAAATCATTAAATCATCTCAAAAATAATACTGTTTTTATCAACCTCAACAAAAGATGAGAACATTTACTTTCGTTCGGTTTTTTTTTTATCCACAAACTTCATTGTGTTCGTTCATTAATGTTCGTCCCTTTTGGCTGTAAAAAAAAACCAAAAATTTTTTACAAAAACAAAATACACATACAAAAAAAAAAACAAAAAGCCAGAAAAATAATTTTACACAAACAAAACATATACACAATACAAACACAAGCTGTTCGTGGTGCGGTCTTTGCTAAAATTTTTGGTTTGTGCATTTGTTTATCAATGTAAAAGAAGAAACATTATAGAACATTAAAATATAATGTTTGTCTACAGTATCACTACAATCGTTCTGTTTTTTGGAAGAACAGAACATTATATAATGTTCGGCTCTTTCTTGAAAATAGTTACGAACGGTATTAAGTGTTGTGTTCGTCTACACAATCACTAAAAAATAAATATCGTTCTTGGGTGTGTGAGCCGAACGCTAAATAATGTTCTTTTTATTTTCGAACTCTTATTTCAACACTGAATTAAAGAAGTAAATTATTATTTAAAAAAGTAAAATTTCTCCTAGATCAGGGGATTGTTTCCAAATTTACTAAACATTATGAATTTTCACCAGATTTACTAAAAATACATACATATGTCCAATTCACAAGCTCGTAGTATCGTCGTATTCGTTGTATAATCGTCTACTTGTACAATATTGTATATTTGTTGTTGGTAATTTCCATACAAAAGTGTTATCTCAGCAATCGTGTTTGATATTTATGTGTTTTGAAAAATGTTGTATATATATGCCAGCCCTGGAAATGTTCGATTTGTTTGGTGATTTTTTGAAATACTTTTTAGAATGTGATAACTACCACCATGAATTCTTCTGAATGAATAATATATGTTAAATTCATTACAATTAATTTTAAACTAGATGACCCGTGCGAATATTTCGCACCGTTAGTTGTCATTTTTGTAACATAAAATTAAAATAATTAATAGAAATTTTTGTAACTTCAATACATTTTAAAATATAAATTTTTTTCAATGAAAATATTAATTTTTTAATTTCTAATTATTTTTCGTCATTAGTGTTAGAAATAAGCTTTAAAATGAGATATCATTCATTAAATTTGATGCGGTGGTATGGGAGATATTTGCAACCGACCAAAAAAAGTGCTTTAGAAATAATATATATGACTATATTAATTTCAGTTCATATTTATTACCATTTCAACTCACATTATAACTCCCATACCTGTTTTAATTTAATGGTATAAACTAGGGATGTAATGATACTGATACTCAAAAGGATATATTGGCGATACCAACAAGATAATAATATAAAATTTAAATTCAAGGTAAAACAAGTAAGAAAGTATAGTCGGTCAAGCCCGACCATATGATACCCTTCACCACAGTATTTAAAAACACATCATGCTTATGTGTCCATATAAATATAGATTTATCTATGCTAGTTTGTGAGAGGCAGAAATTGCCCCCTACCTCCCCTTGTGGTCCTATTTTTGAAAAACTGTATAGCTAATGTGTCCATATAGATATGGATCTATCTATGTTTTAAATTTCATTAAAATCGGTTTGAGAGGCAGAAATTGCCCCTATCTCCCCTCGTGGTGCTATTTTTTAAAAAATGCATACATTTTGTGTCCATATAGATATGGTTCTATTTTTGTTTTAAATTTCATTGAAAAGGGTTTGATAGTTTCTGAGAGGAAGAAATTTCCCCCTATCTTCCCTACGATTCAATAGGCTTGGTCCTTGTGTCAATAAGAACCTATGACCCAAATTTCATCAAATTATCTCCAAAATTGCGACCTGTACTTTGCGCACAAGGTTACAATTGCCCTTCTAGTTGTGCTGAGAAAGGGTCAACAAGAAAAGGAAGGATAAAAACATGAAAAACAAGAAAATGTAGGTTGGACTTTAAATAAAATTCTTGACAATAAGTACAAAAAACAGAATTAAGGAGGAACATATGAATCGATTAAAATAGATAATCATTCAAAGCAAATTTTGATCTACCAAAGTTCAAAAACCATTTGGTTTAAAGATTGAAGTTTGACTATTGACTGCCAGCCGTCGTCAATGGTGGTGAGTGTTCAACGGCAAACCCCTCTGAAGAGATTGTACGGTTACAATTGAAACATAAGGACAACCCGTCTGTGAGAACCTGGGTTCGATTCCTAGCTCAGCCAAGAATGAAAAATCTATATCTATATATATAAAAATGAAAAATGTTTGTATGTTTGTTTGTGTGTTTGTTTGTTTGTTTGTTGGCTTATAGACTCCTAAACTACTGAACCGATTTTCCTGAAATTTTTACAGTAACATCACGTGAGCCCTAATACTTATATATTCGATAGGGGCAGGGGAATTGGTACCCCCCATAGGATACCAATATTAATTATCGCATATCTTAAGAGCCGCTGCACGCATTTTGTTGAACTTTTGGTAGTACTATCTTCTGAGCCCCAAAATTGAAATAAAATAGCTGCGGGGGAAGTGGAACCCCCCTTTGTAGAAGTCACTCTTATGGTATACTACACTTTTGAAACTAAAAATAAAGCGGGTAGGCGCAGGGGGGAAATACTTCCCATAGGACGCATATATTCAATATCGCTCAACTGAAGAACTATTAAGGGAGAGCCGTCAAACGTAGTTAAAGCTACTATTAATGTAAATTATAAATTTCAAGCTGTACCCCTCATAGATAGAAATTATAATAATAACCGCTTTTGGTAGTATGATCTTTTGAGCTCCAAAATTGAAATAAAATAGCAGCAGGGGAAGTGGTTCCCCCCATAGGACGCCAATGTTTAATATCGCATATCTGAAGAACTGTAATAGTGACAATGTTCAAACTTTGTAGAAGTATTTCTTATGGTATACTACACTTTTGAAAATAAAAATAAAGCGGGTAGGTGCAGGGGGGAAAACCTCCCATAGGATGCATATATTAAATATCGCTCAACTGAAGAACTATTAAAGGTAGTGCCTTCAAACGTAGTTAAAGCTACTATTATGGTAAACTATAAATTTTAGTACAAAAATGGGCGCGGGAGACAGGGGAGGAGCAGTACCCCTCATATATAGAAATATTAATAAGAGCCACTGCACGCATTTTGTTGAACTTTTGGTTGTAGGATCTTCTGATCCCCATAATTGAAATAAAATAGGAGCGGGGGAAGTGGTACCCACCATAGGTCGCCAATGTTTAACATCGCATATCTAAAGAACTGTAATAGTGAGAATGTTCAAACTTTCTAGAAGTCACTCTTATGGTATACTACACTTTTGAAAATAACAATAAAGCGGGTAGGCGCAGGGGGGGAAATACCTCCCATAGGATGCATATATTAAAAATCGCTCAACTAAAGAACTATTAAAGGGAGAGTCTTCAAAAGTGGTTAAAGCTACTATTATAGTAAACTATAAATTTCAATATACAAATGGGCGGGGAAGACAGGACAGGAGCAGTACCCCTCATAGATAGAAATATTAATAGGAGCCACTGCACGCATTTTGTTGAACTTTTGGTAGAAGGATCTTCTGAGTCCCAAAATTGAAACCAAAAAGCAGCGGGGGAAGTGGTACCCACCATAGGACGTCAATATTTAATATCGCATATCTTAAGAACTGTTACAGTGCGAATGTTCAAACTTTGTAGAAGTCACTCTTATGGTATACTATACTTTTAAAAATTAAAATAACGCTGGTAGGTGCAGGGGGGAAATACCTCCAATAGCATGCATATATTAAATATATCTCAACTGAAAAACTTTAAAGGGAGAGGCTTCAAACGTGGTTAAAGCAGTGTAGCGAAGCGCACCGGGTTAAGCTAGTATGTATATAAAAATGAAAAATGTATGTATGTTTGTATGTTTATTTGTTGGCTTATAGACTCCTAAACTACTAAACCGATTTTCCTGAAAATTTTACAGTAACATAACGTGAGCCCAAGAAATAAAATAGGCTACTTCTTTTTTCGATAGGGGCAGGGGAATTGGTACCCCCCATTGGATGCCAATATTAAATATCGCATATCTAAGGAGCTGCTGCACGCATTTTGTTGAACTTTTGGTAGTAGGATCTTCTGAGCCCCAAAATTGAAATAAAATAGCAGCGGGAGAAATGGTACCCCCCTTAGGACGCCAATGTTTAATATCTGTTACAGTGAGAATGTTCAAACTTTGTAGAAGTCACTCTTATGGTATACTACACTTTTGAAAATAATAAAACAGTGGGTAGGCGCAGGGGGGAAATACCTCCCATAGGATGCATATATTAAATACCGCAAAACTGAAGAACTATTAAAGGGAGAGTCTTCAAACGTGGTTAGAGCTACTGTTATGGTAAACTATAAATTTCAATATAAAAATGGGCGGGGTAGACAGAGGAGCAGCAGTACCCCTCATAGATAGATATATTAATAAGAGCCGCTGCACGCATTTTTTTGAACTTTTGGTAGTAGGATCTTCTGAGCCCCAAAATTGAAATAAAATAGCAGCGGGGGGGGGTGGTACCCACATAGGACGCCAATGTTTAATATCGCATATCTTTAGAGCTGTTATAGTGAGAATGTTCAAACTTTTCAGAAGTCACTCCTATGGTATACTATACTCTTGAAAATAAAAATAAAGCGTGTAGACGCAGGGGGGAAATACCTTCCATAGGATGCATATATTAAATCTGTGGCTTGGAGCTAAAAAGGCCAATGTCAAAATATTCACTTGTGAGAAAATTGGAATTGAAGGTTTTACAAAAAACTTTTATAGATGCTTTCATACCCAGTAAAAAATTTTAAGGTTTTCAGAAGCAAGAAAAGTACAAGAGCGCTGATATATGCGCTGGCTATTACATACTACTTAAGGACGTTACACACTATCCCACAAAGTCTTTCGTATTTTATAAAAATGCAACCCTGTCATGATAAGGGCGGCATGAAATAGTCCCCCACGAAATAAGTCCCCAAAACGGAAATGAAATAACTCCCCAAAAAAATATATGAGAGGCAACAACAACGTTTTTTGGGGATTTACTTCATTTTTTTTGGGACTTATTTCATTTTCATATTGGGGAGTTATTTCATATGAAATAAGTCCCCAAAAATCTGAAATGATTAATTTTTTTTTTTTTGCTGGATGCAATGAATCCAGGTTTCCCATTCAAAAGAGAGATAAAGCCTTTTATTTTTTTTTTCATTCCAATGGGAGGCAAAGCCATCATGGCCTTAGGACACATTAGTAATATGTATTAGGAAATGGCTTTATCTCTCATTTCAGTTTTGAAAAACTTTTCCATTTTACATTGATTAATAGTTTTCTTATTTTTATAGTTAAGAGCTAATGATTTTTCCTTTTACTAAAGATAAGTATTGAAATCTGGCTTCGCATACTAAAGTTTTCCTGCGGCCGCGCTTAGGGGTTTTTTCCTCCAGTAGGACGCGGCAGGTGGCTTCGCTGAATAAAGTTTTTCTGCGTGCGTCACAAGAATAAAAAAATGGTTTTCAATGATAACTAAGGATTTTCCCTTTTACAGAATGTTTACACCATGAGTAACAATATTCTGGAAAAATATGGCTTTGCCTCTCATTTGGGGGAAAAAAATATGACTATATCTCTCACTTCGCAAAATTTTACATATGACCTTACCTCTCAATGATTTGGCAATAAGACCATTACGGCTTTATCTCCCATTCAATTGAGCAATAAAGCCATCATGGCCTTACCTCCAATGGTTAAAAAGCACCCCCCCCCCCTATTTTGAATTGATTGGATGTTTTGAATACTTTTTGGGGATTTATTTCATTTCAGGAAATGGGGACTTATTTCCAATGAAATAACTTCCCAATTTTTGGGAATTTATTTCATTTTGATTTGGGGAGTTATTTCATTTCGTTGGGGTTTCATTTCATTCTTAAATTGGGGGTTTATTTCATATGAAATAAGACCCAAAAAATTTGGGAATTATTTCACAATTTTGTTGGGGACTTATTTCGTGGGGGGCTATTTCATGCCGCCCATGATAAATTGTTATTGTTTTTTGAAAATGTATAAACAATAATTACATCAGGGAAGCATTTTCATAAAATACGTAAGACTTTGTGGGATAGTGTGTAACGGCCTTTAGAAGCAACAGGGAAGCGAAAACCATTGAAGTCAATTTTTAATATAAGTAAATGAAAATTATTTAATAGCTTCGCATAATCCCTTATAAGTAAGCAGGTTGTAAATGAGTAGTTGAAATGATTATTTAAAAGAAAAAATTTACGACCAAAGTTCAAAGTGCTTCTGTTAATCCCTTACATGGAAGCACGTTGTATTGCAATGATTTCAAAATGTGTTTACGATTATTCCCGACATGTAATCGAAAACAAGATATGCTTAAAATTACTTCTTTTTTATTACGCAATCAGTCAGCAAATTGTTTTTGAGCAGAGAGGACGCAAATAAATTTTTGTGTGGTCAATTACTAGATTTGTTGTTGTTTTCTTTTAAATTTGCATATTAACTGTGTTGTGTGTTTGTTTTGCTTTTTGTTCTTTTGCATAACTTTTTGTGTTGCGCTTCTTGTATACAGTATAGAAGCAATTAATCAAAGGTATGAAAGCTGCGGTTTTTGGATGCTATTCCTTCACGGAATAATGTAAGCCATGAAAAACGCAGTGATTTTACAAAAAAGTAGTGCTTCCAAGTGGGAATTCGCCATATAAAAATCATGCCTCTTGTAAGCAGGTTTGTAGGGGGGAATTGTGCTTCTCTTCCTTACAAACCTGCTTACCTGTAAGCACCGTTTTTTACTGGGTAGTGGCATTGGCCAGCATTTACTTATGAAGCTGTTCTGGGTAAAGTATGACTTTAGCTGTTTTACCATAATTTCAGAGAGCAAGAAAACAAATCTAATGCAATGATTAACTCACAAGAGCAAAAAAGTGACATTGGCCCTTTCAGCCCGAAGCCACAGAAATATCTCTCAACTGAAGAACTATTAAAGGGGGATTAAAGACTCTCCCTTTAATAGGTTAAAGCAGTGTAGCGAAGCGCACCGGGTTAAGCTAGTTATTAATAAATTTTAATTCGTTTCATGTTGTAAAATTCCTTTCTTCATAAAAATAATTAAATGAAAATTAAATTCAATGAACTTTATTTAGCCTGATTAAAATATCAAAAATTTGGATTAAAAACAAATGTTTTTTTAAATTTTCATTACAGGATCGTTTCCAACTTTTGTTCGATTTTAAATCCACTTCATTTCGATTTCTAGAACATGCCCCTGAAGATTGTCAACAAAGTTGACCGAAATATTGGGAAATAAAATAACATTTTTAAACAAAATATCGATACCTTCCCATAAGAATGTATTAAGCGACACTTTTTTCAAAAATGACTTTTTGATGTGGAATTATACTAAAAGTTAAGCGCCACATTTTGGCCTGGGTTTCGCTGCCCTATCATGCATGCAAAGGAAACTAGAGTGAAAATAAAATTGTATCAACCGTCAAGTTTTCTCACTGGAATAATGTTGCACCCTGTAATTTGTATAATCCGCCAAAGAAATTATGCTAAGCCACATTTTAAAATATGTTTTGTATTCTGAAAATCGGTATCCAAATATGTTCCTTTTAATAAAATCCGAAAAATAAATAACTAAATGAGACGTTTTTTTCGTTTCCTACACAATTTTAGAAATGTCGCTTAATACATTCTTATGGGAAGGATTCGATATATTTAAATTTTTTATTTAAAATTCGTTTTAACTCATGACCAAATGCCGAACAAAATTAACAAACAACATGCCCGAATATTTATAAATTTGAAAAAAAAATTTACTTCGTGTCCAAATTCTTCCATCTCAGGGAATCAAACCTATTGGAAAATTAAATTAATAGGCAAGGCTGTAGTGTTCAGAAATACTTTTGGGATAACTTGTTTTAAAATCTGCTGTAAATAGCTACAAATATTTTAAAAATAAATATCCTTTTACAAAAATTGTAACAAATCGAACTTTCAAAATTCTGCAGTAAACAGAAAACAATTGAAAATCTCAATTCGTTTTTTAGGAAACCTTGTAAATAAATGCTTATACATTTTTACAAATCGTCATAATAGTAAATTATAGATATTTTAAATTGTTTTGTAAATTAAAGTTTTTCTTGCTTCGAAAAATTATTGCGAAACCTTTTTTTCGAGTTATCTCTTCTTTTAATTAATGTTATTAACTATTAATTTGATAATCTTAAGAAAATGTTCTCTAGTTTCAATTGTCCTTTATATGAAGAAAATATTTTTCACTTCCAAATACAGCTTTACAAATACTATGTAAATAAAATAGAAGAAAAAAGAACATAATTTCTCTATACGTCTGTTTTTGGAGTCTTTTCTTTATTTTACGTATTTTTTCACAGTTTTGCCTGCCTTCCTGCCATCTTAACCAAGAAAAATTTTGTTGAAAAAAAAAAAAAAATAAAAAAAATGTGAATTACAATTGTTAAAGGAACAACAACAACAACAAAATAATAATAAAAAAAAACAGCACAGACCAAAAAATTACAACCAAAGCTGCAGGAGCAACAAAATTTTTATATGTATGTATATAAAGACAACAATACAATAAAAATGAGGAAAAGGAGGAAAAAAAAAGTTCAAATAAGATGAAATAGGAAAAATAACACAAGCATAAGCATGACACTGGGATGAAAATGTCGGTACAATTGAACTAGTTTTTGGTACAAAATGTACACTTTTAATAAAAAAAAATGTTTAAAAAGTGTATTAAAATTTAAAATTCAGCATTTGCAAATTTTTAGAAAATATTTTAATTATCGACAAAACTTTCCATCTGCAAATAAAATTGGACCACCTGATCCATTTTGATAAAAATGGACTACTCCATGGACTGGTCCGATGTAATGCAGGCATGGACCATGTCATTGTTTAAAAGTGTTTGTAGTGAGACGAATGTCTTCGTTTTTTAACCACATGCTTTCCTTTTTAAATGACTTCAAACTAATCCTCTTGAGTATACCATGGAGTAGTTTTAAAACTACTCCTTAGTTGTCCAAAGGTGGGTTATATGGTCCTCCCCTAGGACATCGTAATGTTAAATAGACCATGTTTTTTCCATACGTTTGGGTTACTTTTGGACTAGTCCTGGTCCCTTGTGGGCTACTCTTTACACGCGTGTTTGCACTGGTCCTATTATTTACAGGGTACATTAGGGTGGCCGTTATTTTCTTTTTTTTGATTTCTTATATTCTCCCCCCCCAAATCGGTTCAGTTTTATGTAAAAAAAAATACAAAAAAATTTCGTAGCGATAAGTTGTGTTTTAGGGGGGGCGTCGGCCCCTCAAAGTTTGCCATCAAGCCATTTATTCAAATGTAATTTGTTTGCATATGACTATCTCTTAAAAACAACATTTTACAAGAACATGGTATATGGCAATATTTTAGCTCTTCTAGTCAACAACATTAGCCTCGAAGAAAGTTTTTTGCTAAAATTAATATTTAAGAAAATAATTAAGAAAATAACAACAAAATTCCAAACATTTTATATACGTTTTATATATATAAAAGAGGGATTTAATGTCAAGTGAACTAATTTTGAAATCGATGTCTTTCGATTTGGATGAAATTTGCACAAACGTTAGACCTATTGAATAGTAGTTTAGACACAAGTTTTCAACAAGATCGGTCAAAAAGTTTCTGAGTTTGGGGGGATCAAAGTTTGAAATTTTGGCCATACAGGTGTTCTTTCACATCCATGTAACTTATTACCAATTGGGGTTAGCAAAATTTGTCTTTTTAAAACTATCGATATTTTGATACATCGATATTTTTTGCCCATTCCAAACACACAGAAAAAAATCAAGCTAAAAACGTTGAAAACAAGGTTGATTTAAAATTTTTCGGTAGTGCTTCATACGTTTTTCATGTTAATTCAACCTGATTTTACAATAACTTGCGAACAACTTTTTTTTACTTTAAAATAACTATAATTCATGTTAATTTAACATTGCAAAATGTCATTTATATTGAAATAACAATCCGAATCACGTTGAATGAAATTTATTTCAAGTTGAAACAGCGTGAATTTTATGTAGAATCAAATTGGTTGGTAACAGTCTGAAGACAACATATGCATTTTTTTAAGAATAATTCAAAACACTTACCCCTGTAACACATGTTTTACTTATTTTGTATTCTCCTTTGTTAACAGAAGCATCAGCAGAATCGCCCGATATGGTTTTCGTCATCATTCTACTTTGAAAACTTGATGTACTATTTAACTAAATAATTTTAATTTAAAGAATACGGGAATTTTCTTCTTTTTATAACATATTTTAAACATGAAAATAAAAAAATGTACATACTTAAGTATGTATGCATGTTAATTTAACAAGATAAACTTTTAATATAAAACAGGTTTGTATGGATTCAATATTGAACAATGTAATTTAAACAGGGAATAATATTAAATAAACGTGATTTTAGGTTATTTTAATATTTTTCATTTAAAGTTAATATGAAATAATGATAAATTTAAATAATTTTCATTCAACATTTTGCCATGTTAATTTTACATTGGTATTTTTTTCTGTGTACATGTACCTTTAAACCAGTGAAGGGCACACACATACTATCACATTTATGCTTGTGTTGACTAAATACCCAGTGGTATAAAAAGTAGCAATCGCCACCAATGACATGCGAAATAGTTAGCAATTTCACTCAATTTGTACCAGGGTCTACTGATGTGGCATTCAAATCATACCTAAATCTTTCCCTAGACACCAATATCTAGTGTTAACATTTGAAAATAGGTACCCACTTTTCGCTAGCTAATTCTATAGCTCCAAGTAAAACAATTTTTTTTCAACGACAACACAAAAAATTGTGTATCCGAAATAGATCCCGTTATTAGAACAACAACAGAATCGCTTGCTTTTTGCTAGCACGCTTTGAAGATATAAGTAGCTAACCCTTATGGTAGGTAGAGATTATGCAGAAAGGGATCCATCGCCACCTCGTAGGACATCCCCGTGTTAAATTCGCCACTCAAAAGCATGTGAGGTAGATTGTAGTGGGACTAGCGGTAGTTTTTAATGAGCTAGCGAATATACACGTTCAGAGCTAGTACGCCATACCACTGGGTAACAACAAAGCAACAGCCGAACGTACATTGTCACAGACGCACAAAGAAGTTTATAGTGTACATGTGTCGACGTCGCACAAGCAGCATTTTTATTCCTATGCACGCGTACATAGGATTTGCAAATGTGCCCGTCACTGCTTTAAACGAGCAAAGATTTTTAAATTTGGTAGCTTGAAAAATAAATCTATATATTTATACAAAACGTCTTGCAGTCTTATTAAGTTTTGTAATGCAAGTCAAAATAAACTTCCGTTTTTTTAACGTCAAGCCAGCGCATATTTTTGCCTTTATCTGCAAATCCTTAGCGTCGATCGCTGTAATTTTTTTCTGAATATAGTGCAACTTCATTACATACTTTGTATATATAAAAACCCTTTTTACAAATTTGACTTCATTTAATTTTTTTAAATTTTGTGGTACAAATATCACGACACGTCAAAATGGAAATGCCAATATTAAAAAAGCAGGGACCGTGACTGTTATGACTTTTTTCAAAAAAGTCAAGAAATAACTAACATTTTTGACCACTTTTTTTTGTCAAAAATAACTTGTTTTTTAACTGATTTTTTTAGTCAAAAATAAAAGTTAAAATTTGAGTTGTATTTTTTTAGTCAAAAATAAAATTTATTAAATAACACTATGAACCACAAAAGAATTAACCTCAAAAATGAGATGTTTTTTAAGCTAAAGGGCCTGTTCTGAAAATCACGTGATTTCAAATCGCGTGATTTTGTGGTCTTCTGAAAGTCATACTGTTTTTGTGTTTCTCGGTGTTCTTTCGGCAATTTAAGATCACACCAAAACACACAAAAACGGGGCACTATAATATAACACGTGTGATTTTAGTAGGCACATGTGATTTGAAATCACGTGATTTGAGTAAAAGTGATTTGCAGAACAGGCCTGTAAATTGGAGAAGCGTTTTCGAGATATATGTATGCGAAAATCGTGTTTTTCTGCAGTTGTTTAAGGTATTTGGAAAAATCTCGAGGACTGTTCAACTGAATTGTTTGAATTTGTTTTGTGTCGTTGCCAGATTTAATAAACTGAAAATCCCAGATAAAGTTGGAAAATACCAACGAAAAGTAGGATGAAAATATAAATAAATAACGGGCGATTCTATTCTAGACAACTTTTAACATCAATTTTCAAATCACACTATTTGATACTTTTTTGATGCCAATTTAAAGTAAAATATCTATATTTTATCATAATATAATTTTTTAGACGTTAGCTTAAATATAAATTTGTTGTGCACTTCGAAGCATTAAGATTCATAGATTTGGCGCGAACAGAAAATTCATTGCATGTTGCACCCCTCATGGCTTAAAGAGCAAATTTCTTATTATTGGAATATATTTTTCTACGATGTTTGATTTGATAATCATCATCTGATATCTCATCTTTCACAATAAAAATAAATAATAATGCAATAAAAGTTTAAAAATTAACAGAGTTTTGTGTTTTTGTGGTATGATCTTATGAAAGTTGGCCAATTTGAAAGCCTGTTTAGATAAATTCTAAGAAAATAATAACAAATTCAAGAAAAAGGTCGATTAACAAGTAATATTGAATTGTACAAGATTCAACATTTTGCATAGATATCGATATCTTTTTTCTCTTTCTGCACATATCTATAAAATGTTTATTGCGGACAAAAAATTAAGAAATAACGGCATTTTTAGTGAAAACATCCGAATTTGATTTTTTATAAATAATTTTTTTTGATCAATGCTACTATTTTATTTATTGCAGTTTTAGGTAGTATACTTTCACTTATCGGTCTATTTCAAGATACTAGATAACTTCATCAATGCAATGTTGCAAAGCATCACTGTAAACGAATGCGTTGACAAAGAAGCATCACAAATAAAAACCATACACAAATTTTACAACCGTTGCCCACTGAAGACGGTTACCATTCAATAATGAACTCAAGGCATTGCTTTTAGAAGTTGTATATAGATTCTATGCCTTTCAGTGTTGCATTTGTAGTAAAAGGCGTCATAACGCTGATGTATTTTGACATCAGTACTATGACAAGTGTATTCGTCTTTGACCCCATGACACTTTTCATCATGGTGATGTCAACTTTAACATCACTTGGCGAAAGTGTCATCAGGGTCAAAATGAAATTATGCCATCAATGGGATGACATTACAGAAATGACGAGCATGTCCTCAGTACGATGACGCGTAACATCGGATAAAGGTCACATTAACATCAATTTAATAACAGTTTGTCATTAAGTCAAAGTCATTGGAATTGACCCGTTACATATGTTTGTTTCAAGTTTCTTGAATTACGACCTTTGTTAACAGCAGAACTTTCAATAATAAGACACCAGCACCATGCCGTATATGGTTTTCATTATCATTCTACTTTAAAAATTTGATGTATTTAAGTAAATAATTTAAAAAAATAGAATGTAGAAATTTTTGCTTCTTATAAAACATTGTAATCATGAAAATAATGTTAATAATATACAGAATGTGGCATCGAATTGATGTCACTATAGTCATAAAATAGATGACACGTAAAAAATGACAAAATTGTACGAAGACGTTAGTCATTGGATTGATGTCACTTTTTGCATCATTGATGTCGGTCAAATTTTAACTTTTATTTTTGACTAAAAAATGCAAGTCAAATTATAACTTTTATTTTTGACTCAAAAAATAACAGTAATTTTTTGACTTTTTTGAAATAAAAGTATGTTAAGGATTTTATTCCTTGGCTAATAACTAGGGATGAGATTTTCATGAACTAAAAAATCGAAAATATGCGCATAAAATAGGCACTAAAAACTCCAAAATGTGCATTAAAAAAAATAAAAAATATGCACTTAAAACTTGACCATTTTCAATAAAAAAAGCCTTATTTTATTTAAAACTAAACAAAATAAAAAATTCTATTGTTATTCAAAGCAGTGTTCAAAAAACTACATTACCTCCCAGCGGGAAAAGGAAGGAGAAGGCCTTCGTACCCCTTCTTTTGAATAAACAAGGCCTTCTCGCTCCATTCCATACTCATATCTTTTTTACACGCGTTGTCATTGCGGAGAAGGCCTTCCACTTTCCTTTCTTTCGCCAGAGCTTCTTAAAGGCATTCAAATAAATGGCTCTTAGAACGCTTTCCAGAGAATGACTGTCAAAAGGCCTTAGAAAAAAGGTTATCTTGAAGGGTTTTTAAGAAAGGTATGTTAAAAGGCCTTTCAATTAATGACTATTAAAAGGCCTTTCAGACATCCTTCTACAAATGCCTTTGATTTAAGGTCATATTGAAGGGATATCAGTCTAAAACATTTAAGGAATATTTCCGGCGCCCCATGGTTTATGACCAACAATCAAATTCATAAGGATCTAAGAGTACCATTTATTTTAACTGCAATAAACAGTTCTAAATACGTAAATAGACTAATCAATCACCAAAAGCCATTGGCGATTTCTTTATTAGATGAAACAAATGAAATTAGGAGACTGAATAGGTTTCATGTATTAGAAGAAACTAGCAACGGCGTCAACTATTGAAGGAATCATTAGCCGGCTGAAGTTAATATTTTACAATACCAAGATATGTATGCTCATCTCACCATTGAATAGAATTTATGTAAATATATACATAAAAACCGTTTAATTATAAAATTCTAAATTGGTATCTTTAAAATAAAAGAAAAAATGTTAAGATGGCTAAATTATTTTACGGCGTAAATAAATATTTTCGTGGCGGCAGCAAGCCATTTTGAAACCGAGAACTACTTTGGTTTCTGCAATAACAATGCGAAAAAAAACAGAGACAATGTCAGAAGCAAATTACATGTACGTTTGTGACCGAATACTATAAACCTTATGTAAAACAGCAATTTTGACAGACATGAACAATTACATGTGACTTGAAAATTTGACATGTCAGATGACATATACATGTCGTGTACGGGCGCCTTTAACTTTGTATTAGTTTAATAACACAAGTGATATTTTTTATTGAAATAATCAAATTTGCTAAATATTGTAAAGTAGATTGTAAATAAAAGTATATAATAAAAAAAACTTTTAAGCACATGTACCTATCTTCCTTAATGAACAAAACTCAACTAAAATGATTTACAACATATGTTACTTTGTTTTTGTAAAGGGATCTGAACTCTTTTGCTTTTGCTTGTGCAAAAAAACAAAACAAAAAATGTTACTCCTTCTTTTCTCGCTTCTTTTATACCAAAGACCCGAGGCCTTCTATAAGGCATTCTTTAGCAGTTACGTAAGAATAGTAATTAAATCAAAAAATTTTTTAAGCAGGCCTTTAAAAAGGCCTGAAGTAAGAAGGTCTTCTGAGTTTTCCCGCTGGGCTAAACATTTTTTTACTATTACTAAAACAAGTACTCTAAACACTTACAAGTAGCGGCTAAAGAGCAGGTGTCTTGTTTTGTAGCATTACTTTTTTTAAAACTACTGCTACGTGCAAAATATAAGACCAGAAAATAGAGTAGCAGCAATAAAAACAAAAACGAAGTAGCAGTTAAAAAAAAAACTAAATAATTTTCTATTGGTTTGATTGAGGATTTCGATTTATAACTACTACTTACAACATTGGAAGTTTTTTTTTACTAACAAATTTTTAGGCAGTAGTTTATTAACATTTAGATAGTAATAAAATAACATTGAAGTAGTATGTAAATAACATTGAAGTAGTAAAATAATAACATTGAGGTAGTCAAAAACTAAAATAATAAGCAAAACTATAAACCAACAATGAGTACGTATGCGATGTTGTTGTTGTTTGAATGATTCTTAACAGTGTTGCAACTCGACGCTTTTTAAAAATTTCTATGCGAAAAATTTTCGACTGCTTATCTTCGCAGAAAATGTTGTGAACAAATTCAAACAATAATTTAGAAGTTATTGTACTCATATCTTTTGATATTTATTTTATGAGCATTAATTCCACAATGCAGTGGAATGTTTGGAATTTTATGTTTAATATACAAATTTGTTTTAAAATACCGTAAATTCACCTATTTCTTAGGCACTTTTAAAGTTACTTTAAAAAATAACGTCCATATTCATAAAATATAGATTTAGAAAAGGAAAATAAAGCCATAATAGTAAAAAATTAGACTTATTGACTTTTTCAATAAGCATTTTTTCGGATGTATTGCTTTGTGAAATTTTAAAGTTGATTAGACCTAGTTTTGACAAAGCAAATAGCGCTGTTTAGAAACAATGGTCGCTTTAAATTGTTTCACACATTTCTGTTTCTGCTTTCGTTATGTGATTTCGGTTTTCTATTAGACAACGTTAGTTGCAAAGCAACATGCTTTTTTGAGTGCATTCTACAATGCAACCGTGTACAATTTTACAATGTTATTTGTCCCGAAATACACCAGAAAAGTAATCGAGGCGTAAACAAAAAGCAAACTGTGCATTATAAGCTTGATGATGCATTTTTGACTTTGACTGCAAAGTATTATGACGTTTTGAAATCCAGCTATAATTAATATAACGTAGTTATGACTAGAGATGAGATTTTCATGCAGTAAAAAATCGAAAATATGCGCATAAAATATGCACTAAAAAATCCAATATATGCACTTAAAAATACAAAAATATGCACTAAAAACTTAAAAAATTCCATAAAAAATCGTTTTTTAATTTTACTAAAAACAAAAATATATAAAATTCAGTCTATTGTTATTCAAATATCTTTAGAAACTTAAATAACTAATTACAATTTTTGTTTGTTTAAATAAACAAGTACTGTTTTATTAAAAGTAAAACTTTGTCTTTTACATGAAGAATGAAAATGCATTTTGGAAAAATTGATTTGCAAATCCCACTTTGTATCCAGATCAGATTAAAAATATTTGAAATTAATTTTATTTTTTGAAATTCTTAATCTTTTTTTTGCAAAACTTTTTGGATATGTTTTTTTTTAATTTGTCGGGCTATTCTTCCTTCCACATTGTTAATTTTAAATTAAGTGAACAAAATCCCTCCTAATGTAATTGTTTCACCAATATATCCGTAATTGGAAAATACAAATGCTAATTGACTTCTGGTGTTATTTAAATTTAATATTTCTTTTCCTTTTTTTTAATTGCACAATCATCGGTTCTTCAAACATTCTTAAATTAATCGAAGTTTTTTTGAATAGAATTCTGAAGCATCTAGCCAGGACCCAATTTTGCTACTACTGGCTGCGGTGGAAGGTGAATCAAGGGAAACATTTAATTAAAAATTGCAATATAATCGAATTCTCTGCAACGAAGTATAACCCATGTGCCAAGCAAGTAATTTGTAACCCATTGGAAGTCTTAATGATGTAATATGCTGCATCGGTTTAAAATAGAAGCATCTTTTGTCGAAATCTTGAAAATTTTGTATTTAAAGCAAAGCTCCAAAAGAATTTATTGATTATTAAAAATTTTTTGGAAAGTTTTTTTTTTGTGTTTTTAAAATTTTTTTAAAGAACTTTTTTATAATGTGGAAAATAAAAGATCCCTCAAAAATTTCAAAATATGCATTTAAAACCTAAATATGCAAAAATATGCATTTTCACCAACATATGCAATAATATGCAAAAACAAATCGATGCCATTTTAATGCAAATTTAACGATTCGGAAAGATAATTGGTTGACATCGTTCTTAGACTATCGCCAAAAAACATGCATTTGCATGGAAATCGCATCCCTAGTTATGACGATGTAACAATGTGTAAGCGATATTCCTATCAACTTAAAAAGCGTTCAATTTTGTTGAACAATATTAATTTTTAATTTACTCCTTTGATTAGGCTTATACGCAGCTTTAAACGATATCCCTTAAAAATTATTAAAATATTAATTAATTTATGTGATCGAAACATGTCAGGGTAACCAGTCGCCTGGGTTCGCATCTCAAGCCAGCCGCCTGGGTTCGAATCTCAGGCCAGTCAAGAATGAAAAATTATTAAGAACAATTTTAATAAATTTTCATGTTGTAAAATTCCTTTCTTCATAAAAATAATTTTATGAAAAATTAAATTTGATGAACTTAAGCCTGATTAAAAATATTCAAATTTGGATTAAAAACCCATAAATAGTTCGACAAAATTACCACAATACTAATTGAGCCGTTTATTTTGAAAGTGGCATAAGTCATTTCGGTTTTTAAGTCGAGATATTTAAGGGTTTGCGTTTTAACACGTTTAAAAATATGGATGCTAACTTTCGAGAAGATTCACTTGTATTTGATACATCATGATAATGATATTTTTCTCAGTATTATTATTATTATTATTTATTATTATTATTTATTATTAACTCGATTTTTTTTGAAAAAGTGACTAATGCCACTTTCAAAATAAACGGCTCAATTATTATTAATTAATTTATATTTTTCTTTTCTTTGAAGAAAATTATTGCAATAACGAATCTTGAATTATAGTTGTATACCTCATTTTGCTATTAAAAAAAAGAATCGATAATCTCAATAGTTTATATAAAAACATTTCAATTTCAAAAATTTAAAAGGCTGCTCCAATTATTTTCTTTTTGTGGTACTACTACAACTATATCTACTAAAATGTGATGGTAGCGGTAGTAATAGTAAAGGAACGACTACAAGTTTTTAACATTTTTTAACTAGACTATTTTGTGTTTTTTCGTTACTACTGCTACTTGGAGTCTAGTTTTCTAAACACTGATTCAAAGGTATAATATTTTCTAAAACTTAATTTAAATAACTACATAATTTAAATTTGTGTTTGCATAATCAAATAAATATTTTTTTATATATCAAAAGTAATGTATGTGAAGATAAATACGTATTTAACTAGCGGAGACATCCACCACAATTTCTTTACAGCAACTGTTTGCAGTTAACATTGCACTTAACAGTGCTGCTATAATATAATAAAGTGTATTTAGCACGATTTTCAGGGAAATGGAACCGGTGGAGGATTCTAGTAGTGGGATATCTGAAATAATATTGGAATTTCAGATTTGAAAAATTTTTATTTCAGATATACCACTAATAGGGTCCTAAAGAGGAACCCTTGGAGCACCATTTCCATTTAGTTTGTTTCTGTTACCATTCCATATTTTTCCAAAATGGTCACTAATGTTTTAAATCAAATCCGAATTTCTGAAATTCCAATATTATTTCAGATATCCCACTACCAGAATCCTCTTTAGGACTCTTTTCACCCCCATTCCTATATGGTGTTATATTGTTACCTATCACCATTTCTCCAAATTGTCCAATGTCCATAAAGTCCACTTTTAACATTTTTCAAAATAGCACTTTTTTAAAATTCAATTTTCTTAATTTTCAGAATTATTTCATATATACCACTAATAGGGTCCTAAAGAGGACCCCTTGGAGCCCCATTTCCATATAGTTTGTTGCTGTTACCATTCCATATTTTTCCAAAATGGTCACTAATCCTCGCCAGAAATTTTCGTAAAAAGCGAAATTTTTTCAAATCTGAATTTCCCACTAGCAGAATCCTCTAAAGAACTGTATTCTTATGTGCAACTGGTTCCATTTCCCTGAAAATCGTCCTAAATACACTTTATTCTGTTATAGTAGCACTATTGAGTGCAATGTTAACTGCAAACAGTTGCTGTTAAGAAATTGTGGTGGATGTCTCTGCTAGTTAAATACGTATTTATCTTCACACACATTCAAAAGTAAGCCTTTGTCTGTTGAAAAGCTTTTGTACATGGAAAATGATCTCTTAACGTCAACCGAAGTTGAGGCATACTTGAAGGATGCCAATTCATTTGGAGAATATTAATTTTCTAATTAGATCCCACATTTGATTCCAGTGCCCATGTTCTGTAACTCTCGCGTCAATAAACTTTTTGATTGAAATGTGTGAAATGAAACAGAAATGCCATAAATTGAAACAAACAGCTGTTTTTCCCACTAAACTGTATCAGTAACTTTTTTTGGCGAGTACTAGCAGTCACGTAAGGAAATTACTCGCCAAATTACAGAAAAAGTGTGTCTGTAACATTTTTGTGCGAAAAGTTTCCGCTTTGAACTGTCAAATAAACTCACGTATAAAAACGGGGCGAGAAAAACTTGCAACACTAAAAAACACTTAAAAATGCAAAATACAAAGAATAATAATAGTAATATTTTGTTCTTGGCACATTTTTTTATTGTTTAATTATTTTGCTTTTAACATTTATATAAAATATACGAATCCCTGCAAATAATATTGGACCACCTGATCCATTTTGATAAAATGGACTACTCCATGGACTAGTCCGATGTAATGCAAGCATGGACCATGTCATTGTTAAAAAGTGTTTGTAGTGAGACGACATATCTTCGTGTTTTAACGACATGCTTTCGTTTTTAAACGACTTCAAAACTAATCCTCTTGAGTATACCATGGAGTAGTTTTAAAACTACTCCGAAGTGGTCCAAAGGTGGGTTATATGGTCCTCTCCTAGGACATCGTAATGTTAAATATACCATGTTTTTCCATACGTTTGGGTTACTTATGGGCTAGTCCTGGTCCCTTGTGGGCTACTCTTTACAAGCGTGTTTGGACTAATATTATTTGCAGGGATGTTTTTAAATGTCGTTTGCAAACAACAAACATTAAAGTCGCACTTTACATTATTTGGTAAGGCCGACGGTTCACGTGTGTGAAGATAAATATGAAAAGTTAAATATGTTTTTAAAAAATATCGCATGCGATAAAAAATATTTTAAAAAAATATCGCATGCGTATTATAAAGAAAATACGACTATTTATACGAAATTTTACAGTTTTTATGAAAAATTAATAATTTTTATTTAATATTTAAAACTAATTAGATATTTAGTTAGTCTTTTTATATTAAAATTTATGATTTTTGAAAAAATACGACTTAGAGTGAAATTCTCTTGAAAGTGCTGTGTGAGGGATATGGCCACTGTGTCCAAACCCTTCGATCTCAGGGAATCCAACCTAATGGAAAATGAAGGCTATGGACAGGGCTACAATATCCTATAAGCACTTTTTCCAAATTGTATTTGTGAAAATTTTTATACATTTTTGAAAATTTGACTTAGAGTGAAATTCTCTTGAAAGTGCTGTGTGAGGGATATGGCCACTGTGTCCAAACCCTTCGATCTCAGGGAATCAAACCTAATGGAAAATGAAGGCTATGGACAGGGCTACAATATCCTATAAGCACTTTTTCCAAATTGTATTTGTGAAAATTTTTATACATTTTTGAAAATTTGACTTAGAGTGAAATTCTCTTGAAAGTGCTGTGTGAGGGATATGGCCACTGTGTCCAAACCCTTCGATCTCAGGGAATCAAACCTAATGGAAAATGAAGGCTAGGGACAGGGCTACAATATCCTTTAAGCACTTTTTCCAAATTGTATTTGTGAAAATTTTTATACATTTTTGAAAATTTGACTTAGAGTGAAATTCTCTTGAAAGTGCTGTGTGAGGGATATGGCCACTGTGTCCAAACCCTTCGATCTCAGGGAATCAAACCTAATGGAAAATGAAGGCTATCGACAGGGCTACAATACCCTATAAGCACTTTTTCCAAATTGTATTTGTGAAAATTTTTATACATTTTTGAAAATTTGACTTAGAGTGAAATTCTCTTGAAAGTGCTGTGTGAGGGATATGGCCACTGTGTCCAAACCCTTCGATCTCAGGGAATCAAACCTAATGGAAAATGAAGGCTATGGACAGGGCTACAATATCCTATAAGCACTTTTTCCAAATTGTATTTGTGAAAATTTTTATACATTTTTGAAAATTAGACTTAGAGTGAAATTCTCTTGAAAGTGCTGTGTGAGGGATATGGCCACTGTGTCCAAACCCTTCGATCTCAGGGAATCAAACCTAATGGAAAATGAAGGCTATGGACAGGGCTACAATATCCTATAAGCACTTTTTCCAAATTGTATTTGTGAAAATTTTTATACATTTTTGAAAATTTGACTTAGAGTGAAATTCTCTTGAAAGTGCTGTGTGAGGGATATGGCCACTGTGTCCAAACCCTTCGATCTCAGGGAATCAAACCTAATGGAAAATGAAGGCTATGGACAGGGCTACAATATCCTATAAGCACTTTTTCCAAATTGTATTTGTGAAAATTTTTATACATTTTTGAAAATTTGACTTAGAGTGAAATTCTCTTGAAAGTGCTGTGTGAGGGATATGGCCACTGTGTCCAAACCCTTCGATCTCAGGGAATCAAACCTAATGGAAAATGAAGGCTATGGACAGGGCTACAATATCCTATAAGCACTTTTTCCAAATTGTATTTGTGAAAATTTTTATACATTTTTGAAAATTTGACTTAGAGTGAAATTCTCTTGAAAGTGCTGTGTGAGGGATATGGCCACTGTGTCCAAACCCTTCGATCTCAGGGAATCAGACCTAATGGAAAATGAAGGCTATGGACAGGGCTACAATATCCTATAAGCACTTTTTCCAAATTGTATTTGTGAAAATTTTTATACATTTTTGAAAATTAGACTTAGAGTGAAATTCTCTTGAAAGTGCTGTGTGAGGGATATGGCCACTGTGTCCAAACCCTTCGATCTCAGGGAATCAAACCTAATGGAAAATGAAGGCTATGGACAGGGCTACAATATCCTATAAGCACTTTTTCCAAATTGTATTTGTGAAAATTTTTATACATTTTTGAAAATTTGACTTAGAGTGAAATTCTCTTGAAAGTGCTGTGTGAGGGATATGGCCACTGTGTCCAAACCCTTCGATCTCAGGGAATCAAACCTAATGGAAAATGAAGGCTAGGGACAGGGCTACAATATCCTTTAAGCACTTTTTCCAAATTGTATTTGTGAAAATTTTTATACATTTTTGAAAATTTGACTTAGAGTGAAATTCTCTTGAAAGTGCTGTGTGAGGGATATGGCCACTGTGTCCAAACCCTTCGATCTCAGGGAATCAAACCTAATGGAAAATGAAGGCTATGGACAGGGCTACAATATCCTATAAGCACTTTTTCCAAATTGTATTTGTGAAAATTTTTATACATTTTTGAAAATTTGACTTAGAGTGAAATTCTCTTGAAAGTGCTGTGTGAGGGATATGGCCACTGTGTCCAAACCCTTCGATCTCAGGGAATCAAACCTAATGGAAAATGAAGGCTATCGACAGGGCTACAATACTCTATAAGCACTTTTTCCAAATTGTATTTGTGAAAATTTTTATACATTTTTGAAAATTTGACTTAGAGTGAAATTCTCTTGAAAGTGCTGTGTGAGGGATATGGCCACTGTGTCCAAACCCTTCGATCTCAGGGAATCAAACCTAATGGAAAATGAAGGCTATGGACAGGGCTACAATATCCTATAAGCACTTTTTCCAAATTGTATTTGTGAAAATTTTTATACATTTTTGAAAATTTGACTTAGAGTGAAATTCTCTTGAAAGTGCTGTGTGAGGGATATGGCCACTGTGTCCAAACCCTTCGATCTCAGGGAATCAAACCTAATGGAAAATGAAGGCTATGGACAGGGCTACAATATCCTATAAGCACTTTTTCCAAATTGTATTTGTGAAAATTTTTATACATTTTTGAAAATTTGACTTAGAGTGAAATTCTCTTGAAAGTGCTGTGTGAGGGATATGGCCACTGTGTCCAAACCCTTCGATCTCAGGGAATCAAACCTAATGGAAAATGAAGGCTATGGACAGGGCTACAATATCCTATAAGCACTTTTTCCAAATTGTATTTGTGAAAATTTTTATACATTTTTGAAAATTAGACTTAGAGTGAAATTCTCTTGAAAGTGCTGTGTGAGGGATATGGCCACTGTGTCCAAACCCTTCGATCTCAGGGAATCAAACCTAATGGAAAATGAAGGCTATGGACAGGGCTACAATATCCTATAAGCACTTTTTCCAAATTGTATTTGTGAAAATTTTTATACATTTTTGAAAATTTGACTTAGAGTGAAATTCTCTTGAAAGTGCTGTGTGAGGGATATGGCCACTGTGTCCAAACCCTTCGATCTCAGGGAATCAAACCTAATGGAAAATGAAGGCTATGGACAGGGCTACAATATCCTATAAGCACTTTTTCCAAATTGTATTTGTGAAAATTTTTATACATTTTTGAAAATTTGACTTAGAGTGAAATTCTCTTGAAAGTGCTGTGTGAGGGATATGGCCACTGTGTCCAAACCCTTCGATCTCAGGGAATCAAACCTAATGGAAAATGAAGGCTATGGACAGGGCTACAATATCCTATAAGCACTTTTTCCAAATTGTATTTGTGAAAATTTTTATACATTTTTGAAAATTTGACTTAGAGTGAAATTCTCTTGAAAGTGCTGTGTGAGGGATATGGCCACTGTGTCCAAACCCTTCGATCTCAGGGAATCAAACCTAATGGAAAATGAAGGCTATGGACAGGGCTACAATATCCTATAAGCACTTTTTCCAAATTGTATTTGTGAAAATTTTTATACATTTTTGAAAATTAGACTTAGAGTGAAATTCTCTTGAAAGTGCTGTGTGAGGGATATGGCCACTGTGTCCAAACCCTTCGATCTCAGGGAATCAAACCTAATGGAAAATGAAGGCTATGGACAGGGCTACAATATCCTATAAGCACTTTTTCCAAATTGTATTTGTGAAAATTTTTATACATTTTTGAAAATTTGACTTAGAGTGAAATTCTCTTGAAAGTGCTGTGTGAGGGATATGGCCACTGTGTCCAAACCCTTCGATCTCAGGGAATCAAACCTAATGGAAAATGAAGGCTATGGACAGGGCTACAATATCCTATAAGCACTTTTTCCAAATTGTATTTGTGAAAATTTTTATACATTTTTGAAAATTAGACTTAGAGTGAAATTCTCTTGAAAGTGCTGTGTGAGGGATATGGCCACTGTGTCCAAACCCTTCGATCTCAGGGAATCAAACCTAATGGAAAATGAAGGCTATGGACAGGGCTACAATATCCTATAAGCACTTTTTCCAAATTGTATTTGTGAAAATTTTTATACATTTTTGAAAATTTGACTTAGAGTGAAATTCTCTTGAAAGTGCTGTGTGAGGGATATGGCCACTGTGTCCAAACCCTTCGATCTCAGGGAATCAAACCTAATGGAAAATGAAGGCTATGGACAGGGCTACAATATCCTATAAGCACTTTTTCCAAATTGTATTTGTGAAAATTTTTATACATTTTTGAAAATTTGACTTAGAGTGAAATTCTCTTGAAAGTGCTGTGTGAGGGATATGGCCACTGTGTCCAAACCCTTCGATCTCAGGGAATCAAACCTAATGGAAAATGAAGGCTATGGACAGGGCTACAATATCCTATAAGCACTTTTTCCAAATTGTATTTGTGAAAATTTTTATACATTTTTGAAAATTTGACTTAGAGTGAAATTCTCTTGAAAGTGCTGTGTGAGGGATATGGCCACTGTGTCCAAACCCTTCGATCTCAGGGAATCAAACCTAATGGAAAATGAAGGCTATGGACAGGGCTACAATATCCTATAAGCACTTTTTCCAAATTGTATTTGTGAAAATTTTTATACATTTTTGAAAATTTGACTTAGAGTGAAATTCTCTTGAAAGTGCTGTGTGAGGGATATGGCCACTGTGTCCAAACCCTTCGATCTCAGGGAATCAAACCTAATGGAAAATGAAGGCTATGGACAGGGCTACAATATCCTATAAGCACTTTTTCCAAATTGTATTTGTGAAAATTTTTATACATTTTTGAAAATTAGACTTAGAGTGAAATTCTCTTGAAAGTGCTGTGTGAGGGATATGGCCACTGTGTCCAAACCCTTCGATCTCAGGGAATCAAACCTAATGGAAAATGAAGGCTATGGACAGGGCTACAATATCCTATAAGCACTTTTTCCAAATTGTATTTGTGAAAATTTTTATACATTTTTGAAAATTTGACTTAGAGTGAAATTCTCTTGAAAGTGCTGTGTGAGGGATATGGCCACTGTGTCCAAACCCTTCGATCTCAGGGAATCAAACCTAATGGAAAATGAAGGCTATGGACAGGGCTACAATATCCTATAAGCACTTTTTCCAAATTGTATTTGTGAAAATTTTTATACATTTTTGAAAATTTGACTTAGAGTGAAATTCTCTTGAAAGTGCTGTGTGAGGGATATGGCCACTGTGTCCAAACCCTTCGATCTCAGGGAATCAAACCTAATGGAAAATGAAGGCTATGGACAGGGCTACAATATCCTATAAGCACTTTTTCCAAATTGTATTTGTGAAAATTTTTATACATTTTTGAAAATTTGACTTAGAGTGAAATTCTCTTGAAAGTGCTGTGTGAGGGATATGGCCACTGTGTCCAAACCCTTCGATCTCAGGGAATCAAACCTAATGGAAAATGAAGGCTATGGACAGGGCTACAATATCCTATAAGCACTTTTTCCAAATTGTATTTGTGAAAATTTTTATACATTTTTGAAAATTTGACTTAGAGTGAAATTCTCTTGAAAGTGCTGTGTGAGGGATATGGCCACTGTGTCCAAACCCTTCGATCTCAGGGAATCAAACCTAATGGAAAATGAAGGCTATGGACAGGGCTACAATATCCTATAAGCACTTTTTCCAAATTGTATTTGTGAAAATTTTTATACATTTTTGAAAATTTGACTTAGAGTGAAATTCTCTTGAAAGTGCTGTGTGAGGGATATGGCCACTGTGTCCAAACCCTTCGATCTCAGGGAATCAAACCTAATGGAAAATGAAGGCTATGGACAGGGCTACAATATCCTATAAGCACTTTTTCCAAATTGTATTTGTGAAAATTTTTATACATTTTTGAAAATTTGACTTAGAGTGAAATTCTCTTGAAAGTGCTGTGTGAGGGATATGGCCACTGTGTCCAAACCCTTCGATCTCAGGGAATCAAACCTAATGGAAAATGAAGGCTATGGACAGGGCTACAATATCCTATAAGCACTTTTTCCAAATTGTATTTGTGAAAATTTTTATACATTTTTGAAAATTTGACTTAGAGTGAAATTCTCTTGAAAGTGCTGTGTGAGGGATATGGCCACTGTGTCCAAACCCTTCGATCTCAGGGAATCAGACCTAATGGAAAATGAAGGCTATGGACAGGGCTACAATATCCTATAAGCACTTTTTCCAAATTGTATTTGTGAAAATTTTTATACATTTTTGAAAATTAGACTTAGAGTGAAATTCTCTTGAAAGTGCTGTGTGAGGGATATGGCCACTGTGTCCAAACCCTTCGATCTCAGGGAATCAAACCTAATGGAAAATGAAGGCTATGGACAGGGCTACAATATCCTATAAGCACTTTTTCCAAATTGTATTTGTGAAAATTTTTATACATTTTTGAAAATTTGACTTAGAGTGAAATTCTCTTGAAAGTGCTGTGTGAGGGATATGGCCACTGTGTCCAAACCCTTCGATCTCAGGGAATCAAACCTAATGGAAAATGAAGGCTAGGGACAGGGCTACAATATCCTTTAAGCACTTTTTCCAAATTGTATTTGTGAAAATTTTTATACATTTTTGAAAATTTGACTTAGAGTGAAATTCTCTTGAAAGTGCTGTGTAAGGGATATGGCCACCGTGTCCAAACCCTTCGATCTCAGGGAATCAAACCTAATGGAAAATGAAGGCTATGGACAGGGCTACAATATCCTATAAGCACTTTTTCCAAATTGTATTTGTGAAAATTTTTATACATTTTTGAAAATTTGACTTAGAGTGAAATTCTCTTGAAAGTGCTGTGTGAGGGATATGGCCACTGTGTCCAAACCCTTCGATCTCAGGGAATCAAACCTAATGGAAAATGAAGGCTATCGACAGGGCTACAATACCCTATAAGCACTTTTTCCAAATTGTATTTGTGAAAATTTTTATACATTTTTGAAAATTTGACTTAGAGTGAAATTCTCTTGAAAGTGCTGTGTGAGGGATATGGCCACTGTGTCCAAACCCTTCGATCTCAGGGAATCAAACCTAATGGAAAATGAAGGCTATGGACAGGGCTACAATATCCTATAAGCACTTTTTCCAAATTGTATTTGTGAAAATTTTTATACATTTTTGAAAATTTGACTTAGAGTGAAATTCTCTTGAAAGTGCTGTGTGAGGGATATGGCCACTGTGTCCAAACCCTTCGATCTCAGGGAATCAAACCTAATGGAAAATGAAGGCTATGGACAGGGCTACAATATCCTATAAGCACTTTTTCCAAATTGTATTTGTGAAAATTTTTATACATTTTTGAAAATTTGACTTAGAGTGAAATTCTCTTGAAAGTGCTGTGTGAGGGATATGGCCACTGTGTCCAAACCCTTCGATCTCAGGGAATCAAACCTAATGGAAAATGAAGGCTATGGACAGGGCTACAATATCCTATAAGCACTTTTTCCAAATTGTATTTGTGAAAATTTTTATACATTTTTGAAAATTTGACTTAGAGTGAAATTCTCTTGAAAGTGCTGTGTGAGGGATATGGCCACTGTGTCCAAACCCTTCGATCTCAGGGAATCAGACCTAATGGAAAATGAAGGCTATGGACAGGGCTACAATATCCTATAAGCACTTTTTCCAAATTGTATTTGTGAAAATTTTTATACATTTTTGAAAATTAGACTTAGAGTGAAATTCTCTTGAAAGTGCTGTGTGAGGGATATGGCCACTGTGTCCAAACCCTTCGATCTCAGGGAATCAAACCTAATGGAAAATGAAGGCTATGGACAGGGCTACAATATCCTATAAGCACTTTTTCCAAATTGTATTTGTGAAAATTTTTATACATTTTTGAAAATTTGACTTAGAGTGAAATTCTCTTGAAAGTGCTGTGTGAGGGATATGGCCACTGTGTCCAAACCCTTCGATCTCAGGGAATCAAACCTAATGGAAAATGAAGGCTAGGGACAGGGCTACAATATCCTTTAAGCACTTTTTCCAAATTGTATTTGTGAAAATTTTTATACATTTTTGAAAATTTGACTTAGAGTGAAATTCTCTTGAAAGTGCTGTGTGAGGGATATGGCCACTGTGTCCAAACCCTTCGATCTCAGGGAATCAAACCTAATGGAAAATGAAGGCTATGGACAGGGCTACAATATCCTATAAGCACTTTTTCCAAATTGTATTTGTGAAAATTTTTATACATTTTTGAAAATTTGACTTAGAGTGAAATTCTCTTGAAAGTGCTGTGTGAGGGATATGGCCACTGTGTCCAAACCCTTCGATCTCAGGGAATCAAACCTAATGGAAAATGAAGGCTATCGACAGGGCTACAATACCCTATAAGCACTTTTTCCAAATTGTATTTGTGAAAATTTTTATACATTTTTGAAAATTTGACTTAGAGTGAAATTCTCTTGAAAGTGCTGTGTGAGGGATATGGCCACTGTGTCCAAACCCTTCGATCTCAGGGAATCAAACCTAATGGAAAATGAAGGCTATGGACAGGGCTACAATATCCTATAAGCACTTTTTCCAAATTGTATTTGTGAAAATTTTTATACATTTTTGAAAATTTGACTTAGAGTGAAATTCTCTTGAAAGTGCTGTGTGAGGGATATGGCCACTGTGTCCAAACCCTTCGATCTCAGGGAATCAAACCTAATGGAAAATGAAGGCTATGGACAGGGCTACAATATCCTATAAGCACTTTTTCCAAATTGTATTTGTGAAAATTTTTATACATTTTTGAAAATTTGACTTAGAGTGAAATTCTCTTGAAAGTGCTGTGTGAGGGATATGGCCACTGTGTCCATAGCCTTCATTTTCCATTAGGTTTGATTCCCTGAGATCGAAGGGTTTGGACACAGTGGCCATATCCCTCACACAGCACTTTCAAGAGAATTTCACTCTAAGTCAAATTTTCAAAAATGTATAAAAATGTTCACAAACACAATTTGGAAAAAGTGCTTATAGGATATTGTAGCCCTGTCCATAGCCTTCATTTTCCATTAGGTTTGATTCCCTGAGATCGAAGGGTTTGGACACAGTGGCCATATCCCTCACACAGCACTTTCAAGAGAATTTCACTCTAAGTCAAATTTTCAAAAATGTATAAAAATGTTCACAAACACAATTTGGAAAAAGTGCTTATAGGATATTGTAGCCCTGTCCATAGCCTTCATTTTCCATTAGGTTTGATTCCCTGAGATCGAAGGGTTTGGACACAGTGGCCATATCCCTCACACAGCACTTTCAAGAGAATTTCACTCTAAGTCAAATTTTCAAAAATGTATAAAAATTTTCACAAATACAATTTGGAAAAAGTGCTTATAGGATATTGTAGCCCTGTCCATAGCCTTCATTTTCCATTAGGTTTGATTCCCTGAGATCGAAGGGTTTGGACACAGTGGCCATATCCCTCACACAGCACTTTCAAGAGAATTTCACTCTAAGTCAAATTTTCAAAAATGTATAAAAATTTTCACAAATACAATTTGGAAAAAGTGCTTATAGGATATTGTAGCCCTGTCCATAGCCTTCATTTTCCATTAGGTTTGATTCCCTGAGATCGAAGGGTTTGGACACAGTGGCCATATCCCTCACACAGCACTTTCAAGAGAATTTCACTCTAAGTCTAATTTTCAAAAATGTATAAAAATTTTCACAAATACAATTTGGAAAAAGTGCTTATAGGATATTGTAGCCCTGTCCATAGCCTTCATTTTCCATTAGGTTTGATTCCCTGAGATCGAAGGGTTTGGACACAGTGGCCATATCCCTCACACAGCACTTTCAAGAGAATTTCACTCTAAGTCAAATTTTCAAAAATGTATAAAAATTTTCACAAATACAATTTGGAAAAAGTGCTTATAGGATATTGTAGCCCTGTCCATAGCCTTCATTTACGATTAGGTTTGATTCCCTGAGATCGAAGGGTTGGACACAGTGGCCATATCCCTCACACAGCACTTTCAAGAGAATTTCACTCTAAGTCAAATTTTCAAAAATGTATAAAAATTTTCACAAATACAATTTGGAAAAAGTGCTTATAGGATATTGTAGCCCTGTCCATAGCCTTCATTTTCCATTAGGTTTGATTCCCTGAGATCGAAGGGTTTGGACACAGTGGCCATATCCCTCACACAGCACTTTCAAGAGAATTTCACTCTAAGTCAAATTTTCAAAAATGTATAAAAATTTTCACAAATACAATTTGGAAAAAGTGCTTATAGGATATTGTAGCCCTGTCCATAGCCTTCATTTTCCATTAGGTTTGATTCCCTGAGATCGAAGGGTTTGGACACAGTGGCCATATCCCTCACACAGCACTTTCAAGAGAATTTCACTCTAAGTCAAATTTTCAAAAATGTATAAAAATTTTCACAAATACAATTTGGAAAAAGTGCTTATAGGATATTGTAGCCCTGTCCATAGCCTTCATTTTCCATTAGGTTTGATTCCCTGAGATCGAAGGGTTTGGACACAGTGGCCATATCCCTCACACAGCACTTTCAAGAGAATTTCACTCTAAGTCTAATTTTCAAAAATGTATAAAAATTTTCACAAATACAATTTGGAAAAAGTGCTTATAGGATATTGTAGCCCTGTCCATAGCCTTCATTTTCCATTAGGTTTGATTCCCTGAGATCGAAGGGTTTGGACACAGTGGCCATATCCCTCACACAGCACTTTCAAGAGAATTTCACTCTAAGTCAAATTTTCAAAAATGTATAAAAATTTTCACAAATACAATTTGGAAAAAGTGCTTATAGGATATTGTAGCCCTGTCCATAGCCTTCATTTTCGATTAGGTTTGATTCCCTGAGATCGAAGGGTTTGGACACAGTGGCCATATCCCTCACACAGCACTTTCAAGAGAATTTCACTCTAAGTCTAATTTTCAAAAATGTATAAAAATTTTCACAAATACAATTTGGAAAAAGTGCTTATAGGATATTGTAGCCCTGTCCATAGCCTTCATTTTCCATTAGGTCTGATTCCCTGAGATCGAAGGGTTTGGACACAGTGGCCATATCCCTCACACAGCACTTTCAAGAGAATTTCACTCTAAGTCAAATTTTCAAAAATGTATAAAAATTTTCACAAATACAATTTGGAAAAAGTGCTTATAGGATATTGTAGCCCTGTCCCTAGCCTTCATTTTCCATTAGGTTTGATTCCCTGAGATCGAAGGGTTTGGACACAGTGGCCATATCCCTCACACAGCACTTTCAAGAGAATTTCACTCTAAGTCAAATTTTCAAAAATGTATAAAAATTTTCACAAATACAATTTGGAAAAAGTGCTTATAGGATATTGTAGCCCTGTCCATAGCCTTCATTTTCCATTAGGTTTGATTCCCTGAGATCGAAGGGTTTGGACACAGTGGCCATATCCCTCACACAGCACTTTCAAGAGAATTTCACTCTAAGTCAAATTTTCAAAAATGTATAAAAATTTTCACAAATACAATTTGGAAAAAGTGCTTATAGGATATTGTAGCCCTGTCCATAGCCTTCATTTTCCATTAGGTTTGATTCCCTGAGATCGAAGGGTTTGGACACAGTGGCCATATCCCTCACACAGCACTTTCAAGAGAATTTCACTCTAAGTCAAATTTTCAAAAATGTATAAAAATGTTCACAAACACAATTTGGAAAAAGTGCTTATAGGATATTGTAGCCCTGTCCATAGCCTTCATTTTCCATTAGGTTTGATTCCCTGAGATCGAAGGGTTTGGACACAGTGGCCATATCCCTCACACAGCACTTTCAAGAGAATTTCACTCTAAGTCAAATTTTCAAAAATGTATAAAAATTTTCACAAATACAATTTGGAAAAAGTGCTTATAGGATATTGTAGCCCTGTCCATAGCCTTCATTTTCCATTAGGTTTGATTCCCTGAGATCGAAGGGTTTGGACACAGTGGCCATATCCCTCACACAGCACTTTCAAGAGAATTTCACTCTAAGTCAAATTTTCAAAAATGTATAAAAATTTTCACAAATACAATTTGGAAAAAGTGCTTATAGGATTGTAGCCCTGTCCATAGCCTTCATTTTCCATTAGGTTTGATTCCCTGAGATCGAAGGGTTTGGACACAGTGGCCATATCCCTCACACAGCACTTTCAAGAGAATTTCACTCTAAGTCTAATTTTCAAAAATGTATAAAAATTTTCACAAATACAATTTGGAAAAAGTGCTTATAGGATATTGTAGCCCTGTCCATAGCCTTCATTTTCCATTAGGTTTGATTCCCTGAGATCGAAGGGTTTGGACACAGTGGCCATATCCCTCACACAGCACTTTCAAGAGAATTTCACTCTAAGTCAAATTTTCAAAAATGTATAAAAATTTTCACAAATACAATTTGGAAAAAGTGCTTATAGGATATTGTAGCCCTGTCCATAGCCTTCATTTTCCATTAGGTTTGATTCCCTGAGATCGAAGGGTTTGGACACAGTGGCCATATCCCTCACACAGCACTTTCAAGAGAATTTCACTCTAAGTCAAATTTTCAAAAATGTATAAAAATTTTCACAAATACAATTTGGAAAAAGTGCTTATAGGATATTGTAGCCCTGTCCATAGCCTTCATTTTCCATTAGGTTTGATTCCCTGAGATCGAAGGGTTTGGACACAGTGGCCATATCCCTCACACAGCACTTTCAAGAGAATTTCACTCTAAGTCAAATTTTCAAAAATGTATAAAAATTTTCACAAATACAATTTGGAAAAAGTGCTTATAGGATATTGTAGCCCTGTCCATAGCCTTCATTTTCCATTAGGTTTGATTCCCTGAGATCGAAGGGTTTGGACACAGTGGCCATATCCCTCACACAGCACTTTCAAGAGAATTTCACTCTAAGTCAAATTTTCAAAAATGTATAAAAATTTTCACAAATACAATTTGGAAAAAGTGCTTATAGGATATTGTAGCCCTGTCCATAGCCTTCATTTTCCATTAGGTTTGATTCCCTGAGATCGAAGGGTTTGGACACAGTGGCCATATCCCTCACACAGCACTTTCAAGAGAATTTCACTCTAAGTCTAATTTTCAAAAATGTATAAAAATTTTCACAAATACAATTTGGAAAAAGTGCTTATAGGATATTGTAGCCCTGTCCATAGCCTTCATTTTCCATTAGGTTTGATTCCCTGAGATCGAAGGGTTTGGACACAGTGGCCATATCCCTCACACAGCACTTTCAAGAGAATTTCACTCTAAGTCAAATTTTCAAAAATGTATAAAAATTTTCACAAATACAATTTGGAAAAAGTGCTTATAGGATATTGTAGCCCTGTCCATAGCCTTCATTTTCCATTAGGTTTGATTCCCTGAGATCGAAGGGTTTGGACACAGTGGCCATATCCCTCACACAGCACTTTCAAGAGAATTTCACTCTAAGTCAAATTTTCAAAAATGTATAAAAATTTTCACAAATACAATTTGGAAAAAGTGCTTATAGGATATTGTAGCCCTGTCCATAGCCTTCATTTTCCATTAGGTTTGATTCCCTGAGATCGAAGGGTTTGGACACAGTGGCCATATCCCTCACACAGCACTTTCAAGAGAATTTCACTCTAAGTCAAATTTTCAAAAATGTATAAAAATTTTCACAAATACAATTTGGAAAAAGTGCTTATAGGATATTGTAGCCCTGTCCATAGCCTTCATTTTCCATTAGGTTTGATTCCCTGAGATCGAAGGGTTTGGACACAGTGGCCATATCCCTCACACAGCACTTTCAAGAGAATTTCACTCTAAGTCTAATTTTCAAAAATGTATAAAAATTTTCACAAATACAATTTGGAAAAAGTGCTTATAGGATATTGTAGCCCTGTCCATAGCTTTCATTTTCCATTAGGTTTGATTCCCTGAGATCGAAGGGTTTGGACACAGTGGCCATATCCCTCACACAGCACTTTCAAGAGAATTTCACTCTAAGTCAAATTTTCAAAAATGTATAAAAATTTTCACAAATACAATTTGGAAAAAGTGCTTATAGGATATTGTAGCCCTGTCCCTAGCCTTCATTTTCCATTAGGTTTGATTCCCTGAGATCGAAGGGTTTGGACACAGTGGCCATATCCCTCACACAGCACTTTCAAGAGAATTTCACTCTAAGTCAAATTTTCAAAAATGTATAAAAATTTTCACAAATACAATTTGGAAAAAGTGCTTATAGGATATTGTAGCCCTGTCCATAGCCTTCATTTTCCATTAGGTTTGATTCCCTGAGATCGAAGGGTTTGGACACAGTGGCCATATCCCTCACACAGCACTTTCAAGAGAATTTCACTCTAAGTCAAATTTTCAAAAATGTATAAAAATTTTCACAAATACAATTTGGAAAAAGTGCTTATAGGATATTGTAGCCCTGTCCATAGCCTTCATTTTCCATTAGGTTGGATTCCCTGAGATCGAAGGGTTTGGACACAGTGGCCATATCCCTCACACAGCACTTTCAAGAGAATTTCACTCTAAGTCAAATTTTCAAAAATGTATAAAAATTTTCACAAATACAATTTGGAAAAAGTGCTTATAGGATATTGTAGCCCTGTCCATAGCCTTCATTTTCCATTAGGTTTGATTCCCTGAGATCGAAGGGTTTGGACACAGTGGCCATATCCCTCACACAGCACTTTCAAGAGAATTTCACTCTAAGTCAAATTTTCAAAAATGTATAAAAATTTTCACAAATACAATTTGGAAAAAGTGCTTATAGGATATTGTAGCCCTGTCCATAGCCTTCATTTTCCATTAGGTTTGATTCCCTGAGATCGAAGGGTTTGGACACAGTGGCCATATCCCTCACACAGCACTTTCATGAGAATTTCACTCTAAGTCGTATTTTTTCAAAAATCATAAATTTTAATATAAAAAGACTAACTAAATATCTAATTAGTTTTAAATATTAAATAAAAATTATTAATTTTTCATAAAAACTGTAAAATTTCGTATAAATAGTCGTATTTTCTTTATAATACGCATGCGATATTTTTTTAAAATATTTTTTATCGCATGCGATATTTTTTAAAAACATATTTAACTTTTCATATTTATCTTCACACACGTCGACGGTTCTAATTTCGCCGCCGTTTGAAAAATAATTTTTATAACAATAATAATAATTAATTAGTATTGTGGTTATTTTGTTGAACTATTTATGGTTTTTAATCCAAATTTTTAATATTTTTAATTAGGCTTAAGTTCATCAAATTTAATTAATTAATTAAATTAATTAAATTTGATGAACTGAATTAAATTAATTAAATTTGATGAACTTAAGCCTAATTAAAAATATTAAAAATTTGGATTGAATAATAATAATTTTAGTAAATTTTGGTCGCCGTCAACGTTATGTGCTACTGGCGTTCTCAATGTCTGCAATGTCAAATCGGCTTCGAGTGCAATGTTATGGCATTTATAACGTAACGACGTAATCTCTTTTGATAGTTTTCGACATTAGTTACAGACACACTTTTCTCACTTTTCGAGAAACGATGGAATATTTTGTGTCACATCTTTTCGACGCGAGAAGTTCTCACTATAGTTACAGAACATGAGTACAGATCAAAAATAGTTGAAATTTGTTTTCTTTTTTGAAATCCTGTATTTTATGCAACACGTTTTGGATTTTTTTTTTTTAATTTGTCGGGCTATTTTTCGTTCCACATGTTAATTTTACTTTCTGCCATATCAATTAATTTGAGTTGACTATTAAGTGAACTGAATAGTTCCAATTTAGTTATTGTTTCACCAATATATCCGAAGTTGGAAAATGCAAATGCTTATTGACTTTTGATGTTATTTAAATTTAATATTTCTTTTACTTTTTTTATTGCATAAGCATCGGTAGCAACAAGTTCTTCAATATCATTCTTAAATTGCTCAAAGTTTTCTTAATAGAATTCTGAAACATCTATCCAGTTCATCTTCTTGTTAAAACTGGCTGCGGTGGTGAAGGTACTTAGAGATACATTTTATTAAAAATTGCAACTCGTTAAGGAGCCTTTAAAAATATTTTTTCTCGTATGAAACCAATAAATCAATATTATCGAATTGGCGTCTAATTTCCTCTGCAACTCGTTGTAAATCATGTGCCAAGCAAGTAACATGTAACAGTTTTGGATAAATTGTTTTAGGACAATTGGCAGGCTTAACCACGTAAGGTGCTGCATCGGTTAAAAATATAAGTATCTTTTGTTGCAATCTTGTATTTTAAGCAGAGCTAAAAAAAATTTTTTAATTAATTTAAAAAAAAATTGTTTTTGAAGATTTTTTTTTGTATGCAATTTCGACATTTTTTGAAGAAATTTTTTTATAATATGGAAATTTAAAAAAATTTATCACTCAAAAATGTTTAAATATGCAAAAATATGCATTTAAAACCAAAATATGCAAAAATATGCATTTTCACCAAAATATGCAACAATATGCAAAAACAAATCGATGCCATTTTAATGCATATTTAATGATTCGGAAAGATAATTGGTCGACATCGATTTTAGACTATCGACAAAAAACATGCATTTGCATGGAAACCGCATCCCTACTAATAGCCAACATAACTATACTTAAATAACGTATAAGAAGACCAATTATTTCTGTTTGACTTTTTGAACAGAAATTTTGATAATAACTGTTATTTTCGATCCCTGAAAATTGTCTTCAAATCTAAAGGTCTGTTACTCCGTGAATTTGTATCCGATAAATACACTTAAAAAAAAGGTCTAAACGAGAAAAAACATCTTTATTTAATAGTTTAAATCTTGTACAATTCAGATGAACAGTTCTAGAGATTTTTAGAACATCTAATACCTATAATACAATTATCGCGAATATCTCGAAAACGCTTCTTGAGAGAAATAAATGAGTGCCATATTCGTGTTCAGATTTGCCTAAGAAAACATCTCATTTTTAAGGTACGTTTTTTTGTGGCGTAGTAGGTATAATGGAAGATTTTCTAAAAAAAAATTCAAAAAAATTTACTAAAACAGTCGATTTTACTAAGTTAAATTTTCGAAAATTATTAAATTTTTTCAAAAATTTTACTAGTAAAATGTTCTCTAATAATGTAACTTCCCAAAAATCTATTTTTAAACTAATTTAGTCAAAAAATGTACTATTTGTTTCTATGTATCTCCCGAGTACAATTCGCATTTGTATCTCAAATCTTTAAAATGTATTCAATATCTGTATGATTGTATAGTGAAAAACAATGCATTAAACGAACGATAAACAACGAACGACACGGCGATGTCAAAGCGAATTCAAATACACACACTGGCTTACCTTCACTCACTCACATACACGTAAAATTTAATGTACTATTAGTGAATACAAGGCGTTTTTACTCCTCACAAAACCAAAAATTAAAGAAAAAAATAGAAATATAAGTATTTTATGTAAGTATGTATATATATTGTATGTACATTTGTGAAACAACTGAAACAGTATGAAATTATAATACAAAAACAACAAGAACCAGAACATAAACCTACGAATAACAATAGTAAATTCAAGCAACTCAAGAGCCATAAATATTAAGAGCCCAACAATCCAACAACTAAAACTGACTGCCAAACGACAACAACATTTTCCAAGACGAAAACGACGACACCAACAACTATAGGATATACAATGTACATAAATACACACATGTTCAAACAACACACAAACATTTTAAATGAATTGGAGAGTTGAAATACATACATACAACAGCAACAACAAACCCCATATTAAATAATGAAAAAAGGAACTTTTAAAGTATCAACCGACTGAACCGAAATGAACACAAGAACAAGCAAATCCAACCGACCAACCACCTCATCAACAATACTCCAGTTCCAATTTACTTGTGCAACACACACTCAGTGTTGCCAGAACGTTTACATAAAATAGCGGTATATAAATATAAGCCATATTTTTTGAATCTAGTTATCTAGTTATGTAAATGCAGATTGTATCTTTCGAAAAACTATAAATGAATATTGAGTTATTGCACAAATAACCCCCCCCCCCCCCCCTTCCCCCTTATGCATTCATTATTAAAACTGGCCACTTCTAGCAAAAACCCGCTGTTTTGACAACACTTATCACACATCTCAGCCCAAAACGCTTCGACAGATACACACATGGATAAAACCACTAACAAATCCATCGATATGTATGTGCACACTCTAGAAATAGTACATACATCACTTTGCAACCAAAAGAAAACAAAAAAGGATAAAAAAAAAATAAACGGAATAGTTTTGAATTTGTGTTGTTATTAACAATTCGTCATATGATTTCAAACAAGCCCTAAGTTACAAAAAATTTAAAATCCGATTTTTTTATCGATTATTAAATAAATTTTTTTAATTTGACCCTACTACAATTAAAAATAACGTTTTTATCAACAGAACTCTAAGGCCCGTTTTCACAATTTACCGATAGCTTAAAGTAGACTTTAAATGGCCTTATAAAAAGTGTTCAATTATTTAAACTTTACTTTAACCTAAACTGAACGATAAAGTAGATTAAAGTTAATCCTACCTGGTAGGTTAAAGTAAAGTTGTAATAATGGATCACTTTTTATACGGCCGATAAAATCCTACCTTTAGCTATCGGTAAGTTGTGAAAACGGGCCTAAGAGTAAGTGCAAGAGCCTTTGATAAATAACAAATAACAAACGAAATATGAAAGTTTTGTACTTTTATTTTTGTTTATTAAAAGTAAGTTTGACTTTCACTACCCGTCTCCACCATCCACCAACTTGGTAAGAACAGCATGTTCCTGTTCATGTTTCGTTCATGTGCTGCCATCGTTGTCTAAACATTCGTCTTAGCATCCATGTGCGCCATGATGTTGGCCATACAATGTATTTTCTGTATACAACCAAACGCACAACAACAAAAATTGTGGTCAATCAGAACATGAATATCAACACGTATTCGCCACATACAAGAACATGAACAAATGAATACCGTTGCTCTGCCGGCGTTATGATCATGTCATGTTCTAATCGAAAGGGCATGGAGACGTGGGGTCAGGGACCGAAAATAACAGTTATATTGGAATTTTAAAACAAAAAAAGCTTATAGAAGTAAATGTCGAAAAACTGATTCAAGTATACCATATTGATTCTTATGCACTTGTCAATGATAAAATATATTGATTTTTAAAATTTTGATTTTTATATTTTCGATCAAACTTAACAGTTATTTTTTGATTTTTATGTTTTGAACAAAAATTACTGTTATTTTTGGATTTTTATTTTTTTAAACAAAAATAACAGTTATGTATTGACTTTTATTTTTTTCGAGAATTGTACGTGATTTAATAATTTAGTTGCTTTTAATAATTATTTTAACGCGCATAAGAAATTTCAATGATAATTACACATTAAAATAAAAATTTAAAGTCAACTAAATTATTATTACACGTCCATTTCTTTAGAGAATAACATTTATTTTTGCTCGAAAAAATAAAAATCAATATATAACTGTTATTTTTGTTCAAAAAAATTAAAATCAAAAAATAACTGTTATTTTTGTTTTCATCTGACTTTTATGAAAAAAGGAATAACTGTTACGGTCCCTGGTTGTTTTCTTTTTTTTTTCTAAAGGGTGGTCTAACCACTATCTCGAATTTAATTGTGAGTCCCTAACCCAAACGTCAAGTTTTTTGCCCAACTTAATTTGACATTTCGTCAGCTCATTATTATTGGTTTGGCGCATTTGCCAAAAAGTCGTTTTCTGAAAATATATCCGATAGAATTTGTTTGTACTTTCACCACTGCTTCCGGCATATGTTTTGAAGAAAAATTTTTGTGAACTTTTATGATCGAACTTAGAAGTTAATTGTAAATTATTGAAAGTGAGTTTTGTGCCGCATACGCCACTTTTCTAAATTTATTTTTAAAAACTAGCTCTTTGTGCTGCATAAGTGTATTTATTGCTGTGTTTTAAGTTGTTGACATGCTTAAACTACTTTTTTTCATACGGCAATGAAACGAGGCAAGAGTTAAATTTATATTCTTCTGATTTTGTTTTGATTTCGCTTTAAAGCTGAAGGTCCACACCATGCGTTCATGCGTAGATGCGTATGATACTTTTTGTGCATTTTATGCGTTTCTAAATTCAAGTTACATGCAATGCGTTTCATGCGCCAAATTTGTTTTTTTTTTTGTCAGCTGTTGTGCTAGTATGTTTAACAATTCAAAACAATTTTGCCAAAAATGGAGAGTGTAATTGATATTTTAATGGAATTTATTTAATAGAATTCATAGAGGAGTAAGCTTTTATTATAAAAATATTCGTGATTTTTCACGGCATCAATAAGTTTCAATTCATGGTATTTGTTAAAAAAAATAATAAAAACAGAACGAAGATGACACTCAGAACATAAAAGTAATCGATAATGAGAATGGCAAATTTT
Source organism: Pollenia angustigena (assembly GCA_930367215.1). Lineage (NCBI taxonomy): Eukaryota > Metazoa > Arthropoda > Insecta > Diptera > Polleniidae > Pollenia > Pollenia angustigena. Next base: position 208,383,048 of record OV884060.1, read on the forward strand.
GTTCGTGGTAAAATTGTGCTAAAAATTTATTTTAATTTATTTTATGTTTTAAAGTTTATAAAATCTTTATTACGAAAGCTTTTTCTCTTATTAAAAAACTTTTTTAAAGCAAAAAAATAGTAATAAGTAGGGATGAGATTTTCATGCACTAAAAAATCGAAAATATGCGCATAAAATATGCACTAAAAAGTCCAAAATATGCATTAAAAAAATAAAAAATATGCACTTAAAACTTAAACATTTTCAATAAAAATTTTAATTTTAATTTAAATTTAATTTTAAAAGGTACAATATTTTTTAAAACTTAATTTCAATTACTAATTTAAACATACACAAATAAATACTTTTTTATATTTTCAAAAGTTAACCTATTCGGACAAAAAAAACTTATGCACATGAAAAATAAACTCTCAACGTCAACCGATGTTATAGGAGCATACTTAAAGGATGCTTATTCATTTATAGAATGTACATATATTTTCTAATTCAGATTCCACATTTGATTCCAGATCTAAAATGCTTGAAATTTGTTTTTATTTTTTGAAAAAACGTTTTGGATTTTTGGTTTAATTTGCTGGGATATTCTTCCTTCCACATTGTTTATTTTACTTCCTGCAATATCAATTAATTTGAGCTGTCTATTTAGTGAACTGAATTCCTCCTATTTAGTGAACTAAATTCCTCCAATTTAGTTATTGTTTCACCAACATATCCGTAGTTGAAACATAGAAAAGCTAATTGATCTTTTACTTTTTTAGTTGCATAAGCATCGGTAGCAACAAGTTCTTTTATAACATTTTTAAATTGCTCAAAATTTTTTGAATATTATTCTACAGCATCAAACCAGGTTCCCCATCTTGTTACTACTGGCTGCGGTGGTAACAGTGCAAAAGATACATTTCATTAAAAAAAAAATTATTTATTGATTTGAAAATTTTTATCGAAGATTTTTTTGTTTACATGGATATTTTTTGTATACATTTTTTATAATATGTAAATTAAAAAAATATATCACTCAAAAATGATAAAATATGCAAAAATATGCATTTAAAACCAAAATATGCAAAAATATGCATTTTAACCAAAATATGCAACAATATGCAAAAACAAATCGATGCCATTTTAACCCAAATTTAATGATTCGGAAAGATAATTGGTCAACATCGATCTTGGACTATCGACAAAAAACATGCATTTGCATGGAAATCGCATCCCTAGTAATAAGTAATCCACCACACAAACATATTTATCGATAACATTGAAAATAAAATAGGATTTGTCATCCATGGCCATCAATAACAGCTGACTTTTTTTCACCACACATGCGACGGATACAAAATTAGAAAGTAAACCTACTTTCATGCGTTTATACGTCTATGCATTCTATGCGATTTGCTGTGTAACTTGTCGAATACAATTACACAGATTTAACTTTTTTGTCAAATGCATAAAAAGGACAGACGTAAAAACGCATGGCGTGGACCTTCAGCTTAACTATTCTCACGGCAACTAATCAAAACAAGATTGAAATTTATTTTGTACGTTTTTGTAAAAGGCAGTTTCTGCATTCGCCAAACAGTGACGTGTAGAGCATAACAATACTGAGTAAACTTTAAAATAGGTGAAATGGAGCAAATTAATGTTTAATATCTCAGAAACCATACAAAATTTCGTTAAACTGATTTTGGATTCAGAAAGAAGGATAAATACCCCATACCTAGCTCAATTTTTTTTTAAATGGTCGGTAGGTCAAACCAATTATAAGCTGAAAATCTTTGTTGCAATGTTTGACAAATTCAACCATGGAAAGGTACTCAACTAAGCAGCGAAAATGGTTTAAATTAAAATGCATTTCTATCAACGACGAGGCTTACCTTCGCCTCAGTGGATTCATTAACAAGAAGAATTGACGCATTTGGACAAGTCAGAATCCACGGGTGATTGTTGAAAAGCCAATGCATCCACAAAGAGTGACTGTTCGAATATGAGGTCGGCCAAGCAGTTACCGTAAATCGTGTTCGCTATTGCAAGATGATAACGAACTTCTTACGGCTAGAAGTTAAGAATAAGGACCTGGACGATATGTGGATACAAAAGGATGGTGCCACTTGCTACACAGGCAGCGAGAAATTCAATGACCGTGCTATCTCACGTCGTGGCGATGTTAATTGCCGGTTATTCGAGGCCGTTGTACATCTTTCTTTATGGATATTTAAAAGAAAAAGGGTACGTCAATAAGCCAAGATTTATTCAAAAGCTAAAGGATTAATTAAACCTGAATTATGTCTCAGAGTTATTGAAAATATGGACCATCGGATAGAGATATGCCACCGAAGCCGCTGCGAGTGTTTGACCGATATTTTCTTGCGAAAGGTCGAATTTGTTACACCCTTTTAACATGAATACATTTCTTTTATTCTGAGCGTTTGAGGTTTTTTTTTTTTTGTTTAAGAAGTTTGTTAGCTTTTTAACAATCATACAAATAAAATAATTATGAAATTTGAAGAAATCAAGCCGTATTCTCCTTAAATTACAATGGTCGGTAAAAAAAATCGGGAGCATAAACTTTGTTATAGTGCACACAGTGCAACAATGCAAAAAAGCACGGATTGGACAATATAGATTCGATTATCAACCAGTAGTAAAACATGTGTGTTAAGATTAATACTTATTTAACTAGCGGAGACATCTACCACAATTTCTTAACAGCAACTATTTACAGTTAACATTGCACTTAACAGTGCTACTGTAATACATAGAATAAAGTGTATTTAGGACGAATTTCAGGGAAATGTAATGGATATCTGAAATAATTTTGGAATTTCAGAAATTCCTATTTGAAAAATTTCGCTTTTTACGGAAATTTCTGGCGAGGATTAGTGACCATTTTGGAAAAATATGAAATGTTACTAGCAACACACCATATGGAAATGGTGCTCCAAGGGGTCCTCTTTAGGACCATATAAGTGGTATATCTGAAATAATTTTTTAACTTTTTTAAAATTCAATTTTCTTCATTTCCAATTTTAGCGCATATTTCGCCTTTCTGAGGCATATTTTGATACATGTTCAATTTTTTAGATGCTTACAAGAGCTTTGGCAGCAAATAAAAAAAAAAATATTTTTGTGAAATTCTGGCTTTTCTGTTTTAAATATTTATCTGTACCCGAAAATTGTAATACAAGCAGTTTGTCATTAAATGAAAATGTTATTTTAAACTTTAAAATGTTTTACATAAATAAGCAAAAATTAAGGAAATATCAATTCGTCAGCTCAGAATTGGTTTGGTGCATATGCCAAAAAGTCGGAGTGGAGAACAAGACAAAGAAGATTTACATGAAGATTTCTCAAAATATATTTTTACCACTGCTTCCGGTATATGTTTTAAAGAAAAATGTAAATTTTTGCGCACTTCATGAATAAAGTTAGAATTTAATAATATTTTTTTGAAAATGAAAAATATTGTTTTATGCCGCATACGCCACTTTTCTAAAAAAAAAAAATAAAAAAGTGGCTGCATACGTATACTTATTGCGTGAGTGACTGACTCTTCATCATCGTACAGCCTAAACGCCTGAAGCTAAAGACTTGAAATTTGGACCGGAGGTGGATCTCTCCCCAAATCGACGGGATTTTTAAAAATTCGAAAGTTTAGGGGGTAAAAAAGGTTAAATTCGGAAACATTTTATCTCCAAAACTAAAAGAGATACAAAAAAACTGTAATACATGTCGTTGTTCTTATGAAAAATAAGTGGACAGGTGTGTGGTACTTTTTTGAAATTCGGCTCTTTAAGGGTGAAAACGGGTAAAACCTGAATTTTGATACGTTTTTGTCCGCCTATCTATCTTTTGATCCAATAAACCTAGAAAAAAGTTTATACCACATTCGAAACTTATCAAAAAAAAAATACGAATACAAGTTTATCAAAAAAAATACGAATACAAGTTTGGTACTTTTTCGAAATTCGAACGTTTAAGGGGTGAAAATCGTAACTATTTTTGGTACTTTTTTACAAAACATTTTGAATTTTGCAATTTTTGATACTATAATGGGGGGAAAACATAGTACCAAAATGGGAAATACGGGAAATTTAATATCTTTCTTCAGCTTTTTGGTTCTACAACTGGTATTTTTTAATTATCATTAATATTTGACCTCAAAAAATTAAATTCAACATGCAATGTCCTGAATGAATGCTTTATATCTCAGAAACAACAAAAAATTTCGCGAAACAGATTTTGGATTCAAAAAGGGGGTTTTCAAAATATATATACCCCATACCTAACTCAATATTTTTTAAAATTGTCGGTAGGTCAAACCAATTCTGAGCTGATGAATAATAAACGTTTTTGGCAATGTATGTAATACATAGAATTCTGTACCAATCTTTTAGTATACCCATCCATTCAGAATCATTTTTAAAGTGATCTAACGATGTCCATCCGTCCGTCTGGCTGGTTGTATGTCCCTGTTAATCTTGTGCGCGAAGTACAAATTGAAATCTTGTAGATAATTTGATCAAATTTGGTAAATATATTTTAACTGTACTAAGGAAGAAGACCAATTAGACTCTTTGTGTCCGAAAACCATCTAATTACTTTGGTATTTAGATAAAATACGCCCCAAAAATATTTTACTGCAAATTAAATTTTTTTCGAGTCGGTTCACATTTGCCCAAAGCTTCCATCTATAAATAGCTTTAACTTCCTTTTAAATGTTAACATTTATAAACAGTTTAGCGACCGTCCCTAAAATCCTTTTAAGACAAAAAATCTCATATGGATGTTAATAACTAAATAATTTTCGGCACAAATAACTCTTATAGGAATTTTAAGCTCTTAACATAACTTTGTTTTTGTGAGCCCATGACTGCCCATCGCTTCCAAATAGGGTCGTATCTCGAAAATTCGTCTGTAAATACTATGGTGTTTGGGTTTTACCGATTTTTAGGATTGTTTTTATTAATTGGAACTGTTATTAGATTGTTGGTTTTTTTTTTTAAATTAGCAATTTTTGAATTTTTTAGGTCATATTTTTAACAATTTTCAAGTTTTGACTGCATATTTAATGCGCATAAAAAGCGTTTTTATAGCATATTTCTGGTTTCCCTGTATATAAGTTTGTCATTTTGTTTGTAATATCTACAATATTGAATTAAGACCCTATGAAGTATTAAAAGTGGTGGGTATATTTGTATGTCACAAATGGTTCGTAAAAATGTTTCTTTTGAAATTCAGCCTGATCGATCCACACACGCAAAGAAAAAACATGGTTGTGGTAAACATATTCTAAGAGCAACATATTATGATAAGAATTATGATTGTAGTCACCATATTAAGATTATTATTGAATCATATTATGACTAAATATACTCGTACTATTACATCATAATATTTTTCCCTTAATCATATTATTATTCTGTTAATCATACTAAGTTAAGAAGTAATCAAATTATTGTCATGTTAATCATAATAAGCTAAGAAATGAATCATATTATTGTCATGTTAATCATAATAAGCTAAGAAGTAATCATATTATCATCATGTTAATCATAATAAATTTAGAAGCAATCATATTATGATACAGCACCTTTCATAGCTGTCATAAAAATACAAAATAAATTAAAATATTTTTGCATCGATTTTTTATTTTGTGGCTTTTTACAATTTTTCTTTATGTTAATCAAATAGCGGAGTTCAATATAAGGCTTGCAAAAGAGCCAATGCAAAATCTTTGGTTTTCATGGGCAACCGCGTGTGTCCATTTTTTTCGATTTTAAGATGTTGAGGCCATATTGCCTAATTTTGAATGCCCTTTACATTTTTTTGAAAAAAAGGTGGATAAATTCCGATTTTTTAACGTAATGACATAGTATAAAAAGTCCAATACCAAGCCCATTTGATCTTGAATGGGTTTTCGGCTTTCCTAAAGCATTTGTTTTAAGACAAACGCCGTTGCCCATGAAAACCACAGAAATATCGTAGCACTTTTATAAAATAAAATAAAATCTCTGTGTGTTTTGTGGTTGGATTTTACAAAAAAACTATGATATTTTGCATTTGCACTATTACATCACTAATACTTGATTGAACTCCGGTAATATTTTAATTTTTTAATTTCTTTAACTTATTTTTTTATGGAATTTTATTTTTTAATTGTTTAACCGCTCACAAATTAAAAAAAACGACACAACTGCTTCAAAATTATTTTACAAATGGCGCTGACATAATATGATTAGAGTAAAAATAGTTTGATTGCATCTTTAACATAATATGATAAATGTATAGAAAGTTATCATGTTATGGCTATTAAATATCATGATATGGTTGTGAGAAATATAATATGTTTAGAAAGTTATCATAATTAAGTTGTTAGAAAAATAATTATTTTTCGGTCAACAATAATCAAATTCATAATTGCGATAAACATTGATATGTTTACAGTAACTATAATATAGTTGATATTAAATAAAAATAACAATTATTTGTGTACGACAACAATATATTGTTACATTAAACATAGTGTTGTTGCCGTAACAATGTCCAACCATATTTTTTCTCTGCGTGCATATGGCTGAGATAAGAGACAAAAAACGACAACCTTTAAATTTACCCATAAATCCCTTGTTGTTTTTTTATATTTGGAGAACGGCAAGGCCCAAAGTTTCTAAATTTCGTACAAGCATCTTGGCTATCAATAGACAACATCCGGTAAAATATAGGCGGGAGTGGAGAAGTAGGTGTGGCAATGAATAGATTTGTTTTACTTAATAACATTAAAAGAAAAATAGTCCCAATTTGGTACACGTAGTTGGATTCTCAATACACAACCTCTCTAAAAATATGAGCGATATTGGAGAAGTGGAAGTGTCAGCTCAAGACATTATAGATTTCTGTAAATCTGGAGAGCGGCAGAAGCAAAAGCTTTCAAATTAGGTACAAGCATCATAGTTATGAATAGACAACATCCGACAAAATATAAACCGGAGTGGAGAAGTGGCCGTGATCTATAAATATCTAAAGAACGGTATTCATACAACTTAATATTCTCAACGCACCAGTGAAGGGCATATCCGAATATAGTACTTACTTGTTTTCGCTAAAATAGTATGATAAGCTGCACACTTCTCTGTTGTGCTGCAATATTTACTCGGTACTAGAGTTGTCAACCGATTAAGAATGATTCGATTAATCGATCAAACAAAACCAAACTCTTGTTCGAATAATTTTAAAACGATGATTTTCGAATAACGAATAAATCGATTAATTAATGTCGATTAATCGAACAATTTTTTTTAATAGAAAATAAATTAAATGAAAGCTTAGAATTTGATTTATTCTCATACGTTTTTAGTGATTTTATACAAAATATAGGAAAGTTAAAAACTATTGTTGCCATAGCCATGGTTGTAATTAATCTCGTTGTGCATATACCAACGAATAAAAACAAACAAAGCGTACTGACCGAGTACTGGCGTCTTCGTACCAACCCCCTTTCTTCTTTCTTCTCTCACCTAAAAACATAAGAGTTGAGCATCAAAAGACGAAACGTGTGAAAGCAGACTGTTCTTTAGAAGAAATAGTAGACAGAAGTTTGCCTGAAGATGGTACGTCTTCCAACGCCTTTCGAAAATCCAGAGTAATGAAGAATTATTAAGGAATTAAAGGTTTTGCGATGCCTTTAAGTTATACAACGATATGGAGTTAAGATGGAAAATGTTATGCATCAAAAAAAGAAGAAGTCATAGCGGATGGAATGGAAGATTTTCCATAGTAATTTTTTTTGTTAAAATAACTTTTTTTATTCGTTATTCTCATCGATTAATCGAATAATTTTATAGATTTAATCTTTTGATCGAACGAACAAAAACAATTATTTGAATTATTCGAACAAAGTTGAAAGGCGGATAATTGACAACTCTACTCGGTACATTTTAAATATTTTTAAGATCAAATTAAAAAAATCACTACAAATTAGGGCGATTCAAAAAAACATTTTTTTCTGAAGCGCTATCATTTCAAAAGTTTCTAGTAGGCATAAATAAGCTCTCCCACAAGATCAGCGACATATTTAAACTCTACGCGACGCTCAACGACTTTCAATATTTCCATAAAAATTTAATTTGAAGAATTGTTTTCGTATTTTGCAAAAAAAAAACTGCTTTAATAAAAGTTTTTACAGTTTTGATGGGCATATTCTTGTATAAAATCAAATTTTCCACAAAAAACTTGTCGAATTATATTTTCGTAAACTTAACGGGTGAAATGTTATTAGGCCTGGGTATCGTCACAATGTGCGCACTGCCGAAAATATCGCTTCTGTTAGTGAAAGTGCTGTGGCCGTATGCACAGAAAAAATTATTGGCAGTTTTTTTTCAATTAATAGTGATTTTTGAATTTTAAAATAAATTTGATTACGTTCTTAATTGATTGAATTAAAAAAAAATATTTTTTTTCAATTAAAATTTTACTTGATTTTAAGCTTAATTTTAATTATAAGTTTAATTGAATTAATCAACTCGGTTGTTTGAATTGAACACTTTGTTGCTTTCTCCTTGTTGCTTTCCTCCCTCATCAACAGTTTGCGAAAAATGTTACAAGTGCAACCAACATCTTTATAAATTTATTGTCTTTGCCCTTACATGTACATACACACATGTTTTTGTCATCAAAAAGAACAGTAAGCGTCGCGTGCAAAAAAAAAACTATCAACAAGTAAAAAATTAACTGAAATTTGTTATAGTCGTATTACAATTATGACCACCAACAATGTCAATAATGAGCCTACATACATTGTATATTATGCGTAAAATAAAAAATCGCCTTGTGGCTGACCACAGTGTTGACGGTGGTTATGGTCGCAATCGAAACTTGGTGTTTATTATCTTTGTTTGTTAATTCTTGAATTATTTTCGGCGTCATTTCATGTTATGCGTTTAAAGTGAATAGGTGAAAAAAAATACAGCCAAATAAGACAACAAAAACAGTTTTTTGTTTTCAATCTTGAATACCCTGAAGAATCAGAGTTATTCTACAATCGTATACAAAGTTGTATGTATGAAATTCCTCTGTCAAAAAAATCTTCCAAAATTTGTACAATTAAGCATGAGCTATTACAATTAAACAAATAAAACAAGTTATTTTTAAACCATATTTAAATAAAACATATATTTTAAATATTATTATTTTGCTTCATTTAACCATCAACTGAATTGATTTAACAAACTTATTCAATTAACAATTTGTTTGATTGAATAATTTGCGTAATTGAATTAAGAGTGTCTTTCAAATACACTGTTTAATTTATTCAATTAAAAATTTAATCGATTTAATGCAAAAATTCAATCACTGTTTTAATCAATACAATTATTAAAATAATTAATTTTCTGTATTGTAATCAATTACGTTAGTAATTCATTCAATTAAAATATTGATTTTTTTTAATTAATTTGTTAATTCATTCAATTAAAATATAGTTTAATATTATTAATTTTTTCAATTATTTTTGTAATTAAAATGTAAAAACTTTTTAATTGGAAAAAAATCCTTGTTTTGCAATTTTTGCAAGTTTGAGTAATTGGTATAATCATTTCGGTGATAGGTGCAAAATTAAACAATTTTTTGCTTGTTTCAATTATTTTGGTGATCAAACCCGTTTTTTACTTTTTTCTGTGTGATAACCGACTTTTTTGACCTGAATTTTAAGATTATGAATGGGACGATATGTGTTTTCAACAAGACGGTGCCACAAGCCACACAACATGACCGATTGTGGCTTTATGGCATTGGAAGATTCAAAAAAGTGTAATTTCACGTTTTTGCGACGTCAACTGGCCACCAAGCTCATGCGATTTGACGCCGTTAGAATTTTGTAAAGCTATTTCGTACATATTGGCAAGGTCCAAGCATTATTATGAAATCAAAGTTTCATCGAAATCATAGCTTTATGTTTGTTATACCCTTCACCACAGGTGGAAAAGGGTATATATAAGTTTGTCATTCCGTTTGTAATTTCTACAATATTGATCTTAGACCCTATAAAGTATATATATTCTGGGTCCTTATGAGAGAAGTTGATTTAACGATATCCGTCCGTTTGTCCGTCTGTCCGTCCGTCCGTCTGACCGTCTGTCCGTCTTACGCTTGATATCTGTTTTCCGGGAAAACCAGACATGATAGCGGCTAGGTTGTTTTACATTTATGTCACATATAGTCCACCATTTCGTGCTATTGAAATTCAGCAAGATCGGTCCACAAATGGCTGAGATATGATCAAAAAACCACGACTGCCTCTAATTTTTTCCAAAAATCCCTTGTTGTTGTTGTATTTTTATTGCTTTTTTCTGTATATCTGGAGAACGGAAAGGTACACACATTAAGGTTGTCAATACACACCACCCTACAAAATGTGGGCGGGATTGGAGAAGTGGGCGTGGTACCTCCCGTTAAAAATTTTAGGGCTGTCATATGTCCTATGGATATGACTTATATACCAAAATTTCGGAAATTTTTAGTAGAACATATTTTATAAAGAACTCGGGAAAATCGGTTCAGATACAAAAAAGTTATGACCAAAATTATTTTTTTTTTTTTTATAAATACCCATTTTCGGTAACCATGGATCTTCCCGAGTCCAAGTTTTATAACACAAATAAACTTGCTTAACACGTCGGTATATAAATCTGTCAAATCGGTTAAAAAATGGCTGAGTTATAATCAAAATACTGAAATCCCAAAAGTTACTCTTTTTATAATTAAGTTTGTTTTTTTTTTTATAATTAAGTTTGCTTAAATATATGTACACATATGTAGGTATATATATATATATATGCCTAAAAGCCAATTTAATGGAAATATTATTTTTAAGCACGTTGGTATATAAATCTGCCAAATCGGTTAAAAATGGTTAAGTTATGTGCAAAATACTCCAAAAAAGGACTAAAAACATTAACATTTTTATAAAAGCTAAAATTTTAGAGCTGTATTATGACCTATTCATACGTTTTAGATATCAAAATATCGGAAATCTTTAGAAAAACTCGGAAACTTAGAAAAAAAGTAATGTCAAAAATATAGTTTTTTTTTTAATACCTATTTTCGTGAACCATAGAACTTCCCGACTACAAGTTTTATCACCAAAGTAAATGGTAATTTTATACTTTAAGATGTCGGTATGACCAAATACTGAAATTCGATCAAAACTTAACGTGCTATATATTAATTAAACTTTTAATATATTTAATAGCACGCAATCATGTGCAAATAATTAAATAAAACTAAACTATATAGAAACTGGGAATTATTTCCTTGTGAAGGTTACTTTATATTATATTAAACATTTTTTCATTTTTCGAATTTATTCTATGAGTTAAATTTAAATTTAAATGAAAAAATGTTTAATATAATATAAAGTAACCTTCACAAGGAAATAATTCCCAGTTTCTAATTGTTAAAATAGTTGAGTTAAATACATTCAATTTATAAAGTAACACTATCCAGTGAGACACAAAGAATGCTGACGAAGGCCGTAGCGGGCCAGAAAATGCATTACATTCTGCTGGTGTCTAATAATTGTAAATTTTTCTATACATTCAATATACTTCATTGCTTTCCAAAGGAAGGCTAAGGTAAAATGTAAAAAGAAAAAACAATATAATAGTCTGATAGTGTATAAAGTCATTTCTGAAAAATTAAAGGAATAGAACTATTACAAAAAAGTTTTATAAAATACAGACCTGAAATTTAACTCATAGAATAAATTCGAAAAATGAAAAAATGTTTAACTAAACTATATATATTTTATAAATATACATATATATATATACATATATTTAAATATATATATAAACTTCTGTTCTTTCCAAACCATGGTGAAGGGTATATAAGATTCGGCATAGCCGAATATAGCACTCTTACTTGTTTTATTTAACTTTACTTTTGAAACCGAGAAATGGATAACGTGTTTTAACATTAAAATGAGCAACTATTTGGTAGTTAGCTTTCTTTTATAAGTTGTATCTGTTGTTTCATGTTTGATTTTACTGCAGAAATCAGCTAACTAAGGAAACAGTTGCCATTATATCCATGTGCGCAATATCTTGGTAGAACCTCTGCTTATCAGACACGGCACCTAGATTATCTGGGAAAAATTTAATGCGAATGTTAAGGCCCAAATACACTACTCATCAAGCATTATGGTAGTATTAGTGAAAATGTGTTTGTATGTGCCACACCGACGATGCTGGATAGAATTTCAAATAATTTAGATATGACGGCGAATATAACGTCAAGCAAACGAACACGATGAATTCGCCGGCTGGACAAGCATTTGACAAATGTAATTGGCCCTTAAAAAGTGAATTTTTAATGGCATGTTGCATACGAGCTGTTGATATGAAAAAAGAAGTTCTTGTACCAACTTAGATATCAAGAATTGATTTTTAAAGATTTGTTTTCTTTGGGGACTCATAAAATATGCCTTCCTTCAATTAAGCCTTTATTTACGCGTGGGGATATGCTGTTGGAGAGTCATTTTCTCTCCATTTCTGTTCATAACTTTTACCAAATTTTTTATTTACAAATATTTGGTTTGTGGGCCCCAGTAGGTTAGCCGCTAGTGAGCTAGTCTATCAGCGCCGGGGTTGCGGGTTCGATTCCCGCCAGAGACTCTGGTTTCTTTCCTGCAGAGATTATCTTAGGGAATTAAAAAAAAAACTAATGGCTCATTTGCGATATTTTGCTTTCCGATAGAGCTGCAATTTTTGGCCTGGTATTAACTTTCAAATGAGGAACACAACTTAAAAATTGGTATCCATAAAAAAAATTATTTTTGGCCGCCTTCTCAATATATGATTTTATTGCATCGCTTTGCATGTGACCCAAAAAGAGCAACGAAACTATTTGTTACTTCCGTACAATAGATGGTTTAGAAATGTTAACTGCTGCTACATTGTTATTAAGATGAACTGTTCTTAAAAATATACCTACAGAGTTTATCGCTTATTTCCACACCGGTTATAAGCATTTTACGCTTTTATGCATCCAAACTTGTGAAATTACAGTTTGCTCTTTGAAAAAGCCGAAAATGTTTCATGTATAAGAATTTACAATATAATAAAAAAAATTGCGTTTAAAACATGAGTAAAATACCTTAAAAGATTCACAAAAATTATTTCATGAAAACTACATTTTAATCAAATTTTGCATGTAACGGGTAGTTAAATTTTAAGGACCGATGTTGAATGTGACATTTATCAATTTTAGACTAAATCAATTTGAATGGAAAGATACACAATCGAGCAACGCGCTAAAGTTATTAAGGGTTATTATGAAAATGGGCGTTCAAACCAAAATGTATATCGTGCACTTCGTGAGACGCACTTTCACCTCAGTGGATTCGTCAATAAGCAGAATTGCCGCATTGGTTGAATGATAATCCAAGAGTGATTGTCGAAAAATTGTGACTGTTTGGTGCAGTTTATGGGCTGGCGGCATCAAAGGGCCGTATTTTTTTCCAAAATGAGGTCGGTCAGGCAGTTACTGTGAATGGTGTTCGCTATCGTGAGATGATAACGAACTTTTTATGGCCCGAATTAGAAGATATGGACGTGGACGATATGTAGTTTCAACAGGACGGTGCCACTTGCCACACAGCTAACGAAACAATGGCTCTTTTGCGCGACAAATTCCATGGCCGTGGTGGCGATGTCAATTCGCCGCCAAGATTATTTGATATTTGAAAGAAAAAGTGTACATCGATAAGCCAGCAACAATTCAAGAGCTAAAGGATGAGATAATTCGGCACATTAACGACATAGAACGTCAATTATGCATCAATTAGACCATCGGATGGAGGTGCGCCGCCGAGGTCGCGGCGGCCATTTGGCTGATATTTTGTTCCATACATAAATGAACCATACCAATATTATTATAATAAAAAGAAATAACAATAATTTCCTAAATAATGTGTTTTAGACAAACAACATCGGCCCTTACAATTTAACCACCCTTTATTTATAAACTTTCGATGCAAGTAAAATAGCATTTTTCATAATGCTGATGACCATGATTTTAATAGCACAGTACATATCTGTGGCTTGGTGCTAAAAGAGCCAATGTCAATACTTTGCTGTTTTGAGTTAATCGTTTCATTATGTGTATTTTTTTACTCTCTTTTATTTTTCTGTATCAGCCAATGTCTAATAAACCTCATTTAACTGTTTTTGGTTAATTTAGACATTGGCTGATACAGAAAAATGAAAGAGAGTAAAATAATACCCATAACACTGCTTTACAAATTTTTAATTTGGAAAAGTACCAAGAACGCCACATGCCTAGATAAGTTAATTGGTACCTCCTGAACACGAAAACTGCTGTAATTTTTTCCTAAGTACCGTTTTTTAGATAACGGTACTTTTGTGTTTTTCGGTGTATGATCCCACTCAAACCCTTGAGGAGCCCAACCAATACGTTAAAACTGATGGATTTAAAAAACACGGAATTTTATATGAGATGAAAATATTGTCGTTCCACAAAATCCTTAATAAAAACTTTATTTTTCATCCGATTTACGCTTAAAATGTTGCTAATTAAATATACTATTTGGTTAAAAAATAAAACATTCCAGATATTTAATATAACGTAGTAAAAAAACGAAATAAAAATGAAAAATTTTGAAAAAAACGTAAAAAATATAAATTTTTTGAACTTTGAACTCAGCCATTTCTTATCAGCTAGAAATTTATAGCATATCGATGGAAAAGGCATTTAATTAGCTTTCCAACGATATGCCATTTATTTCGATCGGACTTTTTGGTTGGGCTCCTCAAGGGTTTGAGTGGGAACACCGAAAAACACAAAAGTACCGTTATCTAAAAAACGGTACTTAGGAAAAAAAATTACAGCGGTTTTCGTGTTCAGGAGTTCCCAATTAACTTATCTAGGCATGTGGTGTTCTTGGTATTTTTTTGGCTGTAAACCAGTGTAATGAAACGATTAACTCAAAACAGCAAAGTATTGACATTGGCCCTTTTAGCACCAAGCCACAGATATGTACAGGTAACCCTCGATTGACGCGGTCTGTTGGGACCGAAGAAAGCACGTGTAAGTCAAATTCGCGTAAAACAAGGTTCAGGACTGGTACAAATTCCGTTTATGGGACCAGAAATTTAACATATCGCGTAAATCAAAACATGAGATACATAAACTTGTAAAAGTTTGCTGAATACTGTAATTTTTTCAGTAAACAGTAAAAATTTACTGTTAGCTGAAAAAATTGCAATCATTTTTTGAGCGTGTTTTATTAAAACGCGTAAAAAAAGCGCGTATTTCAAAAAAGGTTACTATTATTGATCCGTATTATATCTAAATCGCGTAAATGAAGTACCGTGTAAATCAAGGGATACCTGTATATGCATATAAGCGAGTTTTTTTTAAAACATTTATCGTTTGAAAGCACCAAAAACGAGCAAATCTCTTTAGATTCGAATTTTTCAAGACAAAACATTAAAAACGCGATTCTTTTTATATATATTCATTTAAAAATGTTTTAAGAAAACATAGAGAAAATGTCTTAACAAACGATGTTATGTCAAGGGCTAATAGCAAATAGTTTAATAAACAAACAAAAAAAAAACATACAGTGTTAAATGCAATTAAAAGAAACACAAGAATAAAAACAACAAAAAAAGCCATCAAGTACATATATACATGCATACATATGTACATAAAAGTATAAAATATTATTAAAGGAGCTGAAGGCCATCACCACATACCTACTCTACTAAATACTGAACAAAAGTTCATTATTGTATGTTTGTATCTTAACCCAGCAATCAAACATCCTCTATTCCACTCCAATTTTCAATCAATTATAATGTTTATTTGTATTTCTTATTAGTACTGAAATATCCCTGATGTGAGCTTTTGGCTTCGATAAAATTCAATCCTTCCTAAAGACACTCACACTTATACTCTCTCTTAAATAAAGTCGCGTTCTTTTAACAGACATTCGGTAACGTTGACTAGGTGTTGGGTTGCAAAAAGTTTCTTCGGTACTCTTTCGAAAGTTTAGCTGCCCTGAAGTTACAAAAGAACAAATAAAATAAATAAGTATAAAACAATATTAAAGTAAAAGAAAAAAAAAACAGAAGACAATAAAATAAAATAACAGGCCACATCAAAAATAAGAAGAAAAAAATTATGCGCACTGATGAGAATCAAACTGAGGAGGCAAATTCTACAATATGTACAACCAAACCTCGACTAGAAATAAATGATAAAAAAGAAAAAAAAAAACAACGAAACAAGAAAAATAAAGAAACTTGGGGCAGGCAACAAACGAATGTGGATTTTTACGAAAAAAAATGATAACCAACAAAATTAAAAAATAGAGTTACAACTACCGAAACTAAACACACAAATGTAAAAAAAAAATGTTGTAACTAAAAGTACATACTATAAAATTATTTCGATGGAGCATTTATTGGAACTGCATTATAAACAAATCGATGTACAAACATACTTTGTTTTACTTCCAAAGTGGAAATTGAAGCATAAAGAGTCGCCAAATTACAAAAACACATACACAATCACACCCCTCTCACACTTTTAAACAAAACAATTCGAAATAACAACAAAAGCCGAAGTAAAACGAAACATTTACTTGAAGTTAAAGCAACACACACACACTCCGGGTTGGAATGGGGAAAAAATGACAGCAACCACAGCAGCAAATAACGCGAAAACAAACTGAAATTTTATGAATTCTTGTTTGTCGCGAAAATTTGAAAACTAATTTTTTTAATATGTACTTTTATTTTGATAGAAATCCAAATCATAAACTTGTATACTTAAGTAACGCAAGAGATTAAATTTAGAAAAGCAACAATCTCATTAACCATTCCAATAAGGCCGATTTCTATAAGACACTTTTGTGATAAAAATATACATACATACATACAAACACATTAAAGATTGAAGTCATAGAAACTTTTTGTGAGAAAATCTTAATTTAAGAATCACTTAATTAATTTTTCTAAAATTTCTTAGCTCCAATTTATTTTTACAAATTTACTACTGCCATAAAGAAATTGTATATGTGTGAAATTAGTTAACGCACAACTTTTGTTGATCGCAAAGTTTATCAATCATATTCAGTACACGCAGAAAAAAAAACAATATTCTTTATGGTCGGTAATTTCCAACAAAACTACATACATATTTTTAATGAAAAAATGTACTGTCACTGGAAACGACATAATGGTTTAATTAGGCCTCAATTAAGAAGTTACAACCATATTATGGTTTCTTCCGAACATGTTTTGGTTAAAAATTAAAACTAATAATTGTATGGTTTTTAATTAATGCCGCTATTACGGTTAACAACTCAATTTTCCACAATTTGTTTATACCCGCCACCACAATTAGTTGTGAAGAGGGTTTGAAGAGGGTATGCATAGGTACTAAGTTTGTCATTCCGCGTAAAACTTTTCTATTATTCATCTCTGATCCCATTAAGTATATATACATATGTATATATATTCTGGCTCCTTGAGTAATTCTAAGTCGATTTAGCCATGTCCGTCTGTTGAAAACACGCTCACTTTGGTGTCAAATTGCTTGTAGTTATCCTAAGAGTGCGTACATAGTGGCCGCTTGTTGCCGAGCCGACCCAACTCACAAAGTATACAGAGATGAAAAAAGTGACGTATGAAAAATGCCTAAATCATTTGCGAGGGCAGCTTTCGAAGAAAGAGAAAGAAAACGTTTTTTGTTAGTGAAGTGACAATGCGTAAAAACAGGCGGCTACTATCTACACAAATTGCATAATCAAAACAAAAAATGCAAAAAGGGCAGCTTTCGAAGAAAAATACAGAAAAACACAATATTTTCTGTCTCGTGACGCCTCTGTACACTCTGTGACCCAACTGAAGCTTATTGCGAGAGCCAATGCGAGAAAACTGGTACTATACAAGTTAGTACAAATAAACGCGAACAGGTCATAGTGGGGGTCGAGCTGGTCAGAGCGTAAAGCTGATTGAATGCGAGAAAACAGTTCCAAAGCGTTTTTCAGCGCGGAAACATTGTTTATGTTATGTTGTTATGATTTCAACTTGTTTAAAAACATTTAAAAAAATTAAAAACCAAAATTTAAGAAAAAGTAAATAAAACATGCAATCAAAAAATTACAAAAATAATAAAAATTAAACAAGTAAGAAAGTGTAGTCGGTCAAGCCCGACCATATGATACCCTACACCACAGTATTTAAAAACACATCATGCTTATGTGTCCATATAAATATAGATTTATCTATGTTTATAAACTTCATGAAAATCGGTTTGAAAGTTTGTGAGAGGCAGAAATTGCCCCCTACCTCCCGTTGTGGTCCTATTTTTGAAAAACTATATAGCTAATGTGTCCATATAGATATGGATCTATCTATGTTTTAAATTTCATTAAAATCGGTTTGAGTGGCAGAAATTGCCCCTATCTCCCCTCGTAGTCCTCCTTTTTTAAAAATGCATACATTTTGTGTCCATATAGATATGGTTCTATCTATGTTTTAAATTTCATTGAAATCGGTTTGATAGTTTCTGAGAGGAAGAAATTTCCCCCTATGTTCCCTCGTGGTCCTAAGATTCGGCCCATTTTCAATAGGCTTGGTCCTTGTGCATCATCAAATTATCTCCAAAATTGCGACCTGTACTTTGCGCACAAGGTTACATGGACAGCCATCCAGCCAGCCAGCCGGACGGACATCGTTAGTTCGACTCAGAAAGTGATTCTAAGACGATCGGTATACTTTATATGTGTGTATATATTTTAAGGCGTTACACACATCAGCAAAAATGCATAATACCCTCTCCACTATTGTGGTGTGGGTATAAAAACGAAATAAAAATTAAACAAAAAAATAAAAATTACATAAAATTATAACAATTATAAAAATTATTAAAAAAAAACCTTATAAACAAAATTTAAACAAATTTAATAAAAATTTCGAAAGAACAACAAACCCGAATGCATACAAACATACATAAAACACAAATAACACAGGCCAACACTCAATTTGCTTCTTTGAATTTATCAACTGATTCTAGTTAATTTGGGTGCGCTGAATTCAAAACTGTAATCAGTTTGTCTCTATCAGCTCTAGTTTTCATGATATAACTTTATATACCCTCCACTTATGACCTCCAATTACACCAATTACCCAAATTTTTTTTCCAAAATTTTTTTTTTTTTTTTATCAAAAATTTTTATTTACTGTTATAGTTATTGCCAAAGAAAAAAAAAACTACCAAATTTTTTTAAGTATTTTTTTTTTTATTTTAATAAATCTGTATGAAACAGTTTTACTTCTTTTTATTTTTTTAAATTCCTATGGAAAAGTTTTACTTTCTAAATACTTAAAAAAATTTGGGAGTTTTTTTTTTTTTTTTGGCAATAACTATAACAGTAAATAAAAAATTTTGATAAAAAAAAAAAATTTTGGAAAAAAAAATGTGGGTAATTGGTGTAATTGGAGGTCATAAGTGGAGGGTATAAAAAGTTATATCATGAAAACTAGAGCTGATAGAGACAACTGATTACAGTTTTGAATTCAGCGCACCCAAATTAACTAGAATCAGTTGATAAATTCAAAGAAGCAAAAATATTTTTTAATTTTGTCGGGCTGTGTAATAGATAAAATATCAGCGCTGATACTCACATCCACTATGCACACTCAAAATTGTTTCTCGCATGAACAAGTTCTCGCAATAAGTGTAGTCGGCTCGGCTCGGCACCCTAAGGAGTTTGGGATTGAAATCCAACAAAATCGGTTCAGTAGAATCAGAGCTATGAATCAAAATGTGGAACCACCACCCTAAGAAATTGACAATTTTATTACAAAAACTAAGATAAATGGTCAAACAATGCACGGAATTATATAAGATTTTGGAGAAATTCGTTTTATTCGACTGGAAATCACAAAATCGGTGCATAATTTACCCTAGGCCCCATATAAACCCTACTCCCGGAAAACGGTATAGTACGCCTAAAACAATAACTAATTATGCTATCATAACAAAATTAGGCACGCTACAGTTTTATGGGACAAGAAATCACACTATAAAATTTCGTGCAGATCGGTCCATACTTTAAGCTAGGCCCCATATAAACCCTACTCCCGGAAAACAGTTTAGTCGCCTAAAACCGAAAATAATAATGCTATCATAATAAAATTTGGTACGTCACAGGTTTATAGGACTAGAAATGAAACTGTCAAATTTCGTGAAAATCGGTTCATAATTTACTACATATTACTATTTTAATAAAGCCCACACTGATAAATTAATTAAATACGCCTAAACGCAAATATAGATATTGCGTAAAAATTTCTTTCAACTTAGCTTTATATGACCAGAAACAATGTCATGCAAGTTTGTGATAGACGGTCCATAATTTTCCCTAGATCCCATATTTAGCAGCCTTCTGAAATTTACTGTCAAAGCTTAAACTAATTTCACCACTATATTGAAGTTTATAACTTACCATGGATTCAATGTAAATTCCTCTCCTGAACACCATTTAAGTTCGGCTGAAACTGTTACGACTCATGATATTTAACTCAAGCTAGTTAAAATTGATATAAGAAAAAAGCATAAAACTTTCGTTCTGTCGGTCAATAGTTTAATATACATAGGTCTACACCGCAATTTTAATGCCGAAATAATAAATATATATCATATATATCCTGTAATATTCCAACTGTCGGTGGAGTATAGCACTCTAACTTGTTATACCCTTCACCACAGGTGGAAAAGGGTATATATAAGTTTGTCATTCCGTTTGTAATTTCTTCAATATTGATCTTAGACCCTATAAAGGATATATATTCTGGGTCCTTATGAGGAGAGAAGCTGATTTAACGATATCCGTCCGCCAGTCTGTCCGTCTTACGTTTGATATGTGTTTTCCGGAGACTCCAGACATGATAGCGGCTACGTTGTTTTACATTTATGTCACATATAGTCCACCATTTCTTGCTATTGAAATTCAGCCAGATCAGTCCAACAATGGCTGAGATATGACCAAAAAACCACGACTGCCTCTAATTTTTCCAAAAAATCCCTTGTGGTTGTTGTATTTGTATTACTTTTTTCTGTATATCTGGAGAACGGCAAGAGCCAAAGCTTTAAAATTAGGTACAAACATTTAGGTTATAAATATACACCATCCTACAAAATGTGGGCGGGATTGGAGAAGTAGCCGTGGTACCTCTCATACAAAAATTATTAAAAATTGTATAAAAACCTGAATTTTTTGACTGTATTATGACCTATGGTTACGCCTTATATATCAGAAGATCGGAAATTTTTAAAAGAAAATATTTTCTGAAAAACTCGGAAAAATCGGTTCAGATACGAAAAAGTTATGACCAAAATATTAATTTTTTTTTGAAAAATACCCATTTTCAGGAACCATAGATCCCGAGTCCACGTTTTATAGCAAAAATAACTGGCAAATTTCTTCTTTAACACGTCGGTATATAAATCTGTCAAATCGGTTAAGAAATAGCAGAGTTATGAGTTATGTAAAAATTATTTAGTTGCTCTCTATTCTACTCGCACAATGGTGAAGGGTATATAAGATTCGAAGCAGCGGAATATAGCACTCTTACTTGTTTTTTTTTTAATGTCCGCTAAAAAATGGTGATCATGAACGGGTTAATTTAATAGAACCTTAATATATTAATAAAACGTTTTTTCTGTACAAAGATATCGACCCCTTTGCGCGAAATTATCGTATGTTACAAAAACCAAATTTTACAGGACAGCCATTTTTCTACTTTTCTCTGCATTCGCTTGCAATATGAAAATTAAAATATACATTTAATTTTTGGAGCAACGAAGTGGAATTCGCCTACAATATTTTGTCAGGTGACGTCTCTTTGAATGTAAAACAAGATTGCATCAAAAACTCAATTTCAAAAAAATTGTCATATACGATAATTTCGCGCAAAGGGGTCGATATCCTTTTTGTGGTTATAAAAGGGATTTTTTAATGATGTCTAAATGAATGTTTTAAAAAGTAAGATAGTGCAGTTAAGGGATAATTTTGACTTAAATCTAAAGCGGTGGTCAGTCAAAACCTTTCTTACTACGTATTGAAAAAGGAAATCGGACAAAAAAAGGTTAAGTTATTAAAATTTTCATTAATATCGAATTGAAAAGTATAAAAAAGCTGGTTAGATTTTCAAAATGTTTTAATGGAGAACCAAAGAATTCCTAAATATCTATTATGTTTGGTCATTCATTGGACAAAAAATAATTTACCGAACTTTTTATTTATGAAAAATATAATTTTTGGACCCTTTTTGACGCGATTAAGCTCACGGGAGACAAACGCTTAGGCCAAAATATTTTGGGAATCATCATAAAAATTTTAAAGTTAATTTTCGGGGGGTAAAACTTTAACTTTTTTTTTGCCCATATAATTTGAGTCGGTCTAATGTACATAGTTATTAAAATAGAACATTGTTGATATTTAGGTAATATACGGCACAAAGAACTCTTATATGATTCTTAACCTCATAACACAATTTAGTTTTGCCAGGTTCATGATTGGCCATGGCCCATGGGTCCCAAATAGGGTAGAATCTAGAAAATATGCGTATCAAATGGTCGAGTTTGACCGACCTAACTTTCTTACTTGTTTCTTTTATGTTTATTTTATCTACTTTAGTCTTAAAGCTTTTTAAGATTGTCAATTGAAATCAAATTTTAATGATCCCAGCAAAAAACTTTGGAAGTTGTTCAAGTAGAATGGTTATTTTCATGACTTCTTTAGCACTTAACTACTTGAATGAATTTAAAATGCCTTCCAAAATTCGAATAAATTTTAAATAATGGAACCCATGACAAATTACATGCAATGCACCCATTTAACTCTTATGTATGTAGTAGGAATTACAATATTTCACTATTTAGGATTGAAAGGGGACGAATGTAACAATTATTTAATAAAAAAAATTCAAAAGATTACAAAATGCGTTATTTTATTTAAATGTTCAAGCTTTTCTTAAATTAATTTATAATACACATCCCATAATGCATATAAAAATAATATTGAGCACCAACGAAAATACGTATTAAAATCATTAAAGATTCGTTGCTTTTCATTCACACTCATTTCAGTTAATATTCCAGATCAATGAAAACCCCGATCTAATCACTGAACTTTCATTGGTTGAAAGCAATATTTTTGATGACGAGCCGTTTACCTAGATGTGAACCCATTCTCGCCTATGACACGCTAATGTTAAAATCATGCATGTTTCAGCTAAAGAGAACCAGTGCATTATCCGCGGAACCCATGCATTTACTTCTTCTTTTGCATGTCTTTTTTTGCTGGGACGTTTTAATAAAAACATTTTTAATTTTAACAAGTTAGAGTGCTATATTCGGCTGTGCCGAATCTTTGATACCCTCCACCGACACTTCGAATGTTTTAGGAGTAATATCTGTATGATGTCTATTTATTATTATAATCTTTGTAAAAACAGACATCTGCATTAAAATTTGTTGCGGTTTAGACCTATATAAAATTATTGATCGACAATCAGAATCAATTTTAAAAAGTTTGAGTAGAATATCAGTTTAAGATGAACTTAAATCATTTTTAAGAGAACAAATTATATAAAAGCCATGGTAAGCTATGAACCAATCATCCCAAATTCTGCAGAACGATTTCTGGTATTAAAAACATTAATTTCAATACAGCGGTGCAATTAGTTTAAGCGTTTGCAGTAAATTTCAGAAGGCTGCTAAAATGGAATCTAAGGAAAATAATGGACCGTATATCACAAAATTGCATAACATGTTTTCTGGCCATATGAAGCTAAACTGGAAGAAAGTTTACCGCGTATTTAATTATTTTACCAGAGTGGGCTTTTAATGAGGCCTATGGTAAGTTATGCACCGATCTTCACCAAATTTCACAGTGGCATTTCTAGTTCTATAAAACTGTGATGTATCAAATTTTGTTATGATAGCGTTATTTTTTACGTTTTTAGGCGTACTAAGCTGTTTTACGGGAGTAAGGTTTATATGGGGCCTACGGTAAATTATGAACTGATCTTCACGAAATTTCACACTCTTATTTCTAGTCCTGTAAAACTTATATGTTCCAAATTTTGTTATGATAGCATTATTTTTTACGTATTTAGGTTTACTAAGCTGTTTTCCGGGAGTAAGGTTTATATGGGGCCTATGGTAAATGATGGACCGTTCTTCTAAAATTTTTAAAGTCTTATTTCTCGTTCAATAAAACTGTGATGTACCAAATTTTGTTATGATAGCATTCTTTTTTATGTTTTTAGGCGTACTAAGCTGTTTTCCGGGAGTAAGGTTTAAATGGGGCCTATGGTAAATTATGGACCGATCTTCACGAAATTTCACAGTCTTATTTTTAGTTCTAAAATTTCTCGTTCAATAAAACTGTGATGTACCAAATTTTGTTATGGTAACATTATTTTTTACGGATTTAGGCGTACTAAACTGTTTTCTGGAAGTAGGTTTTATATGGGGCCTATGGTAAATTATGGACCGATCTACACGAAACCTAATAGTTTCATTTCTAGTTCTATTTAACTGTTACGTGCCAAAATTTGTTATGATAGCATTGTTAGTTAGGGTTTTAGGCTTACTATACTGTTTTCCGGGAGTAGGGCTTATATGGGGCCTAGGGTAAATCATGGACGGATCTTCAAGAAATTTTACAGCGTGATTTCCAGTTAAATAAAACGAGCTGTTGCGAAATCTTATATTTTGTGTTAGTTTTTGTAACAAAATTATCAATTTTTTTTAGGTGGTGGTTCCACATTTTGATTCATAGCTCAGATCCTATTGAACCGATTTTGCTGGTTTTAAATCCCAAACTGCTTAGGATAACTACAAGCAATTTGACACCAAGTTTGTTTATTTCTTTTGAGTTTTTCGAAAGTGAGCGTGTTTTCAACAGACGGACAGACAGAAGGACATGGCTAAATCGACTTAAAATTACTCAAGGACCCAGAATATATATATATATATATATATACTTTATAGGGTCTGAGATGAATAATAAAAAAGTTTCACACGGAATGACAAACTTAATATACCCTCTTCACAACTAATTGTGGTGGAGGGTATAAAAAGGTTTACAAAACAAAATTTCTATGGAAATTTTGCATAATAAACGTTTGATAAATTTAATAATCGTTTATGAGTATGGGAGTTAAAGTTTATACTTATCCTATATAGGATATTTTACAATAAATGTGTAAAGTTTGCCCATAATTGCATTCAATTTCGATGAAATATAAAGTCGAAATATTTTTTGTGTTTCGACAAAAATAAAGAAATAACGTTTGATATCGACATTACTTCAAACTCGATAACGTTTAAATTTCACAAGAAATTATTCTCTTTAAATACCAATTATATATGTATATATATACCTATATTACTTTAAGAATAATGACAAAACATTTCAGACATAATTTTAAACAAGTTAAATATGTATTTAAGTTAAAAAAAATAGATACTTACCTTTTTGCTTGTTTAATTCTTCCTATGATTTACGAGTTTTCCAAAGACTAATACTGCGATTTTAAGTTAATTCATAATTATTATGGACATTAATAATAGGTTTTTTGTTTTCTTGTAATATGGTTTTTTATAAACTTGAGTAGCAAATATTTATAAACACTGATGAATTTAAACATTTAACTGCAATAACAAAATTTGCAAGCGTATTGAAAGATATTGAATAAAAACCACGAAAATAAAATGACATATGGACAAATACACATTGATATTAGACAAATGGTAAAAAAAAAACGTAAAACCAAATTTGAAAAAAAAAATTTTCTGTAATATTGCAATTAAAATGAATGTATGTTTGTATGTATTTCAATAAAATAAAACTGCTGTTGGGAAGTTTAGTCAAATATATAATGTGAGAAATGTATTTTAGCAAGAAATCAATAAAAACGCTAAAAAATCTAACAGCAATATTTCATTCATTTTCGCTTTTTTCTCAATTACAAATTTGCACTTCATAAAAAACGCATAATATTTTCTTCTCTTTCTCTTTTTTTATGGCTGGTGTTAGATACAGAGTTAAATGTATTTAAAGGATTGCCTGTGTGTTTGTGTGTGTGTCTGTATTAGTTTTTTACTATTCGGTTTGGTAAATGTCAAATTAAACTTTTGGATTTGGGTGCATGCAATGCAACGAAATATTAGACAGAAAAGCGAAGGCAAAATAAATTCAAAGAAATAAACGCGTTAAGGAAAAGTAACACTCTTGTAGTAGATTTTCAAGTATTTTAATATTTTTTTCTTTCAATATAACTGTTGTTATGACTATGGCGTGTGAAAATATTTTTGCTTTAAGCTTTAAATACAGAAGAAAATATGTATGAATTTATTTGTCTATTTCGCCGTACATATTCCGACATACTCATAAGTTGGAAAAAAAAAGTCATGGTAATTAACATCAGCCATAATAGTGCAATAAGATATGCGTTAGTGTTAAAACAACTAAAGAAGTCATATACCTATAGGATTAAAGTAAAATATTTAAATTTTGTACCTTCTTCTCTAATCGTTTCAATATTTGTTCTAAATACCTACCTACCTAAATTAGTTTTAAACTTTTCTTTAAAAGTCCCATAACTGCCTAGGACTCGCTCCTAGGGGAATAACATGTATGACCGACTCCATTAGTCTTTCGTCCTAAACATTTTCTCAAAACATAGCTGCCATTTATCTCCACCACTTAGGGGGGCTCCCATACATGTTTTATGACATTCATAAATTTAATTAATTTTTCATCTTTTGTGTAGATAAATTTTAATAATTTGCTGCTTGTTTTGTTTGGAATTTTTTAATGTTGTTTTTAAAAACAAAAATTTCAAAATTTTGCTAATAAATTATTTAAAAAAAAAATTGTTTCTAAAATGACTGGGGAAATTAGATGAATTAAACAAAATTTTATTAAGAAATTTCGGTTTTTTTTTTTAGTTAATTCAAAAAACTAAATTGTTTTTGAGTTACGCGAATGTATGTTTGTTGTGCAGTCTCCTCCATTTTCGAGATAAATATCTCGAAAAAAAAGCTTATCTAAAAAACGGTTAGCACCACTGCAGCGTACTGGAATAAGTTTAACCCGACGGGTGCCCCGCTTATAAAATTTTTCAACTAGCACACTGTAATTATTAAAAAAAACTGTTCAAACTTTAAAAATTACCATACATTAAACATTAAGCACAAAATTAACACAGCTTTTGTGAAAATGTTAAAATCAGATATTAAAATGCATTTTTTTAAATTACTACAATTTTAATACCTACACCACAATAGTGGAGAGGGTTGTTGTTGTTGTTGTAGCAGCGAGTTCCGAAGAACAGATGTTGCTGAGTTGACAATCCTTTGTCGGTGTTCGTTGAACTCCGAATCGTTCCGGTGCGTAGAACCGATTGTCGTGGGAACGTGGAGATGGTTCTCTTGTTTCTACCACCTTAAAAAATATTTTTCCTAAATCCTAAATCTAGTATACCGATCGACTTAGAATCACTTTTTAATTCGATCTTACGATGCCCGTCCGCTGCTGGCTGGCTGTCTACCAATGTAAACCTTGTGCGCAAAGCACAGGTGAAAATTTTTTACAGAGACCAAGCCTATTGAAAATCGGTCCAAAATTTAACATTGCCCCTATACGGAATAGAGTCGTCTTTGTACCCATATTGTATTACATTCTAAATCATCAAACCGAATTTTCTTGGAATCGGTCTATATTTGACGCTCCCATACTTTTCGCACTCTCGAAAATAGCTATTAATGCCCTACCGTCCTTAAAAAGATTAAAAATTAGGGGACAATAAATTATATAATAGCTACTAGGTAATTTAAAAAAAAAAATTTATGATGATACGTCCAGTATTAACCACAGGTTCCATATACTTAAATCTAAATAATAAACGTCATAAAGATTACCTCTTAACATAATTTTATTCTTGTCACTAAATACTGTGGTGTAGGTAGGGGTCGGGCTTGACCGATCATACTTTTTTACTTGTTAAAATGATAACATTGTAATGTTGTAAAAGTAATAACAATAAAAAAAATTTAAGCAAAAATAATTAACATTTTATTTTTATTAACATGTGCAATTAAAATAAAACCCACCAAAATAATTCAGACCTTCAGACACACAATTCGTTGAAATCAACGCCACAAAAAAGAACAAGTTGTAAAAGATTTGAGTGAGTTTGAGTTGTTTTCTTTCATTTGCAACATGTTCAACTTGTATGTATGAGTGTATATATGTATGGTCGTGTGTTAAATAAGTTGTACCGAATTTGTAGGATTTGTTTTGCGTTTTTTTTTCTTTTGTTTCTTGTTTAATTTTTTGCATCATTTGTTTAATATTGTTACTTTATTGTAGCGATTTGTAATAAATCGTAATAATAAAGAAAATTACATTTAATATAGCTTTTTATACAACTTCAACTTTTGTCTGTGAAAACTTGTTTTTTGTTCGTGTAGTTTGGTTGTTGTAATTATTGCATTTACATACACATTTTTTTCTTTGCAGCGTCATCCATATTGATTTTTTCGGCGATTCATTTTAGCTGATCAAATTGCTTTTTCTTGCACTCTCACTTTACCTTTTAACAAAGTATTTTTCTTTGATATTTTTTAATAATTTAATTGTTTGTTTTTACACATTTACATTTGTTTTGTTTTTTGTTTATTTCCTTTTAACACAATGTTTTTTAAACAATAAGATTTTTTCTATCTCAATCTACCCGTTAATGCAAAAAGTCGATTTTCTTTTACGCCGTTTTCGCAAATGTCAAAAAAAAGTTGCAGTGCTGCCCATACGAAATAAGATAGGTGGCAGCACAAGGGTAACAAATGCAACTAAAGCGGGGTACACACTATCGTTTTGTGCAGCAGTCTAAAGTTTCATGCGTCAACAGTCAACCACAAAATAATTCATACATGTTCGATAGTATGTAGTCCGCTTAAAGATACTAATTTTCAGAACACTTAACCCCAACCACAAAAGCAATAGCGCCAGGATAAAATAATTGCGTTGAATTGCCGTTGTTTAAGCTTTTATCTTGAAGTGGAGAGCGGGAAAAGATTGAAAAATGTGCTGGAGAGGTTGCCGGTATTTTCATTGCAAGGAAAATAATAGCGCTAAAAATAAAAATACTAAGCATTTGCAAGCTTAAAATCAAGTTGTAGTTCAGTTTATTTATTTGTAGTGTTCAAGGCGAAGTTCGAACCAATTTGTTTTGGTTTTGTTAGAAACTGTGGACATTTTAAAAAATATATAATATATAAAATACAAAATATATTCCAATTTTATTATTTTGGTACCAAAAAACAACTCTGCAGTAAATTGCAATCGAATTTGACAGCTTGTGTTAATAGATAATTGATCAGTAATGTATGTTGGCATTTAGTGCTGGTTCGCACTTTTCAAGTTTAAGCCGTTGGGAATTGAGTTTTTATGAAAGAGAGGCAAAGAAATGGCATTCTCTTTTCCTTTCTATCCTAAAAGCTCAAGACTTGACGGCTAAAACTTGAGCAGTCTGAACCAACACTTACAATGTGTACATTTCTTGACGGACTATCAAAATTTGAAGGTGAGAGAAAAAAAGAAAGCGTACCACGCATACAGCGCCGCCTCCTTACAAACAAACTTCATCAGTCTGGAAAGAAATGTCCACATTGCAAATGCCGACTATGTGTTTGTCATTGGTCCAATCATTAGGTCTTTGAAAACGCCTGCCGATTTTTTACTGAGTTGTGTTTTTCAACTTTATCATTTTTTAACAAACAAATCAATGGTTAACCTGTATTCATAATTTTCGCCAATTTAAAACATTTGTATTTGTATTTATTAATTTGATTTTCTAATACAACAAGACACAATATCTTATAAATAACAGCATTAGAATCAGACAAGTTAAAGTATACGTACATTGATAAAGAAATATTTTCTAAAAACTACATAGATTATATTTAAATTTAAATAGAGTAAAATAAATAAAGTAAAGGTATATAAAAATAAAAAAAAAAGTTTACATTTAAAACATTAAAAAATTTACGGGAAATTCCTTCAGTGTAGGCCATAAATTTCGCAACATGCCATATACTTTACCACAAACTTGTGTAATATGATTCGACCAGGTTAAAGTTTTGTTAAATAATGTTTTGTTCGAGTTTTCCGAACAAGAATAATGTGTGGGAAAATAAGTAGCAAAACGCTTGTTTTTTCTTGCCCGACAGACGAAGTTTGTTGGTAAGGTGGTGACGCTGTATGCGTGACACACTTCACTTTTTGCCTCTCTCGCCGTCACACTTCATCTGTCCGGAAAGAAATGTCCATTGGGTAAATTGGGACTAAGATAATCTGGTTTTGAAATAAAGAACCTGTTTTTCCATTGACTTGAGTGGCATTAGAAAAGCTCATCAGTCAAAATTTAACCTTAAGTTAGTGCCGGTTCACACACGTCAAGTTTGACTCGTCAAGTCTTGAGTTTTTTGGAGAGAGGGGAAAAGAAATGTCATTCTCTTTTCCCTTCTCTCCTAAAAACTCAAGACATGACGTGTGTGAACCGGCACTTTATTTGCGGTTGTCTGACAAAAAGTCACACTATCGAGAAAAACCGTACCAAGGTACTAATTTTCCCCGACTTACTTCTTATAAAGTACTCTATATTTAAATCTGAGCCATATGCTATCCGTCACCCAAGTTCCATTTAAACCCATAGAGTTTTTAAGTTATTGAGCGCTGTTTTTAGTAAATGACCTAACTGAATTTTTTTTTAAAACAGTTAAGTATTTAAAATAAAACTATTTGTCTTTTTCTATATTTAACACATAACCAAAGATGTTATCTATATATATAAAAATGAAAAATGTTTGTATGTTTGTTTGTTTGTTTGTATGTTGGCTTATAGACTCCTAAACTACTGAACCGATTTTCCAGAAATTTTTACAGTAGCATCACGTGAGCCTTAAAAATAATAGGCTACTTATTTTTTCGATAGGGGCAGGGGAATTGGTACCCCCCATTGGATGCCAATATTAAATATCGCATATCTTAAGAGCCGCTTAACGCATTTTGTTAAACTTTTGGTAGTAGGATCTTCTGAGCCCCAAAATTTAAATAAAGTAGCAGCGGGAGAAGTGGTTTTCCCCATAGGACGCCAATGACGCATATTTTAAGAACTGTTATAGTGAGAATGTTCAAACTTTGTAGAAGATACTCTTATGGTATACTTCACTATTGAAAATAAAAATAAAGCAGGTAGGTGCAGGGGGGGAAATACCTCTTATAGGATGTATATATTAAATATTGCTCAACTGAGGAATTATTAAAGGGAGAGTCTTCAAACGTGGTAAAATCTACTATTATGGCAAACTTTAAATTTCAATATAGTAATGGGCGGGGTAGACAGAGGAGGAGCAGTTCCCCTGATAGGTAGAAATATTAATAAGCGCCGCTTCACGCATTTTGATGAACTTTTGGTAGTAGGATCTTCTGAGCCCCAAAATTGAAATTAAATTGCATTCGAATTTTGGCTAGGAAATTACTACATTTAAGACAAAAAACATTAAAAGTAATCTCCTGTAAAATTTGTTAAATTTCAGTTAGGTAAGTTAGTAAAAACAACGACGAAATAATAGTAGGATTAATTTAAGTAAAAACAAAAGAAATCTATTCTCTTTAAAAAAAAATTAATTTTAAAAATATGTAGTTCCAAACATTATTGCATTCTACATTTCTCGATTATTTTAGTGTCATCACTAGAAAAGTGGCAAAAAAAAATCTATTAATGTGTCATCACTGACAAAAAGACTTTTGTTTGTAAAACAGCGTTACCATTTGTTTTCCCTTTAAGTTGTTTTGTTTAATATTTTTATACCCACACCACAATAGTGGAGAGGGTATTATGCATTTGTGCTGATGTGTGTAACGCCTGGTCCTAGACCCACCTTAAAGTATACCGATCATCTTAGAATCACTTTCTAAGTCGAACTAACGATGTCCGTCCGACTGGCTGTCCATGTAACCTTGTGCGCAAAGTACAGGTCGCAATTTTGGAGATAATTTGATGAAATTTGGGTCATAGGTTTTTATAGGCACAAGGACCAAGTCTATTGAAAATGGGCCGAATCGTAGGACCACGAGGGAAGATAGGGGGAAATTTCTTCCTCTTAGAAACTATCAAACCGATTTCAATGAAATTTAAAACACAGATAGAACCATATCTATATGGACACAAAATGTATGCATTTTTTAAAAAATAGGACCACGAGGGGAGATAGGGGCAATTTCTGCCTCTCAAACCGATTTTAATGAAATTTAAAACATAGATAGATCCATATCTATATGGACACATTAGCTATTCAGTTTTTAAAAAATAGGACCACAACAGGAGGCAGGGGACAATTTCTACCTCTCACAAACTTTCAAACCGATTTTCTTGAAGTTTATAAACATAGATAAATCTGTATTTATATGGACACATAAGCACGATGTGCTTTTATATACTGTGGTGTAGGGTATCATATGGTCGGGCTTGAACGACTATACTTTTTTACTTGTTTCTTTCTGCGTTGGTAATCCAGACTTTTTCCATTTTGTATGTATATGCTGGAACCTTGAGCAATTGTTAGTCTATTTAGCCATGTCCGTTTGTTCAAAACACTCTCAAAAGAACTCAAAAGACAAGAACAATATTGGTGTAAAATTCTTTCCACTTCTCTTAAGCATTTCGGAATTGAACTCTACCACAATCGGTTTAGTAGGAAACGAGTCAAATAACCAAATGTAAAAAAAGGTGCCTTTAAAATTTATATTTCTCATTAAATCTTCTTAAACATAGAATCCATTAAATTTTGTTAAGATAGGTTCATAAACACACAACTTTAAATATAAAAAAATCAATAAAATTTTTTATTGTTTACTTTTTACTGTCACTTTTCGTAAACAACTATTTTGACAAATCGGATTTGTTACACTAACAAAATGCCTTGTATTTTTGTTAAGAGTAGTAATTTTTGTAGCGACGAGCTTACCTTGTTGAAATCGCCTTGATTTTGGTCTTACAAACTTTTTACATTACTTGGATTAAAATAAATAAAAAATTTAAGCAACCAAAAGGTAAAAAACTGTTCTACAATTCGTTACTTTTTTACACATTTTTGTATCTTCTATGATTTTTAATTAGCTTTTCTATGATACCTACCTATATACTTATATTTATGATCCCATCGATCCTATAAGGAGCATAGGGCCTCATGACACCTACCTAGTACTTATATATTTAATCCTATTAAAAGATTTCTATTTAGTTTTTTTTTAACGGTAAGAAATCTATTTAAAAAGCTTTTTTTATGTTTTGGTAAACTTCTATAGATTCGAAAAATTAGCATTTGCCATACATTATTCGTTCAAGTAATAAATTTATATTTTTTATTTCAACATTTATTTATTTATTAAAAATTCTTAAAAATTAAATGTCAACGGGTGTGTAGCAAAATATCCTTTGCTTTTAATAATCTGTCTCGACAATCGTTGCAAATTGTTATCATTATTCACATATTTACCATTGAAAATTTCCGAAGCCAAAGTTTTCACCTTATCGTGTCCATCACTGCAGATTGTCATAGCAGCTAACATTTCATAATCGGCTAATTGCAAACCAATACAATAAGAGCGTGATGCACGAGCCACACTGGAAAACATGGCGTAAATTGTGGTGACCATATCGGCCAAGCGTCTGGATTCATTATGGCGTTCCACAATGCTGTTTCCATAGCGGGTGAATAAAAGATCGGCACACATCTGCAAACGAGCCACAGAATGTTCTAAACCCAAAGCAGCGGGCTCCAAAGTAGGATGCACATTTTCCTTAAGATCCATACTAGTTCTTGGATTGTCAATATTCGATTTTTCTAAGAATTTAGCAAACATATGTCCGGGATGAAAAAGGGGATTACGTTGCATTCGTATATTGTTGCCCATTACAGTCTAGTGTAAAGCAAAACTTTGATTAAAATATAATTTTTTTCACAATTGTTTATGAATGAACTTACACCGGCATGCTGTAGACCTGTTAAAGCTATGTATATGCTTAAATTATCAATAGATTCTCCTAAAGTATAAAGTTGGGCAGCATTACGAAAATAAGTTTCTGTTATTTGGCCTGAATGTAAAGACTTGGGTCCATATATATCTAAGGCCGTAGTAGCAATATTGAAAAGTTCTTTAAGGCTGTGATACTAGAATAAGAAAATTTTTTATTTACAATAAGTAGTATTTATTAAAATTGATGCAATCACCTTTGTAATAGCCGATTCCAAAACTACATCGGGTTTATTAAATTCATCTAATAAACCAGCTGTCATATAAATCATGCTCTCCAAGCTGTATACTGATAAGCAAGACTTTGCCAAATGTGTCTGTACTGATTCCAAATCCCTGCAATGAAAAGTTATCAAAAAATAATGTTGATAGTATCAACCCAATTATGAATAAAAATTCTCTGGGAGTTTTCTGTATTTTCCCATTTTTCCTATTTATTTAAATTCAATTGCACAAATTGGAGAAGGGAGAAAACTACCGCGGAATTGTTGTTCATAAATGGGTTATTTGTGTAATCTTTTCCAAACTTACATAAGGACCATTCCACATATCTTCTTGTCTATACAATGACGGGAGATTTCATTAAGTATATTTTTTGCCATGCCTAGACTAATCATGGAATTACGCAAACGATTTGCCTTTAATAAAGCATCAGCAACTACATTGCCTTCGTGAGCATGACCAAGAACATTACTATCCGGTACACGCACATTTTCCAAAGTTAATGTTTGTGTTGTAGTTGCTCTACAACCCAAAGTCTGATGTTTTCTTCCCAACTTAACACCGGGTGTATTAGAATCGACCAGAAATATTGTTGTCGAGCGACCAGCTTCATTTTGTATATTAGCTTTTTGAGTTTGGGCTACAATCAGAAAAAGTTGAGCGGCATCAGCTGTTTTTGGCGGGGAAACTACAAATGCTTTAGTGCCATTTAATGCCCAACTGTGACTATCGGTTTCTTGTTGTGCCTTGGTATTAAAGATTTCATCTTCAGACGATTCGAGTTCGTAGATGGCCTCGGATGCAACAAGTGAACCTATATGTAAATATATTTATTTATTTTCCCCCTATATTTATACATATATGTACAGTTTTAGTAATTTTTACACCGATTTTCAAAATACTGTAATCTTATTAATTTATAAATAAAACAATTGATTTTTAAACGATCGTTTTAATAAAGTGGGATGAATTTCGATCAATTTTAAAATCTATTTCTGAATTAAAGTCTTGTTCAAAATACAGTTAAATTAATATTGTATGTATATAATAAAAAAAATTTTAAAGAATATATCGTTACCTTAAATGCAAAAAGGCATAACTAACAAAAAATTCAAAATCGTGTTTTGAGTAGTTATTATGAATACCATTAAACTACATGTCTTGACAAAAATTGTTACTTCTCCGATCAAAAATACGCTTTAATTAACAAAAAAAAAAAAAAAAAAAAAAAAAAAAAAAAAAAACAACGGGACGTAACTTCAAGATTGTTTTTTTTTTAATGCAAAATTACGTAATAAACCATTTTTCGAACAAAATATATCTTAATGGTTTCCTTTTAGAATTGTTTGACGAATTCCATGGTCGAATTATCAATGCACGTTTTCTGACATGTTTATAGTTTTCATTTTATAAAGTTCTCCTGTAAAATTATATTTTTGTTAGTAACGCCTTTTTGCATTTTAGCTAACGATATACAGGAAAACAGAGAATAATATATTAGAAATCAATTTTTTAAGATACTGAAAACGATATTGTTTAAAATTCATTTGTTTTCAAAATCGTTTCCTATCACATAGGTACCTGATTATAACAATTTATACTAACCATTTCCCAATTTTGTTAGAAATCTTTGCTTTTGTTCCGGTGTACCTAACTCCTGTATAATATCTATAATGCTGCGATGTCCCAGCAGGCTCAAGGCCACTTCCGTTGCCTGGGATTCGGGCTCAGAAGCCATTAAACTTTCACTATAACCCCAACCTTTGCCATCGAAATCTTTGATTACATTTGCTCCATACAAGCCAAGCTGCTTAAAATTATCAGCTAAACCTGTTGGCAAAGTGTTAGTATCGTTGGCGCCATGACTGTCAAAATATTCCGAAAAGAAATTTTTTAAAGGTAGCAATTGATTTTGTAAACGGGCCATATCTTCACGACTTATAACTTCTGGATAGGCCAATAATTCATTGTCAACCATGCCAACAAAAAAGTTTTTAACCAAAGGCGGACGAGGAGGCAGTTTTGTTGAAGGTTGTTCTGTAATTTGTTCCTCATGTTCTGGCGCATCGGTAATGGAAGAAGCCGCTTGACTGCCAAATGATTTGTGTATAAATGTGCACCTTTTAAACCAATTTAATGAGTTTTTACTGAAAAAGCTTTTGGTTTTATTTATATGCAACATTTTTTATTTAAAATATGTCAATCTTTTTAAAGTAGTTTCAGGTTCACGTAATTCTAATGGTTAAAAAATGCACACACGGTTTTATAAATAATCTGCTTCTTCTGCTAAAAAAAAAAGTAAGTAAGTGAAATGTTATCACACAGCTGTTTTGACAGCTGTGTTTTGTTTTGCAACAACATTCAAGATAAAATTGGAGACTTTTATACATTTCATTTTTTTTTTATTCATACATAACAAAATGTTTTCCGTTAAATTAATAAAACTTCATCAAAACATAAATAATGCATTTAATATTAAACGTTTCTATACACCAAGGAATCTTTTGGCATTAGCAGAAAGAGGTTTCTTTCAAGATATATTTCCCGACACGGCCGGGTAAGTGAACTTTATATACAAATTTTAACACCTAACCTTAATACGACTGTTTTTAGTGCTCAAATAAAAAAAATATTTGATTCTTCACCGCAAACCATATATGCCGGTTTTGATCCAACCGCTGACAGTCTTCACGTAGGTAATTTATTGGTAATAATGGGTTTGCTGCATTGCCAACGAGCTGGTCACAATCCCATTGCCTTGGTGGGAGGAGCTACTGGTTTGATAGGTGACCCAAGTGGCCGCAAAACTGAACGTAGTCAACTGAAAGAAACTGTAGTTGAACACAATTTAGAATCAATTAAAAAGCAGTTAGAAAAAGTTTTCCAAAATCATTCTGATTGTTTGTGGGATAATGAAAAACATAAAAAGTCGTTGCCGCCTTTGAGGTAAATAGAATGTTGATCGATTATGTACTTTAATTTTTTTCAAACCCTTGTTTTCGAATAATTCGAAAAGAATTTTGTAAAAATTCGGGATACCCTGTAATTAGGGTTATAAAATAATTTGTGTCTTAATGAAAAAGGGTTATGCTTCAAAATTATAAATAATTTTACAATTCTCTCAGTTAGTATATTTTGAGTGCCTTTAGATTAAGATGGCATCACAACTTTCTATTCTATTCGTTTCAAAAATTCATTTTCCAAAGAAAGGGTTGAACTATTAACATTAGCTCTCATGGGTACTTTTAAATTATAACGTACATACATATGTATGTACGTAGAGACTTAAAGAATTTATCAGTATTACAAAGTTTTTAAGTATGAATGCAATTATTGAAAAAAAAAATTATATTAAATATTTTACAGAGTTGTTTAAGTTTAACTTTGATATAAATTCACATATTAAAACGAACAATTGATACATTATTAGTTGATAAATGATCCTTAATAAATTAGAAAGTATATACGTTTCGTTAAAACTATATCATGTTAATAAAAACTGAAAAACTGGGTTTGAGCAAAAAATCCGGGTAATTTTACATTTGAAAAATCGGTTAAAATCACGAATCGATCACCCTAGTTTATAATAGAGGCAGTAGTTTATTTCTAAACAACACTAATGGCATTATGTTATACATTTCTAAAGGATAATCAACAACGCAGATTGGTACAAAAATCTAAATATTATAGACTTTATAGCTCACACGGGCAGACACTTTCGTTTGGGCCAAATGCTTTCCAGATCTTCTGTGCAGTCTCGACTAGAAGCTGAAGGCGGAATGAGCTTTACTGAGTTTACTTATCAAACCTTCCAGGCCTACGATTGGTTACATTTATTGCGAACTTACAATTGTCGTTTTCAGTTGGGTGGGTCCGATCAAATGGGTAATTTAATGTCGGGTCACGAATTGATAAGTCGTGCTGAGAAAAAGGATGTTTTCGGTTTGACTTTGCCCCTTGTAACTGATGAAGAAGGTGATAAATTTGGTAAATCAGCTGGTAATGCCGTGTGGTTAGACAGTAATAAAACTTCGGCCTTTTCTTTATATCAATTCTTTGTAAGAAGGCCCGATTCAGAAGTTGAAAAATTATTGAAACTGTACACATTTTTGCCACTCGAAGAAATAGACTTCCTTATGAACGAACATAGAAAAGAGCCGGAGAAACGAAAAGCCCAAAACATCTTAGCAGAGGATATAACATTACTGGTCCATGGTGGTAAATAAATATGTACTTTAAAAAGTAACCAACAGTTTTCTAAATTTATTCATTTAATTCTTTTCTTTTTAATAGAAAAAGGTTTAAAACAAGCAGAAACTATAACGAATGCGTTGTATAAGGGCAATGTTGAAGGCTTAGCAGAACTGGATCACAATGAAATTATGCAAACTTTAGCGGGAGCTACTTTAGTAGAAATGTTAGCTGAACCTGATATGACTATGTTAAAGATGGCCATGAAAGCTAAATGTTTTCCAACGGAAGGTAATTTTCATCGGAAATCTAACTACATTTTTATTACAAATAAATTTTTACAGCCGATGCCACACGTATAATCACAGCCGGTGGATTTTATATCAACCAAAAGAGAAGTCAAAATATAGCCGAGATTGTTACTCAGGGCATACATGTTCTTAAAAATGGCTTAACTTTGTTAAGAGTGGGTAAACGTAATTTTTACATAGTAAAATGGTTAAAATAATTTCTGACAAATAAAACACTTGTTGTTTTTGTTTTAAGTTTATTTCTTAGATCTTGGTGCACCACCACCGGGGCCAGGTTTCTTGCGCCATCTTTTACTGGCCTCCACAACATGGGCAATTTCTTTCTTAATATTTTTATCATAAAACTTACCACTCTTTGTAAATGTTTTATGCTCATTACGCATTTCAGCCAACTTACGATTTTTTTGTTTCATTATATTTTTCTTATTGGCTGATTTCTTTTTTCCCGCCTCCGAAAATTGCACCTTTATACGGCGTCCTTGTAACTCTGTATTGTGTAATTCAAAACCTCTTTGGAAACTTTCTAAGTCGTGCATTTCCACAAATGCAAAACCACCTCTACGTTGTTTGGGTATGCGTACCGATTTCACAGATCCCTTAGTACCAAATAAATCCTCTAAATCACCTTTTGTCGTTTCAAAACTCAAATTGGTAACATATAAAACATAACGATTGGTTTTTGAGGCTCCCTTTCTCAATTGTTCCAACTGGGCCTTAGAAAGGCCTCCTTTGGCAATTGGAGTGTTGTCCACTATATCATCATTTTCCTTTTCAGGTAACTTTTTCATTTCCTCATCCTGTTGGCCTTCTTCGCCCTCACTTTCCTTCTCACTATCCGACTCCTCTTCTGAGGTTTCTTCATCACCGCTGTTTTGTTTGTCCTCATAGGTGCCATCCATTATCTCTTTACGTTTGGCATCATCAAAATTTCCTAATAAATCTGCCGAATCATCATTAACAGGTTTACGTATTTTGTCAGGTTTTAT
Organism: Pollenia angustigena; assembly: GCA_930367215.1. Classification (NCBI taxonomy): domain Eukaryota; kingdom Metazoa; phylum Arthropoda; class Insecta; order Diptera; family Polleniidae; genus Pollenia; species Pollenia angustigena. The sequence goes on from OV884060.1 coordinate 208,422,962, forward strand.
AAAATTCTCCACGCAGTAGTCACTGTCTGAAGATGAGTCCTGGAAAAAAAAAATTGTAATCTATTTCTTGGATTTTGTTGAAAACTATTTACCATTTTGGAAAATGTATTTTATTTTACAGTTTTAGAGGGCAAATTTTAATAAATAATAATTCAAATTTAATTTTTCCCTGCAAATGTTATAAATTTGGTTAAAAACAATAAAAAAAATTTCTAATGTTTACATTTTTTGACAATACACGTGTTGGATGATATTAACTGCCCGTCTAGATATTGCGATATATGTATATTGCAGAAATTTATGTTGCAATAATTGTTAGTCAATTATTGTTGACATTGCGAACATAACGCTGCGTCTCCACGTAGCAATTTTTATTGCTAAGTACAAAGGTATATTTACACAAGGTAAACTCGTTGGCCCATATGTTTGTCAGCTGATTACCCCTAGTTGGAAGCTTAACGTCAAATTTCGTGTATATGAGAAAAAATTTGTACATGTGTGCGTTAAATTGTTTTTTTTTTTATATGAAGACAATTTTGACAACTCCGTTCCTTTTATAGAGCAGCATGTATACACTCCCAAATGAGTCTACCTTGTGTAAATATACCTTGCTAAGTACAAGCAATAACTTCGGCAGAACAATGGAGCAATAATTGCTGATTATATTGCTGGAGACCACTTGTATTGCTTTGCCATAAATTTGCAATTTTCACCTCGAGTAGTTGTATAAAGTTTTGTGGCTGTATTTATAACAAATGTTTTATGTTGTGTTTTGAAGTGATTGTTAAATTTTTTTTTAAGTAATTAATAAAACAATTAATTGTAATTGTCGTAGCTGTGTTTTGTATTGCTTTTTTTTGTTTATTTGCGTATGAAAAAAACCTAAAACTTGTATTGTTCTATTGAAAAAATAAAAATATACAAAAAAACAAATTCGTCGTTTGCTTTTGTTGATATTGACGTTTATCAAGGCGAATTCATAAAGGTGACCGCATCATGAGATAGCATTACGGTAGGTATTCCTTTCTTTTAAATAATACTATGTGTGTTGTTTTTGGAAAAAATTAGAGTGAATATCAAAATTATTGGTTGAAAATACAAAAGGAATTTCTTTGTTTATGAAATACTTATACAAAATTGCTTTAACCCATTCTTTTTCCTGTATTGCAAATTTATTGTGGCTCCACGTATTCCCTACGCCTTTTAAAATCCTCTTGTTAATATTTTTGCTCACTTTTTTTTGTTTTATTACATTTAAATAAATTTTTTTTTCTTGATTTAGATTTTAAATTTTAACAAATTTTTTCACAAAATGTAAATAACGCTTGACATTTAGTATACACACAAGGAAATAAACAACAAACAGATGACTCGAAAATATCACCTTTATGAATTCGCCTTGGACGTTTATTTAAAAATATAATATATAAAAACTTTTTCTTTATTTTGTCGAAGTATTTTTTACTTGCTTTTTTTTTTTTTTTTTTTTTTTATTTATTATTTTATTTCAAAATTCATAACAATTACGTGCCTCAGCGCCCAATAGGCATTTTAGAGGCGAGTTGGCATAATGGAAAAATTTAACAATAATAAAAAAAAAAAAAAAAAAATAATAAATTTATATTTAACTATGTATATAAATAAAAAATATTATGCGTATGTATATATGTAGCAAAATAACATATTTCTAATAAAACTCAATTTAAAGTATATTTTGTAAATGGAGATCATTAGATGCAGTATCTTTGTAACATATGTATGTAGCATTAAGTCAGAATCTCTTCCAAATTTTCTAGTAAAAATTTTTTTAAGCTTATTTTAAACAATGAAATTCTATTTATTGATTTTAGCGATTCCGGCAAGTTATTATATTCTCGACTACCATTGTATTCTACGCATTGTTTTGTAGACTCCAGCCTGCAATGAGTTACTGCCAAATTGGTGTTATTCCTCACGTTATAAGCATGCTGATTAATCGAGAACTTAATTGTGTGATGACCCATATTGTGCAACGATTTGAAAACATAGATCAAAAGTTGAAGCTTGTACATGCCATCTATTGGCAGCACTGTTTTAGAAACATTGTTGTAAAGGGAAACAGTTGAGTACATCATAGGAAGATTAAAAACTACTTTTAGAGCTTTGTTTTGAGTACGCTGAAGGGATTTTAATTCATTAGTTCTCTTGTAGCCATACAAAATTGCCAAGTAGCTAAGGTGACTTTGAATCAATGCATTGTAGATCAAAAGCTTTGTGTTTTCATTAAATTTATTCTTAAACTTAAACAGTATACCAATAGCTGAACATATTTTTGACTTCAAGTATTGTATGTGCAAGTTCCAAGCAAGGCTACTTTGCAAATAAATTCCTAGATATTTTAAAGAAGTTACTTCCTTAATTTCAGTACCATCCACAAATACACTGAAGCTATTATCTGATTGATTATATGGCTTGAATCTCATTAACTTAGTTTTGTTAGCATTAAGAGCGATTTTGTTTATTCTCGCAAATTCCACAATTAATGCAGCATCTTTTTCGATATAGGCTTTAGCTTCTGTCTCATATTTGAAAGGATAAAAAATGCAAATATCATCAGCATAGACAAAAAGTTTACTATTAAGACCAAGATGGATAATATCATTTAGATACAAGGTGAACAGTAAGGGACCCACAACACTGCCCTGGGGGACACCACACTCCACTCTGCCAATAAAGCTTTTTACTTTACTTTACTTTTTTAATAAATAAACACACTAATAAATAACCAACCGTACAGAGAAATGAAATGTCAGATAAATTACAACTGATTTGACAGCAGATTACTACGCAATAATTGCTCAAGCAATCAGAAGAGCAATCATTGCGCAATGGATTGCCACTCATGGCAATTTGCGGTCTATACGTCGCAAATTTTTTTGAGCAATCAAATTTGACGTTTGCCGCAATAAATATTGCTACGTGGAGACCCGGGGTAAAACTTAAAATTTGGTTTTCAATCGAAAAAAATAGAAGCAATTTGTGTGGGGAAAAAATTAAGTTTGTTAAATAATAGCAAATTATAATTGATGGAAAAGGATTAAATAATTTATTTTTATTTATTTTTACATTACCTATTACCTAGCCTTTAAAAGCCATAATCGGTTACAAATTTCTACTAACAATTGTCAAGTTAATTAATATATGAATGTATGCATGTATATAATAAAATATATTAATGTTTAAATATAATTACAAAAGTGTTAGATAGCTTAATTAAAATGTAAGAGTTCAAGCTATGAAAAATCCCAAAACGATAAACTACAAACGCATAATCCAGAACCCAACTATCTAACAATTGAACGGTACAATTTATCACATTTTGCAATACATCAGAAAATTAAACGTGGTAATTCCAAAATACGCGTCGAAGAAGTGAACATTTGCATGAAAACAAAAACAAAACCAAACCAAAGTGACGAAAATTGTTTTTGTTATCTATACAATTCTAAAATAAAATTAACGCGAGAGTTATAACGCGTTTCTTTCTCTTTTAAAAACTGTAAATTTTCTATGATAAACAAAAACAATTTTTGTCAATTTGGTTTTGTTTTGTTTTTGTTATCATGTAAATGTTCACTTCTTCGACGCGTATTTTGGGATAACCACGAAAGTGTGCCCTTACATAGGGTATTCACCTAACAATTTTTTGTCATAATAAACGTCAAACTTCATATAAAAAAAAAAAAAAACGGTGGCAAAAATTTTAAGGGTTTTTTAAATGGACTTTGACGTTTGGTATGACAAAAACTTGTCAAGTGAACCACATGTTAAATAAAAGCTGCACACAATCAGGAAATGAAAATGGAAGACACAAATTGCTCGAAATTTGATCAAAAAGATCATTAGTAAACATTATAAAAAGTTAAGACCCACACCACTGTGAACTGGAAGCAAGCTATATGGCCGATTACCACTAACAACATATTGACTTCTACTAAAAATAAACACTAAAATAATTTATTTTTAAATAAACACTGAAATAAAATTGAAAAAATTATTTTTGTTAATACAATTTTTTCCCTCTTCGTTCTTTATTATTTAAATTTATATTAATTTGTTTAAGCTTGTGTTCTTTTTTATATAAAAATAACAACAACAAAAATTATTTAACAAAATGTATACATATTTAAATAAAAAGACCCCAAGATTAAGCAAATTAATATACACTTAAATTATAAGTCAAATAAGAAAGAATTTATTTTAATAAAAATAATGCTTCTTCCTTGATTTTTTTTAAATTATGAGTTAACATTAATACATTTTCCCATGCCTTTAACATAAGCAGAGCAATAAGAAATATTGCTCTGTTGTAGTGCCGACGTTATTGCCAACTTCCTGAGATATTTATCTTTAGTGTAGACCTAGGGTAATAAGAAATTTGTTTAAAAAAACAACTCTGTATACCAGAGACTTGCGCCGAAGCGGCTTAAGGTGCTATCAGACGGGATGTATTTTACATATGTACTGTCACTTTTCTTACCCATATGTAATTCCGTATGTATGTCAAAATTTCCATTTTACATACGATTCATAATTTTTGGTATCACACCTGCTTATGTTTTTCCTTATGACATAACCTATAAATGTAAACAAAAGCTGACTTTTGTTTACGTTTCAAAACAAACCAGCTGTTTTGTTTATGTTTGCCACAGGAAAATAGAGCGTGTTCTAATCGAAAAAGTTACATATGTATTTCCACATGTATTTTACACATGCAAAGTTTCATATGTATCACACGATGTGTACAACTTTTACAGATGGAAAATTTGACAGTACATATGTAAAATACATCCCGTCTGATAGCACCTTTAGCCAGCCGCCGATAAGAATATTTTAAGCCGCCGCTGACAATTTTTCAGCTAAAATTCGGCTCCAGCTTAGCCACTGATTACATTGTATTAGTCCCAATTTACATTATACGATTTTTGTCGTTGCGATTATTGTCGTTTCTTCTTCGAAGTCGGTCTGATATTTACATTGTACGATTTTTGTCGTTTAAACTTTTTCTGTGCAACCGAACTTCAATACATTTTTCGTCAAATGAGAGCACAATGAGAGAACGAATGAGCGAACAAAATGAATCGAAGAATACACTCGCTTGTGTACCCCTTTTAATTCCTCTCTCGCCTATAAGGTAAGAATCGCAACGACAAAAATCGTTTAATGTAAAAGCAGACTTAGACACCTTACCACATTCGTTTTTGTTTGACTATCCTTACATAGCGTCTTCACCTGACAATTTTTTGTCATACCAAACGTCAAATTTCTATATAAAAAAAACGTCAAACTTCATATTAAAAAAACGCTGACAAAAATTTTCGAGTTTTTTTTATATAGACTTTGACGTTTGGTATGACAAAAAATTGTCACGTGAAGGCGCTATGTAACAAGTGCAACACTAATATGTCTGCCTCCAATACTTTCAGTTCTTATTTGTAAAGCGCCAACATTTCATCAAAATTAGAGTACGAAAAATGGCTTAAATTGATTATGTTATTATATAAATATGTACACAAAAATGTAGATTCCATGGTGAAACAAACAGGTGGCAGCGCTACGCCAGATGACGATTTTTTTGCTCTTGCATTGTTTGTCTAGGTTTATGTCAAAGTTTTGTTTATGTTTACAAAAAGTCCACGTTTTGTGCTGTGAATATTGTATTTTATTGAAGTTTTTGATCATTTTAAATAAAAATAAATAACATATTGACCATAATTAAATAAAAATTGGCTAAAAAATTATTTGATTCATCACGTTCAGCAGCACGCTTTGATTTTTGTTAAAAATATTTTTTAACGTAAACGGTGATATAACTTCCATTTTTGTTGTAATGTTGTATTTGTTGCCGTAACGATGCCACCTGCTTATTCCACCATGGTAGATTCCATTTTCATATATTTTATCGGCTCACAGCCGGCTCCGAGCCGCCGCCAAATATTATTTGCGCTAGCCGCCGTCGCCAATAAAATTCTACGGCACTGGTCTCTGCTGTATACTGTCTCTTTAATTAAAAAAAGAAATTGTTTTTAATTTATTAATATAAAGGAATTTTGTTAATTTCATGGTTTTTTTGCGTTTTATTATGTAAAATAAAGGTAAGTTTTAGTAAAATAAAAATTGACGGACCCACAAATCGATATCAAAATATACTGTCTAGTTTAATTCATTCAGCAAATTCTGCAAGGAAGAAGTTTTGGTTTAGGTAAATTTTTTGATTTGTACAAGTTTTAACTCTATCAGGATGCAGTTTGATCACCTTTAAAAATTAAAATTTATTTTTCAAATATCTTGTTGCAGCTAACGTTCGGCAAAGATAATAATATTTCAAGGATTTTGCTTTTCGTACTGTATGGTAAGTTTTGTTTTTTTCTTCCAATAAATCGGTCAAATTGGTTAACAAATTTTATTAATTTAGGAAAACCCTGCTAGCTACCATTCTGAATTTACAAGTTTTTTTTGCAATTCTGATTATTATTTTTGAATATTGTAAAAATCAATATGCAGCAACAGCAGATAATGCAACGTGTTGGTCCACCACAGCCTGGTACACCTACAAGTTCGGCTCGCAACATGTCGTTATTTGATAAACAAAAATATATAGAAGATTATGATTTTCCCTACTGTGATGAGTCTTCAAAATATGAAAAAGTAGCTAAAATTGGCCAGGGTACCTTTGGTGAGGTGTTCAAGGCCAGGGAAAAAAAATCAAATAAAAAATTTGTAGCCATGAAAAAAGTTTTAATGGACAATGAAAAGGAAGGAGTATGTGATAACGTTTCATAAGCATTACAAAATAATTTATATGTTTTTTCCTTTTTTCAGTTTCCTATTACTGCCTTGCGAGAAATAAGAATCTTACAACTTCTGAAACATGAAAATGTTGTTAATCTTATTGAAATTTGCCGCACAAAGGCTACAGCAAATAATGGTTACCGTTCAACATTTTATTTGGTTTTTGATTTTTGTGAACATGATTTAGCTGGTTTATTGTCGAATATGAATGTCAAATTCAGTTTAGGTGAAATCAAAAAAGTCATGCAACAATTGTTAAATGGACTATATTATATACATAGTAATAAGGTACGTTTTTGTAATATTACCGCTTAAGTTTCTTAAATAGTTTTCGTTTTTTTTTTAACTACATTTCTCCTTTAAATTAAGATTTTTACTTATAAAAGATATATTCAAATTTCTTAAATTTTAAAATTATTCATTAAGAGAAAGTTCAAAATTGTTTGAGTTTTTAGTTGACTTCCTAAACGCAATCTTGCAATGTAACGTTACACGAAAAGGAATAGCTTCAAAAACTCCACTTCTTTTCTGTTAACAGTGCCTTAAGTTTCTATTACATCGTGCTTTTTTAACGCATTTGTTTTTATTAATGCTTTGCAACACTGCGTTTAGGAAGTCTGGGTGCGTTTGTAAATGCATGACTGCGCTGCGTAAGTGATTTCAAATGGTTATATATTTATTAGTTTGCTTTTCTGATGCATCGCAGCGATGCATTTACGAGCGTACCCTCGGCTTTTTTCCAGTTATCGATTTTTTAATGAAATCTAGTGAGTTGTTTGTGAAAACTTGTAGTAATTTCACTTCTTCCTAATTATTAAACAGATTCTCCATCGTGATATGAAAGCAGCTAACGTTTTAATTACTAAACATGGCGTTTTGAAATTAGCCGATTTCGGCTTGGCTCGTGCCTTTAGTATACCAAAAAATGATGCAAAAAATCGCTACACAAATCGTGTTGTAACACTTTGGTATCGTCCCCCAGAACTTTTACTAGGCGACCGAAATTACGGACCTCCAGTTGATATGTGGGGTGCGGGTTGTATTATGGCTGAAATGTGGACACGTTCGCCAATTATGCAGGGTAACACAGAACAGCAACAGTTAATTTTAATATCACAATTATGTGGTTCCTTCACACCCGATGTTTGGCCCGGAGTCGAGGAACTGGAATTATATAAATCGGTAGAATTACCTAAAAATCAAAAGAGACGTGTTAAAGAACGTTTAAGGCCTTATGTCAAAGATCCTAATGGCTGTGATTTGTTAGATAAACTATTAACGTTGGATCCTAAGAAACGTATTGATGCTGATACTGCCCTAAATCATGATTTCTTTTGGACTGATCCCATGCCATGCGATTTGGGTAAAATGTTGTCCCAACATTTGCAAAGTATGTTTGAGTATTTGGCTCAGCCCAGACGGACGAATCAAATGCGTAATTATCATCAACAAATGGCAACAATGAATCAAAAACCACCAGATAATACCATGATTGATCGTGTGTGGTAAAATGGATAAAAAACAAAAGTTACAGCAGGGTAAAATTAAGTGTTCCGCCAGTCTTTTGGCAAAATTTTAAACTAAACATGCACGTGTTTGTTAACATTTATAAATGCTAAATTTACCAAATTTTATGTTTTTTCTTTACGTATTTATTAAGAGTTTTTTTTATTTTAATTTAGGATTCATTTTTTGTTTAGTTTTTTAGCTTTGATTAAGGGTAATCTTTTAAATATTCATCCAAAGCACTTTTTGGAAAAAATATAAAATTAGGTTGAAATAAATAAAAAATTAACTTTTTGTTATACGGAAAAAGTCAGCTTAATATATATTTGTAGGTAGTATTTTCCCAAAAGCAATTTAAGTTTTTGTTGGGTTACAAATGGACTAATTATTATGAAGAATTTTGAGTTATTTAATTTAAACTTTTAAGTTCATTTCCGAGTAGGCCTTTGCTCAAAAGATCAGTAATCAAATATTTAAATTGGTTTTTTAAAACTGTAAAAATAAAATTATGAATTTAATTCAATTACATAATAACGTGTTTTTAACCAGCAGAAAAATAATTTTAATTCGAAAACTGCTGGAATTCTCATTCTAAACTCTTTAAAATTTTGAAAATGTTTTCAAAACATTTAAAACGCAATACGTACCTATAAAAAGAAATCTAGAAAGTTATACTTTAAAAAAAAATCGGGTGCTTTAAAATTTCAAATAATTTCTTATCCATTTTTTTTTAATAAAACAACGTATGTCTATTTTTTTAACGCGAAAAATACACTTTATTTTTTTTTCATTTTAGTTCAGTAAACGCCAGTCTTTATTTTTTTTCTTTTAGATTTCATATTGATTGCTTTTATTTTTTTCAATTATTTATTTTCTCAAAGCTACAAAATCAAACAAAGATTATATTTAAAAATTTTCAGTTTTTTTTTTATTTAAAAAAAAGTATTACAGCATATTATTGGTGTTTTCTTTATGTTTATTATATATACAGAACCAATAAAAATTCATAATGATTCATAGTTACAAAAATTGTATAACATTTAATTTAAGGATTCTATGAAAAAGGTGAAAAATTTGATTTTTCGGGGCTTTATTTTTTTAATAAAAAACTAACATTCGAAATTTTTAATAAATTAGTATTGTAGTTATTTTGTTTAACTGTTTATGGTTTTTAATACAAATTTTTATATTTTATTAAGGCTAAAATTCATCAAATTTAATTTTTATTAAATTATTTTTATGAAGAAAGGAATTTTGCAACATGAAATTAATTAAAATTTTTCATTCTTGACTGCCGCGGGAATCGAACCCAAGCTTTCACGGACAGGTTACCCTTACATGTTTCGATTGTAATCACTTAATCTCTTCAGAGGGGTTTGCTGTTAAATGCTAGGAACACAATTGAGACGTACGTCATATGAACGTAGGACGTAACGCCGTAAATTGATCGACATACGGTTTACTTACCCACAATGCCGTCGTAAACGCATTTTGTTTTTTTTTGAAAAAGTTCCAAATTTATTTAAATAATTGTTTATTTTTCTATCCTTTTATTTTGTTATCAAATATTCAATTTTAAAACACAAAAATAATTTTATTTTATATTTTGAATTTTTATTTTTCTATGACAATATGGTCGTAACCGGCGTATGATATAGAATTAGATCTATGTAGATATGCTTTTAAGTTTACGCTAGCTATTGTGTGGCTTTTAATTAAATATTACTCGTTTTAATTTGATAAAGTATCTACGTCGTACGCTACTACATTTATACGGTGCAATTGTGTTCCTACGGTAACACTCAAAGCCATTAACGGCTGCTAGCAGTCAATAGTCAAACATCAATCTTTAAAGCAAATTGTTTTTAACCCCTGGTAGATCGAAATTAGCTTTAAATGATTATCTATTTTAATTGATTTACGTGTTCGTCCTTCCTTCTGTTTTTAAGTTTTGTATTAACTCGGCAACACCTGATTCATCAGGTCTCGCTGCTACAGCAACAACAACAAAAACCGTGTACTGTACAAAAAAATTCGAGTAATGTTGTGTATTTAAAACAAAAAGACAATCGAATGTCTAAAACATCTTCTGTAGAAATTTTTCAAATAAAATTATTTTTTTCAAAATTTTAAATAAATAAATAAAGTTTTTCAAAGAACATACTTTATAACGTTGCAAATTGCTTTAGCCCCTTGTAGGGTTTCTATTCGACAACATTTTTAGAGGAATATTAGGAAATTTTATGGCGCATTATTTCGAAAATGTCTACATTGTCTACGATATAAACGGGTGTGCTCTAGAATCCGAATCCACTCGAAAGTGGATTACTTTAGAATTTTTGGTGTTCTGCATTTCACATCCACAAGTTTTTATTCGTTTTCAATTAGAGTAGTAATGGGTTGGTGAAAGTAAAACGAATCGACTTTTATTCTAATCAGGTATGTTCTAGGTTTCGACTCGAATTGAAAACGAAAAATTTTTTAAATCCGCATAATTTATAAATTGGTGTTCTGAAATCCGCATGTTTTTGTGTATTCGAAGTTTTTGTTCGAAAAAACTTTTTTTGGACTAAAGATCGTTAATTTGCTAACCGCAGCATGATAGCAATGTCATATATTTTTTTAAAATCGGAAAGCTGTAAAGAATCACAGGGAAAAATAGCTTCTATCGCGAACATGGCTAAAATTCGCGAAAAATTGCAAACTTTTAAACAAACACTAAAATTTATTTGGAATCGCTAAATTGGTAAAAAAAAAAAAAATGTCGGAAAATAACAAAAAAAAAAATTGCAAAAATAGCGAAAAATGGCGTAAATTTTTAATATTTCAAACCAGCCATATAATTGATTAAAAGTCCCTAAACGTATAAGGATTGGCAAAAATGAGGTAAAAATTGCTAAATTCGCGGAAATTCGCAAAAATTTGCTAACATTGGCATTATAGCAAAGTCTACTATTTATTATAAATCGTGTCGCATAACTGTACCGAGTTACAGTTTTTGCGGTATCTGCATTAACTATATGCAATCGTTTTTAACCTCAATTTGAGGTTTTGTTTGGTGGAGAACCATTTATAACTCATGTGACTGGTGGAGAACCAATATAACTCAGACGTTTTACTGGTGGAGTACCAAGAAAAAAACTCAGAAGATTACTGGTGGAGACCAATATACTCTGGAGCGGATTCTGGAAGCTCTCGCCTTCCTATGCGAAGGCTTAGGTCGAACGAGGACTTTGCGGTTGAGGCTCCTAAAATTTGTGTGATACCCTGGCAATATAACTATGATTAGTTCGCCAAAAAAATTTTAGTTTTAAGAAAGCCAAAAAAAAAAAAAAAAATTATAAATCGTTAAAGCTGTAAAGAATCAGAAAACTTACTGAAACAAATCGCTTCTATCGCGAACATGGCTAAAATTCGCGAAAAAGCGCAAAAATATTTTTCCATGTGATTCTTTACAGCTTTCACGATTTAAAAAAAAAAATATTAAACATTGCTATCATGCTGCGGTTAGCAAATTAGCGATCTTAAGTCCAAAAAAAAAGTTTTTCGAACAAAAACTTCGAATACACAAAAACATGCGGATTTGAGAACACCAATTTATGAATTATGCGGATTTAAAAAATATTTCGTTTTCAATTCGAGTCGAAACCTAGAACATACCTGAAATTCTCGTTTTTAACGATAACTGCCATTTGTTAATAATAACCAATATAAGCGAAATTTTAAGGCACAGGTCGGATTATAATATACCGGCCTGTTTTGAAAGTCAACTAAATCACGTGATTTCAAATCACATGTGCCTTTTAAAAACTCACGTGTGATATTTTGTTGTTTCGTATTTGTGTGTTTCAGAGTAATTTTCAATTGCCAAATGCGCACTGAGAAATACATAAACGAGTTATGAATGTTTTTTGTGCGGGATGATATTTATGTATCATAATGTTAGAAGACATGAATAGTAGAAACATAAAAATTTTTTTCATATTTTGATTTTTTCCTCTGACCTTATTATCAAGGGGGTGTGCTGGAAATGGAAAACGTAAAACGCAAGAATTTGATGGTAGTTTTAAATACACTTTTAATCTAATTTATATAATTTTTGTTATAAAATTCTGTTTAATGGAGATATATTTGTAAATACTTGTCATAAAATTCGTTTAATACTGACATCATGTTAAAAAACGATTTCTTAAAATTCTTGCGTTTCACGTTTTTAATTTCCAGCATAGCCCTGTATGATTTACATCTCAATTATAAGGAGCAGTAGCTGTAATGGTTGTCATTTCGTAAGATTTTATTGGTCTTACGAACGAAAAACATTTTAAACAATATTTAAATCAAATTGCACAATAGATGTATTACATATACATACATAAGCCCAATAAATAGGCGAATCCGGCTTTCACACAATGAAAATTCATTCGGGGCAGCATCCAATCGCAATTAATGATTTAACCCTCTAATGCCTAAGAGTGCCTCAAGGCATGCTTTACAAAATTTCTACTGACGTCCAATATATAAATAATTTATATTAATTTCCAATTTTTTACAATTGCTTAAATGTCTAAAAAAATATTTGTAGAAGCTTCGAAAGCTCTAAAAACTTCTAAAAGCGTTGAAAACAATCTCGAACACAATGGGGGTATTCACGTCACAAGATGCACCCTTGCAAAAAAGGAAAAGTGCAAAAATATAACAACAACCACAAAGACAATTATTTACGCACAACTAATTGTCTGTGTGGTTGTTGTTTTATTTTTGCACTTTTGCTTTTTTGCAAGGGTGCAACTTGTGACGTGAATACCCTTAATGCTTTTCTTCAAAATGCTAAATTCAGTTATGCTGCTCAAATATTAAAATTGTTTTTTATGATTATCATAAACAAAACTAAATATTTTTAATTTGTGTCATTACTTTTTATTTTCAATACAAACTAACAAATAGAATTCACAAAAATTAAATGTGTTTTTATTACCGGATACCCAAGGGTGACTCAAGGTACTCCTGGATGTTTTTCACCTGGAACGTAAACAACTCATTGAACGGGCTTAAAAATATTTTTTTTTTGAACACAGGGGCCCAAAAATACCTTAAAAAATTATTTTCATAATGTATTCCCATTTATTCAGAAACTAGGCATTAGAGGGTTAAGAATACCAGTGTTCGACTAGCCTGCATCTGCGCTTAAGCTTAAATGTACCTCTTAATCAATTCAAGTGATTTCAATCTCGATTCCTTTTCCTTAAAACAAATGCGAAGCAAAGAAGCATTTTTCAAGATCTGGTAGTGGAGGATGTAAATAAAGTTTGGTTAAGTACCTTAAAAAAACATCCTCATAGAATCCTTAATTACTATTTTAGTTTGTGATAAAGTTCAACTTTATTTATGTAAATTAAAGTTTAAGTTAATTTTGTAAATTTAACACATTTAATAATCAATTTTTTTTCTTTGGTTTTTTCCCACTACAGTTTCTATTTTTAAAACTCTACAACAAACAGTTTCTAAAAATATGTTTTTTTTTAACTCTTTTACAATATTAAAAGACTGACGTTTGTTTTTTTTTTTTGATATTCATTTTCTTTTTTAATTAAATTAAATTTATATTTTTAATTTATTTAGGGATTAAAATATGTAGTACAATAGATGTATTTTTTATTATTGAAATACTATTGATTTTTGTGTTGTTTTAATTATATACCTTTATTAATTTGTTATTTAGCTTACTAAAGTATTGTTTTTATTTTTCAATTTTTTTTTTGTTATATTGTACATGGTTCTTTAGAGATTATATTTATTTTAATATTTCTAAAAGTTTTTATATTATTCGAAAAGGCTCATAACGCAATCACAGAAATGCTTATCTAAAAATTAATATGTTAAACAATAATTTGTAGTTGATTTAAATAAAACAAAATAAAAAGTTTTTTTTATTCAATTTTTATTTATTGATTAGCTAATTGTTTATTTAACAGTTCAGATTGTAATTAAAAGTAATTATTAAAGTAAAATTTGTAAGTTTTGTAAATTATTAAATTAAAGTTAATATTGTATTCTTAAAACTAATATTGAATTAATTAATCTATTTATTAAGAAGAAAGAAGAAAAAGATTTGAACACGATATGAGCCTTTTACAAATATTATTTGTTTACTTTTTGCTTACACTGCAAAACAAAAAAAAAGAAGGAGATTAAAGTTAAAAGAAATGGTCTGTTCAAGTTACGAATTTAAACATTTTTTATAGAAATTTATATGAAAAATATTTTTAAAACAAGGGGCAAATTATGGCAGTCTTGATCGAATACTTTTACGATTCGAAAGCAATTTTATTTCAATCAATAATGAACGAATCGTAACTATTTTTTCAGTGTTTTGAAAACTAAAAAAAAAAACGCTTTACAACACTCAAAAAATAATTGCGATTCGTTCGGTATGGACAGAAAAAAATTAGAAATAAAATTGCTTCGAATCGAAAAAGCATTCGATGACGACTGCTATAATTTTCTCTTAGTGCTGGTTCACACAGGTCAAGTTTACTTGAACAGTTTTATTTAAATTTTCTTTTGAACTTAATTTTTGTTTTCTTTTCCTTCAACTTTGTAGCTTTTTATTATATTGCGGATGAAAAAAGAAAAGAAAAATACAAAACTGACTGGTACGGTCAAGTATGTACCCCTTTCCATTCTCTTTACCCCTCTCTCCTAAAAGCTCAAGACTTGAAGAGTCAAACTTGACCTGTGTGAACCAGCACTTAGAATTTTTTTATTGATATTTTCAAAGCGAACGTTAACGTTCGAAATCGTTGAAGACAGTAAAAAAACTGAAAGCACTGTAGCAATGTTAAAAACGACTTTTAAAGTAAGAAACTTACGTTTTGCAAAAAAAAAAATGATTTTTAAAAAAGAAACTTAAATTTTGCAAAAAAAATGATTTTTGTAAAAGAAACTTACGTTTTGGAATTAATCCCTTTTTAAGACCAAAAAAATAGTTTGCAAAAATGTTTGAAAACTAAAGAAATTTCATGTGTAAAATTTATATGTACATGCAAAAGCAAACTTCTTAATTTGTCTAACCTAAAAAATGATTTGCGCTCTATATTTTGCATACATACATCAATTGTAATAGCTTGGCCACATTTCAAGATTCTACATTATGGGAACACGATGCTATAAGAAAAATCTTATAAGAATTCTTTAACATTTTGCATTTCTTTTGTATGTTTGTGAAAAAAAATTATACAGGTTATAATGGAAATCGATTTTGAAAATTAAACCATTTAAAACCATATTCCTATAATTTTTTGTCTCTATTCTTCTTAATTTGATATTAAGGGTATTCACGTCACAAGTTCCTTGCAAAAAAGCAAAAGTGCAAAAACATAACAACAACCACAAAGACAATTATTTACGCACAACTAATTGTCTGTATGGTTGTTGTTATATCTTTGCACTTTTGCTTTTTTGCAAGGGTGCAACTTGTGATGTGAATACCCTTATTATATTTGTTAATTGAACTGTATTCCGGAATATGTATTAAGATGTTAATTTCGATCGATAACGAATGCGGTAATTTGGCCCTAGGATCGTTTTCAAAATTTGTGCGATTTTAAATCCACTTCATTTCGATATCCAGAACATTCCCGTTTATTTCTTATAACAAAAACAAACTGAATTTCTTTACACAAACTTCGATCTACCAAAGTTAAAATACAATTTGGTTTTTATGTTTGATTATTGACTGCCAGCAGTTGTCAATGGCGGTGAGTGTTAAACGCCAACCCTTATAAAGAGAGTGTGTGGTAACAATCGAAACGTCAAGGCAACCTTTCCGTGAAAACCTGGGTTCGATTCCGAGTTCAGTAAAGAATGAAAAATTATCAGTAAATTTTAATTCATTTCATGTTGTAAAATTCCTCTCTTCATAATAATAATTTAATAAAAATTAAATTCAATGAACTTTAGACTGATTTAAATATCAAAACTTGAATTAACAACCATATCGAGTCATTACCGCAAAACAAGATTAAGTGACAAAAACAAAATTTTACAGTAGAAGGTTTTTTTTATTTTATTGCATAACAATTTTGTATGAATATTGTCGCTTGAGATAAAATTGTTTTTGCTATAAAATCGTAACGGTTCCTTATGTGACCATGAAATTTCAGGAGATGATGCAATTGTTGCCGGTAAAGTCGTTTATTAAAAAAAAAAACGAAAATTGAAAATGGTGTTACTTAAGCTTTTTTTGCGGTTATGCCTCGATATACAGTTTAATAAATTAACCACAGTACTAATTAAATTTCTTTACTTTTAAATTAAACTTGGAAATTAAACATATTCGATTTTTAACTCAATACTGATAGAATTTTAAAAATATGATTTTCTGCAACCTTGACGATCTTCTCAATGCCGAATGTACATCAACCGGAGACACAAAAACATTAAGAAATTTAGTTTAAAGTTTATGCATAGAAGGTAAATCTATAAATAAGAATAAAAGTAAAGCAAATATATTTGGAAAAACTGGGGGGCTACTCTCTATTGCGATGCGAAAGAAAATTTTAGCAAATCTAGCGATTGGTACTCTTTAATACGTTTGCGCATATGACTTTCGCATCTTTTAATTTTTTCTCTTTTCGTAAATCATCACTTTATTTTATTTAAATTTTCCAATTTCAAATATTTTTACACACTTTGGCATTCCATTACTGTAAATCCGCGCCATCTTTAATTTTTATTGCCACTATCGCTTCTTTTTCAGAAAATTTTGCGAAAGTGATAGAGAGTACCAAGTTGGCTTTTAGCTTTCGCATCGAAATTGTTTTCGCATCGCAATAGAGAGTAGACCCCCTGGGCAACTTCATTTTTTCGTAAAAAAAAAACGGCTAATTAGCGTGCTGAGTCAAATAGTTAATGTTTTTCCACAAATGATTACTAGTTTCCTTTCTTCCGTAAAAATATAAAATTAACCCATTAGTGCATAAGGTGCCTTTTAAGGGACGCTCTGTTTTTTCCACTTTACAGCAACACGAAGAATTAAAAATAAAACTTTAATTTAGCATCTCATTCTTGTGTGTCTTCGTCAAAACAACAAGTGTTTTTATTAAATTTTATTCTATTGAGTGCGTAATATTGTGCAAAAAATGTATAGGGGAATAAAAAAATTCGCACCACTCGTGAAGGGTTTGTAAGAATGAAAAAAATTAACAGTTTGTTGCTTTATTTATGTTTTTTTAATGTGTGTTTATTAAAATGAGATTAAGTAACTGAACTGTTAAAGTTTTAAAATATTAATGATTTTAAAAATATTAGCAATTGGCGTTTTTTATTCATGTCCCTTTAAAGGGACATTATGCTCTATGGTAATATTCATTGCTATTCTTATACAGACTTACAGTTGCTGAAATATTGAAGCAGTTAGAATATATAGACGACAACTTGTTAAATACCTCCTTTGAATGGAAATGATTAATGAATTATTTTCATAAATTTTTTTCAATTGAAAATTTTAATTTTTCTTACATAAAGGTTTTTATTGATAATTATTTCATATCCGTGAAGCTTCTTCGGCATTTGGCAGCTTCTGGAATATGCTCATTTGGTACAATAAACGATAGTCGATACGAAAAAAAATGCCCACTCCGTCCCGTTTCGGAAATGAAAAAAGATCAAAGAGGATCTACGAACAATCGTTTTTCTGATAATGGCAATATACTCGTCGTACGATGGAAAGACAATAACGTAGTCACCTTAGGAACTAATTTTGACAAAAATTAAATTGGAACGTGAAAGCGTTTTACAAGAGGAGAAGGCGCCATGCAGATACCCAATCAAAAGTATATCAACATTACAACCAAGGCATGGATAGTGTAGACAAAATGGACCAGTTAATTGCTGTTTATCGGTTACGTATAAGACAACGTAAGTGTTGGATGCTTCCGTTGTTAATGATCTTGATTACTCAAACTTGTTGCAATTCCGTAGATATATAGCCACTTATTTCCTAGAAACGTACGGTGTGCCCTCTGTAAGAGGCAACAGACCATCGACTTTCAGTGCTGTCAATCGATATGACGGTAGAAATCGCATAATAGACTACTCCAAACCGGATAAAAGATGTGCAAACAGCGCTAACAAGTCTAATTTTATGTGCAACAAGGGCCTTCACCCAAAAGAATGTTTCAAAAATTGCATAATGTCTCTTATAAGGGACTCCTTCTAAAATGTTTAAAAAAAAATTTTATTCAAATAAAACTTCTAAAAATTATTTTAATTGTTGTTTTAAATTACGTGTTCAAAAAGAATTTTGTTAAAAAGTACTTGGGGAACTTCAAGCACTAATAGGTTAAATTGAAAAAAAAAATGGTAACTGACATTGATTTTCGGTTTTAATGGCCAAAATGAGTTCAATGGAACCAGAAATCTTTAACATAATTTAAAATTATCATATCTGATGGAAATTGATTTTAAAAACGATACGATTTGAAACCGAAAATATCGTTTTGAGTATCTTTTAAAATGGATTTTAAATACATATTCCTTTTCTTTTCAGTCTTTATTCTTTCAAATTTTATATTATATACGTTAACTGAATACACCGAACGAAAATTTTAATTCAGAAATGGATTTTAAAATCTTTCGAAATTCATCACACCTTTTAAAAACGTTCGTTTTGAAACGATCGATTGTCATCACATACCTGATAAATTCATATTAAATAATTAGTAAAATATGTTTAAAACCTTAAGTGTGCTTTTCTCATGTTTTCAAAAAATTGAGTTACCTAGTTTTTCCATACGGCCACAGATATGTAGGAGTTCTAGTAGAATTTAACAAAAAAAAAAAAAAAAAAAAAAAAAAAAAAAAAACAATTGCCTGTCAATTTTGTTTCCAAATATGTAGTAGATTAGTCTTTTTTTTAATCAAATATATAAATATATTCACAAGTATTTTCTTCGCAAAAACGAACTAATCGGAATCTTTAAATAAGAAATTGAAACCATTCGAATTTCGATAGTTTTCGAAGCTTGTATTCTATTTTGAATCGAAATTTGTTATCTGAAATTGTCACTTCATACACATAAATACATACAAAGCTTTAAATGATTTTTAAAATAAATATTTCTTCAATTGCTTATATCTATCGGTCATGGAAATGTCCAACATTTGAAAAGCTAACATTCGCATAAAAAATTCCTATGAAAAACACTCAGTTTCAAAAATATTTTCCATATTGAAATATAAATTATAATATAATTTTATATAATAAGTTATAATTATAAATTTTTCTACACAATCACTAACACATAAATTCTATACGTTCTTTATTGGAACAGGCAGATTGTTTCAATATTAGAAAAATTAGAACTTCTAATGTCGAGAGGTTCAAAAAGATGTAGTACATCTCTGCTTCGTTGACTACAAGAAAGCATTCGATACGGTTAAACATGACAAATTGTTGGAAATTTTAATCTCTATTGAATTGGAAGAAAGTGATATAAGATGCATCAAAAAACTATATTGGAAACAGATATCAAACATTCAAGTTGATGGCGAACTGACTGACAATGTTCCAATTACAAAGGGAGTAAGACAAGGGTGTATATTATCACCTCTTTAATTAATTTATACTCGGAGAAAATATTTCGAGAATCACTTAGTGGAAAGAATAACGGTATAAGGATAATCAATTTATTTATAAATAACATACGATATGCCGATGACGCTACATTCCTAGCAAGCTGCTTGTCGGGATTACAGGGGGGCTACTCTCTATTGCGATGCGAAAGAAAATTTTAGCAAATCTAACTATTGGTACTCTTCAATACGTTTGAGCATGTGTCTTTCGCATCTTTTAATTTTTTTCTTTTCGTAAATCATCACTTTATTTTATTTAAATTTTCCAATTTCAAATATTAGGTGCGTTTGAGTACTTTTACAGTAAAATGCAGTAAATGAGTAAACTGAAAAATTTGCTCTCACAAAAAGCTGTTGTTCAAAACAGTACGCGAACGCAAAATTTGTAAAAATTCGTAAAATAAAGGCAACAGCTGACGGCAAATAATTGAAGTGTTGAAAAATATTGACACTTTTGACTACTTAACTCGTTTTCTTATCGGTACTCGAATAAATACTTTTTATAGCACGAACATTTTTGAAAAATACAAACAAACTATTTTATGTAATCTTTCATATTTGTTTGTTTTTTTTTTATTTTATTTGATTTTACTAATTTATAGCGGGTTAAATTATTTAAAAGAACATGAATAATTTTTTTGCTATTGATTACTTAAGTACCCAAATACTGTACACTTTTACAACTCTAAAAAATTAACATAACCAAAAAAATTTCAAAAGTTTGTATTTAGCCAAATAAATGCTTCAAAAACAAGTTTAATTAATTAACTTTTTGTTTTAGTTTAATTTTTATTTCAACTTTTCTTTTATTTAACAAATTTTTCACAATTTGTATGCTTTTTATTTGTTACTTTTGTTTGTTTACCTTTTGAAACATATGTTTTTTTGATCTCCTAAATTTTAGTGCAAAAATTTCTGCAGTAAAAATTTGTAAATACTCAGACAAGAACTGTCACTTTTCGCTCTCAATTTATGTTCTCATTTACTGCATTTTGTGTAATCGAACGCCATTTCGTAAAATGCAGAAAAGTTTAGTAAAAAATAGTAAAAACTTTTGTGTTCTCGAACGCAACTATTTTTACACACTGGAATTTCATTACTGTAAATCCGCGCCATCTTTAATTTTTGTTGCCACTTTCGCTTTATTTTCAGAAAATTTTGCGAAAGTGAGTGAGAAGAGTTCCAAGTTGGCAGTTAGCTTTCGCATCGAAATGGTTTTCGCATCGCAATAGAGAATAGACCCTCAGAAATAAGTAGATGCACTTACGCAAACTAGCAAGATATATAAAGTTAAAAATGAACATTAAGAAGACGAAATACATGATTGTGAGCATAAAAAAAGGTCCAAACTAATACTTCAATACGGATAAACAATTCCACAATAGAAAAAGTTTCAACATTTAAATACCTGGGAGCTTAGATTAACGATCAATAGGATATCTCTAGAGAAATTAAATGTATAATTGAAATGGCCAGAAAAGTATAGTAAAACACTAACTAGTCACAACATAAGCCTTAAAACAAAAATACGTTTCATAAAATTTTATATATGTATGTATGGTTCGTCCTACTATGTATGTTCAGCGGAAACATGGACGCTAAAGGTGTCAGATGGAAAATTAAATTTGTTTGAAATGTGGATTTTCCGGTGAATATTAAAGATCCCATGGACTGACCGCGTTTCGAATGAAGAAGTGCTGAGACATATGAATATCGGACGTGAAATAATAAAATATATAAAAACAAGGAAAACATCTTATTTGGGTCACATAAGGCGAAATGGAAAATATAGAATTCCCCAAACCATTTTACAGGCTAAAATTGAAGGAAGATGCCCAAGAGGAAGAATAGAAAAAACATGGTTGAAAAACATTCAACATTGCACAGGTCATAAAGACGAAAGAAGTCTTCTGAGGGCAGCCAAAAACTCTCTATAACTGAATAAAACAAAAACAAAAATATTGCTAGTTTATAATTATTTTTATGATCGCTAATATCCGAATACCGATTGGCATTTAAAGAAGAAGAAGAATGATATGTTCACACTTGTAAGCAGTCAAGGGGCCAAATAAACTACACAAGCAGTTGTACAACAACAACAGATGTTTGTATTAAAATTGGTTGCGGCTAAGACCTAAATATGTTAAATTATTGACCGACAATCAGAAAGCTTTATGCTTTTATTTCTGGTCATATTAAACTTAGTTTGAACAAATTTGAGTAAAGTATCGTGAATTGTAACACTTAGCCGAACTTAAATTATTTTCAGGAGGGGAGAATTTAAACTGGACCCAAGGTAAATTATGGACTAATAAACATGAAATTCTGTAGAGTGATTTCTGGTATTAAAAATAACCTAAATTATAATAAATTTCAATGTAATAGTTACATTTGTGAGTGTTTTATAGTTTTATTAAAGTGGTTTTCAGAAGGCTGCTGAATATGGAACATAGGTAAATTATGGACCGATTATTACAAAATTGCATGATATTATTTCTAGCCATATGAATCTAACTTGGGCTTAATTTTTACCACACTAACTATGGCCCCTATTACGGTTTACAACTCAACTCAGTTGAGTTGAAATTTTTTTATTTTTGTATTATGGTTTACACCTTTACTATGTATATTGCGTCGAACAAAAACAAAAATTACAACTGATCTTAATCAGTTGTCTTACTTTCAACTCAACTGAGTTGAGTTGTGAACCGTAATAGGGGCCTACATTTGCTACGGTTTCAGGCGTATATAAATTTACCAGGGGCCTGATTTTGGCTGTCGTGATTCAGAACTTTCTCGATTCGAAAACAATTTAATATCTAATTATTTCAGTCAATACTGAACGAATTGGAATTATTTTTTCAGTTTTGTAAAGCATTAATTTGAGTTTCACAACACTGAAAAATAATTTCGATTCGTTCAGTATCGACTGAAAAAATTAGAAATAAAATTGCTTTCGAACCGAGAAAGAACTCGATCATGACTGCCAGAATTAGGCCCCAGAGTGAGCAAATTCGTTACAGTTTTAAGCATACTAAACTGTTTTCCCAAAGTAGGCTTTATATGGGGCCTATGGTAAATTATGGACGAATCTTCACAAAATTTTCCGGTATGATTTCTAGTCATATAGAACGAACTCCTACAAAATCTTCAATCAATCAATCCGTGCATAAGAACACCATTTTTGTTAGTTTTTTTTTACAACATTATCAATTTTTTAACAATGTTTTTTTAACATTTGGTTTCACAACTCTTGGCCTACTGGACCGATTTTGCTGGAATCTTAAACTGCTAAGGATAACTAGAAGCAGTTTGACACCAATATTGTTCTTTAATTTGAAGTTGTTCAAAAGTTATCCGGCCCAATTATGAATAAAAATTCACCGGAAGTTGTTTGCCTTCTCATACACCACTGTGGCGGTGGAGGGCATACAAAAAACCAGTAAAAATGTTAAATTCGGCTGTGCCAAATCTTATATACCATTCATCATTGTATTGAAAAGCCAACTATTTCCAAGCTCGTATGGCATTGATTTGATTTTCCGAAGTGAAGCTAAAGAAAAGGTTTTAATTAAATAGAAATGTTTGACTGTTGGCCGGCAGGCACCGCAGTGGTGCAGAGGTTAGAACTCAAAGAATTCTGATGAAAGAATGTGATGATTCTTGAAACATGTAAATTCAATCCAGGGGGGTTACTGCGTATTTCGATTCGAAAGAAATAATTTGAACTGTGTATTACGATTTTCGCAATCGTAAGAAACGATGATAGAGGTTGTATTTTTAAAAAAATGGGAAATTTGATGAAAACGTTTTGTTCGTAATAGAGAGTGACTGTTAAGAAACGGATTTTTTGTTTTCAATAAAGTATAAAAAACGTCCGTTTATTCGAAACAAATATTACGAAAATCGTTATACGCAGTACATATTGTTCGAATTCGTAAATGATTTCTTTCGAATCGAAATACGCGGTAACCCCCCAGTTTCAAGCCTCAGCTCAGCCAAGAAAATGATCAATTAATTTTAATAAAAATTTCATGTTGTTTAAATTCCATCTTTCAGTAAAAACAATTTAATGAAAATTAAATTTGATGAACTCAAGCCTAACAAAAAATTAAAAAAAAAGGAATTTTAGTATAAACTTTCTTTACAGCTTCGTTTTCAAAATTTGTTTGATTTTAAATCTATTTCATTTCGATTTATAGAACACGTCCGATTGTGTGCCTTGTATTATTTTTTTAATTTGACAACAAATATACGTCGTACGTTACTTCGGTGCAATCGTGTTCCTGGCTCCTTTATGTCTGAGTGATTTAAAAAAAAAAGAAATTATTTCAAAACTAAGAAGTAAAAACTTTTATGAAAATTCGAATTTTTATTTCATACAATAGAATAAAAAAGCTTTTTAATTTAATTATTTACACCCATGGATTTGTAAAACTAGCAACCAACAAAACAAGCTTTCAAGAATTGTGTTTCTTCAAAAATGTAAAAAACAAATTAAAAAAAATTATCAATAAGGAAATTTCGAAGAAGACTTTTCACATTTCTAAATCGAATTAAACTTATTAGACTTTAGGGGGCCATTTTATAAATCCCTTTAACTTGCGTTTGGAATTTTTTTATCTAAAATTTTTAGAATTTTCAAAAATTTGAATGAAAAAGTTTTTCAATTGAAGTAACTAAGCTACCTAAATTTTTATTCATAATTGGGCTGATTTTCTAGCCGGGTGGTGTTGAATTCGCTCTCGAAAGGTATGTTACGTAAAAACTATATGAAGACGTTTTGACATAACAATCGCTTGCCGCTCTAATTAAGGTAGCTCAGTAAGTGTTTTAGAAAATAAGGGGTTAAAGTTCTTTTACAATATAAGGCACTATTTGCGATTTATCGAAATTGTTTTTTTCTTGCAAATAGGTTTTAAGTACTCATTACATTGACGAGCAAATTCATAGACAAATAAAGCATTGCATTGCTTAAGAAAAAAATAATAAAAACACTTCTCCTGTAAAATTTGCCTTTTGTCGCTTACGATATACATAGGTGCCTATTATGAACTAAATTCGATTTTCGACAGTATTCGAATTAGCTAATCGAACGAAGCATTTGGTATTATGGCGCGCATTCGATAAAAATTTACTATTGTTATTTTGTTCATTCACTGTAATATATTTTCGATCAGCTTAAATTAAAAAAGTTTTGTTTACAAATTTAAAAAATAAAATTAAAGTTCAACGTGACCACGGCGGAATTATGATTGTTTTCAAATAATTTAGCTTCAGTGGGGTTTCATCCCACTTTTTTACATACTGAACTTTGCTGCAAATCATTTGGTCAGAAAAGAACATTGTTCCATAAGGAATATGAGCGTTTCCGATTGCTATTTACGACGTTTGACTTGCATAAAATAAAGAAAATTGATAAAGAATATGGTATTTGGTATACGAAGACAAAACAATTTACAAATAATTACATTTTCAACAAGTTTTTTACATTTATTTGCACCGTCGAAAGCAAATTTGTTTTCGTTGAAAAATTCGATGTACAACGAAATTTTCGAAAGTGCTGCCAACTCATAATACCAAATTAACATTCGATAGCCAGCGAAAGTCGTTTATCGAATGTTACTAATAATAGGGGCCATAATCTCAAAAAGGGCTCGATATAGTCAGTCGGGTATGTGATGAAAGCCGACTTTAAAAACGATAATTTTTCGTTGTCAGTATTTTTACAAATTGATTTCTCATTCATTCTTCTTTTTTCCTGTCTTTACTCTTCTTCATTTTGTATTATATATCCTCATCTCAAATGCAAATAGACGTAACTACACACAAATTCAAAATGGAGTTTTTAATTGATTGTGGTTCGTTTTATCTACATGTTGACCCCTGACCCCTGCGGTAAAAAATGGCGACTTTATGCCTGCTTAACAGTGTACGTTCGTAAATGCATCACTGCGCTGCATTAGATAAGCAATTATTTTTAATGGCGATAAAAGAATAATTACAATTTTTTTATTGTGTGACTATTATTTTTGTGAAGTATTTCACATTTAGTTTGGTCCACATTTACTTCACTGATAAAATAATAGAGAAATATTTGTATAAAACTGGGGTCTAGTTACCGCATACGATATCGAGCAAAATTGATCGAAATTTTTTATTTTGGTATTATGACTCAGTTGAGTTGTATTATGGTTTACAACTTTGCTAAATTGCGGTGAACAAAAACATAACAAAAATTACAACTGATCACAACCAGTTGTATTTATGACAACTCAACTGAGTTGAGTTGTAAACCGTAATAGGGGCCTACATTTATCGAGTTTTCATTCGATACGTCAGTGTCTATCGTATGCAAAAAAATTCGATAGTTTATTCGATACGATAGTATCGAATGCGGTGATTAGACCCCAAGAAAATATGATAGTTTACTCGATACGATAGCTTACCCGATATCGAATGCGGTAATTAGGCCCCTGGTCAACAGTTTTTTCATTACAGAAATCTTATTAAAAAAATGACGTTTAAAATTCTTGCTTTTTTTGTTTTCGATTTCCAGAACAGCCCTGATAACCATATGAAATCACTGATGCAGCGCAGTGATGCATTAACGAACGCACTCACAATTTCGAACGTAAACGTTCGTATAGAATTTTATATGGAAAGAAAATATTTTAAAATCGGAGTGTTCTTCATAGAAATTTTCTATGCGTTCGAAATGGTGGAACACGCAACGCAGTATTATTATTGATTTTGCTTCTCATGTAAAAAAAAATTTAAAGTGTAGTTACGTCTGTTTGCATTTAAGGTGACGATATGTATGTATGTACATATGTTAATCAAAGTCTATTTTGAAACAAAAAGTAATCACACTTTTTGAAAACGATCACTTTTCACCACATACCTGTGGCCAAATTACGGCATTTGATATCGATAGAAATTACAATAAAATAAAATGAAAATTTCGATAGATATCGAATGCCTTAATTTAGCCCCTGATTGCTATTATTTTCTTTAAAAAAAGCCAATAAATTTCCTCAGACATCGTTGAAATGGTGAAATTCTACTTTTATTTCTCTTGTCTTGCTCCAAATACAACCATTATGATTATTTTTTGTAAACCTGGCAAATAAAACTAAAAGGCGGCCAAAACAAAAATACCAAAAATTATTGAAGACTAATTTTACATAAAAAAAAAATAAAAACAATTGTTTTCGTTGAATTCATTTAATAAAATAAAACATATTTCAAAATACTCATTAAAACAACATAATAAAATGATTATGTATGTATATTGATTTAAAATTAAAAATTATGTATATGTACTCGTATTTGTATGAAATAAAGTAAAAAAATAAAAAAAAAAATAATAAAATATAAAATAAATAATATACATAAATATTTTTCTATACACTGATGGATGAGGAAAAGGACATGATGATTTAAAATTATATTGGATTTGATTGATTGATTGATTTAAAGTACATTAAGGTACATTATAATTGTAACTAATTTCATAAATTTTTAAAATATAGATTAAAACAGCGGACTATAACAGGTATTTTTGTTTTATTAAAAGAATTAAAAGAGATAAATACAAAGCAAAAGAAATTATTTCCTTTAAACAGACTAAATTCGTTACTAAGAAATATTTTTTAAAAATTTTAAAAGAACATTTTAAACTAGCGTCATTAGCAAAATAAAAGATAATGAAGCTTGTTTGGGTTTTTTTTTCTTTTGTTAAATGTTCATAAAAATTTTAAACTATACTTTGAATTTGAAATAAAAAAATTGCATTAAATCTTAAAAATTTTAATATTTTTCGTAAATTGGTAATTAAAAAAAAAAAAAACTACATAACAAAATATATATGTATATGTACGTACAACAATTTGTAATAACTAAAAAATAATAAAAAGAAATAAACACCGATCAATTTAATAAAGTAAAAGTTATAAATAAAAAGGCATTTTGGTGACATAGATAAAACAAGCATATTTGTGTGTGAGTGTGTGTGTTTTGAAGGGGAAAATATTGTAATTTTTGTAAAATTATTTTCGAAATCAGAAAATTTTTAAATTATTATTAAGAATAAATCTCCAACATTTAAACCATAAATCAATCTGAGGCTTTATTTGTTTGCGTATTATTCTAGCATTTGCTGTTTAATTAAACCCAAATTCTTTGCCAGCGCTGTTGTAGTTTTTGTTGTAGCTGTTGGAACATATCGACTGGCACACATGCAGCTTTTAATAACTACTAAATTTTACTACTTGTTTGATCTTGACGTACACTATATTTGGGATTTGTTGGCATCACAGTATTTGTAATAAGTTCATTTGGTGCTTCCAATACTCCTTTGGCATGTGCAGCAGCTGTATCGCAATCGGTACGTCGTGATATTAATAGACGTATATCAGTGTGTAGCATTAGGCGGCCGGTGCGTGATGTTTGAAATCTAAAAAATTAAGATTAAAAAAATCAGTTGATGTTGTTTAAGCAAATGTTAAAAAAAAGTACAGACTTTTTCTGTAAATATTTTTCTATAAATTTAAATTTTTGCATAAAAAAAATATCCTTTTCTGCAAAATGTGACTTTTTCTGTAAAAAGTGACTTCTTCTGTAAAAAGTGACTTATTGTGTAAAAAGTAACTTTTTGTGTAAAAAGTGACGTCTTCTGCAAAAAGTCAGTTTCAGTATAAAAAGTGACTTCCCGCGCTTTTGAGAAAAATTAAAATTTGAGTGCAGGTGCTCGACTCAAGAAAAAGTTCCTGGGAAAAAGTTTTAGAAATTCACGGGAATTTTAAAATGGGAAATTTCATAAATTTATTTCCAAAGTTTTTGACTAAATGACAATAACTGTCAGTTTATCAATGTCGAACGAAATGTGAAGTATTGAAGGTGTCATCAGAAATATACAAATGAAGAAAGGAAAACGTAGAATTTTGGAAAAAATCAATTTCACTCGATTTAAATTTCTAGAAAATGGCTGTATTTAAACGATTTTGGCGGAAAAAAACATAAAATGGGCAGTACCAGCGAAAAGTCTACTTTTTGTAACGTAACGCCAGAATTAATTTTAATTGTTTCTCGAAAAATTGTATATGTACAGTTAAATTTTATTTATTTTGGTGTAAATCGTAACTAGCTCTACATTTAGTAACAAAAGGGATAACGGTTGAACAACATGGTCCTAAAATACAACCTTATTTGCCTTCTGGCGTTACATTAAAAAAAGAAGACTTCGCTAAATGTGCCCATATGTACCTTTAAACGCGCAAAGATTTTTTAATTCGATAGCATGAAAAATAAATCTATATAAGCCCAAAGCTTACTAAAAAAAGGTTTTATACAAAACGTCTTGCTCAATTCGCAGTCTTATTCAGTTTTGTAATGCAAGTCAAAATTCACTTCCGTTTTTTTTTTACGTCACGCCCATATTCGACTTTGTTAACATTATAAATAAGAAATATTAAGGCCCTAATTATATAAAACGCAACGCAACGCAACGCTAAAGAATTACATTGAAAGAAAAAACAGTCATAAATATTTTGTAGTTTACTAATGCGCAGCTGATGCAGCAACTGCATTTACGAACGTACCCCCTATTAGGGTTTAATTCTGACTCACCTCAAATGTATGGAATATCTAAGACTTTTCATATTCTCAGCAGATATAAAGTGGCCTAAATGGTTTTCGTTGTTACATTGAGGCGAACGCTGTTGTTGACTATTTAATTGCTGTTGCTGTTGATTTTCTTGCGAAAGTTGTGGAGGTAGCTGCACTTTCTGTTGCTGTGTATTAATAATAACCGCTCCTGAGTTGTCATCGGCATCATTAAAATGTTTTTCCACTCCATTTTGATTAATTTCATTATTGCTTTGCATCCCCGTATCTGCCAAGATACGTTGTCTAATAAAAGTTTGATGTAACGTTGGCATATCACGCATATCGTAGGGTATAACAAACATTCGAACAACTGTGCCCATGGGATTTAATAAAGTGGCTTGTACCGTGCCACAACGTGGCACCGTATAACCTTTACGGGGTAAACGTATTTCACACTATTTGATAAAAAAAAAGAAATTTAAACATTTTCATTGATTCCAAATTAAAGTTTAACTTACCAAATATGGCGTACTCAAGGTTTCTCCTTTAAGTTCATAAAAATAGGCAGCGGCTGGTATTGTTAACTGTGTGGGACAAAAACCTCCGGACGCTCCTAAGAGTAATTTGAAGCCCATTACCTCGGTTTTGGGTACCAAACGACGTTGCAACAGACATTCTTCCAAATTTCCCAATAAGGGTTTACGACCAAATACGGCTGCCAACCGAGTTTTTAACTTAACCGGTGATGTGGCAAATGGACTGTACATGCCCGAATCGATGTCCTCATCAGAAAATTGTTCATCTGAGCCAAGAGAAGAACGATCCGAACGATCAGACAAATGACGAGATCTTCTTTTATATATAGCTGATGCTTTAACAAATCTAGGCGATAGAGAGGGTGAATTGGGTAGAGTGGGTGCAGAATTTGATTTCTGCACCGTTATCGAAGGAGCTGGACTCGATGGGGACTCAAAGGAAAATGTAGGCGATGCTTCTGTTACACTTATCTCTGCCGACTTTATTGTCAATTCATTTAAAGAACCATTACCATTACACACACTATTACCAATAGGTATGGGCGATGAAGCAACAACCATCATAGAATTTGGATTGCAAAATATAGGTGTTAAATTTACTTTGGGTAAACTTCGTCTTAACAATAATGGATTATGGTTAGTAGGTGTATTTTTATCCATACTTTTACTATTGGTTTGATTCAAATTTGATATTTGCTGTTCATCATTCTTATTAAAGTTGCAAGCGATATGCAAAAGGTTCGGTTTTGGTGTGTGTTTATGTGGCTGCAATGGCTGCTCTGTTTTACTTTTCATCACATTTTGATGCTGTTCACTTGGTGTGGGCGTCTTAAATTGTGCCATTATCGAGGTGCCGACTTCGTTGTTAGAAGATTTTGTTGTTTGCCCTTCTAACGGTGGGGTTGAGCAGGAACGGGATTGATATTCTATTCTATCTTCACCATTTGCCGCTTCATTTAAACACGTTCTAGGCATTTTAGCATAATAGGAAGAAGACTTGACATTCAAAGAGCAGCGATCTATGTGGGGAGTAAGTTTCGTTGAGGATTCAAAATATTCCTAGAAGTAATAAAATTTAATTGTTAAGTTAAGACAATTTCTGTAAAAATTAATTTATTTCTTATGTAAAACACGACTTTTTATGTAAAAAGGTACTTTTTGTATAAATAAGGTTTTTTTTTTGTAAAAAGGGATTCGGTGTGTAGAGAGGGGGATTTGGTGTGTAGAAGGGGCATTTTGTATAAAAAGAGACTTTGTGTAAAAAGGTACTTTTTGTGTAAAAATGAACTTTTTGTGAAAAAAGATACTTTTTGTGTAAAAATTTACTTTTTGTGCAAAAAGTACTTTTTGTGTGAAATGGTACTTTTTGTGCAAAAAGGTACTTTTTGTGTAAAAATGTCCTTTTTGTGAAAAAAGATTCTTTTAGTGTAAAAAATGCACTTTTTGTGTAAAAAAATCTGTTTGTTATGTTATACAAAAAGTCACTTTTGATGTAAAATACCGCCTTTTGTTACAATGGTAAAAGAAATACTTTTTTAAATAAAAAAGAAAAATATATCTGTGGCTTGGTACTAAAAGAGCCAATGTCAAAATATTCATTTTTCAATTGAATAAAAGTTAGTGACATTTGCTAGAAAAATCCTTATAAAGCTGTTTAGCGTTAAACTTTTTCTGTTTCAGCAAAATAAACGAGTATAAAAGAAGACACCTAATGCAACGATTACAACATAACTGCAAAATATTGTCTTCCGCCATTTAAGCCACAGATATATGTATGTATATACTTAGATATATCCATTTCTTTACTTACTTCTTCCATTATTTCACTTTCATTAAAATTATCACATGACTTTTCTAAGGACATTTTCTCCACACTATTCTTATGTTTACCGCCATCAATCACAATCGATAAATTGTCAACAGAATCGACGGAAAAGATTTTCCCACCATCCTTCTCATTATCTCCCTCATCGTTATTATCATCGGCGGCAGTGTCATCATTGTCAGCTGAAGATTTATTTTGAGTTGTAATAGCATTGCCACATGATGATTTCAACAAATTAGTAGCCAAAAAATTACTATCTTCCACAGGTGATTCTTCCGCTGAAGGTTGATTAAAATGATGTTGAGTCTTTTGACGTTTGCATACTTGACAGGCCACTAAATTATTGCTATTGTTACTACTGCTATTTGCAACGCCATTGGTAATGCTTTTACTTTTACTATTACTATTATTGCTATGGCCAATATTTTCACTATTTACACTATAAGAGTTTTGGGGAGAATTACTTAAAAGATTGTTATTGTTGCTATTTCTTGTTGTGGTTATTTTTGGAGAGTGTTGCTGTTGGTTTTGTTGATGTTGTTTTATGGCAGCCATTTTAGTTGAGTCTTTGGATTTATGTTTATGTTTTTTATTTGACTTCGGTGTACGTTGTATGGCTTGTAATAATAATTCGGCCTTATTACGTGGTGTATGAATAATATCAGTACTACTTAAACTACTGGCTGAAGAGGAGGTCTCAGCATCCATTATTTCTTCATAATTGTAGGAGGAATCTGACACAGTTGTCGTTGTTTCTGTTGTTGGTGCAGCAGCATCGTCATTATTTGCCTTGCATGGGTTACATTTCAGACAAATCATCGACTTTTCGGAACCGCAAGAAGTGCAAGTGTTGGTGATTGTTTGGGTACCGGTTGAGATCATTTTTACATTGTGCTGGTGGTGATAATGCTGCTGCTGCTGTTGCTGCGACTGTTCTTGATTTGTACAAGGAATGCTATTTATATGATTATTTGGTAATTCTTGTCTTTGGCCTTTTGCTAAACTATTAACACTACAATATTTGCTTTCACTTAATTCGCGGGTATCACTCCTATTCACATCTTTATCCACTACATCACCTTCATCATCATCATCTTCCCCTTGCTCCATTTTGTTATTATTGCTAGCATTATGCGTTTCATTATTTTCATTTTGCATGTGTTTTGTTGTTTGATTTGATGTAGAGTTGTCATTGGTTTTGCGTAATTGTTGTTTTTTATCACGTTTTAACATACGTTTACGATATTTTTGGAGTTGCTTTTCGCGATGTGAAAGGTTTCCACAAATATTTGTACTAAATGAGGAATTGGAACTATCACAATCACCAACACTGTTGCCGTCACCACCCATAACACTGCCACATGAGATAATACTATTGTCTCCACCGGCACTCAAATCAATATTTTGTTCATCAAAAGACTCAAAATCTGTATCTTGAAGACTTTGGTGCCGATCGAAATCTTCGATGTTTGAAGATTGTTTGGAGTTTGTTTTCTTGTTTGCGAAAGAGCAGCGCGTAGAAAAGCAGGATGGGGAGGCAGTTAATGGTTTTTGTTGTTGCTGATGTTCCTTTAAATTATTATCACAGTTCATTTTAAAAATTGTTGATTTATTGGCATTTGTTGTTATTAACGTTGCAGCCACTACTTCACTAGCAGCAACCGCTGCAACATTTGATGTTGCAGCTGATACTGTTGCTTTCACAGAAACTGCTGATGCAGCTGTTGCAGCTAAAGATTTATTTTTAACTACTAAACACGAAGGTGTAGCTGAGTTTACGGGTGGTGGTGTTGTTAATCCACTTGCTGGATTATTCTGTTGCGTTATTGTTGTTGTTGTTGTGCCAACTTTTGGTAAACCCCCCGTAATACGTGGAAGACTTTTTAAACATACCGAAACACTACAATTTTCCGATATATTGACATTTGGAAAATTATGTTCATTCGGTTTTGAATTAAAACAATCAGTGTTATCGTATTGCTTTATACGATAGAAAATATTTAAACGTGGCGATAATAAACGTCTTTTGCAACACCCTAAACCTACTACTCCGACTCCTACACCTCCGACGCCCATAACATTTCCACTAACGGTCGCCATTGGCGAAGTAGCTGTGCTGTTGGGGTGTTGTGTTGAGGTAGTTAATGTTGCTGTCGGTGCTGTTGTCATTGCATTGTTCGTTGTAGTTGCCAAGTCGCCAGCTGCACTTGTTGTTTGCGGTGTGGTGTAGATAACGCGACCGGTTTCATAAATGGTCTTGTCCGATTTCTTAATAAGATCACACCAGGCACTGATTTGCGAAAAATACAATTGGCTGCGTATGGCACTACATAATGAGGGCAGCGTCATTGTAGGCGGTGGTTGTCTGCAAAACAATTTTTAAATTTATATGTATAATAAAAATGTAAAAAAAATTAAAAACAAAGGAAAATTTATCAGTTCGTAATCGTTGTAAAGAGAACAAAGAATTGTAATGGAAATAATCTTTGATTTCAACTCTTGAAATATTAAAGATTGAGGTTTAACATTGTAACGATTAGAAACATTTCTTTAAGGGATAAATGAAAATGGTTTTATGCATGTATTTGTTTGCAACGAATCTCAAATCGAAAGCATGATTTTTAAGCCATTTTTCCTTTCGGATTTTTATTTATTTTTTTTTAACTACTGTTAGCGTTTTTTAAATAAATATGTTTTTGTTTCGACCTTTTAAATTTCAAATAAATTAAGTAAATAATCAGGCTCGAGGTCTGTGTTAAAATCTTTTATTTTATTTATTTCTTTTTCAATATTTCGCTAACCATCGGCAAGCTTCATCAGGAAAATCTATAGCGAAAAAATCAAGTTTTATATTTAAAAAAGAAAATTGGAACAGGTTGATTTCATAAACGCAGTGTTGCAATGCATCACTAAAAGCAATAGCTTCATAAACTCCACAGCCCTTATCTAGACATTTCCTTGAGGTCATTATTACACTGTGACCGTACTCATTGCACAACGGTTGCGAAAATTGTGCATCGTTTTTATTTGTGATGCTGTGTCAAAGCATTTGTTTAAAGTGATGCTTTGGAATACCGCCTTTATGGAGTCAGCCAAAGTCCGTTTTTTTCAATTTTATGAGTTGGTTTATGAGGAAAATGAATTCATTAAGACCTTGAGTAAGGTACGGTCTTTCTAAATATGCAATATCGTTGCATATTTTGTTCGCATATAAGCTGGCTCGGTTTCTTTGTGTACAACGATCCGAAATAAAACATTTATTATAAGTATCTGGAGCCAACTCTTACTTACTTTTCTTTTTGTGTTATTATCCATTGTTCCAATAAAACTTTATGACATACTGGGCCCAAATACACTTCTATGCAAATGGGCTCACCACGAGCTAAAATATTTTCCATTTTAATACAATAGGCACGCCAACGTGTGCACTAGAAGAAACATTAAAAAAAAATGTTTATAAAAGACATCCAATTCACTCCAATCTTGTGTTCACATCAGACAAATATTTGAAAAAATAAGTGTAACTAGAATATTCAGCAAAAGTTTAAAAAATCTTACACTACTTTTAGAGAGCACTTTTTTTTTTGTTCTGTATTATTTTTTTCTGCATTAAATTTGAAAAAGAAATTTAGTAATTTAACTTATTTTCTTATATATTTTCTTTAATATTTAATTAATGTCCTAAATACCTCCTTACTTACCGTTATATTAACGTACGACATATCACAGTGGTGTTCCTCAGTTTCTGAGGCTTCACCTTTGGCTAGTCCCATTTTTCTAAGGAACTGATCACAGTGAGGACCCTGTTGAGGGTATGTTTGATTACGTCCCGCAGTAGCAGAAGATGGCGTTGTCTTCGATGTTGCTGTTGCACAGTTGGAATTTCTACTAAAAATATTCGAATGTAAATTGTAGCTGGGCGTTGAAGGATTATTAGATTTATTATTTGCTGTTTGGGGTGAAGGTATAGCCATGCGTTGTGTTGTAGTTGTACTTGATTTACGCAATAAATACTCTTTATTATTAGAGATATTATTACTACTGCTATTAGCTAAATGAGGTGAAGCGGAAGGATACCAAGAATTGACTGAAACTCCACTACTACTAGCAGAGCTGCTAGAGGAATAATCTAATTGCTGTTGTTGTTGAGGTGTTGAAAATCTCGGAGTGGATGTGGAAATGTGTCTATTATTAGAATATCTAGGTGGAGAAGTTGTGCTGACTAATAAGGGACTGCCAACACGCCGACAAGTATTACTGGCTAGAGATTGTAAGGAGCACATAAAATTTTCACTAGAACCACCACTGCCACTGCCATTACCACCTCCACCAACTCCTATCATTGAATTGGGAGAATTTAAAAAATTCATTTGATTAATGGACATTCTTCTAAGGATTTCAAAATCTCCACCTCTTCTACTACCCTCATTTAAACCATGATGATGATCTGTATTAATAGCCAAAGCCACATATTCCGCATCCGAGCCTCTTGGACATTCTATAGCAACCTTTTGCTGAGCAGCCATGGTTTGATGATGAGCATTAGGAGATTCTTGTCTCAATTGACTTAGCTTTTGCGACCAACGACTATGATTACTTTCTACTGACGATGAAGCACTCTCACTACTACTGCTATAGTAGTCTCGCAAATATGATGAATTGGATTCCGGAGAGTTTGATGACTTCCGTCCCAAATAATTAGCTAAATCAATGGAAAATGAACCACCAGCGATATTCTCCCCAAAAGCTGCCCTCGAAGTTGAAGGCTTTGGCGATTGTCTACCACATTCTGAAGCATTTCCACTCAATGAAGTTTTCAGCTCATAATGTGTTGTTTGTATGGCATATTCATCATCCGCCAAGGCCCGACCTTCCAATATCAGCGATGCTATACCTAAGAAAGCGCTATTATTAACTGTCACTGTCCCACTAGCTCCATTGCTTGACTTGGCACTACCGGTTAGAGAGGGTGAATTATTAAGTTGATTACCAATGCTGCCCAAGCAGGCAGTTGGTGGTGAAGAACTTGTTACAGATGTTGGTATCATTCTAGCAGCCTCAATACAATTTCGTAACGAAATTTTTATTTCGTTGACTTAATTGTTTTTGTTGTTGGTACCTCAAGCGCTCTCTAAGTCCTTCGCTTGTTCACTTGCTCCCCTTGTTTAAAACAAAAGAGACCCAGCTTTTCCTCTCCAACTATAGAACTTGAAATAGAAGAAAAACAAAAAATCGATTTAATATATTTTGTTATGATATTATTGAATGAATATATAAAAAATAATTTATTTATAAATTTTATTATCATTATAGCTTATTGTAAAAAATTCATTCATTCTCGATATGAAAAATTGCGGATTCTAAACACAATCATTCCTATTATTTAAGTCGTAGTCGATGTCGACGTCAATTTCAAATTGTTGTCACATCAAGTCGACGACTCAGTGTGACCTTTTGCTATTTTAGTTGGTCAAAATTAATAATTTCCGTTCCGGAGTAAAATTCGGTATGGATAATGCGAATACATAAGTGAAGCTTTGTAGTAAAAGTGGGATTAATTCGCCCACTTATATTGGTAGCCTTCATAAATTGTGAAAAAGTGGTATTTTTTTGTTATTCGAGGTGGGTTTGTCTTGTACACCCACAAAAATCTCTTAACCCATTTACGCCCGCCGTACTAGTACGAGGACGGTTATTTATAAATCTATAAAATTTTGTTTCAATTCGTTTTATGCCGTTTGTAATCAAATTTGCGTTACCGAAAGAGTATACCTTCTATTAAAATATTATATTTTGTGCGTGTATGCCTAAAGTAATAAAAATCAGTGGTCTAAATTTCTCTTTCGGAATCTTATTTAATGATCACAACTGCGTCCTTATTTTTTTATATTTGCATTGGGGCTTCATAAAATATTTGCTGTTTTTTTATTAGAGTCTTTTTAAGCGAATTGTTATGATATAGAAATTATTTGAGAAGATTAGACCGAAAGAAGAGGAACTTTAGCATGATATACCCAATAGGGTGTCCCAACATTTTTTTTTGTCAGAGGCTCAAGCATAATTTGAAAGCTTATAGGGTCCAGTATTTTTGAATTTTTTTTTAGATTTTTAGGTAGAGGTTTAGAGGTCGCGCAAATCAAGTCTTTGTTAAAAATCTGGTTTTTCGGCCTTTTTTCAAACTTGACTCATAACTTTGTCAATAACCACGTTCATTTAATTTTTTGACCGAATATTTCTAAAGAAAATTTCCCAAACTTTATTTTCATAGACAAAAACTTTAAGTTCCGGCAACGATTCCACATATTCAGCCTTATTCCGGTTGTCGTTGTCGTAATCGCTCAAGTCGTTTTTTGTAAGAGATTAAAGAACACTGGTTTTGTGTTACTTTATGAATGGTATAAAAACTAGTGACGCGATTTTGAATACCGATAAGTTCTAAACAATTAAGAAAAATGTGATTTTGTCCTACAGTTTCCGAGTTACACTATTTTTATAGTTTGTACCTTAAAAACGGTGATACTTTTTTCGTTATTATTAATGTATATTTCCATAAATTTTTATAGTTAGGTTTTATCTGTCATAAACTTCTGACATTTATTGATCTAAATCGATACACGCTGCCATTTTCACTTTCTATTTTATGTGTGCTCCAGGAGCTATCAATCGGGCTCGCTGAATGATGAAAATTATCTATTCTTTGAAAATATGCATTTTCCGAAACCACCCAGGCAGAAAAAGACAATCGCCACGACGCTGTGCCGACGTTGCAGGGGGTACTATCAACATCAATACAACGTACTGTTTACCAAATTTACAATGTTGTCACAATATTAAAATGATAACGCTAAATGTGGGTCTTCCAACTCTTCTTTTCAGTGTTGTCACAGTACTGTAAATTTAAATTTACAATGTTGGATTCACGAATTTACAACGTAGTCACAACCGTCTTCCGACTCTTATTTTCAATATTGTTACAAATATAAATTCGCTAAATAAACAAGCAAACATTTGTATATTTTCTAACCTAAAATAGTTTTTGTGTTTTCATTTTAAGTAAGACTTTGAGTGTTTAAAATTCTTATTCGCTTTAGGGTTTTATTTGTATAATATTTTTAGCTTTTCTAAAATCTTTGGAAAAGGTTTCCTGATGATCTGGCCTAAGCAACCAGTGAAATGCGCATAGAAGCTAGCTTTCCCTCAACAATAAATTTTAGTGTATTTATCAAATATGAAAAATTGGGAATTTAGCACGTCATACAAAAATCTTAATGATAAATTTTGTATTCCCGTAAATAACTTTGATTATACGACACTATTAAATTAATAAGACAAAATTTTTGTATATACAGCGTTGTAGCGGTATAGAATTATTATAAACACGGTATTAGGAAATAAAGGTTTAATTCTTGTATATCCAGTGTTGTAGCGGTACACAGAAAAAATTATTGCCGAATTATTTTCAAACAAACGCTTGTTTGAAAATTTTTTTAATTTCTACAAATTTTTTTACTGATTCAATTAAAATTTTTGTTTGATTTTTATTTAACCAACAAAAATGTTGACAACCATTCAAAAATATAATACACGCGTTATTGGTTTCAAGTTTTCATAATTTTGTATGAAATATTTAACGCTTTTTAATGTTGTCGTCTTTTTGCATTTTTTTTATTTGATCGTAAGCAACACTTCCTAATGTGAAATATAAGAACTACAACAAAAAACACAAACAGTCTATTTTTCGACACTTTAAAAAAGTACAACAGTAAGAAAGATGAAGAGGGGGGTGGAAATTTTGTATGATACAAAAAAGTAAAATATTGGTTTTAAAAGTTTATTAAAAACAATATGTGTATTAGGGTAAGTACTTTTTGCAATTTTTGCGAATATCAAATTCTTCATCGTATAGACCGTGAAAAAATATTAAGAAATGATATATTACTTTTTCGCGATCGTGAAGAAAGTTTCCGCACCAAACGCGATAAAGTTTTGAATTTCAATTTTTCTCCTTACTATACAAAATTAACATTTAATTAAAAAATTTTAAGTATTTTCTAATAATTTCATGGATATAACAAGATCTTACCATTTGTACGGAAGAAGGGCGCAAAAAAAATCGCGACTCTATTTCGCGGTTTTTTTAATAAACTAAATTTCAATGATTTGTTTGGCGGATATATAAAACAATGATAATTTTCAGCAGCGTAGTTATATGTGCGCGGAACGAGCTATTAAAGTTGCACAAGATATTTGTCCATTATGTAAATCAACTCGCACTTCAAACTTAAAATTTATTTCATAAACGTTTATTAAATTTTATAATCATTTATGCACATGGGGGCTAAAATATGTAGCATATATAAACAATAAATGTACCATATATAATGTGCATTGAAACGAAAGTTTTAAATATTTTTCTTAGATTTGGGTAGATATCTTCATCAGAGTTTATTAAAGCATCTACAACGTTATCTGATAGATCAGGCTCAAGTTTAGATCTTAGTAGGTGTTTATCTCTTTTATAGGGTTGAAACGATACCTCTAAGGTATCGATACTTTCACTCGATGTGGTATCGCTCGTAAAGTATCGATACCTACTTAGAATCGAAAAAAAAGTATCGATACTTAGTTACTTGTATGGGTACTTGTATCGGTTTGTATGATAAAAGAATAAAAAGCAGCATTTAAAAACATTCTTATTAGTGTTTTATTACTAAACAATAAAATAAGAACTACGACCTATTAGAATTTTTGTGCAAAACGAGAGGTGTAAAGATTGATACCACTTTTAGTTACCACCTAGTACCAATTTCCTTTCGAAAAATCTTTTTTATCTTAGGAAACAAAATTTTATAGAACGTTCAGGATAACAACCTTCATTTACCTTTTATTCCAGAAATCAACAATGTCACTATGAATTTATCTTAAATGTAAATATGTGCCGGTTCACACTCGTCAAGTCTTGAGCTTTTAGGACTAAATTGACTTGACTAGTCAAACTTGACGTGTGTAAACCGGAACTATGTATTTTATGTCCTTTCAATAATTTCTCAAGCTCAAGGTCCGTTTTATATTAAGAATATTTATTTACAATTTATCCAATATTTCGCTATCTCAATGGATACCTTTTCCAGGGATTTTTTGGTTTTTTTATATTAAAAAAAAAGG
This sequence comes from Pollenia angustigena, assembly GCA_930367215.1. Taxonomy (NCBI): domain Eukaryota; kingdom Metazoa; phylum Arthropoda; class Insecta; order Diptera; family Polleniidae; genus Pollenia; species Pollenia angustigena. The sequence goes on from OV884060.1 coordinate 208,464,068, forward strand.
AAATAATTTTAAGAAGGTCGAAGAAATTAAGCTAACTAATTTATGTATTTTATTTTTAAATTGATAAATATTTAATAAAGGGTGGTAAAACCATAATCCATGATCTTAATTGTGAGTCCCACCTTAAAGTTAAGTTTTTTGCCCAACTTAAATTGACCTATCTTTGTTTCAGTATTTAACAACTTCCCCCATTGAGAGGTACACAATTAATCAGCGCGTTAAGATTAATAAAGCCTTTTACGAAAATGGGCGTTCAATCAAAATGCATTTAATGCATATCGTGATTTTTTTTGGTCAGTATAATCGACCAAATGTTACCACAATCGGGAGAATTGCGCGTAAATTTCAGCAAACCGGGTCTGTAGGAAATGGGAAAATATATGTGCATGCTCCCCAGTTAGTTCTGCGGCTGGCGGCGTCTTCGAAAATGAGGTCGGCTAAGCAATTATCGTGAATGGTGTTCGCTATCACGGGACGATATGTGGTTTATAGGTGTAGACTAGGGATGCCAAACGGGACCAGGTTTTTTGAAACCCGGGATTCGGGATTTTTAATTCAAAAAAAGGGATCCCGAAACGGATCGGGATTTTTCGGGATTTCATATATAAAAGCCAATTTTAAAATTCATATAATTATAATTTAATGTTTATGTATAAGAATTAAAACAAATTAATTCATGAAGAAAACTAAACTCATAACAAAATAAAACAGTTTAATGTATTTTTTTTAAAGTAATATGGAAGTATTATGTATTAAGACTTATATTTTTAAAAGATTCTTAAACAAATTAATGACGTCAGATAATTGATACCTTATTTTATCGCAAACATATGCTGCCGACGAAACCAATATTCGCATTCAACACTTTTGGGTGGTATCGTAAATAAATAACTACATATATGCTATATGACAATATTTAATTTATTTTATCTCAATTATATATATGCAAGCATTAATCTAATAAAATAAACTTATATCTGTCAAAAGACCTTTGGTAGAACCCCCTAAAGTTGTTAACACCTTTTTGCACAATTTGCATTTTGCGTGCGCAGTTCTATTATCATCCACTTGGAAAAAGACCCACCATCTGATTTTGTTTTCGTGGTACATAATGCATTGGCATGTAACATTTATTCACTTGTGCCTCTTTTTGTAACCAGTTAAAAATTAGATTAATGGCCAGTATGATTTAATAATGAATTTTTACTAAGTCCAAAATCTTGGGATTTTTATATCAAACCCCGGGATTCGGGACTTAAATTCGGTATTCGGGATTGGCATCCCTAGTGTTTACTGGTCAAACGGTTTCTTAATACTGTACTGCTGCTCCAGCTTTGGAAAATAATGAAAAATTTAAGATTGATTTCAATACCAAAGTAAAACGATTACTTTTGACCGATACCGAGTATTTTTTTACCGATATGTACTACTTGGTACTCGGTTGCTTAATATCGATTACAAAAATACTTGGTACTTATATAAAAGTATCGAATATGTACTTGTATTTACTCGTATCGTTTCATCCCTACTCTTTTATCAAATACATTCAGCTCATCAGCTAGTTGTGGTTTTAAGAGTTTTGTATCTGTATATGACTTGATTACACTTTGAGGTAAAAGTTTAGGTATGTTCAATACATTTGGGATATCTATTGGGAAAGTTGTTATGAGATCTTCTAAAATAAATTCAATAAGAGGAATGTAACCTACAACTCGGTAGTAATCTTCAACATTTTGGATGTGATTATTTCGTTCAAATCTTGTCTTTTCGATAGGAACCTCGATTTGAATGCAAATAACTTTAACTTTTTCAAAAATCGCTTTAAATTGTTCTTTGGCTTTATTTCTGTTCTCTTCAAGGCTCATGATTAAAGTTTTGATAAGGCTTGATCCTTTTTGAAGAAATATATCTTGCTTTTGTAAAATGATACTAAGTGGCTGTGTTACAATAGGTTTCACACTTAATATGTATATTCCGCAAATAAATTTAAAAGTACTAAGTTAGTTCCTTAATATAAAGGTAGTATCCATTACCTTTCCACTCAGATATTTTTTCCAAAGCTTCTACTATATGATGTACACTTATTGTAAAGACGCATAATGACGAGAGTTTGGCTCCCAAATACTCTGCTAAAACTGTTTTTCGCTGGGGATGATTATATTTTAAAAATGTTGTCGTTTCTTTAACAAATGATACAACTTTTTGTATTAATGGCACTTTATTGCTTTTAGAAATTGAGATGTTCGATTTATGGGAATAGCAAGGCGTTTGTTTCGCATTTGTCGCTTTTCCAGAAATTATGAACAGCTCCATTTTCTGCTGACATCAGACGACGCCCATCTGTTCCATCTCCTACACATTTTTTAGGTCAAGACCAAAATTTGTCAAAGCTTTAAGAACTATTGATAAAAGTGCCTTCGCATCAATGGACACATCAACGTCATCAATATCTTTTAAAGCCTCTTCAAATGCGTTTACAAAAAAGCCAATAAATTCTTCCCTAAAAGCTTTTTGTTGTATGTTGAAATATGTATCTTAAAGATAAGGAAATCTGGCTTTTCACCGACAAATCACTGCTTTCGTCAGAAATTATCGAATAGAATTTTGATTCATATAACACATAAATATATACATAAATATTTACTAAGGTTTATTAATAATTCAACCGCACGCATTATCAAGCCTTTGGATATAGATGACACCTGCTGGGATTGAATGTAGAATAATAAGTATTTATATACGGTTAACTAGATGTTTCATTGGAAATATCTATTAAATAACTATTAAGATTAATATTTGGATACTTATTAAAAATTTCGTTAGAGATTCAATAAAAAAACAAAAAAATACTTATTGAAAATTTCGTTAGAGATTCCATAAAAAAAAAACCTTGCTGGGATTTTCAAAAATTTTGTACATTAAAAAAAAAATATTATTGGGAATTCTTGTATTATCGAAATTAACAAAACATATTTTTATAATTTCCTTATTCCCCCCCCCCCTCCCCCCCCCCTTTAATCCGCGCCTGACTATTGTAATATGCATATTCTCTCTGATCGTCTTTATTTTTTCCAAAAAATGTTACCGGTTCTTTTCCAATGATCGAAATTAAAAAAAAAACAAATTCTTCATCAGTGCAGTCATTAAAATAGCACCGAATAACAAAAATTCATTAAAAAATATAAATAGTGATTAAATAGTTGAAATAAAAGGATCAAATGCTAAAGGTAAAAAAAAATAAAATAACCCTCTAATGCCTAAGAGTGCCTCAAGGCATGCTTTACAAAATTTCTACTGACGTCCACTATATAAATAACTTTTATTAATTTCCATTTAATAACAAATGCTTAAAGATCTAGAAAAATATTTGTAGAAGCTTCGAAAACTCTTAAAAGCTCTTAAAGCATTGTAAACAATCTCGAACACAATGCTTTTGTTCATAGTGCAAATTTCATTTATGATGCTCAAATAATAAATTTTTTTTTTTGATTTTCATAAACAAAACCAAATATTTTTTAATTTTTTTCCATACTTTTTATTTTCAATACAAACAAACAAACAGAATTCTCAAAAAATTAATGTGTTTTTATTACTAGATACCCAAGGGTGCCTCAAGGTACTCCTAGATGTTTTCTCACCTGGACCGTAAACGACTCATCGTACTGGCTTAAAAATATTTTTTTTTGAGTTCAGGGGCCCAAAAATACCTTAAAAAAATTGTTTTCATAATATATTCCCTTTTATTCTAAAACTTGGCATTAGAGGGATAATTCATCTCATATTACATTATTGATTTTCATATAAACAGGATGTGGAAAGCATTGTGCACCTGAAAATTTTGCTTTTATTAAAAAATGGTTTCTGAGCATGAATCATATTCTGAAATAAGAAACTTGATTGGGTGTTCCAATAAAATGGTTGTGAATGCAATAAAATTAACTCAAAAGTCGGAAACACGTGGTCGCAACAAAGTTTTGCCACCATTAATGGTTAAGAGTTTGGTCAGACAATGCAAGAATACCCCGTTTATGCCAGCTACAGAGCTACAAAAGGAGCTCGTCGGAGGTTGCGAGACAACAACTTGAATGCCTGTAGTCCCCGAAAAGTGCCCCTGCTCTCACGTAAGCAAGTTGCAAAACGTTTGGAGTTTGCTAGAACTCATTTGGAATGACCAACTGAAAAGTGGAGCAATGTTATTTGGACAGATGAATCCAAGGTTGTTTTATTTGGAGGCAAATGATCGCATTCTTACGTCAAAAGGTCTCCTAACGCTGAATTTAATCCAAAATTCACAAAAAAAAAAAAACCGTTAAACATGGTGGTTCAAGCATTATTGTATGGGGGTGCGTTTCCTACTATGTAGTAGGACCCATATATTGAATCAGAACAATCATGGATAAGACACTATACGTTAATATCCTCCAGGAAGTAATGCTACCATATGTTTCTAAGGAAATGCCGCTTGGTTGGGTGTTTCAGTAAGACAATGACCCGAAGCATACCAGCAAACTTGCCAAAAAGTGGTTTCAGGACAATAAAATAACGTTATGGAATGGCCAGCTCAGTCCCCAGATCTAAATCTAATCGAGAACTTATGAACAGATATAAAGAAGGGAATATCCCAAACACAACTAACAAGTAACGAAGCCCTTTGGGTGGCAGTTCCTTAAATCTGGAATAGAGTTTCGAAGGAGAGGTGCCAAAATCTAGTTAAATCAATGCAAAAACGTTGTGCAAAGGTTATTGCCAATAATGGGCACGCAACAGAATATAAATTTCAATATCAGAAGACATCATAAAAAACAGAATTCAAAATTTTTAATTTATTTTTAGTTTAAGTACCTATTTAATTTTAATAGACTAAGGCCCGTTTTCACAACTTACCGATAGCTAAAGGTAGGATTTTATCGGCCGTATAAAAAGTGTTCCATTAGTAAAACTTTACTTTCACCTACCAGGTAGGATGAGCCTTAACTTACTTTATCGCTCACTTAAGGTTAAAGTAAAGTTTTAGTAATGGAACACTTTTTATAAGGCCGGTTAAAGTTTACTTTTAGCTATCGGTAAGTTGTGAAAACGGGCCTAAAAGCTGTAGTGCTATTTTTTTGACCGAGTGTTTTTTAAGTTGTTTTAAAAAAGTTGAAAAATTTTATATCAATTACAAAACCAAATTAATTGCTTTTTATTAAACATTGTTTGACAGTCCTGTAAGTTTCTTATGACAAGTAAATGAACTCAGTTTGACCTATTTACAAATACCTACATTAGGGATATAACTTTTTAACAATTTTTTAAAATATCAAAATTGGCCTAGCACAGTCCGATAGAGCATAAAAAACTTTAAAGGAACGAATATTTATTTTTTCGCTAAGGCCAAAAAAGTTCACGCACCAACCGCAATGAAGTTTTGAAAATTTTTAATTTTCTTTTTGGTTAAGAAAAATTAATAATATGTTTATTTAAAACAAAAAATAGCTCAAGTATGAAATTTCATTAATATTTAGAGATGGTAAGAGATTTTTCCGCAAACTAAAACGTATTTTTAACCTTTAATAACAAAATAAATTAAAAAGAATAAAAAACATCGTATAAAGGCGAATTTATAAAGGTGGCCGCATCATGAGATAGAGTTATGCTAGCTATCCCTTTTTATTGAAAAATACTATGTTTTTTGTTTTTGTAAAAAGTTAGAATGAATGTCAAAAATATTTGTTGAAAATATAAAAAAGGAAATTTTTTTGTTAATAAAATATACACGATTGCTTAAGAAACTCCTCAATTGCAAATTAATTATGGCTCCACTCATTCCTTACGCATTTTTAAATTCTTGTGTTTATATTTTTCCACTTTTTTTTTGTTTTATACAATTTAAATAAGTTTTTTTTCAACTATTTAAATTTTTATTGAATTTTAAATTTGAATCAAGGCGAATTCATACCAGGTAATCTCGGTACTACAACAAGTACAACTCGTACAAAAACCACAAGCAATTCGTTTTTGTAAAATCATTGTAGAATGTCAAAAACAGAAATAAAACAAAACAGAAACAAAGATATTAAAACAGAATAAACAAAATTTTGACATCCAACAGTGATTTTAGCTAATATCAGCAGGGCTTTTAAGACCACCTGTAATAAATTCGCCTTGATTTGAATTAATTTTTTCACAAAATGTAAGCAAAGCTTGACATTCAGTATACATACAAAAAAATAAAAAATAAACAGATGACTGGAAAATTTCACCTTTATGAATTCGCCTTGCATCGTATAAATTCATGAATATTCAATATTGCATTGGTTTAGAAAAACCAATTGGTGCGTGAACTTTTTTGAGAAAAATTACAAAAGATTATGATTTTCGTGGTTACTAGGACATGGTTGACCTCATGGTGCCAAAAAATTGGTTATACCCCTAACCTACATATCTAACGAAGAACTTTTTTCTATATCCTGGTGCTATTTTTTTGACCACAGCTGTATGTATTTTGTATTAACTTTTTGAACTGCTGTTGTTATTATTTTTGTGATATTGTTCAATAAATTTTTTTAAATATTTAAATCTTTTTTGTAATTTAAATTATTTAAATTAATTAACGGCCAATTTCACCAAGTTCAGTTAAAACTACCTATTACTTTAACTTCCAGTTAACAATATAGTTTGGCAGTTATAACTGATAGTTAATTAGGTATAACACAACTTGGTGAAATTAGCCGTAAGTGAAATTAAATTGTTATGGAAACCTTGTTCAAACCTAAACACGAAGATAAATGCATGTCATTGCATTTATTATGTGCACAATAAAAAAATATTTATTCTTTAAATAGAGCAATCACAATTTTTGTTTGTTTTTTTTTTTTTTTGCAAAATGAAGATTTTGGAAACGAGGTCAAAATAGTTCAGTTGACAACAATAAATATTTATGTAGGTTACAACATTTTTTTTATCGTTTGTTAAATCCTATATACCTATTTAGGTACATAGGTACCTAGTATAGCAATGTCTGCCTACTTCCTTTATATCGAGCCATAAAAAAGCATTCAAGTCAGAAAGGAAGAAGAGGCAAGTACATTCACGACGCAAAAGGAGCAAAAAAATTAAGGTCAGAAGCGGTTATTATTACTATTTGGCATTTAAGTGCGAAAATATCTAGGTTAATATGTTAGGAATCTAGTTCTTGGCCATTAAAAGCATACAAAATGCAACAAATTAATAATTCTTCTATTTCAATTAAGGGGGCGTGACCTATAAACCTCAATTTGAAAAATATTAAAAAAAAACAACCAACACCAGCCCCCACACCAACACAATCGCTTATACATTTTTTTGCATATCTTTTGTACACACATCCATCCATATGCACATGAAATATATTTATGTATTAATGTATGTATGCATGTGGGTATAAAAACTTAGTAATATGACGTCATATTTTTTTTACAAAATTTATTTAGTATTACAAGGTTTTTCATTTAAATGCATTTAAAATGAACATAAAAAAAATCTAAAACCCTCATTTCAAATTTTGTAGTTTCGTAATGTTTAAAGAAACCAGTTCAATATAAAAAAAATACTAAAAACAAATAAAAATAAATCCAAATTGTAAGCAAATGCGATAATAGACGATGTTTATACACTTTTGTGTGTGTGTATGTACAAAACAACATGTTGCTGACATTTTCTGTTTTTTTTATTTTATGCATAATAATATAGAAAACATGTTGCCAAGCAACATTTATGTTGAAACAAGGTTGTTGTTGCTGTTTTTTATTTTTGTTTGTTTTTATTTGTATCTTGTTACTTTACTTTCCGTTTAAAGTCTTGACCTGCATACACAAACTAGAACAACATAAAAATGTGTATGGATTTTCTTTAGTGTTTGTGTGACTGTGTATGTACCCTGCAAATAATAGGACCAGTCCAAACACGCGTGTAAAGAGTAGTCCACATGGGACCAGGACTAGTCCAAAAGTAACCCAAACGTATGGAAAAAACCTGGTCTATTTAACATTACGATGTCCTAGGAGAGGACCATATAACCCACCTTTGGACCACTAAGGAGTAGTTTTAAAACTACTCCATGGTATATAACCCACCTTTGGACCACTAAGGAGTAGTTTTAAAACTACTCCATGGTATACTCAAGAGGATTAGTTTTGAAGTCGTTTAAAAACGAAAGCATGTCGTTAAAAAACGAAGACATGTCGTCTCACTACAAACACTTTTTAACAATGACATGGTCCATGCTTGCATTACATCGGACTAGTCCATGGAGTAGTCCATTTTATCAAAATGGGTCAGGTGGTCCAATTTTATTTGCAGGGTATGTACACATTACACCAACACTTCCTTAAATACGCATCTACTTACACACATACATACATATAGAGAAAAACTGATTACTGTGAGCAAGAAATTGTGTTTATGGGAAAAATTAACACAAAATAAATATAACACCAAAAATATTGAGAGTCTTTTCTTTTGCAAAACATGGAGTTTTCCATTTACATTAAATGTTTTGTGTGATTGTGTACTTGTGATAAAATCAAAAATACAAAGAGCATTTCTATGAGAGCAAATTCTCATAAACAAATATGGAAAGAGTGAAAAACCAAAACAGAGAAAGTAAAATAATGATATAACCCAGTAAACATTAGAAAATTCCTAAGAAATAACTTTTTTAACGAATTAAACTTTAAATTTATTAAAGCCTAGATTCCACTATCTCACAAGTCTTACGTATTCCATAATACTTTGTGAGATAGAAATCTAATGAGTTTTGATGCGACTGTCAAAAAATCTAATGTAACATGACAGTTTTCGTTCACACCATCACACAAAGCATAAACACTCACGCATGAAAAAAAATGCAACCCTGATCCAATGAAAAGTATTATTGTTTAGAAATGTTTCAAAAAACGATGAAGTCGTATGGGATGTCAAACTTTTTTCATAATACTTGTCATTTTCGTGCATGTATTAATACAAAGTATAATAGTGTAATCTAGCCTTTAGTGGTGATTTACTGCCAGTTTTAAGAAAACGGAAACAAAATTTCGTGCGAGAAATTATATTGAAAACAACAGTAAAATACGAAAATTTGTTTTTGTTTTCAATATAATTTCTTAAGCGGCTCATACACTTGCAATAAAGTTGCTCAATTTTACGTATTGTACATTATTATATCGCCAATGTGTATGTGATATTTGAAGGTGTCACAATATATTGGCAGCAATCAAAAGACTTTTGATTTTTATTGCACAACGAAAAGAAAGTGACATGTGTTGGCAACATTGTACAATGCTGTTTATGTTATTCTAATAGGTTATGTTCACCTTTTTATTAAATAAATGAAACCATTTTGCGACTTATTGCATAATATAGGACAAAATTGAAATAATATTACAAGTGAATGGGTCGCTTTATACCAAATTTTGTTTTTATTTTTTAAAAAAGAGCCAGTTATTAAAAGTCATTTGTTCCTAGTAATAATAAATTATTCTGGTTCACAAATCTTAAACTTTCTGCCATAACATCAAAAATAAGATGTTTTCTAAGGAAAATCGGGGCGGCAGAACACGACTATGGCACCATTTATTTCTCTCAAGAAGCTTTTTCGATATATATTCGCGAAAATCGTGTTTTTCTGCAGTTGTTTTAGCGATTTTGAAAAATCTTAAGAATAATTCATCAGAATCGTACAAACTTTAGACTATTGAATAAAAATGTTTTTCCTCTTTCAGCCCATATTTATTGTGTGTACATTGGATAAAAATTCACTGAGTTACAGGCCTTGAATTTTTTTTCAATGCTGACATTTTCAGTCTCTCCATTAAGGCAATTTTATTCAAATCTATACGCCTGTAACTCAGTGAATTCTTATCCGATCAAAACGCAATGAATATGGACTGAAAGAGGAAAAACATATTTATTCAACAAGAATTTCGGAAATATCTAAAACAAATGCAGAAAAACACAACTTTCGCGAATATCTCGAAAACGCTTCTTGAGAGAAAGAAATGAGTGCCGTATTCGTGTTCAGCCTCACCAATTTATCTTAAAAATATCTAATCTAAAGTGCCGGTCCACACACGTCAAGTTTGAGTCGTCAAGTCTTGAGTTTTTAGGAGAGAGGGGAAAAAAATGGCATTTTTTTGAAAATTTTACTGGAAAATTATTCAAAATGATAGATTGATAAATTGCCTTAAAATCTGTTTATAATTTATTTTTCCTGCAAAACCTTCTTGCTGTTTTAGCAATGAGAATGTTGCGTATTATGCAAACTATTAGATAGGTCTTTAAGCGTTTATCATATAATTTTTTGTAGATACATATTAATAAAATCGCAAATTCTGTTCGAAAGATTCTAAAAAATATTTTGTTGTCATTTGTGTTGATGCAATACAACAGAATTAATGTAAAAGTCGATTTCTAATTTTTGGTCAGTGAGGGCGTTTTGCGTTTAAGGTAACGTTATGTACATATGTTCCATAAAAAACGAAACCCAAGAACCGACGACAATATCTGACAAATCTTCATTAATCTCTCGTTGCTCCCTATTTAAAAGGCAGATTCGAGACACCTACCTTGCAGACCTTAATGAAGAAAAAAATTCAAAATAAAAACCTAATCGACAAGAATGCGTCAAAAATGTTGTCAAAGTACCAAAAGAGCGTACAATTTGTCACCTCTGTCCCTAAAGCAAACTCAGAATGATGAAAAGTACATGTAATTTATGCAAGAAAAACATTAAATTGAACTTTGTGTCTCATGCGTAAAATATGGCTAATAACTAAATAGTTTTTTTTTTGTATTATTTGACTGATTATCTTTAAAGGCTGAGTAAGAAAAAAGTAATCTTTTTTTATATTTTTTTTTTGTATTTAGTAGTGCTACCATACTTTTATCTTAATTAAATTAGACTTTTCAAATAAAACTCAAAAAACCAATCTGTTTTAAATACGATTTAAGTTTGTTATGAAAATTAACTTAATATAGATTTAAATACTATCCTGAAAATTGGGCATTAATGTACTAAAATGTAGAGTAACCTTCCAGGGTTAATTTAAGTGCTTTTAAATACCTACATATTTGTATTGTTATAAAAAAACTATTAAAAATCTATTTAAAATATCTACATATACATATTTATGTACATATGTTTATTTACTCACCACAATCTTTTGTTGTAAACTTGCTGCCTACAGTTTCACGGCCAACTGGGTTATATAACAACCATTGTCAGTATGAATTTAAACATTCTAAAATTAAAAAAAGAAATATTCAAAAATTAGTGGTTATAGATACATAAATTTTAAACAAAATAAATAAAATGTACCTTCTTTAAGAAAAGTACTTTTTTTTAAATAAAAGGTATTAAGAGTTTCCCTAACTCGATTTTTTTCCATTTCGGAAATTTGGTCTGAAAATATGTTAAAACTTGTTATTGATTAGAGATTTTTTTCTTGTACACCAATACCCCGTTTTGCATCGCCGGAAAAACTAGACGCAAACCGAAACGTCGCAAAGCGAAGAACGATTTTCTATACATTTGTATTGATTTTCATTTAATTGGTTCCGAGATTCATAATTTTAGCTGATTTGATAGAATTTGTCTTTGTAACGAATAATTTTATATTCGATCTTCAAATAAAGTTAAAGCTTTCTGTTGAATCTTCAATCCAAATAGTAAGAAGTGACTCCATTTTTTTCATTAAGAGACTTCTCATTTTTGTAACCTGTTTATGTTGTAACGATGTTCTTGTTTCAACAAATTTCTTAATTTTATCAGCGTCACTGGAACAGCAAATAGATTTTATTGTAGAGGGGGCTTGCTCAAGGTTTCTTTCAATATCAACAGCCTTTTTCTGATTTAGAACGCGTCAAAATGTAAAGGTTTTGTTCTAAGCTTATTTGCTTTTTTTTGACTCGTTGTTGCAAAATATTTAAATTAAACTTTACTCCAGCAAATGCAGTTTTAAACCAGTTGCAATCAGCATTCAAACTTCACAAACATATTTGCATTAGACTTAAGCTTTGTATTAACGACGCAAATCGAAGCACTAGCGACGCAAATTCGAAGCCATGCGACGCAAAGTGAAACAAAATCGACGCAACTTCGAAATCACAGAAATTTTAAAAAGACCCAACATCGAAAACGACGCAAACCTTGGTATTGGTGTATACAAAAGAAAATAAAAATAGAATTGAAATCCTTTTTAAAATTTGGCTTGCTCAATAGTCTACCTTTATTTTGCGTTGAAAACATTAAACGCCTCAAAACTCATACGAAAATGTTTCGGACGTGTAAACGTTGTGGTCGACTTCAATCGTTGGTACATAGTTACTTTAAAATACGTTGAAATTTGTTAAAAAGAAAATTTGTAATGATGATTTCAAAAAAAACTTCTCATAAATTAAAGTTTTTGTTTTTAGTGCGTTTTATCGAAAAATATAAACGCAGAAACATTTAGGCCCTAAATTTGTAAAACGCAACGCAATCCCAAAAATAACATTGAAAGCAAAAACAATGTCAAAAATTTTTTAAAATTTTATTGTTGCTTTCTACAGAAATACATATTGCGTTTTAAAATTATCAACGCCACAAGATATGCAGCGTTTAAAATTTAAAAATTCAATATACATTTCTATAGAAAACAACAACAAAATTATGAAATATTTTCGATTTTGTTTTTGCTTTCAATATAATTGTTGGCGTTGCGTGTGCGTTTTACAAATTTAGGGCCTTAAAATTTATCAGGTCACGTTTACATGAGAGTATACGGAAAGGAGTTTATTTTCTAACGTAATCAAATTCACTTCCTTAAACAAGAAAAGTCAAAATCTAAAAATAATTTCTACACACAGAAAAAAAACCAATGTTAAAATAACATGGCGAAATGTTGATTTAGAATCATAGTAAATTTCTGCAAAAGTATGCCCTTTATTTAAATTTATTATTATTTCATATTAATTTTAAATGAAAAATATTAAAATATTATCAAATCACGTTGTTTAATATTATTATTTAATAACATTGTTTAATATTGAATCCATAAAAACCTATTTTATATTAAAATCAAAAGTTTATCTTGTTAAATTAACATGCATACATACTCAAGTATGTACATTTTTTATTTTCATGTTTAAAATATGTTATAAAAAAAGACAATTCCCGTATTCTTTTAATTAAAATTATTTATTTAAATAGTACATCAAGTTTTTAAAGTAGAATGATGACGATAACCATATCGGGCCATTCTGCTGATGCTTCTGTTAACAGAGGAGATACAAAATAAGTGAAACAAGTGTTAAAGGGGTAAGTGTTTTGAATTATTCTATACAATAAAAATGAAATGTTGTCTGTTGCTGATCGCATAACTTGAGAACGGCTTGACCGATTTGGACGATTTTTTCTTTAAAATAATCGCCATGGTCCAACTAAGGTTGTTACGGATAGAAAATTTTGCCTCGCAAACTTTTACGCACACTTTTTTCGATTAACCTAAAATCAGAAAACGGCTCCATCCATTTGACTAATTTTGCTTCAAATATTTGTATTAATCCATTTTAAGTTTTCATCGAAAGAAAAATTTACCACGCCTACTTTTACGCTTACTTTTTCTATTTATTTCACCGATTTGGACTATTTTTTCTTTAAAACGATCGCCATGGTCCAACTTAGGTTTTTACGGAAAGAAAATATTGCCCCGCCCACTTTTTTTGATTTACCTAAAATCAGAAAACGGCTCCATCGATCATTAGTAATCAGCTACCGAGCGAAGTCGGGGTGGCCAGTTAGTTCTTAAATAAATGCACATGTTGTCCTGAAGTTTCTTCACACTGTTATATCACACTCCAACCAATTTGATTCATGAAATTCACGTTGTTTCAACTTGAAATAACTTTCATTCAACGTGATTCGGATTGTTATTTCAATATAAATGAAATTTTGCTCTAACTGTACTGCAATGTTAAATTAACATGAACTATAGTTATTTTAAAAGAAAAAAATGTTGTTCGCAAGTTATTGTAAAACCAGGTTTAATTAACATGAAACAACAATGAAGCAAAATCAATACTGAAAAATGTAAAATTAACCTTGTTTTGAACGAATTTACATTGATCTTTTTCTGTGTGTAGATTTTAACTGTTTTTGTTCGTATTTAGTTAAATTTTCTTAAATAAAGAAACATTTTGCTCAACCCAAGCGACACATATATTTAGAATAAATAATTTTTGGCTTGGACGAAAACCATGCAAAATTTTCTTGGTTCAAGCCTTATTTAGATAACAATTCTTTCCGTGTACCTATTTATACATAAGCTTGACAAGGAAAACGGAAGAGTGTTTTAGCTTGAAATTAAAAAAATGTTCAGTAGAAGCAAAACATTTTTGAATTTTACATTAAATGCAGATGAAAAAGATCTTTTAAACCAACCTTTTCATTACCAAAGTTAAATAACGTTTCGATTTCTTCCAAAAAGTGAAAAAATAAACATTTTGAGTTAATACCCTCTTGTTGATCAAGTGCGATGCAAATAAGCATACATCTGTACATATTTTGTTGCAAATGAAACAAAAATTTAACAAATTTTAAAAACTACCCTGTTTTTCTTTTTATATATGAATATACAAAATCAAGAAAAATTATGGTATTTTTAAAATAATTGAATCAAAATCCCTTTCGATTCTAATTTCACTCGATTTCCGAAATTCCCAAAACTTCCTGTCTTACAATTTTCGAAAATTTGAAGCAATTAGAATCGGCAATTAATGAAAAGTTCACCTTATTACAGGTAATATTCAGAATAAAAGTTAATTGTTTTCGCTTTTTCTTATAAATAGTGATATATTTTTAACTCCTAATATTTTCCACATAACTTTTATAAAAATTCTTGAATTTTTTGCAAATTAAAGATTTCTTGTTTTATAATTAAGAAAGTAAATTATTTATCATTAAACACAAAGAAAGTTCAATATATGTATGTATGTATGTATAACAAACAAAATATTTAAAATTATGTGTCATCACCATTTTAAGAACATGCAAAGCATACTAATAGATACATATTTAAACCAAAAAAAGATGTCGATTTTAAATTTCAATACAAAGATTTCTTGTCTTTTTCTTGCTTAATTGAACAGAAAAACAAACGGAGAAATTTAAAATATAGATACATTTAGTTTCTCGACTTTTTTATACCCAAACCACAGTAGTGGATAGGGTATTATGTGATTGTGCTGATGTTTGAAACACCCGAAAATATTGGTCCTAGATCGACCTTTTAGTATACCGATCAACTTAGAATCAGTTTTTGAGTCGATCTAACGATGTCCATCCGTCCGTTGGGATAGTAGGCTGTCCATGTAAGCCTTTTGCGCAAAGTACAGGTCGCAATTTTTGTGATAATTTGATAAAGTTTGCTCCATAGGTTCAAGTTATCACAAGGACCAATCCTATTGAAAATATTGAGATTCGGTCCATAATTTCACATAGCCCCCCTTAAAGCATATTTCCGGAATAGAGTCATTGTGCAAATAAGCTATTTAATTATGTTGGTATTTATATTAAATTTATTATTTTATTGCAATCTAATTCTTACCAAATTTTTTTTGGAATCGGTCCATATTTGACCATTTGATGGGAGATTATTAAATTTTATTTCCGGTAAAAGCTTTTAATGCCATAACATCTTTTTAAATGTTGGCATTGGCATACAAATTGGCGACAATAACTTTTACGTTTGCTACTTTGTCATGACAAAATGTTGTGCTGGTTTGTTCAAAATTAACTAAAGGTCCCATATAAAACCCCTGCCTAAGTTCACGCAAAGGCAAACAAATCTCATAAAGATAAAGATAATATTCAGCATAAAGAACTTTTCCATGAATCTTAAATTCATAACATATTTTTTTTCTGGCTGGTCGAGGATTGCCCATTGGTCATAAATACACTCTTGAAAATTTGTTTTCAAATACTATAGTGTAAGGCATCATATGGTCGGGTTGGACCTTCTTTACTTTCTTACTTCTTTATAATTCTTTTTAAGCTTATAAAACATAGGTATTATTAATAATCATTAAACGGTAAAAACGAACAAATGATTGGATACTCAGATACACAGTATCTGCACAAGTGACGCAATATTTCTTGTATTTTCGCATTGTGTTATTAACTCTGCATGTATGATTCAAATTGGAAACGTTTTTAAATGTTCATAAAAAATAAACACAAAAAAAGCATTAAGCTTTATTGGGTTAACTATTTAATAAAAAAAATAAAACAATAGTCATTACCAACATGAGTAGTTTTTTTTTTCTTCTTAAAAGCTTATAATTAACAATTTCCCAAAATTTAATTACACTTTTCTTATGTTTCCGGTGAAAATCATCATTAAAACTGCACAACGATATACAAACATTTTTACATTGTTAATTGACCATAAAAACAAACCCCAACCGAATTTAAAAAAATTTATTTGATGAATAAAATTCATAATTTCATTTCCTTTTTTGCGTTTGCTCTTTAAATGAAAGATTATTGAAGGAAGAGGAGAACTTTTATTTAAAAAAAGGAAAGAAAGAACTTTAAAAAAGAAGTAAGAGAAGAACATAAAAAAATGGATATGGGTTGGTGCATATTTTTAAATGCAGTCAGAGCTTTGGCACGTCAGATTTTTTTTAAATTAATTTTATTGCTGTTGTGTTTTATTACTTGAATTAGATGAATATAAATGTGAACAAATGTGTTTTTTTTCGTTTGTCAACTTTTAACCCTTGAAATGATAACGATAATCTGGATAAAAGAAAACATACCTACCAGGACTGTCACAAAGTGATATCGTTTTATGAAAAGCAACATCTGTCACAGGCCTGTACGATCTGTTTCTTGCCTACAAATAATTTAAAGACAGTAAAAACTATGACATAATAATAACATAGATGCAATTAAGAATGTTTCAAACTAAAGGATATCTGTAGGTAGCTAATTTAGTTACTTTAATGGATTCCTTGTCCTTGTCGAAGTTTTGTGTTTTTAACTTTAACATCCTAATTTTAAGTGTAGAAAACAAACTCAACAATTGGTTTAAAAAAACCATCTCAACTGTGTACAGAGTTACCAGCTACCACAGAAACAAAAAATGACTCAGCCATTGGTTCAAAATTGTTAAAACCATTTGAAATTGCAGGAAAGATATTGAAAAAAGTTGTTGCAGTTATTCGACTGCAACTCCTTCATCACGAAAAAATAATCCGGTCAATACAGCAGTTACTACGTCAACAACCTAACACTTATACGACGCAATTGGCGTCACAAGAAAAGGTGTTCCAGTTGTTATTAGAAACTGGATAGGAGAAATGCTAGTAGCATCCAGTTTAATTAAGTTGGGTCCAAGGCGAATTTTAAAAGGTAAGTGCAACTCTACAACTTCAAAAAGCCACATGTATTTTGTTTTCGCAATTAAATTGCTTGTTGTCAAAAATACTGATCACCAACACATTTTTTTCTATTTAATATTAGAATTTTTACTTTTGTAAAAAAGAAATTAATCACCCTTATTGTGTTTGGCGTAGTCGAAAAACGACAGGTGTCGTAGTTGCAGTCGTATTCACATTTTTATGTTACCGTCTAAAATTTTCGACTAGCAAAATTTTGTAAAAGAATCACAATGTAAAAGAATACACTTAATTAAATTATTTTGAAACACCCTGTTAAAGATCTGTCAAACAAGTGTTTGAATTAAAAATAATACGCATAGTAAAATTGTTGGTAAAATTTTTGTATTATTTTACTTGTGGTTTTCTTCCGCAACCCCGTAACTCCAAAACAACTTCTTTTCAGGAGAGACAAAATACTTTTTACCAAATATTCGAAACTTTTTGCTATATATTCTTATATAATCCAAGAATTAGGAAAGATTCCGATATTCCGCCAAACAAAAAAAATGCAAAATTGTAAGACGGTATTTACTGATTACTTTTCCAGTTAAAGCAAAAAATCGAGTTACGTGGTTGCGGAAGAAAACCATCGATATATGTAAGAAGTTCTATTTACATGAACATAATTATATTAATTAAAACAAAATAAAAATTAAAACATTTTCCTTTTTATTAAGTCTTCAAGTTAAAATTTTTTTTTAATTTCTAGTTCGGTTTTGCGTATTTCTAAATGAGCTTTTCTGTTTTTCTCTTTGCTTTAGAGTTCCGCCTTATATAAACCGATTTCTCCTCTTTAGCATTCTCCGTGTGTAACGTTCCGATTCCGATAATTTTTTTTTCAAATTTAAGCATAACTCTTTTTGCAGTTTTACTTGTTGTTCTAAAAGCCCTAGTTTCGCTTGTTTTTATTTTTTCTAAGCGGAGGTATCACAGGTGAAGTACTCAGGCTTTCAACTTCGGTAATGCCAGTTTTTGTGTCTAAATTTGGCTCGGGGTCTGGTGAAATCCTTCGCTTTCTCTTAATTCCAAATGGATATTTATGTTCGACAATAGCACGCATGTCTAATCGATCAATTGCTGCTTCTTCGACAGATGAAAATGTATTTTGTTTGAACCGCCCACCACCTGTTGCATAGCTTTCAGGTTTGTTATGAGTGAGTTTTTTCTTCAATTAAAATTTTAAATCGGCTTATAGCTTCATCTAACCCTCTCCGGAATGGCAATATAAATTTTCGGACACGGTGTTCCACTCCTCTTTAATATTGGTTTTGCTTAAATTTTTTTTGGAAGGCCTTTGCCAAAAAAGGTTTTTGCTCCATTATTGCTACTTACTTCGCAAATTGTGCGGCAGTTGTAAGATTTATCCTAAAATATATACCAGAGTTAGGTACACAAGCACATAAAAACTAAATTATCAGCCATGTCACAGAGTACAATTCCGTTCGGAAACGGAATTCATTCCGTATTTTGGTGCTTCAGAAAATGACGAAAAAATGTTTCGGAATGAAACCATTTTTGTTTTCATGAACGGTATGGGAGTTGTCTGTATCTGAAAGGCCATAAAACTATCAAAATACACTTTCCATCAACAAACAAATATGTTTTCTTCAATTCCGAACGGAATCATTCCGAACGGAATTGTACTCTGTGACATGGCCCTATATTTCAATGATATTAAATTTTTTGCATGTTTACATTTTATTTCCTTCCATTGAAATTATTTCTCAAATAATTTTAATAACGTCGTGACCAAAATGTTTAACGACAATTTTTTACACTTTTGACTGACAAATACGCCAAACACGGTACTGTTTTGACGTCGTTTTTGTAATTGATTTGAAAAGTGTCGTATTCATTGGCGTTTTTCGCCAATCACGGTACCGTTTTAAAAAAACGACTAATTTACGACGCAAAAACGCCAAAGACAATAAGGGTGAATAATTTCACTTTAATTATTCGCAGCTTTTTATTTGTTTTTATATAAAAATAATAATTTTCGCACTCTTTAATTAACTTCTTCTCAGACATTTTGACGTTTGGGAATTATATTTGCAATTCGCCGTGGAGACAGCTGATGGACGCCTGACAAGTTGCCCTTACCTTTTTAAATTCGCCTTGATTGCGTCTATATGGTTCATCGATAACTATTGAGGCGACCAAGGTTTGTCACATGGTGGCGTCCTATCGTCTCTTTTGTGGACCTTAGTCATCGATGCACTATTGGAGACCTTTAACAGCTTGGGCTTGCGTACTTATGGCTATGCTACTCTTACACAGTAATTTTGTATAATAAAAAAAATTAGTTTACTTGAGTGTTGTAAATTTACCTTGAATTTATAAATTTAATATTCGTATCGGTATCGCCGATATTGCTTTTTGAGTATTGTATCGGCAAAAAGGCGTGTCGTTACATCCCTACTAAAAACATTTACCTATGCAAAGCGTGATTTTTTAAGAGTATCACAGCTTTGAGTTGGCACTACTGCTTTATTTGATCACCCATTTAACAGCTGAAAGTTGCTTTTTGTTTAGTATGCTTTGAAATTTCATTATGAATCGACTTAAACCAGAGCAGAGCGTGCAAATTGTTGAAATTTTTAATCAAAATAATTGTTCTATTCGTCAAACTCATCGAGCACTTCTTTCATTTTATGGCATACATAATCATCCCTCAGAGCGGCTGATTCGAAGAACAATAGATCGTTTTCGGACCACATTTACTGTTACTGATAATATGCATCCCATGTGACGCCCAACAGTGCGCTCTGAAGAAGCTGTAGCCGCTGTAAAGGAAAGCATTGAAGATGATCCTAATCAATCAATTCGCCGCCGTTCTCAGCAACTGGGGTTTTGTCCTTCCACTTTATGGAAGATTTTACGAAAGGATCTTGGCTAAAAAGCTTTCATGATTCAACTTGTGCAGGATTTAAAGCCAAACGACCATCGTATGCGCCGCCAATTCGGCGAATAGGCTGAAGCACAAATTGATATTGATTTCGAATTTCTATTCAAAATTTTATTTTCCGATGAAGCCCATTTCTGGTTGATTAGGTACGTAAATAAGAAGAATTGTTGCATTTGGAGTGAGGAGAATCCACAAGCTTTTGTCGAAACACCATTACATCCAAAGAAAATTGCTGTTTGGTGCGCTTTATGGGCTGGCGGAGAAATTGGCCCATATGTCTTCAAAAACGATGATGGTATAGCAACATGATTCGAAATTTTTTCGTACCTCAATTAAGTGGCATTAATCTTGCTGATATGTGGTTCCAAGAGGACAAATTTACTCAAAGAAACTTTTGATGAAAAAATAATTTCACGTAATGGCCCAATTAATTGGCCACCAAGATCGTGTGATTTAACCCCATTGGATTATTTTCTTTAGGGTGATGTTAAGTCACTTGTTCTACGTCGATAAACCACAAACAATTAAACACCTGGAAATCAACATGTGAAGAGTTATCGGCGAAATACGGCCGCAAATTCTGCGAAAAGTTGTTGTTCCAGATTGTGCCTTCTACGCGCCAGCCGTGGCGGCCACATGGAAGAAATCATTTTTAAACATTAATTTCATTTCATTCTTTCCAATAAAGCCCGTTTCATTGATATTAAAAATGTAATTGCTTGTTAAAAAAAAAACACACTTTGATTGCATTATTAACTTTTTTAAACAGATAAATCCGGATAAAAATAAACCAATTTAAATAATTTGCTACAAGATTCGCTGAATTTACGGGTTCCCCAGAAGTTTCACTGGTTTAATGGTTAATAAACCTATTGCAAATGTTCTGCAAGCCAACAATTTGTTAAAAATGTTCACTATTCTAACTACAGGTTAATTTGTAGATAGGTTTTTCGATGCCATACTTTCTCAACCTCGTATCTTAAAAAAATACAACTTTTTAGGAGAGAAAAAAAAAACGTTTTATCTTTGTATACTTCGGTGTTTGGTTTAAAGTTAAAATGGAATTTTTAAAGAATTGATTACATCTACGTAAATTGTATTGAAATAATAAGTTGTTGCATTGTAAGAACACAAAAATAGCAGTCGTTAGATATGAAAAAGTCAAAACCGTATTTTTAAGATACGAGGTTGAGAAAGTAAGGCATCGATTTGGTATATTGGTTAAAGTAAGTTGCGAAACTTAAATCAATATTGATAATTTAAGGTTAGATTAAAAACAATTCGGCAACAAAAGTTTTGCGTTCGAAATAAATTTTTAAATAAATGACGGAAACTTATAGAAAGATTTATAGTGCTATGTTTACACTTTGGGTTTTAAACGCGCTTTAGTAAAATGTTGATAAAGTTAATCAAAGCCGTTAACATTGCATTATATTGAAATGATTTAGTTGACAGTTGATAATAAAACACAAAAAACAAATTAATATTTCTTTAAAGCATTAAAAATGGAAAGAGATAGGTATTTTAACAAAGTTATCAGCAGATTATTTAAAACTTATTAATGATAGAATTGTGAACATTTAGGAATTATTTAAGGACGAAATAAAAGCATATAAAATAAATTGGGGTCGGTAGCACACCTGAAAGGTACGTTTATTGTTGCAGACGCTTCATCATACTCAGTTTGAGGTATGTGATTAATAAAATGTTTATGGTTAAATCATGTAAATTTAAGGTGATTTATACTATGTTCACACTTGGGTTTTAAACGCGTTCAAGCAAAATGTTGATTAAGTTAATCAAAGGCGTTCACATTACATTTCAGAAGATTAAGATGACAGATGATTAAGAAAAAACCACAACAAACAAATTTATATTTCTTTAAAGTATTAAAAATGGAAAAAATACTTTTATAAAGTTATCAGAATACTTTTTTAAAAAAATCAATGTAAATTCGTTCAAAACAAGGTTGATTTTATATTTTTCAGTAGTGATTTTGCTTCATTGTTGTTTCATGTTAATTTAACATAATTTTACAATAACTTGCAAACAACATTTTTTTCTTTTAAAATAACTATAATTAATGTTAATTTAACATTGCGGTAAAGTTAGAGCAAAATGTTATTTATATTGAAATAACAATCCGAATCACGTCGAATGAAAGTTATTTCAAGTTGAAACAACGTGAATTTCATGTAGACTCAAATTGGTTGGAGTGTAATATAAGACAGTGTGAAGACAGCATATGCATTTATTGAAGAATATTTTAAAACACTTACCCTGTAACACATGTTCCATTTATTTTGTATCTCCTTTGTTAACAGAAGCATCAGCAGAATGGCCCGATATGGTTTTCGTCATCATTCTACTTTGAAAACTTAATGTACTATTTAACTAAATAATTTTAATTAAAAGAATACGGGAATTGTCTTCTTTTTATAACATATTTCAAACTTGAAAATAATAAAATGTACATACTTAAGTATGTTTGCATGTTAATTTAACAAGATAAACTTTTGATTTTAATCTAAAACAGGTTTTTATGGATTCAATATTGAACAATGTTATTTTAACAGTGAATTATATTAAATAAACGTGATTTAAGGTTATTTTAAATTTTTTTCATTTTAAATTAATATGAAATAATGATAAATTTAAATAAGGGGCATACTTTTGCAGAATTTTACCATGATTCTCAATCAACATTTCGCCATGTTATTTTAACATTGGTATTTTTTCTGTGTGTAAAGGTTCGTTCACAATCAAAAAAACATTTTCACTTGCTGTTCTTAATAGCGCAACAATTTCTTCTGCAACCACACACATTTTGCATTAAGAAACCGTTTGCAAATTTTAGCCACAGCAATATTATGCATTTATTATTATTTTTTACAACATTATGTTAAACGTCAGAAACAATTTCATACAAATTGTTGCTGAAGTTAAAGTAGACTTAACTTTAGTTACAATTTTGTTCTAAAAATGAAAGGAAAATATATGAAATACCTACTTTGAGACGAAAAAAGATAGAACAAAAAACGAAATTGTTTTTTTTTTTTTTTTGATTGTGAACGTTGCTTTAATGATGAAATTGTGAAAATTTATGAATTATTTAAGGAAAAAATAAAAAACATTAAGCAGAAAACGTGATCGGTTGTACACGTTCATGTTGGCCGATTCTACATTATACTCAGTTTGAGGTATGTATGTTCAGAGGATTCTATGTGATTAATAAAGTGATTTATGTAGTTGTAATCATGTCAATTTGAAGTGATTAACAAATCATTTAAATGTCGATTGTAATGTGATTAGAACATACATGCATAGGTATGTAGCATAAGATTCGCTGATTTTACCCTAAATCCATTTGGGGAATGTGTGCGAATGAAATCAATGCAAATTAAAAAAAAAAAAAATTTGAAAAAGAAGTTCATATTATGTACCTATGTATGTACCTTATACAATTAATTATTTCTTAAAATTATGTACCTACCTATACCTACAAAATTTAACTTTTATATTTCGCTACATCACCCCCAAAATGGGTTAATCATACCAACCAGTTACTTTGTGATTACATACAATAAAACATATGTATACATTGTTTGTATGTATGTATTAGCAACACACATGTATGTATATGACCAAGAAAGGCATTGCACTGGCTGATTAAATAAAAGCAAAAATAATAACAACAACGACAAAAAAAATCATCATAACACACTAACCATAACATGAGGGGGAGGGAGGCGCTGAAGTTAAAAACAATATCGAAACACTCTCACACACCAACCCATGAAACAACGCTAATAAAAGAGTAAATCCAAATGAGAAAAATAATAACACGAATTTGGATAAATTTATCACAAACATACATACACACACACACACACACTAGAAGCACATGATTAAACATAAAGAAATAAAAAATATAAACAAAAAACAACTGTTCAAGTCAAAAACACGTAATAACAAGCAAAACGAATTTTATACAAGTAGAAGAAACACAGAGTGAAATAGAGACAGAGACAATAATAAAAAAATAAAAGTAGAGAAAAATCATAACAGAATAAAAACAATTAAAAAAATAAAAGAAAATAGAATATTTTTTAACACAAGAGAGTATAAAGAGAAATTAATGATATAATTTGTAAAAAAAAAAATCAAAAACTTGGCATGTTCATGTGTCGATATACGAGACGTTACACCAAGAAAAAATAAAATAAAAAAATTACTTAAATTGTTAATTTATAAATATTTTATTTAAAATACTGCCGTTCACTTGAAAACGGCATGTAGGTACCTACATACATAGGTACATACATAAAAAGAATTTCGCGATAGAAACGTTTACCACAAATAATAGTAGTTTCTATAAGACTTTCAAATGCAATTAAAAAAAACTAATGCAAAAAACATTTGATTCCGTGCGGAATGTGCGATCAGTTTTATAAAACTTAACAAAAAGACTATTTAAGGTACAATAAGACGTAACTGAAGCATACTGCCATAGCCGCAACGATATCCATAGAAACCAAAATAAAATTGGTTTGTACGGTCATAGTTACGTCGCTATGGTATGTCACCTATAATCAAATGCAGTGTTGCCCATAAGGTTGGTTCAAACAGCTGTTTAAGGCTAGATTACACTATTATACTTTGTATTAATACCTGTCAAAAACTCAAGTGATATGACAAAGTGTGATAGTGTGAATGCAATGTGTCACGAAAATGACAAGTATTAAGAAAAAAGTTTGACATCCCATACGACTTCATCGTTTTTTGAAAAATTTCAAAACAATAATACTTTTCATTGGATCAGGGTTGCATTTTATTTCATGTGTGAGTGTTTATACTTTGTGAGATGGTGTGAACACAAACTGTCATGTTACATTAGATTTTTTGACAGTCGCAACAAAACTCATTAGATTTCTATATCACAAAGTATTATGGAATACGTAAGGCTTGTGAGATAGTGTAATCTAGGCTTTAGTATAGCTATGATAATGTCGCTCCTAAAACCATCACGCTTCCAGCTTAACTATAATGACGGTCCAAATAAATCTCCTTGTTACTCAAATCATGTAAAAAGTATCTGTAGCCATCAGGTGCTCCTAAATTAAATTTGTTTTCATCGGAAAAGATCGGCGTCTGTTTTCCCATGTCACATGATGCCGACCAAAAAGTAATCTAAAAGGTGGTCTTACCATAATGCACGATGTTAATTGTGTGTCACATCTTAACGAAAAGGTGTGTTGCCAAACTTAATTTGACATTTCCTTGACAAATTCAACCATGGAGAGATACACAATTGAGCAGCGCTACAAGATTGTTGAAGTCTTTTACGAAAATGGGCGTTCAAATCAAAATGCATTTTGTGCACATTTTGTGCCACGATCAAGGCACATTAACGATGTTGAACCTCAACTGTGTCTCACGAGGCAATGATAATATGGACCATCGGATAGAGGTATGCCACCGAAACCTTGGCTGGGTCAAGAGGTGGTTTCTTTTTTATTTTTAACAGTTTTTGAGTTTTTGTTTTACATGTAGTTGTGCGAAAGAAAGAGCTCTTGCGCATTTAGTGAAATTGGCAGTAACTGTCGTATTCAGGTGAGCGGCAGTGTGTAAGGTAAAACCTAAAGAGAAATGTGTATAAGTATCCTACGACCTGCCACGAGACAGGGTTACAAATTTCTTAGATTGTCTTAGCCCGGAAATGGACGTCCATGTGTGAATGAATTCACGTTCGGATCATGATTGTATCTTCTGCCTGATGTGACCGACGACAGGTATGCCCAAGAAAGGCTCAGTGCCAATAAAATGGCGACACGTGCCCCTGTTTGTCAGGAAGTCTGCCCTTTCATTGCCCTCGTGGCAGGGTACCCAACACAATATTAAAATTATATTATGCATATTTTCCTTGTAGATAAAAATAACGTAAAAAATGGTTAAAAAAATCGTGATTTTATGATATTCTCTTAGAATTTTATCTGGCAAGTAAGTGTCTATCATAAGTCTGTATATATTAAGGGGAAATTAAAAAAAAAAAATGTGTGTCAAAATATTAATGTCGGAAACTTACATGCTGTTTTTTCTTCTTGATGCTGCTCCTCTCGTTGATAAGTTGATATTAATAATGAAAATAATGACAACTTTAAGGTCTCTCTCACTTGAAGCACTTTAAAAATAATTTTGAGCAAACTTTTTGAATATATAAGTTTTTTCTTTCTTTGTTAGATAATTTTTTTAATTAATAACACAAATTTATTTGAATTTTTCATTAGCTCGTGTTTTTAATTGTTTATTATTTGTTAAATTATCATTATTATTAATGTTGTAGTTTTTAATGTAAATTTTCGCTTTAAAAACCATTGGAACATTTCCAAGTGTAATTGTTGTAATATTAACAATCATTTACTAATTGCGTACTTTTAATTTTTTTTAAGATTATTTTTTTGTTTTTAATTTTTTGCTGCAGGTTTTTTTTCTATAACAATTTTTTATTTGAATTGAAATAAATAAAATTGCGCTGCAGGCCAAAGACAATAAATAAATAAAACTCGAAAAAGAAGAATAAAAGTGGTAATTTGTTGTAAATGATAAGATACATATTTAATTTTCGTTCGTGTTGAGTCGCTTTTACACACCCCACACACAGGGTGTAAAAGAAATCAAGCATTTATGTTATTCATAAAACATTTAAAAATTTCACTTTTTAAGTATTACAAATTTTAAACCAAATTATAATTTTTAATCTATTAAACAAATTATTGTTTATACTTTTATAAGAGAAGGACATATTTTTTTTTTGCATAGAACCGGAAACATGGTCTTGAAAATTAGTTGGATAAAGTTGGTTTTAACAAATTTGTTAGAGTATTTATCGCTTATTTGCACACCGCTTACAAGCATTTAACGCTTTTATGCATTCCAACTTGTGCATTTACAGCTCGCTAGTCAAAATAGCCGTAATTGTATTGTTTATAAGCATTCTCTTCTTTAGATATTCTGTATTTGTGCATCAAAATCAAATACAAAATTAAATTTTAAACTTGAATTACATAAATTTGGTTAATTTAGATCAAACTTCGGATGTACATACATACATATATTCATGCACTTCCTATTCTATAAACATTTTTGTTTTTTATGATGCTGATAAAAATGAATCGAGTTTTTCTACAAGCACAGTACCGTATATGAATACAAGGGAGTTCTCATAGATGTATTTATCGTTTAAAAACAAATTATGAAATGCATATAAGCGTTAAACACTGTATTAATCAATCAAAGGCAGTATAATGAGACTAGCCAGCATAAATTCGTTAAAAGCACAAGTAAATATCGATACAAACCCGCATAAATATAAAAAAGTCTGTATTGAAAAAAATCTGCAATTGTTAAGTTGTAAATTTAATGTAAATTAAAATAAATCCACAGAATTTTTATCGGATAGATTCATAAATGGGTCAGAAAAGGTCCCATTCTCAAAAATGTATTAACTCGAGTCAAAAGTAGTAAACTTTATGCAAATGTAAAGAAATGTCTGGTGGAAAAATAATCGATTACAATCATCTTCATAAAAACCAAAATGGTGTAGAAAATTATGTGGTCTGGCTTTAGCCAACAAACACGAAGTCAACCCTTTGATATAAAATGACTTTATCATTTGACTTCCAACACAATTCTCAAACGTTTTTCAAATGTTTGATTTTAACATTTAAATTCAAATTGATAATGATTTGAAAATAATCATTTGAGATCAAATGTTTTATAAATTTGGTATCAAATATTAAATTCCAAAACTAAACTTGGCAATACTTAAGCGAAATATAAATGTAAACATTAAAAATGGCGATAAGAGTCACATTTTTTACTTCGTGGTTAAATGTGTTTTGCAAGTGAACGATTTATTTATTGTGAAAAATAAAAACTTATTTCGTCGGTTGATTATTTAATTGTCGTATGTGGATACAAATTACATACGACATACGATAATTAAATAATCAACCGACGATTTGTGAGTATGTATGTAATTACAAGGATTAAAAATAAGAATTAAGAAAAATAACACGGGAAAGCGAAAGTGAAGAAAATAAAAGTTTGTTGTATGATTGCGGTGCTACAATTCTCAAAATAAAAGGGAGCCAATTATTTCGTCATTGCCAGAATTGGAGGACGGAAAGAATATTATTTCATCTTTTAGCTATGGTGCCAAATGTTTATCTTACAGTGTATTTAAATAAATAATAAATTTAAATTAAAAAAATAAAATGTTTTTTATTTACGTTCCACATGGTATTAAAATCCACATTTGAAAATTACGTTTGAAAGCAAGTTGAAAATAAAGGCATTTTTCAATTTGAAAATAATTTCCCCTTTTTGTTGAGAACGCTATGATTTTCAAATCATTATCAATTTGAAATCAAACCTCCGTGTTTGTTGGGTACCGTGTAAACATTCTTGTTTTGTTTTGGTTGCTTCGTACATATACGGTTTTATGCAAAAATAGAGGAAGGTAATAATTATTTATAGAGTTTTGTTTAAATTTAATGAAATAATAAAAAAGCGTATGTACATATCGTCACCTTAAATAAAAACGGACATATGTACATAGCTACACTTTTATTGTTTTTTTTTTAAGAAACAAAAAACATTACAAAATCAATAATAATAAAGTATTCTGGGACTTTGAATTTCTTAAATAAAGTCGCTCTTTTTAATAGCAGGAGTCTATGTAGTTTGATAAAACGAACCACAATGAATTAAAAACTCCATTTTGATTTTTTGTGTAGTTACGCCCGTTTGCATTTAAGGTGACGATATGTACATATGAAGGTATTTTTGTTACACAAAAAGGAAAATTTTATAAAATGTAGTGAAAATTGTAAACTGGAATTTTAATTTGTTAAAGAAAATGCTCGTACACCAAAAATTGTTTGTTTTGGCCTTGGTTTATTAATTGAACTAAAACTTTGCTTTTATTTCATTTATTTAATAAAAACTTTTGAAATTTTTTTAAAAAAAACTTTCATACTAGGTGTACCTATGTATGTATTTTCTATTATTTGAGAATTTTTAATCTGATTTAATTTAAAATTGACATAGAAATTTAAGCTCGTAGGTAGGTATAACTTCTATGAAAATCAAGTTTTTTTTTTTTAATCAACCTTAAATTTTCTGTACCCATTTCAGCAATTTTATTAAAGGTAGATTCAAGAATTTGTTTTACAAAAAAAAAAAAAAAAAAAAAAAAAAAAAAAAAAATTTTTTTAAGCAACCTTGAGATTTTGAAAATTTAACTAAAAATTTTGTTTTTAATTTAATTTTTTTATCTATTTTAAATTGAAATGGAATTAAAAAAAAAAATATTTTATAGAATTATAAAATTTTTTAATTCCATTTTTCTGTAGTTTAAGGTTAAATATGTAGGTACATACATTTTATTTAAGGTTATGAAAAACAAAAATATCATTTTCAAAAACAAACAGCCTGTTCATCGATTTCGAACGTTAACGTTCGCAAAGAAAAATATATTTAAAACAAAAACAAAATTCGAAAATTTGTTTTTGTTTAAAATGTAATTTTCTATGCGAACGTTGACGTTCGATATCGTTAAACAGGCAGAAAAAATTTTTTTTGAGCTCAACAATTTAATATTGAATTAAATAAATCTTTATTTTTTTCAAATTTACCTAAGTTTTTTTTACAATCTTTTTGAAAGATAGAAACTTTTTTAGATTGTTTTTTAGCGAAACTAGGGAGGTAGGTAGGTACCTAGTTGTTTTTCAGTTAACCCAAAACATTTCTTGTATTTCATTAAGTTGATTAAGTTTAACAAAAGTTATGTTTCTACAAATTTGTTAAATAAATCTCTTTATTTTTTAGCTTAATTTGTAATAATTTATGGTTTAAACAGGTTTTGCTTAACGAAAATTTTCTTTTATTTTAGGTGCATATAAATTTATTTAAATTCTGTGTTACATTTATAAAACTTATCATTTTGCTTTTGTTTATTCAAAAATTGATTTTATGTTTTTTTATCTTTTTCAATAAATATTTACACTTCCTTATTAATTAAAAAAAAAATAATAATAAAACAACTGTCAAATTATTTTTTTTCTTTTATCATTTCAATGGTAAAAAAAAACTCTATTATCATCACTTTTATCAAGCACGAACTTTTGCATGTGTAAGTATGTATGTATACATAGGTATACATATGTGTGTGAGTCTGAGTCTTTTATTTTTATTAAAAATAGGCACTGGTATATCAAGCTTATACTGGCACACTAAATAAATATGTACAGCGAAAATACAACTCGGATTGCACTTTTTTTTTAATATTTTTTAGTTTCTGCTATTATTAAAAATAAAAATAATAGATATCAGTACACACACACACTCTTCACTAATTCTTCTTCTGCTCTGGCTGGCTGATAAACAAAGCAAACACTCTCTCACTCAACTCTATAAGCTGCTGATAATGTTTCTTATTTTATTTATGTATATTGTTGTTTTTGGTCTACAATTACTTCGAAATAAAAAACTTAAGATTTCTATGTTTTCTTTCACTTCGCATACCGTTCAAAATACTCGTAGGAGAGGATATAGGTACTTTTGTATTTATTTATTTTTTAATTAAATTTTTCACTTTTTTTATTCTTCTTCTTATTCCACTTGGTATGTTGTTAACACTCACGTTGCTATAAAACGACTGATGAATACGTAAAGAAACCAGTGACTCGATGACTGAAAACTGCTGACTGACTGAAATCCAACAGCAAAATGCAAAAGCAAGACACAGCAACAACAGAAATGTATACAAAAAATAACACAGAAACCAGGCAGTCAACCAGTCTAAATACATATGTATGTATGTATGTATGTATGTATGTATGTATGTATGTATGTATGTATGTATGTATGTATGTATGTATGTATAAATCTTTTATCAACATACTTCTGTACATACATATGAAAAAGGAGGTGTGTGGTGGAGAAGAATACGATATAGCAAATATATACATCTTTGTATATATACACACAAGCACACATATTGACATAATTGTATATGTACTATACTCAGGTTGTGTGCCAGTACCATGACTTTCTAAACAGCTGAGCGACGAATGTACGAAACAACAACAAAACTGGCAGAAAATAACAACAACCAAAACGACTACGTCAATAACAGTGTGGTCAATTTAGTGATTTTTTTAGCTGTTAGACTATTACGTTGCTTGACTATCGTTAATCATCATTTAAAACAATAATTATTTAACAAAATTTATTTTAATTACATAATTGAAAAGCAGTTATATATATATATATATATATATATATATATATATATATATGTATATATATATATGTATATATATATATTGCAACCACTCAATCTCCTCAGATGGATTTGCCGTCTTACATTGCCGTCAAGATTGAGTGGTTGCAATCGAAACATGTCATGGTAACCTGCCGGCCGGGGTTCGAGCCCCAGCCACGTCAAGAATGAAAGATTATCAATAACCATTTTAATTAATTTTCATGTTGTAAAATTCCTTTCTTCATAAAAATAATTTAATGAAAAATTAAATTTCATGAACTTGAGCCTAATTAAAAATATTAACAATTTGGATTAAAAACCATAAATAGTTCAACAAAATAACCACAATACTAATTATTGTTAAAGCTAAGGCACGAGCTCTATGTGTACATTTGTCCTTCAAGTTGTGCTGAAAAAGGTCAACAGAAAAGAAAAAGACAAAATGAAAAAACAAAAAATGTACTTGGACTTCAAGAAAAATTCTTGAC
Organism: Pollenia angustigena; assembly: GCA_930367215.1. NCBI lineage: Eukaryota > Metazoa > Arthropoda > Insecta > Diptera > Polleniidae > Pollenia > Pollenia angustigena. The sequence continues at coordinate 208,496,229 of OV884060.1, forward strand.
GAAAGTACGAAAAAACAGAAGTAAGGAAAAAACATGTAAAATCAATTAAAAAGGATAATCATTCAGGAAAGCCAATTTCGATCTACCAAATGTTAGAATACAATTTGGTTTAAGGATTGATGTTTGACTATTGACGTCAGCAGTCGTCGATGGCTGCGAGTGTAAGACGGCAAATCCATCTGAGGAGATTGAGTGGTTGCAATCGAAACATGTCATGGTAACCTGCCGGCCGGGGTTCGAGCCCCAGCCACGTCAAGAATGAAAGATTATCAATAACAATTTTTATTAATTTTCATGTTGTAAAATTCCTTTCTTCATAAAAATAATTTAATGAAAAATTAAATTTCATGAACTTGAGCCTAATTAAAAATATTAAAAATTTGGATTAAAAACCATAAATAGTGCAACAAAATAACCACAATACTAATTATTTAAAAAAAAAAAAATAATATGAATACCTACAAAAAAAAAAAAAAAAAAAAAAAAAAAAAAAAAATGTAAAATAAAAATAAAGCAGTTAGTATCAAGCAATAGTGTTATATTCTGCTATGGCGAGTCATATACACCCTTTAGCATGGTGCGATAAGAACAGAAAGTTATATAAATACCGTTCTTCAGATATAAATAAATCTACATTTTACCACGCACACTTTTCCAATTGCGCCCACATTTTCGGATGATGTATGTTGATAACCAAGATGCTTCTACTTAGTTTGGAAACGTTGGCTCTTGCCGTTCTCTACATACCTATACAGAAATCTATAATGTATGAATATCAATTATTGAGGCCCTATGTTTTTTATAGGAATTTCGTGGATTAAAAACACTATGCAACAAGCAAAAATTCCCTGAATAACCACTATATTTTTTTAAACGCTATAGTCATCATCATTATTTAAAATTCTATGTTAAGGTTTTTTTTTTATTTTCTTAAATTAGAGATTTCTGAAGAGGCTGATCCATACATCTTGTCATAACTTTGGAATGACGTCCTCGACTTGTTATGCAATACCAAATTTTAATAGTTTAATAGTTAATACAACTTTCTAAAAGAGAAATGGTCAACAGTATTTTATCTGAGCTGTCATTTACTACAAGCATCAACCCTTTACTGATCTATGGTTACCGGCACATATTCAGGGAACTGAGCGATTTGTACAATTAATTACCAATGTTTCCCGGCGTGCCATAGAATATAATCGCGATGATATTTTGGCAGTAACTATTGAAAGCCGCAACAGAATACCACGAATGGATAGCAAAAAATATATTGTATGTAAATTGCAGCTATAGGCCGAAACTAAATTTATTTACCCCTGGTTTGGCCAGTATTTTTTATTTTATTTTAATCGGTTCGTTTTTTTTAAGTTGTGAATTTTCAAAAAAAAGTGCGAATTAATAAAAAAATAGAATAATAATAAAAAATGTTTTATTTTTTTATTTTCAGTTTTTGCTTAAATTTTTTTCAAAACTAAAATTTTTCGATTAATTAAGTTTTGAATCAATTACTTTATTTTAATCAATTTTTAATTTAAATTTAGTTAAATTATTTGATTTAACTTTTGGAAATCAAAATTGTAACAGTTTTAGGTTTTTTACCAGCTTGACTATGATTATTTTGACAGAAACCTCTTAACCAATTATTTATGTACATAGAGAAAGCTGAGAAAATTTCTTTTTAAACAAGACCTCTTTCAGCGATACAGGCCAACTATTCACCAATTGCAATAAATATTTCCAAAAAAGTATAATTTTTTTTTTTTTAGATTTCCTGAGCACCAAATTTTCAAGTCAAAAACCGGAAGCTCGATTTTGATTTTAGAACCATGGTTTCTTTAGGAAAAGTTCTTAGAAATATCGGTAGATTACGATTTTGCTATACGCTTGGCGGGCAAAAAAATTGACCCACCCTAATGTATGTATGTATATCCTTTTACCTTCGGTGTAGGATATAAAAAAATTTAAAGGCTTTTTAAATTTTCGATACATCAGAGCTGTAAACGAATCAATCTTTTTTGATTTTAATTCGTTACGAATTAGCTAAATTTTGAATTAAATCTTTTCGCAGCAAAAAATTATTGAATGAAATTTGAATCAATTCAAACGAATAAGGCAGAATTGAATTTCAATTCGTTTCCAATTCAAATGAATTTGTAAAATAAATTGCAATTCGTATCCAATTTAAATGAATTTTAAAAATTCATCTTCGATTGAAAAATTTAAAAAAAAAAACATTATTGTTAAACACACTTTTAAAATTATTTTCACACTATTTGATAAAAATATAAAATTTAAGTTTCTTTTAGCAAATAAACAAAATTTTTCCATTTGATAGGATTTTCGGCTATACTTAATAATTTAATTTCTTTTCTGCCGCTACCTGACAATTCCATAACAAAACAAAATCAATTAACATTTCAATCAGTTTAATTCAAATAAGTTGGAAATTAATTGCCAATTCTTTTTTCAGATTCATTTCAATTAAATCTGTAAAGTGAATTGCAATTCACTTTTACAAATTCATTTGAATTGGAAATGAATTGCAATTCATTTTTACCAAATTCGTTTGAATTAACTCAAATTTCATTCAATTATTTTTTTTTTGTGAAAAGAATTAATTCAAAATTTGCTAATTCAGTGCATCAATTATTCGCGAATTAATTCACAAATGTATATTTCATTTACAGCTCTGCTATGTACATATTGTTGGTACACAAAACTATCACTAATTTTGTTAAAATATGTGTTTTCCAATTCTATATTTTTTAAGTTTTACGACATTCAGTTTTATTATTAACTGCGTGTTTTTAGAACGCGAGCACAAAAGTGACTCGTTTAACTTAGATTTAAAACAAAATTTCAAAATTTGTTTTTGTTTTAAATGTTAGTTAATCGAGTCACTTTTGTACTCGCGTTTTAAAAACAGGCCGTAAAATTTGTTAATGCGTTTTTAACATCTCAAACAAATTTCAAAAATTGAATGTGGCAACATTATTTGATATTTATTCAACGTATGTAATCGTATTAAAAAAAAAACAAGTAACTAGGTATTTATGTACGTCTATACTATGTTCATAAAAGTTCAATAAATGTCTGTATGTATGAATGTACATATAAACATGTACATATATATTTTTAAATTTTTGTACATACATACAAACATTTATTATATTTATTTATTTATATTTATTTATTTATATTTATTTTATATGTACATACATTAGACCGACTCAAAAAAAAGTTGTTGATGTACCACCCTCAAAACTAACTTTGACATGTTTTATGAAGTTTCCCAAAATTTTTTGGCTCTAGCGATTATCTCCCGTGAGCTAAACCGCGTCAAAAAAGGGTCCAAAAACGGTATTTTTCATGAATAAAAAGTTCGGTAATTTGTTTTGTCCAATGAATGACCAATTATGTATGTAGGATAATACCTGTAGATACCTATTTGGGAATTCTTTGATTCTGCATTTAAAACATTTTAAAAATCTCCCCACAGTCTCAAGATAGCGAGATGTTTATGTCAGTTTTTTTTTGATTTTAATGAAAATTTAAATAACTTAACCATTTTTTCTCTGATTTTCATTTCCGACAAGTCATTAGAAAAGTGTTTGACCACCGCTTGATATTTAAGTCAAAAATTAACCCTTAACTGCCTATCCTACTTTTTTATAGCATTAATTTTGACATCACTAAAAACCCACTTTGTAACCACAAAAAGCATAAATTTGCCCAGGAAACACGTTTTATAAATATATTAAGACATTATTAAGACATTATTAAATTAACCCGTTCATGACCAACATCAAAAACCAGTTGTTGAACTATAAAAAGTGTATTTCGTTTAGGAAAAACGTTCATTTGATATCAAATAGTGATACAATTTAACCCTTTCATGACCAACATGCCAACAACATTAATTAAAAGGATTCAACAACATAAGGGTTAATTTTTGACTAAAATCTCAAGCAATGGTCTACACCTTTTTAATGACTCATTTGCAATGAAAATCATTAAAATCGAATTGAAAAGCATAAAAAACTGGCATAAACATCTCGCTATCTCGAGTCTGCAGTTAGATTTTTAAAATGCTTTAATGCAGAACTAAAGAATTCCTAAATCTGTGGTTTTCATGGGCAACCGCGTATGTCTTAAAATAAAATTTTTCAGGAGAGCCGAAAAACCATTCTAGTTCAAACTATGGGTTAGATATTGCACCTTTTGAACTTTGTAATTGAGTTTAAACATCGGAATGGGTCTATCTGTTTTTAAAATTTTTTTAAAAAATGTAAAGAGCGCTTAAAATTAAGCAATATAGCATCAACATTTCAAAATTTGAAAAAATAGACATACGCGGTTGCCCATGAAAACCACAGAAATATCTTTAATATTTGGTCATTCATTGGACAAAAAAAAATTTTACCGAACTTTTTATTCATGAAAAATACCATTTTTGAACCCTTTTTTGACGCGGTTTAAATCACGGTAGATTATCGCGCTAGAGCCAAAAAATTTTGGAAATCTTCATAAAACATGTCAAAGTAAATTTTCAGTGGGGAACAACTTTAACTTTTTTTTGTACATACAGTGACGGACTAAATTATTGGCTCAGAAATCACTTTCAACTTCACGATTTCAATGTGTTCGGTTCGGCTCGTTTATGTTCGTCCCTTTTGGCTGGTAAAAAAAACATTTTTACAAAAACAAAATACACACACGAAAAAAACATTATAGAACATTAAAATATAATGTTTTTCTACAGTATCACTACAATTGTTCTGTTTTTTAACGAAGAACCGAACATTATAAAAAAACAGAACAATTGTAGTGATACTGTAGAAAAACATTATATTTTAATGTTCTATAATGTTTTTTTCGTGTGTGTATTTTGTTTTTGTAAAAAATGTTTGGTTTTTTTTTTTATCAGCAAAAAGCGACGAACATTAACGAGCCGAACCGAACACATTGAAGTTCGTGGATTTTCAAAAAAAAACCGAACGGAATTTAATGTTCTCATCATTTGTTGAGTATGATGAAAACAGCATTATTTTTGTGTTCGAAAGATGACAAACAGGGAAACGTTATTTTTTTAATGAATTTCTACACAAACACTATTAGCGTTTGTGTTTTCCACAAATCTACCGAACCGAACATTAAAGAACGATATTTAGTGTTTATTTTCGAACACTGGTTAAGATACATAGGTACCAACTTGTTTATTTAAAATCACTTTAACAAGGCTCCTAAATCAATCGTGAAATTGAAACCGCCTTCTGTGCCAATAATTTAGTCCGTCACTGTTTAGGCTCGACACAAAGGATTACATACATATGTATGTATATATGTAGATATTCTTTGGTGTATTCATCAGAAATAGATATATACATACCTACATATTTATGTACATGCAAACGCGTGCTTTAATAATATGTATGTATCTATGTATGTAACACATTCAATACAAAATGTAATACAAATAAAAATTCGAACCAACAAAAAACAAACAACTTTTACAACAAAAATACCTTTAACAACAAAAAACATATGAGGGTTTCATAACAAACACAAAAAATAAAATAAAAATCATGTAAAAGATAAAAAACAATAATAAAAAATAAATAAATAGATACCAACTACATACATACTTAGGAACATACATACTCTTTTGCTAAAAATAATCAACTACGTAGTTTCTTATTATTTTGTACATAAGTATGTATGTACATACATAGGTTAAACTTTTATTTATTATTCTTCCTTTTTCACAATTCTCCTAAATACTATGCTCTTTTGTTAAAAACAACAACAATATTATTAAAAGCACTTATCACTAAGGTTTGTGTTTTTTTATTTTGTCTTTATCACTAGCAGCAACAATATTGAAAATTTATCAACAATGTTGTTTACTTATGTTTTTATTTGTATTTAGCAGTGCAGTTCAATGTTTAGAAACATGTAGCAAAATGTAGCATATGTTACGTTGTAAACATTATCGCTCTCTTTTTCTCTATTTATTCATATTTATTTCTATAAGAGTTGTTGCATTTTTTAAACATATGTTATTTGTTTTTGCATGTAATTGTATGTAAAAATTTTATTATAAATTTTTTTTATATACACATACATGTATATTATATGCATACATACATACATACGTATACTTAGAAATAAATTTTTCTGTATGTCCAACAAAATTTACATTACATACTTAGTTGCATATTCACTCAGCTGTAAATAACAAAACCAGAAAATAAAATTCACAAAAACAACTAAATAATGTTGAGATGTAGAAAAAACTCAACAGACCCCTGCAGCGATAAAGTGTTGCTACTACAGCGTTGGCAGAAGTTATGCCTACCTAGGTATTAAAAATATTATCAAACTATTTTTAATACAGATTAAATATGATCTTTTTACGAGGGTTAACCTACTACCCCGATTTTATTCAACACTATTAAGAATTTTGTTTAAAAAATTTAGATTAAAATTTGCCTTAATCTATTTAGTCCGAAAAAGTATAATAAAAATAAAGAAGTCGAAAACATTAAGTAAACGCCATCTGTTAAATTTTGATGTCAGAAACCTAATGATTTTGATGGAGGATACCTACTTTGTGTTTGGAAACTATTTAGAAATTAAAAAAAAGCACAAACTTTTTTAAGAAAGGAGCAAAACCATTTAACAGATAACAGAATGTTTTATCTAAATAAAAAATTTTTGGTAAAAATTCGAATCAGGACATGCCGAAATTTACTGTTAAAATTGCCTTAAATGCTAAAAATTAAATACCTACATATGTATCTCCAAATTAATGTAGCTTTATCTTAACAAAATAGTTCTGGTAAAGATATGTGGTCCCCAAAGTATGTGGGAATATTTTTAAGACAGGACAGTTTTCAAAATTTCTGATTTAATGTTTTTATACCTACCTACTTCATACTTTAGGATATACGTACATCTATAACACAACATTGAATTATACCTATTGAACATTTTCTTTGATTTCAATTTCACACAAATTCGATTTTCCGAATAGGGCTGGAAGAAAATAATTTAAAATGTTATTTTTTTTTTTTACTTTTAATATGTACATACAATATTTTTACACATACATTTTTTTGTATTTTTAATTGAACTTCCTTAGAATTCTTTACGTTTTTGAGAAGAAAAGAAAGCTGGCAAAAATATATGATGATATCCTGGTTTTGCTTTTGAAGGATATGATTAGATTTTATATGTTATCGAATATTTATTTTCATTCAATTATGTATAATTTATGTGCTATCACGTAAAACATTTTAATTAATAATATTAGCGGTAATGCACTACGAAATATGTGTGGTATGAACAAATTAATGCCACCTATGAAAAAGTATAAATAACAATTCCATCTAATAAATAAAACTCTTTCCACGTGCCCTTAATCTTGCACAGTAATTTAAAAGCCATTTAAATTAATATATGCACATTTAACTACAAATATTTTACAAAATATTTGAAAAACCACACACGCACGATACAATATGTTTAACCTTGGTAATAATGCCAACAATTAAAAATTACTTGGAAAATGTAAAAAATAAATCCAACATATACAGGATACAGGTAAGTATTAGACACGAATGAAAAACCCAAGGTACAGAAAAAATAAAAACAACAAACATAAATTCAGAAAATTAAAAAAACGTGATAATTTCCTGATATATAACAAAAGTGCATTATTGCTGACTATAGCGCTTAGGTAAAGCAAACGTTTAAAGAGCACAATTATCTCTTAAGAGATAAGCACTCACATATGGGCATTTCCGTCAAAAGATTCACCGTGACCGAAAATTTAAAAGTTAATAAAAGCTGATTATTTTACGATATTGTTATAGAGAAATATTTAGATTTTTACTAATTTTATAAATTTACCCATAAATTTGTTCACTTAGATGAACAATCAACTGCAAAGTTGTGCAAACGTAATTTCTTATTTGCGAGAATGTTTAATTGTATGTTTTCTTTAATATTATCTTCCTTAAAAGAGGTGATATTTGATAAAATTTATTCCAAATAGAATTTTCTTACATGGTCTGTAATCTAAGGAAGAGTTCAAAGAGAAGTATGTTATTCGGAATAACGGTAAATTTTTATTTTGTTTTAATCATTATTCAGTTAAGCATTATGGAAAAAATTTCACGTTCGAAATGTCACGTATCGACCCAGATTTTGGCTTAAAAAAAAATACAGAAGATTTTGGAATCAAACCAAAGACATTTTAATGTTTCATTGCTACGTAAAATTCTGAAAGTAGTTTGACTAAAAAATTGTGCCAGGTTTCGCTGAATTACGCCTTTTTATACATGGCCACAAAAACTACTTCTATTTTTTTCAATTTTGAACCGCTACTTTTTTTGCCATTATCTTTGACCTAGAATCGCGCCCTCCATAAACTTTAGCATAGATAACAGTGCTTTCTTAGTGCTATAATTTTAGGGTTAAGAGAACGTAAAAATATTTGTTTTTTAAAATGTTATTGCATTTTTGATGCGTTCGGCTGTCAAGTTCAACACTGGATTTACCCATTTATAGAACAGTGATACCATTTGATTACATTTGCTAAAATTTTCCTAACTTTTGAGGACCCCACGAAACATGTAAGATTTTTTATATTTTTTCAAGTTTTCGTAACTTTTGGTACATGACACAAAACGAAGTAATATTTTTGAAAGAGTACTTAATTCATTTATTAAGATAATAACTACTCCTCTCTGAAAGCAGTTTTTTCTTAACATATCAATTCTGTGTTTAAGATCCAACCATAATATGCATTTGCTAGCTTAAGCAACTGTTAAAAGATAACGAAAAGCATGTCAAATGCATTTAAAAAGTAAAATCAAAATACATCTGATTTCTTATGGGATATGCGATCAGTTTTGCACTTTGCTTAAGCAAATGTCAGTTTCATTAAACTTTGTGAAAAGTTTTTCAAGTTCAATATGGTTTGACACATATGATTTACATGTATTCGCAGTTGCTTTAGCCAGCTCATGTACATTATGGTCGGGCCTTTAATTAACCAAAACTTATAAAGACTAGCTACCGTAATCGGTTGAATGATGTAAGCAAATATTAAAAACATTTTCAAATATGAGCCTTACACATTTATAGTTTCTGCAATTTGAAATTATACTGAAGTAATAATATTCATATATGTAAGAGTACGTAAGAATGTAGGTAAGTGCCTAAGCTTTCTTTAATTTTCATGCAATAAACTTACCGTTCATAAATATTATTTTTAAGCTCCAACAATTTCAACTTCATTCATTAATGCAATCACACCTTCTTCAATTGTAAACAATTTTCAATTTCAATTTTAATTAAATAATTAATTAATCGATGTTTTGTAAAAATCGATTAATCGCGCGAAAAATGTAATCAAATTATAATCGTACAATTTAATATTATTCGGTTAATCGAATAATTTAAGTTTTGTCTAGTTTAGATGTTTAAAAATAAGACCAAAAATTATATTTTACATCATACAAATTTTATTAAAAAAGTAATAACAATTTAACAAATAAAAGAGGAACATTTCTTAAATAAAAAATAGCATCAAAATATAAGCTTATATCCTAAAATAATCTTTAAAAAAGAGTCTACTGTACAAATGTTTGTGTTTCAAAGGATTTCTCCCTTTTGTTTTTTGATTGAAAGTAAAGCATATCCAATTTCTTTGTTATTTTTCTGGTCTTTTCTAAAATAAAATACTTTTAATAGTCTTGTTAAGGTCGTTTTCATCAGTCCCAAAAAAAAAATGATCTTCTTCATCTGAATTAATTGTACTTAACATTCTTAAAAATAAATTTTTCCCAAAATCTTTGATTTCATTCTTTGTACTACCCTACAAGAAATGAATTACCGAATCATCATTTTCTTAACGCTAACGTGAAAAATATGATGATTCGCTCATTTCTTGTAGGGTATACAATATTTTAAAAAATTTTTAACTCGAAGGAAATGGTCCTGAGTTAAGAAACAATAAAAGAGTATTTAAAACATACCGGCTTGTTATTTTACATTAACGAAAAAAAACTAATACTGTGAAAAAACCAATTTTCGATTAATCGACATCAATTATTCGTTAATCGAAAATAAACAATTTTAAATTATTCGAACAGTTAATAGCCCAAAATTAATCGAACAACGGTTAATCGTGCGAATACCCTAGTATTTACGCGGTTATCTTTTTTTTTATTCTTAAGTTATATTTTTGATCAATTAATAAATTTGTTAATTTGTTATTGTCGCTGAAATATGGAATAAAAATAGTTTTTTAATCACTTTAATTTACCTTTTATTAAAGAAATACATATTTTAAAATCCAACTTTTCACGAAAAACGCCACTTTTTGAAAGAAAAGCGTAACTTCTTTATTTTTCTCGTGGCAACACTGTTATAGACACATTTCACTCTCGCAACATTACAATACATTTACGGACATGACAAGAGAAAAAGGAAATGTTTCTGTGTTTGTTTTTATTTTGATTTATTAAAAAAAAAAATACAAAATGTTTCAAGGTTTTAAAAGTTGCCTGAGTTCTCAACAAAACAAGAAACATTACAAAATCGACAATAATATACAACAACAACATGTATACTTTTACAACAATACAAGTTGCTACTTTTCTGCAAATGGAAATATGTAGTTGCAAGTGCTGCTAATGTAAAAAAAAAAGTTAAAAACAAAGGAAAATTGATTACTTTTTATTAAAATTGCGTTGTCTTTAAACCGAGTTATGTACTGTGATCGTCAAATTAAAGTAAACACCAAATAAAAAATTTAAGTTTTGTCGATTATTTGTGTGTATATCAGTGTTCGAAAATAAACACTAAATATCGTTTTTTAATGTTCGGTTCATTAAAAAAAATAACGTTTCTCTGTAAAGCCTAGTACTCTGTTCAAATTTGTGAAAAATGTTGAGCAACATTGATTATTTCACACGAAAATTTTGACATGTATCAATGTTATCTATCATGCGAGTTTGTACAATTTGACTTTTTTATTCCTGCAAAGTATGCAACATTGTTTTGAGCTTGTAAACAAACCCCACATGTATTTTACAAAAAATAATTTAATTTAATAAAAAATTGTATAAAAAAGAAAGTTAATATGGAAAAAAACTGTTATAGGTTGTATTTTATTTTTTATTTAATAATCAGTTCATGTTTTTTTATTGTCATTAAAAAAAGTGAAATAAGTTTTTTCCAAAAGTAAAATAATCAAATGAATGAAACAATTTTATTTGCAAGTTGTATGGCAGCGCAACAATTAATAACAATTGTTAATGCCACGGAGGAAGTTTTGGATGACACTCGTCTTCCAACAAGTGTCTACCTAAAGGAAAGAAATGTAAAAGGAAGGTTTGCTTCAGACGTAAGTACATCAAATATTTTGCAAAATGTTTGCCTTTTTTGTATTTTAAACTATGAATGTGTAACTTATTTCAGTTTGAGGATATGTTAAACAACCAAAAATTGTTTAAAGAGAACTTCCACATGGATAGCTGTGCCTTTTTCGAATTGTTAAATAAAGTGGAGGAATTTCTTACACCAAAAAGAAATACTCATCCTACTGATGGTATTTCTCCAAAGCAGAAATTGGCAATAGTACTAGAGTAAGTGTTAAGCTATTTGAAAATGCTTATATGTATGTACGTTTACTGATTATTTACTAACAATATATTTACAGATATTTAGCATGCTGGACGTTGCAGCGCCACATTGCAAGTTGCTACCGAATTAGCAAGCAGAAATTTGGCGTAATAATTGATGAAGTATGTAATGCTTTGTGTAGGGCCTTACATGATGAAATATCACCATTGATAGAGGAAGAATTTGTGCGTATTTCTAATACGTACAAAAAGTGGAATTTTCCAAATTGTGTAGGATCAATCGATGGTAAACATGTAGCAGTGAAATGTCCCCCAAATTCTGGAAGCCTTTTTTATAATTACAAGGTAATTTATTTGTTAATTGTTTTAATACTCAATCTATCTTTAATATCTTTTCATAAACTTGCAGGGTTTTTTTAGCATAGTGCTTATGGCAGCAGCTGATGGAGACTATCGTTTCACTTACGTAGATGTTGGTGCTTATGGAAGTGAAGGTGATGCCAATATATTTGATAAGTGTACCCTTGGAACAGCCATTAGGCAAAATAAATTAATCTTTCCGTCAGTATCTGCCAACAAAACACCTTTCGTTTTCTTAGCTGATGATGCTTTTCCCCTTAACCGTCGTATAATGAAACCCTTTAAGCCAAAAGCTGGTAACTCACTTGAAGATATTGAAAATATCTTTAACTACAGGCTGAGCAGGGCGAGACGATGTGTGGAAAACGCGTTTGGTTTGATGTGCTCTAAATTTTTTTGTCTCTCCCGAAAAATGTTTTGCGGTCCCGATCGAGCTAATAAAATTATTAATACGTGCGTTTATCTTCATAACTATCTCATTCGGACCCGAAAAGAAAGTTATTCGCCAGCAAAATTTGCTGATTATTTTAGTGAATCTGGCGTTTTCGTCGCGGGAAAATTTCGTGATAGTTTGCCTGCTAATTCCTTGTTTTCTTCTAATATTGAAAACGCCCACATGGGTAGACAAGCCGAATCAGGTCGTGTTACACGAAGTAAGATTGCTTCATATTTTATATCCGATGAGGGATCTATACCTTGGCAAAAAAAATATGCCTTTTTAGAAAACTCTTAATACTAATTAAATTAAATAAATATTTTACTTTTAAAAATAATATTTGTAACTACCCAGCTAACATTCTGTGTTATAATCTTATCATTTAGGAATCGGCTTCAAGAGCAAAATAAATGTTTCTATTATTATTTTTTTTATTTGGCAAAAACAAAAACTCAAAATATTTAAAAAAACCTTTTTTTTACATATCAATGAATTATATATGAATCCTTTTTCTATCGCTCAAGTGATAAATCACTTGAAAAGACTTATTTAGGTGATTGCAACAAAAAAACAATCACCAAAATGCTAGCTGGGAAATAGTAAAAAACAATTTATTCCGAATGATATTCAGCCTTATTTCGGTTCTCGATGTCGAAAACGACTCAGTAGTAGATTAAAGAAAAAAACAACACATGTTGACTTGACCCCACCTTCTAGTCAATTCGCCTTGTTATTTAATCTACTACAAAATTCGACTTACGGTGTTACCGACATCGAGAACCGAAATAAGGCCGATTATCTTCCAATATATTTAAGGTATATACATACGTATGTATGTTTAAAATATATATATTATTAAATATCTACTTATTTATCTAATTAAAAAAAGAAATAAAAAAAAAAAAATAACAGTTGTTAAAAAAATTCCAATAAAAACGCCTTTTTTCTAAAAATTTGTAATTCATTTTTTATTTTAATAATTTTTAATTTATATGTATGTATGTATGTATACATTTGCATACATTCATATAATAATGCACTTCATTAAAAGGAACAACAAAATAAATAACTAGAACACAGAAAGTTTTGTACTGTTAAAACTAAAAATATAAAAAATCTTAGGCTATTATAAAATAAATTCATGTTTGTGTACTTGTTTCAGCCTTTTGAATAACTAAATGCCGTGTGCGGCCAGTCTTTTTTTTAATCATAAAAATTACTCCACTATTTAAAAATCAAATACATATTAGAATAACATTGACGAATAGAGAAATAAAAACTTTTACTTAAATATTAATATATCGTCACACAAAGTGAAAAAAAGCCCAATATAATTTTCAAGAATTTCTTAAGACAAATTAAAAACTTAATAAATAATTATAGTGCTTCAATAGCAAATCGAAGTAAAAAAGAAAAAAGTAATTCATAAGTATGAAGAGTTTTGTTAAACAAAAGTGTGGGGTACTTGACATTAAAATATAGTTGGCGCGTTTAACTGATTGATAAATAAATAGAAAAGGTAGATAGATAGAAAGATATGCAGATAGATAGATTAGTCGATAGATAGATAGATATACAGATAGATAAATACATCTAAACACATACATCTTAGCATAAATACAGGTGAAGCTAATAAAAGCAAACTATTACGATAACAACAACTCTTATTATGAATAGAACCATAAATCGTTCTTCTAACTACAATAAGCTGGATACACACTATCCAATGCATTTACAGTACAATCTACATCGATGCAATCACAAAATATCAATTTAGAAATTATATTTTGATGTTGATGAAATCTCGGATGCAATCCGAAATGAGATCATAAACACAAATACAAATGATGCGATCTACAATAAAATTTGCCAGATTGCGTAAATGCATTGCATAGTGTGTACCCAGCATTACTAAGCATTTTATTAAGTTTTTTATACCCCTTAAAAATTATTTAAAATTATGTTAGGCCTTCTTGCATTTATTATGCCGGTATGTACATAGTTATGTCCTTATTACATAACATCAATTAGCTTTTGAGCAGAGATCTCTTCATGGAGCATGACAATAATTTTTGATTGGACATCTTCTGCCACCTCTTTAGGTAATTTTAACATCAAATAATCGAGATAATTAAGAAACGGGGCATGACATTATTTTCATTTTGTTTTTTAGTCATATCCACTAATGTGGTCATGACATCAGCCACCTTTGAAACACCTGCTCTCATTTCATTCAGATATACATTTTTCGAAGAAACTGTAGCATTTTTCTATTAAAAAAACAATTTTAGTATATGGAACATAAAAATGGGTGTCTACTCACTTAAGAATAAGTAGGTTTTTTCGGCTCCGGTGGAGTAGTAGGCATCATATCCAAATCAATGCAAATATCTTGCGCCGACTGGAAATCTGGAGAGCACAGCACCTCTGAGCAAGTAGTTCTAAAAACATTTTCATCACTAAGGTAACTTATATATAAAAAAAAAACAATAATATAGTTACGTTCTAAGCTCCGACGCGTCCGTCAGAAATTCCAACTCCTCAGAAAACTCCCATGGATCGTGAGATTCGTCTGACAAAAACTCTAGGTCGCATCCGCTACCAGATTTTTTTGACGCTTTCCGCTTGTAGTACCGCTTGCTGTCCAGAATGCTCCTCCAATTTTGCTTACATGCTTCATCTTCACAGTACATACATACATATTTTATTAATATTGGAGATCTTAGTTCATATATTCATAAAGTATGTGTCACAAAACTTACCAGGTTTTCCAGTTTCTTTGGCAATTTCCCTCCACGATGATGTTATGGCGTTGCGGTTACAATGTAACTTATGGGACTTATCCCATATATTTTGTCTCTTTCGTACTGCCGATATGAGCAGGCGCTTTTCTGTGTCGCTAAATTTAATTTTTTCCTGGCCATTTTTTATTTTATTTGCACAATTAACACTTTTTATCATTTTTGTCTGCAACTGACTTAAAATTTAAACTACAATGACAAATAAAATATGAACAGCTGTTGTGTACAATTTCGCGCGAAATAAGTGCTGCTTATATTGTTTCACAGTTGGAAAAAATGTTGCCATACTAATTTTTTGGTTGAAAATACATGTTGCCAGAAACATTTCGCAACTTTTCACAAAATGAACAGAGTACAACTTCAGCACCATTACTTCGTATTTATTTCACACCATTTTTTTTTATATGGGATTTTGACAGCATTTCGCACGAAATGATGAACAGAGTACCAGCCTTAAAGGCAGAATTAGTCTTTACTTTCTGTTTCTGTTCTGTTCCGTGCCGTTCTGTTTCGAAATTGTAATAGTTACTTTTTCTGTAGCAACTTATCAGCCATTTATGACAAATTTATTAGTTTTGCAATGTCCATTGTTTTATTTCAATAACTTGAATGCACATAAATTTTAAGAAATTAAATTTTATGAATTCTTAAAATCAAAAAATAGTTCATTTCAATATAAATATGTATTTTAAATTATTTATTTTGCTGTCACTTACAATTACTTAACAATTTTTTGATTTTAACAAACTGAATCGCAACAGAACAGAAAAACTAATCATTACACAGGTTTTTTAATAACAAAAACAAATCAGCTGATTCGTAACAGAACAGAAAGTAAAGACTAACTGAGCCTTTGGTCATCTTTCGAACACAAAAATATTACTGTTTTTATCAAACTCAACAAAAGATGTGAACATTTAATTCCGTTCGGTTTTTTTATGAAAACCCACAAACTTCAATGTGTTCGGTTCGGCTCGTTAATGGTCGTCCCTATTGGCTGGTAAAAAACATTTTTACAACAACAAAATACACACACGAAAAAAACATTATAGAACATTAAAATATAATGTTTGTCTACAGTATAACTACAATTGTTCTATTTTTTAACATTATATAATGTTCGGTTCTTTCTTGAAAATAGTTACGAACGGTATTAAGGGTTCTGTATGTCTCGCAATCACTAAAAAAATAGATATCGTTCCTGGGTGTGTGAGCCGAACGTTAAATAATGTACTGTTTATTTTCGAAAACTGGTGTATATAGATAATTATTTATATAATAAGTAATAAAAGTAGAATTTAATAAATTAAAACATTTAAATTGAAAATAAAGAACTTAGAAAATAATTAATTTTTTATGAAATATTTATATCCCATTAACCTTAAAGAAGATATGATGTTATGTTATGCAAAAAAAAAGTTGTACACAAATTTTCATTTTTTGTTCGACAGTTTTTGGTTTCGACTGCAGTTTTTTAAACCCTGCCCCCAAAAATAGAGCACGTTCAGTAAATGAGTGGTTGCTTTATTATGCACCAATTCAATACAATTCACTCCGCAACCACCTGATGTGAACCCTAAGGATCACTTTTGGGATCTCTTAAAACGTTAAGTTGGCAAAAGAAACGCTCGCAACAAGAATGCATGCAATATTCCTTTAGGGGAATATTGCCCAGCAGACTGCAGGCCATGATTTATGCTAAAGGAGGTCCAACTAAATACTGCGTTTAAGAAAAATTAGAAGAAATTATATGAGCATATAAAATGTACAAATACTTTTGTCCCTATGAATTTTACTATTTTTTATTTTTCTTTCCACATGTGTTGAATGTTTTTAATTTTTCTTTAAACGGAATAATAATCTTTCTTTAATAAAGCTGCATTAATTTATGCGTTGTACGAATAGTTATGTCCTTAACTGTACTATGTATGTAGTACAATTTCATGGCCAAACTTTTTGAAAAACATTTCATCCTAGCCCTCGTCCTTCTTAACGGAGTTTTTTACGATTTGCTAGAATGAGCCAAAATAAAATTCCGATGTGGTCTTTCAAAACGCTGACCATTGTCATCTATTGTCAGAACCCCGTTAATTTTTTCCGTATCGTACAGTGTAATTACTTTTATTAACAAAATTTTGTTTAAAATCCAAAATAATAAACGCTAAATATGCCACACCAAGCAGCAACAAATGTTTTGATACTTGTTGTGAGAGCCACAGCAGTAAAAAATAAAACAACACGAAACAGATACATACTCTAAATATTATTGAGTGAAAGACTTCTATAAGTAGGAGATTGGAGAAATAGTGGAGAGAGAAAATAATAAAAGATACAAATTAAATGGAATTGGGTAAAATAGTGGAAAGACACAGTAATAAAAGAAAAAAATTAATGAAAACAAAATCAGCAAGTTATACATACATACATTCATGTACATATGTATGTACCTATGTATATATGCACATATATAATAAATACATAGACACATACATTTTTTTATGGAATGAGTGTGAATTTAATGTGTTTTTTCATATTCTCAATCAGCTGTTTTTGTGTTTATTTTTGTTTTGTTTTTTTTTTTTAGGTATTCTTTTCTCTTATTATTACCATTATTTTTATTATTGTGACGTTTATTTTGTTGTTACGAAACACCAGTGTTACCACCAACATACAGCAAAATTGCCAGTAGTGCGATTCTGTAATTAATTTTAGCAATAGTTGTCATTGTTAAAAAAATTAACAAGCAAATTAACGATTTTGCTATTCTGTAACATTTTAAACAGCACTTGTTATCGTTAAGTCAGCTGTTTGTGTTAATTAAACGACAACTTTTTTAGTGTTGTTTATTTATTGTTACCTAAATGTCGAAAAAATAAAAAATATTTAGTTAAAAGAAATAATATAACTTGAAAATGGCAATTATAATTTGCATTTAATTTAATAGTAAAATGTTTGGCTTATCTTCTTAAAAAAAAACAAAAAACTAAAAAAAATTCTGTTTAGTTTTAATAATTTTATGTATTTGTTTTTTTTTATTCCTCTTTGTGTTTTTCGTTATTTTGCCATTTTTTGACAGTGATGCCACTTGACGTTAATTTGTATCTATGTTGTTAACAACAATTTACAGAATCACATAATCGTTAGTGCAAACAACAAAACAGGTTGACAATTATAACAACTGTTGTTATTGTTAAAAGTTACAGAATCCCACTACAGATTTAAATGAAATTACACCTGAATTCAAATTAAACTTAAATAGGTAGATATTTAAAAACCCAAAAAACTTCAAATAATGAGTTACGAGGAAGTTTGAAAACGTCAATTCCTGTCACTCAACGAATATAAATTATTTTTGGAATTTCAAATTAATGCTTTGCAACCAGTGTTCGAAAATAAACAGAACCTTATTTAGAAACGATATCGATTTTTTTAGTGTTTGTGTAGGCCACCCTTAATACCGTTCGTAACTATTTTCGTTTAAAAACAGAACAATTGTAGTGATACTGTAGACAAACATTATATTTTAATGTTCTTCCTATAATATTTCTTTTTTTACATTGATAAAGAAATGAACAAACAAAAAATTTTAGCAACGACCGCAGCACGAACAGCTTGTGTGTGAATGTTTTGTTTGTGTAAAATTATTTTGCTGGCTTTTTTTTCGGAACGAACGAACATTAATGAGCTGAACCGAACACAAAAAAGTTTGTGGTTAAAAAAAAACGGAACGGAATTAAATGATCTCAATTTTTTGTTGAGTTGGACAACAACAGAATTTTTTTTGTGTTCGAAATATGACAAATAGGGAAACGTTATTTTTTTAATGATTTACTACACAAACAATATTAGCGTTTGTGTTGTCCACAAATCTACCGAACCGAACAATAAGGAGCGATATTAAGTGTTTATTTTCGAACACTGTTTCCAACACTGATGGTTGTTTCAGACAACAGTCTGTATCTCAATTCAGTTTTACATATCTTAAGGACGCTAAATATTCTGTCAACTACTAACGGTATAGCTTGTTCAGATGAACAAATAATAATAAAATGTTTTACTTTTTGTAATTTTGGAAACGTACATATCATTACTCAGAATATTTTTTTAGTTTGAATGCCTTTTTGCAATAAACTTCCGGTTTTCAATCACTATGAAGCTCATACTTATCAAAATCCTTAGAATTTCAAATTACACTTGATGTACATCTTAAAGAAATTACCCACGATTTACCCATGACAGTAAAAACTACACCCATAAAGTGGCAGCACTGCGAAATACACAAAAGATTGTGTTGCTTCTGCTGCAAAGCAACCATTTTAAGTAACAACAAAACAAAATTAAACAGATGTTCAAAAAGGAGAAAAGACAGGGAATTTTTATTTAATAATTTAAAAATCCTTTTAATGAAAACGAAATTTAGATTTATTATAGTAAAGTCAAAAATAGGATTTTGTGAATGAACAAAATGAAAATATTTCAAATAAATATGTATCTATGTAACTATAATTATTGTCCAATTATTATTATTGTTGGCCGAATCCGAACATCGTAAGATTTTTAGGGCCGAACCCAGAACTTAAACCAAACAAGAAACCGAACTTTTTTTTATTGAAAAGAAGCAATTTTAAATTTTGTGATTTCTTTGTTTAATAAAATCGAAATGAACAAATTCAAAACATGAAAAGTCCTAGTAGAGTTCTGCACAATTTCATTTGAACACACCTTCAAATCATAGAAAATGTTTCAAACATTATACGGTAGTGTCGCTGTCACAAACAAATACATACTGAGTAAATATATATAATAAAAAAAAGAAAAATGCTTCACTAAAGTGGAAATCAAATAATAAAAATACTCTAAAAAATTAAGAAGGAAATGAAAAATACACGCACCAATGAGAGTGAGGATAAAATGAATACACACTCCCTTTTAAATGTTATTTCTGTCATACACTACATAAGTTCAGTGCTCCCGTCTGGCACTGCGTAAACGAAACTTTTGACACACACTATACAAGTAAACTTTGCAATAATTTATTTTTGATTTATGTATAAACGAAGAAGGCAACATGTGCAAATAAAAAAACAAAACTAATTTTCCTTTTTTATTTACTTTTTAATTATATTTTTGTTAAATTCGGCTTTCATGAGCCTTTTGCCGCTTTTAATTCGTCATAATTTAGATAATTCTTTGCATAATTCTAGAAACCTTGTCCGGAATATTTTATCCGCGCTCATTTGTAGTTGTCATATTTAAAAATAAAACACGCGACAAAACTGATTGTTCTAAACATACACTACACAAGTTTATTGTATAGTTTTACAAACTTGATCAAATATCAAAATCGTTTAGATTTTTACTCTTTTTACTGCGTAAATTGTGAAAACATCGTCATACACTACACAAACGCAGTGCCAGAGTTCAACACATAAATTGTGTATTGTATGGCCGTCATAAGTTTGTAAAATATTTTGTATGTTAATAACTTTGCTATTCGCCCCGATCACACACACTAATAGGGTGCGTTCTTAAATGCATCACTGCGCTGCATCAGAAAAGCAAACTTTTTTTAATGGCGATAAAAGAATAATTATAATTTTTTTTATTGTGTGACTATTATTTTTGTGGAGTATTTCACAATATTTTGGTCCATATTTACTTCACTGATAAATATATAACCATTTGAAATCACTGATGCAGCGCAGTGATGCATTTACGAACGCACCCATATGCTCTGGTTTCAACAGGCTAATGATGCAACGTTTTTTTACTAGTAAAATTTTAAACTCTATTTTACCCTGTCCTGATAGATACTTTGCTTATTCATTTAAAGAATTTAGAAGGAAACTAATTTCAGTTCTCTAATTTGGAGGTGGTGCATTAAATTTTTATTTTTATAGGAAAAATTCCTACTTATGATAAAGAGCGAATTAAGTGTATTATAAGTTTAAAAATGCATTTTCAAAAATAATTAATTTTAAATGTCAATAATTGTAAGTGCCACAAACAATCCCACTGTAACCAGTTTGGCCTTTATAGGGCTTAAAAATTATTAACCCGTATTATTTTAACCCGTATTAAATTACCCATATTGCTATTAGCAAAACTTGACGCAGAAGCCTTTTCAACGTACGGGTTAAAAGAGGCGCGGACTGCTCTTCCGACCACCACCTTTTAATCGCCTCTATTCAAGGTCGCTGCAATCCGAAGACTTGAAACAGTAACGAAGAAATACGATGTGAGAAACCTGCTAATTCCTGCAAGGAGACTTAACTACATCGAAGAGCTTAAAGAAGGTTTAAACGTCGAACGCGCTCATCCTATTGTTGAATGGCCAAATATCCAAGCACATTTTGAGGAAGCCGCCAGAGTGCATATTGGTTATAAAATACCACGCAAAAAGCCATGGATATCTGATGACACTTGGCATCTGATACAAACAAGAAGGGACACTAAATCTAAACTTAATGCAGCCAGGACACGGTCGGAAAAAATTGTGCTGAGAGAAGCCTACAGCCAACAAGACAAACTGGTTAAACGAAGAGCTAGAAGCGATAAAAGACGATTTTATGTACAACTCGCATGAGATGCGCAAAAAGTTGCGGTAGAGCACAGACTGAAAGATCTGTATGCTATCACCAAAAAGCTCACGGGTAAAAACTTCGCAGCAAAAAAGCCTCTAAAGAACAACGAGGGAGTGCTGACTACAGTCCGGACGGAACAACTTGAAATATGGAGACATATTTCAGCTTGCTGTCCAATCCATCCTTTGCTGCCGTAAACTTATGTACTTGTACCCACCATTATGTAAGACAAGATATCCCGACTGAGGCTCCCGAATTTGACGAAATATTAAGCGCTGTCTCATCTTTAAAATTAATGCCCTAAGCAACCGTTTCGACGTACTTACGGGAGTCAGACAAGGATGCCATTGCTGTTCAATATTGTGCTTGACCCCAGTAAAAAATTTCTTCATTTTGCGAAGCACTAATGGTACATTTTAAAAAAAAGGCGCAAAATTATGCGCTACGCAATAAGACATACCGAAATGCAGTAAAGTAAGTGAAAGAACTCGCAACAACTTTTATAAAAAAAAATAACATTTCAAGTGCTACGGCATTTCCTTACAACGGAGCAGGTTTGTAAGGGAGAGTACTAAAAAATAACTGTATCAAAACATTCAGTGTGCAAGGCTGATCGTTACATCAAACAACTTTTATATGCGCTGAATAATGCGCTTTATGTGTCAAAAATGTATTGCTTCAAAGTGGGAACTCGCCATATAAAATTCATGCCTTCCGTAAGCGCAATGGTAAACGAAACGTTTATGTTTCTCCCTTACAAACCTGCTTCGTTGGAAGCTCCATTTTTTATTGGGACGTTATTATACAAAATGCAACTCGAGCTTGCAGAGGAATAAGATGGGGCCTAAATAAACGCCTTGAATGCCTCGAATATGCAGATGACATCTGCTTGCAGTCACATAGCCACAGAGATATGATGGCGGAACTTAAGTCAAGCATTCGGCATGTTAAGTAATATATGGAAATCAACAGTTATCTCTTTAAACACCAAGATACAGTTGTTCAACACCTCTGTGAAATCCGTGCTCCTATATGCCAGCGAGACGTTGAATGCGTAATATAAATGCTGTGCTGGTGTTTTTCAATCGCTGCTTACGAAGAATTCTTTGAATATTCTGGCCTGCAACAATATCAGAAGTACAGCTATAGAGTAGAACTAATCAACAGCCAATCCAGATTGAAATCCTTAATCGCAAATGGTGTTGGATTGGCCATACGCTGCGCAGGCCCATAGGAGACATAGCAAAAGCCGCCATTGGCTGGACACCCCAGGGTAGTACAAGAAGAAGAGGAGTGCGAGATTACTCAAAGTGGTCTTAGTTGGAGTGAAATTAAGCATAAAGCATCGCATAGAATTGAATGGAATCAGTTTGTGGTGGCCCTTTTTTCCTAATAGGAACCACAGGACATAATAAAAAATTTAACAATCTCTTTTAAAGAAAATTTTCATAACCTTTATTAAATTTAAAATATCTTTATGAATACGGCTGTATAAAAATATAATAAATCAAAAATGAAAATTCGGATATATAACAACCTAGTCGCCAGCATAGTTGGGGTATTTGGGAAACCCATTTCAACCAATATCTGTTATAGCCAAATGTTGGAAACATTTTTTTACCCACGCCACAATAGTGGAGATGGTAATATGCGTTTGTGCTGATGTGTGTAACACAAAAATACTGTGGTCCTTGACCCATCTTTAAGTTTACCGATCGACTCAGCATCAAAGCAAAGGTCGCAATTTTGATTTTGTGCGAATCGGTAGACAATTTCATATGGCCCTTTTTTAAACTTCTTTTCGGAATAGTCTTTCTACCCATTAACCCTCTTTTTATGCTGGTATTTAAGTTGAATTTGGTCCAAACTTATTTTATTGCAATCTTAATAATATAAAAAAAATTTGATTGGTATCATTCGACATTTGGCCAAAGCTTTTATACAAATACTCTTCCCGGAAAAAGCTTTTAATGTCACAACTTACTTACTCCCCGTCTACAACTGACATGATTTGCTCTTATAACATGATCTTATAAAAGCGTTCTTAAAACATTTGCATTAACAACCGTGTTATAACATGAGAAAATCTGTAACATGATGAGTCTTTACTTAACACTAACATCATTTTAGTGTTAATGTTAAGCATTTCATGTCAGTTGTAGACTGTATGGTATAAATGTTGGTTTGTTTGGCGACAAAACCTTTTACGATAGTTAACTGGAAATTAACCATAGTTCACATATTAAAACCCTTCTCAAAATCACTTAAAGGCAAACAAATCTCATATATTTAGATAAAGATATCTAAATAATATTTGGCGCAAAGAACTTGTACATGAATTTTAACCTCCTAACATAATTTTGTTCTGGCTGGTCCATAATTGCCCATGGTTCCCAAATAAGGTACACTAACGAAAATTTGTCTTTATTATCTGTAGTGCAGGGTATCAAATGGTCGGGCTTCACCGACTATACTTTCTTACTTTTTTCGCTATGTATTTCGTTAACTAAGATAACATTCACTTTGAGTAAAATAGAAGATTATCAACTTTCTTTTTAATAAATAACAAAAAATATGAAAAATAAAAAAAGCAAATTGTTTAATTTTAGTTATAATATTTTACTTCACTCTTGGAGCTTATTAACTGTTTCTTCTTCTTCTACTTTAGTGAAATTTGCCATTCACATTGGTTGATACCATGAAATAAAACCAGGTATGGGAGTTGAAATTTGAGTTGAAATTTTAATAAATATTAACCGATAAGCAATTTCAATTAAAATAGTTTAAAAAATAGATTGAATTGAAGTGAAGAAGAATTAAATTTGTGGTAGTAGTTACCACATTCTAAAAATATTTTTAAAAAATTGGCAAACAATTCAAACATTTCCAAGCCTGGCATATAAACAATATTTTTCCAAATACATACATAAAATTCAATTGTATAATAAGACAGCACTATGAAATAACCAACAACAAATATACAATATTGTATAATTATGTATACGATTATACGACGAGCCTGTGAATTGGACAACTTATTTTTAAAATAATTTGACAAATTTCTATTACATACGAGAGAAAATTACTTTTACCTTCAATAATAAACACACAATGATAACATACTTGTGTACATATCTGTAATATACTTATGCTAATATATTTATGTATCTAAGCAAATAGGTATGTATATACAAACATACATTATTAACACATACTTATTGAAAATATAAATGTATGTATGTAAAATAAAACCACGTAGTTTTTTTCTAGCTTTTGCTTTAAATTTATGCGGTCAGCATAAATGTAGAAAAAGCAAAAATAAACTACCAAATATGTGATTATGTGTCCCCAAATAACACCCTCCCCTGAACAAATTTCTACTATGTTTATAGACATTGTATCTAAACACAATCTATGACAACACACACAATATTCAATATTATTTTAACCTCCATATTTTATTAAATTTAATTATGTTAGGAATAGTAAAAAAAAAAAAATTACATACGAATTACAATGAGTTGTTTTTTTTTTCTTATTCAAGTCAATTAGGAACCAAATAAAAAAGTTTTAAATCTCGAACTCATTGAAATGGAAATTTTATTATTCAACAAAAGTGGAAAATTTGTATTAAATAAAAAAAATTAACAAAAGCGTTAAGAAAGAAAACTTTGTATAACGCAACAATTATATAAGTGGGTCGGTCGTAAAATCAGCATAAAAATGTTCATCAATAACATGATAAAATTGTTTTATAATAATCAAACTCGTCACCAGGGTTGTCAGATTGATTTTGACCTTTTTCGCCAAATTCAATGTCAAAAATCGCCAAAATCGCCAAAGCCTTTATTTTCAAGTTTTTGGCAGTAAAATACATATTTTTTAATTTATTAAAAATATTCTTTATAAAGTCTAAAAAAAATTAATTTGTTCCGTATCGCTAAAATACGCCAAAAATTAAAAAAGTCGCCATGGTATATATTTTGCTTAATTTTTATTTAGAAAAAAGTAAAAATGGCTAGTGAACACAAAAATGGTACGATGTTTACTACAAAAAAAGTTTTTTTGCGGCTAGTATTAAACAAATATTGGACATATTTACATTTTTATATATGTATGTAGTTGCAGTTTTATTATATATCTAAAACGCTTCACCGGCAAAGCCACCTATTTGTCTTCTTTTTTAGAATACATTGTAAGGGTTTTTCATTTATTCAACGATGGTACAAAAGAAGTGCAACTTATAACTCGTAACAACGCGTCTAGAAGTTCGTATTGCATTCTACTTCAAAGGCGAGTTGTAGTGGAGTTCATAGCTTAAACACAGGCATTACTTATAATAATATAAAGAACATATAAAGAACAGTCAAAGTAAGTTCCTTGAAATTGTACGTACCTGCCGTTTCGTTGCAGCTTTAAAGTTTTGGCATAAACTTATTTATCTTTGCAATTAACCAACGCTAATTTTTTCATTGGGTTTCAAAAATGTCCAAAGGTATGTAAGAGTTCATAAAAATCTTTAAAATATCACTGACAACAACGTATTGTATCTGGGATAAAAAATTGCCACATACATATAATGAAAAAATGTTCATAGACTTCAAATATATTTATGTTAATTTCTATTTGTTGATTCTTTCAAGAGCACTTTTAAATATGAAAAACTATTTTATCGAAGATATTCATTATCTTCATCAGCCATTTGAATTTCAAATACTGACCATACATATGAATGCCTCAAACTTCATACATAAATAAATTATAAGTATAATAAAAATAATATTATTTCTCAGCATTGAATTTAACGATTTTCAAAACAAATGCATAGCTCATCAAAAATAGCCAACAAAATCGCCAACTTTTTTGTTAAATCGCCAAAAAATCGCCATGTCGCCAAATCAAAAATTAGGTCGCCAAACAAGTTTGAAAATCGCCACGTTTGGCGAGAAATCGCCACATCTGACAACCCTGCTCGTCACCCAGACAGAGCATCATTTGTTGCGTTATTTAGTAAGTTTGTAGTCAGAGTAGTTTTACAGTCATGTACAATTTGCTAGTGATTAGATCATAACTTTTTTATTATTTAGCATTTGTTTATTTTTCAATATTTACTCAATAATTAACCAGTTTTGTACTAAAAACGAAGTAAAAATCTGCTAGTAAAACTATAAAATGTAGTACAACTACAATTGTTTTTGGAGTTTAGAATAATTATATGTAGTTTAGCTTTCGTTTAGTTCAAGTTCATTTCCATTTCAGTTCTAGTTTAATTCTAATTCAGTTGTGGTGCAGTCCAATTTCAGTTTTAGTATATCTTTTAGTTTAGTTCTTGTTCAGTTTAATTAAGTTAAGTTCGAATTCAGTTTTAGTTCATTTCCCATTTCAGTTCTAGTTTAATTCTAGTTCAGTTTTAGTGCAGTCCACTTTAAATTTTAGTACAAGTTTTAGTTTCGTTCTAATTTTATTCTAGTTAAGTTCTAGTTCAGTTTTAGTTCATTTCCATTTCAGTTCTAGTTTAATTCTAGTTCAGTTTAAGTGCAGTGCACCTTCAATTAGTACAAGTTTAGGTTACGCTCTAATTAAATTCTAGTTCAGTTGTAGTTAATTTCCATTTCTGTTCTAGTTTAATTCTAGTTCAGTTGTGGTGCAGTCCAATTTCAGTTTTAGTTTAGTTCTTGTTAAGTTTAATTAAGTTAAGTTCGAATTCCGTTTTAGTTCATTTCCATTTCAGTTCTAGTTTAATTCTAGTTCAGTTTTAGTGCAGTCCACTTTCAATTTTAGTACAAGTTTCAGTTTCGTTCTAATTTAATTCTAGTTAAGTTCTAGTTCAGTTTTAGTACATTTCCATTTCAGTTCTAGTTTAATTCTAGTTCAGTTTTAGTGCAGTGTACTTTCAATTTTAGTACACGTTTAGGTTACGTTCTAATTTAATTCTAGTTCAGTTTTAGTTCATCTCCATTTCCATTTCAGTTCTAGTTTAATTCTAGTTCAGTTTTACTGCAGTGTACTTTCAATTTTAGTGAAGTTTAGGTTACGTTCTAATTTAATTCTAGTTAAGTTCTAGTTCAGTTTTAGTTCATCTCCATTTCCATTTCTGTTCTAGTTTTATTCTAGTTCAGTTTTGGTGCAGGCCAATTTAAATTTTAGAATAGTTTTTGTTAAGTGCTTGTTTATTTTTTGTTAATTTCTAATTCAGTTTTCATTTAATTTTTATTTTAGATCTAGTTTAATTTTAGTTCAGTTTTAGTACATTCCAATTTCAGATTTGGTAAAATTTTTTGTTTAGTTCTTGTTAAGGTTTAGTTAAGTTCTAATTCAGTTTTAGTTAAGTTCTAGTTCAGTAATAGTATAGTTTTTTCTAGTTTTGTTCAGTTTTAGTCCAGCAGTATAGAAATTTGTTTACATATTTAAAAAAGTCATGCTTTTTCTTATAAGAAAAATATAATGAAGTTTTTTTTTTTTTGCTAATCACAGATGGTCCGCGAACGCTAGATTGCCAGGCAATTGTGACCCCGTATGTATGACGGGCGGCGAACCATATTCCTACTATCGATGACCAACAGGGACGGGATGTATCACTTTTGTTATCTGTTGTGTCACGGGATACTGTCTTATAGGTAGGCATGCACAGCGTCTGGAAGCCGGACACTATGATTACTGCCGCAGCTGTGATGACGACAATGAGGGAAATGAAGAACAACCTATCGGTCACTGCCCTGCACCGGTGAGAAGACGAATGGCCGAAATGGTATCCGCCACCTTTGACGGATTATACGATATACATATCTGGGGTTGAACTGGAGCACATTTTAAAATTCGTTAGAAATTTTGGTTGGTTATGCGGCAGAGGTTCTGTTTAGTATAACTTTTACTACACGTTCAATCACTTGTATTGTAGAAATCGCTCATTATTTTTTCTCTCATTTTATTTTAAAATAGCAATATCATATTTAAAATGCATAGAATAAATGTTTTCTTAAAAAAGCTTTATAAAAAAAAATTTTATTTTGTATGAAAAAAAGGATACACACCTGTAAAGGTACATACATATATGGGGAATATTCTGGAATTCGAAATCAAGCGAAATTTTGAAAACTCTCCCGTGTTCAAAGTTCGTAAAAATATTTCCTTTTATATACCTCATACTTTGAGGTCCACTTTCATCGACCTAAACTACTTTTGAAATCAGGAAAATCTACGTTAATTTTTACAAAAAATTCATTTAAAAATACTCATCGATTTTAATTGCACGTGATCTCGATTTTCAGAAAATGACCGTATGTTTTGTTATTGCATGTGGGTTTTAATTTACAGAATTGATTAAATGGAATATAGTTTAAAGTTCATTAATATTTTTTTTTTTTAAATCATGTGTTTTTTCTAATTCACAAGTATCCGCAGCAAGTGGAAAAAAACGAGTATTAAAAACCCACATTCAACTTTTTCTTAATACATATTATTTTTAATTATGGATTGTTGAGTAATTGTTTAAATAGCATGTCATTGTTAAATCATATGAAATTCTAAAGTTATTATAAAATATTAGTAAATAATAAAAAAATATATACATATATTACTTAATGTTTGCTTTTTAATAGTAAAACAATAATGAACACGCTTTTAAAGGCCGTTCTACACTATTACACAAGCTTTAAGTATTTTGACTAAAATGCTTCCCTGATCTAAATTATTATTATTTGATAATTAAAAAAAAAAACATATAACAACTTATCATGACAGGGTTGTATTTTCCTCAAAATACATAAGAATTGTGTGAAAGTGTGAAGTACCCTTAACAAATAATTATTTTAATTTTGTAAAAAGTTCGTTATTTTCTAAAATTGACCATTTTTAAATCTAAAGAGTATTTGGTTCATGGTATAATTGGAACTTAAAACATAAATCAGTTCCATGTAGGGTTGCCAGACGACCTGGATTGTCCAGTTTTTTTTTTGGGTCTTGTCCAGGTACCAGCTTAAATACAATTCATCCAGTTAAGACACTTTATTCCATTTTGAAAAATTACTTTTTTATATATCGAGCCCTAACCGCGAAAATAACGTAAGCGACATGATTTTAAATTTTCGTTTTTTTTAATAAATGACTTTATTGGCAACACTTGCATCATCTCCTAAAATGTCATGGTCACAAAAGGTACCGTTACGATTTTATAGCAAAAACAATTTTATTGTAAGCGACAAACTTCATACAAAATTAATATGAAATAAAATAAAAAAGCTCTCTCCTGTAAAATTTGATTTTTGTCGCTTCCGTTATTTTCGCGGTTAGGGGTCGATATTATACTTCTTAATAATTAAATTAATATTTTGAGCAGAACAAAATCGTATACTAAGAAAAAAAAATAGTAAAGAAAATATTTTGAATTTGCGAAAGACAGGAAAGTTTTTTTTTTTTAAAAAACACATAAAATTCAGAAAAAATCATGAAATCTTTATTTGAATCGATAGTACGGTCCATATAATTAAATGTTTGAAGATTATTTCATGCAAATGTTGACCGTGACTGCGCCTCAAATGGTCCATCCGCTTAGTCCAATTTTGGCATACTCTTTCCAACATTTCGGCCGGTATCTCATGAATAAATGCTTCAATGTTGTCTTCCAATGCGTCAATTGAAGCGGGCATGTGTGTATAGACATGAGCTTTAACAAAGCCCCACAAAAAATAGTCTAAAGGCGTTAAATCGCACGATCTAGGCGGCTAATTGACCGGTCCCGAACGTGAAATAAAATGTTCACCGAACTCGCCTCTCAATAAGTCCATTGTTAAGCGTGCTGTGTGGCATGTGGCACCGTCTTGTTGAAACCAAATGTCATGCAAGGCAAGCTCTTGCATTTTTGGCAAAAAAAAGTTGGATATCATCTCACGGTAGCGCTCAGCATTCACAGTTACGTTACGATTCGCATCATCTTTGAAGAAGTACGGTCCAATTATGCCACCAGCCCATAAACCGCACCAAACTGTGACTTTTTCTGGAGGCATTGGTAGCTCTTGCAATGCTTCTGGCTGATCTTCACTCCAAAATTGACAATTATGCTTATTAACGTACCCATTGAGCCAAAAATAAGCTTCGTCGCTGAACACAAGTGCGCGACGAACTTTCTTAACAGAGCACGCACATGCCACACAGCACGCATAACAATGGACTTATTGAGAGGCGAGTTCGGTGAACATTTAATTTCACGTTCGGGACCGGTCAATTGGCCCATAAAGATAAAGATTTCATGCATTTTTCTGAATTTTAGGTGTTTTTTTTTAACTTCCCTATAGCTCTTAAAAAATCTCCCGATATTATTATAAATTCCATTTTTGAAATGGCAAACAATTTAAGTATTTTTTTGCAATTTAAAACTATTTCAAAAGCTTGTTGAAATATTTTACAATATGCTTTTTGTTCCAACAAGCGTTACTTCTGTTGAACGAGTCTTTTTCTGTAATGAATACAACCAAGATCAATATTTGCAACAGAATGCAATATAAGTTATTAAAATAAATACACATTTTAAAACAATGCAGCTTGCTGTGACAAATTTATTCAATCGTCTTAAATTCAATTTTTAAACAAACAACATGTAAAACAAAATTGCATTGGCTGATGAATCAGAAGATTTTTATTCCCTAGTTTTTGAAATGATAAATATCCTTGTTACATACTATACATATGTACATAGATACGTAGAACTCAAAGAATAATGTGCTGTTTTCACAACACAAGTGACTGAACGTGCAGTAAAATTTATATGAAAAGCACTCAAGTTTTTGAGTGTTTTCCATATAAATTTTACTACACGCTTAGTCACTTGTGTTGTGTAAACAGCACATAAATAACATTTATTTTAATAATATTACACAAATGGA
This sequence comes from Pollenia angustigena, assembly GCA_930367215.1. Lineage (NCBI taxonomy): Eukaryota > Metazoa > Arthropoda > Insecta > Diptera > Polleniidae > Pollenia > Pollenia angustigena. The sequence continues at coordinate 208,527,945 of OV884060.1, forward strand.
TTTACGTATTTAAATAAATCAATGTATGCATATTTTTCCATTGAAAAAATATTATGTAAGTATTTTATTTTTAAGAAAATGTGGGGATTTTATTTGAAAATTAGGAAAATAGTTATTTTGGGGATGAGTATCGCAAATTGGGGATAAGGCTTAAAATAAAACTGGGAATGGTATGGAACTCTTGGTATGTAGAGAGAGAGAGAGAGAGTACTTTGCTATTAGACCAAGGCGAATTCAACAAGGTAAGTGCAACTCTACAACTACAAAAAACCCCATGTATTTTTTTGCAATTTAAAAGTCGGTTGTCAAAAATGCTGACAATGCAAAAGTTGATTGAAAAACAAAATAAAAATTTTGTTTGGGTTATAAAAGAGATTATTAAATTCACTTAAATTATTCGCAGTTTTTCTAAGAATTTTTTCGGTTATTTTGGCGCAAAACATAAACAAAATTATATTTTGACGTTTCCCTATTATTTTTTAATTCGCCGTGGATACAGCTGATGAACGGCTGACGAGTTAAGTTTACCTTGTTGAATTCGCCTTGTATTAGACTATTATACAAATCTAAGGCGAATTTAACTGCAGGTGGTGTCGGAACTACAACAATCCAAAAACAACAGAAACAACATAGAGTTTTTTGCATTGCATTGTTAATGCTTGTAGCTCAAAATGTCAACAATTCTTAGCAAAACACTAACAAATTAAAACAAATAAGCACAAAGTATACAGAGATGAAAAAAGCGACGTATGAAAAATGCCTAAATCATTTGCGAGGGCAGCTTTCGAAGAAAGAGAAAGAAAACGTTTTTTGTTAGTGAAGTGACAATGCGTAAAAACAGGCCGCTACTATCTACACAAATTGCATAATCAAAACAAAAAACGCAAAAAGGGCAGCTTTCGAAGAAAAAGACAGAAAAAAACACAATTTTTTCTGTTTCGTGACGCCTCTGTATACTCTGTGCAAATAAGCTCGAACTGTCAAAGTCGGATGCCGTTTCGAATGCCGTTTCGCCTTGATACAAATCATACATCATTAAAAAACAAATACTGAATAGTGAAGGTTGTCTATATGATGGCGCGTGAATTATTGGGTTTGTTAAGAGACAAAAACGATCATATACAAAATTATTGGAAGAATTGGAAGTTTCACCTTCTGACGATTACAAAAGTTTTGCTTTAAATGTCTATTATGGTATATATCACTTTTTATATTCAATAATTCTGATAGAGTTTCATATTCTTCTAACCAAGGCTTCGTTACCGTTTGCCTGCAAAAATTGTAATGAAATTTGTACTGAGTATGTCAGAATTTCTTGATTTTTAACTTACCAAACTGACAAAAAGAATTTTTTAAGAAACGCTTTTCTTAAAAAAGAACATTTAAAAAAATTTTGCCCCTCCCCCCCCCCCCAGATTTTATCCTGGCTACGCCCATGTATTCGTGTATTGTCATCATCCATTTGCACTGAGTATAAGGCAGTTAAATTAACGTTACAAGATATGATTTTCCGAAGTGAAGCTAAAGAAAGTTTTAAAATTTTTGCCCCCCCCCCTTGATTTTATCCTGGCTACGCCCATGTATTCGTGTATTGTCATCGGGAATATGCATGCCTGCAAAGTTTCATCCATTTGGATTGAGTAAAAGGCGGTCCAAAAAGCATTTTACCAAAAAAAAAGTTTCGCACTTTGCTTAAGCAAATTACAGATTCATGAAAGTTAACAAAAAGTTTCCTAAAGTTAAATATGTATGGTTTGACACATCTGATTTACATGTATTTGCAGTTGCTTAAGCAAAAAGCATGTTATAGCATGTTATAGTTGGGCCTTTACACGAGTATGATGGTATGATGGCATACCATTCTCACATTCCAAGTATGATCGTCTTATAGGCGCTTAAAATAACAAATGTTTGCAAGGCGGTTTCGAAATTTTTTTTTTGCTGTGTAAAAGGCGACTCCTTAAAAAATTTTCGTTATATCTTTGACCTTTTGAGTCGGATCTTAAAGTGTGATATATCAAAGTCGGGAAGACCAATGTTTGCTCTAAAAGCTATTGACCTCAAGTATACCGTTCTAGTATTTATCCACCAGATCTCTGCCTCTACCACCCTAGTTCAGAAAATTAGTGTGCTGTTTCCAAGTGGCAGGTTCCAAGTGGCAGGCGATTAATTGCATTGTAAAATCTATGTATAATAGAATAACTTAAAAACCAGAGTACATAAACCTTTCCTAAGGGAAATTTGTGAAACAGACTGGTGCTGGGAGTTGTGAAAATAGAACAGGTACAAAAAGAAAGAACTTATGACCAGTGAAAGGAGAACCAATCATGTAACTGGTTTATGAAGAACAAAAAGGTAGAAAAAGTAATGAATTACAGTACAGTCTTCACTGGTGGTGTGACACATTTTTTGGGACTTTCTAAAATTTGGTTCTTGAATTTAATTCGAGGACTTTTTTATTGTAGTAACTGACACTAAACACTTTCATTGAGAATAGATGTGTGACTGGTCAAATGGTGTCAATTGACCCCGTCCAATGTCAATCCCATGTAAAAGTGATTGGTCTTATTCATAGAAAGTGTTAAAACTAGAACCGGTCTCTACCACCAAAGACCTATCACAGGACTACTTTTGCGTCAGTTCGCTTCCATCTAGGGTTACTACACAATCAATTACCTGTCATTTGGAAACAGCACATAAAGCTTTCAAAAACCCATTAAACTTTTGCTAATAAAGTAATTCCATAATTCTAGCAGAAAAATGTTAAAATTTAATTTTTGTTCTTAAGATTTAAAAAAAAGCAACAGAGATGCTTAACAAAGTGTTAAATAAGGTAATTTTTCTTAATTCTTTGTGTCTGATTGACAGTGTCAAATGCAAATAGGGAGCACAACGACTTCTGGAAAATCCTTTTTCAGCTTTAGAAATAAAAAACAGAAAAAATTAACTTCAAACTCCGACAACAAAGGAACGTATAATAAATTAAGTTTCACAACAAAAAACCGTTATGCAAAACAAAAAAAAAATTTACCTACATAAATATTTTTTCTTAAGATTTTTGAACTTTTCCTTTCATTCAATTAATCATAACTTTGTTTTATTCGATTTTGTTTTATTTATTTTCCTTCACTTTGTTTTGATGTTGTTACTATTGTTGTTGTTACTGATGATTTTGTGATTCCAGTCAACAACAATGTTGCCGATGAATGACAACCCCAAACCAGCGATGTGAGATGTTGATTAAAATGACCCAACAAAAAAAAAAAAAAAAAAATCGAGACAAGACTATAAAAACAACAACAACAAAACAATATCGTTATATGTAAATAATGAAAATACTAAAAAAAAATGTTTAAAATACCAAGTGATACCAGTTTCTCGATGTTTTGAAATTTTATTGACTTTGTGAATGGACTGGACAGAGAAACAGACCGACAGACAAACAGACAGACAATCAGAGATCCGTCTGTCTGCTTAAACAAGTATAATGTGTTTTTTATTGTTGTTCCTGCTGCTGCTGCTGTGTCTGAAGACAATTTGGCCTTTATGCTTGAAATACACATTTAACTTTATTCAGTAACTCGAGTTCAGTGTAAAAATTCTTTGTTCTTTTCTCTGGATTTGTCTGTTTCCACTTAGTAAAACGCGTAACAGGACCAAAACAATTGTATATTGACTTGAGTCCGTACCCATGTGTATGTAAGTATGAAGGAAGTTATCAACTCACAATATTACATTACTTTTTGTCGAGACGATTTAAATCAAACATTTAAAAGAATTAAATCTTTTTTTATATTTTTTTTAGACTAGCCTGGAGACTATGATATAGACTAGTAGACTGAAGACTAGATATAGAATAGAAGACAAAGTTTACTATTTTTGTGTAAAGAAAAATGCGAAAAAGTAACTAAGAGAAACGCTAATATTGAGATTTATTTCTCGTTTTAAGTAATACCAATTTCTTAACCGAAAAATATTAGTGGTTTATATTGTTTTGAATATGTTCAGACTAATAAGATTTTGTTTTTCGTGCAGAACACTGAAATTTATTGTTGCTCAGGCCAGATCATCAGGAAACATTCTCCCAAATTTTTTTAGAAAAGCCAAATTTATTAGCAAACAAAACTGCAGAGTGAGTGAGAATTGCGAACACTCAAAAAAGTCTTATTTGCAACGATATCAAAGCTAAAACAAAAAACCAACAATAAACAGCGTGCTTATCTTTTCTTACATTCTCCACTTTAATTAGTTGGAATCCTCCCAATATTAATAATAGTTGTTAGTAGGTTAAGAAAAAAAAACAAAACAAAACCAAATTGCTTTAATGTTTTCGCAAGAAAATCAAAATAAATCAAGTTGCCAGTTCAGATTTTTAAGCCGTGCACTAGCATATCAAGTCTGTACCCCATTCTCTTTTCCACTCTCCCCCAAAAACTCAAGACTTGCCGAGCCAAACTTGATGTCTGTAAACCAGCACAAGCTACAATTATAATTTGATCTTGAGTTTTTGCTTGCATTTAAAAATAAAAATGTTTACATTCCTTTAAATCTCCTCCAACATTATACTTCTTTGTTCAGTTTTGGTGTTTTTATTTTCTTGAAATTGTTTTTGCGTGTTTCAAGACAATCTTTTGGATGTTTTTGTTTTTTCTTTTTCGTTTTTGTTGTAGCAGCCTTCGAACAAAGAATACAAGGCGTACCACCAGAACACATACACACATACAAATCGACACAGCTAAATAGAAACTCTCATAGATATAATGAGTATCTCTGAGTAGCTTTTAACTTTTTTCATCACGAAAATTATTGTTTTTATCTATTGGATTTAGTTTTTGTTGTTGTTAATAATGTAAATTTATATATTATATGCAACATTGTTGTAAAATAAATGTTTGTATGTACGTATTAAATTATGTTAATTGGTAAATAATAAAAGAAATAATGATAATTAAAGTAGCAAAAACAATATTGAAACAAAAAACAGTTTATTTCTTGTAGTTTTTTTTTAAGGGTGGAGTGAGAATGTAAACAAACTTTTAAAGTTTAACGCAGTACCTATTTGTTATTATTTAAGACGTAGTTGTTGTTACTTTTATTATACATATGTATTTGTTATAGTAGCATTTAATCGTAAAAGTCAATGTCTTACCCCAACAACAAACATTCAGCAAGTTCAAAAACCCAACCGTTGAGAGTTCAGTTTTATTGAATTTCTTTTCAGCTCTTTTATTTTGCTTTTTCTTTTATTTATCTTCTAAAGGCAGTTGACTGACTCTACCCCTCGCACTTCTTAGTGTTTTCATTGTTTATGAGTAAAACACCATGTGTTCTATTTAATTTTTAGCAGTTATAAATTTTAAATTCTGTAATAAGAAAAATTAAGTATACCTTCAGACATAAAAGCAAATCCTTTCAACTTTCTAGAGACAAATCGCTAGACATTACAACCGATATTGGAAAATAAAATAGAATTTTGACGAATTGTAGCTAAATTGTTAAGAACATTTTTAAATGAAATGAAATGGCTTTTAAAAAAGAAACACGGGTTTTTTGATAGATAACCATTTTATTTTATGACGTAGTCAGTCTCCTTTGAGCTCCAAAGGGGTCTTTAAACTGTAAAAATTCTTGATATAAAGGCGAATTTACTTGTGATTGACGTAATATTCGCCGTTATATTTAAATTTTTTTATTTTCCATCTAGCATCGTCGGTGTCACACATACAAACACATTTTCAATAATACTACAATAGCGCTTGATGAGAAATTCAGACCCCTTAACACTTTGTCCAACGTTTCTCAACTTTTTGATGTCTTCCATAAAATAAGATTTGTCAGGTCATTAAAATTGGTATTTGTTTGTGAGATGATTTCAACGTTGGAGTCAAATCTCTTTCTGCCGAGCCATATTTTCAGGTTTGGAAGCAAGAAATATTCTCTCGAGGCAAAATCCGGAGAGCAGGGCAGACGAGAAAGCAATTCGTTTAAAAGAAAAAAATAAAAGTCTGTTGTGGGCAGGGATGTCAGATGTGACGATTTTACGTCATTTTGACGATTTTTTTCGCTGAATTTACCAAAATGACGATTGACGATTTTGAATGTAGAGTCACTTAGGTGTTGACGATTTAATCCCGTCAATAAATTTAGTTTAAACTTTAATCTTTCATCAAATTTTTAACACTTTAATCTGTCAAGTAAAGTTTTTTTCTTACCGAACGTTTCCACATGCAAGTAATTACTTGCAAGTAGTGTATACGTATTATCAACAAAAATTTGAGGAAACAGCCGATTGGCTGAATGAACAAAAATTGTGTGAATGTTAGTGAAAAAGTGTCAGTGTATTGAGTTTTTCGAACTTGCACTTGCATGTGGAAACGGGGGGTTAGTTAATATATGTATATAGAGGCGAATATATATTTATATCTACTAGCGGACTCGACGAACTTCGCCTCGTCCCAATTTTAAGCCTTCAGACAAACTTTAGAGTAATAATACAACACAAATATTAAAATTTTTAATATGATTTATTTGAATGGAATCAGTAGAGAGCGATTTGATGTACAAAATCACTAAATATATAAACCATCTTTAAACGCATAAAATTCGGCGTTTAAACTACCAACACAGACCATATGAATTTGATAAGATTTATCGTAGTGCTGTCACATGTTATTTTTTTACCACATATAACACATGGGAGAATGATTTATAGTTGCTGAGTTTAAACTACATATAAATTCAAGTTTAGTTCAACTAAACCAGCGTTTAAACCATCAGTGGTTTATTAGCCATTATTGTACAAGTTTTTTTTTAGAAAAACTAAAAAACAACTAGTTAATATTAGTCAGGGCCATCTTTTGATGTTTTTTTTATATTGGCAGGACGATTTTTCGAAAAAAAAATAATCTGACAGCACTATTTCACTTGTTTGTTTTATTTGAGTACAATAACTGCCTGCTTTTAAAACACGAGTGCAAAACTCCTTCAAATTACTGCCTGCTTTTAGATCGCGAGCACAAAAGTGACTCGTTTAACTAATATTTAAAACAAAATTTAAAAATGTCCATTCCTTAAGGGGTTCCCATACAATACATACATACAAGTTTAATACAGACTAGAAATATATTGAAGAAAACGTACCATAACAGCCAAGGAGTCTCCTTAACAATTTTTCGAGACATACTTGCCCCTTATCACCACTTCTTAAGGGGGCTCCCATACAAATATTGCGATTTATGAAATTTTTAAATTAATTAAAATTTTTGGACTTTTGTGAATAAAATCAAAAGTTGTTAACAGATTTAAATCATTTATATATATATATTTAATAGATTTTTAACAAACAAAAATTTCGAAATGTTGATTAAAAATTATTTTTGTTGCCAAAAAAAAAATATATATATATTTCTAAAACGACAGCGCATGTTAGAAAAAAATTTAACGTTTAAAGGAAATTTTATTGCGGATTTTCGTTTTTTTTAGTATGTAATTACAATAAACTGAACCGGTATTGAACCGGTATTGGATTCAGCGTAACCGAAAAAGGTTTAAGCGCCAGTTGCCAAATTCTAGCACAGTGTAATTGATTGATAAAACTTGCGAAAAGCAATAAAAAACATTTTTAAATATAACAATAAAAAGAAATTAATTGGACTTTATATTTATACTGTGTACTTTTTTTCTTAACCTTTAATAATCAATGTACTTTAATTGCAACAAAAAAAGTTGGGAACCCTATATGTAGTTGTCCTGCGATTTAACTTTGAATAATTAAGTTTAAGTTATCGACGTCCTTATTCTTCGCTGCTATTATTGCCCGTTCACCAATCCAATCGAGATTTTTGTAGTTTTGTGCAATGTCGGGGAACACTTTGCTGATGAGCTCCTCCTTGGACGATGTGAATTCACAAAAATTTTCAGGGAACGATATCAATCCATTCGAAACATCAATAGGAGTTTGGCCGTTGCCAAGCTCCAGCAGTTGTCTCGAGAATTCAGCAGCCGATGGGTCGTTCTGCAACACGACTCTAATGTTTGCGGTCAATTGCAACTTCTGGACATGCCTCCACAAAGACGACGATTTCAGACAGGCGTTAAGTTCATCTGCAGCAGAAGATTTGGGGATGACGGGAATTGTTTGACCAAAATCTCCGGAGAGCAATTTTTTGACGGTTTTTTCAAAACTACTGACGATTTTGACGATTTTTTTTTTAAATTTTGACGATATTTCGAAAAAAACATCTAACATCACTGGTTGTGGGGGGTGCTTTACTACCATGTGAGATAAGGCCGTCATGATGGCTTTATCTCTCATTCAATAGGGAGTTAAAGCCTTTTTTTCATTTGAATGGGAGATAAAGCCATCATTACGTTGGCTCACATTTGCAATATTAGAAAATGGTTTATCTCTCATTTCAGTTCCGGAGACACTTAAGTTATGTATTGAAATCTGCCCAGCGGTAAAACTACGAAGACATTCTTACTTAAGGCCTTTTAAAAGGCATGCTTAAAAATTGTTTTGATTACATTACTATTATTATCTAACTGCCAAAGAATGCCTCATAGAAGGCCTCGGCTCTTTGGTGTAAAAGAAAAGATACACCTTCCACACTCGCTTCTATGAGAAGGAGTAACATTTTTTTGCACAAGCAAAAGCAAACTAATTATTTTTTTTGATCCCGTTACCATTCTTATGTAACTCCAAAAGAAGCGAAAGCGGAAGGCCTTCTCCGCAATGACAACGTGTGTAAAAAAGATATGAGTATGGAATGGAGCGAGCAGGGTGGCTTCGCATACTAAAGTTTTTCTGCGTAGGGGCCTACGGCCGTGCTTAGGTGTTTTTTCCTCTAGTAGGACGCGGCAGGTGGCTTCGCTGAATAAAGTTTTCCTGCGTGCGTCACATGAATGAAAAAATGTTTTTTCAATGATAACTGAGGATTTTCCCTTTTACAGAATATTTACACCATGCATAACAATATTCTGAAAAAATATGGCTTTATCTCTCATTTCGCAAAATTTTATATATGACCTTACCTCTCAATGATTGATCAATAAGGCCATTATGGCTTTATCTCCCATTCAATTGAGCAATAAAGCCATCATGACCTTATCTCACATGGTTTTAAAGCAACCCCCGCAAAATTTCCTGAATTTATTTTAGTTGCTTTTGTAATTGTATAAAAATGCTACCACCTTCAATATAAGCTGTAAAAATACACCTCTGGTGTTATGAAAATACATAAGTTTCTAAAAGGGTTTAGAAAATAAACATTTACCGCTTGTCAGATTTTGTATTCGTATTCTCTCTTACTCAAAACATTTTGCTTTTACATGACAAGATTTTTCTCATTCTACATCATTTTTTGCAATGTCGTAACACATTGTATTACCGTATAAACTAGCCTTTCATGAGCACAGCAAATTTACTTTTTTTATTTTCTCCTTAGTTTACGAGGTTGTCTGCAATCAATGACTGTCAAACACAAACTAAATGACGCAGGTTATTTAAATTTTGACAGGAATCAAGTGACAGATGTCTGTTGACAGCTGTGAAAAAGATTTACTTTGATACCTGACCTAGGGCCTACTGCATTGTGGATTTTTAAAATTGGGTGAAACGCCCCTGAGTGTGAGCGCAACTAATACACCCATACAGCAATCTTGCCGGATTATGCACTCTCCACTTCTTTAGGAGCTGGAGCCGTCTAACCTCCGCTGAAAAGTGCTGTTGAATACCAACAGCGGATGGGGAAAATCCTTATTCAGGACGAACTCTCCTTCAAGTAAACCACAACCACCACAAAAATAAACTTCCGCAAAGACAATCTCACTGAAAGTCAGAAAGCATTTCCCGCAAGAAGCATACTTACGGAGGCCTCAACCAATAATCAGTCCAGTGAAGTGCCAGCGGAGGGTACTGACTCCGGTGGTTCCAGATAGGATCTCTAGTCAGCCGCGATAGCAAGAGATCCTGAGTACAGTCAATTTTGAATTTAACTGCACCGAATGTCCAAGGAGGATGCAACACCATAAAGTGAAATATTCATAAGATGATCCCTACAAGCCCCCTGTCGATAAAAGAAGTGTTGCCCTCTCAGTTAAGAGGCGGCATTATTGGATGCGAATCATGGAACGCGGCAACTAGAGATACTAATAGCGTCCAAGTCTTTATAAACCGTTGGCTTCGAAGAATATTAAAAATCTTCTAGCCGGTAACTATCTCAAACTGAAACATATGGCAAAAACACACATTTCTATCGAAACTGAGATCCTCCATCGAAAATAAAGATGGTAGCCACACCTTCAAAAACATGATGGCGATGTAACCAAGTCTGCAAATTAGTGGAATCCTTAGGAAAGCCGCTAAGGGACCCGCTCTCGTGTATTTGCTTGCCAATGAATTGTTTTTTTATACCCTCCACCAACAATAGTAGTGAATGAGGGTTTACTAAATATGTCATTTCGTGTAAAACTTTTTTATTATTCATCTCAGATCCCATAAGGTATATATGTATATTCTGGCTCCTTGAGTAATTCTAAGTCAATTTAGCCATGTCCGTCCGTCTGCCCATAATACCGGCTGCTGAAAACACGCTCACTTTCACAAAACTTCAAAGAAGAAAACAACATTGTTGTAAAATACTTACTTGTTATCCTAAGCAGTTTGGGATTGAAATCCAACAAAATCGGTTCAGTAGAATGAGAGCTATGAGTCCAAATGTGTTACAAAAGTTAACATCAATAGTGGCGGAATGCTCATATTGATATAAGGTTTGGCACAAATTCGTTTTATATTCACCCTTATCGTGGTTGGCGAATTTAAAATACGCCTGCGACTGTTTGGTAATAGATTATAGGGAATAAGTTCACGTTCTCTTTAACCTATTACCAAAAAGACGCAGGCGTATATCACATTCGCCAACCACGATAAGGCTGATTGTTAGAAATCTTATTGTTAAATTTTGTGAAGATCGGTCCTTTATTTAACATACGCCCCACATAAAGCCAGCTTCCGGAAAAGTGTCTAGTAAGTTTTAAACCTAAATAATAACGCTACTGCAACAAAATTTGTTACGTCATAGTTTTTTAGGACTAGAAATCACACTGTCAAATTTTGCGAAGATCGGTCTATAATTTACCATACCTCGTATGAAAAAGATTCGGCACAGCCCAATAAAGCACTATTATTTCTTGCTATTTAATTTACTTGTCTATTTAGTTTTTAATCTAGTTTCACTTTGTTTCTTTTTTTTTTGCCCTACTTTTTTGTACTAATGAATGGTATTTGTAATGTAAAACGATGGATGTGCTGTGCTATATTACTTTTATCAGCAAAAGTGTTGCCGAATGGTAGAGTAGAACTTCATTATCTTTTTTAATAAAAAAAATAGTTCTAATACGTCATTATTTTTTTAAATTTCGAAAATTGTTTGTGTTCTACTAGTGACCCTATTTTACTGTCCGTAACTGTTTAATTATGTATTTAAATACGTCAAACCCTAAAAATAAACTTTTATACAAATCCTAAAAAATTATGTTTAACAAATTTACAATTAATTAGCAGTTTTTTTCGAAAAAAAAAACTCAAACGCAAACGAAAGAAAACCTACAACTGAAACACACCTTAATTTAACAAGAAACTAGAAAAATATTAAATAGATTTTGAAAATATAATAATAATTCATTTAATCAACTTTAACATGAGCAAACAGACTCGTGTATTTATCAATTGTAGTCGTACATATTTAAATATTTCTAAGCACATATTTTACATAGTTTTGTAAATTTTTTACGTAGTAACTAAAATAATAGCAACCACAAAGTTTTTTTTAACACAACTGAAACGTTAAACGTCGAATAGTTTTTTTTTCCAAAAGTTTTAAAAATTTATGTATTTAAATGTAAAGTTTCATGGGAACAGTATTTTTCCACAAGTTTTAAAATTATAGAAGATAGAGGAAAAGAGATTAGAAACGCTTTTCATTTTCTTCACCTAGTTAATAAGTTTTGGTTCACAAACATTAAGTCTAATTCGTCAAGTCTTGAGTTTTTAATAAATAAGGGAAAAAGGAATTTTTTTATTTCGCTTTAACTAAAGTTGTTGGCTAACTATAAGCAGTTATATCGCCACGGCAGTACACGGTATTTTGAGCCTCATTCACAAGTCCTCGGTCAACCTAAACCTCCTAATAGAAAGTCCAAGCGTATATTAGACTCCACCAGTAAGACGTCTGCGTTTATTTTGTGGTACTCCACCAGATAAGCCACATTAAAATTGTGAGGTTATAAACGAGTGCATATGGTTAATGCTGAAACTGCAAAAACTATAACTTGGTACAGTTATACGACGCCAAGCCATTAGTTAATGCAAGTTGAAACGTATAACGCACGCAAAGCAAACACCGCCTGTTTGTCCTTAAGATATAACGACAAAGACGCGTCAGCTGCTTCCCCGCCCAGCGCAGTTTTACGAAAGTGGGAACATGGGTCTAATTACCGCATACGAAATCGAGCAAAATTGATCGAAAATTTTTATTTTGGTTTTATGACTCTCGATATCGAATGAAATGTATCGTAATTTGAGATGATTGCATTCGATATCGAGTAACCAGACATTACATCTCTCTAGTTTTCATTCGATACGTCAGTGTCTATCGTTTGCAGAAAAATACGATAGTTTACTCGATACGATAGCTTACGCGATATCGAATGCGGTAATTAGGTCCCAGACTTGACTGTACTCGTCAATTATCTTTATTTCTTTGGTTTTTGTAAAAAAAAAAAAAAAAAAAAAAGAATTAAAAAATCTGTGTTCGATTCCCAGTTCAGTCAAGAATGAAAAATTATGAAAAAATTTTATCATTTGACATCAAACACAATTCTCAAATGTTTTTCAATTGTTTGATTTAACATTTTAATTCAAATTGATAATGATTTGAAAATAAACATTTGGTATCAAATGTTTTATCAATTTGATGTCAAATGTTAAATTCAAATCATAAATAAACTTGGCAATACTAAAGCGAAAAATTAATGTAATCATTAAAAATGGCGATTAAAGTTACATTTTTTACTTTGTGGTTACATGTGTTTTACTATTAAAAAAAATGTTTACTATAAAGTGAACAGCTTATTTCTTGTGAAAAATAAAAATTACTTGTGAGTAATTACAATGATTAAAAATACGAAAAAAAGGAAAATAAAACGGGAAAGTGAAAAAACTTTGTTGAACGATCGCGGTGCTACAATCCTCAAAATAAAAGGGAGCCAAGTAGTATGTCTTTCCAAGAATTAGAGGACGGAAAGAACATTATTTCATCTTTTAGCTACGGTGCCGAAAGTCAATCTGACAGTTTATTTAAATAAATAATAAATTAAAATTAAAATAAATAAAATATTTCTATTTATATTCCACATTGTATTATAATACACATTTGAAAAACATTTGAGAATTACGTTTGAAAGCAAGTTGAAAATAAAGGCATTTTTCAATTTGAAAATAATTTGCCTTTTTGTTGATAACGTTATGATTTTCAAATCATTTTCAATTTGAAATCAAACCTCCGTGTTTGTTGGGTAGTTCCAGAATCTTGTTAAAATAGCAGAGAAATTAGTAAAATCAGCGATAACCAAGTTTTTAATGTTAATGATTTTTTTATGATTTTTTATTTTAAATTATTTTATTTTTTTTCTAATTTTCTCTATCGTCAAGATTGGCTAAGAGTCGCAAACGGATTTGGCGTTTGTTCAAAATTTAGTGTTATTTTTTGAATTTTAAAAACTTTTCGGCGATATGGCGAATTTTTTTTTTTCGTTTTCAGAGAATTTTCTTAAGGGCCAAATGCTTTTCATGTAGGCGAAATCACTCGCGTTGATGTGCTAGACGTAATATTCGCCACCATATCTTAATTTTTTCGATTTTCAAACCAACGTCGTCGGTGTCACACATACAAACACATTTTCACTAATACTACCCACAATGCTTGATGAGTATTTTAATAAGTGTAGATATTTGGGCCTTTACAATTTTGTCAAAAATGTTTGTTTTAGCGTTTTTTTATTAACTAATTTTTTAATTTTGCATTTAGCAAATTTTGGTTAGAGAAAAGAAAACTGCCATAAAAATTTATTAAAATCGTTTAAATAATAAATTAACGCGTATACCCTTTGTACATTTCGGAGGAACGCATGGAATATGTTGAAAATGTGAAATACGCGTTCACACTTGAAACATCTAACATCTACTATCAATAAAAAAATGTCACAATTTCTGAAAAAAAAAACTTTTATTTTTTTTAAATACTTTTTTTCTACAAAAGTGCCACCATTGCAAAAGATGACACCAAAATGTATTCCTAATTCATTTCGTTTAATAATTTTAGCAAAATTAAGCAAAATACGGCTTGCAAAAAAGGAAAAACTTGAGAAATCGTAACGCTGCTTTCAAAGCAACTTCCATTTTGTCAGTGATGCCACAATAATAATAGTGATGACACTAAAAGAATCGAAAAATGTAAAAGGGAACAAAATGAGATAGTAACATTCTGTAAAAATGTTGAAAAATTTTGATAGGGCTAAAATGTATTTCTTATGGGAAAATTCCAACATTTTCGCAAATTGATGTTAAATGTTAAATGGTGACAAGTGGGAAAAGGCTATAAGCCATTCAAATTTTGCAAAAAAATAAGAAAAAAAAATAATCAAAATTAATATGAAAAAATCAGGGGCTGATTTTGGCAGTCGTGATCGAATACTTTTTTAATTTGAAATCCATTTTATTTCTTATTCTTTAAGTCTACCGAAATTATTTTTTCAGTGTTGTGAAAACTTAAATAAATGCTTTACAACATTGAAAAAATAAATTCCAATTCATTCAATTAAAAATTAAATTGCTTTCGAATGAGTGCCCCGGTAGACTAGCTGGTAGTGAGCTAGTCTATCAGCGCCGGGGTTGTGGGTTCGATTCCCGCCAGAGACTCTGGTTTCTTTCCTGCAGATAAGCAAAAAGCTTCGCGGGATTAGCTTAGGAAAAAAAATAAAAGTATTCGATCACGACTGCCAGAATAAGCCCTCCGAATTTTTTCAGTGCAAAATTCATAATTTCATTAAAAAAAATCGCCAAAAAAAGAATCAAACGATGAATAAACGCTGAAAACGAAACATTTAGCAGAATTCTAAAAAAAAAAAACACAGCAATCAAAAAGCAAGCAGAAAGCAAAAATTACTGCAATAAAACTCTAAAAAGTTCATTTACAAAAAAAAAAAAATGTTTTTTATCGTTCTTTTAAAATTACCGATTTATAAAATTATTGTAGATTCTTTTAAATTCGGCGTTTTTTTTTTAAATTTACTGGTGAAATAGACGAAAGAACTCTTCTTTCACAGAAAAAATTTGATTTCAATTAAATAAGAACATTAAAAAAAAAAAATTTTTTTTAACGCTTTTCTTAAAAAAGAACATTTAAAAAAAATTTTGCCCCCACCCCTAGATTTTATCCTGGCTACGCCCATGTATTCGTGTATTGTCATCGGGAATATGTATGCCTGCAAATTTGCATCCATTTGCATTGAGTATAAGGCGGTTAAATTAACGTTACAAGATTTGATTTTCCGAAGTGAAGCTAAAGAAAAGGTTTTAAAAATTTTGCCCCCCCCCCCCTAGATTTAATCCTAGCTACGCCCATGTATTCGTGTATTGTCATCGGGAATATGCATGCCTGCAAAGTTTCATCCATTTGCATTGAGTATAAGGCGGTTAAATTAACGTTACAAGATTTGATTTTCCGAAGTGAAGCTAAAGAAAAAGTTTTAAAATTTGTGATATTTATTCAACAATTATTTCAATTTGCAGCAGCAAACAAATTAATAGTATGAATTAAAAGATTAATTCACTTGGTTAAACGTTTAATTTACTTGATTAAACGTTTAATTCACTTGATTAAAGTTTTAATTAAAACTGACTCTATTTTTGATTAATGCTTTAATTGAAAAAACAAAAATTTTGCGAAAATTTTTTTTGTATTTCTTTCACACAACTACTTTGTTTTTGTTTCAAATGTATTTATGCGAAAGAAAGGGTTTTTTCGACATCGTGAAATTGTGTTTTACATAGAAAATCATTATATTTCTGATTTTTTCAATTCACTGATTCTATTTTTGATTAAGCTTTAATTGAAAAAAAAATTATCGAAATTTTTTTTGTGTTTCTTTCACACAACTACATACTTGGTTGTTGTTTCAAATGTATTTATGCGAAAGAAAGGGTTCTTTCGACATCGTGAAATTGTGTTTTACATAGAAAATCATTATATTTCTGATTTTTTCAATATCTATTGCTTTGTAGTCAGATCGCTTTAATTATAATTCAAAGTAATTCTTGTACCTGGTTCACACTATACGACATGTCGCACAGAATTATTTTATTAAAAAAACTAAAATCAAGCAAGAATTCAATATTCCACTTTAAAAAGTTTCCAATTAATTTTTCAAATTTATTAGTTAAACAAAGCAAATTGTAGCTTATGGCTTGCAACGAAAAACGTAACGTCTAAATGTATACGAAATTTTTTTTTATGAATATTATTTTAGGACAATATCGCATAGTCTGAAATAGATGTTAATTAAATTGAATAATTTAAAAAATTATCTTCAAAAGTTCTAAAATTTACGATAATTTTTTTATGTTTAAAATCCATGTCGCACTTTCTGTCCTACCGCCGCCGTCATTGTAATTTAGTTTTTTATATATTATAATACTACTTATTTGATTTTGCTTTCTTACGCTTTTGTGTTAGAAAATTGCAAATAAAGTTTAGTTATTGTAACAAATGATTGCTTAAAATAAATATTCCAGTCGTAGTTAACGATACCTACAATCAGTCTTATGATTAGGGTTGGTTGCCTGTTGGTCGCTTGTTTAGTTCTACATATTGTGGGTTTTTTTAATTGGCTTTGTTGTTGTCATGCTGACAATTTTGTTGCTGTTCGTTAGTGGTGGTGGAAACACGAAACAGCTGATTGCGTTGTTTGAAAATAGAAATATGTACATAATAACAATAATAGAAATGAATAAAAAAAATAAAGTAAATAAAACACTGTGTCGTAGTTGATGGATGTGCCAAATACGGATGGGATGGTTGCCCTGCCGGCAAATGAGTAGCTAACTACAAAAAAAGCCAACTTTAAGTTAGCTTGTATAGACTAACTTAAAGCCAACAACTAAGCAATGGAAAATTAACATTAACCAAAGTGTATACAAACACTGTATATTTTAAGTAGAGAGAGCCAAGTCGATTAACAAACAAAATGTCATTATAGTCATTATAGTCAAAAAACATAGTTTTTTAATACAAAAACTATACTGCCCCGGTAGACTAGCTGGTAGCGAGCTAGTCTATCAGCACCGAGGTTGCGGGATCGAATCCCACCAGAGACAGAAAAAAAAATAAAAAATAAAATAAAGTAAAATAAAATAAGAAAAAATAAAAAAAAAAATAATTAAAAAAAATAAAAAAAAAAAATTAAAAAAAATAAAAAAAAATTTACTTTATTGACTTTGTGTAACTATATATTTTTATAAAGTTTTTGCTGGGTAGCTACAAAAAGTTAACTTTTAAGTTAACTGAAAGTAATGCAGAGTCGGACAATTGACTACTTCCTAGGACATCGCAATGTTAAAAAAGTTAGTTAATTACATATAAAAGTAATCCAATTGTCAACCACCACTACTTGAGAAATAGTTAGCTTTAAATTAATTGAAAGTTAACTGAATTGCCTGCAGGGTGGTTTTCAAATGTGTGTGTGTGTGTATTTGTAGGTGTGTGTGTGTTTTGTTTCTAATACTGCTTTTGTACTTTTTTTTTATTATGAAAACAAAAAGTTTATGTATCGATATGAGACTGTGGTCTTAATTGTTTAAAACTATTTTTGCTTTTTAGTAACACACGTTCGTTCACAAGCATTTACATGAGTATTTTAAAAGTCTTTGTAATATTTTGATAAACATTTGCTTTCTTATTGTTGTTTTTTTTTTCTTTTTTGTTTTTGTTCATTTGCCTTGGAGAATTATAAAGTATCTCGAACTGCGCAATATGAACAAACGTGTGTCTGTTTCTAAGTTGTTCATATCTTTATGTATTTGTAAATTTGTATTTGTGAGTGGGTCTGTAAAGAGTAGTTTTTGTTTACACTGCGAATAGTGTTGTTGTAATAATATTATTAAGTCATGTAAGATCAATTTTTAACCCATTAATATGCCTGATACTACAAGTAATTTGATAGTGTAACAAAAATTTGTTTGTAAATAAAATGGAACTGGATTTCGAATTCTGTTTATTAGATCAAGGTTGGTTTTTGAATTATGGAGTTTATGTAAACTGTTGATAATCATAATTAAACAAACCAGTTACTTATGGCACAATACAGACTAACTTTGATTTATACCTACGAATGGAAGCCTTAAAGGCCAGTTTACACGGTAATATAATGTATTACGACATGTCGAAAGATTATGTAGAATGAGAAAAATCTTATCATGTAAAAGCAAAATGTATTGAGTAAGAGAGAATACGGATACAAAATCTGACAAGCGGTCGGTAAATGGTTTTTTTCTAAACCATTTTAGAAACTTATGTATTCTCATCACACCAGAGGTGTATTTTAACGGAGTACATTAAAGGTGATAGCATTTTTATACAATTACAAAAACAACTAAATTCAACTCAGGAAATTTTCATGTTGTTTTTGTAAATATTTAAAATTGCAACCATCTGCTTTTTTGTTATTATTTTTGATTTTACTTATACCATCCGTGTAAACATGAATTATACTTACAAAAGATTTTTATTTTTTTCTTTTAAACACGGAGAGAATTTCATAATATTTTGATTCTACAAAGTCGTAATACATTGTATTACCGTGTAAACTGGCCTTTACTAGGAAACCATTTGTATATGGGCCAGACAAAGTCATGTATCGAATATTTATAATTTGGCAACCCTGTTGTGTATTAACGTCAAATTTCTATCTCTCCGCTTTTCAAAGTTTAATTTCGTAAAATTTAAATAATAAATTGGCTTTACATTGTGTAATATTAGTGATTTTAACTAATTAATCAATTAAAAAAGTCGAAATATTGAAGTATGGCTCCAACAAGCAGGAGAAGTATTATTAAAAAAAGCTAGTGTGTATTCAATGCAATCTAGAAGTAGAAGATAAAGATGAAAGCATAGATTGTGATAAATGCAACAAAATTTTTCATGTACTTTGCACTGAATTAGACAAACGGCAGTTTAATCATATTTTGGCTAATGAAAGCGAAGAATTTGTGTGTCATGTCTGTAATAATAAAAGCAACATTAACAGCAATGCTTCTGTAACTGTAGAACTTAATGCGATCAAAACAGAATTAAAGAAATTGGATCAACTAAGTAGTTTACATGAAACAATGACTTTTATGTCTAAACAGTATGATGATATTCTTAAAGGTGTAGCTGAAAACAAGAAGAAATTGGAAGCTGTTCAAAAAGAAAATAAGGCATTAAAAGCAGAAATAAATGAAATGAAAGATTCTATTAAGTTTCTTAATAATCAAAGAGTGCAAAACGATTGTGTGATAACTGGTGTGAAACAAAAAGAAAACTTATCAGCTGCTGATACTGTATTGAAGTTGACTGCTGATGTTGGTGTTGTTGTTCGACCTGAAAGTATAAGTGATGCCTACTTTTTGAACACTAAAAACAATAAAACTCAATCAGTCGTGGTTAAATTTAGTTCCAAAAAATCTAAATCTGAATTGATGTCGATCAAGCCAAAATTAAAAGAAAATGATGAAACTAAAAACGTTTATATAAATGATTATTTGGGCAGAGAAACAATTAGTTTTTTAAAGTATGCAAGATCTTTGAAGAGTGTAGGATATCGAGCTGTTTATTCAGTAGGTGGTAGAGTTTTTGCAAAAAGGAGTGAGCTGTCTAAGCCAAGGCTTTTAAGAAGTGAAGATGATGTTGATAAGCTATTATCGGAGGCTGCAACTTTTCAACCTTCAACCCGTCCAACACGACAAGTGCATCGTACGGATGAAAATTCAGATAGTGATTATGAATCACCTTCTTAAACAAATTTGTATTTTTAAGTTTATTTTGAATTTTTATTTCTTTTTATTATGATAAATAATCAGTATTTTCAAAATTTTGATACCTACCTTTAATAATTATTTTAAAAACAATAACTCAGGCTTTTATATAATTTCTTTTAATATCAGAAGCATATCAAGATTATTAAGAACAATTTTAATTTGATGAACTCAAGCCTAATTAAAGAATATCAAAAAAATTCAAAATTAACAGTTCAACTAAAAAAAAAAAAAAAATAAAAAAAAAAATGTTCTAATTTTAATTAATTTTCATGTTGTAAAATGCCTTTCTTCATAAAAATAATTTAATGAAAATTAAATTTGATGAACTTAAGCCTAATTAAAAATATTAAAAATTTGTAGTGTCCGACCGAACGTTCGGGTTCGTTTACGGAGTTCGGCAAAAAATGATGTTCGGCCTAAGTTCGGTGTTCGGCGAAATTTTTACCGAACTTAACCGAACACCGAACTTTTTTATGAAATAACATAATAACATAACGAAAAAATACAGCGATGACTAAATAAAATGTTTAAGTGTATAAAAATGTCTTTATATCGCTCATTTGCTGCAAGACCGGTATAACTCAAAAGATGAAATTTTGGAGTTAGAGATGCAGAATTGTTCGCTTTATTTTTCTTTATATTGTGTATTAAATTCATCTTTATATCTTTTATACTTTCCCAGTTTGAAGAGAATGTGTCTTCTTTTTTTCTAAGTAGTTAGAGCAAATCAAAAACTTTAAATGCGTTTATCTCGAAATGGATTTTTTTTTTGAGTTATGCCGGTCTTGCAGCAAATGAGCGATATGTGTAATTTTTATAAGACGGTAAAAAATACAACAAACAAAAAACGGTTAAATTTTATTTGGCAAAAAAATACTCTCTATTTATATTCTGCGAATGGTAAGATAATCTATAGTTTTGAGTGAACCACAATTCAAACTTTATAGTATACATTGTTCCAGATAAAAATGTCATCAAATCCATTTTGTAGTTATTTTTTTAACAAATGTCAATGGGGAGGTCATTGCCAAGCAAACAAACTACCGCCAATATTAAACGCCACTTAGAGAAAAAACACCCCAACGAATTCAAAAAATACATTGTAGAGGTTTGAGTTCTAATATGTATACTAATGCTATAGCCAAATTACTGGCATAGTACGACGAAGTGGCCAAGAATGTTTTAGTAATGAAAACACCTTTCTCCCGTCGTTTTGCGAAAAAAACCTAACGCAGGGAAGCAAATTCCTAAAACTTTCTAAGAAATTTTGAACCGCGATGAATTGTAAACCGTAGGAAACTTTTAAGTCTAAAGCAGTGGATAAATTCCAAAATAGCATTTAAGTGATACGTATAGAAATACATATATACAAATATCAGGTGTATATTTTTTAAAATACCCGATCCCTGCGTGAACTTTTTTAACAATCCGAAAAAAATATCATATTTTTTATTAATAACTTTTAATGTTCTACGCGACTTTACTATGCCATTTTTGATGTTCGCAAAAAGTGTGAAAAAGTTATAGCCCTAATGTATACTGTATTAAACTTGAACTTTATTTTTGTCTTTTAAAAAAAAGCAATTACACTACGTGACAAAATTTCAACAAAGTCGTGACCAAATGAATCTTTATGTAAAATTGTCCGTTGAATCCGAATATGAAGTCAGAATTGTCAAAAGTAGAACAGTTTTTGATTCACAGCATCTTTTTTAAATACACAAATAACGGTTATTTTGGAATATCTCGAAAACTGTTCTACTTTTGACAATTCTGACTACATATTCGGATTCAGCGGACAATTTTACATAAAGATTAGGTGTCAAAATCATTTGGTCAAAAAATTGTCACGTAGTGTTACTTATTATTTTTAAACTATAAAATAGTTTTAACTACTATAAAGTGCAATTTATCTTTTCATGTTGCATCCTTCCAAAAGTGTAAATGTAATAATTTCCCGAAATTTTATCTTGTTTTAAATAAATACATTAAAAAAGTACAATTGTTCAGAGTTATTAACAAAAAGTTCGGGTTCGGGTTCGGCCGAACTTGGCAAATTTACAGAAGTTCGGGTTCGGGTTCGGTCTCAAAAAGTGCGTTCGGTCAGACACTAAAAATTTGGATTAAAAACGAAAAAACTTTATAACTTTCTAAATATGGCTTTTATGACAAACATTTTTTTTTACAAAAATATGTTGCTTACAAGTCAATGTAGCCAAATTGATCGCTTTTAGGCTTTTTAAACTGATCAACATCTACCATCGAAGATGCAGAAAATGTGAAACACTCATTTATATCCTTATCACACTTGTCGAAATTTAACATCTACCATCAATTTTCAAAGATGTTGAAATTTTCACGTACGAATTACATGGGGCTAAAAATCAAAATTTTTCAACATCTCATTTTGTTCCCTTCAACATCTTTCGATTTTTTTAATTGTCATCACCAGGGAAACCATAAATATGCAATTGCATGTTTTTCCTTGTGCGACAAATAAAGGCGCAAGCAATATATTTATCTGTTTTAGAGCTTTTTATGAATTTTGGCATCGATTTGTAAGTGCATATTTTACAGTTTGCAGCATTTTTGTGCATAATTAAGTTAAACGAGCAGTTTTGCAGCATTTTTTAAGTTTATAGCGCATTGTTTGTCTATTTAATGCATATTTTGGCACATGTTCAATTTTCTTTAATGCCTACAATAGCTTTTGCAGAAATAAAAATTTTTTTTTAATCCTGGCTAAGAGATGCATTTTCTGTTTTAAATATGTACATATCTGTATACCCAACGTGGTGCTTTAAATTCGCCATCTACATTATATTTTTACTCTGAAATTGTTAAACAAAGCAGGTTGTCATTAAAGATAAATATTATCAAAAGTTGTTTACAGATTTTAATCATTTATAGCTTGTTTTCTTTGCAATGTTGCTTTTTATATGTCCGCATAAAATTAAAAGCATAGCTGCATTTTTCAATTTTTTATGAATTTTTAAAAACAAAAATTTCGAAATTTTAATAAAAAAATTACTTTTTCCTGAAGAAAAATTATGTTTCTAAAACGACTGCGCATATAAGAAAAACGTTTTACCTTTCTTAAAGTAAATTTTATTGCGTTATTTCGGTTTTTTTTAGTTTTTCAATAAGCGAAAGCGTTTTTGAGTTGCGCGAACATATGTTAATCTATCTATACAATATATAATTTTTTAGTATGTCAGGATGTTTGCATGCATGTCCTATTCTTTCCGCAACTTTCTGAAGCCATCTGATGACATAGGAAGCTGAAATTTGGCACACTTGAAGTACTTTCTCTGCGGAAGATCGTAACGAAGCCATATTTTTGATTTTCGGCTTTTCAACTAGTATAACTATCAAGATCTGATAGAAAAGATGTTTTTTTTATAATATGGGGAACTTTGGGCCCCACCCGGCACGGCTAGGCACCGTAAGATTGACCTGAAAAATTAGATCATGATTTCTTACACCAAACCTCATATTTTAAGCAGCGCAAACAATTAAATTTAAAAAAAAAAATCCCATACAAGATGCGACCAGTCTAATGGGCAGGGTTGATAAAGTTGGTACAATTGTACTTTTTTTGGTACAATTCAAAACTAAGAAGTACGCTGGTACCACCGTGACTCATTTGGTACTTTTTCCAAATTGTTCAAACCTACATATTGGTATTTCCACAGAAATGTCTACTTTTTGTCACGTAACGTCACCAACCATTTTTAATTGTTTCTCAAAGAATAATGAAAATATTATTTGCATTTTTGCATTTGGGTGTAGATCGCAACTAGGTTTTCATTTAGTGAAAGAGAGGAAAAATTTCAACAACGTGGTTCTAAAATACAAGAATAATTGCTAGGTGACGTGACAGGACAAAAAGAGTGGTTTTCTGTGGAAGTGCCCATATTTATAATTGGTATAAAATTGCAACTCGTATTTACTGTCTAATGAATATAAGCGGAGTTTAGTGTTTGGTGCAAATAATCTTGCGAAAATGCAATATGTCGTAGCTTTTTTAATGAAATCTAAGGGAAACTCTTTATTTTTTGTTGTTGGATTAAACAAAACAGCTATGATATTTTGCATTTGCTCTTTTGCAAGACCATTTGCACCAACTCTGAACTCCGCTATTGTGAATAGATTTTTGAACTTGCTCAATGAACGATTGCTTATGTCACATTCTTAATTAAGTATCAGCGGCAGCATATAAGCGTGTGCATTTTCTGATGATATTGACAAGTTTTTAAAAGATATAGAAAACCACTTCTGCAAAAGTTCTACAAAGTAGAAGAGACGACTTCTTCTCAACTCAAAATTATTTTGGAACGAACTCACAATATTTTCAAATATTCGTCAAGAAGATGGTTGTCACGTCAAGAAGTAATCAACAGAATTTTGGAACAGTGGTAGCCCACTCCATTATTATTTTACTCCGAATAAGTTTGAAGGAGATTTTACAAACGCTTAATTAAATTTGATTATATTCGTACTTTCTACTACTTTCCTGTTTTTGGAGTACGTATTGAAAATTGTAAACACAATAAATTTGGAAATGTAATCCGAAGATGTTTTTTTATTTTCGTTTAAAATTCGAGATTGCATTTTGAGAAATATTCGTCAATTTTCCACAAAAAATACGATAAGTTCTTAAAAGGTTATGAAAACGCTCTCTGGCGGCAATCAAAAATACAATTTGTTTGCCTCTATTCTTGAATATTTTGGATAACTAACTATTTTGAAAAATCCGGTGTCCTAATTCTTGGCAAAGTTTCTTGGAATGACTTATAGAACAAGAATTGCGATGTGCTTTCGAAGCGAAAACATTTTACCCACACTATTTTTATGTATGTACTAGCTGACCCGGTCTACGTTGCTGGCCCTAAGTAAACATTAGTTTTGTATTACCACACGATTTAAATTGAGCATTTAACGAAATTTACGGCCTTTAAAATAAAAATCCATGGAATACCTATCATAAATTTTTTTTAAAAAATAACTTACATATGGTGTGGATATGGGCTCAATCAAAAAAGAATAAGTTGGACCATGGCGATAATTTTAAAGAAAAAATCGTCCAAATCGGTCAAGCCGTTCTCAAATCATGCTCTTAATAGAAAAAGTGGGCGTAAAAGTAGGCGTGGTAATTTTTTCTTTCGATGAAAACGTAAAATAAATTAATACGAAAAGTTAAAAGAAAAATTAGTCAAATCGATGGAGCAGTTTTTTGATTTTAGGTAAATCGAAAAAAGTGGGCGTAAAAGTGGGCGGGGCAAAATTTTCTTTCCGTAAAAACCTAAGTTAAACCATGGCGATCATTTTGAAGAAAAAATCGTCCAAATCGGTCAAGTCGTTCTCCAGTTATGCGCTTAATAGAAAAAGTGGGCGGAAAAGTAGGCGTGGTAAATTTTTCTATCGATGAAAACTTAAAATGGATTAATACGAACATTTGAAAGATAAATTAGTCAAATCGATGCAGCAGTTTTTTGATTTTAGGTAAATCGAAAAAAGTGGGCGTAAAAGTGGGCGGGGCAAAATTTTCTTTCCGTAAAACCCTAAGGTGGACCATGGCGATCATTTTAAAGAAAAAATCGTCCAAATCGGTCAAGCCGTTCTCAATTTATGCGCTTAATAGAAAAAATGGGCGTAAAAGTAGGCGTGGTAAATTTTTCTATCGATGAAAACTTAAAATGGATTAATACGAAGATTTGAAAGAAAAATTAGTCAACTCGATGGAGCCGTTTTCTGATTTTAGGTAAATCGAAAAAAGTGGGCGTAAAAGTGGGCGGGGCAAAAGTATCCTATGTCCGTCTCCTGGCTCTAAGCTACCTCCCTACCAATTTTCAGCCAAATCTGTTCTGCCGTTCTTGAGTTATAAGTGGTGTAACTAACACGACTTTCTTTTATATATATAGAAATTAATGATCATGAATTTTTTCTATCTATACTTTACATGAACAAATAAATTTTAAGTACCTTTTGTTTTTGTTGTTTTGGTGTTAAAAAAAAATAAAAAAAAAATTATTTAGTACTATTGGGACCGAAAAAGTACGATTTTAAAAGTTCGTTGGTACGATATTGGTTTTCTCATTTATCATCCCTGTATATGGGTTTAAGTGATAATAACTTTAGGTTTTTTTTTTTTAATTTAGTTAATAATTTATTGAATATTTTGTCTTCAAATGAGCAATTTTGTTGCTGAAGCGTGATCAACGTTGTAGTGATGTGATGCTGAAGTTTTTTACTGCACAACAGCTGTGCAAAGTTTGAATTTTTAAACACGAGCTAAATTTAAAAATTTTCATAAGCGAAAATAAAATGATTACAAAAATGTTATCAACATTAGCGATAACAAATTTTATTAAAAATATTAACCCAAAAAGGGAGAGTTTTCCTATAAAATTCAAGAAAAGGCATTAAAAAGAAAAATAAAACGATTTATTTTATGACAAAAGTTATTGCTTCAGAGAGTTAACTGATGCAATTATTGCCAATATTTGCTGCAGATTTGCCGCATCACTGCATAAAAAAACTTTTGAGAGTGATGCCAAGTTTCTTTCAAGTGATGCGCAACAAGTGCACTCACGAACATATACCCAAAGTTTTATCAAAAAACGCAATTTACAACAAACAAAAAAACTATTTTTTTACAAATAACAAACATATTTTTCACCAAAAACAACACTTCTTATAAAAAAAAACATTTTTCAGCAGAACAAGAATTTTTCACCAAAAAAAAAAATGAAAAATTAACAAGTAAGAGTGCTATATTCGGCTGTGCCGAATCTTATATACCCTTCACCATTGTGGGAGCAGAATACAGAGCAACTAGACAAAAACTAAATAATTTTTACATACATATGTATACATACATATTTACAATACTTTAAACTTCATTATAAATTAAATTTAAAAAGCGAAAACTGGTAAATATTTTTTTTTAAATCGTTTTTAGAACATAAAAAAAAATAAAAATTTAAAAAAAAATTTCTTTAAAAAAAAACAAGATTCGAACCAGAGAACTCACAGTTTCTAACTAAACACACCCCCTAGACAACTAAACCATGAAGGAACGTTGTTTGAATATCATTAAAATGAAATGGCCCGTTTAATGTTCACTGTGTTGAGTTGTAATTACTTTTGATGTTTTTGTTCACCACAATAGCAAAGTTCAGTTCAGTTGTGAACCGAAATATGGAAATATATTCACCAAAATAGTTTGTGGCATGTAAGTATGCGTGTTTGTTTTCTTTTTTTGGGGAGTTTTTAAGTAGCAAAAAAACACAAAAATTCTTAGTTTCGATTTGTTAAAATAATTTCGTTAAATGGATGAAATAATAAAGAAGGATGATAACGAAAATCATATTGAGCATTATGCTAGTATATGTAAACAAACGTGAAGGGGGGGGAAGAGACTGACAACCGGATTTGAACTTCGCTTTTCATAAGGACCCAGAATATATATACTTTATAGGGTGTAGGATCAATATTGTAGAAATTACAAACGGAATGACAAAGTTATATATGTATACCCTTTTACCTTCGGTGAAGGGTATAACAAAAATAATTTTTGGGATTGCAGTATTTTGATCATAACTTAGCCATTTTTAAACCGATTTGAAAAATTTAAATACCGCCGTGCTTAGGAAGAAATTTACCATTTACTTTAGTTATAAAGTTTGGGAAGATCTATGATTCCCGAAAATGGGTATTTTAATAAAAAAAATTTTATTTTGGCCATAACTTTTATTTTTGCATTTGAACCGATTTTTCCAAAATTTTCAGAAAATAGTTTCTACTAAAGATTTCCGGTCTTTTGATTTATAAGGTGTAACCATCGGTCATATAACAGTGCACGAATTCAGGTTTTTATGAAGTTTTCGATCTTTTTTGTACGGGAGGTACCACGCCCACTTCTCCAATCCCGCCCACATTTTGTAGAATGGTGTGTATTGACACCTAATTTGGAAAATTTGGCTGTTTCCGTTCATCAGATATACATCAAAAGGTAATAAAAATACAACAAGGGATTTTTTTAAAAAATTTGAGGTAGTCGTGCTTTTTTGCTGATAACTCAGCCATTTTTTAACCGATTTGACAGATTTATATACCAACGTGTTAAAGACGAAATTTACCATTTACTTTAGTTATAAAGCTTGGACTCGAGGAGATCTATGGTTCCCGAAAGTGGGTATTTAAAAAAAAAAATTATACAATTTTTTATTTTTTTTGTACGGGAGGTACCACGCCCACTTCTCCAATCCCGCCCACATTTTGTAGGATGGTGTGTATTGGCAACCTAAATGTGTGTACCTAATTTGGAAACTTTGGCTTTTGCCGTTCCCCAGATATACAGCAAAAAGTAATAAAAATACAACAACCACAAGGAATTTTTGGAAAAAATTAGAGGTAGTCGTGGTTTTTTGCTGATATCTCAGCCATTTGTGGACCGATCTGGCTGAATTTCAATAGCAAAATTATAATAAGAATACCTAACATAAAGATACCACAACCAAGTCCCCATCATATCTGGGGGCTTAGGAAAACCCATTTCAACAGATAGACGGATAGACGGACAGACGGACAACCGGATTTGAACTTCGCTTTTCATAAGGACCCAGAATATATATACTTTATAGGGTGTAGGATCAATATTGTAGAAATTACAAACGGAATGACAAAGTTATATATACCCTTTTCCACCTGAGTTGAAGGGTATAAAAAGAGTAATTTTATTTGAAAATCAGATTTTTTTTGTAAAAAGCTTAAAAAACAAGTAAATATGCTATTTTCGGCTATGCCGAATCTTTTATACCCTCCAACCAGAGCGGTTTTAGCCGTACTGAATTATATTTCGAAATTAAGTTATGTTTAATGTGGGCATATTCGTCAGCTCATTATTGGTTTGGCGCATATGCCAAAAAGTCGTAGTGGAGAAAAACAACAATGAAGGTTTACATGAAGTTTTCTGAAAATATATGCCCGATAGAATTTTTTTGTATTTTCACTACTGCTTCTGTTCTCAGTGATGCCAACTTTTTGAGAGCAAAAAGCACTTTAAAAATTAAAATAGCACTATTTCGAACAAAAAAAAGCGTTAAAAAGCACTAAGCCATTTTTTCAATTTAGTTAAACACAAAACAAGTTGCAATTGGCTGTGCCGAATATTAAATATCTCCAAAATTTAAAAAGGCTACGGCGTTTATTGTGGACCAATTTCATTTAAAACTATCTGCCTGTTTAACGATGTCGAACGTCAACGTTCGCATAGAAAACTACATTTAAAACAAAAACAAATTTTCGAATATTGTTTTTGTTTTACATATAATTTTCTATGCGAACGTGAACGTTCGAAAACGATGAACTGGATGTAAGTAACAAATATATTTACATTTGTTTATAAACATTTTTAAATGTTTTAATATTATCATCAGTAAAAATAATATCAGCATAATCAGCTGAGTTTGAATTGGCCATAAAACAGTTTTAAAGTAATAATACAGTGCAAGTTCGATTTTCGTAGCTAGAAAAAATCTGGCCTGTTGCAATTACCGAAAATTTGCAATGACCGACCATTGTTTATTAAACTTAATGACAGCCCATATTTGATAAAAAAAAAACTTATATTTTATCGTTTAAATAAATCTAAACTAAAATCGTGCAAAGTTTTTAAAGTCTTTGCGTTCTTTTGTATGGTTTTCGACTGCATGTTTTTTAACTTTTCAAAGCGTTTTTTCTACATGACTCATAATCTTTGTTTATTTTTCCATTCACAATTCCTTATATTTTTCAAGCCATTTTCTATTTTTGAAACAGTGTCTAGTTCTTTAAAAAAAATGAAAACAAATACATCGTTTTTTATTACGAGTACTTAATATGTTGTCATCGCTAAAAAGTGCAACGTTTTGTAAAATTTCCAAATCGCTAGGATGCCCAGCTCTAACCTCGTAAATAAAGTTTTTGGTAAAGCGAATGAAACTTTCTTTTATTACTTCTTTTTATCATTTGAAATCTTAAAATCTTTTAAATCATCCTCTTTAAAATCGAAGTCTTAAAAAATGTTAGTAAAAAATAAAAATTGTAAAACGCACTAAAGGCACTAACGAAAAATTTTAAATGCACCACCAAGTTAGTGCTTTTTCTTAGTTTGGCACTTTGGATAAAATTTTGGCGTTTTGAGGCATCAAAAAGCACCATAAATAGTGCCAAAAGCACGAAGTTGGCACCGCTGTCTGTTTTATGTTTTGAAGAAAAATTAAGTTTTTTTTTTAACGTTCATTAACGAACATAGAAGTTAATAGCGTTTTATTGAAAGTGAAAATTATTGTTTTGAGTCGCATACGCCACTTTTCTAAATTTATTTTTAAAAAATTCCACTATTTTATTATCTAAAGTGTCGGGTCTTGAAATTTTTTTTTATTGAAAATGCAAACTTTTAAATAAATTGCAAATGAATAAAAAAATGTTTTTAAAAATCAACCAGTAATTCACTATAATTTTTTTTTATTAATAGACTTCCAAATTTCTTCTTTCAAAACAAAAGATATACCTACATAATAAAACAACAGGCCAACGTTTTAATAAAATCAAACAAAGTTTATTAAGCCTATTAAAAAAAATTTAGCTTAATCTGCGCCTGAATAAATACAAAAAAAATTGTATATTTCATATTTCTTAATTAAATAAAATAGTAAAAGTTAATTTCATTTATATGTGTGTCAGTCAACCACACAATTTGCGAAATGGCACAGAAAAATAAACCATAAAAATAAATAAAACTTCATACACATACGACGAAAATCATAAACAAGGAGACAGAGAGACCGACATAAAAATAAATTTGAACACAGATACATACTTTACTATACATATTGAGATGCATAGATATTTCCAAGTTTGTTCAAGATTCAGATACAAAAAGAAAAAGAAAAAAATATTTACTTTAGGGCAGAAAAGCGGGTGGCAGGAAGGATGTCAGGCCATGCCAGTCGGTATTCTGCGTTAATGATCGCAACATTTTATACCCTCCTTGGCTGTTTTAAACAGTCTATAGAACACAAGAAAAACGTCTGACGTTTAAATTTCATACGATTTAAATACGTTTTGAACTCAATTGAAATAAAGAACGCAATTTCGTGAAAACAGAATGCAACATATTTAGCATCATGCTTTTTTCGTTCTACTCCTAAAAACAAAAAAAAAAAAAACAACACAACACAATGAACCAGAATCAACGAAGAGACGATCTAAAAAGATTCTCTAAATAATGAACCTGAGTACAATGAACCAGTGGACCAACCAACGATGGTTTTTGCTCCTCTTCTTTAGCAACGTGTAGACGATAAGCGAGAGTAAAAAAAATAAATTCCAAAGAAATAAAATCAGCAAACAAAAAAAAAAAAAAAAACTGACGTAAATATGGATAGACTAAATTAAAAAACAAAAATCTATAAAAGGCAAAAATATATGTTTACATTTAGCCATTTAGTAGCAGGCAACTGCTTGAACTACACCATTTCCAATTATTTTCAAGAACTTTCTAGTTGTATTTAAAATTCTACTTGTAGTTCAGAATGTTCCAATTATAGTTCAAAAATCGCTTCAGAACTACATAAATATTGCTCATTTGCTGCAGCAACGTCATTAGTCAAAAATTGCAATTTTTGACTTCATATCTCTAATGTATAGTAAATCATTCTCTTAAAGATATTGTAAACTCAACTCTTGAGAGACGAATACAATTTTCATTTTCCATTATGTTGTGTGTAAATTAAAAACTTTAAAGTCGTTTTATGTAAAACTAATATTTTTGAGTTATGATGATGTTGCAGCAAATGAGCGATTTGTATATATTTATACTTTTTATTTGAGAAACTTTTGAATTTTATATCAAAAATATCGAATTTCGAAAAATGTTATTGCGTATTAAGCGTCTGCTTCTTGAGTGATAAGTTCTTCTTGAGTTTGACAATAATCTTCATGAAGTATTGCCACCACCAATTCATTATCTTCCGTGTCGAAACCGCCACTTTTGAAGCCCCCAAGCCATCACTCGCACGTTGAAGTTGATGAAACATATACTTGGTATCAGAGTATGAAAACAAACAAAACATTTCACAAACGTTTGCAAAATGTACAAAACTATTCAACATTTTTAAATTGTATTGTACATGAGCAAAACCAAAACAAAAACTGTTCAAGTGTCAAAGAGAGAAAACGAAACAATTGGCTTTCCACTCATCTGCATTATTTAGTTTACCGTTACAATCGTACATCTGAGTCAGGGTTGCCGTTTGAAAAATTTTTTTCCGACCAAAATTGTCTGCAAAACCTACCAAAATCTTTTGAAACCGACCAAATTTTTGAAATATTTAAAAACAACAACATCGTCATAAATGTCATGTATTTTTGATAAAAAGTATAATTTTTATTGGATAAAGCTATAAATCTACAAATAATTTTTTTTGTAATATGTAATTATAGTAAAAACAAAAAAGTAAGCCTATGTTTACACCTATTAAATATTTAACGTCCTACTCTTAACCACTAGTTTTATTAAAAGTTTATTCGCTGGTAACGTTTAACTTTAACAAAATGTATATGGGAATTTCCTGGGGTCACGAACGCACCAATGTACAAATAATATAGAAAACAAAACTTTTCCTAACATTTTTTTTTCGATTCAATAGCATTTAGGTTGCTCTATGTGTAGGGCAACAGATGGATTTCATCGAGTTTAAGTTTTCATAATAAGAGTTATAAACGTGTGGTCACGAACCTACGCTAAATAGAAGTCAACTTTGGCTGACAGTAGTGAAATGTAAAAGTCTGCGCAATGGATCGGGATATTCAAAAGTGATTAATTTATTTTAAAAGTATATTAATGTAGGTCTCCATCCAGTATTTACAAAATAAAATATCTCTCTTGGTTTTTGTTTAATTGGCTTATTTACCGGTCGCGAACGTACGGTTCGATACGTTTTTCCATATGTTTTTTTTATTATTATCACCACGCATTTTCCCATATATGTCTTCAAATTTCCTTAACAAAAAAACTTAATACTCCTTTTACAATTGCTTGTAATGCTGGGTACACACAGTGCAACCTATATGCAATCTGTTTCAACGCAACCTCAAAATATCAAAGCGTTTTGATGTTGATGCAACCTGGAATGAATGAAAATGAATTTAATTCACTAGATTGCGTAAATGTGTTGCATAGTGTGTACCCAGCATAATGGATTATGAAGAAAGAGTGTAAACATAACATATTTCTTGCATGTAAAATAAGTATATAAAAATGTCTATAGAAGTAGAATATACAGAAAAATATAAAATTTTCCAGTTTCCAGCCCAATTTAATCAAGTAACACAGCTGAGATATGCTATGAAACCATTCTTTTATAAGAACAAAACTTTTTTATAATAATAAACAATAAAAGACGATGATAATCAACATTTTATTTTTTCATCCTGGTAGACCATTCTGAGGAAATGCCCATACACAAATTCATTTAATAACGCTTATAAACTAGAATAATTCATTGATCGTATGCAATAACATATACAGACCACTAATAAAACATGAATTAAAATTTATTAACTTAAGTTTGTACAATTTAAAAAAAAAGTATTAAACTTTATTAGACAAGGGCTGAGCTCCTCCAATACATCCTACTACCTTGCAGACTTCGTTCAGGTAACTTACATTTAAAACGAAAACAAATTATACAATATTGTCTTTGTTTTACATGTAATTTAAGCGAACGAAGTCTACGTTTGACATCGATGAATAGGCTGTAATCTTACCAACAGTTCCAGTCAGGGCGTCTGCGCCGTTTGCTGCCAATCCGATCAAATTTTGTATAGGAATTTGTTTGTTGACAAAAAGCTTTTAATAAGAAGAAAAATTTAAACGGCATCTGACTTGGTAAGCTCGAATAAGATGACAAAACTATCCTTTATAAAACTAACACCGTCAAAGTAACTTGCTCTTAACGTTATATCAATGCCATATTCATAGTTTCATCAACAATTAAAAAAAAAATTTTTGTGTTTGGTAAAAAAGCTGTGAAATTTGTAATTGTCTGCTATCCGTCCAATTTTCTAAAACCGACCAAAATTAGGTTTGGCCTACCATCCGACCAAACCAAAAATATCCAACCAAATTTGGTCGGAAAAGACCATGTTCGGCAACCCTGATCTGAGTATAAAACAGATAGAGAAACGTTTTGTTTTGAGCAATTGATTTAGTTCTTCTTCGGTTTTTGAAGTGGCATAACAAGAGTAAAATCCACAATGCCTCGTCCAAAAAATGATTTGTTACGTTATTTTTTATTCTTTTTTCTTTGAATTACTTTTTATTTAATTTAATTTGTTTTTTTTTTTAATTACTATGGTAGTCAAAATAAGCATTAATAAAAACAAAAAAAACCTATCTTTTTATTTCACTTAGAAACAATAGTAGCGAGTAAATCAATTTCCAAACGTTTGTCAAACGTTTTTTCTCTGAATGTTTCAATATTGTTCTTACTCTTTTCTTTTCCAGCTGTGTACGTTTATATTAATGTACAATTTGCGCTCACGAGCAAAAATAATACAAAACAAAATGGCACAATCATTCTCATTGTTTTGGTTTTGTTTTTGTTTGACTCACTGCAAAGAACAAAACAAAACGAAAGCAAACGTTTCGTTTTGTTTGTTTTCGTACCCTGCTTGGTATAACCAGCGTTGCCGTTGAAATTTTTAAAAAATAGGCACAAAAAGGGGAATTGCCAAAATAAAGGATTTTAAAAAACAAACAAATAAAGATTTTTTTCAGTTTTAGTATCTTTTTTTTACACATGGGCATTTCCGACAAAAGGTCCACAGCGACCGAAAATTTAAAAGTTATTAAAAGCTGATTATTTTACGATATTGTTATAGAGAAATATTTAGATTTCATTAATTTTATAAATTTACTTATAAATTTGTTCACTTAGATGAATTTCTTATATGTGAGAATGGTTTATTGTACTTGTATGATTTCTTTAATATTTATCTTTCAGAGAAGAGGTGATATTTGATACAAATTATTTCAAAAAATTTTTCTTACATGGTCTGTAATCTAAGGAAGAGTTCAAAGAGAAATATGTTATTCGGATTAACGGTAATTTTTTATTTTATTTAAATCATTATTCAGTTAAATTATTACGGAAAAAATTTCACGTTCGAAATGTCACGTATCGACCCAGATTTTGGCTTAAAAAAAGAAAATACAGAAGATTTTGGAATCAAACCAAGACATTTTAATGTTACATTGCTACGTAAAATTCTGGAAGTAGTTGGACTAAAAAATTGTGCCAGGTTTCGTTGAATTACGATTTTTTATACATGGGCACAAAAACAACTTCCGTTTTTTCACGTTCGAACCGCTACTTTTTTTGCCATTATCTTTGACCTAGAATCGCGCCCTCCATAAACTTTAGCGTGGATGACAGTGCTTTCTTAGTGCTATAATTTAGGGGTTAAGAAAACGTAAAAATATTTTTTGTTTAAAATGTTATTGCATTTTTGATACGTACGACTGTCACGTTCAACACTTTGGAATTGCCCACATTTAAAAATTAAATTTTTCAACAAAAACAGAACTTCTTAAAAAAAAACACTTTTTACCAGAACAACATTTTTCACAAAAAAAAAAAAAAACGGAGTTATAACCATAAAATTAAAAAAAAGAATTTTTTTTTAAAAATCAGATAATTTTTGGAAAAAGCTTAAAAGCAAGTAAAAGTGCTATATTTGCTGAGCGGGTTTAGGCGTAATCAATTCTATTTCGAAATTAAGTTTTATATGGTTAATTATGGACCAAAACTTCGCGTTGCATTAAAATTACATTATTCGTTAAGGTTTAAGGCCCACTAAAGTGTTTTTCGAGAGCGGCCTTTTGTGGGGCCTATTTTTAATAATAGCCCGAAAATTTCGTAGTATAATTTCTTGTCGAATTAAACTAATTTGTGCTAAATTTAATGAGATTTGGTACATTCTGTCACTTATTTATGTTAAAAATAAAATTTTAAATAAAATTTTTTTTAAACATTTGGGTTTATAACTCGTTTCCTACCGAAACAATTACGCTGGATTTCAGTCCCAAACTTAGTCTATATAAAAATATATTTTATAAAAAAAATATAATTCATTTAAAAAAAAACACTATACGAATAAAGATCGAGTCACATAGAATCCTTGTACTTTATACGTCGCTTTTTTTCTTATAAGCTTTGAAATTTTTTGTTTTAAAGGGATTTCAGGTACGGTCGCTAAATTGTTTATTAATGTTAACATTTAAAAAGAAGTCAAAGCTATTTAAGGATGGAAGCTTAGGGCAAATGAAAACCGGTTCAAAAATAACTTAATTTGCAGTAAAATATTTTTGAGGCTAATAATAATTAGATGGTTTACGAGCACGAAGGATCTAATTTGGAAAGAAGTTTTGATGGGAAAAATGTGAAATCGTGAACCGATTCTTGATCAAATTATCTACAAAATTGCAATTTGTACTTTGCGCACAAGGTAAACATGGACAGACAACCAGCCAGACGAAAGGATGGACCTCGTAAGATTACTTAAATAATATGTATCCTTAAATAACATTTATTTTAATTACAACCTGCTTTGCCTTAAGGCTCAGTTAGCCGGGAGTAATAGTAACAGTAACCTAACCGTAAAAAAGTAAGACCGATCTATTTCTTACAGATTGAGACGTAACATCTTACTGCTAACTGTAATCGATCTAATTGTTTTATATACAACAAAATGAATTAGCTGATTTTCAACGTTACTGTTACTCCCGGCTAACTGATGGTGTTTTCTTTTCTACAAAAAAAATGTGACATTTTATTTAAAAAAATGCAATTTGGTGTCTGTTTCTTAAAAATTTTGCTCCCGAAAAGGGTGAGTTTTTAAGAATCAAACAAGCCTCCCTCATCGGGAGCAAAGTTTTAAAGAAACAGACACCAAATTGCATTTTTTTTTTAAATAAAATGTCACATTTTTTTTGTAGAAAAGAAAACACCATGAGCCTTTAGTCGGAGTTCATACGGCTCATGTCTTCTTGACAAGATTCTTCCTTTTTCTTCTTTGAACATGAATTGGCGTTCAAATCATTTATGTCATGTTGACGACATGTTTTTTATTTTGTTTTATTTGATATTGTAAACAAAAACAAAATTTAACAACGAATAAGAAAGCAAAACGTAAAGACAGTACATGCATCTGTGTACTCGTTTCTTTTCCCCTCGTCCCTCTAGCCTATAAAGTAGCAATGTTGTCAATAAGACATGAGCCGTATGAACACAGACTTACAATTTTAGAATAAAAAATTTAATTTATGTAAATGGCGAAATTGAAGCAACACGTTGGGTATATAGAAGATATTTAAAACAGAAAAGCCATCTGTTTACCAGAATTTCTAAAAAAAAATATTTATTTTTTTATTTGCTACGAAAGCTCTTGTAGGCATCTTTAAAAATTCCATATATTCCATGAAAAATATGCCTTAAAAAGGAAAAATATGCGGTATAAATAGGCTTGCCAGATCCAATTTGCCAAAAAACTTGATTTTGAAAAAAAAAAACTTGACACTTATACTATTGTTTTTATACCCTCCACCACAATTAGTTGTGAAGAGGGTATATTAAGTTTGTCATTCCGTGCGAAACTTTTTTATTATTCATCTCAGACCCTATAAAGTATATATATTCTGGGTCATTGAGTAATTTTAAGTCGGTTTAGCCATGTCCGTCTGTCTGTCCGTCTGTCCGTCTGTTAAAAACACGCTCACTATCGAAAAACTCAAAAGAAATAAACAAACTTGGTGTCAAATTGCTTGTAGTTATCCTAAGCAGTTTGGGATTGAAATCCAGCAAAATCGGTTCAATAGGATCTGAGCTATGAATCAAAATGTGGAACCACCACCTAAAAAAAAT
This sequence comes from Pollenia angustigena, assembly GCA_930367215.1. Lineage (NCBI taxonomy): Eukaryota > Metazoa > Arthropoda > Insecta > Diptera > Polleniidae > Pollenia > Pollenia angustigena. The sequence goes on from OV884060.1 coordinate 208,566,054, forward strand.
TGATAATTTTGTTACAAAAACTAACATAAATGGTGGAAAAATGCACAGAATGATATAAGATTTCGCAACAGTTCGTTTTATTTAACTGGAAATCACGCTGTAAAATTTCTTGAAGATCCGTCCATGATTTACCCTAGGCCCCATATAAGCCATACTCCCGGAAAACAGTATAGTAAGCCTAAAACCCTAACTAACATTGCTATCATAACAAATTTTGGCACGTCACAGTTAAATAGGACTAGAAATGAAACTATTAAGTTTCGTGAAGATCGGTCCATAATTTACCATAGGCCCCATATAAAACCTACTTCCAGAAAACAGTTTAGTACGCCTAAATCCGTAAAAAATAATGCTATCATAACAAAATTTGGTACATCAAAATTTTTTAGAACTAAAATTAAGACTGTGAAATTTCGTGTAGATCGGTCCATAATTTACCATAGGCCCCATATAAACCTTACTCCCGGAAAACAGCTTAGTACGCCTAAAAACGTAAAAAATAACGCTATCATAACAAAATTTGATACATCACAGTTTTATAGAACTAGAAATGACACTGTGAAATTTGGTGAAGATCGGTGCAGAACTTACCATAGGCCTCATATAAAGCCCACTCTGGTAAAATAATTAAATACGCGGTAAACTTTCTTCCAGTTTAGCTTCATATGGCCAGAAAAAATGTTATGCAATTTTGTGATATACGGTCCATTATTTTCCTTAGATTCCATTTTAGCAGCCTTCTGAAATTTACTGCAAACGCTTAAACTAATTGCACCGCTGTTATGAAAATTATGTTTTTTAATACCAGAAATCGTTCTGCAGAATTTGAGATGATTGCTTCATAGCTTACCATGGCTTTTATATTATTTGTTCTCTTGAAAATTATTTAAGTTCATCTTAAACTGATATTCTACTCAAACTTTTTAAAATTGATTCTGATTGTCGATCAATAATTTTATATATAGGTCTAATCCGCAACAAATTTTAATGCAGATGTCTGTTTTTACAAAGATTATAATAATAAATAGACATCATACAGATATTACTCCTAAAAAATTCGAAGTGTCGGTGGAGGGTATCAAAGATACGGCACAGCCGAATAAAGCACTCTAACTTGTTTTATTTAATTTTTATAATTTGTTTCATTCATAAAAATTATTAGAATACAAACAAAAATATCATAAAAAGTAAAAATAACAAAAAATACTCACTTAAATGTACGTATTGCAAATCAGCTATTCAATGATGTCAATTTACTAGTATTGAGTAATGAATTAAATATCAGTGCCGGCACTTTTATTATAATTGCACGGAAAGAAACATATGCATCATATTACTCCTTAAGCTTCGTACAGACGATGGTCAGATCTTACAATATTGGTAAGCAGCGTTGCTTAAATTGCATTAAAATTGGCTAAAATGTCTTACAACTGTGTGAACATTGTAAGCTCATTTGTATTTGCAGATGTGCAAAATTAATGCATCTGACAATGGACCATTGTCAGAAAAATTTTGCTGTTGGCAACGCCTGCTTACAATATTGTAAGATCTGACCATCGTCTGTACGAAGCTTTAGTTGTACTGAGAATAAAAATATGGGATTTAGATTTTTTTAAGAAATATAAACTTACTTTTTTTTTAAGTATTATTACAAAGTTAGAAACATTTGAGATTAAAAAATTAACTTATAAAAAAAATTGACAAATCACTTTTTCACTTGACACTTGACACGCATTAAAAAACTTGAAATTCAGGCCAAATCAGGCCCGTCTGGCAACCCTAGGTATAAACTTAAAAAATGCTCTTTTATATAAATTATGCAAAAACAATACGTAAAATATGCAAAAATATGCACTAACAAATCGATGCCAAAAATCATAAAAAGCTCTAAAACGGATAAATATATTGTTTCCGCCTTCATTGGTCGCACAAGGAAAAACATGCAATTGCATATTTATGGTTTTTCTGGTAATTACACATGGATTGGCAACACTGCAACGAGGCTGAAGTTATATTTTATAAATAATTATGTTATAAAGAAATGTGTTTATTTTGTTGTTGTTGTTGCTCTACTAAATGACATTTAATCTCTTTGTTTTAATTTTAAATTTGAATACCAGAGATTCATTTTAAATTTGTTAAAAATAAAAAAAAGCCAATAGAACTGTAATAAATGTACTGTTTTCACACCATAAGTGATTGAACGTGTAGTAAAATTTATATGAACTGAGTTTTTTTTAGTGTTTTTCATATAAATTTTACTACACGTTCTTTCACTTGTACTGTAAAAAAGCACAAAAGTTTAGTTTTTGGTTTTAATATACAGGGTGGCGTAGGTTGAGCTATATGGTTTGAATTGTATATAACTTTTAAATTGCTATGTATTTCTTTTCTTGGGGAATATATATACAAATGTACAAATTACACCCGAACGAATATTTGTGAAAAGTTATGGAAAATATGTTAAAAGAAGACGTCTGTGCGAAGCAGTAAATGGACATCCCTTGCAGGACATCATTTTGCAAAGCTAATTGAAAAAACAAATAATCGCATAAATAAAAAAGTTTTAAAACATATATTTTATGACTCATTCTGCGCCACCCTGTACATACACACAAAAAAACCCAATTGAAAATCTCTCTGTCAGTCATTCACTTATCAACCAAATGCTGATTAACCAAATAAATACAATAAAGAAAATTTAAGTAAATTAATATTATTTAAAAAAAAAAAACTTAAAGAAAAGCAAACAAACAAATTGACAACTAAATGATTTGATGCAACACAAAACGAAAAGGAAATTACACTCTTACAATTTATTAAATGCCATTAATTTGAATTTTACTTTCTTAATTGCAAATGAGGATTTCTAAACAAACTCGATGTTCTTTAAAATTATTCGAATAGAATGAACTTTGAACTTAAAATATTTAATAGGAAATGAGGGCTTAACAGAATAATACTTCAGTCATAAAATTGTCTTTAGTCATAGCAAATTTTATTACACAGAAAAAAATTCGAACATAATCATTTTGAATCATTTTAATTGATTACAATTATTTATTAATACTTCGAGTGAATGGTATGATTATTTTTTCATTTTTTTTTTTTAATAAACAATTAAATTTCATCGTATTCAATGAAAAAGAACGTTTAAAATTTGTTCAATTTTATCATGTTTTCGGACGATCAATTGTTACAACACAACCGTCAACATTTTAATACTGCAACAGCTCCCAGTGTAAACATGATAAGAAGCTTAATCGCCCATTTAGAGAACCATGGTTCAGAAGTTCAGTAGTTGAAGCACAACGGACTGTTGCTCGATCTGTTCCCACTGCAGAAGTTGTGAATGCTCTAAAAAGTACAACTACGAATTCGGTACTTTTTCGAAATTCGAAGGTTTATTTTTGGTACTTATTTTACAAAACATTTTTCTCCATTCATTGACACATACAAATTAATTTATGAGCTCCCACTACAATATTGAAATTCTTAATACTTTAAAAGGGAGAAAAAGTACAAAAAAGGGGGAAATACGGGAAATTAAATTCCTTTCTTAAGCTTTTTGTATAACAACCGGTACGTTCTTCAATTACAGTTAATATTTTACATACAATAAACATAAAATTCAACATGCAATGTCCTGAGTGGTTAAGAACCTGTGAGTGAAAATTTTTGGTACTTTTTTGGTCTTTTACTGGTATTATTTGAATTTCCCTTAGTATTGGACCGAGAAACATAAAATTAAACTTGCAAGATCCCGAAAGAATGAAACGTAGAAGGTCCGTAGTGAATGAGAATCTGTAAGAGGGCTTTTGGTACTTTTTGTTCTTTAACTGGTACTTTTTGAATTTCCGTTAGTATTGGACCTAAAAACATAAAATTAAGTATGCAATGTCCTCAGTGAATGAAAATCCGTAAGAGGGATCTTTTTGGTACTTTTTCGTTCTTAAACTGGTACTTTTTGAATTTCCGTTAGTATTGGACCTAGAAACATAAATCTAAGCGTGCAATGTCCTCAGTAAATGAGAATTTATAAAAGGGATCCTTTTGCTACTTTTTGGTTCTTAACTGTTACTTTTTTAAATTTTCGTTAATATTGCACCTATAAACATAAAATTTAACACGCAATGTCCTGAGCGGATGAGAATAACTGCTTGGTACTTTTTTGTTTTACAACTGGTTGTTTTTAATCTAGAAACATAAACTTTGTAAAAAATACATATATGCCCACGAAGTAGCGTAATTAATGCTATTATAATTAAAAATTAAAAAGAATACAGTACTTTTTGCTTATAGTCACATCCTTTAGTTGCAACCATAACGTGGACTGTATCGCTAATGTGACTATAAGGCTTATTCACATATATGCCACTATGACGCATATAACCGAATTCGAATAAAATCAAGCTATGTGAATAAAGGAAATTAAAAATGCATATATATTACACCGACATCAGACTTATGGTTTTACAACAGAGTTACATACTGTATAAAAAATAGTTAAAATAATAACAATATATTTCATAACTGATACCAACGGCAAAAACTAATGTTTTACGAGTAGAGAGTTGATGACAAAAATTAAATGATTTAATTCATTCATTCTTTGGATAGATTTTTGATTCGAAAACTTAAAAGAACTTAGTAAATTTTGCTAATGTGACTATAACGCCATTAATTTGCTTTACTTATCCTTTTGATGACTGTTGATGGATGGCATATATGGCAAATGTGCTTATATCGCTAAATGGACTATAACGTTAATAGTTTATATTAAATTAACTTACAGCGGCAAAATAAACAGATAAAATGGACTATATCGCTAATGTGACTATAAGCGTTGTGACTTTAAATGAAAGGTACTGTATAGACGAAAAAAAAAATAAAATATATTATAAATAAATTTTTAAAGATATTGAAAACGACATTATCGACTTCAAAACGATTCATTTTTAAGATTAATTTGCATCACATACCTGATTTACATAAAATTAGCGTTTCTCCCTTGACTAAAACAAAATAGCATTTTATACAAAAAGTAGCTTTTACACAAACAAGATTTAACACAAAATGTTACCTTTAAAACGAAAAATTCTTTTTTAAGCAAAAAGTCTTTTTTTACAAAAAAAAAAAAATCTACTTTACACAATAAGTCCCATTTAACACTAAAACGCTTATTTTTATCAAAAGTTCCATATTGCACAAACTATAACTTTTTACAGAATCAGCAATATTTTACATAAGAAGTCCCTTCGATTTTTTCCCATAATAAATAAATTTTTATAAACTTTCACCATTTAATAGAAAAAAATCTAAAATCTAAGGTTTTTAGGATTGACTGAACGAAACAGCAAATGTGAGAAAGAACAAGAAATCCAATTTGATAAACAAACCCTTTTTTCTGATTGACATTTCTCATGTTTATTTTTTTCTTTGACTAAACAGACAACAAAAAAAAAAAATAGTAAAAGCTTGGGCAGATGAAACTATTTTGTTTTTGATTAGTAAAATGAAGCAGGTGCCCTTCATATGGGATTTTAAATCATAAATTTTCAATTAAAGAATATACCGCGATGTAATTCGTAATATTTTACATTATTTGCATTAAATTTTATTGTATATAAAAAAATTGTTTGTGATTCCAAAATAAAAATAAAAATAAAATGTAAACAAAACAAAAAATATTGCCCACGTTTTTTCCCCACAAAAACCCGTCAAAAAAGCTAAAAACCGCAAAAAAAAAAAAGTTAAAACCGCTACTTTCGTTAAAAAACTAAAAAATTGGCAACAGTGCTAACAATTAATCTGGAAATGTCAATGTTAAGTTAAAAATTTTTATATTTTTTTGTCAGTCTTAGATTATTTATCGATAACACATGTATATTTGCTTGACATTCCAAGACTTTTTATGATATAATCATACTCTTTACACTTAGTCAGTTTTCCCATGCAAATATATTTGCACTGTTCTCCAATATAGAAAAAATACAAAAAATAGCAAGTATCAAGGTATATTTACACAAGGTAAGCTCGTTGGCCCATATGTTTGTCAGCTGATTACCCCTAGTTGGAAGCTTAACGTCAAATTTCGTGTATATGAGAAAAAATTTGTACATGTGTGCGTTAAATTGTTTTTATTTTATATGAAGACAATTTTGACAATTCGGTTCCTTTTATAGAGCAGCATGTATACACTCCCAAATGAGTCTACCTTGTGTAAATATACCTTGGCAAGTATCATAACAGCTTTAGGCAAATATACAAACTTTGACCCAATCTAGACGGTGATATTTTAGACGTTTCTTTCTTCTTAATTCTCTTTTGAAGTTGCTTGCAACTAGCTTTTGCATTCATACGAGGATTTTTAGTGACATGTCTCTTTTTAAAATTTGCTTTTGAACCAGGGTTGATAATTTTCTTTGTTTTGTTGTTCGTATTATTAACAATAAAAAAAAACAACAAATAACAATCAAACACAATTTTTAGCATTTTTTTATACCTATTTAAACAGTTTTGCTATTTTGTTCTCTACAATAAAACAACTTTTAACTTTTATTAAAAAAAAAAAAAACACGTCAGTTCAAAATAAGAAAACGAATAATTCGTAACATACAAGCAAGAAAAGCGTAAAAAGAAATATGAAAAATTGGCATGAAAACCACAAATCGTGTCTGTTTGGGTAACTCTCTTGCATCTCTGCACTGTTCACCCTCAAACAAAAAAAAACAGACGTTTAAAAAAATCATCATGTAAATGCCGTGCTTCTTCAAAAGTTTTAATTAACAATTAATTAACAGTGGTGCGATAAGGACAGAAAGTTATATAAATATCGCTTTTCAGATATAAATAAATACATTTTGTGTTACGCTCACTTCTTAAAGTCCGCCCACACTTTGTGTTATTGCACTTGGATGGTGGTAATAAAGCCATATGGCTTTATTACATGGCACCTTTCAGCATACACACGGCAAGACGCACAGACGGACATTGTTAAATCAACTTCGCTACTCTTAAGGACCCAGAAAAACATACATATATATTTCGTTGTACGGTCTAAGATCAATATTGTCGAAATTACAAACGGAATGACAAATGATATAGTATTACCCTTTTACCTTTGGTTAAGGGTATAAAAGTGACAAAGTCACACTATTTATAAAAAAAAAAAAATACAGAAAAACGGTCTTTTATAAGACTGAAAACTTTTTAAATAACAAGTTAGAGTGCTATATTCGGCTGTGCCGAATCTTTGATACCTCCACCGACAGTTCGAATGTTTAAGGAGTAATATCTGTATGATGTTATTATTAGCTTTAACTGTGACGATTTGTTATTAATTATGGTTTTAGGCCACTAAACTGTTTTCCGGTAGTAGGGTTTACATGGGGCCTAGGGTAAATTATGGACCGATCATCACGACATTTCACGGCGTCATTTCTAGTCCTTTAAAACTGTGACGTACCAATTTCTGTTATGATAGCATTATTAATTATGGTTTTAGGTGTACTAAACCTTTTTCCGGGAATAGGGTTTCTATGGGGCCTAGGGTAAATTATGTACCGATCTTGACGAAATTTCACAGTATCATTTATAGTCCTATAAAACTGTGACGGGCAAAAATTTGTTATGATTGCATTATTTTTTACGGTTTTAGGCGTACTTAACTGTTTTCCGGGAGTAGTGTTTATATGAGGCTTAGGGTAAATTATGGACGGATCTTCACGAAATTTAACTGCGTGATTTCCAGTCAAATAAAACAAATTTTTGCAAAATCTTATCTCATTCCGTGCCTTGTTCCAGAATTTATGTTATTTTTTGTAACAAAATTATAAATTTTTTTAGGTGGTGGTTAAACATTTTGATTCATAGCTCTGGTCCTACTGAACCGATTTTGCTGGATTGCAATCCCAAACTGCTTAGGACAACTACAAGCAATTTGGCACCAAGTTTGTTCATTTCTTATGAGTTGTTCGAAGGTTAGCGTGTTTTCAACAGACGGACAGACAGACAGACGGACATGGCTAAATCGACTTAGAATTACTCAAGGACCCAGATTATATACACTTTATGGGGTCTGAGATGAATAATAAAAAATTTTCACACGAAATGACAAACTTAATATACCCTCTTCACAACTAATTGTGGTGGAGGGTATAAAAACAAAATGTTATCATAAAAAATAAAACAAAATGTTTACATAAAAAAGTCACTCTATATAGATGAAAGCTGACTTTATAAAACAAACTTGTTTGACAAATTAACAAAAATAAATTGTTGCACAAATAGTCACACTTTCTGTTTTAACAAAAAAGTAAATGTTTTACAAAAAATTAATTTTTTTACACAATAACAACTTTTTACACAAAACCCCTACTTTTAAAACAAAAACCCACTCTTTTTACACAAAAAATAATAATACATGCCTATTTTAAAATAACAAAGTTGTGAGTTTGATGAGCCGTTTGGTGTGTGGCAGAGAACTGCAAAATCCACTATTTTTGTTGATTTACTCATACGCTATAATTTACATTAACTCTATGCCTGCAAAACAAAGTTCGACGTTGGTAATTTTGACATCGTTTTGTACACATTTGATTTGTGCATTTGTGAGTTTTTTATTGAAAGTGCTTTGTTTGCATTTGTTGTTGCGCACGCAATAACACAATTTCTTAAAGTCAAACGGCATTTATTCTTTTGCTTTTGCATTAAAGTTGTCAATGTCCACTCGATGACACAACGACGAATGTAAATTGGTATGAGTACGAGTCGCTTTGTTGGTATGGTTCAAGGTATATTTACACAAGGTAAACTCGTTGGCCCATATGTTTGTCAGCTGATTACCCCTAGTTGGAACCCGAACGTCAAATTTCGTGTATATGAGCCAAAATTTGTAGATGTGTGCGTTAAATTGTTTTTGTTTTATATGAAGACAATTTTGACAACTCGGTTCCTTTTATAGAGCAGCATGTCTACACTCTCAAATGAGTCTACCTTGTGTAAATATACCTTGGTATGGTTGTTGTAGGCATAAGTTCAAATAAACTAGTTGTACTGTCCAATTTGTTTTTGTGTTTACCCTGCAAATAATATTGGACCACCTGATTTTGATCAAATGGACTACTCATTGGACTAGTCCGATGTAATGCAAGCATGGATCATGTCATTGTTAAAAAGTGTTTGTAGTGAGACGACAAGCCTTCGTTTTTTAACGAAATTTGTTCGTTTTTAAACGACTTCAAAACTAGTTTTAATACTACATACCAAAGCTGGGTTATATGGTCCTGCCCTAGGACATCGTAATGTTAAATAGACCATGTTTTTTCCATACGTTTGGGTTACTTTTGGACTAGTCCTAGTCCCTTGTGGGCTACATTTTACACGCGTGTTTGGACTAGTCCTATTATTTGCAGGGTAACAAGCAACATTAACAACAACACATTGTACCTTGTACATACAGAACTACTGTACATTTTAAGAAATGTAAAAAATAAAAACGTCTTCTGTTTCTATGGAAATGGTTTCAGCTGCTGAATATTCACAGAGCAATGATTTTTGTGTATTTTTCTTTGTATATATTTTTTACCTAAGCAATAATTGGCGAACGAAGATAAACATGGTATGAATGGCAAAGCCAATACGATGTGCATGACTTGAATGAATTTTAAAACAACACCGATGTGAGTGAAAGTTTGATTGCATGAATACAAATGAGTGTATTTGATGTTGTTGATTAAATGCGAATTTTTTGCAATCGCACAAAGCCGTTCTCTGGTGTGTGGCCACTGGCCATGCCGCTTAACCTTTAATAAGTCGTTCAAAATATCTTGGCAACAAAAACGCCAATAAGTATTAATACAACATTTCAAAAAAGTTTAATTTTACACACAAAAGATCATGTCTAGAAAATAATTTTGAATAGATTAATTAAATTTTTTTTTTAATTGTAAAATGTAATAATTTGGTTTAATTATGATTTTTTGGCGCAAATAATAAAACTCGTAATTAAGTCTAAATATTTCTATTGACCTTATTTATACGTCCATTTAATGCCATAAACAAAAAATATTCATATTTTTTTTTAAATTTCCTTTTCGATTGACGTCAAGATGAGCAACAAAAAATATTTGTTTTCATAAAAAAAAAACACACAAGATATAAAATTTTTTTAGAGTTACTATTTTAATTTATTAAATTAAATAATGTGCTAAAATGAATAATGATATAATTAAGCATAAATACCATTGCTGTTCCAGCAATCAAAAATTTATAAAAGATTTCATCTAAATTTAAAAAAAAAAATTTTTTTAGAGATAATGGAACTCTGAGTAACTACATATAATTTGAAAAATGACGATAAAGGCAAGGCGAATTCACTTTTCAGGTGGCATTGAAAACATATTTGAGCTACTTTTTTTCTTACTTATAAAGAGCACTGTCAAAAGTTGCTAGTGTTTTTGACATTTCGACCAACGAAAGCCACAAATAAAATACAATGTTGCGTTTTGGTGATGTACTTGTTGTAGTATTGCCACCACCGCGCACCGTTTACATGACTTCAGCTTGGATAAAGGTAGCTAAAAATCAGTGATGGAAAATTCAATACTATGGTACTATTTTCAGTACTTTTTCCTTTAAAAATACCACGGTACCCCCACGTCCGTTTAAGTACTCTTTTTTTTTTTTTTTTTTGTTATGGTTCTTTGTTAAGAAATTTAGCGTTGATATTTTTGTTTAACATTGACAACCAGGGGTCTAATCGAATAAACTATCGAATGTTTTTGCATACGATAGACACTGACGTATCTAATAGAAACTCGATAAATGTAATGTCGAGTTACTCGATAACGAATGCTATTATTTCAAATTCAATACATTTCATTCGATATCGAGTTTCATGATACCAAAATAAGTAATTTCGATCAATTTTGCTCGATATCGTTGCGGTGATTAGACCCCAGGGCTGTGGAGTCGAAAAAAGTACTAACTCCGACTCCAACCGCTGAAATTCCAACTCCGACTTTTAATCTAACCTTAATGCTAAATGTATATGAGACTGGTCCTTATTTGACTTTAAACTTTTTTTTATTGCAGTACCTCTTAAATGGTTAAATAGAGCAAGAAATCAATATTTTAAATATTGCATCTCCAATTTCGAAGTATTTTTATTTTGAAAATTTTTTCACGTTTTTGTGGGTACTTTAACTCCGGTACAAAAACCTCAACTCCGACTACACAGCCGTCTTGAAAACGTTGCCTATACAAAATGTATTCTTATTAAAAGTATGTATCGATGGGTTAATATAAAAAAAGGTGTAACTCGATTTTTTGTTTGTTTACAGGGGAAGAAAAAACCTTATGATATCATAAAAATTTAAGATGTAAAAAAGTTTGATTGCGATATTTAATACAAAGCCCTCTAAAATTTAAAAGCATTTGGCATTTGTCTACCAGAATAAAAACAAAAAGTTTATTTTTTTTTTTAAATTGAGTTGGTATATTTTAATGTCAGTTATCCTCATCAGAATTTTGCTGTTGAAATTTAGCTAGCTCGGTTCATAAATGGCTGAGATATGAACAAAAAAAAATGTGTATTTTAGTTTTTTATTATTAAATTTATTTTTCAAAAAAAGTACCATAATGTTGAAAAAAGTACTCTTTTGCTTGGTGGTCAGTACCATTCAAATTTTTAAATTTTCCATCACTGCTACTAATTTAATATTTCAGTTAATATCAGTGTTACCAAACGTGCAGAATTATCTGCATTTTGCAGTTTTTAAAAGCATTAAGCGGTTTTGAAGTTTTTTGTTTAAGGCCTATATTTTTTTTTTTTTTTTTGTAAATTGTACATATTTTGCAGTTTTTAGAATAAAATTGTTTAACTTTTAATTTTGTTACATTATTTCATAAGCTATACAGGGATGTGCTGGAAATCGAAAACGTAAAACGCAAGAATTTGAAAGTTGTTTTTAATACACTTTTAACCTAATTTGTATACCCTTCATCACAGGTGGAAAAGGGTATATATAAGTTTGTCGTTCCGTTTGTAATTTCTACAATATTGATCTTGATTTAACGATATCCGTCCGTCCGTCCGTCTGTTCGTCTTACGTTTGATATGTGTTTTTCGGAGACTCCAGACACGATAGCGGCTAGGTTGTTTTACATTTATGTCACATATAGTCCACCATTTCTTGCTATTGAAATTCAACCAGATCGTTCCAACAATGGCTGAGATATGACCAAAAAACCACGACTGCCTCTAATTTTTCCAAAAAAAATCCCTTGTGGTTGTTGTATTTTTATTACTTTTTTCTGTATATATGGAGAAGGGCAAGAGCCAAAGTTTCCAAATTAGGTACAAACATTTTGGTTATAAATACACACCATCCAACAAAATGTGGGCGGGATTGGGGAAGTAGGCGTGGTACCTCCCATACAAAAAGTATTAAGAATTGTATAAAAACCTGAATTTTTTTACTGTAGTATGACCTATGGTTACGCCTTATATATCAAAAGATCGGAAATTTTTAAAAGAAAATATTTTCTGAAAAACTCGGGAAAATCGGTTCAGATACGAAAAAGTTATGAACAAAATATTAATTTTTTTTAAATACCCATTTTCGGGAACCATAGATCTTCCCGAGTCCAAGTTTTATAATCAAAATAACTGACAAATTTCTTCTTTAACACGTCGGTATATAAATCTGTCAAATCGGTTAAGAAATAGAAGAGTTATGACCAAAATACTGAAATCCCAAAAATTTGTCTTTTTTTATAATTAAGTTTGATTTTTATACCCTTCACCGAAGTCGCTACACCCTATAAAGTATATATATATTCTGGGTCCTTATGAAAAGCGAAGTTCAAGTCCGGTTGTCGTCTCTTTTTCAAATTTTGTTCGTGGTAAAAATTAATTTCAATGTAGTTTATTCTTTAAAGTTTATACAATCTTTATTACGAAAGCTCTTTCTCTTATTAAAAACCTTTTTTAATGCAAAAAATAGTAAAAAGTAATCCACCACACAAACATAATTATCGATAACATTGAAAATAAAATATGATTTGTCATCCATGGCCATCAATAACAGCTGACATTTTTTCACCACACATGCGACGGATACAAAAGTAGAAAGTACACCTACCCAATAAAAAATTTTATCATTTTGCGAAGCACTAATGGTACATTTTAAAAAAATAAGCGCACAATCATGCGGTACGCAAAAAGACATACAGAAATGCAGTAAAGTAAGTGAAAGAACTCTCAACAAGTTTTATAAAAAAAAAAAATAACATTTCAAGTGCTACGGCATTCCCTTACTACGAAGCAGGTTTGTAAGGGAGAAAACTAAAAAATAACTGTATCAAAACATTCAGTGTGTAAGGCTGATCGTTACATATAATAATTTTTATATGCGCTGAATAATGCGCTTTATATGTCCAAAATGTATTGCTTCAAAGTGGGAACTCGCCATATAAAATTCATGTCTTCCGTAAGCGCAATGGTAAGCGAAACGTTTATATTTCTCCCTTACAAACCTGCTTCGTTGGAAGCTTCATTTTTTAATGGGTACTGTCATGCGTTGATACGTGTATGCATTCTCTGCATTTTGGTGTGTAACTTGTCATATACAATTACACTGATTCAACTTTTTAGTCAAATGCATAAAAAGGACAGACGCATAAACGCATGGTGTGCAGGGTTACCGTTGAAAATTTTCGAAAAGGGTCACAAAAAGGGGATTTTCCAGAAAAAGGGGTCAAAAAAAGGGTATTTCAATATAAAAAGGGTCAAGTTTTTTATAAGCAGTATTTCCCATTTTAATGAACATAATACGTCCAAGTTTTTTTTATAAGCAAACAAAAAAAATAATATTTCAGGTAGGAAGAGCTCAAAAAACTTAATTTTTTTATGGAATGCTCTTTCATGTTTTAAACACCTGACAAAAAGTTTATTCATTATCATTATAGCTATTTTTTTCATACTTTTTATGTAATTTTCCGATTTAGCGATGTCAAATAAATTTGAGTGTTTAAAATTTTGCTATCGTTCGCGAATTGTAACCATTTTCTCGATTAAAACGATTTTTTCCTGTAAGTGTCAGATTTTTTAAAGCTTTTACGATTTTTAATAAATATAAGACTTTGCTATCATACCGCTGTTACCAAATATTTCAGCATTTCCGCTAATTGAGCAATTTTTACCTCTTGTTTTCCTTCCTGTTAGGGCACTCTCAACAGTGTCGATTCAAAGGGGGCGACAAGTTCAATACCTTTTGCCATTATTAAGGGCGAATTTTTTTGAATAAAACATGCTACTGTTTAAAGGAGCAAAACACCAAATTGCATTTTTTTTAATAAAATGTCAAATTTTTGTTTTGAAAAGAAACCACCGTAAAAAATAACAAATATTTATATGAGTTATGTTTGCTTTTAGGAAAATTGTACTTTACTATCAAAAATCAAGGAGAAGAAAGCATGGAATTGTAAGTTTATACTTTGAGTCTGTTCCATATCAAGCAATTCTTATTTCGAAAACATTTGTTTAGCGCTTCTGTTCCGCAGTGTTGACAAAAAACAAAATGTGAGAGCTATTTCCAAAAAAGGTTTAAAAAGTGTCACAAAATAGGTGATAATGATACAAAAGTATAATATAAAAGGGTCATAAAAGGTATCAACACCGTCGAAAAAGGGTAAAATTGATACTTTAGTATCACAACGGTAACGCTGATGGTGTGGACCTTCAGCTTTTGTTTGTCAACCGAACCTCTATGGGGAGAAAAAAGTATCAAAAGGGGAAATACGGAAAATTAAATTTCTTTCTTTTATGTTCTCCGTGCTGCATGTGATAATTTTAAATTTTCTATAAAATTGAAATTATCAACACAATATTATAGGTGCAGGGTCCTGAGTGAATGAAAACCTATAAGATGAAAAATGTTGGTACTTTCTGTTTTTCATGTGGAACTTTTTGAATTTTCGTTAATATTCGACCTATAAAGATAAAATTATACATTAAACTGTGTGAAAAAGAACATGTAAGGGGAGCTTTTTGGTACTTTTTCGTTCAACATCTGGTACTTTGATTAATTTTCGTTAATATTAGACATAGAAACATTAAATTAAACATGCAATATCCTGATTGGATGACAATCTATAAACGAGACTTTTTGATACTTTTTTGTTTTTCAGTTGATATTTTTTATATTGAACTTACAAAATTATATTAACTCACGTAGAAGATACAATATGAACCGGAGGTTGTTCCCTCGCCAAATCGATCCACTAAGACGGAAAAAATAAATGCTGGAAACATGCTAGTTCATATAACTTAGATGTGCTATTTTTTTCTTCATATGAACATAAAAATTTATGGTCGAATTTTGACCATTAGACGAACACTAGTATATGTAAATGGTGGTGCAACGATAACGCACAATATTAATTTCGAGTCACACCTTAACGTCAAGTTTTTTGCAAAACTTAATTTGTCATTTCTTCGTTTCAGTGTTTGACAAATTTAATCATGGAAAGGAACACAATTGTTGAAGCCTTTTGCGAAAATGGGCGCTCTTATCAAAATGCATTTCGGGCACTTCGTGATTGTTTTGATCAGCATAATCAACCAAATGTGTCTACAATCCGGAGAATTGTGCACAAATTTCAGCAAACCCGGTCTGTAGGAAATGTGAAAACACATGTGCATGCTCGCCCAGTTCAAAAATGAGGTCGGCCAAGCAGTTACCGTGAATGGTGTTCGCTATCGCAAGATGATAACGCACTTCTTGTGGCCAGAAACTGTGGATATGGACCTGGACGGTATGTGGTTCCAACAGGATGGTACCACTTAACACATAGCTAACGAGGCAATGGCTCTTTTGCGGGAAAAATGCAATGGCTGTGTTATCGCACGTTGTGGCGATGTAACTTGGCCGCCAAGATCATGTGGCGTTGGACTTCTTTCTTACGTAATATTTAAAAGGAAAAGTGTACATACATACGTCAATAAGCCAATAACAATTAAAGAGCTAAAGGAAGAGATAATTCGACACAATTATGTGTCACAGTCATTATAAATATGGACCATCGGATAGAGGTATGCCACAAGCCGTGGCGAGCAGTTGGCCGATATTGTGTTTCACGCATAATTGTCATAAATCTTTCTATGATAATAAACAATATTACTATAATTCTGAATTTTATATAACTGAAAACTGTTAAAAATGTGACCAAAAAAAATTTAAATTGCTAATTTTAAAACAAAATATGTAACAATTTATAGTTCCATTTAATAAAAACAATCCTAAAATAATAATCGGTAAAGCCCATACAGCATAGCATGATACAAATACACAAGGTAGTTCCACTTCTCTCTCACAATTATTTTTTTTGAAGTTTATCGGAATTATTTGAAGTTTGTTTTTTGTAAATATTAAAAAAATCGTTGCCACATATTAAAAAAGGCAACAAATTCCGTTTGGAAATTATAAGACAAAATGTGTAATTTGCATTAACAGCTTTAATGTGAATTTTTAAGCACTTTAATTTGCTTAAGAGCTCCAAATAAAAAACACCGGAATTCACTAATTATACACACAGAAAAAAATCAAGTTAAAAACGTCGAAAACAAGGTTGATTTAAATTTTTTCGGTGGTGATTTTGCTTCATACGGGTTTCATGTTAATTCAACCTGATTTTATAATAACTGCGAACAACATTTTTTTCTTTTGATATAACTATAATTCATGTTAATTTAACATTGCAGTAAAGTTAGAGCAAAATGTAATTTATATTGAAATAACAATCGGAATCACGTTGAATGAAAGTTATTTCCAGTTGAAACAACGTGAATTTCATGTAGAATCAAATGGGTTTGAGTGTATTTTAACAGTGTGAAGAAGCTTCAGACAACATTTGCATTTATGTAAGAATAATTCAAAACCCTGTAACACATGTTTCACTTATTTTGTATTCTCCTTTGTTAACAGAAGCATCAGCAGAATCGCCCGATATGGTCATCATTCTACTTTGAAAACTTGATGTACTATTTAAATAAACAATTTTAATTAAAAGAATACGGGAATTGTCTTCTTTTTATAACATATTTTAAAAGTGAAAATAAAAAATTTACATAATTAAGTAGGTATGCATGTTAATTTAACAAGATAAACTTTTGATTTTAATACAAAACAGGTTTTTATGGGTTCAATATTGAATCCAGATTTATTTATATTTTAATATTTTTTTTTTTTTATTTTTTTAACAGTGAATAATATTAAATAAACGTAATTTAAGGTTATTTTGATATTTTTTATTAAAAATTAATATGAAATAATGATAAATTTAAGTAAAGGGCATAATTTTTCTGAAATTTAACATGATTCTCAATCAACATTTTTCCATGTTAATTTTACATGGGTATTTTTTTCTGTGTGTATGCATAAATAGGTTTTTTCCCGAAAATTAAAAAAAAAAACATTATTTGTATGGTCTATCTTAACTAAAAAGAAATTAAAATTTATAAAACAAGATTCAAGCTACAATTACTTCATCTTTGAACAAATAATTTTAGATTGTTTTATGTATTAAAAAAAGATTCTTCCCAAAAATAACCTTTTTATAATATTTGCATTTAATACAACATTTTAATTACATATAATTTTTTCACAAAACTGGGCTTTTTATATAAAAATCACTATTAACTTGGACAAATGTTGAATTAAGATGTTCAACTTTAGGCAAAAAATCGTTGCTTGGTTTGTTAAGCCCGCATTCAGATAAAAAGTTTATAAATTTTTCAAGGTTATCGTATACCACATCATTTAATAGCTTTATTTCTTCCCAGAGATTTTCAATTGCATGCTGTTCTGCGAGCTACTAAGAAATTAAAAATTAAGCTTAAGCAATCAAAAAAGTATAGTCGGTTAAGCCCGACCCTCCACCACAAAATAAAAGAACAACTTTTTGCAAGTTAAGTCTATATGGGACCCATGGGCAATCATGGACTCGGCAGAACAAAATTCTGTTATTCAGTGCCGAATATTATTTAGATTTCTTCATCTATACAGAATTTGCTTTCCTTAAAGTAATTTTAGGAAGATGGTTTATACGGCACCTATGGTTAATTTTTGACCCACCTGCACAATATTTTGACATAGTAGCTATTGTAAAACTCATTGTCGACAATTTTAATGTAAATACTTACATTTATAAGTAAGTAATGGCATAAAAACTATTTTCGGGATTAGTCACCCCATTAGGTTTGATTCCTTGAGATCGAAGGGTTTGGACACAGTGGCCATATCCCTCACACAGCACTTTCATGTGAATTTCACTCGCAGGCAAATTTTCAAAAATGTATAAAAATTTTCACAAATACAATTTGGATAAAGTGCTTATAGGTTATTGTAGCCCTGTCCATAGTCTTCATTTTCCATTAGGTTTGATTCCCTGAGATCGAAGGGTTTGGACACAGTCTTCATATCCCTCACACAGCACTTTCAAGAGAATTTCACTCTAAGTCGTATTTTTTCAAAAATCATAAATTTTAATATAAAAAGACTAACCAAATATCTAAATAGTTTTAAATATTAAATGAAAATTATTAATTTTTCATAAAAGCTGTAAAATTTCGTATAAATAGTCGTATTTTCTTTATAATACGCATGCGATATTTTTTTAAAATATTTTTTATCTCATGCGATATTTTTTAAAAACATATTTAACTTTTCATATTTATCTTCACACACGTTATTTTTATTAGTATTTTATTTTGTATATTTTTCTTTCACAATACAGGCACTGACAAGGTACTCACAATAGAGACTTTTGTTTACAAAGCACTGAAAAATAATTCACAATAGAAATTTTTACTCCCAAAATATTTGCGATACCGATTTGTTGGGGATGGGAATTTAGGTTTGATCCCATCTATCATATTCCCATAACATTCGCGATAGGGGTGAATATTTGTATGGAAGCAATGGTCAAATATGGACCGATTTCAATGCAATTAGGTGAGATGATTTTAACTGCAATAAAATTTGTTTAAACCAAATTTAATCTTAATAGCAGCATATACATAGGTACATACATACTTTTTGGGCTCAAAGCCCCAAATCCAGAAAGAAACTTGTATGGGAGATACATTAAATTATGGACCGATCAACAGGCGTGGTCCTTGTGCCAATTAGAACCTATATGTCAAAATTCGTCAAATTATCACTAAAATTGGGGCCTGTACTTTGCGCATAAGTTTTACATATGCAGCCTGCCAGTCGGCCAGACAGACGGATGGACATCGTTAAATCGACTCAGAAAGTGATACGTAAGGATGGGAGCAACATTTTAAGGAGTTACAAACATGAGCACAAATGCATAATACCCTTATCAATATTGTGTTGTGGGTATAAAAAGGTCCTTCCTTGTGACAATTAGAACTTCCTATAAAAAAATTCATTACATTATCTTCAAAATTGCGTTCTTTTAACGTTTTGAATTTTCGCACACAGTGTGCATGGAAAGCCAGCCGGTTGGTCGGACGTACATCGTTAAATCGATTCTGGGTCTCGAACCAATATTTTTTATGTGTTTGACACAGCTGCACAAACTCTTCCGCATCGAATCAGAAGTACAAAATAACGTTTGATAAATGCTTTTTACTTTTTTTAAATATATTTTATTTATGTAACTTCTTATTTTCAACATTAGCAAATTTTAAAGCTTTTTAATATTAATTGTTTAATATAAATTTATATATTATTTTTCCAAACTTCAAATAAAAATCAAAACAAAAACAGAAAAATGGGATTATTTAATAAACTATGGTAGAACACATTTTCATAATTCCGATAAACGTCAGAACGTTAATATGGCGACAAAAAGAGAGAGTGGAACTACCTTCTGTATTTGTATCATGCACCATAGTATTTACAGACGAATTTTTGAGATTTTTGGGGCGAATTCAATTTAAATGCCAATATAATAAGATGGTTAACGGACACAAAAAGTCTTATTTGAAAAGAAGTTTTTATGGGGAATATGTGAAATGATAGACCGATTCTAACCATTTACATACATAGACTTCATCCCTAGTACAACTTAAATTTATTTACCAAATTTCCTCAAATTATCTACAAAATTTCAATTTGTACTTTGCGCACAAGGTTAACATAGACAGATAACCAGACGGATGGACATCGTAAGATCAAAACAGAATTTCGCAAAAAAAAAAAATATTTATTGCGAAAGCTTTGAAGCACCAAAAAAATTCCAAAATGTATCAAAATATGCCTTAAAAAGGCAAAATATGCGCTATAAACTTAAAAAAATGCTCTTTTAACTAAATTATGCCAAAAAAACATGCTGCAAAAATATGCACTAACAAATCGATTTATTTATTCACTTTTTTATAACTTGTAGTTTTATGTATTTACCTATTAGTACCCTTGGTATACTTTCAACTTTAACAAAGGGGCTCTTATTCTTCAAAAATTAAAGTCACTGAACACCAAAAGTCAGATTTGTAAAAATCAACATAAAGAAACACAACAGGGGAATTAAACCATGGCATTTCTGTGGAAATAAGCCAATATTCAAACAGACCAGTGTCTGAGCGATATTTAAATCAAGTGATAAGCAGAGAGAAAAAACAAATACGAAATTACAAGAAAATATCTCTGCATCTTCCCGACATCAATGACATGAAAACGTTTGTTTTCTAAACTAAATAGTAATTTAGCAAAGAAACAGTCGCCACCGATCACGAAGTATTGTCATAATCCTTTAAAATACTATCAATACATTCAGGCTTGATTGACTACACAAGAACACAATTTTAATACCTATGTAAAATGTTCATACATATAGCACTTATTCCTATTAAGGTCATCTCAAAATTTACACATTTTCACTTTTTGCAGGAAAATTATGAACAGTGGTCATGTCTACCCTCCGCAAAAATCTTAGTTCAATTTCTCCAGTATGCTGGTGTATCCCCCATTGTGATATAAAGAATAAGTTTGCAAATTAATCTTAAATGAGTTTGAAGTCGATTTTAAAATCGATTTTGAGGTTCGATTAATCGATTTCAAAAACCGAAATAAAAAAAGTCGATTGAAAAATCGAGAATCGATTTTGGTATCCTTTTACCATTCCCTACTCTAAAAGTGGTTAATATATTGTTTATGTCTTCGTTGGTTGTACAAGGAAAAACATGCAATTGCATTTTTATGGTTTCCCTGGTTATAACTTTAAAAAACATAGGTATTCCTTACTGGAAGTTACATTAATAGGTAGTTAGTTTTAGCTGAACTTGGAGAAATTTTCCATTTCATTCGTTCACAATTAAAGCAACAATTTCGTTTTTCTTCTATCTTATTTTTTCATCAAAGTAGGTATTTAATACCTTTACACAACAAAAATATGACTAAAGTTTTTAAAAAATTTAATCTACTTCTACTTCAGCAAGAACTTGTATGATATTATAAATGACGTTAATAATAATTTTTATTTAGTTTCCAATGAAAATTTTAACAATATGTTTTATAAAATAAATAAATCTTATACGCAGTAGGTGTTGTTCTGGGCAAAAATTTGCAGACGTTTTCTAGTTTGAGAGTTAGTGTGCTTCTGAAAAAAATTACTGCTTAATTGTGAATTACCTACCAAGTGAAAATGTAACTGTCTTTGTGAATCTGGCTTAACGATTTAATAATTTTTAATAGGTACTTATTTTAACAATGTAAAATAACTATATTTTTCAAAAAAAAAAAATTGGAAAAAATAAATTACATAGTGAGTTAACTTGCAGTAAAGTTATAAAACATCACATTATAATTATAAATTTGAAACGACCTTCATTTTATTTAATGAAAATTTCTTTGTTTTTTTTATAAACATTATAATAATAATTAAATTGTATTATTTCTTTATATCACAGGTATTTTTATTAAAGCAGCACTTACCCCAAGTATTTGTACGCCATATTTCTTTCATTTTTCCAAGGTTTCTTTTTATTTATATTTTTCAAGTTCTTTCCCTTTCTGCTATTGATTTTTTAGTTGGTTCTTTATTCACTTTTTGTAATCCGTATTTAATTTTTATTTTTTTTTTTTTTTTTTAACTTATGTTTTTCTTTTTCATTTAGTCAAACATTATAAATTAACAAAATTTTAAGATTTGTTCTATTTCTGCTGCAAAAGAAAACTTAAATTTTAGATAAAATAAAATTGAATAGGTTTTACACTAACCAAAGTATGTACCTATAATACACTAACCATTTAATTAAAAAAAAATTATTTACTGAGAACGACCTCTTATGACAAGAGAATTTAAAAATTTTAAAATACATATGTTCTAAAAAATAAAATGTTAAAAGTTATTGAATTTTTATAAAAAAAATCTAAATTTTTATTGTTGTTATTATACTGTTTATCAAAATTATTATGACTCTCAGTTTGTGTAGGGGAAAGTAAAATAGAAATAAATTTTAATAAAAAAACTGTTATTTAGTAGCAGTTAACAGATATAGAGAGAACTCATGATAAAAATGCACTTTTTTCATTTCTCTGCTAAAATACAGTTAAAAAAAATCAAAAACACACACATTAACTTAATCGTTTGTAAACAAACTCTCTTTTTTTCTTTCTCTGTCTGTCTTTCCCACTCTGCCAACACTCAGCTGTAGTTACAGCTGTTTTCCCGTTTTGCTAGCAACACAACAATTCAATTCAAACACACACACACACACTTGTTCAAAACAACATAACATCGATTTTTTGCCAACACACTTTTTCCTCTATTATTCTTTTATAGTTTTCCTTTGTGCTTTTTTCTATTTTAAGTTTCTCTTTTATACATACAACTTTTTTCTCTAAATATGCATTAATTCATTTTCAAGGTAGTTTTTCTTTGGCAAATGTTGCTAACGATAAATTAAATAATATATATGTATGTATATTACGACGCACAGTAGCGCCCGTAGAGCAAACGAGGTTGCAAAAATCAAAATTTTCATGAGCACCGACGAAGTTTTGAATAAACTCATGTTATAGGAAACTTTTCAACGATTTCAAATCTGCCACTCTTAATAATATCACATTTTTAGTTTAGAAGATATAGCCGTTCAAAGTTGACCGACTTTCGGTTTTCAAAAAAACACACAATTTTTAGTAAATTTGTTGCGATTTCAGGTGTAATATCACGAAAAATAGGTAACGAATCGCCTTATTTTTTGTTTGTATTGATTGATGCATTTATTAAATGTGTAATGATAAAAAAAAAATGAACTGTTTGCTTTGTGTTTCTCCTGGTAAATCACTATTTAAAAACTATCCGTTTTTTCACTATTTTTCAACTTTGACGGAAAATAACAAAAATCTATATTTTTCTATATTTGCCATATTTGCAAAATCTGTTCTTTGATTATTTCTTTACATAATTCAAAAATTTTATCTGCCCGTACGTGCCCGTTTGGCTTCTAGAGGTAAAAAAGGTTAAAAAGACATGGTTGCCATACTAATATTGCGGTTTAATAAAATTCTTTAATTTGGCCCCTACAGCGCGTAGGATGCTCCTAGATGGGTCAAATGTATGACCAACCCCACTTTATTATTTATTGCCGAATTTCGGTTTTTTTTAGTTATTTCAATAAACTAAACCATTTTTGAGTTACGCGAATATATGTGTGACATGGAATTACCCATATACCGAAAATACAGAAAATTGAAAAAATAAATTTAAAAAAAAAAAATTTTTTTTTTAATTTGTTGGGTAATAATTTAGAACCCTAAAGAAAAAAAAAATAAAAACAATCTAAAAATGTAAAAATAATTTTTTTTTAGGTACCATAAAATTGATTTTTCTACTAATTTTAACTTTGATAACCCATAAGTAGGCCCCTACACAGCGTAGCACCCTTTTCAAATGCACATTTCATAGGCTGAACAGTTATCTATCATATGCTGTTTAAACTGTTCAATTACCTTATTCGGTTCAAAAGATATGATTTTTGCAACGAAAAAACTCAAATGGCGCCACTGTGCGACGTTCATGATGATGACGATAGAACGTCCATAAAATAATATTAGACTGCATAATTTCACACCACATACACATACAAACGCCAACACCATACAACAAAATGTAGGTGTAACTACATTAATTTCAATCGATTTTGTTTTTTCTTTTCGCAAATCACTCGAATTTTAAATTATTTAGTTAGTTTTTCATAAATTTTGTGTCTTTAGTAAAGTTTTCAAAGTTTTTAGTTTAGTTTTTTTTCTAAATTCGTTTAGCCAAATTGCACAAGCTAAACTACGCGACTATAAATTTGTTTTTTAACTGCGAACAATGATGCCACTACGTTTCATTGTATAATGTTTAAAAGAGAGCGTATTTAAGTTTAAGTGCTGCCATTTAAGTTTTATTGTTTTCAATTTAGAAATTAGATAAAGGAAGGAGGGATTTGTGAAATTTGCAAAATATTTGGGATTAAAAATTGTTTTTTTTTCGGTTTAATTTTTGCAACCACGACAAAAAGGATATATATTTATGTATTTTCATTATAGCGGAACATAGAAAAAATCATCAAAGTTACATGGCGTTTACATTTGCCAGTAATGGCAAGACAGTAGCAATTCACGCAAACTTTTTCACTAAGTTTCCGGTTCACACACGTCAAGTTTGACACGGTAAGTCTTGAGCTTTTAGGAGAGAAGGGAAAAGAGAATGCAATTTATTTTCCCCTCAAAACTCAAGACTTCACGAGTCAAACTTGAAGTGTGTGAAACCGCACTAATACATGCACAATTTTCCAACTGTCTCGCAAATTTCGTAGACAGTAAAATTGGACTGTGATTCGAAATTTGCTGATAGTAATTTCAAGTTTTGTTTGCAAAATAAAGAAAAAATTAAAAAAGTAAAAAAAAAATAAATATATTCTGCTTTGATTTTTTATGTTTAAGTTAATTGGTTTCTATCTTTACACAGTATAGTTGATTTAAGCTATTTTTGAATTTGCTTAGTTCATAGAAAACATGTTAAGCTAAACTTGCACTGAAACATTCACGTTTGAAAGTGAACTGTCTTAAGTGCTGGTTCACACAGGTCAAGTTTGACGCTTCAAGTCTTGAGCTTTTAGGAGAGAGGGGTAAAGAGAATGGAAAGGGGTACATACTTGACCGTACCAGTCAGTTTTGTATTTTTCTTTTCTTTTTTCATCCGTAATATAATAAAAAGCTACAAAGTTGAAGGAAAAGAAAACAAAAATTAATTTTGTGCATGAACGTGAACGCAAGTTCAAAAGAAAATTTAAATAAAACTGTTCAAGTAAACTTGACCTGTGTGAACCAGCACTAACTACTGTCTGGACGCCTACGTCACAACGAAAATATGAAGTCTTTTTGGCAACTAATACGTATTTTATTAGTACATACTTTTCGTTTATAGTCACATTAGCGATATAGTCCATTTTATCTGTTTATTTTGCCGCTATGTATTAATTTAATATAAAGTATTAACGTTAAAGTCCCAGAACTGTAAAAAGTGACGTGTGAAAAAGGCCCAAATCAGTTGCGAGGGCAGCTTTCGAAGAAAGAGATAGAAAGGATTTTTTGGTAGTGAAGTGGCAAGGTGTAAAAACAAATGGCGTGATCAAAACAAAAATAACAAAAAACACAAACCACGTTAAACAAATGCATTAGTTCAACAAATATAATATAAAATAATATTGTTTTGTTTTATAATGTTATTTTCTTACTTAAATATTATTTACTCGTGTTGTGAACTTAAACGTTAATTTTTACAACAGTTTTGTAAATAAATCTTAACTAAATAAATTTGTGTTCATTGTATTGCGGCATAGAAGATGATTAAAATAGAAATGCAAAAGGGCAGCTTTTTTTGAAAGATACAAAAAAAAAACGCAAAATCTTCCGTCTCGTGACAGTTCTGTGTATTCTGTGATTTAGCGATATAATCACATTTGCCATATATGCCATTTATCAACAGTAGCCAAAGGGAAAATTAAAGCAAATTAATGGTGTTATAGTCAAAATTTACTAAGCTCTTTTTAGTTTTCGAATCAAAAATCCATGCAAAGAAAGAACGAATTAAATCATTTCATTCTTGTCATCAACTCTCTACTCGTAAAAAATTAGTTTTTGCCTTTGGTATCAGTTATGAAATATCTTGTTGTTATTTTAACTATTTTTTATACAGTATGCAACTCTGTTGTAAAACCATAAGCCTGATGTCGGTGTAATTTATATGAATTGTTTATTTCCTTTATTCACATAACTTTGTTATATTCGAATTCGGTTATATGCGTCATAGTGGCACATATGTGAATTAGCCTTATAGTCAAATTAGCGATATAGTCCACGTTATGGTTGCAACTAAAGGATGTGACTATAAGCGAAAAGTACTGTATCTTGCCAGTTCTGTCAAATTGTAAACGCTGTGTCAATATAAGTTTCCATGTAATT
Organism: Pollenia angustigena; assembly: GCA_930367215.1. Classification (NCBI taxonomy): domain Eukaryota; kingdom Metazoa; phylum Arthropoda; class Insecta; order Diptera; family Polleniidae; genus Pollenia; species Pollenia angustigena. Next base: position 208,592,543 of record OV884060.1, read on the forward strand.
GTAGAGTTTTATGAGTTTCAAGCTTAATTTCTTTCTCTGTATGTCATGAGGAGAATCGCAAGAGAGATCGTTTGAAAAACAAACTTAATTAAATTAAATAAACATAATTAAGTTTTAAACGAGGAATGGTTTGATACAAAAATAGGCCAATTCCCTTAAGAAAAAGTAATAAAAATTTGCTACTAGAATAACCATCTTAGCACAATTGCGACCTAATTAAAAGCTGTTCAAATTTTTATTGTATCGTAGCCCCTCTAACACTAATTTCGAAAACCAGGGTTCTGCCACCTTAAATTATTGCTAATCACATTTAAGCCAAATCTATTGGTCCTTTATAAATATAAGACCCAATACCTATGTATTGACAAGACAGCATCCGCTTACAGTTCATTTGTGTTATCAAGATTCCATACAAATTATTAAAATTGTCACAAGTATTGTAAAAAGAAAAATGAAAAAGGTAAATTTTTTAAGACTATATAATTAGTCCAATCGTCCCTGCCAACTTAACTTTAGCATATTAAAGTTATATTTTTTTTTGCTCATATTGATTGGCTATAAATGGCTGATGATCAATTAAAAAAACTTTGCAGAAATGCAGATGCTCCTAGACGGGTCAAATGTATGACCAAAACCCCACTTTATTTTTCACCTCCATCATTTATTTTTAGCATACTTTTCATGTTTTTAATTATTTTTGTGAAAATTGATATGTACAACTTCTTTTTTATTTATTTATTGTGCATCATTTCATTTTCTGTTTAAATTGCAGTTTCAATAAATTAGACAAAATCGTTGCAGTATACACTAGCGGTTTGAAACCGCCAAATTTCAAGCGTTTTCGTTTGTCAGAACACCTGTTTGGGGTTTTCAAATCGAAAAAGCAAATTTTAAGCAATGAGTTTTTCAGAATATGGGCGCACTTAAATGAATTTTAACAAACAGTACATCTGAATTTAAAAAAAAACTTTAAAAGTGTAACTGCGTAAACATTAATATTTCCTATTGGTTTTATATTTATGAAACAGTCGCAAAAAGGATAAATTGTTATATATTTTTTAATGAATTTTTAAACTTCTAAATGATAACAAATAAATTGCTAAAGTTTTTAATCTTGCTGTTCTGATTTTACACACTTTAATTTTTATTGAAGCAAGTCTGAGTTTATTAAAAAGAGAGCGAGCGAGGAAAGAAGAGAGGTACATACTTACTTTTACAAAAAATTACTTTAATTCTTTTTTATTATTTCATTTTGTCTGAGTATAAATAAACAGGAAGTTTTAAAAGAAAATTAAAGAGACTTGCTTCAAGAGATTACGCATTGCTTATGTTTACAAAATCCAGCTGCTTAATATGACGCCACACCATATTGTACACATGTTTGTTTGCTTGTGCTTCTATATTTTAGCTGTACTCAAGGCGAATTTACTAGAAGGTGTAGTCGACTTGTCAAAGTTTTGCTTGCGATCTGCCATAGTTTCTTAAAAATATTCTAGTTTCCTTAAGCATACTTTTGCAATTTGAAATCGCCTAACTTCTTGCGATTGCGATTTACAGAACACATAATACACGATCTTAAATTAGAATTGCATACGTTAAGCGTTTTGCGATTGTCACTTGCAATATTATTGTATATAATACTCGCCATATAATTTCCATTTTCTCCTATACTATACAATAAGTCGCACAATGATTTCATTAATTCAATAAAAAGGTGAACATTACCTATAGGAATGACATAAACAGCATTGTACAATGTTGCCAATATACTTCATTTTCTTTCCGTTGTGCAATAAAAATCAAGTCTTTTGATTGTTGCTAATATATTGTTCCACCTTTGAATATCACATACACATTGGCGATATAATTGTACAATACGTTAAATTGAACAATTTTATTGCAAGTGTATGAGCCGCTTAGGGCTCAATCCTTATTATGAAATATTTGCTGCGAAACATTTGAGTTTGTTGAGGAAAGGGGAAAGACGAATGGAAAAGAGTTATTTGTTTCACGTACTAGCAGTTTTTGTTAGTTTGTTATTGAAAGAAAGAGAGAAGGCATAGAAAATGACTCAATGCTGTAAAACAAAATTTTTATTCCATGGATACGAATGCAGTTTTGAAAGAGAATTGAAAGTTTTTAGCAAATTTTTCATAATATGGATGAGGACTAAGCCATATTTTTTTGTCCCATTTAAAAAAAAATACAAACAAGCAGTTATTTTTATATTTTCCAAAATAGTAACATGGCAAGACTTATTTTACAGCAAGAGAGCGAAATAAAATGCAGTTCCTGTTTCCATATGGCTCTCACAACAACATGAAAACCCAGTGTTGTCACAACGATTATGGTATTTTAAAAGGTTTACTGAAGGAATTGTTTATATGTATATGAAATTTTCGACATATGTACTGTCGCGATACTTTAGGTTTTTTTGTATACCATCTACAAGTTGTGAATCAATTGTGTCAATCTTTTTTTTAAATTCATCTAAGACCCCATAAATATTCTGGGTCTTTGAGTAATTTTAAGTCGATTTAGCCATGTCCGTCTGTTGAATACACGCTCACTTTCACAAAACTCAAAAGAAAAGAACAATGTTGGTGTAAAATACCTACTTGTTATCTTAAGTAGTTTGGGATTGAAATCCAGCAGAACAGATTTTGGTCTGTTACAGTTTTCTAGGACTGGAAATCACACTGTCATATTCCGTGAACATCGGTACATAGTTTACCAGAGACCCCATATAAAGCGTAACGAATAATGCTATTGTAATAAATTTTTGTCTATCACAGTTTTATATTACTAGAAATACTGTCAAATTACGTAAAGATCGGTCCATTATTTACCATTTGTCCCATATAAAGCCCATTCCCGAAATATTCTAACTGTCAGTGATGAGTATTAAAGATTCGGCACAGCCGCATAAAACTCTTTACATTTTTTCTTATATCTTTTTAAACTATGTTTTTATACCCTCCACCACAATTAGTTGTGAAGAGGGTATATATTAAGTTTGTCATTCCGTGTGAAACATTTTATTATTCATCTCAGACCCCATAAAGTATATATATTCTGGGTCTTTGAGTAATTCTAAGTCGATTTAGCCATGTCCGTCTGTTGAAAACACGCTCACTTTCGAACAACTCAAAAGAAATGAACAAACTTGGTGCCAAATTGCTTGTAGTTATCCTAAGCAGTTTGGGATTGAAATCCAGCAAAATCGGTTTAGTAGGACCAGAGCTATGAATCAAAATGTGGAACCACCACCTAAAAAAATTTATAATTTTGTTACAAAAAATAACATAAATGGTGGAACAAGGCACGGAATGAGATAAGATTTTGCAGAAATTTTTTTTATTCGACTGGAAATCACGCTATTAAATTTCGTGAAGATCCGTTCATAATTTACCCTAAACCCCATATAAACACTACTCCCGGAAAACAGTTTAGTATGCCTTAAACCGTAAAAATTAACGCTAGCGTAACAAAATTTGGAACGTCACAGTTTTTTAGGACTAGAAATAACACTGTGCAATTTCGTGACGATCGGTCCATAATTTACCTTAGGCCCCGTATAAACCCTACTACCGGAAAACAATTTAGTACGCCTTAAACCGTTAAAAATAATGCAATCATAACAAGTTTTGGCTCGTCGCAGTTCTATAGGACTATAAATGATACTGTTAAATTTTGTGAAGATCGGTACATAATTTACCCTAGGCCCCATAGAAACCATTCTCCCGGAAAATAGTTTAGTACAGCCAAAAACCAAAATTAATAATGCTAGCATAACAGAAATTGGTCCATAATTTACCCTAGGCCCCATATAAACCCTACTACCGGAAAACAGTTAACTCGCCTAAAACCATAATTAATAACAAATCGTCACAGTTTAAGATAATAATAACATCATACAGATATTACTCCGTAAACATTCGAACTGTCGGTGGAGGGTATCAAAGATTCGGCACAGCCGAATATAGCACTCCAACTTGTTTTATATGTAAATTAAAAATGGCAACTTGTCAGCTCATTATTGGTGTGGCGCATATGCTAAGCCAAGTCGTAGTGGAGAAAAAAGACAATGAAAATTTAAATGAAGTTTTCTACAAATATACCCGCCATATGTTTTGAAGAAAAATGTAAATTTTTGTGAACGTTCATGAACGAACTTAGATGTTAAAAGTATTTTATTAAAATTTTAAATTATAGTTTTGTGCAGCATACTCCACTTTTCTTAATTTATTTCTAAACAGTAGCTTTTTGTGCTGCATACGTATTAAGGTATTCATTCGGTTAACCGATTAACTGATCGGTTAATTTCAAATTGTCTTTTTTCGATTAACGATTAAACCGGTTAATTTCAGTCGATTAACCGAAGTAACAAAATTTACAATATTTTGTAGTATTATAACATATTTTTTCGTGTGTTTTTAATTATTTGTTTTATCTAATATACAAAATGTATTTGTTTAGAAAATATTTTTTCATACAAACAAAGAAGGTGTTCAGTGATTTTCATTTTAACCCATTTTCCGCCGACCAATGACTTAAATTACAGTGTTTTTCAATGTTTTTTTTATCTTCTTCATCGATCAACAGGAATGTGGCGAAAAATGGGTTAAATATATGATTGCCAATACCTTTTTTTTGTTTCACGCACTTTTTATATATTTGTGTTTAGTTATTTGTTTTTTATCATATCTTCTCATATCAGTCTTTTAACAAAATTAACCGAAACAATTAGTAGTGTTGAAATTTTTTAAAAACTCTAATGGCATAATGGAGTATTTTATATGTTAAGAAAAATCCTGGAAAAGTACTGAGATATTAGATATTCATCTACGATAAGTGAAAGAATTGTTTCCAAGTCAACTTTTGTCAAAACTAAAGAAAAGAATCGCTTTAATCCTAAACATTTAAACCAAATTATTTTTCTAAATGATTATTGTATAAGATGTCCTTTAACTATTGAAATAACTAATAAAATTATCTCAGTTTATTTTTGAATAAATACGTGAATATTTTTTTTGGATTCACAAGGTAGTCATAAAGTCTTATGTCTTAAAATAATTACAGGAAATATATATCGTCGGCTTAATATGCAAACCACTTTTTATTTTAATTGAGATTTTGATGTCGTGTGGTAGAGAAAGATACGCCTCGTCAACCAGCATGTAGTTTTTCTTCTATTTAAGTCTTGAAGTGTGTAAAACTGACTGTAATTTTAATTTTCTATCAAGCTTCAAATAGGAAAAATATACAGTTTTTTGTCTCTCCTGTAAAATGTGCTGAAAGTGAGTTAGCAGGTTTGCATATTTAGCCAACGATATGACTGTTGTAAGCTACCGCTTATAATATAGATTTCTACTATACAGTTATGAAGAATCAATGAACACAGCATTACAATTTTTATTTTGTTTGAAACACAACAATATTTATTTTAAACAAATTTAAATATTTTTCAGTTTATTTTTTAGGATATTATGACGATATGACTGGATACCACACCTTGCGCATTAATTATTACATATTTATGAGTTGTTTTTTTTTTGCTTGCTCGTTTTAGTTCAAGAATTGTTATGTTTGGTATGTTATTTTTTTTTTTTTTCTTATACACTCCAAATAATAAGCAATTAAGCATTTGTATATATTGAAATTACTTAATTTATAAAAAACTTTATTAATCGGTTAACCGATTAAAAACAAAATTAACCGATTATTAACCGATTAAACCAAAACCTCGGTTAATTAATCGAGCGATTAACCGATTAAAGCAAAAGGTCGATTAAATGAATACCCTAATACGTATACTTACTGCTGTGTATTGACTTGTTGATAGTTTATTTTGCTTTTACTTTTACTCCTTTTATTCTGAGGGCAATGAAGCAAAGCGAGTGTGAAATTTATCTTGTACGTTTTTGTAAGAGGAACTGGCAGCATTCGCCACACAGTGGCGTGTAGAGCAAAACAATAGTTAATATCAGTGATGGAAAATTTAAATATTTAGATGGTACTGACCACCAAGCAAAAGAGTACTATTTCAACATTTTGTTACTTTTTTAAACATATTTTTTTGCTCATATCTCAGCCATTTATGGACCGAGATAAATTTCAACTAAATTTAAACAGCAAAATTCTGATAAGGATATCTAATGGCGATTTCTTTTCTGAGAAAAATGTTGCATTAATGTTACATGTTCTACATTTTTGTGTTCGTTTGTACAAAAAATACAACTGTGAGAAAAATTTTCAAGTTCTTTTGTGAATATGTTGATGAAAAACGTGCAAAACATGTTGCATATCTTACCCTTAAGGTGTTCATACTGCCCTGTTCTTCAACTTTGGTACTTACTACTTTGTTTGTACAACAAATGTTTTATTTTGTTTGTCATAATTCATACCGCTCATAATTTTGTAAAAAAATTGTTTTAAAACAAAATATAAAAATATTTACACATTAAAATCAAAAAAAGTCTATTTATATTATAATCGTTTACATTTTTCTAAAGCATTAGTGATGTCAATATTTGGTTCCAAGCCATAATAGCGTGCAGAAACAGCTCAAATAGCTTTAAAAATCGCTCATAAAGTACATTAATGATGAAAGTGTAATAGTTGTAAATAAAAGCAGCTAATTGTGTTCTATTCAAATTGCACAACATGTAACACTTCCAGTGATTATAGGTAACATTAGAAAATGTAACATGTATATACTGTAACATATTTTTCTCAGAAAAGAAATCGCCATAAAATTAATATATACCAACAAGCAGTGTTGCCATAACGTTTTAATAATAATAAATTTTGTGTAGGCAATGTTGTAAACAGAGCTGTGGAGTCGAAGCTGTAGAGTCGGAGTTAAGGTTTTTGTACCGGATTTTTCGGCATAAAAATTTAAAAAAATATTCTAACAATTTCCAATATAAAAATACTTCGAAATTTGCGATGCAATATTAAAAATATTGATTCGAAACTTTTACTGAATCCTTTGTTTTCTATATTTAACCATTTAACAGGTACTGCATTAAAAAAAGATTTTAAAGTCAAATAAGGACCAGTCTCATATAGGTAAATTTAGCATTAAGGTTAGATTAGGAATCGGAGTTGGTATTTCAGCGGTTGGAGTCGAAGTTAGTCTAAATGTTAAAAAAAATCAACGCTAAATTTCTTATTAACCCTTCTGCACTCCTTGGGTCAATTTGACCCAATTTTGGTTTTCAAACGCAAAATTTGTCCCTTTAAATATAAGATATGGACGTGAAACTTCAATTTATCCATTACAGGGACAAAAATTATAAATTTAAATGAAAATAATAAAATTTTAGTTTTTCCTTCCCCCTCCAAAAAACACGATTTACACACATTTAATATCCTTTGGGTCAATATGACCCAACAAGCGATATTGCAAGTTTATTTCCACTTTAAAATTTGTTTTCTATTGAATTGAGTTCATCTTCATTCAGAATCATCGATCAATAATTTTTTCGGTCAAATAATCAATAGAATCGCTTTTGTTTTTATTATACTTAAATATGAAATGCTGTTAACATTTTATTGTTGGGTCATATTGACCCAAAGGATCATAGGAAGGGCACATATCCAAGGGATGCAGAAGGGTTAAGAAGCATAACGAAAAGAGTACTAAAACGGACGTGGGGGTACCGTGCTATTTTTGAAAGGAAAAAGTACTGAAAATGGTACCATAGTACTGAATTTTCCATCACTGGTTGATATGGAGCAACATTAATGATTGGTATCACAGAAACCATAAAAATTTCGTCAAATAGGTTTTGAACTCACAAAGGGGGTATTCAAAACGTGTATATCTTTTACCTAACTCAATTTTCTTAAAAATGGTCGGTACGTCAAACCAACAATGAGCTGAAGAACTAACATTTACGACTGAATACCTACCCTCTTGAAAAACCTTGAAAAAATCCAAAATGAAAAACTTACAATATTTGTGTATTTATTTTAGTAGCACATTTTCCTTGTTTTTATTAAAAGTCCCTATTTGAGTTGAGACCCCGTTTTATTAATTAATTTTTTTAATATAGTAGGTTTTATTTTGTTTTTTTTTTGTTGTATTTTTAAACATAGAAGTTTTCGGGTTTTCATTTCGTAATTTAAATATATAATATAATTAATATAGGGTTTTTGTTTTTTTCTGTTTGTTTGTTGGTTTTCTGTTTGAATGCGTTTAAAAATAAAAAATAAAACTTCTTATAGGTATGTATATATTTTCACTTATATATACACACTTATACTCATATGCATACTTTTTTATATTTTGCCGTTAACTCATTAACAAACTGTCCACCATTTTGTTTATGTAAAATGTATTTTACAGTTAAGGATATTGCGAGAGAGTGGTGAAAAGGAAAAATATGTTTAATAGAAATTTAAAAAATTGTTAATCCGAAAACTTTTTTAATGTGTTTTTTGACATTAAAAAAGTTTTTAATTTTTTTTTTTAATATAAATAGTTTCAAAATTTTTTAAAGTTTTCCAAATAAAACCTTTGAAAGTTATACTCTGCTTTGAAACATTTTATTTTTTTTTATCTTCATTTGCAACCAATTAAAAAAAATTTAAATTTTATAATTCTTTTTTTAAATTCTAAATAACTCAAATTTTAAATATGTTTTCGAAATTATATTTTTTCTGGAATTTTATAAAGTTTTGATAAGAAATTTTAAAATTTCTTGTTCAAGTTTTTACCATTGGCACGTTGGCAAATTTCAACACTAATTCGAGTATAATAAAAAAAAGCTTAAATTAAGAAATTTGCTTTCGAACTAAATTTGTTTTTGTATCAAATTTTTGAAAGAAAAATAGTTTTTACCAGTTTTAAAATTGATGATTTCTAAAATAAATACGATAATTTTCAATACATATTTAATAAATATTCTATAAAGGGTGTGTGTGAAACGGTAGCAAGGTTCTATGGTGAAATGAAATTTGTTTGTGGTAGAAAATTTTCATATTTGTGCTGTGTGAAATTGTAACATTTTTGACAACGTAAAATTTTGACATAAAGAAAAAAACAATTGCTAAAGTTTTGTGAAAATGAATAAATTTAACAAACGTTTACCAATAATCATTTCAATTCTGTTGGCAATTAGATCGTCCCAACTATTTGATGAATTCGTTCTGATTTATTAACAATTTTTACAAAAAGTGTGGGCAAAAAAGCTTTTACATATTTAAATACTTACATCTTGTATAATTCTTTTTAATTTTTTTGCCGCTGGTCCTGCTTTCATATTATTTTTTATTTTGTTTAAACAAATTTGATGAAAAAAAATTATTTTGCGGTTGTCAAAAATTTCTACACTAATGTCAAAATTTATACTAGCCCTTAGCGCTAGTGAAATTTTATTCACCTCAATAGTGTCAACATGTTACTTCCATGAGTACTTTGCTACCGTTTCACACACACCCAAAGTAAACACTTTTAAAAATTTCTTATTCAAAAACAAATTGAGTTTGGTCAGGTTTTATTTCTTCAAAAATTAAAATATTTAAAATTCAGTTTTCAGGATAGTATTTAAATCTATATTAAGTTAATTTTCATATAAACTTAAATCGTAATTAAATACAGGGGTCTAACCACCGCATTCGATACTATCGTATCGAATAAACTATCGAACTTTTTTGCATACGATAGACACTGACGTATCGAATGAAAACTCGATAAATGTAATGTCGAGTTACTCGATATCGAATGCTATTATTTCAAATTCAATACATTTCATTCGATATCGAGTTTCATGATACCAAAATAAATAATTTCGATCAATTTTGCTCGATATCGTATGCGGTGATTAGACCCCTGATTGATTTTTTGAGTTTTATTTGAAAAGTCTAATTTAATTAAGATAAAAGTATGGTAGCACTACTAAATACAAAAAAAAAAATATATAAAAAAGTGTATTTATTTGCAAGGTGGGTTCTTGGGTTCTTAAACGTGTTTAAGCAGCTTGAACGTGATTAAGCTCTAATCACTTCAAAATCGAGATGATTACCCATACATTGAAGTGATTTGTTAATCACTTCAAATTGACATGATTACAACTAAATCACTTCATAAACCACATAGAATCCACTGAACATACCTCAAACTGAGTGTAATGTAGAATCGCCAACATGATCGTGTACAACCGGCCACGATTTCTGCTTAATGTTTTTATTTTTTTTTTTCTTGAATAATTCATAAATTTTCACAATTTCATCATTAAAATGATTAAAATAATCTTCTGATAACTTTATAAAAGCATTTTCATCTATTTTTAATACGTTAAATAAATATAAATTTGTTTGTTGTATTTTTTTCCTCATCATCTGTCATCTTAATCATCTCAAATGTAGTGTGAACGGCTTTGATAAACTTAATCAACATTTTGCTTAAACGCGTTTAAAAACCCAAAATATGGACATAGCATTAAACGATTTTAAACATAAATGTGCTTTAATATCAATCCTGAAAATTGGCCATTAGTCAAAATCAGTATTAGATATGCCCATTTTTTAAATTCGAATATAATTTCGAAATTTGTTTCTACTAAACTTCTAATTTAAATTTCAAAGTTTATTATTAAATTTAGACGTTATTTCGATTATTAGTTTTACTAAAGGGCAGATAAGTTTTTAAATTTGAAAATTTATTATTTCATTACCCAGTAAAAACTTCGCCTACTTTTTCAAAATGAATAGCTTCTTTAACTCATTATTTTGTAGCTTTCTTCTATAACTACATCTATAACAACTTCCATAACTACTTTTTTCTGGATGTATGCAGGTAAAAAAAATAATGACTTACTTTTTAATGCGTTCATTTTGGGACATCCCTTGTAAAATTCATTGGTTCTTTCAGTAGAATTGTAAGTAGTGCTCTTATGTTTTTCTGATTACTCAACACATTATTTTGTAGGCGAAGTTTTTACTGGGTAAAAACCTAAAAATTTGAATTAAAAATTTTTGAAAATTCGAGTAAATGAATGTGATTTCGAAAAGTTTTTTACTAAAAAGCAGATTAGTTTTTGAATTTCAAAAAAAATTTCGGAAATTTGCATTTTTTTTTTTTTTTTTTATAAAAAGCAGATTCGTTTTTAGATTTCGAATTTTTTTTGGAAATTTGCATATTTGTTTAGAAAACTGGAGATTAGTTTTTGAATTATAAAATTTATTATTTCCATAACAAACTCAAAATTTGGGTTAAAAATGTAAATTTTTAAAAATTCGAATTTCGAATTTGTTTTACTAAAGGGCAGATTAACTTTTGAATTTCAAAGTTTATTATTTCCATAACAAACACCAATTTTTTTTTTTTATCGAAAAAGGACATTTTTTAAAATTCGAATATAATTTCGAAAATTTTTTTCTTCTAAACTTCTAATTTAAATTTAAAATTTTATTATTAAATTTAAACGTAATTTCGATTATTTGTTTTACTAAAGGGCAGATAAGTTTTTGAATCTGAAAATTATTTCATAAAAAACCTCAAAATTTGAGTTAAAAATTAAAATTTTTTGAAAATTCGAAAAAATTAATGTAATTTCGAAAATTTGCGTATTTGTTTTTTAATAAAAAGCAGATTCGTTTTTAAATTTCGATTTTTTTTTATTGGAAATTCGAATATTTGAAGAAAACGGCAGATTAGTTTTTGAATTATAAAATTTATTATTTCCATAACAAACTCGAATTTCGAACTTGTTTTACTAAAGGGCAGATTAACTTTTGAATTTCAAAGTTTATTATTTCCATAACAAACTTGAAATTTTTATCTAAAAAGGACATTTTTGAAAATTCGAATATAATTTTGAAAATTTGCATATTTATTTTACGAAAGTTAAGATACGTTTTTGAATTTCGAATAAAATTCCGGTAACTTGCATATTTTGTTACAAAAGGGCCGGTTAGTTTTTGAATTTTAAAATTTATTATTTCCATTTTAAACCTAAAATTTGGGTTAAACATTTAAATTTAAAAAAAAATTCGAATTTAAAATTTGTTTAACTAAGTCTAGGTTCACACTATGAAAGTTTTCTTTCAGAAAGTCTGAGTTTATGGGTGAGAGAGGAGAGATGAAAAGCATGTTCTCTTCCCCTCTCACCAATAAACTCAGACTTTCTGAAAGAAAACTTTCATAGTGTGATCCCAGACTAAAGGGCAGATTAACTTTTAAATTTCTAAGATTATTATTTCCATAACAAACTCGAAATTTTTATCTAAAAAGGACATTTTTAAAAATTCGAATATAATTTCGAAAATTTGCATATTTGTTTTACGAAAGTTAAGATACGTTTTTGAATTTCGAATAAAATTTCGGTAACTTGCATATTTTGTTACAAAAGGGCCGATTAGTTTTTGAATTTTAAAATTTATTATTTCCATTTCAAACCTAAAATTTGGGTTAAAAATGTAAATTTCAAAAATTCGAATTTCAAATTTGTTTTACTAAAGGGCTCCAAACTTCAAATTTTCATCGAAAAAGGAAATTTTTAAAAATTCGAATATAATTTCGAAAATTTGCATATTTGTTTTACGAAAGTTAAGATACGTTTTTGAATTTCGAATAAAATTCCGGTAACTTGCATATTTTGTTACAAAAGGGCCGATTAGTTTTTGAATTTTAAAATTTATTATTTCCATTTCAAACCTAAAATTTGGGTTGAAAATTTAAATTTAAAAAAAAATTCGAATTTAAAATTTGTTTTGCTAAAGGGCAGATTAACTTTTAAATTTCTAAGCTTATTATTTCAATAACAAACTCGAAATTTTTATCGAAAAAGGAAATTTTTAAAAATTCGAATATAATTTCGAAAATTTGCATATTTGTTTTACGAAAGATAAGATACGTTTTTGAATTTCGAATAAAATTTCGGTAACTTGCATATTTTGTTACAAAAGGGCCGATTAGTTTTTGAATTTCAAAATTAATCATTTCATTTTTGAACGTTCGAACGTAATTCCGAATATTTGCATATTGGTATTTTAAGGGCAAATTAGTTTATGAATTTAAAAATTTATTATGTATTTCTATAACAATAAAATTAATTGTTAATTTATGTTTTGTTTTTTTTTTCACTTCCCACCTCTCCTACCAACGATCCTTAATATTGGATCCTTCATTTTTCATTAAAAATTTTATTGATTTGTTTTTTAGTTCAAATATATATACTTTTTTCCTTATTGTTTTCATATCTCTTAAATTTTAAAATTTCTCTTAAATTTTAAAAAATATACGTTTGTTTCCTTTTTTTTAGCTTCTTCTCGATTATTATTTATAGTTTCCAAATAATTTACAATGCTACGCATAAAATATTATTACATTTATTGGGGTTTTCTTCTTCTTTTTTTTTTTTTTTTTTGTTTAAACAGATTTTACAGTTTTTTGTAACTTTTTTGAGATTTATTTTCTTTAAGGACTAAAATATATTAAAGACTGTTTGTTTTGTTAGATTTTACTCTGAATAAAATACGAAATTAAATTTTATATATTTAGATTCTTCCTGTTGTATCAGTTTTTGGTGATTTCTTTTTTAATTTTTTTTTTTATGTACTTTTTGTAGTTAAAAATGAGTTTTGTTGTTGTATTTTTTGTTTAAAAGCATTTATTTTTTGTTTGTTGTATGTATTTTGTTTGTTGGTTTATTTTATATAATTTTTTTTTATCACACATTCTACAACTAAGTTATAATAATCGTGTTTAATCATTATAATCGTTAGTTTTTTATTAAATTTTTTTTTGTATTCAGTTAACTCTAGGTCCATTTATATATATAGTATATATAAGATTTAAAAATATATTTTGTTACTTAAGGTTGTAAAATGTTGAAGGATATTTCGCTTTAACAAAAAAAAAAAAAAAAACAAATTTTTTTTTTTATACGGTAGAAATTATTTCATTAAAATAAATTGTTAAAATTTTCGAAATTAAAAAAAGAAAAACACATACAGAAATTCTTAAAGAACTTTAAATATTAGATTTAATTATTTCTTTTAATTATAAAATAAAGGTCAAATAAGAACAAATATGAATTAGATTTAATTAAATATCAAGTTTTAATTTATCAAACATTTTTATATTTGGATTTTTTTTAACAAAATTAAAAAAAAAATTATCAGAAAAATTTTCTTCCGAAATTTCACTAATTAAAAAAAAAAATACAATTTTTGTCAAAATTAAAAAATTCGAAATTAAGTTCGAATTTTTAAATATAAAAATAATTTAAATTGTATAAAAAAATATAATTTATAAATTCAGAAAATCCATTTTTAAAGTTCGAACCAGTGTTCGAAAATAAACAGTACATTATTTAACGCTCGGCTCACAAACCCAAGAACGATATCTATTTTTTTAGTGATTGTGTAGACATACACAACCCTTATTACCGTTCGTAACTATTTTCAAGAAAGAACCGAACATTATATAATGTTCGGTTCTTCGTTAAAAAAAAAACAATTGTGGTGATACTGTAGACAAACATTATATTTTAATGTTCTATAATGTTTTTTTCGTGTGTGTATTTTGTTTTTGTAAAAAATGTTTGGTTTTTTTTTACTAGCCAAAAGGGACGAACATTAACGAGCCGAACCGAACACATTGAAGTTTATGGATTTTCAAAAAAAAACCGAACGGAATTAAATGTTCATATCTTTTGTTGAGTTTGATAAAAACAGTAATATTTTTGTGTTCGAAAGATGACTAACAGGGAAACGTTATTTTTTTTAATGATTTTCTACAAAAACACTATTAGCGTTTGTGTTTTCCACAAATCTACCGAACCGAACATTAAGAAACAATATTTAGTGTTTATTTTCGAACACTGGTTCGAACAATGAATTTATTTCCAAAAAAAAAAAAAAAAAAAAATACACAATATAAAAAAAAATTTTTATTATAAATTCTTTATCAAATCTTAATTTATATAATTTTTTTTAATTGAATTCAAATTTGAAACATCATCTTAAAACTTTTTTATAATTCTATTTATTTATTGTTAAAAATAAAAATTCAAAAACCTTTTTCGTAAAAACAAAAAAAAAAATTTAACTTAATTTCGAATTTTTCGAAAATGTTAAAAAAGTCATTATTAGTTCAAGTTTATATTATAATTAAACATAATTTAGAAACACAAAAATGCAATTTACACAATTTAAAAAAATTCAAAAAATATGTTTTTGTAAAAGTTTGCAAAAATTCGAATTAAATAAGAATTTTCAAAAATTTTAAAACACACAATATAAATAGGTATTACAATTTTTTATCATAAATCTTTATCTAATTTAAATATGCATCTAAAATTTTTTTCTTTAAAATAAATTAAAAAATTCGAACTTAATTTCGAATTTTTTTTTTTTTGAAAATTTTAATTTTGCTATTTTTTTTTTAATTTGAAATAATCAATAATCATCTTATTTTAAACATTTTGTATTTTAAACATTTTCGAAAAAAGTTTTTTACATTCCGATTAATATAATATTCGAATCTATATCACTGTTAAAACCTTTTATTAACAAGCAAAATCTTTAAGTTACTAGCAGGATGAAATGGCTAATTTTCGAAAACCGCTACATTTTCCTCTTCAGCATCCATGTAACTTCAAAAATATGCGAATTAATCAAAGTTTTTGTGAGAAAATCTTTCTCGAATGTATTCCCAGAAAAAAAAAGTGTTTGAAAGTTGTAGTACACAAACTATGTTTAAAATAAAAGTCCTCAGTTCCATTTTAGAACCAAAATTTTCGAATACATTTGAATATATATATTAAAAACAGCTTAGCCAGAAAAATAGTCCGACGTTGTCGGAATTAGACATTTCTTCCAAATGTCTGAGTTGAGTGTAGAGACTTGGTCTCTTAAAATGATTTTTTGTAATAAAGAAATCATATGTATATTCTTTGAAATAATAATACAATTTATTAATTTTATTTTGGAAGATCTTGCTTTGAAGAATCACATCAGAATTTCAAATGCCTTTTTCATCAGATTTCCGTCAGATATCTATCAGAAATGCCGACAAAAAAGATCAGAATATGTCTGCCAGAATTGGTGTCAACAACTTCGTACATTTTTGGGTAAGAAACCAGACAGAGTTCGTAAAAGATTCTGTAGGTAAATTACGTCATTCGATATCGATAGAAATTTCCATTTAAATTGTATTGTAATTTTGAACGATATCGAATTCCACATAATTATTATTTTAATTTTGCTTGCTGGGTTGGGTGTAGTTTTAATTTTATAAATTATTAATTATTTGAAAATTCAAATACAATTATTTTAACTGCCATATTAATGAAATACAACTTAGTTTCGAACATATTTTAAAACTACATTTCCATAGGGGGCATTTATAGGATGTCTTTTCGTACATGTCTGTTTTATTCTTTCTCTTTTGAACATGCTTAAAAACCTTTTGCGTTTTCAGGATGTTATTACGTCTAATTGTCTAATCTTCTTTATATAAATATATAAAAAAAATCATGAAAAATCATATTAACAAACATGAAAACTCGTCTTGTCTGTTTGGCAACCTCTCTTTCTTTTTTAACCCGAATGACTAAAAAACGTGTTTGTTAGGCATGTCTGAAAAGACATCGTGTGAATTTGGCCATATTAACACACATGAAAACTCATTGTGTCTGTTTAGCAACCCCTCTTTCTTCTCCAACCCGATTGGTACTCTTTAATGCGTTTGCGCATTTGTCTTTCGCATCTTTTAATTTTTTTCTTTTCGCAAATCACCGCTATTTATTTTATTTAAATTTTCCAATTTCAAAAATTTTTACATATTTTAGATTTCATTACTGTCAATCTGCGCCATCTTCCATTTTTATTGCCACTATTGCTTCATTTTCAAAAAAATTTTGCGAAAGTGATAGAGAGTACTAAGTTGGCATTTAGCCAAGGCCTATCCAATAGGTCTGCTTACTACTACAACAATACAAAAAACAACAGGCATTTTGTTTGTGTAAAATTCCTCGCCGTTGTCAAAATCTTACTACTACATAGGCAAAACAAAAGGAAAAATGTGTTTTGTGTGCATGTATGTGTGGCAAAAACCAAAACAGTAAACAAAAATATACACGTATAAGGAAAATGTAAACAACTCTTCATATCGTTGAGGAAAAAACCAAATAAACATCTGGCTTCTTAAGCAGACCTATTGGATAGACCTTGGCATTTAGCTTGCGCATCGAAATTGCTTTCTCATCGCAATTGAGAGTAGCCCTCCAGGGCACAGGTGTTGCTGAGTTAACAATCCGTAGTTGGTGTTCGTTGAACTCCGAGTCGTTTCGGTGCGTAAGACCGAATGCCATGGAAACGTGTAAATTAAAAAAGGTGCTGATTGCAGACCCATGTGTCTTATGGCGATTTCTTTTCTGATAAATATGTATGTTGCATAAATGTAACATGCTCTATCTCTTATGTGTAGAGCATGTAACATTTATGCAACATATTTCTCAGAAAAGAAATCGCCATTAGTTATTGAATGGAAATGCGACACTTTTGTCGAATAATATGGTAACATTTTTGGTCACACTGTCAACAAAGCGTCTACACTTTTGCCTGTTTTTAAGAAAAAAAAAATTTTTTTTGACAGCTGTAAAGTTAGAACTAGTGAAAGGGATGCAACAGTTAATAGTGAAAGATCGGATTTTTTTATAAAATTATGACAACTCCTTTTTTCAGGTCTGTGCTTAAAATCACGTGATTTTTAAAATCGCACGTGTGATTTTGTGGTGTTCTGAAAGTCATACCGTTTTTGTGTTTTTCGGTGTGCCAAAACACACAAAAATATCACATGTGTGAATTTAAAATACACATGTGATGTCAAATCACATCAATATACGAATATTTGCACTTATTTTGATTTAATTAATAACCTTATCCACTAATAATATTATTGCAAAGACATACATATGGAGGGATCAGAGCTGAAGCGAACCAAGTCAAAAATTAAAATTCGATAATATTTTGAGTTTAAGTAAGTGAATTTCCATTAATTTCTGGAGCCATTGACATGGGTTTATTACCGTTAGCTTTGGAACGAAAAACTTTTTGATTTAGTCCGTTACAGAACTCGATAGAGTTAAACTTTGCGAAGAATTTCACACCAGTTTTGAAATACATATATGCATTTTATTTTATGACTTGGTTCGGTTCAGCTTTGAACCCTCCATATCTATTTAAAAATATAGACTAGAACTATTAACACGTAACAGTGAATCTCTGGTGCCAAAATCTCCATATGGTCCCACAAGAAATACCTTTTTAATAGTTCGAAGGTCAGTAGTTAATTTTAAATGACAAGCACATGCTATGGGTCTACAGCAGTGAAGGGCACTTTTGCAAATCTTATGTACGCGTGCATCGGAGAAAAATGCTGCTTCCCTGCAAATAAAATTGGACCACCTGATCCATTTTGATAAAATGGACTACTCCATGGACTGGTCCGATGTAATGCAAGCATGGACCATGTCATTGTTAAAAAGTGTTTGTAGTGAGACGACATGTCTTCGTTTTTTAACGACTTTCTTTCGTTTTTAAACGACTTCAAAACTAATCCTCTGAGTATACCATGGAGTAGTTTTAAAACTAGGACATCGTAATGTTAAATATACCATGTTTTTTCCATACGTTTGGGTTACTTTTTGACTAGTCCTAGTCCCTTGTGGGCTACTCTTTAAAGGCGTGTTTGGACTGGTCCTATTATTTGCAGGGTTTTGTGACGTCGACACATGTATACTATAAACTTCTTCGTGTGGTCTCTGACAATATACGTTCGGCTGTTGCTTTGTTGTCATTTCGTCAAAGTTAGTCTGTGTTCATACGGCTGATATCTTATTGACAAGATTGCTACTTTATAGGCGAGAGGGACGAGGTGAAAAGAAACGAGTACACAGATGCATGAACTGTCTTTACGTTTTGCTTTTTCATTCGTTGTTTAATTTTGTTATTGTTTTCAATATCAAAAAGCACATGTCGTCAACATGACAAGAATCATTTGAACGCCAATTCATGTTCAAAGAAGAAAAAGGAAGAATCTTGTCAATAAGACATGAGCCGTATGAACTCAGACTTATTTGAATCAGTTGCAGACACAGAGCAGATCAGCACTTGTTGATGAGCGTCATTCGTTTTCTGCTGCTTCCCACACAAGCATTAATGTGATTTGCCCTTCACTGGTCTATAGCATAATGCATTGTCTAGTCTACAGTTGATCAGTAGTATTGGTGAAAAAAAGTCAATAGTAAGTCACTACAGTTTCATTACTGACATTTTATACAGAGTATGTTTATTCAATGGGTAGCCAACACGAGGACGGTCCCTTGTCCCTTTGTGATGTACTAGGTATGTATGTTATAACTAACAAAAAAGTTGATATTAAAAAACAAAATAAAAACAATCGATAATAGCAAAAAAATTTTAAAGGACAACGTTTGTGACATGATTTGAGAAAACTTCGAACATGATGAGTCTATACCTAACACTAACATCATATTAGTGTTAAAGTTAAGCATTTCATGTCAGTTGTAGACTGCATGTTAGAGAACAAGAATATTTTGTCAGAAAAGCTTTATGTTATCGATATCAACAAAATTTTCTAAAGAAAAATTTTGGTTTTTAATGCTGGGCACACACTATGCCACACGTTTACGCAATCCAGTGAATTAAATTCATTTTCATTCATTTCAGATTGCATACACATCAAAACGCTTTGATATTTTGAGGTTGCATTGAAACAGTTTCCATGTAGGTTGCACTGTGTGTACCCAGCATAAGTTTTTATGACACTCGTAAAACTGCTCTTAGTGGAGAAGCAGCTCGCGCTTTTTGTCATTATTTCTTAAGGGCAAACAGGTCGTTTTTGTTTGTCTGCTTTTGTTGCGTTTTGCGTTGTCACCCCGCATTGGTTAGTGTTTCGGCGTCGTATAACTGTACCGAGTTACAGTTTTTGCGGTATCTGCATTAACTATATGCAATCGTTTTTAACCTCAATGTTTTGATGTGTTGTCTGGTGGAGAACCAAAGAAAAAACTCATGTGACTGGTGGAGAACCATATATAACTCAGACGTTTTACTGGTGGAGTACCAAGGAAATAACTCAGACGTTTTACTGTGGAGACAAGATATACTCTGGAGCTTATTCTGGAAGCTCTTCTATACGAAGGTCTAGGTCGGTCGAGGACTTGTGCATGAGGCTCCAACAAACCGTGTGATACCCTGGCAATATAACTCTAGATAGTTAGCCAAAAATTTTTAGTATTTAGGCAAAATAAAAAAAAAAAAAAAAAGTTTTTATGAAATATGAAATTCAATATAAAAAAAAACTTTTTAGAAAAAAAGCAATTATTAATAAAAAAAAAAAAATTAATTTTTGTATTTAATTCGTTGTTGGGGGGTTAAAAGAGAAGTAAAACTTTCTCAAACATCTAAAAAAAATATGAAACTATTTATTAAAGAAAAATATTTTTAAAATCAACAAAAACAGTTCATTACAAGAAATTACCAGAAAATTTCTTATTCAAAATAAAAAAAAACCTTAAAACTAAAATATTAAAAATGTATATTTTAAAAGTCGTGGTTAATTGAATAATATAAATTTAATTTTATATAAAGTTTTTTTTTTATTTGTTTATAAATTGTATTTATTATTATAATAATTAAAATTGCTAAGATAAAAAACTAAAATTAAAATAATAATTAAAAAAAAAAATGTTAAACATTTTCGTATCGTTAATAAATCATAAAATAAATTAAACTAAAAGGAGAGTTTATTTTTTTTTCATTCTTGAACAAAAATTTATTTTTTGTTAGTTTTTGATTTTTGTGTTTTTCTTTTTGTGTTAAATTAAAAATAACTATTATTTTCTTCTGGTTGTCGTCGTGGTTGATTACAATTGATGTGTTATTGTATTGTAGTTGTTGTTGCAAGTATTAGGGGTTTAAAAAAAAATAAAACAATTAAAAAAACTATGAATTGCAAAATTTGAAAATCATTAATAACATAAACTCATATTGTAAATTTATAGATTGCCGTAAAAACATAAAGTAACATAAGCGATGCGATGACAATTGTCAAGATAATCAGTATAATGCTCGCGAATATATGCAAACATCAGTCAGTGGGGCCTTTGCACAGTAATTTCCGGGCAAAGCCAATGGCCGAATCTCACAAAATCTCACAACATCGACAGTAACGTGGTCGTTGTCCAGTGGTAACTGGAGGCGGTGTAACTGGGGCAAAGTACGCATGAACTTTTATATTTGGTAAATGTTGCTGAAAGTTAAAAAAAAAAAACGTAAGAAAAAATAAATATATTAAATTTGTTATCGATAATAAGACTTGGAAAAGAAAACTTGTATGTTCTAGTTGAGTTTGAAAATAAAATAAAAATATAAAGGTTGGTCGCACGATGTTAATTGTAAATAAAACAAAAAGTTTTCTGAAAATTATCTTAATATTTTTTAATAATGATAGAAGGATCTATGACAGTTATGTCTGAAACAAAATATTGGCCAAATGCTCGCCACGGCTTTAGAGGCATACCTCTATCCGATGGCCCTCTTGAGACATAATTGAGGTTCAAAGCCGTTAATGTGCCTAATTAACTCATTCTTTAGCTCTTGAATTGTTCTTGGCTTATAGAAGTACATGCACTCTTTCTTTAAAAAATATACCCAAAGAAAGAACCTCCAACGGTGTTAAATCACATCATCGTGGCGGCCAATTTACATCGCCACGACGTAAGATAACACGGCCATTGAATTTCTCGCTCAAAAGAGCCATTGTTTTGTGGGCTGTGTGGCACCATCCTGTTGGAACCACATATCGTCCAGGTGCTTATCCTAAATTTCCGCCAACAAGAAGTCCGTTATCATCTCGCGATAGCAAACACCATTCACGGTAACTGCTTGGCCGACCTCGTATTCGAAGAAGTATGGCCCGATGACGCCGCCTGCCCATAAACTGCACGAAACACATTTTTCACACAAAATTCTCCCGATTGTAAACACATTCGGTCGATTATGCTGACCAAAAAAATCACGAAGTTTACGAAATGCATTTTGAATTGAACGCACATTTTCGTCAAAAGCTTCAACAATCTTAACACCATGCTCAATTGTGTACCTCTCCATGGTTGAATTTGTCAACCACTAAAACAAAGATATGTCAAATTAAGTTGGGAAAAAACTTGACGGTTTTGGTGTGACTTATGCTTTAAAGTTTAAACACATTCGAGACAGCAAGCTACCGACTTCAATATGTCAAAAATAGAATACATGTGTGTATATGGCAATGATTATTTTCACGACTACACGGCTACATGGCTGCAGGTTGTTGTCTGTGCTTGTTTTGTCGTTGTAGCCGATTTAATGCCTGTTTAACGATATCGAACGTCATCGTTCGCATAGAAAATTACATTTAAAACAAAAACAAAGTTCGGACATTGTTCGAAGTTTGTTTTTGTTTTTAATGTAATTTTCTATGCGAACGATGACGTTCGAAATCCATGAACACGCTGTTAAACTAATTTCTATTTTTGTCCACTACAAAACAGAAAAAGTATTGCTAATAAAAAAAAATATTTAAAGAATGAGTGCTTAAAATTTTTTTTTTTTTTTTTTCTTGTTTAACAGAAAAGAATCGGCACGAAACAAGAATATTAACTCGGCTTAACATCAAATTGATATTTATATAATTTTTAAGTATTCTTGAAAGAAGTTCTATAGGAACATGTTTTTCACGCCAACGCTCCTAGTTAAGCAGTTATAGGTCGTAAAAGTTGCAAAATACTTTATCCATATCTATTTAGGTAAAAAATGAATCTATAAAATATGGCAATCAGTGGAAAATGCTTTAAAATGTGTGTTTACAAGGCGTTTAAAGCATACCGATTTACCAATTAAGAGGTAATATTATATATTCATACACACAGAAAAAAATACCCATGTAAAATTAACATGGAAAAATGTTGATTGAGAATCATGTTAAATTTCAGAAAAATTATGCCCTTTACCTCAATTTATCATTATTTCATATTAATTTTTAATAAAAAATTTCAAAATAACCTTAAATTACGTTTATTTAATATTATTCACTGTTAAAAAAATAAAAAAAAAAAATATTAAAATATAAATAAATCTGGATTCAATATTGAACCCATAAAAACCTGTTTTGTATTAAAATCAAAAGTTTATCTTGTTAAATTAACATGCATACCTACTTAATTATGTACATTTTTTATTTTCACTTTTAAAATATGTTATAAAAAGAAGACAATTCCCGTATTCTTTTAATTAAAATTGTTTATTTAAATAGTAAATCAAGTTTTCAAAGTAGAATGATGACCATATCGGGCGATTCTGCTGATGCTTCTGTTAACAAAGGAGAATACAAAATAATTGAAACATGTGTTACAGGGTTTTGAATTATTCTTACATAAATGCAAATGTTGTCTGAAGCTTCTTCACACTGTTAAAATACACTCAAACCCATTTGATTCTACATGAAATTCACGTTGTTTCAACTGGAAATAACTTTCATTCAACGTGATTCCGATTGTTATTTCAATATAAATTACATTTTGCTCTAACTTTACTGCAATGTTAAATTAACATGAATTATAGTTATATCAAAAGAAAAAAATGTTGTTCGCAGTTATTGTAAAATCAGGTTGAATTAACATGAAACCCGTATGAAGCAAAATCACCACCGAAAAAATTTAAATCAACCTAGTTTTCGACGTTTTTAACTTGATTTTTTTCTGTGTATACTCCGTGGCTGAAATTTGTTACAAAATTGGCCTTATCTTTAAATTATGTCGATATTCATTTATTTAACCCTAGATATTTGCTTAATAAACTTTTTCTGTATTGCGGGCTTTCGGCCTTGCGAAACACTTAATTAATTATGTACATTTTACAATAATTAAATATGTAACAAGTACATAAATTATTACCACATATATATTTTTACTCAAACTTATAAATATATTGAGAAATTTTCCATAATAAAATTTTTTAAAGCTTATGTGGTGTTTAAAGAACACGAGCGCCTTACTCGTATTTGAAATTTGTTTTTGTTTTAAATGTAAGTTGAACGGACAAGTAAGGCGCTCGTGTTCTATAAACTACACATTAATAAATATAAAATTCTATATGATGGAGTTACTTAAAATATGGTTTAAAAAAGCTTGAAGTATTCTTCCCTATACATAGTCTTTTGAATTGTATTTTAAGAAAAATTTGTATGAAAATTTTGCCTCAAAACACATTTCAAATTAATTTTATTTTTTATGAATACGGCAGATTATGTTTTAATAAATATACTAACAAAATTTCAAGTTTTGTAGAGAAATCTTTCCAGAAATATTTAATTTGGAAATTTGCTCTTAACGGAATTTTTAACACATCATGTGAAAGATATTTCGAAGTAGTTTCTATTAATACTAGTACTTCTTTGATCCAGTTTCTACCTAAAATGCAGTTGTTGGGTAACACTTGCGCAGAAGTAAAGTTTAATGATCGAAAAACATCACTTTAAAGAAACCTGGCATGACTTTTATGTGTCAAAAGTTTTTTTTTATGCAGCAAATTTTGGCAATTATTGATGCAGTTAATTTTCTGAAGCAATAGCTTTTGACATAAAAGAAATCGTTTAATTTTTTTTTGTACACACAGAAAAAAATCAAGTTAAAAACGTCGAAAACAAGGTTGATTTAAATTTTTTCGGTGGTGATTTTGCTTCATACGGGTTTCATGTTAATTCAACCTGATTTTACAATAACTCCGAACAACATTTTTTTCTTTTGATACAGCTATAATTCATGTTAATTTAACATTGCAGTAAAGTTAGAGCAAAATGTAATTTATATTGAAATAACAATCGGAATCACGTTGAATGAAAGTTATTTCCAGTTGAAACAACGTGAATTTCATGTAGAATCAAATGGGTTTGAGTGTATTTTAACAGTGTGAAGAAGCTTCAGACAACATTTGCATTTATGTAAGAATAATTCAAAACCCTGTAACACATGTTTCACTTATTTTGTATTCTCCTTTGTTAACAGAAGCATCAGCAGAATCGCCCGATATGGTCATCATTCTACTTTGAAAACTTGATGTACTATTTAAATAAACAATTTTAATTAAAAGAATACGGGGATTGTCTTCTTTTTATAACATATTTTAAAAGTGAAAATAAAAAATGTACATAATTAAGTAGGTATGCATGTTAATTTAACAAGATAAACTTTTGATTTTAATACAAAACAGGTTTTTATGGGTTCAATATTGAATCCAGATTTATTTATATTTTAATATTTTTTTTTTTTTTTTTTTTTTAACAGTGAATAATATTAAATAAACGTAATTTAAGGTTATTTTGAAATTTTTTATTAAAAATTAATATGAAATAATGATAAATTGAGGTAAAGGGCATAATTTTTCTGAAATTTAACATGATTCTCAATCAACATTTTTCCATGTTAATTTTACATGGGTATTTTTTTCTGTGTGTAATGCTTTTTCTTGTCATTTATAAGAAAACTGTCACTTGTTGGTTCAATATTTTTAATAAAGTTCGAAATCGTTATTGTTGATAACATTTTTATTATTATTTTATGTTTGCTTATAAAACTTTTGAAATTCAAACTTTGCACAGCTGTTGTGCAGTAAAAAAGTATCAGCATCACAACTGCAACTGGTAATTACGAATCAGAAACATCATTTTGCATCACTGCAGCATTGATGAATAGTTTTCATGCATTAACGTACGTACCCAAAGTGTTCTGAAACTTTTACGACATATACCACGCTCGTTGACGGAATTTTTTTTTATAATTTTTAATGCAGTTTATATGTATTTATTTATTTAATCTGCCGTTACGATTATATTGTTTATTACTTCCAAAAACAACAAAATTATAATATTAAATATGTTTTATAATAAATTCAATTGTTTTTACGTTATAAAATGTATTATAAATACGTATTTATATATTTATAATCTTAAATTAAGTTTGTATAAAAGTCGGCAATTATTCAAGTTTTTCATTTTATAAAAGTAAAAAAGTGATAGTGGCACCACTGAAATATAAACACACAGTAAAAAAACAGCTGTTTATATTTTTTCAAATGTAGCTGCCGTCTTCAATATAATTCAGTAGCTGACTACACGACTATAATTGCACCCAGCAGCATTTGTAGTCTTGTGTTAGTGTATCCTGCTGTGGTGAATGTGTTTAATGCATTACAATTAATATCGTGCATTATGGTTGGACCACCCTTTACAAGAGTTTCTTAAAAAATATAGTGTGCAATAACTTCTTAAAATACGAATAAGCAAAAAAAAAAAAATTCACTGATTAAAAGTTAAAAAAACCCCTTCATAAAAAAATAATTTCTTAAAAATTATGCAATGCAAAAGAAGTCTTTAAAAGATCATTTTAGAGATAAATTAAAAGAAACGTCATGATTTAAAATTCACCGTGTGACTTGGGCATAAATTTGTATAACTTATGTGTTATCGATAGCAACAAAACTCTTTAAGAAAAACTTATCTGTTATTAATATTTAGCAATAAACTTTGGAAAAGATATCTATTAAAAAAATTTCTACAGAAAAGATTTGTTATCGATAAAAAAATATTTTTCCATAATTTTTTTTGTTTTCGATAACAAAAAAATTGCCTAGAGAAATATTTGGAGTTATCAACAAAATATTCAAAAGAATAAAAAAAATTTTATAGAAAAATTAACTGTTTTCGATAAAAACGCAAGATTTATAAAAAAAGTTTAATTGTTATTGATAATTTTATTATCCACAACAAAAGTTTTTTTTAATTAATAAAAAGTAAAGTTCAATTCGCAATAGAAAAGATTTTTATAAAAGAAAAAATATATTATCAATAGCCTAATATAAAGGGTAATCACGATGGTCATTGCGCAAATTTGCAATTTTTAAATTTGCAGTGCAAATTATGATTGATCGTGAGCATTCCACTTTAATTTTTTGTGCAAATGTGTTATTTTTCTAAAAATTTATTCTGGCAACACAAAAAACTTCTGGCAGCATTATATTAAAATTCACGAAAATGTCCAATTTATAAGTTTTCTTAAAACCAATATGGCGCTTAATATGTCAAATGTAATTATTTACATTTGTTTGCAACAAAGCAAATATGCACTTCTAATTTTGCTCATGGTTTTTTACGTGCAAACAGGGATGTTAGATGTGACGATTTTACGTCATTTTGACGATTTTTTTCGATGAATTTACCAAAATGACGATTGACGATTTTTAATGTAGAGTCACTTAGGTTTTGACGATTTAATCCCGTCAATAAATTTAGTTTAAACTTTCATCCGGCATCAATGTTATAACACTTCAATCTGGCAAGCAAAGTTTTTTCTTACCCAACGTTTCCACATGCAAGTAATTACTTGCAAGTAAAATCGAGGAAACAGCCGATTGGCTGAATGTACAAAAATTGTGTAAATGTTAGTGAAAAAGTGTCAGTGAATTGAGTTTTTCGAACTTGCACTTGCATGTGGTAACAGGGGGTTAGTTTATATATGTAGAGGCGAATATATATTTATACTAGCGGACCCGACAAACTTCGCCTCGTCCCAATTTTAAGCCTTCAGACAAACTTTCAATGTGATTTATTTGAATGGAATCATATAAACACGCGAACATGCAACGTACAGCTGACCGTGCGAAAAACAGGGAAATTCGAGATTAATCCCACAGACTTCTTGTGATTGGCCTTGCGATTTTTTGATTGTCATTGCAAATGCCAATCAAACGGGAAGTTCACTCGGAATAATGGGAATTCGTGGCATAAGAACTTATTCTCCTTTAAATTTGCCCTTGATGATTTCCACCTAAATCACATTGTTCATTAGACGGACAACCGCGTACCATTGCACAATTTTGGAGGATTGAGATTCCGCAAAATGATTATGATCGATACCACCTTCTGCTGTAAATTATGCGGCGGAGTTCCTGGTACATCCAGCGAGTTTGAAAATTCCGTCGGGTAGCTGATCGGTTCATTTTCGTCGGTCACGCAGTCAACAGATTTGTACGTATGCAATTGTCTTGCGATTTGACTTTGAATAATTAAGTTTAAGCTATCGACGTCCTTATTCTTCGCTGCTAGTATTGCCCGTTCACCAATACAATCGAGATTTTTGTAATTTTGTGCAATGCTGGGGAACACTTTGCGGATGACTTCCTCCTTGGACGATGTGAATTCACAAACATTTTCATTGAACGATATCAATCCATTCGGAACACCAACAGGAATTTGGCCGTTTCCAAGCTTCAGCAGTTGTCTCGAGAATTCAGCAGCCGATGGGTATTTCTGCAATGCGACTCTCATGTTTGTGGTCAATTGCAACTTCTGGATATGCCTCCACAAAGACGACCATTTCAGGCACGCGTTAAGTTCATCCGTAGCAGAAGATTTGGGGATGATGGGAAGTGTTTGACGAAAATCTCCGGAGAGCAATATCAAAGCCCCACCAAATCGTCTTAAGTATTAAAAATTTTATATTTTTTGGTTTTGTATGATTTTAAACTCAATATTTATACCCACACTACAATGGTGGAGAGGGTATTATGCATTTGTGCTGATGTGTGTAACGCCTTAAAATACACCTTAAAGTATACCGATCGACTCAGAATCACTTTCTGAGTCGAACTAACGATGTCCGTCCGGCTGGCTGGCTGGCTGTCCATGTAACCTTGTGCGCAATGTACATGTCGCAATTTTGGAGATAATTTGATAAAATTTGGGACATAGCTTCTTATTGGCACAAGGACCAAGCCTATTGAAAATGGGCCGCATCGTAGGACGACGAGGGAAGATAGGGGGAAATTTCTTCCTCTCAGAAAATATCAAACCGATTTTAATGAAATTTAAAACATAGATAGAACCATATCTATATGGACACAAAATGTATAAATTTTTTCGGACCACGACGGGAGATAGGGGCAATTTCTGCCTCTCAAACCGATTTCAATGAAATTTAAAACATAGATAGATCCATATCTATAGGGACACATTAGCTACAGTTTTTAAAAAATAGGACCACAAGGGGAAGCAGGGGGCAATTTCTGTCTCTCACAAACTTTCAAACCGATTTTCATGAAGTTTATAAACATACCCAACAAACACGAAGTCAAACCTTTGATATGAAATGACTTTATCATTTGACATCAAACACAATTCTCAAACGTTTTTCAATTGTTTGATGTAACATTGATAATGATTTGAAAATAAACATTTGATATCAAATGTTTTATCAATTTGATGTCAAATGTTTGTCAAATGTTAAATTCAAATCAAAAATAAACTTGGCAATACTAAAGCGAAAAAAAATGTAATCATTAAAAATGGCGATAAAGTTAAATTTTTTTCTTTGTGGTTACATGTGTTTTAATATTAAAAATAATTTTTAATATAAAGTGAACAGCTTATTTCCTGTGAAAAATAAAAATTATTTGTAAGTTATACAATGATTAAAAATACGAAAAAAGGATAATAAAACGGGAAAGTGAAGAAAGTTTGTTGAACGATCGCGGTGCTACAAGCCTCAAAATAAAAGAGAACCAAGTAGTTTGTCTTTCCAAGAATTAGAGGACGGAAAGAACATTATTTCATCTTTTTGCTTTGTTGCCGAATGTTTATCTCACAGTTTATTTAAATAAATAATTAATTTTAATTAAAAAAGTAAAATAGTTTTATTTATGTTCCACATTCTTTTATACTCCACATTTGAAAAACATTTGAGAATTACGTTTGAAAGCAAGTTGAAAATAAAGGCATTTTTCAATTTGAAAATAATTTCCCCTTTTTGTTGAGAACGCTATGATTTTCAAATGATTTTCAAATCATTATCAAACGTTTGTCGATTGAGAAAACGTTTGATTTCAAATCATTTTTAATTTGAAATCAAACCTCCGTGTTTGTTGGGTATATAAATCCATATTTACATGGACACATAAGCATGATGTGTTTTTTAATACTGTGGTGTAGGGTATCATATGGTCGGGCTTGACCGACTATACTTTCTTATTTGTTTTTTTATGTTTTAATAGAGTGATTAATCCGCCTTGATAAAAAAAAACGATTTTTTATATGACGATTTTTTGACGGTTTTTTTCAAAACTAATGACGATTATGACGATTTTTTTTAAACTTTGACGATAATTCGAAAAAAAACATCTAACATCACTGCGTGCAAACAAGTAAAAAAAGAGCAAATTGCAAATTCGTACATTTTGTTGTTGTGTTGTGCAAATGTGTGTATTTTGCACGCATTTGCATCGTTTGCACACTTTGCACTACCCGCCGTGATTTCCCTTATAGTTCTCTTACTTATATTTTCCCTTTTGGGAAAAAGAAATGTTACCTTTAGTTTGCGTATTGCTGCTCTTGTTATCAACTGGCAGTCGAATAGCTCAATTCTTTGTAAATTATGACAAGATACTAAATGCTCTAATGTACGATCAGTGATTAAAGGACAATTATCCAATTCGAGGACGGATAAACTTTCGGCGGCACAACTACCAGCGGCAAGTTGGCGTATACCATCATCCGTTACCAGTTCACAGTGTGATAAAAACTAAAATGTAAATAAATATTAGTTATACTATTTACAAAATTTATTATAAATTAAAGAAAATAGATATATCTATTACCAGTTTCTCTAAACTTGGACAACCAGTGGCCAAGTGGGCTAATGTTAAATCAGTTATTTGATTGCACTCTTCCAAGTCCATGCGTTCCAAATATTTACAATTTTTACCAAGAGCCTGAAAACCCAAATCAGTAAAATTACGACAACCCGACACTTCTAATGTATTTAAATAGGGATTATTTTGCGAGAGTGCCATCAAAGAGAGATCGGTCAGTTCGGCACATTTAGATACACAAAGTTTTTGTAAATTGTGACAATTACTTGCGATTTGTCTAATCGATGAATCGGTTATTGACTGTAAATAAGGAAATAAATCAGTTTTACATATTTGACTATAAATAAATTGGATCGATGACTTGAATGGGAACTCACCTCACAGCTGTGTAAATTGAGCACCATTAAATTTGGACAATACTTAGCCAAGCAAGAGATGGCATTGTCGTTCACCTGCTTACAACCTTTACTGCAGAATTTTCGCAAATAAACACAACCACGTGCTAAAGCTTCAACACCATTTTCTGTTATTAAATGACACCATGATATATTGATTTCTAATAGATTCTGGAAAAGGTGAAAAGATATAAAATTATGTTAGAATTGAAAATTTTTCAATTTCTGTGTCACTGTTAGCAGCGAAAATCATCTAAAAATAAATATTTTTTTTTAGATTATTTTCACCATTATAAAAAACATTTAAAAAAAACAATTGTACGTAATCGCTAACCACAAATTATTCAAGAAAATTTTTATGTTTTCGATTTTTTTGGACAACAAATCTTTTGTGTTATCGATAAAAGTAAAAAATACTTTCAAGCGCCGTGGTAACACATCAAACTGCTTCATCAAATTTACAGTTGTGTTGGTAATATTTTGTTTTGCTTAGAACAGCCACACATCAAATTCAACCTATCAAACTTTATTTAAAAGTAAAAATAAGAAAAGTTAGATTTTTTTTGTTGGAAATTATTTATTTATTTGACAGATAATGAAATTTCATTCAAAAATTTGAGAATTAAAGGCTCAGTTAGTCTATACTTTCTGTTTCTGTTCTATTCCATGCCGTTCTGTTACGAAATTGTAGTAGTTACTTTTTCTGTAGTAACTTATCAGCCATTTATGACAAATTTATTAGTTTTGCACCGTTCATTGTTTATTTCAATAACTTTAATGCACATGAACTTCAAGAAATTAAATTTTATGAATTCTTAAAATCAAAAAAACAGTTTATTTCAACATAAATATGTATTTTTTATTATTTATTTTGCTGTCACTTACAAATTCTTAACAATTTTTTTGATTTAAACAACTGAACCGCAACAGAACAGAAAAACTAATCAATTTCATGGGTTTTTTAATAACAAAAACAAATCAGCTGATTCGTAACAGAACAGAAAGTAAAGACTAATTCTGCCTTAATTCTTTTTTCTTACATTTTTTTTATTACTTTTTTACAAAGCGACAACTACAGGTGGTGTTGACAGTTCGAAACAATTTGTTTTGATTTGTTAATAATGATTGGCATTTCGAGCACTATGTCATTTCTGTTGTTTTTGGATTGTTGTAGTATCGACACCACCTGTAATTGAAGTCGCCTTAATTTTATTAAATCGCTTATTTGCTGCAACGTGTTTAGTAAACCCTACGTTTCCACAAAAATTTTGTGAATGTTAGTGAAAAATTGTGAGTGCATTGAGTTTTTCGAACATGCACGTGCATGTGGAAACGAGGGGGTAAAAGCAGTGTTCGTAAATAAACACTAACTGCCTGCTCAACAATTTCGAACGTAAACGTCGCATAGAATTTTATATGAAAAATATTTTTAAAACTGAGTGTTTTTCATAAAAATTTTCTATTCTAACGTTAACGTTCGAAATTGTTAAACAGGCAGTAATTATCACTCCTTAGTGTTCGGTTCGGTAGATATGTGGAAAACACAAACGCTAATAGCGTTTGTATATTAAATAATTAAAAAAATAACGTTTCCCTGTTTGTCATCTTTCGAACCCAAAAATAATACTGTTCTTATCCATATCAACAAAATGATGAGAACATTTAATTCCGTTCTTTTTTTTAAACCACAAACTTCATTGTGTTCGGTTCAGCTCATTAATGTTCGATCGTTTCTGTTGGGCTTAGCGCCATTTGGCTGGTAAAAAAAAACCCAACAATTTTTACCAAAACAAAAAGCCAGCAAATTAATTTTACACAAACAAAACATATGTACACAATAAACACACAAGCTGTTCGTGCTGCGGTCATTGCTAAAATTTTTTGTTTGTTCATTTTCTTATCAATGTAAAAAAAAAAAAAAAACATTTGAGAACATTAAAATATAATGTTTGTCTACAGTATCAATACAATCGTTCTGTTTTTTAGCGAAGAACAGAACACTATATAATGGGCGGCTCTTTCTTGAAAATAGTTGCGAACGGTATTAAAGGTTCTGTTCGTCTACACAAACACTAAAAAAATAGATGTCGTTCCTGGGTGTGTGAGCTGAACGCTAAATAATGTTCTGTTTATTTTCGAACACTGGTTTAAAGTTTTTGATTTGCTCGCGCCACTTAGAAAAAATAATGACACATTAAAGGAGGAAAGTACAATTGATATTAAGATGAATTCTTTACACAAATTTAATTTTTTGAGTTATGACGATGTTACAGCAAATGAGCGATATTGCAAGCTGCAAGTCCAGTAGGCTAAAAAGCTGTAGTTGATGCCTGTTGACAGTATAATATAAAAATGTATCTTAATACATCTTGATATCTTTTAAGAAATCGATTAATACTTGTTCTTTTTAAAATTCATATTCGCTCAATTCAAAAAACTCAAACAACAATTATTCTTAACACCAGAAAAATAACCCCCAATAATAATTCTTCACCAACGAATTTTAATCAGTAGCAAAATTTGAAAATAAAAATCCTAACTTTGTATCTGATTCTTAAAAAAGTTTTTAAATTGTACCACAGTTTTAGAAAATGTCTTCTCACTATTAGAAATAATACTAAAAAATCTTTAAAACAAAATACAAAGTCCTCGATTTATTGCAAAATAAATATATGGTGTTTTCTTTTCTGACAATAATGTTCCATTTATGTTACCATTCGTGCGGTTTTTTGTCCTATTCTAAAAAAATAAGCAAAAGTGTGAGAAGTTTTCGTTATCCTTTCTAAATGTTGCCAAAATAAATGGCAAATTTGTTCCATTTCGTACCTCCAGTTTTAATTGAGTGTGAGATAATACCCTTTTTTGCATCTGCGTTATGTACATTTTTATGCAAGCAAGTATTTTTCTTATTAACTTTTTTCTTGTTTTTGCGTACAATTTGTGTTGTATTGTGATTTATGGTTATATTGTGATGGATAAAAAAACTTTTTGTTTATCGTTTGTTTTACTTTTATTTAATAATTTTTATTGAAAATCAGTGCTGTAAACGCTTATTGGAATTCAAAGAAAATTTAACGTTGAAAATCGCTACAACCGTGGTGAATATGTATCGCTTTTTAGTACAAACTTTGCGTTCAATAACACCACAATCGCTTAATAACCAAAGTGGAAATAACGCCATAACAGTGTAATTGTTATGGTTACAAATTGCCAAAAGAATGAGTTGCCATTGTCAAGTGTTGAAAAAATATGGTACAGTAGGTGCAAGGAGGAGGGAGCACGTCCGGCGGGCCCGCCACAAGATGTTTACAAACTCCAAAGCTTAGGCGCAAGGATTTTCTTCTCTATGTTATAACAAATACCTGCTTCGCTAACTAAAGCTTCTCTGCATAGCCGGCCTTCGGTCGGGCGCAAGGATTTTCTCCTTTATGATATAACAAATACCTGCTTCGCTAACTAAAGCTTCTCTGCGCAGACGGCCTTTGGGCGGGCGCAAGGATTTTTTCCTTTATGGTATAACAAGTACCGGTTTCGCTAACTAAAGCTTCTCTGCGTAGTCGGCCTAATATGGCTTTATTTCCTATGGCTTTATTGCACGGCACCGCGTGAAACCTGATAAATATATTACACAAATATAATGCATTATTATTTGTTAGAAAAGAAAACACCAATAGTGACAACTTTATTTCCAGAAGTGGTTCTGTTGACTGCCCCCCCCCTCCCCCCCCCCCCCCATCGTTCGTGCGATTTAAAGCCTCTGAATAACTTTTTATGGGACTATGTTAAGTCATTGGTTTATGCCGACAAACCAGCAACTTTTAAAGCATTGGAAGCCAATATTCAAGCCACCATTGACAGATTTATTTGAAAAAGTAGTCAAAAATTGGACTGATCGAATGAACCATGTTACTCGTAGCCGCGGCGGACATATGCCGGAAATCATATTTAAAAAATAAATGCAATGAAATGAAACGATGAAAGAAAATTAAAAATTATCATAAAAATGTTTCATTCATTCTAACAATATTTCTGCCTTGTATTATCATTTAAAGTTGTCATGCAGCAAAAAAAAACACCCTATACTTCCTTTCTTGAAATCGTATCTCTATTGTCGACCTAAAAATATGCAATAAAAAATTCATTTTGCGTTTCATTGATGAAAGAAAATTAAAAAAAATAATGAAAAGGAATAAAAAGAAAAGGACAAAAAAAAACGGAAATAAGAAACAACATAAACGCATATTCGAGAAAAAAAGCATTTAACAGCTGAGCTCTTTTGTGAAACGGAAACTGTATTGTGTTGACTGCTTAAAAATAAAATTGGAGGACAAAGTTATCGACTTAAAAGACAACAGCAACAATGTCACTATGATAGACTAAATAACTTAAAAAGTAACACAAAAATAACAACAGCTAAATATAAAGGATGGCATTAAAAACCATGTACATATTTGTTTTCTTTTGTATGTATTTATAAAAAGGGGTACGTACGTAGGTACATCAAGTAAAATTATATTTGAACGAAAAAATCTGAAAAAGTGGGCCAATGTAAAAAGGCCAACAACAAAAATATAAACTTTTATAAAAAAAAATACACTCAAACATACACACACATACAGTTATCTAATTGTTTTAATATGTCTGTGCTGTGGCTGTGTATATGAAAAAAAGGCAGGATTCAGTTGGAAACTGAAGGATTTTTTTTTTATTTTTAAAAGTTGTTGCATTTAGCAATTTAAATAACACTAACAAAAATAAACAATAATAAACAGGAAAAAAGCTTTTCTCTTTTTTAGCAATTGCAAATATGCAAAACAAAAACATATAAGAGAAAAAGAGCACGAATAAGAGACATTTTAAAGATAAAAGAGAAGAAAAAAAAATACCAAATAAATTTAAATATTATTGGCAGGATTGTAACAGTGATGACAACTCTTGGGACACTTAACTCGTGAAAATAGTTGAAAAACGGGCTAGATAAAAAAAATATACTAAAATATGTTTTTTAAGGTACAACAACACCAATAATTTTGCACAAAATATTTACTAAAAAAAATTATAATGTATTTTATCATTTGAATTAAGATACAACTGCAGCTTTAATTAGTATCTTTATCCTTTTAAAATTGGTCACTCAAATTAACCGTTGTTGATCATCCTCGCCTTCATTGGATTCATCACTATCCAACAAATAAGAAGTCGAACCTTTGGTATGAAATGATTTTATCATTCGACAGCAAACACAATTCGAAAATTTTTTTCAATCATTTGATTTTTACATTTGAGTGCAAATTAAAATTATTTAAATGTAAACATTTGATTTACAATGTTTTATCAAATTAAAATCAAATTGTTATCCAATTTTATTATCAAATCAAAAAAAAAAAAAGAATTGGCAGCGCTGAAGGAAAAAGCAAATGTAAACCAGGGTTTAAAAAACTTCAGTCGAAACCAAAAACTGCCGAACAAAAAACGAAAATTTGTATACAACTGTACGCTTTTTGAGTTGGAATGGCATCGACTGTTTACATCTTATGAACCAGAAGTAAAAGCAACAGTTTTTTTCGGCCAATGACAAATGAAGACGTGAAAGAAATGGCAGTTTTTCTACTTTGACTGCAGTTTTTTAAACGCTGATGTAAACATTAAAAAATGGAGATTAAAGTTAAATGTGTTGTCAAATAAATAAAGACAAATTACATATTAACTTCCTTGAAAAAATATAAATTATTGTTGGAAAAAAAATTTATTACATAGTGTAGGAACCGGGAATTCGAGGACGGAAATAACACTATTTCCTCATTTAGATATGGAGCCTAATGTTTAGCTGATTATCTTAATGAATAAAAAATTTCAAGAAAATGTTATTCATTTATGTTCCACATTGTTCGAAAATCAACATTTGAAAAACATTTGAGAATAACGTTTGAAAGCAAGTTGAAAATAAATGCATTTCTCAATTTGAATATAATTTCCTCTTTTTATTGAGAATGCTATGATTTTCAAAATATTACCGAACGTTTGTTCATTTTTAATTGAATTCAAACCTTAGTGTTCGTTGGGTATCTACATATGTGATATTGTGACATTTTGTATAATTCGTTAAAGTTTGTTTTTAAGCATCACTTGTCAGGTAGTTTATTGCTTAAATAGCAACAATTATCTCGTCAGCTCATTATTGGTTTGGCGCATATGCTAAAAAGTCGTAGTAGAGAAAAACGACAATGAAGTTTTACTTGAAGTTTTCTGAATATATATCGGATATAATTTTTTGTATATGCTATGCTTCCGGCATATCGAGCCCTTTTTGCGTAAACTCTCATTCTAAGGGGTAATTTTTGTCCTTTTTCCTAACACTTACACAAAAGTATAGTAAAACGGCACTTTTAAGGGTTAAAATGTTCTACGAATATTTGTTGCATCAAATTTCACTAGGGGTCTTCAAAGACCAAAAGTTCGTGCAATGTATCTAAAACGAATTCTCGAAATTTCGGGCATTGACATTTTTGAATTTTTGAAAAGGCGTTTAGTACAAGTCAAAAAATATACTAAATGTACTTCTGACCTAAAAGACTATTTCAGATGTCTTCAGTAGAATTGTATTGCGATTCTTTTCATAAAATATATTAACCCTCTAACACTCATTTTAAGGGGTAATTTTTGTCCTTTTTTTAACTTCTACACTAAAACGGCACGTTAGAGGGTGAAAATGTTCTACGAATATTTTCTGCATCAACTTTCACTAAAAAATCGTGCAATATATGTAAAATGGATTTTCGAAAAATAAAAAAAAATTCAAGGCCCGGAATTTCGAAAACCCGTTTTAAATACATTGCAGCAACTTATGGACGAAGTGGTCCCCCATTACTGCCCAATTAGTTTTTTGTCCTTAACATTTTCTCGAAATATACTTGCCCTTTATATCCACCCCATGGGGGGCGTCAATACAAATATAGCGTTTTATGAAATTCTTCAGATAATCAAAGTTGTTCTTATTCGACCTTTCGAAATTTAAATAAATAAAAATTAATCAAGCTGGCCTCGAGCTTGATTAATTTTTATTTATTTTATTCTTCAGTTTAATTAAAAGTTTTCATCTTTCGTGACTAAAATCAAAAGTTGTAGACAGATTTTAATCATTTATGGCTTGCACCGCCTCTGCTAAAATCCCAGACTGCCTACTTTTTTGCAAGAATTATAGAAATACTTATTTTGATTTTTTGCGAGCTTTAATTTTCTAATTAAATTTTAAAATTTTTCTGCTGGAATTATCGAATTACTTCCTTAGCAAAAGTTAAAAACAAGTTGAAGATCTGGTGGATAAATGCTAAAACGAGATAGTTGAGGTCAATGGCCCTAAAGGGTAAAACATTTTGCTTTCTCGAGACAAAAACATTGATATATCATACTTTAAGATCGGAAGGTAAATGCCTTAGATTTAAAAAGGCAACCCCTACGTTCCAAAAAAAAATAAGTTTTTTTTCGAAACCTCTTTGCAAAAATACTTTATATCAGTGTTCGAAAATAAACAGTACATTATTTAACGTTCGGCTCACACACCCAGGAACGATATCTATTTTTTTAGTGATTGTGTAGACATACACAACCCTTAATACCGTTCGTAACTTTTTTCAAGAAAGAACCGAACATTATATAATGTTCGGCTCTTCGTTAAAAAACAGAACAATTGTAGTGATACTGTAGACAAACATTATATTTTAATGTTCTATAATGTTTTTTTCGTGTGTGTATTTTGTTTTTGTAAAAAATGTTTGGTTTTTTTTACCAGCCAAAAGTGACGAACATTAATGAGCCGAACTGAACACATTAAAGTTTGTGGATTTTCAAAAAAAAAAAAAAAAACCGAACGGAATTAAATGTCCACATCTTTTGTTGAGTTTGATAAAAACAGTAATATTTTTGTGTTCGAAAGATGACTAACAGGGAAACGTTATTTTTTTAATGATTTTCTACACAAACACTATTTGCGTTTGTGATTTCCACAAATCTACCGAACCGAACATTAAGAAACGATATTTAGTGTTTATTTTCGAACACTGCTTTATATACGAGGGTGTACGGCGCACTTTTTTTTTGCAAGGTGTTACGCTCTTAACCCTTTCGGCCCTATTGGGATAATACATCCCAGACAATGTTTGAATGATCCGATTTGTTCTTTAAAGTAAAAAAAAATCACGTTTGCAATTGTCCCAGTCGAACTTTTTGTGTTAGTTTATCAAAGAAGTAACGGTTGCAAATTTTGAGCACATTTTTATAAGATTTGTACATAGTTTCGATGCTAGTGGGACATATTGTCCCATTTGTATTAAAAAACCGGTTGGGACAATAGTCCGAAAAATCCGATTGGGACAATATCTCAGACAATATCTCAGAATTATGAAAGGACTTACGGAAATCTAATAATGCAAAACATAATAAATTTTAAACCTTTTTCAATATGTGTAAACAAATTTTTCATTTACATTGTTGTTTCTCAAATAAAAAGTCGGACCGAAAGGGTTAATGCACTCTTCCTTTCAAATATCCCAAAAAAAAACTGTCAGGAGCTGTTAAATCCGGTAAATGTTGAGACCGGTGCGCGAAATAATCACCCCTATCGTGAATAAATATTCCTTGAGAGTTTTTTTTCCCCATTTTTACAATTTTTACAAAGGAAAAATGGAAAAAGGGAAAA
The DNA here is from genome assembly GCA_930367215.1 of Pollenia angustigena. Lineage (NCBI taxonomy): Eukaryota > Metazoa > Arthropoda > Insecta > Diptera > Polleniidae > Pollenia > Pollenia angustigena. The sequence continues at coordinate 208,632,356 of OV884060.1, forward strand.
AATTCACAAGGCATTTTTATTCACGATAGGGGTGAATGCGTTCGTAAAAAATTTCCCTAAATAAAGCCGCTGTGGACTGTGGCCTCATCAAAACCACAAGGTTAAATGGTTTTCCATAGCTGGCCTAACAAAATTTGCCAACATCGTTGATAGAGATTGAAACACGAAAGCCATTAAAAAAACGATATTTTACCAGACGACAATTTATTCGCCCACAGTTCGAAAATATCAGAATAAAGGCTCAGTTTGCCGGGAGTAACAGTAACGTTGCAAATCAGCTGCTTCATTTTGTTGTATGTAAAGCAATTAGAACGATAATTGTTAGCAGTAAGAGGTTACGTCTCAATATGTAAGAAATATATTGGTCTTACTTTTTTACGATAAGGTTAAGTTACTGTTACTTCCGGCTAACAGAGCCTTAAAGGCTCAGCAAAGGCAAGTTACTGTTACTCCCGGCTAACTGAGCCTTAAGAAGGAAAATTATTACAGTTTTTAGATTAGAAGAGAGAGACACATTAATAATGTTTTTTATTCAAAAAAAAATTTTGACCAAAATCTTTAAACATCCAAAAAAAACAAGCCGTTTGATTGACAAATTTTCTGTTGAGGTAAAATTATACAAACAAAATAGTCAAAGATAAATTTTTTTGTCCCATTTTTGCATAATTACACAGAAATCGGCAACACTGAAAATCATACATATTTTCTTAACTAGGCCAGGCCAATAAATTAAAGAGAACGACGAAAGACTTTTGAAAGCTTTTTAACTTTTGCAAAAACATTAACTTTGAATGTGTTGTAGGCGTGTTTGTGTGTGTGTGTGTGCCAGTGGAGGAAAGAGTAAAATGTACTCGTATCGTTTAATAAATAGAGCAGTAGCCATATTATTAATAAGGACACGGATACATGAGAACGAGAGTGATTTTCGAAATTTTGCGCTCTTTTAGGCCTCATTTTTCTGTTGCTATTGTCCTCTGTTCTTTATTTTTATGCAAATTCTCTGTTGTTGTATCATGATTTTTTCAACAAGGTTTGTTTATATTACGAAAATTTCAAATGAAAAAGGATTTCAGCAAAAATATGAACATAATATCTAGTATTAGGAGAATGATGATGTTACAATGTAAGAGGGGTAATAGAACGAGTAAAGGAAAACAAAAAGAAAAAGAAAAAAAAAATCAATGATAATTATATTCAATACAATGGCAATTTAATTTTAATATTTTTTTAAAGGAAGTCCATTAAAATATAACTAAATTATCAAGCTTAAGGTCTTTTTTTAATTTTATATAAATCTTTAGCCCCGTATTCATAAACGATTATTAAATTTAACAAACGTTTATTAAGGATAATTTTCATAGTAAATTTGTTCTTTCAACCTTTATTAAGTTTAATAGTTTTTTATGAATACAGATATTAATCTTTAAATCTATTAAATTCATTTTCAGTATTTTTAATTTAAATATTTGAACAGAATTTGAAATTTTATTTAACTTACCGGACAACCATCCGAAACGTATTTTAAACTATTATCGGTTATATTAGAACATGATTCTAAATTAATGGAGGCTAATTTTGAACAATGGCGACTTATCGATTCGGTCGATATATCGGTAATTTTATTACATTCCGATAAATCCAACTGTTCTATGTTGTGGCAGTGGTTGGCTAAAGTTCTGGAAGGAAAGAGAAATATGAAATTTTAAATAAACGAAAAATATTAAACATAAACATCACAAACAAGGCGAATTTACACCAGGTGAACTTATCTTGCTACGTAAGCAACAGCTGATTACTAACCTTGTGTCAAAATGGTATACCGTCCTGGGGAATCTTAACTAAATTCTATAATTTTCGATTAAAACTGTGAAATTTAACACTTTTTCAAGTTATAACATTTCAAAAAACACAATCTATATATATAAAAAGAAGTGTACATTTTGATTGTCACTCCATAACTCGAGAACGGCTCGACCGATTGCCATACAATTTTTAGGGAAGGTACAGGGAGGAGTGATGATGGTTAGTTGATTTTGAAATCCAAAATCGGTCTATCTGGGGGCGGAGGGGCGTGGCAAAATCCATAACTTGAGAACGGCTTGACCGATTTGAACGATTTTTTCTTTAAAATGATCGCCATGGTCCAACTTAGGTTTTTGCGGAAAGAAAATTTTGCCCCGCCTACTTTTACGCCCACTTTTTTCAATTTACCTAAAATCAGAAAACGGCTCCATCGAGTTGACTAATTTTTCTTTCAAATGTTCGTAGTAATCAACTTTAACTTTTCATCGAAAGAAAAATTTACCACGCCTACTTTTACGCCCACTTTTTCTATTAAGCGCATTACTGGCGAACGGCTTGACCGATTTGAACGATTTTTTCTTTAAAACTATCGCTATGGTCTAACTAAGGTTTTGCGGAAAGAAAATGTTGCCCCGCCCACTTTTACGCCCACTTTTTTCGAATTACCTTAAATCAGAAAACGGCTCCATCGATTTGACAAATTTTTCTTTCAAATGTTCGCATTAATCCATTTTAAGTTTTAATCGAAAGAAAAATTTATCACGCCTTCTTTTACGCCCACTTTTTCTATTAGGCGCATAAGTTGAGAACGGCTTGACCGATTTAAACGATTTTTTCTTTAAAATGATTACCATGGTTCAACTTAGGTTTTTACGGAAAGAAAAGTTTGCCCCGCACACTTTTTTCGATTTACCTGAAATCAAAAACCGGCTCCATCGATTTGACAAATTTTTCTTTTAAATGTTCGTATTACTCCATTTTACGTTTTCATCGAAAGAAAAATGTATCACGCCTATTTTTACGCCCACTTTTTCTATTAAGCGCATAACTTGAGAACGGCTTGACCGATTTGGATGATTTTTTCTTTAAAATCGTCTCTTAGGTTTTTACGGAAGGAAAATTTTAAAGGCCGTAAATTTCGTTTAAAGCTAAAATTAAATCGTCTGGTAATAATGTTTGCTTAGGGCCAGCAACGCGGACCGGCTCAGCTAGTTTAATATAAAAACAATATCAAATATTTGTTTGAATTTTTGACACAACTTTTTGTATTCCCAAAAATTGAAATTACTTTTTGATATTTTAACACAACGTTAAAATATTTTACAGTGTTGTAAAACGTTTTCAAAATAAGACCACCTTGTATGAATTCGCCTTGCTCACAAATTTTCAAAACAAATAAATTGTATTAATAAATCGTTTCTGTAAAAAGTCTTTTAAAATGACATTTTCCACACTGGATATTTATTATGGCTTTTGCTAAAATGAAAAAAAAAAAAAATGAATTTCGCAGGCGTTTGGGTATATTTGCTCCGATTGCCTTTATTTCTTCCTTTTTTAATACCCACCCACTTGGCCATCAAAAATTCAAAACCATGTCTGATCCTTCAAGCCAAATATTAATAATTATAATTGAGAAAACGAGAAAAACTGACATTTATATTTTTATTTTACACAAAAACAATCTTTTTTTATACTTTTTGTACAAAACTACATTTTACACAACTGTATACACAAAACTGACAAACAGTCACATTTTTAGCACAAAACTCACACTTTTTGCTCGAAAATGTAACACTTTTTATACAAAAGGTCACACTTCTTCTTTTTATACCAAAAGTAGCATTTAAAAAGTTTTAGACAAAAAGTCATACTTTTAAAAAAATGCTAGGCTGAACCTCCTTCACCAACAAAAGACAAAACTTTTTTTTTACCTAATACGACAACAGAATCTTAGTTCTTATACAGCGGGAAAACTCAAAAGTACTTCTCACTTCAGGCCTTTTTAAAAGTCTGCTTGAACATATTTTTGGTTCAATTACTATTCTTATTTAACAGCTAAATAATGCCTCATAGAACCCTCGGCTCTTTGGTATAAATGATAAGATAAGATACACCTTCCACACTTGCTTCTATGTGAAGAGAGTAGAGAAGGAGTACAATTTTTTGTATTGTTTTTTTTTTGCACAAGCAAAAGCAAAATAATTATTTTTTTGATCCCGTTACCATTCTTATCTACCTGCTAAAGAAGCGAGAGCGGAAGGCCTACTCCGCAATGACAACGTGTGTAAAAAAGATATAGAATGGAGCAAGCAGGCCTTGTTTTTCCTTCTAGAAGGCCTCTGTTCTTCTTCATTTTCCGACTGGGTAAAAGACAACCCACACCAAATAAAACAACCGCAAACCTGTCTTTTTGTCTTACTGCCATAAAACGTTGGTTGCAGAAAATACATGAGGTTTGATACAACAACCCACACAGTGGAAGACAAAAAGAATGAAACGAACCTCGACCCAACAAACACGGAGGTTTGATTTCAAATTGATAAAGTTTTGAAATCAAACGTTTTCTCAAACGTTTGATAATGATTTGAAAATTATAGCATTCTCAACAAAAAGGGGAAATTATTTTCAAATTTAAAAATTCCTTTATTTTCAGCTTGCTTTAAATTTTTTTAATTGAAATTCATTATTTTTTTAAATAAACTGTGAGATAAACATTCGGTACCACAGCCAAAAGATGAAATAATGTTCTTTCCGTCCTCTAATTCTTGCAAAGACGAAATTGGCTCCCTTTTATTTTGAGCATTGTAGCAACGCGATCATTCAACAAACCTTTAATTTCCGAGCTTTTCCGTTTTATTTTTTTTAATTCGTATTCTTACAGCCAGGCCCACGATGTCACACGTTAACGTTCGCATAGAAAATTACATTTAAAACAAAAACAAATTTTAGAAATAGTTTTTTTGATTTGATTTGAATTTAACATTGGATACCAATTTGACATCAAATTGATTAAACATTTGATGTCAAATGTTTATTTTCAAATCATTAGCAATTTGAATTTAAAAGTTAAAATCAAACAATTTGAAAATTGTGTTTGATGTCAAATGACAAAGTCATTTCATATCAAAGGTTTGACTTCGTGTTTGTTGGGTTCATACCCTGCAAATAAAATTGGACCACCTGACCCATTTTGATAAAATGGACTACTCCATGGACTAGTCCGATGTAATGCAAGCATGGACCATGTCATTGTTAAAAAGTGTTTGTAGTGAGACGACATGTCTTCGTTTTTTAACGACATGCTTTCGTTTTTAAACGACTTCAAAACTAATCCTCTTGAGTATACCATGGAGTAGTTTTAAAACTACTCCTTAGTGGTCCAAAGGTGGGTTATATACCATGGAGTAGTTTTAAAACTACTCCTTAGTGGTCCAAAGGTGGGTTATATGGTCCTCTCCTAGGACATCGTAATGTTAAATAGACCAGGTTTTTTCCATACGTTTGGGTTACTTTTGGACTAGTCCTGGTCCCATGTGGACTACTCTTTACACGCGTGTTTGGACTGGTCCTATTATTTGCAGGGTATGATGTTACCCACACTAATAAAGACATGTAAAAAAACGAGAAAAGACCGGTTGTCTTTTAAGACAAAAACTTGATAAGAGTTTTTTTTGGTGTGGGTTTGCATCAAACAAGTCTCTTTGACTTTGAAGACAAAAACGTTTTGCCTTTTATTGGTGTGTGTGTTCAGGACCTATACTTTTTAGACAAAAAAAAACATATTTTTAACAAAAACTCATAATTTCTAGATAAAAATCATACTTTTAAAAAATTTTATAATTTTAGGACAAAAACTCATACTTTTTAGAGCGAAAGCCATACTTTAAAGACAAAAACTCATACATTTTTGATAAAAAGTCATTAAAAAAGTCTTACTTTTAAGGCAAAAGGTCACACCTTTAGATAAAAAGTTATACTTTTAAATAAAATTCATACTTTTTAAACAAAAAGTCATACTTTAAAAAAAGTCACACTGCTTAGACCAAAAGTCATACTTTTAAGTCAAAAAGTCATACATTTTAGATTAAAAGTCATACTTTAAAAAAAGTCGTAATTTTTAGAAAAACGGTTATACTTTAAAAAAAAAACTATGACTTTTTGTCTTAAAAATCACAGACTTTGGAAAAAAAAAGTCATACTTATAAATAAAATTCATACTTATGAAAATTATATGTATTTCATTCGACCTTTATTGTTTTATTCACACTTTTAGACCAAAAGTCATACTTTAAATAGTCACAATTTTTAAACAAAAATTCATACTTTTAAGATAAAAAGTCATACATTTTATATAAAAAGTCATACTTAAAAAAAGTTGTAATTTTAAGAAAAAAAAGACATAATATTAAAAAAGTATGACTTTTTGACAAAAAAAAAAAAAAAAAAACACAATCCTTTTTATTCAAAAGGTCATACTTTTAAGACAAAAAGTCAAACTCTTAAGATAAAAAGTCATACTTTAAAAAAAGTCGTAATTTTTAGAAAAACGGTCCTACTTTAAAAAAAGTATGACTTTTTAGACAAAAAAAGTCGAAATTTTTAGACAAAAAAAAATACTTTTTAGACAAAAAGTCATGCTTTTACACTCTTTAGATAAAAAGTCATACTTTTTAGACAAAAAGTCATAATTTTAAGACAAACATTTAAAATTCATACTTTTAACACAAAAAGTCATACATTTAATATAAAAAGTCATACTTAAAAAGTCGTAATTTTTAGAAAAAAAGTCATGCTTTAAAAAAAGTATGACTTTCTCAGACGTTTTAAAAATAAGTATGAATTTTAAGACAAAAAAATAATACTTTTTATTCAAAAAGTAATACTTTTAAGACAAAAAGTCACACTCTTTAGATAAAAAGTTATACTTTAAAGAAGAAAAATTGTACTTGTTTTAAACAGTCATACTTTTTTTTTGAAAAAAAATTCACATTTTAAGATAGAAATTGTATTTTTTTAAAAAAGTGTAATTTTACTTAGAAAAATAATTTTTAAATAAAAGGTATCGTTTTACACATAAACTATTTTCTTTTATAAATTTTATTTTACGAAATTACAAAAAATTTTACCGTATTGATTGATCTCCTACAGATTTGCAACCGCGCAGGGAAAGAAATTTTAAAAATCCTCCACAACGTTGGGATATATTTTCTATAACAGGACCCTAATGAAACATGTAAAAAAATTTAATTATTAAGAGAAATACAACATATATTCAATTTACTTCATTTTTAATTGAAAATCAAAACAAACAAAAGAAATTCATTAATTTATGTAAAATCCAAACATGTTTTTATGTCGTACTCACCTCAATGTCGCGTTGAAAATCAAATAAATTGACTTTCTGCCAGCAGGATCCATCTAAAGCTAAGATATTCCAATATTTGGAGACCTTAATTTATACAAAAAAAAAAGTATGTAATTCAAATTTGCCTTTTTCATCAATAAGATGAAATTTATTTTATACTTGTGCACATCTGCATAATGAAACCACATCCAAATATGAGAATATACGTAATAGTATTTCCTTTGGCAGTTGTTTAATAAGTTCATCGTCATTATCGTTTGTATTGAGGAATGTTTGCTGTAATTAACACACACACATGGAAAAAGAAGAAGACAAAAGCGAGAAAAAAAAATTATTTGAATTTATTAAAAGAAAAAGTTAAACGACTTAAATATATTGATTAAATACGGTTTTTTCTACAAATTTCTTTTTTTTCGTCTGAAAAATGTAATGAAAGAAAATATGTATTGTGAGAAATAAAAAAAAAGGAAAATTAAATGAAATTAAAAGTAAATAAAAATAATGAAATTGCATGTACGAAATCAACGAAAACAAGACTCTAATGGAAATATATGAAATAGATCTCCAATCAGAGTTCGAAAAAACTGAACACTAACGTAGTGTAATTTTTGAAAAGAAGAACTCTAAAACTTTTTTGTGCTTGAGAATTTGTACACAAACAAAAAAGAGTACAAAATGATTGTGAGCTGACGAATACAAATACTAAGGACGTACGCGTTCTGTATTGGCTAGTGAACGGATAGTGAACTTTTAATGTATGTGTTGTGCTGACCATACGTTTGCTGCATTTGAGTTTTTTCATGAATGATATTGCATGTGAAAGAGGTCGCATGAAAAATCAGAACGCGTATGCTAAAAGAACACTATACGTATGCTAAGCAAGATCGGTACGGTACACTTACGTTCCATACCTTAGTGTTTTTTTCGAACTCTGTCTCCAATATTCACTGATTTCGAAAGTTAAAATGTTTTTTTTTTTTAATTTAAATAATTTCTAACACTGCTAATAGAAGTTTGTTAAATAACGTAATTTTTATTTTTCGATTTTTCAAACTAAATTCCGATACACAAAAAAGGAAAAATAAATAAATTCTCAAAATTTTCAAAAAAGGGTTTTAAATTTAAGAATTTCTTTAAATATAAGAGATACATATTTTTGTAAATTCGAATTTTTTTAAAATGTATTGATAAAAAATAATGAAATAAATTTGTTTCTTTTGCATTTTTAGAATTTTCGTTTGTTTTCGAATATTCGAAAATTTGGGAATTTTGGTAAAAAACATGTTGTAATTCTAAATTTTGAATTTAAGTGAAATACATTTATTTTTATTGAATTTTTTAAAAACTTTTTGATATTCGAATTTTCGAACATGTAATCAAATTGGCTAAAAATTTATGGTAAACATAGAAATTTCTTTTCTCCCTTGTTATTAAGAATGTTGTAATTTCGTCTGGTTTTAATTCGTTTAAATTAAAATTTAAAGGAAAAATCCAATTTTTAATAAAAAATTTTCAATTTTGAATTTAAAAAAAAAAATTTACAGTATTAACTTAACATCAAGTTTTAATCAGCTTTCGAAATAAAAATAATTGCTTAAATGATATTTTTTCACAAAAGTAAAATTTTGTATAAAAAAAATTTATTTCGAATTTTCGAATATTTTAGTTAAATTTTAGTTTTTGTAAGATTCGAAAAGCTTATATGTTAAAAAAATTAAATAATAATTAAATATAGATATATTTTTGTTTACAATAAATTTTTAAGATGTTTCCTACATATTTTCGAAAATTCGAAATTGAAGATTTTGATATTTTAACAATTTTTTTTTCTTTTTTATTGCATATTTTAATATTTTAGGAATAATTTAATTTTTATTATTGTAATTTCGTCTGAATTTAATTCGTTTAAATTAAATTTAAAAGAAAAAATCTAATTTTTAATAAAAATTTTAAATTTTGAATTTTTAAAAGAAAATTTACAGTATTAACTTAAAATCAGTTTTCGAATTAATCGTTTTAATGCAATTTTTTCACAAAAGTAAAATTTCGTATAAAAAATATTAATTTCGAATTTTCGAAGATTGTAGCTAAATTTTGGTGTTCGTAATATTCGAAAAGGACACAAGTTAAAAAAAATAAAATTTATTGTAAAATAATAATGATATTTGTTTTACAATAAATATGTTTCCTACATATTTTCGAAAATTCGAAATTAAAGATTTTAATATTTTAACATAATTTTTTCTTTTTTATTTAAAATTTTAATAATTTAGGAATACAAATTTAAAATTTTGAATTTTTAAAAGAAAATTTACAGTATTAACTTAAAATCAAGTTTTAATCAGCTTTCGAAATTAAAATAATCGTTTAAATGCAATTTTTTCACAAAAGTAAAATTTTGTATAAAAAAATTAATTTCGAATTTTCGAAGATTGTAGCTAAATTTTTGTGTTTGTAACATTCGAAAAGGACACAAGTTAAAAAAAATAAAATAATAATCTAATATAGATATTTGTTTTACAATAAATTTTTAAGCTGTTTCCTACATATTTTCGAAAATTCGAAATTTAAGACTTTAATATTTTAACAATATTTTTTTCTTTAATATTTAAAATTTTACTGCCTTATTTATAAGAAATAAAACATGTTAATAAAGGGTTTATTAAACGGATTTCGTATGAAAATCCGTTTCATAAAGCCCTTATTAACCGGTTTTATTTTTTATAAATTAGGCCGTTAATATTTTACGAATAATTAGTATTGTGGTTATTTTGTTGAACTATTTATGGTTTTTAATCCAAATTTTTAATATTTTTAATTAGGCTTAAGTTCATCAAATTTAATTTTCATTAAATTATTTTTATGAAGAAAGGAATTTTACAACATGAAAATTAATTAAAATTTACTGACAATTTTTCATTCTTGACTCAATCTGGGCTCGAACCCAGGCGTTTTTACGGACAGGTTACCCTGACATGTTTCGATTGCAACCACTCAATCTCCTCAGAGGGCTTGCCGTTTAACACTCGCAGCCATCGACGACTGCTGACGTCATTAGTCAAACATCAATCCTTAAACCAAATTGTATTTACGAATAATTTAATTTTTATTAATTAAATTATTGCGAAAATATTTAAATTTCGAATTTTCGAAAATATGTAGGAAAAAGCTTAAAAAATTTATTGTAAAATAAAAATATCAATATTTGATATTAAAAATTTTTGAACTTTTGAGAATGTAATAAAAAAAATGTGTTAAAAAAATGTTAAATTTTGATTTAAAATTTTAGGACAAGAACTAAAAATAAAATGTTTTAATACTCGAATACTCATATGAAATAACTCATAAAAGTTTGTAAAAAATTATTTTTAGTAGTTTTAAAATTGTTTGAAAGTTTAATTCAATATAAATGTTTTTCCATTTGAACTTTTGAATATATTTTTTAAAATAAATAGAAGCATATGCTCAAGGCCCATTGAAAAGGTCTGCGCAAGAAGCCTGATAATCATTGTTTATGTTCTTTTTAGTTGTCAAAAGTTGTTTACTTTATGCTTACATGTGCATGTATACGTTTGTTTACGTTTATGGTATGCCACACATACACGTTTTTTCCTTTTACTTTGTATATGTGGTAGTAAATTTTTGACAACTAAAAAGAATCGTTTTTTGTTTTTGTACAAGTAAGCAGACCTGATAGATGGGCCTTGCATATGCTAAAACTAAATATTTTCGAATTTTCGAAATCTATTTTAATTATTATATTGAAATATAATTTTGAAATTTTTTAACTCAAAAAAGGTTTATAATCAGTTTCTAATATTATGAAATTATAATTATTTAAGCAAAAAAGTTTTGAAAACATGTTCGAATTTTGCGGAATGTCATTCAAAATAAATTAAAATAATCTTGAAACACCTGCAAATGTTTTTTAATTAATTCTTATGATTTTCAGATAAATGTGAAATGACTTTTTCCAAGAAGTTCTTCATGATGATTTATGATTTTCGACTATTTATAAAGTGATTTCAATCTGATTTTTATTTTAAAATGTAGAAATATTTGTTTAAAAGAAACAATAACAATTCATATTTACAGGTCCATTTTCATCAGATGAATCCACATCCATTTTGTAAGCGTGTGATTTGTTATTGCGTTCGGCAATATTTAAAATATTATTACCAGTTATGATGTTTGAACTTATATTGGGGCCAGTTGCTAAAATTAATTCAGTTTTATTTTTCGGTTTTGTATTTATGAAAACACGTTGCACAACTCCCGGACCACAGCCACCACTACTTCCACCTCCACCGCCCCCAGTGCCCAATGCACCGATACTAACGCCGCCAACACCATTGCTAACATCCGAAGATAAAGTCGAGGACGAGGCTAAAGCCGAAGGTGAAGCTGAGGTTATTGATGAAGAGGACGACGAAGAGGAGGATGATGAAGCCGAAACATTTGAAGCTACTGAACTCCAAAATGATTGGGCTGAACTAACACAACCACTTACGCCGCCGCCACTACTGCCGCCTCCAACGCCCATTACACTTAATAGTTTGCGATTATTATTGTTGCTAAAGCTGAGATTTAAATTAAATGATCTTTTTGAATTTGAATTATTATTGTTTTCACGCAGCTGCAGTTGGGCATCACTGTTTCTTTGGTGGCGTGGTGAGCGTAGAGGAAATATTAATTCTTGACTACCGGCTCCCTCACTACCGTTTGTACTCAAACTGCTGTCACCGACACTTATGGCTTCAACATTGCTAACATTAACATCAAGACCACCACCTGCTTCACCACCTGCCATGCTACCACTTATGCTACCACCACCATCATTAATACCACCTGCAATTGCACTTGCACCATTACCGCCGCCACCACTATTTTCGAAATTGGAATTATTTTGTATGAACATTTAAATTGGTTTCTTTAGCGGCGATTTTCAATACTTTCGGTTTTTGATTGGCTTAATTGCAATTTAAAGTTCGAAAATTTTTCCGTTATTTTATTTTTTAGTTATTATTTAATTAAATAAATGTCTAATAAAATTAACTAGAACTCATTTAATTTTGTATTTATAGCAAAATCTAATCTAAAAAGAATATATGTATACACTTTTTTTTTTTTAATAATTTAATGGAAAAACCATAATTGAAAAAAAAACAAATTCGTAAATCAACGAATAAAATGTTTATGAAATATACTACACATGTGCGAAGAAATGTGTCTTATGTTTATTTGATTATTTGTTTCTATGTTTTCAAACAGAATTCAATTATCAATATGTTTTAATGAACTTTTTCGTTGAACTGAATCCTTATAAAAAAAAATAATAATTAAAGATGTTTATAAATTATTTTGTTGGATAAGTTTTGTAATGATTATTTTTTTTTTTTGAAAGGGGGAAAACAAATATTAAACTTAAATTGCAGGGTTTCTTAATTGTAGTAATAGAGGAGAAGTGTTCAGTCAAAGTTACAAAAACAATAGAAAACAAGAGTTAAACAAAACAATGGTAACTACACTGAAAATAGTTCATGACTAAAAATACAAAATTTGTAAAATATACAAAACCGGTTTTGTAACGTAAAATGACTGCAATCAACAAATTATTAGTAAATTTTACAAAGTTTTTTGTTATTAAAAATTTTCCCGAACCTTTTGTAAAAGAATAAATAAAACACGCATTAAGAAACGATAAAAACAATTTAATATTAATAAATCTGGTGCTTCCAAAATTTGAATCTAAATTTAAAGAGGATGAAGAGCATAAGCTTTGGATTTTTGTAAAGGAAAACAAATGGACCAGCACTCAGGGGATGACCCCTACTAATGCATTGCATTGTGTTGGAACTAGGAAAATAGGTTGTGGGAAGGGGGATAGAGGGAGTAGTGTTTGTGAACATTCGATTTGAACTTAATCATGTTATAAGTGAGAGGGAAGACTTCTGCAGGAAGGTTATTCCACATACGAACTGTGCGGGTAAAAAACGAATTCTCCCTGTAATCCGTCGATTCACCTGCCAATCGACCACATAAGGATGGGCTCTTGAGGAAAAACGTGTAATCCGAACAAACGTACGGGTTAACGTAACGATAAAACCGACAAATACAACCCACATTGCGACGGTGCTCAAGAGGTCAATAGAATTGGATACCCTACTGTCACCAATGAGAACCTTCGCCCTCTCCTGCACGCGGTCGAGAAGCTTCAAAATAGACTTTGAAGCACCGGCCCACACATGAAAGTTGTATTCCATACGCGGTCGGATATAGGTGATATAAATAGCAAGGAGATCAGATGGAGTGAAGTATATCCTACACCGTCTTAGAAAACCGAGGCACTTGAATGCTTCTTTCGACACCTTGAATATATGTTCTGTCCATCGGACATCACATTGTATCCTCATGCCCAGAACATCAAGAGATTCTGATTCCTCAATAATTATGCCACCCATATATACAGATGAGGCACCTTGATTTGTCGCGCGTTTATGCGTCAGCACGCAACATTGGGCTTTTCGGGCATTAAAATCGACCCTATTTGCGCGACCCCACTCCGAAATTATGTCAAGGTCCCCGCCAAGCGTATCATTCATCTTCTGCCTCATAGCAGCGACATCGGATACGCTTGGTCTGCATTCGAATGAGAACGAGTGGCAAAGGTTGCTGTCATCTGCAAGAGTAGACAGGGTTGGAAGTTTGACAAAGGAGGTCGTTTAGAAGGATAAGAAATAGAGTAGGAGAGGAGAGGAGTAGGTTTAGTAATATAAAGACAAAACAAGGATTTATTTAATTTGCACCTACAAACGAAGCCTATAAGGAACAGTTGGATACAGAAGCAAAATTCAAAGCTCCGATTCGCCCTTTTGTAACTGCCATAGGAGACATACAGATATATAGTGTATTCGATAATATCAAATACAAAGTTTTTAGTATAATAAAAGCTATTGACATCTGCTTCAAGGCATACCATTTATTCCATTTATGTTTTTAGCTTAAAATCTTCTTTATTCAATTAAATCAAAAATATATCGTTATCTAAAATGCAAAAGTCCCTAACTTATCCTAAATTTAAAATCGACTTTTTCATTATTTTGATGTAATTACAGCTTATTTTTTTTAAAAGATTTTTATGCTGTTTTCAGACAATTTGTTTTTTTAATCGATTTAGCGATCTCAAATTAGTTTTTTTTGTTTGTTTAAAATTTTGCGATTTTTCGCGAATTTCAGCCATGTTCGCGATAGAAGCGATTTGTTTCAGTAAGTTTTCTGATTCTTTACAGCTTTAACGATTTATAATAAATAGTAGACTTTGCTATCATGCCGATGTTAGCAAATTTTTGCAAATTTCCGCGAATTTAGCAATTTTTACCTAATTTTTGCCAATCCTTATAGTTTTTGGGACTTTTAATCAATTATATGGCTGGTTTGACATATTAAAAATTTACGCGATTTTTCGCTATTTTTGGATTTTTTTTTTTTTTTTTTGTTATTTTCCGACATTTTGTTTTTTTTTTTAACGATTTAGCGATTTCAAATAAATTTTAGTGTTTGTTAAAAGTTTGCAATTTTTCGCGAATTTTAGCCATGTTCGCGATAGAAGCTATTTTTAAAGCTATATTTAAAATAAAAACAGTTTTATCAAAAAGTTATTTAAATTTTTGGGAATACAAAATTTTAATTTCAAAAGATTTTGTTATTCGTGCTTAATTCCCAGTTTTATTCTTGACAAAAACACTTGAAATTTATTGTTGATGGGATACGCTATTCTTATGCGCATTTCACTGGTTGCTTAGGCCAGATCATTAGGAAACTTCATCCATAAAGATTTTAGAAAAACTAAAGATATTAAACCAAATAAAACTGTTAAGCGTTTAAGAATTAAGTGCAACAGTTCTACCTGTAACAATATCAAAGTTTAAACAAAAACATCAACAATAAACAGTGAGTTTATCTTTTCTTACATTCCCCACTACAATTGGTTGGAATTCTTCCAACACAACCAGTGAAATGCGCATAGAAATAGCTTATCCCATCAACAATAAATTTCAGTGTTTTTATCAAGAATAAAAATTGGGAATTAAGCACGAATAACAAAATCTTTTGAAATTAAAATTTTGTATTCCCAAAAATTGAAATTACTTTTTGATAAAACAAGCAAGTGCACGGCCTAAAAAACACTTAATTGACAACATCTTTTGTAAGTTGTTGTTGTTTTTATTTTGTTTTTCTTAACCTACTTACAACTACAATTAATGTTGAGAGAATTTCAACTAATTGTAGTGGGGAATGTAAGATTGGATAAACCCACTATTGTTTATTGTTGATGTGTTTTCTTTAAACTTTGATTTGTTACAAGTAGAACTGTTGCACTTAATTCTTAAACGCTTAACAGTTTTATTTGGTTTAATATCTTTAGTTTTTCTAAAATCTTTATGGATGAAGTTTCCTAAAAAAATTATATTATACGTTTACCAGTTTTATTTGGTTTAATATCTTTAGTTTTTCTTAAATCTTTATGGATGAAGTTTCCTGATGATCTGGCCTAAGCAACCAGTGAAATGCGCATAGCTTATCCCATCAACAATAAATTTCAAGTGTTTTTGTCAAGAATAAAAACTGGGAATTAAGCACGAATAACAAAATCTTTTGAAATTAAAAACAGTTTATTTTATTTAAATTTTAAACCAAACCTTTTTTTTATTTCCAAAAATTATTACAAAATATTTTGTACATTTTACAAAAAAATTTGCGTATAGAAACGAAAAATATTGTAAATAGTGCAAAAAATTTGTAAATAAACTTCCATTAATTTTTTACTATTTACAAATTATTTTTTGTACTGAAACAAAAATTTTGTAAATTGTACAAAAAAAGAATGCTACAACATTTACAAAATAACATTTGTACCAGCGTTGCCATTTTGGTGCCTTTCGGGTATTTTTTACTTATGCAATACCCGAAATTTTGTTAAACACCCGTTTTTGAAAAGCGGGTATTTACAGTGCTTTTAACAATTTCTCACAGTGCTTTTAAGTGCCTTTTACAATATTTATTTTTTTTGTTGTACCATTTTTTAAAACTTCGATAATATTGAGGATGATTAAGATGAGATTTGCTATTTGGGGTACAATTTTGGGAAGGCCTGTAAAGATTTTAAGGTATCAAATGATAAAAAAAAGTGATAAAAGAAAGTTGCATTCGTTTTACCAAAAACTTTATTTACGAGGTTAGAGCTAGGCTTCCTAGCAATTTGGAAATTTTACAAAACGTTTACTTTTTAGCGTTAAAAACATGTTTTTTTATTAAATTTTGGGCTGTCATTAAGTTTTATAAAGAATGGTCGGTCACTGCTAATTTTCAGTAATTGCAACAGGCCAGATTTTTTCTAACTACGAAAATCTAGCTCACACTTTATTACTGTTTTATGACCAATTCAAACTCAGCTGATGATGATCCAAATGGTTTGGTTGATATAATTTTTATTGAAGGTAATAATAATAAATTTAAAAATGTTTAAATGAGAATGGTCACCCATCAACGCAATCGCCTTTTTTAAATTTTGGAGGTATATAATATTCGGCACAGCCGAATGCAACTTGTTTTGTGTTTAATTAAATTTAAAAAATGGCTTAGTGCTTTTTTACGCTTTTTTTTGTTCAAAATAGTGCTTTTTAGTGCTATTTTTAAATTTTAAAGTGCTTTTTGCTCTCAAAAAGTTGGCATCACTGATTTGTACATATTACAAAATGTTTTGTTCCGGCAAAACAACAAATAATTTTGTACAATGTACAAAGGTTTTTGTTTATTTTAATCATGAAATATTTTCAGTGTAGTAAGAAAGTATATTCGGTCAAGCCCGACCATTTGATACCCCACACCACATATATAAAAAAAAAATCGAGTGCGTACCCTGTTTGTGACCCATGGACCCGCAAAGAACAACATTTTGTTATGAGGTTAAGATTTATGTAAAAGTTTATTGTGCCGATTGTTATTTTGAGATCTTTATCCATATGAGGTGTTTTTTGCCATCAAATGATTTGAGAAAGGGGTTTATATGGGACCTATGGTTTATTTTGGACCTACCAGCAAAACATTTTGTCATGACATACATACATAGTAGGTATCGTTAAAGTCTTCGTGACCAATGACTATGCCAATACCAATATTTGTTAGTAGGTTATGGCATTAAAAGCTATTTTCGGAAGCAGTATTTGTATGGGAGCTATGGTCAAATATGGACCGATTTCAATAAAATTTGGTAAAATTACTTAGATTGCCATAAAATAAGTTGCGACCAAACTTAATCTAAATACATATTGACATAATAAGATAGTTTATGATCACAAAAATTCTATTCCCGAATGACAGCAAGCCGGACGGACGGTTTAAAAAGTGATATAAGGTCGATCGGTATACTTAAAGGTGGGTGTAGAACCAATATTTTAGGTTTTACAAACATCAGCACATTCGCATAATACCGTTCTCCACTATAGTGTTGTAAGTATAATTAATTAAAGTAACACCCATAAAAAATCTAATTTCAAAGTTTTTATATTTAGCAAATTAAAAAACGAATAAACTTTGATCTAATTTGCCATTTTGTATTTAAAAACGAACCATTTTAATTTTGACTTTGCTTAACCAAGAGTTTTCTGCCTTTTAATTTTTAGGTGACGATATGTATGGATATTTTTCAACCGCTGCTTTAAAAACCATAATGCGCGATGTTAATTGTGAGCAGCGTTGCCATTTGTCAAGTATTCCCTTTTTTGCAAGTTTTTTGACTCTCAACAACTTTTATAAAAAAAAACAAGTAAAAAAGTATAGTCGGTCAAGCCCGACCATATGATACCCTACACCACAGTATTTAAAAACACATCATGCTTATGTGTCCATGTAAATATGGATTTATCTATGTTTATAAACTTCATGAAAATCGGTTTGAAAGTTTGTGAGAGACAAAAATCGCCCCCTGCCTCCCCATCCCAATAAACCATAGAACGATATGATAGCGAAAACGATATTATATTTTACGGCGTGTATAATAGTATATACTAATATTTAAAACGATATCGTTACGACATCATTTTACCAAAATATTTTTTTCCAATTTAAAAACAAACATTTGAAAAAAACCTCAAATATTTTAAAACATAAAAAATTATTTTAACAAAGATTAATATAAAAATTAAAATTAAAAAAAGATTTTATTAAAATATGTATGCATAGAATAATTCGTATAAATATTACACAAAACTGTAAGTATTAGCTATTATATTTCAAGAATTTTTCTTTCATTTATAAAAAATGAATTTTACCTTGTTATTAGATACATATAATATCATTATCAGTATAATAAAACGATAGTTTATCGAAAAGTTTAAAAATGCGATTTCACTATCGTTATTATTGGAAATTATGATATCGAAAACGATATCATAATTTTATGGAAAAACGATATTATAAGGAAAGGTACAATTTAGTCCGTAAAAACTATCGTTTTCGATTCATAAACGATTATCACTTGTGATACTTTCTATCACCTATATGATATCATTTCGATATCGTTACAATATCGCTTGGTTTACTGGGATGTGGTTCTATTTTTTAAAAACTGTATAGCTAATGTGTTGTATAGATATGGATCTATCTATGTTTTTAATTTCATTAAAATCGGTTTGAGAGGCAGAAATTGCCCACATCTCCCCTCGTGGTCCGATTTTTTTTAATATTTTATACATTTTGTGTCCATATAGATATGGTTCTATCTATGTTTTAAATTTCATTAAAATCGGTTTGATAGTTTCCGAGAGGGAGAAATTTCCCCCTATCTTCCCTCGTGGTCCTACGATTTGGACCATATTCAATAGGCTTGGTCCTTGTGCCAATAAGAACCTATGTCCCAAATTTTATAAAATTATATCCAAAGTTGCGAACTGTACTTTGCGCACAAGGTTACATGGACAGCCAGCCAGCCAGCCAGCCTGCCAGCCAGCCGAACGGACATCGTTAGTTCGACTCAGAAAGTGATTCTGAGTCGATCGGTTTACTTTAAGGTGGGTCTAGGACCAATATTTTATGGCGTTACACACATCGGAACAAATGCATAATACCCTCTCCACTATTGTGGTGTGGGTATAATAATATTTCAAGTGCCACGGCTTTCCCTTACTACAGGTTTGTAAGGGAGATTACTTAAAAATAACTGTAAAAAACATTCAGTGTGTAAAGCTGATCGTGACATCCAACAATTTGTATATGCGCTGAATAAAGCGCTTTATGTGTCAAAAATGTATTGCTTCAAAGTGGGAACTCGCCATATAAAATTCATGTCTTTCGTAAGCGCTATGGTAAGCGAAACTTTTATGTTTTTCCCTTACAAACCTGATTCATTGGAAGCTCCATTTTTTGTTGGGATATAATTTAAAATTTGCAGTTTATTGGATGGAAATATAAAGTGATGTTTTTGCGAGATTTAACGATCTTATATTTTCTCTGTGCTTTTTTATTGCAGCAGTATTTTATTGTGTTTATTCCTTTGTACCTTTAAAATCCCAAATATACTTTTGTAAGTGCTGAAATATCTTCAGCACTAGATTCATATAAGTTATCTAAATAAGGCCCCTATTACGGTTTTCTTAATTTTTGTATTATGGTTTACAACTTTGCTTAATTGCGGTGAACAAAAACATAACAAAAATTAAAACTGATCGCAACCAGTTGTATTTATTACAACTCAACTGAGTTGATTTGTAAACCGTAATAGGGCCCTATGATGAAATAGACTTAATGCAGAACTTTGTAATGGTCTGCTAATAGGCTTTTAACACTGATCAACACCTAACATCTACCCTCAAAGATGTAGAAAATTTGAAACACTCGTTTACATTGCTCACATCTAACATCTACCACACAGAAAAAATGAAAAACGAACTTCAATTAACGTATTTGTTAGAAATTTGTACTATTAGTTAAATAATTTACTGATTTTCCCCTGCAAACAAATTGATCATATCAATTAACACATTTGTAAGTTTGAGCTTTTCTTGCTGTTGAATTTCAATTAACAGGTTTAATTGAAATTATACGTAAACTTTAAACAAGTTTTTAATTAAATAAATTAAAATGATAATTGGTTTTTTTTAAGTTTTTAACAAATCTATTAATTGCCCCAATTAATCAAATAATTGAGTTTAAATTAAAAAAATAATTGTTTTTCTTTTCATTTTCTATTAAATATGATAAATTATATTTCACAAAAGAAAAAACACAAAAACACTTGAAAACTTTTTTTTACAGATGCTTCTTTTTAAAACAAAACACAACGTGTTCACCGTACGAGATCACTTTCAATACTGAATAAAGTTTATGCTGTTGTCATTGCCTTTGATTTAGTATTACATGCGTACATAAATACAAATCAAAATATTTTTTTCAATAAACACAGTTAATTGAATCAATTAAAAAATTGTTTGAAACTTTAATAGAACAAAAAACATCTTAATGTTTGTGTGTACATACACACATATGCATACATATACGCTTATAGGTATACACATAAACATTATAATTTGTATTTTCAATAAACACAGTTAATTGAATCAATTAAAAAATTTTTTGAAACTTTAATAGAACACAAAACATCTTAATGTTTGTTTGTACATACACACTTATGCATGCATATATGCCTATATACATACAAATATTATAATTTTTATTTTCAATTAAACCAAATTAATTGGATCAATTAAAACAATTGTTTGAAACAGCATTACTTGATTTAATTGAAAATATTTTGGTACAAATTTTTTCTGTGCATCAAACAAAAATGTCACCATTTAAAAAAAAAAAAAATGTTTTTTTCTACAAAAGTGCCAAAATTTTAAAAGAAGATGTACAATTTGTTTAAAAATATAAAATATACTTAACAACAAAACATTGCAATAAAAGAGAAAACTTGACAAATGGTAACGCTGCTTTCAAAACCAATTTTTTTTTTGTCAGTGATAATATAACTTAATGCCACTTTTCTAGTGATGACACTTAAATAATCGAAAGATGTAGAATGGAATAAAATGAGATAGGAACATCTTTTAAAGATGTCGAAAGATGTTGGTTATTATCCTTATGTATTTCTTATGGAAAGATGTTAACATCTTTGCATATTGTGGCAAATTGATGGTAAATGTTCGATGTTGATCAGTGTAAAAAGGCTATAAAGAAGTTCGATTTTAATAACGACATTTTTGTGTTACAAAAGGTAACCAGTACCCATGTTCTGTAACTTTAGTGAGAACTTTTCGCATCGAAAAGATGTGAAACAAAATATTCCATCGTTTTTCGAAAATTGAGAAAAAAGTGTGTCTGTAACTCATGCCGAAAACCATCAAAAGAGATTACGTCGTTACGTTATAAATGTCAAAACATTGCACTCAAAGCTGGTGTGAAACGTTGAGAAAGCCAGTCGCACATATCGTTGGCGGCGACCAAAATGTACAAAAATTGAAAAATTTGCAACGACGGCGGCGAAAATACAAGCGTCGGCTATATCAAATAATGTAAAGTACGACTTTAATGGCCATTTTCTCAATGTATCGACAAACTGTCTGTTACTTAATGTCAACATAAATTTATTGGACCGATAAACTGTCCGTTAACGATTTTGGGTTTCTCAATATACCGACAAAAACAAAGTTTTCAGCTGGCAACGCCACTCAAAATACATGTAAAAGATGGAAGTCAGCTGATTGAATTTATCTGTACGGCAAATAAAAGGAAAATAAATAATTGGCCGATGAGTGCCGGTAAGCTTTGCGATTAAAACGAAGCAAATGAGACATTGAGAAAACCAAATTTCTTTAATGTGCAGTTTTTCGCTGGGAAAAAAGATAATCGCCTAATGAGAAAATGGCCATAAGTCTTGTGTATGGGACAACAAATAAATAAATAAATAAAAAAAAAAAAAAAAAACGAGCTTTGAAAATATTCGTATCTATCTATATATGTATATAAAATAGGATGTATGTATGTATGTGTGTATGTAACGTATAGACGCCAAAACGGCTGTTCCGATTTTGATGAAATTTTCAGGGAATCTTCAGAATATTCAGGCAGTCTGATTTTTGATTTTCGGTCTGCGGGCGGAGGGGCGTGGCAAAATCCAATTTACATATTGCACCACCAATGACATCTATATAATTTGGACGATTTTATCTTTAAAATGATCGCCATGGTCCAACTAAGATTTATACGAAAAGAAAATTTTGCCCCGCCCCCTTTTACGCCAACTTTTTTCGAATTACCTAAAATCAGAAAACGGCTCCATCGATTTGACAAATTTTTCTTTCAAATGTTCGTATTAATCCATTTTAGGTTTTCATTGAAAGAAAAATTTACCACGCCTACTTTTACGCCCACTTTTTCTATTAAGCGCATAAGTTGAGAACGGCTTGACCGATTCAAACGATTTTTTCTTTAAAATGATTGCCATGGTCCAACTTAGGTTTTTACGGAAAGAGAATTTTGCCCCGCCCACTTTTTTCGATTTACCTAAAATCAAAAAACGGTTCCATCGATTTGACTAATTTTTCTTTAAATGTTCGTTTTAATCCATATTACACCCACTTTTCCCACTTTTTCTATTAAGCGCATAACTTGAGAACGGCTTGACCGATTTGGTCCAACGTCGTAAACAGCAATTGGAAACGCTCATATTCCTTATGGAACAAAATTCTTTTATGACCAAATGATTTGCAGCAAAGTTCAGCATGTAAAAAAGTGGGATGAAACCCCACTGAAGTTAAATTATTTTGAAAACAACCATAATTCCGCCGTAGTCACGTTTAAGTTTAATTTTATTTATTGAATTTATTAACAACATTTTTTATTTTAAGTGACAGCTGATCGAAAATGTACTACTGTGAATTAACAAAATCACAATAGTAAATTTTTATCAAATGCGCGCCATAAAACCAAATGAAAATTCGTTCGATCAGCTAATTCGACTGCTGTCGAAAATCGAATTTAGTTTATAGTAGGCACCAATAATTATAATAATTATTTTTAATTATTGTAACCTATTGTCTGTTGGCTGAGGTATCATCGCATATCGGGAGATATACGTATATTTACTGACAGCAAGGCTGCCCTTGCTTCCCTAGCGGGTGTCTACACGACATCTAGGTTAACTGTAGAATGTCGGATGTCTTTGGATGAGATATGGATACCGGGTCACTCGGAGTCCCCGGGTAATCTAGTAGCAGATGGGCTGGCCAGACAAGGTGGTCGCATGGATGACGTATTCATCGATCAATTTGTTGGTCTTCCAATGGCTCACTGTAAATTACTTATCATGCGCGAGTCTTAAAGAGTTGCGCAGATGCAGTGGACCTGTGAGTCCACCTGCTTGATATCCAGGATCCTTTGGCCTGGATATGATGAACGGAGAACTAGCTCTCTACTTGGATTCAGCAGGAACCAGATAAGGACGGTGATATCGGTTTTGACTGGACACTGGCCGGTGGGGACTCATGCTGGAAGAATGGGTCTGGAATTTAACGACTACTGTAGGAGTTGTCAGAACGAGTAGGAAGAGGAGACTGTGCTTCACTTCCTTTGTCATTGCCCTGGATTGCGGGGCATTAGGGAAGAATACCTGGGGAACCGGTGTTTTCCTGCTTGGGGGATCTGTCAGGATGGAACTAAAATCGCTCCTTCTCTTCACTAGGAAGACGAAGTGGTTGGAACCCATGGAACCTAACCTAACCTATTGTGAATGGTTTGTCTTTTTCGCTCTCATAACGGGTTAAATTTGTTGTATAGTTTTTTGTTTAAAAAGTAACTTTTGTAATTAAAGCAATCTCACTTTAATAAAAGATACCCTCAGCATTTATTTATTATATGCTATTGTGATTGATTTTTCTTGTTTTGTATTCTAAAGTTAATATTATATTAAAAATTTTTTGTAGCTGTTCCCTTTTTAAACGGAAACTACTAAATCAATTTTTTATAAAATCTACACAGAAAAAAATATCTCAACAAAATTTTTAACAACGCAGTTTGTTAAAAATAAAATTTTAGATCAACAAACTATTTTTTTGATTTAATAAAAAAATTTACCAAAAGGCACTCAATGTAACATTTTTAATTATAAAATAATTAAATATTTCTTCATTATCAATAAAAAAAAATTTTTTTGAATCAAAGTGAAGACAGTATTTTTATAACTCTTGTCCATTTTTATATCTTTGATATCGTTGCAAATAAGATTTAAGTGTTTGTAATTCCCATTCGCTTTGCAGTTTTATTTGTTTGTTATCTTAAGTCTTTGGAAAATGGTTTCCTGATGATCTAGCCTAAGCAACCAGCGAAAAGCGCATAGGAACTAGCTTATCGACCCACAATAAATTTAAGTGTATTTATCAAAGAATTAAAGTTGGGAATTTAGAACATCATAATTAATAAATAAATAAAAAAAGATCCGATAAACTTTTTGTTTGATTTATTCAACATTTCCAACAATTGATTTGAACAAATCACGTAAACATTTTGTTGAAAAAAAATTATTTTGGCCAACAACTTTTTTTATTGACATAATAAACTTGGTTGTTGACTAAATATGTAAAAACTATACCTACAAACTGTTTTTTATCAATACCGCAAAAATCGTCATCGCAGAAAATTAAAAAAATTTTTTAATTAAATATGCGATTTTCGTATTTAAATATGAAAATTATTTTTTTCTAAAAACTCTTTGTCCTTTATAAATTTTCATTTTGTTTTTTAGAAATTCTAGACATCCAACATTTTTTAAGTTAACAACCTTTTGCAGCAACTGAAGCGCCTTTGTTTGTTATCACAGCAGCCATAACAACAGCAACAATTGAATAATTCACATACTTGTTTCTTTTAAGAAAATATTTTCGTTTTTTTTTTCGATTAAAAAAAAGGAACATTAAAGATGGCGTCAAAAAGACTAAAGACTAGACTAATAACTTCTTGAACAAAGTTTTATTGTCCTTTCAACATTTAAAACTCAGTCGTTTTCGCGCAAATACATTCAGACAAAATAATAAAGAAAAAAATAATTAAGTATATCAAAGAAACATAATGTTTTTACTCAAACTTCAAAATCAATCTGTGGCATTTTGACAAAACATCGTAAGTCAAATTTAAAAAGTTGAACAAAATGTTGTTAATCATACGAATTTTCATGAAAAAAACTTTTTTGTTTACCAAAGTTATTTTCGGGAATACAAAGTTCATTATTAATACGATATCCGTATGACCGTTTACGTTTTTAAAATTTTATATTATAAAAGAAATTTTGGTTTATTTTATTTTTAAGTAAACAAAATTTTTCACTGAGTTTTTTTAAAACTTTTTTGCTATCTTATCTCAACTTAAGATGTTTTGTCAAAATGCCACAGAAATAAATAAATAACAAAAGTTTGAGGTTAAGGTGACTGTCTGACTAACTGACAGGCAGACAAGCTTTTCCTTTTGTCCAATAATTCAAAATTCAATCACTGTTTCCTTTTTTCTCCTCTTTCATATTAGTTAAATTGCACATACACATGGCAAATGTATGAGAAATTCTCTTTGTGATTATATCTGAGTGTCTTTTTTTTAACGATTATTCGTTCATTGTTCCTGAAATGTAGTAAAAATATTCCAAGGGCTGCATTTTAAAGTGCAACAACTATGAAAAAAGGAAATATGTACATTCCTTTTATGTATTTATATTAGTTGAGGGGATTAAGGAAGATTCTTTGTTGTCTCTTTGTCAAAATAAATAAAAAAAAAAAAAAACAGCTATAAAAAATAACAATAACAGGTGACGCCTCTAACAGTTAGTTTTCCAAACAAAAGACAAAGAAATTGTTTAAGCTGCTTAAAAGTTATGAGCTCTCTTAACGCTAGTTAAAGAAAAATGTTTATCAAAATCTTAAGGCCCAACCACAATGTGCTTAAGTTGGCTTAATCAAATGTGCGAATACATGTTTATTATATGAGGCAAACCATATTGAACTTAAGGAAACTTTTTGCTAAGTTTAATGAAACTGTCATTTGCTTAAGCAAGGTGCGAATCTAATCGCACATTCCGTACGGAATCAAATGTTTTTTTATTTTGTTTTTGATTTTTTAAATACATTTGAGAGACTTTTTGTTAATTTTTGACAGTAGGTTAAGCAAGGCTATGCATATTATGGTTAGGCCTTTATTGTAACTTAAAAAAATCAAAAGAGCACCAACATTTTCATTTCAAGGCAAAAAAAAGAAAATTAAGTGAGTGAGTGAGACTTTCAAGAATAAAGTAAAGAACCAATAAATTAAATTTATTACCACGTTTCATCAAGCATGCATCATTTGTATGGTTCCCTACGTACTTTTAATACGGTTATGTACTTTTTTATTTTAAGTGGCATTGAACTCTCGTCAAGCCATAAATACAAAAGTACATAAGAGATTTTTTTTTTTAAACAAATTTACTACGTTACGAATACAAAACGTTAAAATTTGCACGATGTTTATTTATAGTATAGTATATTAGGGTGGGTCAAACAAAATTTTTTTCTCGTATTAACTTTTAATACCGCAAAGATGGGCAATTCGTCAAAAGGTCCACCTTGATTTTTTAGATTTTACTAATTTTATAAATTTACCCATAAATTTGTTCACATAAAACATTCTCACAAATAAGAAATTACGTTTGCACAACTTTGCAGTCTGATTGTTGATCTAAGTCTGGGTTCACACTATGAAAGTTTTATTTCAGAAAGTCTGAGTTTATGGGTGAGAGAGGAGTGAATTAAAGCATGTTCTCTTCCCCTCTCACCAATAAACTCAGACTTTCTGAAAGAAAACTTTCATAGTGTGATCCCAGACTTAGATCAACAATCAGACTGCAAAGTTGTGCAAACGTTATTTCTTATTTGTGAGAATGTTTTATTGAATGTTTTCTTTAATATTTATCTTCGGCTTAAAAAAAAATACGTACAGAAGATTTTGGAATCAAACCAAAGACATTTTAAAGTTACATTGCTACGTAAAATTCTGAAAGTAGTTCGACTAAAAAATTTCACGCCTTTTTATACATGGCCACAAAAACTACTTCTATTTTTTTCACGTTCGAACCGCTACTTCTTTTGCCATTATCTTTGACCTAGAATCGCGCCCTCCATAAACTTTAGCATAGATAACAGTGCTTTCTTAGTGCTATAATTTAAGGTTACGGGAACGTAAAAATATTTGTTGTTTAAAATGTTATTGCATTTTTGATGCGTACGGCTGTCACGTTCAACACTTTGGATTTACCCATATGCTGGATTGCTGTCTGCATTATACCCCTGTTAAATAAGAGCCCGCGCTTTAACCTTCAATTTTGTTAAATTTTGAATATAACAACATAGCATTGTATGGCAGAAAAGCATATTACTGTATTCTTAGGACTTGTAAGTTCGTGAAAATAGACAGCATCCATTACTCTATGCGATAAAGAATCAAGAGAAGGTTTAATATAGGCGAAACTTGAATCAACCCGAGAGATGCCCAGATTTGACAAACAAGATTTTGTGATCAAAAAATTATTTTATGTTTTATAAGAACCAAAGTTTAATTTAAAAAGTTTGCAGTTTTAAGTAATAATAATAATTGATAGTAAATAAAATAATAAAAGTTAAAAAAAGGTTTTTTTTTCAAAAATACTTTAATCTTAAGAGCTTTGGCGCGGGCTCAAGATGTGACTTTTTTTTACTAATTTTTATTTGTATTAACGTAAGACAGAAAAAAATTTAATCTAGTCAAGTCATAAATACTATTACATAGAAAAATCGACCCCAAATGAAAACGAATTATGTAATATTTTTGTTTTTATTGAGTTATTTAATGGCTACAAATCTTAAGCGGGAGGTCCACACCCCGCGTTACTCGCTTTTTCGCAGCTGTCAAAAAAGTAGAAACTGTGTAGTTATACGTAGTAAGTTACATGCACAAAAGCGTAGATGCCTTGAGGCGAAAAGTAGGTTTACTTTCTACTTTTGTAAGCGTCACAAGCAGCGTTCGAACAAATCAGCTGATTTTGACAAATTAAATTTTATTTTTACTTGTGCTGCTGCTGCATAAAAAGCGTTGCATGTAACTTGAAACGTAGAACGCATGTAAGGTTATAAAAGCATGCGCTGCGTGGAGGCGAAAACGCGTGTTATGGACCTCCAGCTTTAAGCCCTTTTGGCACTACATTTTTAATTTTTAAAAGAATAAAGAATTGATAGAAGGAAACAGTAAATGCTAGAAAGAGCAAACTATAAAAAATGTAAACAAAGTTTTTTAGTTTTTTTTCTCTTGTTATGGTTTTGTTTCAGAGAATTTTTAAAATTGTACCAACAACCTTTAAACATTGTACTTTTTTACCCTAATTGTACTAAAAGATTTTTTTAGTTGAAATTAATTTTATTTATTTTCTTAAAAAAAAACCCATAAAAAGGTATTATAAATCTTAGTTCAAAAAGTATCAATAAAAAAGTACAATTGAAACAACTTAGCCATCCCTGTTCTGTTGATTTTATTAAGTGTTGCCAACTTTTTGTTTATGTGAAACCTTAAAACAATTAGCGGTAAATCGCTGAATTTGCCCATAAACCGCTGATTTAGCAACACTTTTAATATTTCAAGCTTGAAATGTCAATTTTAAGTTGAACAATTTTACATTTTTTTTTGACATAACTTCATTTTTTATCGTTAACTTTAGTAAAATTTTTGACAGTTTACCATTTATCTTAATACAGCTGAACCCTTCGCACTTGGTAAATTTTTCTATTACTTTATATTTGCACTGTTCACCAAAACTTGAACAATGCTTTAAAAATGTATTGTCATAAGGGCTTTAGAACAACTTATTCTAAATGGCCTACATTTGACTTCCAGCACGACCTAATACGATTTGGCCAATCATAGATCGCAAGACGCACTTTATGCATGGGAAAATTTTCCACTGCACGGACAAGGGCTCGCTTCAGTTACTCAATATTTGGGTGTCGATTAGAGCAAGCCATGCCCTCTAATACGGACCACAACTTGTAACCCAACGGGTCGAGGTCTGGACTACCAGCTGGCCAATCAACACGCGATATGAGTCTTGCTGGAAGATCCATGGCTTGTTATTGAATAATGATTGGCTAAAAGGCTTCACAATTGGTTCCAAGACGGTCGATTACTACACATTGGCCTATGTTTTCACTCCTTTTTTCGCAGAAATGAAGCTTGGTTATGCCATCGTAGCTCACTCCCCACCATACCATTACAGACACGGGATGGTGGCCTCTTTGAACTTTCGGGATGAATTGGGATGCTTCTTTGGATGACCGAGAATACACACGATCGTGTGAAGATTTTCTCGTCGGTAAACAGAATTTGCCTGTGAGCATTTTTTGTGTACTGGCTGAGTAAGGATTTTGATTTTCGCTTGGGTTTTTCCTTCAATGCAGTCGTGAGCAGATGTACAGTATGTCGCTTGTACGCGCTGAGTCCCAAGTCTTCTTTGATAATGCGAGACATTGATTTCTGTGAAATTTGCATTTCACGCGACAAGATTTTCTGTTTTCGCAGGGGTTTGCAGTCGATTCGTTTCTTCACTGTTTTGATCGCTTTCTGAGTTCTCAGAGTGCGCGGACGACGGCAGGATCTTTGACGGTCTCGTACACCACGAGTATCCTCAAATATATCTCCTTTTTCCATGTTGCATTTTAGTAAGCTAACTACAACAATACGATTTTCAATGTCGCCCCATTCCATAATTGAAAACAATTAATCTTAAAAACTTTTATCGTCACAATACAGTATAAACGCCAGGTGTCTAATAGCAGTCAATATAAAATGAATGCACCCAGTGTTCATCCGTAATGAGTGCGTTTACACGTGTACCAGTATTTATGACTTGACTAGGTATTGTTATTAGAATATGATTCGATAAATTTTATTTTTTCTCATACATCAGTGACCCACCCTAATATATATATACATATGTTCATATCTAATAAAAGAAATAATTTAAAAGAATTTATTTGTTTATATGTATTTATATATAGTTGTTTTAATGAATTTTTAGCTAAGAATTACTTAACGATTTAAATTTGAAAATATTACAGATTTTTTGAGGAATTTAGAATATTAAGTAAATATCAAGGTAGTTTTTTAACAGAAGTAAATAAATTAATTCCGCATTCAAAAAATTAGACCGTACCTCAAAAAAAAAAAGTTAACTCGTACATCCTCTAATAAAAAGTATTTTTGCAAGGAGGTTTCGAAAAAAACTTTTATTTTTTGCCGAACGTATATCTTAGGCATCAACAGTTCGATCTTAAAGTATTAGAGTTGGGCAAAATCGTTCCTTTTGTGGAATCGTACCGACCGATCCAAAAGATCAAAGGAACTAGGTCGTTCCTTTCGTTCATCGCTCCGGTTTTGCTTTAAACAATGAATAAAAGAGGAACGAAAAAACTTCTCTGTCGTTTGTCATAACGTCAACAACCAAATATTTGTTATTGTTTGTTTTTATATAAGAATTATGTATTTTTTTGAATGTTTGCAAAAACTAATAACAAATAAAAATGAGTGGTGTATTGCTAAAATATATTGCTTTGGATCTTTAATTAGAAATTTTTTATATGTCACGACAAAAATACACAAAAGTCGGCAACATTGATAAATACACAAAAAATAAACCTACAAAAATACATGTGATCATCCAACAAACAGATTGCAATTGAGGAGCGACGAACGACAAAAAATTAACTATTGAAAAAGTCCGCACCGTTCCTTTTAGGGAATCGTTCAATGGAACTAGGTCGTTCCGGAACGACACAACTCTATAAAGTATGATATACCAATGTTCTTGTATGGTTCAGTGTAATGAAAAAACTAAAAAAAACCGAAATACCGTAATAAAATTACCTTTAAGGAAGGCTTTACTTTTTTCTAATATGCGTAGTCGTTTTAGAAACATAATCTTTTTTTGCTAAAAAAAAAATTATTTTTTGGCAAAAAAAAATATTTTTTAGCAAAAAAAAATCATTTTTTAACCAAAAATAAAATATCATAAAAAATTGGAAAATGCAGCTTTGCTTCTAGAAAACGAAGTTCCAAACAAAACATAAATGGCTGAAATCTGTGTGCAACTTTATTCATAAAAGAAGAACAAATTTTAATTAAATTTAAGAATTTCATAAAAAAACATACATATATGTATGGGAGCCCCCTAAGGGGTTGAGATAAAGGGCAAGTATGTAACTACACAGAAAAAATTATTTTTCCAATTCAAACAAAAAATTTGTAGAACCAAACAATTTTTTGTCTGAAATCGGTCCTATAACCAAATTGAGACACATTTTTTGTTGGAATAATTTTTGAACGAAGTCTTATTTATACACACAATGTTTTTCTTCATCACTTACTGTTGCTGCATCCTTTCCTTTCCTAATGTTCTTCGTCATCATTCTATTTTTGAATTTGATGTATTTAAGTAAACAGTTTGAAAAAATTGAATACGGGATTTTGTTTTTTTACCAACTTTGAAACCAACCAAAAATTTATTTTGTTTCTTATAATGTTACTGTTGTTTAAAGAGTGAAACGTTTTTTAACCTGCTATTGTTTTTTTACTACAAACCTCTTCACGCTATTGTATCATTTTTCTTATTGCTGTACTTTTTTAAAGCGTCCAAAAATAGACTGCATGTGTTTTTTGTTGTAGTTCCTTTATCTATTATCTATATATATCGTCGTGCGGGAGTTTATGTGCTCTATCCGCCATTTTACACATTTCGAGTTAATTATGCCACTTTAGGTTTTCGACCCCAAATTTTTCAAATATGTAATCCGTTTTCGGCTATCTCATCTAGTTTCTGAGATAAATAGTGTCTGTTTTGTTCTATATCCTTCAAACCTGAATTATGTTAAAACTTCAAGATCGATTTTCTCAAAATACACTTTTGGCATATAGAGCACATAAACTCCCGCACGACGATATATAAAAATGAAAAATGTTTGTATGTTTGTGTGTTTGTGTGTTTGTTTGTTTGTTTGTTGGCTTATAGACTCCGAAACTACTGAACCGATTTTCCTGAAATTTTTACAGTAACATCACGTGAGCCCTAAAAATAAAATAGGCTACTTATTTTTTCGATAGGAGCAGGGGAATTGGTACCCCCCATAGGATGCCAATATTTATTATCGCATATCTTAAGAGCCGCTGGACGCATTTTGTTGAACTTTTTGTAGTAGGATCTTCTGAGCCCCGAAATTGAAATAAAATAGCAGCGGGGGAAGTGGTTTTCCCCATAGGACGCCAATGTTTAATATCGCATATCTTAAGAACTGTTATAGTGAGAATGTTCAAACTTTGTAGAAGTCATATGGTATACTACACTATTGAAAATACAAATAGAGCGGGTAGGCGCAGGGGGGAAATACCTCTCATAGGATGCATATATTAAATATCGCTCAACTGAAGAACTATTAAAGGGCAAGTCTTCAAACGTAGTTAAAACTACTATTATGGCAAACTTTAAATTTCAATATAGTAATGGGCTGGGTAGACAGAGGAGGAGCAGTTCCCCTCATAGATAGAAATATTAATAAGAGCCGCTGCAAGCATTTTGTTGAACTTTTGGTAGTAGGATCCTCTGAGCCCCAAAATTGAAATAAAATAGCGGCGGGGGAAGTGTTACACCCTATAGGACGCCAATGCTTAATATCGGATATCTTAAAAACTGTTAAAGTGAGAATGTTCAAACTTTGTAGAAGTCACTCTTATGGTATACTACACTTTTAAAAATAAAAATTAAGCGGGTAGGCGCAGGGGAGAAATACCTTCCATAGGATGCATATATTAAATATCTCTCAATCGATAAAGTGGTTAAAGCAGTGTTGCGAAGCGCACCGGGTTAAGCTAGTTTCACATAAAGAAGTGTTGCTTACGATCAAATTAAAAAATGCAAGAAAATGACAACATTAATATTAACGCGTATATTATATTTTTGAATAGTTGTCAACATTTTTGTTGGTTAAATAAAAATCAAACAAAAATATTAATTGAATCAGTAAAAAAAATTGTAGAAATCAAAAAATTTTTCAAACAAGCGTTTGTTTGAAAATGATTCGGCAATAATTTTTTCTGTGTAATGAAGGCCGGTCATACATATTATCCCCCAAGGGGAGACTGCATGGCAGTTATGGGACTTTTTCTTCAATATATTTCTAGTTTGTATTGAAAATTTTGTACAACTCAGTTGAGTTGTAATTTCTTAATTTTTGTATTATGGTTTACAACTTTGCTAAATTGCTGTCAACAAAAACATAACAAAAATTACAACTGATCACAACCAGTTGGCTTTATTAAAACTTAACTGAGTTGAGTTGTAAACCGTAATAGGGGCCTTAAATTTAAAAATGTTTCTGAATTATCGAATAACTTCCTTAGAAATAGTTTAATAGTTTCTTGCGAGCTTTTCTGACATTAGGGGGCTTACGAACAGAGATCTGGTGGATTAATACTAGAACAAGATACTTGAGGTCAATGGCCTAAGATATAAGGAAAAATGTAAAAAGGCGACCCCTACGATCGGCAAAAAAAAGTTTTTTTTTCGAAACCACCTTGCAAAAATAAAATAAATATAAATATTAGAGGATGTAAGGCGCAGTCTGGCAAGGCTCTCAGCTGCTAAATATCTAAAGTGTTATGTATTAAGTGAAAAGTTTTCCATTTACGAAAATGAATCTTTTTACAATTGAAGAACGCGTAGAAATACTCAAAACTTACTAAATAAAGTGGTGGTTTAAGTGTGGCCACTTTTTGAGCATAACGGGGTGATTATGATTGTCATTATAATTGTATGGCTTATTAAGGTAGCTCGGCCATGAA
Source organism: Pollenia angustigena (assembly GCA_930367215.1). Taxonomy (NCBI): domain Eukaryota; kingdom Metazoa; phylum Arthropoda; class Insecta; order Diptera; family Polleniidae; genus Pollenia; species Pollenia angustigena. Next base: position 208,666,452 of record OV884060.1, read on the forward strand.
TTCTGAATACTAAAGGCGCCCGTACACGACATGTATTTGTCATCTGACATGTCAAATTTTCAAGTCACATGTAATTGTTCATGTCTGTCAAAATTGCTGTTTTACATAAGGTTTATAATATTCGGTCACAAACGTACATGTAATTTGCTTCTGACATTGTCTCTGTTTTTTTTGCATTGTTATTGCAGAAACCAAAGTAGTTCTCGGTTTCAAAATAGCTTGCTGCCGTCACGAAAATATTTATTTGCGCCGTAAAATAATTTAGGCATCTTAACTTTTTTTTTTTTATTTTAAAGATACCAATTTAGAATTTTATAATTAAACGGTTTTTATGTATATATTTACATAAATTATATTCAATGGTGAGATGAGCATACATATCTTGGTATTGTAAAATATTCACTTCAGCCGGCTAATGATTCCGTCAATAGTTGACGCCGCTGCCAGTTTCTTCCCGGCATAGATTTCTGATGTCAGATGGTTTGTCAGAAGAAAATAGAGCACGCTCTAATTGAAATTTTGTCAGATGACTTTGCGTCTGACTTTTACAGAAGCAAAGTTAAAAAGGTAACACACGACATGTATGTGTTTTGCAGTGGGAAATTTGACATGTCAGATGACAAAAACATGTCGTCTATGTTCATACTTATTAGAGAGCAGGGAAAAATGTTTTAAAAGTTATGTGTTCTATTTCACACTACTTCCAATCACTGTATTTCAGTGAAAACATAATTAACAAAACAAATATGACAAAACTGACTCGCACTAAAATAACTCAAGCATTATTCGAAAATCTTCGCTGTACAGATTAGTTAGTGCTTGTGTTTCTAAAACGGGTAGAAGATCAAAAAAAAACCGACAATAAAATAATAAAAAAAAAAAAATGGTAAACCATAACAAAAGCATCGAGTACAATAGAAAACATAGTTCAAGAAACGTAAAATTCAAACATGATTCAAGACATCTATTCTATTTCAGTTTAAATGTTCTTTGTTCTGATTAAGCTTTATTTTATTCAAACATTGTTCTATTGCAGTTCTGTTCTATATTTTTGTCGTAAAGCCTGGTACTCTGTTCAACATTTTACGTGAAATGCTGTCAAAACGCATATGAAAAAAACTTGTGCGGAATATCTATGAAATAATGTTGATAGAGTTGTACTCTGTTCATTTTGTGAAAAAGTTCCGAAATGTTTCTGGCAAAATTTTTTTACAACTGCGAAATAATGTAAGCTCCACATATTTCACATGGAATTTTATGCAAAAGCAAAAAAAATATGAACTGATTATTTAAAAAGAAATAAAAAATTAATATAAAACAACAGGTAACAGTATTTTATCCATATTTACTTTCTTTTTTTATAAAATTTTTTATTAAAAAAATTGTTTTTAGTAAAATACATGTGGGGATTGTTTACATACGCAAAACAATGTCGCATACATTGCAGGAATAAAAACGTCAAATTGTACAAACTCGCATGATAGGTAACATTGATTGATACATGTCAAAATTTTCGTGTGAAATAATTAATGTTGCTCAACATTTTTCACAAATTTGAACAGAGTATGTACAGGCTTTTTTTTCAATTCCTTAAAGCACAACAAATATTTTTGAAGTATGTGTTTTATTATGAGAGAGTAAATATACATAAACTTTTTTAAATTTATTGAGATCAGTGCTGTCAGACTTGGGGATTTTATGCGAGCAAAAAGGACAAAGAAAGTCATTTGGGGATTGGGGATTTTTTTGGGGATTTAAAAAAAATTCGGGGATTTTTTGGGGATTTTACACTCTTTTAATATATTTTCCCTTTTATTACACTGGTTTACAGCCAAAAATTACCAAGAACGCCACGTGCCTAGATAAGTTAATTTTGACCTCCTGAACACGAAAAACGCTGTAATTTTTTTTCAATAGTTTAGTTTTTTAGATAACGGTACTTTTGTGTTTTTCGGTGTATGGTCCGCCTTTTTTTTAACCATCAGTTTTAACGTATTTAAAAAAAACGGAATTTTATATGAGATGAAAAATATTGTCGTTCCACAAAATCCTTAACAAAATCCTTTTCAAATTACGCTTAAAATGTTGGTAACAAAATAAACTATTTGGTTAAAAAATAAAACATTCCAGATATTTACTATAACGTAGAAAAAAACGAAATAAAAATTAAAAATTTTGAAAAAAACGTAAAAAATAGGCAAATTTCGAACTTTGAGGTGCCATAACTCAGCCAATTCTTATCATAAAAATTCTTAGCATATCGACGGAAAAGGCATTCAATTACCTTTCCAACGAAAAAAATTACAGCGTTTTTCGTGTTCAGGAGGTCAAAATTAACTTATCTAGGCACGTGGCGTTCTTGGTAATTTTCCAAATTAAAAATTTGTAAAGCAGTGTTATTTATGCTTATTTTTCTTTGTCTCGTATTAAAAATATGAAAAAAAGTAGCAAAACTTTTATCTTACTCTTATCAACAACTTATACGGTGTAAAAGGTCCTTATTAAGATTATCATTTTAGTTAAAAGGTAGTGTTAAAGGTACTTTATAAATTTATGTTTTATTTTTCCTTCAGGGTACAAACAAAATAAAATAATTTTTTTTACAAAAAATTTTTATTTGGGGATTTTTGGGGATTTCTAATTAAAATTTTTCTTACTATTTTTACTTTAAAAAGAAAAAAAATTTTAAATTTGGTCAGAAAAAAAACAAACAGAAAAATATTTACTTATTAAGGTTTTTTTTTCTTAATTTGGGGATTTTTGGGGATATTTTTTTAATTTTTTGGGGACAAGGAAAAAAGTACCTGGCAGCCCTGATTGAGATTAATTTTATTTGTTCATTTTTGTTTTTATTACTAAAAATGTTTATAAATGATTTGTTTTTTCTTTTTAATAAAAAAAATTGATCTCGAAAGTTTCAGAAATTTTTCTTGTTGTGAATTTGGATATGTAAAGTTCGGCTACGGCTTCGGAATAAAAAAATTACTTCGGTCGGGCACTAATATTGTGTTATCTTTTAATACAAATATTTGTATTCTTAATTTTGTTTTTTCATAGATTTGACGAGATGTGATGAGTTTAATTTATAATAAAATATATTTAAATGTGTAAATATATGCCCAATAAAAATATGTTGAAGCGTGTACGTACTCTAGGCTTGCCAGGTTCAAATTTGCAAAATTCTTGCTCATTCTCTCAAAATAAGTATTAACAGTTTTGTTCTGGAAATCGTAAACGCAAAACGCATGCATGAATTTGGAAGTTGTTGGTAAAACACTTTTAATCTGATTTTTATAATTTTTTTATAAAATTTGGTTTAATAAAGAAATATTTGTATAATACTTGTCTTAAAATTCTTTTATTACAGAAATTTTATTAAAAAATAAATTCTTGCGTTTTACATTATCGATTTGCCTCTCGAACACCTCTGTAAAAAGCAAAAAAATACAAGAGATTGAACTCACAATTTTCCCCAAAAATATCTGTATGCTTTTGTGCTGAGTCAGCTGTTTAACTTTTTAAATTACACTGGTCGGTAAAAAAAAGTCGAGAGCAAGAACTTTGTTATGTAGTTCTAATTGTCTGTAGCGTGCTGAATCGAAATCTGATTGATTTTATCACGTCTAGTTTTCTCGTTAAAAAAAAATAAATATGGATGTATATTCAAATATTTTATATTTATTATGAAAAAAGTACAAAAATCTTACTCATAAAGATTTGTTTGAAAGGCTACCACATTACGCGTGGCTAATTGGCTTAAATCGGATAAAAAAATGCCCGAGTTGTAGCGAATGAAAAGTAAGATTTTATGGAAAATTTAAAGATGTTCTTTGGTTGGTTGGGCTTTAAAAAAACCTTGACAATTCATATTTTTTTCTTGAATCTTGACGAGTGCTGAGAGTTCTTGTAAATCAAGAAAACTCAGGACCGTCTGGCAAGCCCAACGTACTCGTACATACATAAATATAAATATTGTGGTTTTGCTAAAATTTATTGAATACTGCTACCGCTGCTTATACATCTGATATGCTGGTATATTATCAGTGTTTTTTATCTTTTGAAAAAAAAAATAAAATTTATTTTTATTGTTTTTATGGTGGGAACAATAAGCGTGCTAAACTCAAGTCTGGCTGCGTAAACAATTCATGGTTTTTTGTGCTAAGAAGGCAAACGAACGTCAGTCGACGCGAACCTAAAAAAATGACAGCTGACTGTTAATTTCCAAAGAAAAAAAAAATGATTTTTACCTACACCTTAGAAATTAGTTTTATTTTTATATACAATAAATAAATTTGGAGGTATTAATGATTAAATAATAGAATTATAATAAGGTTGAATGTAAATCAGCCAGTTAGGGTCTGTTGAATCGCGTAACTTTTACTTTATATTAAATCCATGTTTACAATGATTTTTTTTTTAAATAAAACCTTAGAATTTTACTTTTTAGGAAATTCAGTTTTAAAGGTTTTTTTTAATAATTTTCAAAAACCAAATTAACTTTTGAAATTCGTTTTTAAACCATAATTTCACATGCTTATTCTTGTTTACATTTTCATCATTATTTAGCCAAAACATCTGTTTTCATTTATGTACATATTTTTTTGTAGATTGCCACTCTCTGTTAGTCTGAGTTCATACGGCTCATGTCTTATTGACAAGATTGCTACTTTTTAGGCGAGAGGGACGAGGGGAAAAGAAACGAGTACACAGATGCATGTACATACTGTCTTTACGTTTGGCTTTTTCATTCGTTGTTCAATTTTGTTATTGTTTTCAATATCAAAAAAGCACATGTCGTCAACATGACATGAATCATTTTAACGCCAATTCATGTTCAAAGAAGAAAAAGGAAGAATCTTGTCAATAAGACATCAGCCGTATAAACTCAGACTAACTGTTACTCACGATCAGCGTTGCCACGACCAAAAAAATTTTTTAGCCAAAATATAAAAATAAAGTAACCAAAAGCGAAAAAAAGTAAGCAAAAATTATTTTGTATCAAAAGTACTATTTTATTCGCACTTCAGTTTAAAAATATGTCTGAAGAAGAAATTGTGTTTGTTTGTATCTTGTAGGCTCATAAGCCGTTGGGCCGTTTTCTGGAAAAGAAAAAGGCTATACAAATTTTTCGAAATTTTTAGTGGAAGTGGCACCTCTTATACAAAGTTTATACTTATTTTCGTCAATTTTAAAAACTTTTTTTATGAAGAGCCCTTATATGAAGAGCTCTTACAAGTAAAACGTTTAAAGTCTTGCTGTGTGTTATGGTATCAAAGTGCAAAATTGAGCTAAATTTTGAGGTAGATCTTTTATATGTATATGTATAGATGATTTTTTCCTGGTGGAATATAATCATATTAAACGGGATCGGATCGAAAGTGCCTTTGACCTTATCGTTTATCTAGAAAAGTGTTTCATTTAGCCCTATGAAGCATAAAGAGTTGCAGATAATGGTCATCTACACTTCAAAGTATATACCTTATATGGTTAACATGAGTGTCTGGTAAAGTGGAGCGGGTAGATCTTGTTCCAAAACAAAAAATTGGTTATATTGTGTTGAAAAAAGTAGCCAAAATGGAAAAAAAGTACACAAGTACACATTGAGAAAAAAAGTAAACGAGTTTGGTAAAAAGTAACCAAAACAGCAATGCTGCTCACGATGTTGCCATATGTCAGTAACAAACAAATAAAACAACTGCTCTTCTATTCAAAGTAAACAAATTAAATATTTCACTACAATTCTCGAAATTTCCAGTTAACATTTTTGCTTAACGTCAATAAATATTTATTTCTTTATAAATTTAGTTTCCTTATCCTCTTGTACGAACGTATAGGTTTCAAATATTGTGTACATTATATGAATAATAATTGATATTTTTTTTTTCTTAATTGTATGCAAATTAACAGGATTTTGTTTGTATAAAGAATTATTAAACAACTGGATTAACTTCCTGCTTTTTTTTTTAAGAAATACACAAATGATTTATGTCGATTTAAAAGATAACGGAAATTGTACATTGTAAATTATGAATATTGTTTATAATAAGTTATAAACATTAAATAAAAATTATACCATATAATTTAACTTTTTTTTTAAACGAAACATTTCAAATTACCAAAAGCTTTTATTAAACGAAAGTTCAATTAAACCATGTTTAGCTTTAACTTATTAAACTGATCTGCCCAACTAACGGATAAAGGGGATTTTGATCGGAAAAGAAACCCACTTTTACACAGTCATGCCTCAAAGACGATGATTTTGATCGTCAAAATAACGAGTGAAAAAGGTGAATATAACAAGTTACAGCCAATGCTCGCTTACAAACAGAGACGGACATAAAAATATCTAACAGAATTTCACAATGTTTTGATTTTTAACATTAAAATTATAACGGTTAATAAAACTTTGTTTCTAGTAAACAACAAAAATTATAATATTTTTGAAAGTAACGAAATTATGGATGTTTTCCTTTTTCAGTAGTTAAATGCTTTATAATCAGTTGCTTGGTTTAAGAAGTTGGTAGGAAATGGTAGAAAACCCGATTTTTTGCAGTCGAATTTAAGCATGAGATTTTATTCAGAAATCGATTACTGGGCTTTTAAAGTCGATTTTTTTTTTATCAATATTTTGGCAATTCTCAATTTCAATCTAAATTAATTATTTACCGATCAGAATTGATTTCTGTGATAGGCCTGAATATAATAGAAACACAGCAGGTGAATTAATAATGGTATTCCTATGGAAAAACGCTAATATTTAAACAGAGCAGTGTGAGCGATATTAAAATAAATATTTTAAAAATGTTTTTAGTATTTTTCCAAAAAAAAATGCAGGTATATCCCTTTTTATGAGAGAAGGTATAAGTTTGCAATTTATCTTAAACGATTTTGAAGTCGATTTTAAAATCGATTTAGGGGTGCGATTAATCGATTTCAAAAATGGAAATAAAAAAAATCGATCGAAAAATCGATTTTCGAGTCCATTTACCATTTCCTGGTTTATATACAAACTATTCAAATGGAAAAAATGCTGATGAAAGTCGTCGCGGCCTGAAAAATCAATTAATGGATATAAAATTAAAACTTAAAATACATGGATGAAATTCATAATTATAATATGGTCAACATTGACCATGTAATTGTTACTTCTGACCATAATATGGTTACTTTCGACCAAATCCGGGAAATAATTTAGAATATTATGGTTAGTGGTGGCCATAAAATGGTTTGTTTTTGACCATATTATAGTTAGTTTTGACCTAGATATGGTTAATTTTAATCAAGTTATTGTTATTTCCTACCAAGTTATTGTAGGTTTAATCAAATTTTTTGTTAATTTTACCAATATTATGATCATATTTAATCATAATATAAGGTCCTGCAAACAATAATATTGTTGAAATTCAACCATATTATGTTACCCTCAGAATATGGTTATCTCCAACCATATTTTGTAGAGACAAAACTCACTTTCAATAACATGGGTAATTGAGGTGTTATAAAGTGTTAATAAAACCATTATGTATTTCGTTTAAAGAAAAATCTAAAAGTAATCCGAGAATCATATTGCAAAAATTAAAAGATACCTATGACAAAATAATTAAAAATCATTTCTTAAGTGGCAATAAAAAATATATAGGATTAATTTTTTTAATGTTGAAATTTTCTGTTCAACGAATTCCAGGAAATACGACTCGATAATTTGTCTGACCAACTGCGAATAGGATTTGTACATCTCTGCATTTGCGGTAAAATTTCTGATTCACTCATCACTATCGTAAAAAAAGGAAAACAAATTGTACTCTTTTAAAATTATTTCGACGGAAATTTCATTCACGATAGAAGTGATTTTATTATTCTCCTCAATATTTTAATATCAAGGACATTTTAAATGAAAAAAATTCTAAGTATTTTTCAAAAAAAAAAACCCACTAATCACTTTTCGTAATTTTAATGGAAATACGTAATTTTTATTATAAACAAGGAAATTAAATGTGTACTTGTGAGTTGTAGGTGCATACAGTGAAAGCTCCCGCAGGCAGACACCAACCGTCGGCGCAAATTTGTGTGCTAACAGTAGGTGTCCGTATACCTATGTACGTGATCGTCAATTAACATGTTTGCAGAGGAAACTTAAAGAACCATGGAACTAAGAAACTTGTCCGCGATTCGAGCTATCAAGATGAAAGCTGCCTGTGAGTAGAGCTTTTTAAAAAAAACAAGTAAAAAATATGGCACTTCCATCAAAGTAAGTATACCCAGTAAATACTTAAAAAATTTATACACAACAAACAATAACAAAAAACCCCTTTTTAATTTTATTTTCTTGTCTAATAAACTTTGTTCTCTCTAACTTAAAACAAACAAGTATTAGCAAAAAATAAATAAAAAAACACGCGAAAATTACAAATAAAACACATACAAAAAGTTGTCTTTAAAAAATATCTAAAGAGAAAAATAGAAAAACAAAGAAAACAATTTTATTTTTAAACCAAAAACAATAACAAAAGTAAAAACAAATAGAAACATCACAAAATGCACTCACACACAAGCACACTCCTTAGAAAAAAACAATAACAAACAAAAAACGAAAACAAAAATACAATAACAGCTGATGACGTTCAAAATAAACAAAAAACAGCAAAAAAAAAACAAGTACACTGAAAAATTTGTATCTAATAGAAGAAAAGAAATGTTTGGAATTAAAAAAAAGTAACTAACAGATTACTATAAAATCTAGAGGGGACGGTTATGGTCGCCTTTTGTTGTTGTTGCTTTCAATGTAAAAAAAAAACGAAAACAAAACAAAAAAACAAATGCAAGGAATGAGCAGAAAAATAGAAGGGTTTGAATCAAATACAAAAACAAGTAAAACAAATTAAGTGATTGCAAGCAGTGTTGTCAGATTAGGGGATTTATCCCCAAATTGGATTATTATTTTGAAAATGGGGATAAAAAATTTGATTTGCGGATTGGGGTTTTTTCTACAAACAAACAAGAACAAACAAGTAAGAAAGTATAGTCGGTCAAGCCCGACCATACGAAACCCTACACCACAGTATTAATAAACACATCATACTAATGTGTCCATATTTATCAAGCAAGGGGAATTAAACCATTTATAAACAAATCTACCCAATGCAATACTGCCGTATGTCTGTGAAATCGTTTGATTTGCTGTTGCTAAAAATGACCACCAAATCGACAAAACAAAAAAATAATTTCTCGGTCATATTTTTAAAATTTGGTAATCTGTCTTGCCATAATTCGGTCGGCTTTGTACGGATGAAATCATAAGCTCCATATTCACTTTTGCCATGTTTCTTTTTTGACGCTCAGAAAACCACTTAAAATTAGAACAAGTTTTATTTATGAGCGACGCCGCTCAAAAATTTCGCTCACATGCCGCTCATTTCGTGGCCACTTCAGTAGTATTTCCACTTGACGCTTAACCGCTCATTGCGTGGCCTCGGCCTAATAAGTGACGACGCATTGAAGAAGAAATAAAATCTATAGATCTAGTGCTGTTATTAAAAGTATAGAAAATATGTTTTTATACCTAATAAATTTATTGCAACATATTTTAAAGCCTTTCCCACTAAATCTAAACTTGTTTTAGACTTAGAAATTTTTTGCTCCAAATGTATGTTGTAGCCAATTAGTTTCAGCTTAATTATAAAAATAATTCAATCGTTTATGAATCACAATTTGTTGTTTGAACAAAATTTTTTAAATATCAATATGTCGCTGGCCATTTGAAGATTTAGCCAAGTTCTTATTAACATTGACTTGTGTACATAGTAGCAAGTAATGCTTGTGTAAAATGGATTTTTTTTCGGCAGTCAACCAAATTAAAACAAAATATGAAATAAAATGCATTTTTAATGTAATTCATCTTGTTGCGAAACGCATGAACCATCCTTAGAAATGAAAAAGCTGTTTAATTCAAGAAATATGTACAAAAAAATTGTGAACTTTTTGACTTTGTTAATCAAATTATAATTTACTAGCATTTAACCCGCTACTTCGTTAGCGTCTCCCTTTTCTTCGTGGACATATTTGTATGCCAAAGTTTATTTTTCTAGGTTTTAACTTGTTTAAATTCCGGAAATTCAAAAAATACCAGTTAATATATAACAAAGTACACTCGGACACACGTATCCACTCAGGAAATTGCATGTTGAATTTTATGTTTTAAGGTCCAATATTAACGATAATCCAAAAAATACCAGTTGTAGAACCAAAAAGCTAAAGAAAGATATTAAATTTCCCGTATTTCCCATATTGGTACTATTTTTCCCCCCATTAAAGTAACAAAAATCGCAGTATTATAGTGGGGGCCTATAATTTAGTACGAATATGTGAATGAATGGAGCAAAATGTTTAGATAGAAGGAGTGACAAAAAGTACCAAAATTTAGAGTTTACCCGTTTTCTTCCTAAAAGAGCCGAATTTCAAAAAAGTACCAGACAACTGTGCGCTTATTTTTCTAAAAAAAATTTTATTTTTTAGTTTTGGAGATATAGGGTTATCGAATTAACCTGTCTTTACCCTTTTTTTACCCTCTAAACATTCGAATTTCCAAAAATCCCGTCTTAGTGGACCGATTTGGGGAGGGACCCACCTCCGGTCCGAATATCAAGTTTTTAGCGTCAGGCGTTTAGGCTGTGCGATGATGAATCAGTCAGTAACGTTACAATTTTATATACTTATATAGATTGAGTTGATGTATAATTTAAATAAATAACGCAAAAAAAAAAACAAGCTGTATAAATGAAATGCAAAACAAATAAAATATTTTATGACAAAATTTGAGAGTATTTAGTAGGAATTTTTTGGGGATGAAATTTTTTTTTTTTTTTTTTTGGAGATTACAAATTTACAATTTGGGGATACAATTTTAAAAACATCTAACAACACTGATTGCAAGCAAGCTGTTCTTGCATGGCTGGTGTTTAAGAAATTAGAAAAAAATGAATGAAAATCTAATGCAAAAGAAGAATTAATCCAAAGAGTAGAGCAAAAAAGAGGCGTAAGTATGAAGGCGTTTTGTATTTGGGTGTTGAGTGTAAAAGAGAGGGGCTGTGGGGGGGGGGGGGGTTTAAAACAAAAATCCTTGTGCCAAACAACTGATTGTTGTTTTTGTGATGATGTTGATGATGATTATGAAGTGAGAGTAGGAGATTTTTGCTGGTATAATTTTTGTTTAAGCTAATTGACGGAAAAAACTAGAATTAATCTATGGAAGAAAATTAAAAATATGTAAAATGAAAAAATATAATGGATGTAAAAAAATAGCAACGTGTAAATACAAATGAGAGCATAAAAATAGCGATTAATTTCGCAAAAAAGTGTCACATTCGGGGAAACATCATTTGTACTCTTATTAAAAAAGATCAATTTATTTTACTTGCGGATTCGACTCGGTACTTGTAACGGGGTAAAAGATAAAGACTAGTGATTTTGGTAAAAACCTAAATATATGTATCTGTGGCATTTTGACAAAACATCTTAAGTTAAATTTAAAAAGTTGAAAAAAATGTTGCTAATCGTACGAATTTTCATTCAAAAAACATTTTTGCTTACGTTTTTAAAATTTTGTATTATAATTTTTTCACCGAGTTATTTTTAAAAACTTTTTTGCTATCTTATCTCGACTTAAGATGTTTTGTCAAAATGCATTTTAAAAAACTGGATTTTCATTAATCCTTTTTTGCATGGTAAAATATGCATGACTTTTAATTTTGAAATCTCAAAGTCATGCATGCCGTTTTCCACCAAGAAAATTGGTATAATATAATGACAAGTGCGGCACATGTGCTAACAAAACTTACTGCACCAGTTGAGATCTAATCTTGGATTTTTATACATATTTTCGTAGATTTTTTTTATACTCAATACCGCGTGGAGCGATTAAGTTTGAAATATAATGCGAGGAAGTTGTTGCAAAGGTAGCACTTTGCTAGTTGAAAAAATAGACAAGCCGGGCACATGGCGTTTAAACATAATTCGGGTACGCTGAATCCAATGGTGCTAACTGTTTTTTTTAGGTTAGAGCTTATTTTCGAGATATACCGTTATTTCGAAAATGGAGGAGGTTGCACAATGTATATTCGCGTAACTCAAGAACGGTTTATTAGTTTATTGAAATTACCAAAAAAAACGTAATTCCGGTTAAAGGTAAATTTTTTTTTCTAATATGAGCAGTCGTTTTAGAAACATAATTTTTTTTTTTTTTGGAAAAAAATTATTTTTTTTATCAAAATTTCGAAATTTTAGTTTTTTAAAAATTCATAAAAAATTAGAAAATGCAGCTAGGCTTCTAATTATTTGCAGACATATAAAAAAACGAAACTCCAAACAAAACAAGCCATAAATGATTAAAGTTTTATTAACAAAAGTCGCAATATTTGAATGGGAGTCACCTAAGTAGTGGAGATAGGGCAAGTATGTCTCGAGAAAATGTTAAGGACAAAAAATTAATTGAGGTCGGTCATACATTATATCACACTAGGGGCGACTCCTGAGCACTTACGGAACTTTTTCCTCAATATATTTCTAGTCTGTATTGAACATTTTGTATGGGAGCCCCCTTAAGGAATGGGTAGGTATGTTAGAAATAAATGATTGAGATGAAAAATAAAGTGGGGTTGGTCATTAGAAAAAAAGTTTTACTTTTCTTAAAGGAAATTTTATGGCGGAATTTCGTTTTTTTTTTTCAATAAGCTAAAGCGTTTTTGAGTTACGCGAACATATTTTGTGCAACCTCCTCCATTTTCGAAATAACGGTATATCTCGAAACAAGAGCTAGCCTAAAAAAGACGAGTAGCACCACTGGATTCAGCGTACCCGAATTAGGTTAAAACGACAAGTGCCCAGCTTGACAGTGTAGTTGTTAGTAAAAAGTAAGTGAAGTTTTTGATGGATATGATCGGTCAACCCTATCATTCCTCAAAGTTCAGACCCTTGCGGTGTACAGAAAACACAAAATTGTGTAAATTTGTTTCTATATCGGAATGATAAACAATTTAGCAATACAAATTTTGTTTTTTGAAGCGCGATAAAACTTGGAAAATAACACAAAAATTAGATTTTATAAGAAAAAAAAATATTTTTATTCGAATGAAAATATTTCGTCCATATGGGCACCGCGACTGTTTTTGACTAAGCTTATTCCGAACGTCCCATTTTAGGCCACACTGAAGGAATAAGATCCGATGATGCCACCAGTATGTTAACCGCAGCAAACGGTACAATATTCAGTTTGCAATGCAGTCTGTTTGATCTGTTGTGGATTAGTCTTACTCCATATGCAGCTGTTTTGTTTATTAAACAAACACGTTCACATGGACGATTATGTGCGCCATAAAAATCATGAAGTCGTCCCTAAGAAAAAAATATTTTAGATGGAAAAAGGGTTTATTTGCATATTGGAAAAATGTACTTTTTTGGCTTGCAGTTGGGAATAACAAATAGTTGGTGCATCAATCCAAATCAATTAATAAGCAGGGATTGCCAACGAATCTGCTATTTAAATCCGTCAATATGTTCAGACACTGAAGTATTATTTTTTTTGTTTTTAAACTGCTATTAAATTTTTTAATTCACAATTGAGAGTTACCGATAAAAATGTTTTTTAAAAATGTAAACGCACATAATGTTAAAGTATATAAAAAAATTTAAGGAGTCTAATTCTAATTTATACGCCGGTTGCGACCGCATTGTCCAAAGCGAATTAGTTTTTCCGGTGGCATTGAAAGCACAGCTTTGCCACTTTTTTTCGTATTTAGAGAGAGGAATGACAAAAGTTGCTTGTGTTTTTGACATATCGACCAACGACAGCAACAAAAATAGAATACAATGATGTGTTTTTGGTATTGTCATTTCAAATTAAATATTTTAAAACCAAATAAAAAAAATCAATTTGAATTAATTTGGAATTTTCTAATGTTATTTTAAAAATAACACAAAATACGTTTGCGTCGGAATTATGGGCAAATGGAGAGTGTTTTTAGAAATTTGCGGCATTGCGTTCTTCGTTATTACGACGTACGACCAAATTGTGTTCCCAGCATGAAACTTTTAATAACTTATTATAAACATTATAAAGCGCTATTATTTTCTTCATTTCTGTATTAATAACTAGTCAATGAAGTATTCCTATTTATTGGCAAAAGACCTTGTAACATTTTCTTTTTGACAATTTAAATACCTTTTTTTTGTAAAAAAAAAAATCAAGCTATTTTTATGCTCTCAATTGTTGAACTTAAAAATACACTAAAATTTTTTTTGGTTTTATTCAAAAACAAAAAAAAAAATTTATTAAAAATATTGAAAAGTTTTCTTCGTTTTTAAAAACAACACTTTTGTTTGAGTTAAAAATAAATTACTTTTAACATTTAAATTCTTTTTAGGCTTCAACACTTTTTTCTCTGAAATTAAACTTTATAAACACTTTAATTTGAATGATTTATAATTTAAAACGTTTATCTTTTTTCTGTATTTTATATTTAAAATTTGTATATTTTTGCTTTTATAATAAATTTAATTTTTTTTTTTTTTTTTTGTAGAAAATTTGTTGCTGTAATGAACTTTTTTTTATTCAATGATGACAGTTCATGGGGTCAATACATAACAATTATTATAACTCTTTGTGTAGTTGTTGGTTTTTTAATTAATTATTTTCAGAACTTTTTGGAATTTCTAAAAAAAATACAAAGACACTAATTAAAAGAGAATCACTTGGTTTTATACAATTAAGAAATTTCATTTTGAATTAATTTTAGGTATGAACATTTTTTTATTCTTTTTTTTCTTGAAACTGTTTTCAGATTTAGTGCCTTTTAAAAACTCACGTCCACGCACTGTCCACGAGTTAATGTTATTAAAATTAAATCAAATATTTTCCTTAAAAAACAACAACAACAAAATAAAGTAAAATCAATTTTTTTTTTTAAATTTTACTATTTTTGTCTATTTTATTCTTCCTCTTAACGAAAAATAAAAAAAGATTTTTTTCTTTTGACACACTGTATTTTTCTTTGACGTTTTTCAAAAAGATTCTGCTGTTGTCACTATATTTTAAAGAATCTTTGAGTTTTTTTTTCAGATTATTTATTAATTTGTTGCTATTTTTAATATAATTAATATAAAAACAAATTTCGTCTTGGTTTTTTTGCCTTTTCTTTCTCGATATTTTTAATTTTATTTCGTAGAGTTGACTGAGAATTGTTGTTAATTATTCTTCTTATACATGGTATATATTCGATTGATTTGACTCGTATGTGTGTGTGTGTTTTTTTATTATTTTTTTTTTTTAAATTTGATAGTTTTATTTCTTTTATACTTTTATATTATTTTAATTTAATAATTTTTTTTCTTGCTTTTATTCTGTAGAGAGTGTGTTCGTTCCAAAAGTCAAATTGTAGTGTTTAATTTTTCAATGTATCTGCTAAACTGGTTGGTTTCGTTGTGTTGTAAAACTGTGCTCAACATTATTACGAACATGCACAACAACAGCAATAATAACAAAAATACAGAAACCAAAATCAAAAAACAAAACACACACTCAGTCATAACAACACACTGTGTTTACGTGCGAGAAATAGTTGCCAGAAGTGCAAAAAGAAATATATTGTCCCTGTCAAGGAGTTGCTTTTGAAATGAGAGAAATAGTTGCCCGATAATTTAAATGAAAAATGTTGCCCCGTAGCAGAAAAGGGATTGCTATTAAAATAACAGTTGAGAAAAAGGTTAGGAAAATGGAATATTTGTCAAGGAATTGCACATCAAAATAGAAAAATAGTATCCAGATGTTGTCACTTCTTTAAGAGAAACTAAAACTTTTTTTCGGAAATTGCACCTACAAGGATAAAAAGGTACAAAAAAAGATCTTGGTCCTTCTTAAAGAAACACAAGTAAAACACAAAAAAGTAATGCCGAATCTTTGATACCCTCCACCTAGAGTAAGAGGAAGTTTACACGGAGTCTTTTCAGACATGTCTGCTTTTGACATTCTCTTTTGAACAAGCTTTCAAAAAACTATTGTCTTTTCACGATGTCGTTCCAAACATGTCTGTTTTCATGTATAATAATCTAATTTACATATACATACAAATTAATCAGATGGAAATTCATATAAACAAACATGAAAACTCATTTCATGTCTGTTTGGCAACCCCTCTTTCTTCTCTACCCCGATCGCCTATAAACCAAACAAACGTGTTTGTTAGACATGTCTGAATAGACACCGTGTAAACTCCCTCTAAGAATATATCAGGATTGGCTTTTATATCAAAAAATTATAAAAATGTCATATTTATTCGAATGTGTAATCTAAGTCAAATTAATGGGTGATTTTTTAGTTATTATCTTTATGGCAACACTAGTGTAAACAGCTGACGCACGTTTTGTGTTTTGTTTCACTGTCAAACATCTTCAGTTTGGTCTATATATAATTTAACCATGAATCGTCTTACAAACGAACAACGCTTGCAAATTATTGAATTTTATTATAAAAATGCGTGCTCTGTTAAGAAAGTTCATCGCGCGCTTCTTCCATTTTATGGTCAGTTTAATCGACCCACTGCAGCGGCTATTCGGGCTATTGTGACTTGTTGGACATTAAACCACCAACACGCTTACGTAGAGTGCGAAGTGAAAAAATATCGCAGCTGTATCGGCCAGTGTTAATGATGACCATCAATTATCGATTCGTCGCCGTTCGCAGCAATTGGGCCTCTGTTAATCAACAACGTGAGATGATATCCAATTTTTTTTGCCCAAAATGCAAGAGCTTGATTTGCATGACATGTGGTTTCAACAAGACGGTGCCACATGCTACACAGCACGCTTAACAATGGACTTATTGAGAGGCGAGTTCGGGTGAACATTTTATTTCACGTTCGGAACCGGTCAATTGGCCGCCTAGATCGTGCGATTTAACGCCTTTAGACTATTTTTTGTGGGGCTATGTTAAAGCTCATGTCTATACACACATGCCCGCTTCAATTGACGCATTGAATACAACATTGAAGCATTTATTCATGAGATACCGGCCGAAATGTTGGAAAGAGTATGCCAAAATTGGACTAAGCGGATGGAACATTTGAGGCGCAGTCACGGTCAACATTTGCATGAAATAATCTTCAAACATTAAATTATATAGACCGTACTATAGATTCAAATAAAGATTTCATGCATTTTTCTGAATTTTATGTGTTTTTTTTTAACTTTCCTATAGCTCTTAAAAAATCAACCAATACAATTTATAAAGCGTTCATACTTTAATAGTCTTATTCCTTCAATATTTTCCATTGATTTTTGGTGTTAATGATATATGACAGATCAAATTTTGCTAAAATAGCAGATTATTCGTTACGGTTTCAGGCCTAAAGTGTATTCCGAGAGTGGGCCTATGTGTAATTATTGACCGATCCTCACAAAATTTCGTATCACGATTTCTTGACGTAAAAACGAACTAGTGCCAAATTGTTTGTGAATCGGTGCAACGAGCACGACTTAATCGACTTTGAATTACTCAAGAATATACATACTTTATAGGGTCTTAGATGAATATCAAAGTTTAACACGGAATGACAAACTTAGTATACATTAATTCACCACTAGTCCTGGAGGATATAAAAAGCAGGGGCCAAATTACGGCAATCGATATCGATCGAAATTTCCATTTAAATTGTATTGTAATTTCGATCGATAACGAATGCCGTAATTTGGCCCCAAATATTTTCTTAAGAAACTGCTCTTAAAATTAGGAATTTATTGCCAGATGGTTAAAAAGAATATTGTTGTTTTGGATTGCCTCTTTTAGGGAAATAAGAGGGATATTTCTCAAAAAATTTTCCTATAATGACAATGCAACACATAGTGTTTATATGAGAGATATTGCTGTCAGATGAATGTAAAGAAACGTGCTGCACATTCTTTCGAAAATAAAATAAAAAGGATATCTGTAAAATCTTTTTTTTCAGGAAAAATCGGATATTTCCAAGGTATTGCCGTTGAAATGAAAAAAAAACCATTGCCAGATGGGTTAAAAAAGAAATCTCTCCCTTAAGAAAAAAAATAAAAGGGAATATATATTATGGAATTGATGAGTATTTAAGGTAAAACTAATTCACTACTAGTGCCAATACGACAAAATGAATTTTGTTCATGCAAAGGCTTAGTTGGGAAGTTCTAGACATGGGGTCTCACCTCACAGAAGTTGGCTTTACAAACTGCTCGAAAATCTGACTTTTTTGGATGGCCTTTAAACGTAACTTGGTAACAAGAAGTATGCAAAAACTCTTATCAAAATATACTACTTTCAGCTAATGATTTAAAGATATTATAAGGCTAA
This sequence comes from Pollenia angustigena, assembly GCA_930367215.1. Lineage (NCBI taxonomy): Eukaryota > Metazoa > Arthropoda > Insecta > Diptera > Polleniidae > Pollenia > Pollenia angustigena. The sequence goes on from OV884060.1 coordinate 208,684,813, forward strand.
GATCATCTTGATACATTGCAGTCGAAATGTAGGACCTGTTCGGAAATGCACCACCGCGCTGCATCAGTGATTAGCTTGCTATGCTTAAGAAAATCTGCCAAATTGGTAATTTTGGGAATTTTAAATGTCTGGCAATGGTCATAGAAATAAAACATGTGATGCCATTTAATATAGAGTAAAAGAAAATCTACAACAAAAACCAATATTTTGAACTTTTTAATGAAAGTGCAATTGTATAAAGAATAAAACTAAAACAACAAAAACAGAGCAAAAAAACAAAACAAATAAAAAAACCAACAGACAATTTTGTATGAAACCATATGTATGAAAGTTGGAAACACGATTGTGTATGTAAGATTCTGTATAAAAGAAATAGGAAAAAAGCTTGCAATCTGCAAATGCAATTTTGAGTCTCTTTTTATACATGTTTTTTCTTTTTTGCTCTCTCCCTAAGTTAATTTTTTCTCACAGTGCATTTTAAACTACTTACTTCTTTATTTGTTTGGAGAAACACAAAGATAAATGTGCAGCATTTCGATAGATATAATTTTGGAGTTCGTGTAAGTGTATAAATGCAGTTATGTATGAATGTGTTTAAGAGTATTAACCCTAAATGAACCGGAACTTGTAAGAACATTTATTAGTAAATGAATTAACAAAATTTACATTTTTGTTTTTAAATTACGTATAAAATTAAATTTTTAAATTTATAAAATTAAGTATTTATAAAATTATTTATTTATTTTTAGAAGTTTCTGCTTTTCATATACATTCTTGAACATTTTAAGTTTATTTGATAACATTTTATTGACCTTGACTTTGCACATTGAGAATGTGCTGAAACAATTAAAATGTTGCTTTTTAAATGTTCAAAGCAATTTTATTTCAATCTTATTTGTCGTCTTTATGATTAATTTTTGAAATTTTACAAACATTATGTCTGCATTTCACGAGCCAAATAAGTGATGACAAGTAAAAAAATGCATTTAAGGTATAACAAATTATTCTTTTCTTTTAAAAAAATATACCTATATTTTTGTATTATAGAATCGAATTAAGTCCTGCATTGTGGTTTAGAATTGGTATGTTAAATGAATTTTAAATTTTTGATTGAAATAAATAAAAAAAAAAGGCCAAAAGTGTTTAAACGAGTGTGGGTTCTCTGTTTTTCATTCTTCTTTTTTAATTCAATCCAAATCTCTTGAGTAATTTCTTAATATTTTGACAAAAGAAGTTGCAAATCCATTCTCTTGTTTGTCGTCCGATCGATTTTAAATGTACACGTTTTAAAAAAAAATCATATACCCCCTAATATTTTTGCAATTCGGTTTCGAAAAAAAATCTTTTTTTTTTGCCGAACGTAGGGATCGCCTTTTTAAATGTGGGTTTATATCTTTGGCATTTTCAGTCGGATCTGAAAGTAGCTGTTTTTCATCTCGTTTAGCCATGAAAAAACCAATTTAGCCATTATGCAGATTTAAGCAAAGAGGCTAACACCGCTTTTCTAGTCAAAACTACAGATAATTTTACTATGGCAGGTGTAAATAAAAGATTCAGGCTGTATTTAAACCAAATCAAAGGAGAAGCCATATGGGTAATTCCAAAGTGTTGAACGTGACAGTCGTACGCATCAAAAATGCAATAAAATTTTAAGCAAAAAATATCTTTACGTTTTCTTAACCCTTAAATTATAGCACTAAGAAAGCACTGTTATCTATGCTAAAGTTTATGGAGGGCGCGATTCTAGGTCAAAGATAATGGCAAAAGAAGTAGCGGTTCGAACGTGAAAAAACAGAAGTATTTTTTTTTGCCATGTATAAAAAGGCGTAATTCAGCAAAACCTGGCACAATATATTAGTCAAACTTCTTTCAGAATTTTACGTTGCAATGTAACAAAAGATCTTGGTTTGATTCCAAAATCTTTTGTACTTTCTTTTTTTTAAGCCAAATTCTGGGTCGATACGTGACATTTCGAACGTGAAATTTTTTCCGTAATAATTTGACTGAATATTGATCAAAATAAAATAAAAATTTACCGTTAATCCGAATAACATATTTCTCTTTGAACACTTCCTTAGATTACAGACCATGTAAAAAAATTTTTTTGGAACAATCAAATATCACTCTTTTAAGAAAGATACATATTAAAGAAAACATACAATAAAACATTCTCACATACCTATAAGAAATTACGTTTGAACAACTTTGCAGTCTGATTGTTCATCTAAGTGAACAAATTTATGGGTAAATTTATAAAATTAGTAAAAATCTAAATATTTCTCTATAACAATATCGTAAAATAATCAGCTTTTAATAACTTTTAAATTTCGGTGGACCTTTTGACGGAAATGCCCATATGGCCTATGTACCGGTACTTTGAAAATATTCGATATTATTGATTAAAAATCGTCTCCTGAAAAGTTAAGTTTTGCTACATGCGATTTATTTTCAACAATAGAATTTTGTGAAAAATATTTTCTTTAAACGATCAAATTTTGTAAGTGGTGTGGTTTTAGGTTTTTTTTTTTTTGGTTTACATGTTATTTGTGCGAACGTAAACGTTCGAGTGACATCGTGAAATAGGCAGTAAGTGTTGGTATTTCAAGATATATTAAACCAATAATTTCATTTAATATTGCAACAAAATGCCTCTGTGCGGCGCAAATTTGTGTAAAACTATAACGTTATTGTTCGCTTGCATTATCGATCGACTTGTCGTGCGTAAAATTTTAACTGAGATGGAAATAAGCTGTTTGTCCTTGAAAATGCAAGCTAGCTAAAGCGGTCGACATCGTGGCCCAGACTGTAAATATGTAGTTCGTGTTCTTAAGCAACAGTTAAGCAGGGCAAAATTTTTGTATATTGAGTTTGACGTTTTACTTTTGAGAGAGTGAAAAAATTATTTTGTTTGGCAAGTTCTTGAATTGGTTTAATTTTAATTCTTGTTTAGAACAAAATGAACTGAGATGGCACTTTTTTCAAATTGTACATGCAAGTTGAATTGAGATGCCACATCATTATAGTGTTTTTGAATTTATTTAACAACAATTGTATCTTTTTTTTTTTTTTTTTTTTGAATAATTAATTTAAAAAAAATAAACATTATTAAAAATAATACAATCACTTTCTTTTTTTCGCCCATTTTCTTAAACACACTTTTAAGAAACAATTCAATACAAGTAGCAAGGCAAACTCACTAGAAGATGAGGTCAACTCCACAACAAAAATGCTTTTGTGAACGGTTTGTCAGAAAAATTGCTAGTGAAAAAAGGTTTGTTTACATAAAAAACTAGTTTGTATACAAACTTTGACAAATCGGGCACCGAAAAAAAACACCTTCTGTCAATTCGCCTTGACAAGTAATTTGCAGGTTGTGCTGCCATTTTATAAAATTTTTTACATCTGTACACCATATGGTAGCTTTGTCTTCCACACAAATTTTTCGGAATGGGTAAATCGTTCTGCAGAACAATCTCAATAAAAAAATTATCCTCCGGACAAACAAATTGTTCGGAACGCATGCTGAATGCCCCTTTACTATATACCTATATTGATTTAGAAAGTCATGTGCTGAGGTCGTAGGGCGGCTCATTGCCTGTATAAGACTTTATTGTAAAGTACCCAAATCCAAAATCGTTAAATGTCAATTAAATTTTGAACAATTTTATAAACATCTACTCCAAAAGGGGTTACAACTCTTTCTGCTTCTTAAACAATAACAAACATTGAAGTTGATTACTATCCCACACATCCATCTCTTTTTGCAGTCAAGTTGTTGAAATGCAATTTTTTAACATTTTAAAAATGTTTAAACAAAGAATATTAAGAAAATATTGTTTTTGTTTTTAATTGAGCAAAAAAATAATATAAAAACAACAACACCATGTAAGTGAAAAATAAAACCACTTTTTTCGTTCTCTTTCCTCGATAACCTTAAATGCGCTGTATGCTCTGTTTGGTAATGCGCATTACTTGTTGTTGTTGTTGTTGTTGCTGTTATTGTGATTATTTTTCTTGTTCGTCTTCATTTTTATATTATTCCCCTTCCGGCTTTTGCTGTTATCCCTCCTACAAATGCACTTAAAACTGCAGCAATTTAAGGAAAAGCTCAAGAAAAATAAAGTTAAATTGTTAAAGAACAAGAGTAATAAAACAAAAATATTTAGAAAAAAGAAGAAATTTTGCTGGCAATTAAAAGTCATTAAAAAACACTTGTTTATCATTAATTTTTTAATTACACATTCTGGTTTGGTTGATTGCAGTTGTTAATTTGATTAAGATTTTTCCTTTTTTTTTTAAACTACAACGTTTTAGGAAAAACACATATTTTAAATGAAATAATCAAAGATTTAATGAAAGCAAAGATGTAGATATAAAGTACCATAAACTGATTAAGAAAAAATTTAGGAAGCAACAACAGAAATAATAAATTAAAAAAAATGCAACAAATATGAAATTGAATAAGTAACAGGGATGGAAAAGTGAAAGAACAAAACTAAAAATTTTATCAACATCTAAAAATTTTAACTTGTTCGTCAACGAATTTAAAGATATGTTTAAACAAGTTTATAATAAAAATTTGTTAAAAATTGATTAACATAGGAAATATTTATTATTAAGCGCTTTCCACCCCTGTAGTAGGTGGTTGCACTTATTTAAAAAGGCAAGAAAATTAGATTGTTTTTAAGTCAAAAGTACAAACTCATACAAACACACGTAATACATACTACTATTATCATTATTATTATTATATTAAAAAAAGTAAATAATTTAAAGAAAAAATTAGTAAAGATTTCTTTACATCTCATTTAAGTCCCAAGTTAGATAGTAATCTCTATAGGGATAACAACTATTTTAAACAGATTCTACATACCGTCATCTTAAAGACCTAATAACCTATCTGCAAAAATTTCAAAATTGAGTATTTTATGGATTTTTATTCCCTATATCATAACGCATATGTGTGCAAAATTTTGAACATGCAATATTACAAATGACAAAGTTTTTGTACCTAGACGACCGTTACGCACAAAAAAAGAGAAAAAATAAATCATCAAAAATCACGATAAAAGTTGGATTTTGTTGCATAGTTTTTGCTTAAACCAGTAAAAGAAACGACTACTGCAATTATTTAATGTATATAATACCCATGTGTATAAAGAAATTTTTATTTATTCATACTAATTAGTACTGCAGATAGGTTATTTGGTTTCAGATTTTTACAATTCCAAAAAACCTAAGTGTCATAACTTAAGCTGTGATTAGAAAAACAAAAATTTCTCAACCGATATATATTACTGGTTGCATTTTAATCAAAATGTGTAATTTTCGTTTCAATATCGTTAATAGTGCCAATTTTATAACGTTTTTTCCCTCTCCTGTAAACTTTTAAAAACTGCAGATAGGTTATTTCGTCTTTTAGGTGACGATACCTACTTGTTCTCTATTAATATTTCTGGACATACATAGAAGACGACTCTAAATAGAAAGAGAGGGAAAACAAATTTTCCAAAATTAAGTACGTGTAAACACGTCTCCATATAGTGAATCAGCTACAAAATCAGAGCAAGTTAAACTATCTTTTTGGTTTAAAATGTGTTTAAACCCACAACTCTATAAATCACCAAACATTAGGGTATTCATTTAATCGGGCTTTTTCTTTAATCGGTTAATCGCTCGATTAATTAACCGAGGTTTTGGTTTAATCGGTTTCTAATCGGTTAATTTTGTAATTGATCGGTTAACCGATTAATAAAGTTTTGTTATAAATTAAGTAATATCTATCTATCTTCTATCTATATATATAAAATTGGATGTGTGTATGCATGTGTGTATGTATGTATGTAACGTATGGACTCCAAAACGGCTGGGCCGATTTTGATGAAATTTTCAGGGAATCTTCAGAATATTCAGGCGGGTGACATAGGGAAGTCTGATTTTTTATTTTCGGTCTGGGGGCGGAGGAGCGTGGCAAAAACCTTAACTTGAGAACGGCTTGACCGATTTGAACGATTTTTTCTTTAAAATGATCGCCATGGTCTAACTTAGATCTACACGGAAAGAAAATTTTGCCCCGCCCACTTTTACGCCCACTTTTTTCGATTTACCTAAAATCAGAAAACGGCTCCATCGAGTTGACTAATTTTTCTTTCAAATGTTCGTATTAATCAACTTTAAGTTTTCATCGAAAAAAAATTTACCACGCCTACTTTTACGCCCACTTTTTCTATTAAGCGCATAACTGGAGAACGGCTTGACCGATTTAGACGATTTTTTCTTTAAAATGATCGCCATGGGCTAACTTAGGTTTTGCGGAAAGAAAATGTTGCCCCGCCCACTTTTACGCCCACTTTTTTCGAATTACCTAAAATCACAAAACGGCTCCATCGACTTAACAAATTTTTCTTTCAAATGTTTGTACTAATCCATTTTAAGTTTTCATCGAAAGAAAAATTTACCACGCCTACTTTTACGCCCATTTTTTCTATTAAGCGCATAAGTTGAGAACGGCTTGACCGATTTAAAATGATTGCCATGGTCAAACTTAGGTTTTTACGGAAAGAAAATTTTGCCCCGCCCACTTTTTTCGATTTACCTAAAATCAAAAAACGGCTCCTTCGATTTGACTAATTTTTCTTTTAAATGTTCGTATTATTCCATTTTACGTTTTCATCGAAAGAAAAATGTATCACGCCTACTTCTACGCCCACTTTTTCTATTAAGCGCATAACTTGAGAACGGCTTGACCGATTTAGGTTTTTACGGAAGGAAAATTTTAAAGGCTGTAAATTTCATTTAAAGCTCAACTTAAATCGTCTGGTAATACAACACTAATGTTTGCTTGGGGCCAGCAACGCGGACCGGGTCAGCTAGTCAATATATAAAAATGCAAAAATGATTTAAAATTTGGTATTTATTAGTAAAAAAAAACAATGGCATAACAAAAAAACAATTCTTGAACAAAATTTGTATGTAAAAAGTAGATAACTCCATGCCTTTTTTGACAAAACTAGGTAACTCCATAGTGTCTTAAAAAACAGAAGCATTAGAAGTTTAAAACGGCGTTGTTTCGAAAACTAAGACAGAAAGAGCGAAATAGAAAAAAATCCGGTCTCAAGCTCTTTGGGTCAAAATGTTAAACCTAAACATTGCAACTCCCGAGAATTCAGGGAATATTATATGCGTTCTTATCATGAAATTTTGTTCGAATGTTAAGGGGGTAAAAAGGGTAAAAACGGATAAATTCGGTTATATTATATATCCATAACTAAAAGAGATACAAAAAAATGTAAACCTATCGTTGCTCTTTAGAAAAATAAGCCGTCAGGTGTCTGGTACTTTTTAGAATTTTGGCCTTTTTAGGGAGTAAACGGGTGAAACCTGTAATTTGGGAAATTTTTTGTCACCCCATCTATCTTTTAAATCAATAAACATATAAATAAAGTTAATATCACATTCGAAACTAATCTAAAAAATCCAAGTACGAATTCGGTACTTTTTCGATATTCGAACGTTAATTGTCTGGATCCCAATGCAATATTGCAATTTCTAATACTTTAATGGGGAGAAAAAAGTACCAAAAAGGGGGAACACGGGAAACTTAATTCCTTTCTTTAGATTTTTGTTTTACAATGGTACTTTCTTTAATTAAAGTTAATATTTTACCTATAAACATAAGCGTCCTGAGTGGGAAAGAATTTTTTGGTACTATTTTGTTATTTAACTTATTTTTTTGGAATTTCGGTTAGTATTGGAGCTAAAGTCCTCAGACATGCAAGGTCCTCAGTGAATGAGAGTCTGTATGAGGTGTCTTTTTGGTACTTTTTGTTCGTTAACTGGTAATTTTTTCAATTGTCATTAATATTGCACCTATAAAAATAATTAAACATGGAATGTCATGAACGGATGAGAATAACTTTTTGGTACTTTTTTGTTTTTCAACTGGTTGTTTTTTTTTTTTTATCTAGAAACATAAACTTTGGCATATGTTCACGAATGAAAGGGAGATCTCGAAAGCAATCCTTAATGCAGCTTATCTTATTTCTCAATTCTTTTCCAGTATTTCTCTAAACATTTAAAATCCTCCATTATGACATAATAAGAATTAAGTTTAATTTTTAAAATTTTAAACACTTCTAATTGCTTCGGTTAATTAATTAGCCAAATTCTGTTAAAAGATTGTCCGTGTTACAATCGAGAGTTTATTTTATTGTCAGTTCATCATCTGACTCATCCTGGCAAAGCTCAGCACCGAACATATTATTATCTCGTACTGTATTTAAAGAATGTATTGCAAGAAGGAAAAAATATTTTACTATACATATACATTTTTGTAAAACACAAAAATATATGCTAAAATACTACAAAAAAAATTTTAAATTTAGTTACTTCGGTTAATCGGTTAATCGACTGAAATTAACCGGTTTAATCGTTAATCGAAAAAAGGCAATTAACGGTTAACCGAATGAATACCCTACTAAACATATAAACCATCTTTAAACGCATAAAATTGGGCGTTTAAACTGCCAATACAGACCATATGAATTTGACAAGATTTATCGTAGTCCTGCCACATGTTATTATTTTAACTACATACAATACATGGGACACTGATTTATAGTTGTTGAGTTTAAACTACGTATAAATCTAAGTTCAGTTCACTTCACTAAGATCAGTTCACATTCACTTATTTATTAGTCTGGGTTTACACTGTGAAAGTTTTCTTTCATAAAGTCTGAGTTAATTGATGAGAGGGGAAGAAAATAATAGCATGTTGTCTTCCCCTCTCACCTATAAACTCAGACTTTCTGAACCCAGACTTAATGTCTAAACTAAGAAAAATATTAAGTTTGAAAAATATCGGCGCAAGGATAATCCTACCTGATATTCAACCTATAATAAAACAAATTTAGTTTTTAGCTACAGTTGTTAACGGAATGTAGCAAAAATTGGTGGCTCTCATTTCAAATTTACAACAGCAAATTTTATTGCATTCGGTGCAAGAGCATTTCTACCTCCCATATATCCTTTTTTTTCTAAAAAAAAACTAAATTTAAGACTGCATTAAAATTTTAAAAATGTGTCTTAATTAAAGCGTTAAAACTAGGGATGCCAAACGGGAACAGCAGCCGTATTCTGTAACTTGCTTAGCTAAAGCTTAATCTCGATCGCTAAAATGCCTTAGAGAATGCAAAAATTAAAATTTTTAGCAATGGCATTAAAAGCCAAAATTGCTGCAAATTAAATTTTTATGGCATTGTTAAATCTAGCAATGCACGTTACAGTATTGTATTCGTAGCCAAAAATCGTTAAATCAACTTTATAGATTTTTAGCGATAGAAATTTAGCTTAAGCGAACTACAGAATAGGGCCACAGGTTTTTTGAAAACCGGAATTCGGGATTTTTAATTCAAAAAACGGGATCCCGGGACGGATCGGGATTTTTGCATAGCTTGCATTTTGCGTGCGCAGTTCTTTTATCATTCACTGAGAAAAAAACAATATCGAACTTTTTCTTCTGATTTTGTTTTCTGTAGTACAAAATGCATGCCATGTAACATTTATTCACTTGCAACTTCTTTTTGTAACCAGTTAAAAATTAGATTCATTGCCATTATGACTAAATATGAAATTTTGTAAGCTATTTTTAGTTGTATTTGATAAAAAAAAAAATAGCACATTTTTACTAAGCCCAAAACCTTTTACATAAAAATCTCGGGATTCGGGACTTAAATTTTTAGAATAATCCCGGAATTTGGTATTCGGGATTTCGGGATTTCGGGATTTCGGGATTGGCATCCCTAGTTAAAACTCTGTTGTTAATTTGTTTTCTTTCGTTGCATACATTTCTAGAAAAGTGCGAAATATGATAGTGGTATTAAGTTAAATTTAAGTTGTTACGATTTCGGCTTAAATTTTTTTTAATCAAATGGAAAATACAACAAAATTTTAGATCTATGGAATTATTATAATTTAAAATGGGGGTGAAAATCTGAAAAATCATAGAAAAATTCTAGAAGATTCGTCGATTGGTGCTTAAAGGGCCAAAGTCAAAATATTGACTTTTGAGAAATTGAAATTAAAGTTTTTTTTTTTTTTTTAAAGAAGAGTTCTTAGAGAAATTGACTAGCAAAAGCACCGTTTAAAAAACTGCAGTCAAAGTAGAAAAACTGTAATTTCTTTCACTTCTCCATTTGTCGTTAGCCATAAAAAACTTTTACTTCTGATTCATTAAAAGTAAACAGTCGCTGTCAAACTGGCTCAAAAAGCGAAAAGTTGTACACAAATTTTTGTTTTTTGTTCAACAGTTTTTGGTTTCGACTGCAGTTTTTTAAACCATGAGCAAAACCCTTATGAAACTGTTCTTGGTTATAATGACATTGTTTGTTCCAGCAAAAAAAAAAAAAAGAGTAAAAAATCAACCTAATGCAACGATTAACTGAAAACAGCAAAATATTGACACCAAACGACAGAATTGTTATTGTTTCATTTTATTTGTTTTTCAAAATCAACAATAACACGTAAATTCAAATTGTGTAAAATCTAGACTCATAAAACTTTAAGAAAACAAAAACGTTAATATAATAGGAATAGTTAATAATAATATTAACGTAAAATATTAAATGAAGTGTAATTATTTCAGTATTTAGTTTTAAATTTATATTTTTTTATCACTTTTAGCAGTATATTAAATCTTTTGTTAGCCGTAATAAATTCAACAAGCTCAGCAGAACTTAAGCTGAAATTTCAATAGACCAACAACTCAGTTTAACTAAAGTTACAATTACAATTATCAAAAAGTAAAATATAACAAACTTACAGCCATACCTGGAACAAAAGCGAAACGTTTTCTTCCATTTAGCCTTTACCCTGATATGCCATTCCTGAACAAGAGCACCAACGTTGTGTCACGAACAGTAGTGGTAAACTTTCTTGTTAAACTCGCATAATAAAAACAAAAAATTTAGATAAAACCGCTAGATTGACCACACAAATTGTATGGGCATGAGAATTTTTGATGGCTGTAGGAAATATCGCCCAAAGAAAAATGTCCCAAAAAAATAATGAAAAATCGCCCAAATGAAGAATCGCCCAAAAGAAAATGAAAAATAACCCAAAAAGTTATATATGAAATTTTGCCCAAAAGAAACGAAAAAGAGCCCAAAATAAAAATGAAAAATGACCCAAAAAGAAAAAACCAATTTTTTCCCAAAAAAGAAATTAAAAATTACCCATTTTGCAAAACAGTGTTTATTATTCATATAAATTTAGTAACTTACAAATGTAAAGAAAAACATGTTTTATTATGGTCACAACCAACAAAACTATTTTTAAAGAAACTTATTTTACCATAATGTGGTTGTCGGTGACAATGATCTGGTTAAATTAAACATAATATGGTCAACATTTTTTTAAAAATGGTTTTGTTGTTTTTTCTCTGGGTGCATATATTAAACATATAACGAAAACACTTTTGGGCGCAAGGATTTTCTCCCCTATGTTGTAACAAATACCGGCAGCGCTTACTAAAGCATCTCTGCATAGCCAAACCGGCTTCGCTAACTAAAGCTTCTCTGCATAGCCGGCCTTCGGACGGGCGCAAGGATTTTCTCCTCTATGATATAACAAAGACCGGGTTCGCTAACTAAAGCTTCTCTGCGCAGACGGCCTTTGGGCGGGCGCAAGGATTTTTTCCTTTATGGTATACACTGAAAAAATTTTCTTCACAGATCCAATGAAATTTACATTGAAATTCAACCTATGTAACCCTTCATTGGATTAATGAAATGTTTCATAAAATCAATGAAAATTTTGCATTAGTTTAATTACAAACGTTTATTTTATCCATTTTTTTAATAAGGATTCATAAAATCAATGAAAATTTTGTCATTGATTTTATTAATCCTTCATTAATCCAATGAAGGGTTACATAGGTTGAATTTTAATGTAAATTTCATTGGATCTGTGAAGAAAATTTTTTCAGTGTAACAAGTACCGGTTTCGCTAAGTAAAGCTTCTAAAATCTGCCTTGTTTCCGAACGAAGGCCGACTTCGCAGATAAGCTTTAGTTATCGAAGCCAGTATTTGTTATACCATAGAGGAGAAAATCCTTGCGCCTGGCCGAAGGCCGGCTGGGCAGAGAAGCTTTGGTTAGCGAAGCCGATACTTTTTTTTTATCAAAGAGGAGAAAATCCTTGCGCCCGGCCATAGTGCGGCTATGCTTTCGAGTTTGTCCACGGACACTATGTCACTGGACGTTATGACATGCCACCTTTTTGCAATATGTCCCGTTATTTTTATAAATAACATTTAGGAATTCGTCGTATAGTAATAATGAATGATTTAGACAAATAGTATGCCCGAAAAAATGGGCTATTTTTCATATAACCCAATTGCAACGAAAAATAGCCCAACAATTTTGGTTCACTTTTCATATGAATTCAGGCCCAATTTTACATGGAATTTTTTTGGGCGATTTTTCATTTATTTTTTTGGGCCATTTTTCTTTGGGCGATATTTCCTACAGCCATTTTAGATACATAAAAAAATCTCGAAGTTCACGATAACCCGAAAATTTTTCTCAGTAGCATATCCCAATAAAAAAAATTGAGCTTCAAACGAAGCAAGTTTGTAAGGTGAATTGTAAGAGTTTCGCTTACCATCTCGCTTAAGGAAGGCATGAATTTTATATGGTGAGTTCCCACTTTGCAGCAATACATTTATGACACAAAAAGCGCTCAGCTTTACAAACTGAATGTTGTTTACAGTTATTTTTTCCCTGCAAATAAAATTGGACCACCCGATCCATTTTGATAAAATGGACTACTCCATGGACTGGTCCGATGTAATGCAAGCATGGACCATGTCATTGTTAAAAAGTGTTTGTAGTGAGACGACATGTCATCGTGTTTTAACGACATGCTTTCGTTTTTAAACGATTTCAAAACTAATCCTCTTGAGTAAACCATGGAGTAGTTTTAAAACTACTCCTAAGTGGTCCAAAGGTGGGTTATATGGTCCTCTCCTAGGACATCGTAATGTTAAATAGACCAGGTTTTTTCCATACGTTTGGGTTACTTTTGGACTAGTCCTGGTCCCTTTTGGAAGTCTCTTTACACGCGTGTTTGGACTGGTCCTATTATTTGCAGGGTTAGTATTCTCCCTTACAAACCTGCTTCGTAGTAAGGGAATGACGTAGCACTTGAAATGTTATTTTTTCTTTAATAAAACTTGTTAAGAGTTCCTTCACTTACTTTACTGCATCTCTGTATGTCTTATATCGTAGCGCATAATTGTGCGCTTATTTTTATAAATGTACCATTAGTGCTTCGCAAAATGATAAAATTTTTTATTGGGTTTATTTATGTACCAACAACAATTTCCCTTTTGTTCTACCAAGGCGCGTTTTCACAAGGCCGTATAAAAAAGTTCGGTTATTACAACTTTACTTTAACCTAACAGGTAGTATGAACCTTCCTTTAATTTATCGCTCACTTTGGGTTAAAGTAAAGTTTTAATAATGGAAATACTTTTTAACAGCCAAAATTGGATTGGTTTGTATGGTTATGTTTATGTCGTTGTGGTTAGTCACCTATAATCAAATACAGTGTTGTCTATAAGGTTGATTTAATCAGCTGTTTTGTCTGGTTATGGTTATGCCACGTCTAATTGAACCTTTATACGGCCGATTAGTTTGAAAAGAATATCATTGAGAAATGAATTTTTGGCAATTGTTTTTGGGAAGACAGGTAAAAGTCATTGTTTATTCAACAGTTTAGCTCAAAAATTGTGAGTTTAATGCCATCCATTGTAAACAAAAAGCAGAAATAATGAATTATACTTAGAAATCTATTTAAGGTACTTTGTTAGCTTTACAAAAATTTATATAATGTAAAAATTCTTAAGGCTCAGTTAGCCAGGAGTAACAGTAAGGTAACCTAACCGTAGAAAAGTTTCCTACAGATTGAGACGTAACACCTTCTGCTAACTGTAATCGTTCTTAATCCTTTATAAACAACAAAATGAAGCAGCTGATTTTCAACGTTTCTGTTACTCCCGGTTTTTATGATCTAAAAGATTATCCACCGAACAATTTTGCGATCTTAAATATTTAATTTTTCACTTCAAAACAAAACGTAAAATGAGTAAATTAAACTATATGATACCCTACACCACAGTATTTTAAAACACATTAACGAGAGTGCCCCCTTTTCGGGACCCATGGAGAATCATGCTTTTGTTTTGTGTCCATATAAATATGGACCTACCTATGTTTTAAATTTAATTAAAATCGGTTTGATAGTTTCTGAGAAGCAGAATTTGCCACTTTATCGGCCCATTTTCAATAGAACCCATAAGCCAAAATTTATCAAATTATTTACGCACAAGGTTACATGGACAGCCAGCCAGCCAGACGGGCGGACATCGTTAGATCGACTCAGAAAGTGACTCACAAAGTGATCGGTATACTTTAAGGTGGGTCCAGAACCCATATTTTAAGGTGTTGCACACATCAGCACAAATGCATAATACCCTCTCCTCTATTGTGGTATGTGTATAAAAAAAATAAAAAGTGTAAAAATCACAACCAACTTCAGGTTGATATTAACGAATTAAAAAACATAAAAGAATTTCTAATTATATGAAAGTATATAGAAGTGTTCGAAAGTAAACACTTAATATCGCTTCTTAGTGTTCGGTTCGGTAGATTTGTGGAAAACACAAACTCTAATAGTGTTTGTGTGTAAAAAATCATTAAAAAAATTACGTTTCCCTTTTTTGTCATCTTTCGAACATAAAAATTATATAAAAATAATACAAAAAGATAGGAACATTCATTGTGTTTGGTTCAGTTCATTAGTGTTCTTTCGTTTCTGTCTTGTTTAGCGCCCTTTTGGCTAGTAAAAAAAAAACATTTTACAAAAAATAAAATACATACACATACGAAAAAAAAAACACAAATCCAGCAAAATAATTCTAAACAAACAAAACATATATATAATAGACACACAAGCTGATCGTGCTGCGGTAGTTGCTAAAATTGTTTGCTTGTTCATTTCCTTATCAATGTAAAAAAAAAAACATTATAGAACATTAAAATATAATGTTTGTCTTCAGTATCAATACAATCGTTCTGTTTTTAAACGAACAATATATAATGTTCGGCTCTTTCTTGAAAATAGTTACGAGCGGTATTAAGAGTTGTGTTCGTCTATACAAACATTAAAAAATAGATATCGTTCCAGGGTGTGTGAGCCGAACTCTAAATAATGTTCTGTTTATTTTCAAACACAGGTGTATACCTCGTGCCATTCTTCCCTCCCCTCTTACCAAAAAAAATCAGGTTTTCTAAAAGAAAACGTTCATAGTGTGAACCGTGAGTACAGAAAATATTGACGTTTTTTAAGATTTTTTACAGAATATTTTTAAGTTTTTCAAAGATTGTCTACAGAAAATTTTTAAGATTTTAACACAGTTTCCTTTTTTTAAACTTTTACGAACTTTCATTAAAAAAATTATAAAAATAATGTTGATTGATAATTTTTCTTGGCTGAGCTGGGATTTGAACCCGGGTTGATCTTTACATGTTTCAAGAATCACCACATTCTATCCTCAGAAGATCATTGAGTTCTACCCACTGCACTACTGCGGTGCCCGTTAGCCAGCAGTCAAACATCAATCTTTAACCAGTAGTACTGGTGGTTCGAAATTTGCTGTTATTATCACTTAAATTTCAAGTTACATGTTGCTTCCTTTGCTCTGTTTTTTGCGTATTCTTTCTGTCAAGACTTTGTCTTGAAAACCTGAATACATTTGTTTATTATGTTTTTTTTTTTTTTTTTTTGTCCACTTTCGTCGACATTTTATTTGTAAAAATTAAAGTACAAATGTAAACATTAGAGCTTGTGCCATAGCTATATTAAGAACAATTTTGATTTTTAGTTGAACTGTTAATTTTTAATTTTTGATATTATTTAATTAGGCTTGAGTTCATCAAATTTAACTTTCATTAAATTATTTTCACTGAGGAAAGGAATTTTACAACTTGGAATTTTTATTAAAATTTATTGATAATTTTTCTTGGCTGAGCTGGGATTTGAACCCGGGTTGATCTTTACATGTTTCAAGAATCACCACATTCTATCCTCAGAAGATCTTTGAGTTCTACCCACTGCACTACTGCGGTGCCCGTTAGCCAGCAGTCAAATTATATAAATAAATTTTAATAAGTTGTAAAATTCCTTTCCTCAGTGAAAATAATTTAATGAAAATTAAATTTGATGAACTCAAGCCTAATTAAATAATATCAAAAACTAAAAATTAACAGTTCAACTAAAAATCAAAATTGTTCTTAAAAATAATGTTATTGAAATTAAAAATAAGTTTCAAAATGGTTAATTATTTGGATCCTTAAAAGAACTTTTTGTAGGGTGACTTTTAGATATTAAATCATACATTATAGTAATGCATTCCCCCTGATGGTGTGTGTGTATTTGTCGGTCTACGTAAGTTTTCGAACGAGTTCGTATGAAGGTGTGGGTTTCAAAAGGGGGCTCAACACACAAACGAGTGCACTGCCACGACTTCAAGAGTCACCACACGAGTGCAACAAAATTTATAGAAACAACAAATAATAATAAACAAAAAAAATTAACTTGGATATACATACTTTTTTTTAAATATGTACGAATAAATTTTTTTTTATAAAATTATTTTTATGTATGTACGTACTTATTTATTCATAGAAATACTACTCGTGCATGTACAAATGTGAAAAAACTGACATGTAGTACAAAACATGATTCAAATGTAGTCTGTACGAGTGTAACTACCAGGGCAAGTTTTTATATGAAAAAATAATTTTAAAAGTATGACTATGCATATCGAGACATAAATGAAAAACTTTTATTTATTTTTTTTTTTTTTTTTTGTTTAACTGACAATATAACATTATTTTTCAAGTTTTAAATTAAAATTATCAATTATCGCACTACATGCCTGCACAATTCCATTTGAACACACATTAAAACTATTTAACATTTTTCAAACTCTCTACTGTAGTTTCGCTGTCACAAACAAATACTAAAGAAAAATGTATAATTCCAATTAATGCTTCACTATAGTGATAACGCGGTAATAAAACACAGTCTTTTTTCAATGTGAGTTTGGGATGCGTATAGGCTTGCCAACCGTACTTTATAATAAAGTATTGTACGTTATTTCGAGTAATTGTACTCTATACTTTATGAGAAAAATAAAGTACGCGGAAATACTTTATTTCGCATGATTATATTTATCTAGAATTCAAAATAGATTCAGGTTATATTAGTCAGGGTTTTATTAGTCATAAAATTATAATACTTATTGTACAAGTTTTTTTTTTAGAAAAACTAAAGAACAACTAATTGATATTAGTCAGGGCCATTTTTTGTTGTTTTTTATATTGGCAGGACGATTTTTCGAAAAAAAAAAATAATCAGACAGCACTATTTACTTGTTTGTTTTGTTTGAGTACAATAACTGCCCGTTTTTAAAACACAAGTGCAAAACTCTTTCAAATTACTGCCTGCTTTTAGATAGCGAGCACAGTGTAATTGTTTGATAAAACTTGCGAAAAGCAATAAAAGAAAACGTTTTTAAATATAACAATAAAAAGAAATTAATTGTACTTTATATTTATACTGTGTCCTTTTTTCATAACCTTTAATAATCAATGTACATACTTTAATTGCAACAAAAAAAGTTGGGAACCCTAGATACGTATGTATGTGAGGCATTATTTGTGCAGAGGACAACCCAAAAATAATTATTTTGCCGAAATTCCTTTATATTTGGCATAACTATATATATCTCTAGTAGATAGGAATGTTTGTGCCAAATACTTTTTGTATGATGTTTATTTGTCGAGTTAAAAGGTGCTCAAGTGTTGCCGTTTTTGAAAAATTTTTTTTCTTTGTATTATTTCAGATACCCGATTCTTACAGGAAATCGTTTGATCTTTCAAGAAAATTAAAAATTTTTTTTTATCTGCAAAACCAGAAATGTCCAATTTAAATTTAAAATTTTCCAATTTCGGTAAATTTTTGTGAACCTGCCAGGCGACCGGAGTCATTTATGATGACGCAACAACAATTCTTTGTATGTATGTAGGTAAGCATCACAAGATCTTTGTATGCGTTCGATATATAAGACGGTAAGTAAAGATTACAAATTCTCGCAGACATTACGAGATCATTTTCAAATACTACACTCATAAAATTATTACAGTAACTGATTGTAGGTTATTAAATTCGTTTTCGGTACTGTTAAAATTGAATAAAAATATAGTTATTTTACGAATAAATTTATTTTTCAACATTTATGTTTGTTATTAAAAAAAACAAACTACCAAAAAATAATGTTTTCCGTATTTTTTTTTGTTAATTTGTTTGATTTTTATCGGTTAAAATATATTTTTTAAAAGTAAAAACTATTCAATTTTAACGAATATGATGTTCAATAAATAAAAAACTTAGAAATTACTGAAAAAATCATTTGTTTTAAATGAAATGTAAATGATCCGTTTTTTAAATGAATTTTAATTTGTTTCAAATGAATTTTCGTTTGAATTTAACTACATAATATTTTGAGTGTAGAAGTATAGGGAAACATTTTTTAATGTATTGAAAAGTTTTGAAAGTAACAAGTGCTGTCTAAAGTGTTTTTCTTAGAACTCTTGTACCCTCACAACACTATTTTAATTGTGCGACAAACAGTAACGCATAGAGAAAATAACAGTTTTTGTCAGTAAAAAACTTATTTTTTTTTTTTTTTGTAGATATACAAGCATATCAACTTAATTGGATTAAGGGGACTTCGTCTACCATTTAAGCTTTTTTAAGGACACGTTTGACAGATATTGAAATTGGCTTTTATTTTGAACCCAAAAAGATATTGTTAATTGACTATATGTTTCCCGGGTTTTAATGTATTGCCCTATGCTTATAATTTCATCTGTTGTAGATAAGCACCTCGGGCTGACGTGTGGTTGAGGTCTCTGTTTAGTGGGCTTTTATGAGAAATGCTTCTTGTCTTTCATGTTGATTGTCTTTGCGGAAGTCGATGCCCTTTGGAGGGACGCTAATTCAGAGTACGTGTGGTTTATACCCAAAGTTTCGGGGAGCGGCTCGCTCACGTCAAAGTCTGATTTTTCACCTTCGGGGAGAGGTCGGGCTATGAGGGGGTCCCTGGCTGCTGTTGCTATTCGACAGATACTGCTGGAATTCAAGTAAAAGCAGCGGAGGTAAGATAGCTCCAGTCCTCAAACAAGGGACGATTGTGTAAGCTTCGACGGGTTTATACACTCAAAGTTGCTACCTGTGTTTGCAAATGAATTCTTACTCACGCAGGGGCATTTGGTAAGTGCTTAATATGAACTCACAAAGTAGATTTGGTTTTGATTACTGTTGGGCAAGGTCTAAGGACGCAACACGTTAATCAATCTCGAATCTGTTGTAGATAAGCAAAAATTGGCTTGTACCCTTTGCTTCTAGACGACGTTCGCTTTTCATATTGTTTACCACTTATACACCTGGAAGCACGTTGAAAAGCTCAAAAAAACTTAAAATTTGTGCTGCTGCCAATTAAATGTAATTTTAAAATATTATTTTATTTATCATAAGTTTAAAAGGAAATCGATATTTCTTAACTATCGATGTTATCGTTCATTATCGATCATTTCCCAACACTAGTATTGAGGCAAGATATGGCAATTGTATTTCGATTACACTCTGCAACAGCATAACAAATCTATTATCAAATGATAGGTAAGAATCCTTTTACTTATTAAACGTATTAAATGGGAAAAATATAAAGTAATTTTTATTATGCATGGAGTCTAGTTTCAAGCGACTATCAATTCCTTTGGAAAAACTGTTGCAAGATGTTATTTGAAAGCGACGTAGATGACAAAAAATAGTCTTGTTAAGAAACTGTTTGCAAAATTTTGCAAAGCATTTTTTCAAAAATCTTGCAAAATATAAAAAATAAACAAACTACTTGAAAAACTTGCCCTGGGGTAATAACGTTTATTATTAATTATTTAAAAACCTTATAATGTCGGTCGTCGTGCACAAAATCACTTACAGTCAGTCATATCAAATGTTGATATAGAAATCTATAGCTAAATCTTACTTGAATTACGCTTTTTCAACAAAAAAAAAAAGAGAATGCTTTTTTGTTGACGTTATTGCAGTTTGCTAGAAATAGAAACAAACAAAATAAAATAACGAGTAAAATGCAAATCTATGCTCATGTAGTTTGTGTAATTTTAAGTTGCTTTTCTGACTTTCTTTTGTTTAAATCGTTATAAACGTAATATCGATTGTCTTCCGGGTTAAGTGGGTTTTAAAGCAAAACAAAATCTAAAATAGCAAAATCTTAAACAGCAACAACAAACATGTTTTCGTTAATATGTATGTATATAAATATTTATACATACTTATATGTATGTATACATTTGTACTAAATACAACATTATAATAAGACCCAAATTGTCGAATAACCCCCAACAACAGCTAAAAATCTACATACATTTAGCAACAGCTACCAACATGAATTTGGTATGAAAGCAAAAATGAAAACATAACCTTGTCCTAATTAAAAATTGTGCAATAATATAAAAACAAAAAACTGAGAGACTTTGTGAGGAAATACAAAGTTTGTGTTTGTTTTGGTTTGGTTTGACGTTTTGTCACATCAAGAATGCAACCATGTGAGTTTGCAAAAGAAATTGACAACAAACAAACATACATTGCAAGTAATTTATTTAAAAATCAATTCATATGGGGTTTTTAGATATTTTGTGTTTCCTATATTAAGTAGGTCATTGAAAGTAATTCTCAATTGATTTTTGCTTAAAGATCCCTGGAAGAAAATTTATTTGCTGTGGACACCAAACTTCATTTGTTATGAGGAAATGTTTGTGACAATTAATGTATATGCAGTACTTTAAGCAAATGTTTTTGTTGTTTTTAAATGACTAGAAACATTTACGATTAAAAAGTTGAACTGAAATCAAAAAGATTTTCAAAACTTTTTTAGTATTATTCTTTGAGGAGCCTCAGAAAATCTATCACGTACCCCAATTTGGAAGCGATTAATTTTGGAGAGGACAAAAAATGTTAATGTAACAAGGAATGATACTTTTTGTTTGGAACAAAAATCTTAATATTGTATAAATAATAAAGTTATAAAAAAACCAGTAAGAGTGCTAATTTCGGATATGACGAATCTTATATAACCTACACCACGCGATAAGAACCGAGAACTATGTCAATACCATTCTTAAGATATATTTAAATAAATATATTTTGTGCCAGGTCCACTGCTCCATTGAAAATCAAGACGCCTTATTTGGAAACTTTGGCTCTTGCAGTCCTCTATATATACAGAAATTTATAATGGGTTTGTATGAGAAGTGACACTTCTCCAACAATGCTAATTTTTGTAGTGAGATTGTGCATTGATAGCAATTGTACCTTAAGCCTAGTACTCTGTTAAAATTTGTGAAAAATGTTGAGCAACATTTATAATTTCACACGAAAATTTTGACTTGTATCAATGTTACCTATCAGGGTTGATAAAGTTGGTACAATTGTTCTTTTTTTGGTACAATTCAAAACTTAAAAGTACGCTGGTACTCCCGTTTTTCGAACCTACATACATATTTATAATTGATATAAAATGGCAACTCGTATTTACTGTCCAATGAATATAAGCGGAGTTTAGTGTTTGGTGCAGTCGTAGCTTTTTTATGAAATCTAAGGGAAACTATTTTGTTGTTGTTGGATTTAACAAAACAGCTATGATATTTTGCATTTGCTCTTTTGCAAGATCATTTGCGCCATACACTGAACTCCGCTATTGTGATTAGATTTTTGAACTTGTTCATTGAACGATTGCTTATGTCACATTCTAAATTAAGTATCAGCGGCAGCATATAAGCGTGGATTTCCGGATGATTTCGGCAAGTTTTTAAAGATAAAGGAAACCACTTCTGCAAATGTTCTACATAGTTAGTTAATTAGTTAGACTTCGTCTCAATTCAATATTTTTGGAACGAACTCATAATATTTTCAAATATTCGTCAACAAGATGGTTGTCACGTCAAGAAGTAATCAACAAAATTTTGGAACAGTGGGAGCCCACTTCATTATTATTTTACTCCGAATTATTTTAAAGGAGATTTTACAAGCGCTAAATTAAATTTTATTATATCCGAACTTTCTACTCCACCCTTTAAAATTTCTTTCCTGTTGCTGCAGTAGATATTGAAAATTGTAAACTCAATAAATTTGGAAATGCAAGCCGAAGTTGCTCGTATGAACATATTTTAAGAAAGTTTAAAAATTTTATTTTCGTTTAAAATTCGAGATTGCATTTTGAAAAATATTCGTAAATTTTCCACAAAAAGACGATAAATTCTAAAAAGTGTATGAAAACGCTCTCTGGCGGCAATCAAAAATACAAATTAATGGATTTCTCGACTCAAAAACCGCATTATACAAGTCTGGCTGTACCAAATACAATTTGTTTGTATTCTTGAATATTTTGGAAAACTAATTATTTTGAAAAATCTGGGGCTCGAAATTAATTTTTGACCTATGGTATCTTCGGCAAAGTTTCTTGGAATGACTTACATAACAAGAATCGCGATGTGCTGTTGACGCGAAAAAATTTTACCCACCCTATTATTATGTATAATTAATGATCATGAATGGATTTTAAGTACCTTTGGTTTTGTTGTATTAAATTTTAGTTTTTAATAATAAAATAAAAAAAAAAAAATTACAAAAAAATGATTTAGTACACTTGGGGCCGAAAAAGTACGATTTTAAAAGTTCGTTGGTACGATATTGGGTTTCTCATTTATCATCCCTGTTACCTATCTTGCGAGTTTGTACAATTTGACGTTTTTATTCCTGTTAAGTTTGCGACATTGTTTTGCGTATGTAAATAAATCCCACATGTATTTTAATAAAATTTATTATTTTTAATAAAAAAGAAAGTAAATATTAGGGTATTCATTTAATCGACTTTTTCCTTTAATCGGTTAATCGCTCGATTAATTAACCGAGGTTTTGGTTTAATCGGTTAATAATCGGTTAGTTTTGTTTTTGATCAGTTAACCGATTAATCAAGTTTTTTTTATAAATATGGTTATTTCAGTATATAAAAATGCATTATTTGTTTATTATTTGCAGTTTATTACTAAAAAAAACAATAACATACCAAACATAACAATTCTTGAACTAAAACGAGCAAACAAAAAAACAATTCATAAATATGTAATATGCATTTTTTCAATTAATACCTTGTGCTATCAAGTCATATCGTCATAATATCCTAAATAATTTTTACAATTGTTTAAAATAAATAAAAATAAAAATTTTAATGCTGTGTTCATTGATTCGTCCTAACTGTACAGTAGTACACAGCAGTCATATCGTCGGCTTATTATGCAAACCTGTTAACTCACTTTCCGCATATTTTACAGGAGAGACCAAAAACTTTTTATTTTCCCTATTTGCAGCTTGATGGAAAATTAAAAATAAAGTTAGTCTTACACACTTCAAGACTTAAATAGAAGAAAAACTACATGCGACGAGGCTTATCTTTCTCTACCACACGGCATCAACATCTCAATTTACATAAAAAGTGGATTTAGCCGGTTTGCATAGTAAGCCGACGATATATATTTCTTGTAATTATTTTAAGACTTTATGACTTCCTTGTGAATCCCCCAAATATGTATTTAAAAAATAAACTGAGATAATTTTATTAGTTATTTCATTAGTTGAAGGAGATCTTATAAAATAATCTTTTAGAAAAGTAATTTGTTTTAAATGTTTAGGATTAAAGCGATTCTTTTCTTTAGTTTTGACAAAACTTAACTTGGAAACAATTCTTTCACTTATCGTAGATGAATATCTAATTTCTCAGTGCTTTTCCAGGATTTCTCTTAACATATAGAATACTCCATTATGCCATTAGAGTTTTTTTTAAATTTTTAACACTTTTAATTGTTTCGGTTAATTCTGTTAAAATATGTACTGATATGAGAAGATAGGTATGAGAAACGTGAAACAAAAAAAGGTGTTGACAATCAAAAATTTAATCCATTTTTCGCCACATTCCTGCTGATCGATGATGAACATAAAAAAATTAAAAACATTGTAATTTTAGTCACCGGTCGGCGGAAAATTGGTTTAAATGAAGGTCACTGAACACCATCTTTGTTTGTATAAAATATACATTTTGTATATGAGACGAAACAAATAATTAAAAAGACAAGAAATATATTATAATACTACAAAATATTGAAATTTTTGTTACATCGGTTAATCGACCGAAATTAACCGGTTTAATCGTTAATCGAAAAAAGCCAATTTGAAATTAACCGATCAGTTAATCGGGTAGTAATTAATCGGTTAACCGATTGGCGATTAACCGAATGAATACCCTAGTAAATATAGATAAAAAAAACTGTTACCGGTTGTGTTAAATTAATTTTTTATTTCTTATTAAATAATCAGTTCATATTTTTTTTGCTTTTGCATAAAATTCCATGTGAAATAAGTGCAGGTTACATTATTTCGTAGTTGTAAAAAAATGTTGCCAGAAACATTTCGGAACTTTTTCACAAAATGAACGGACTACAACTCTATCAATATTATTTCATAGATATTCCGTACAAGTTTTTTTCATATGCGTTTTGACAGCATTTCACGTGAAATGTTGAACTGAGTACCAGGCTTTATTTGATAACTTTTGCCGTCTTACAGAAATACCGAAAAAAAAGCAACAACAAGGGATTTATCGGTAAACTTAGAGGCAGTTGCTTTTTTTTCTCTCATATCTCAGTTATTAAGAACACATTTTATGTATACCTTATAGAGTTGTAAACATTGTCATATATTATATTTAAACATTCCCACATAATGATTACTTATGCATATTTTGTAAACCCTAAATATTATTTCCCATTATTTGTTTTCTATGCCTTTTCGAATTAACACTAACTTTCGTTTGTCATTGAACCCATAACGTGACCTTGTAAAATTTAATATAGAGAAAACCCTCGAAGATTGAAGTCGAATAAATTTAACCTTTAACTTTTTAATTACAAAGCGTTTTAATAAAGGTGCCTATAACAACAAAAGTAAGGCTTCTACAGAGTCTTAAATAAATATTGTTGAAAAAACAAACGCACAAATAGGCTGTAGGAAATATCGCCCAAAGAAAAATGGCCCAAAAAAAAATGAAAAATCGCCCAAATGAAGAATCGCCCAAGCGAACATGAAAAATGACCCAAAAAGGTAAATATGAAATTTTGCCCAAAAAAAACGAAAAAGGGCCCCAAAAGAAAATGAAAAATGACCCAAAAAGCAAAAAGGAATTTTTTCCCAAAAAAAAAAAAATTACTAAATTTGCAAAAAAGTGTTTATTATTCATATAAATTTAGGTGACATGTCATAACGTCCAGTGTCGTAGTGTCCTTGGGCACTTTTAAAGTGTCATAATGTCCATCGATGACGAGGACGAGGACGTTATGACACTTTACAACGTCCGCAACTTAACTTATAATCAAAAATGTGTAAATTTTTTTTTAAAATACCGTTAAAATTTCAAGTGATTTTTTTAAAGATACTTATTTAACCATAATATGGTTGTCGGTGACAATGATTTGGTTAAATTAAACATAATATGGATAAAATATTTTGATAGCTTTTACTCCGGGTGTATATATTAAATATATATATATCCAAAATAAGGATTTCATCTTCTATGGTATAACAAATACTGGCTTCGCTAACTAAAGCTTCTATGTATAGCCGGCCTTCGGCCGGGCGCAAGGATTTTCTCCTCTATGGTATAACAAAGACCGGCTTCGCTAACCAAAGCTTCTCTGTATAGCCGGCCTTCAAGCGGGCGCAAGGATTTTCTCCTTTATGGTCTAACAAAAACCGGTTTCGCTAAGTAAAGCTTCGAAAAACTGCCTTGTTTCCGAACAAGGCCGACTACGCAGAGAAGCTTTAGTTAGCGAAGCCGGAGTTTGTTATACCATAGAGGAGAAAATCCTTGCGCCCGGCCGAAGGCCGGCTATACAGAGAAGCTTTAGTTAGCGAAGCCGGTCTTTGTTATACCATAGAGGAGAAAATCCTTGCGCCCGGCCAAAGGCCGGCGATACAGAGAAGCTTTAGTTAGCGAAGCCAGTATTTGTTATACCATAGAAGAGAAAATCCTTATTTTCGATATATATGTATATATTTAATACATACACCCAGAGAAAAAGCTACAAAACCATTTTTAAAAAAATTCTACCGATATTATGTTTAATTTAACCAAATCATTGTCGCCGACAACCATATAATGGTTAAATTAGTTTCTTGAAAAATAGTTTTGTTGTTTGCAACCATAATAAAACATGGTTTTCTCTGCTATGTAAGATTATGGTAGAATTTTAAAAATAGCCCATTTTTTGGGCCATTTTTCATACAACATTTTTAAACATTTAAAAAACGAAAAATCACCCAACAATAACGATAAAGAGCCCAAAAATTTTGGGCCATTTTTCATATGAAATCAGGCCCAATTTTACATGCAATTTTTTTGGGCGATTTTTCATTTTTTTTTTTTTGGGCGATTTTTCTTTGGGCGATATTTCCTACAGCCGCACAAATAGCCTATTCCGAAGATGCTTGTTTGGGGGCTATGTGAAATTACGGACCGATTTTCAAAATATGATTGTTCCTTGCGATAAAAGGAAACTTATTTACATATATACCAAATTTCATAAAATTATCACCAAAATTGAGACCTTTACTTTGCATATACAAGATAGCCAGCCTGCCCTCCGGACGGACGGACATCGTTAGATCGATTCAAAAAGTGGTTCTAAGACCAATATTTTAAGGCTCGTTTTCACGACTTAACGATAGCAAAATGTAGGAAGTTATCGAACAGATTTTACCTTTAACTTTTATCGTAAGGTTTAGATTTGAGACTGCCATATTATATTCACATATTTTTTATATATGGCAACTCCAAGTATACGTATATTTTGTAAATTAATAACAAACTCATATTTTGACAAATCAAATTTACAAAATGTTAAATTCGCGTGTACGCTGTATTTCATTAATATTTGCTAGTGTCCGACCGAACGCACTTTTTGAAATCGAACTTCGGTAAATTTTGACAAGTTCGGCCGAACCCGAACTTTTTGTTAATAAATCTGAACAATTGTACTATTTTTAATGTATTTATTTAAAATAAAATATCGGAAAATTATTACATTTACACTTTTGGAAGGATGCAACATGAAAAGATAAATTGCACTTTATAGTAGTCAAAACTATTTTATAGTTAAAAAATAATTAGTAATTGCTTTTTTATTAAGACAAAAAATAAAGTTCAAGTTTAATACAGTATACATTAGGGCGATAACTTTTTCACACTTTTTGCGAAAATCAAAAACGGCATAGTGTAGTCGTGTAGAACATTAAAAGTTATAAATAAAAAATATGATAATTCTTTCGGATTGTTAAGAAAGTTCACGCAGGGATCGGGTTGAAGTTTAAAAACAACCATTTAATCTCACGGAAATTTTAAAAAATATACACCTGATATTTGTATATATTCCTGTACGTATCACTTAAATGCTATTTTGGCATTCATCCACTGCTTTAGATTTAAAAATTTTCCTACGGTTTACAATTCATCGTGGTTCAAAATTTCTTAGAAGGTTTTAGAAATTTGCTTACCTGCGTGAGGTTTTTTTCGCAAAACGACGGGAGACAGGTGTTTTTATTACTAACACATTCTTGGCCACTCCGTCGTATAGCCCTAGTATACATATTAGTACTCAAACCTCTACAATGTATTTTTTGAATTCGTTGGGGTGTATTTTCTCTAAGTGGCGTTTAATATTGGCGGTAGTTTGTTTGCTTGGCAATGAACTCCCCATTGACATTTTTTTTGGCGCAACATTTGCATTGAGCGCTTGCTCAATTTTTTTTCAATAAAAACTCCAAAATGGATTGGATGACATTTTTATCTGGAAATATGTATACTATAAAGTTTTGTTTTGTGATTCACCCAAAACTATAGATTTTCTTACCATTCGCAGATAAATAGAGTGTTTTTTTTTTGCCAAATAAAATTTAACCGTTTTTTTTTTGTTTTTTTTTTTACCGTCTCTAAAAATTACACATGAAAAGGCATTTTTGTACACTTAAGCATTTTATTAAGTCATCGCTGTATTTTTCCGAACTAATAATCATAGAGAAAAATAGTTGTATTGATTTCGTATTATTTTCAAAAACAATGATGCCAAATTATAATTTGAAATTATAATAAATATGTTATTTAATAAAAAAGTTCGGTGTTCGGTAAAGTTCGGTAAAAATTTCGCCGAACACCGAACTTTGACCGAACATCATTTTTTGCCGAACTCCGTAACCGAACCCGAACGTTCGGTCGGACATTAATATTTGCCATTGTTATTTTTATTTTGGCAAAAATAATCAGTATTTACTTTAGTATTGTCACATTTTTAAAAATGTTAAGTTTATTTTATACAGAAGTTGTGAAAACGAACTTAACGAAGGTAACTTTATTCCTCACTAGTGCTACAGGTACCATTAAAGGCCAGTTTACACGGTAATACAATGTATTACGACATTGCAAAAAATTATGTAGAATGAGAAAAATCTTATCATGTAAAAGCAAAATGTATTGAGTAAGAGAGAATACGAATACAAAATCTCACAAGCGGTCGGTCGGTAAATGCTTTTTTCTAAACCATTTTAGAAACTTATGTATTCTCATCACACCAGAGGTGTATTTTAACAGAGTATATTTAAGGTGGTAGCATTTTTGTACAATTACAAAAACAACTAAAATCAACTCAGAAAATGTTCATGTTGTTTTTGTAAAAATTTAAAACTGCAACCATCTGATTTTTTGTTATTATTTTTGATTTTACTTATACCATCCGTGTAAACATGAATTATACTTACAAAAGATTTTTATTTTTTCTTTTAAACACGGAGAGAATTTCATAATATTTTGATTCAACAAAGTCGTAATACATTGTATTACCGTGTAAACTGGCCTTAACTATTTCGATATTTAAAGGTAATTCGTGAAAACGGGCCTAATGGCCAATTTTCAGGATTGATATTAAAACACATTTATTTTTAAAATCGTTTTAAATACAAAATTCTCTTCTTCACTAAAAACTTAAGTCACCGATGTGGTACACTTAATTTTAACTTAAGTTTCCTTTGTAATATTTTAGCAAGGTGGCCTCAATATCACAAGAATACAACAACAACAGGCAAAGCATTAACAGTCAGCTGTTTTTTCAGACCACCTTGTAAAGAAATACACTTTTTTATATATTTTTATTTTTTTGGATTAACAGCCTGTTCATCGATTTCGAACGTTAACGTTCGCATAGAAAATTATATGCAAAACAAAAACAATATTCGAAAATTTGTTTTTGTTTTAAATGAATTTTTCTATGCGAACGTTGGCGTTCGAAATTGTTAAACAGGCAGTTTGTAGTGCTACCATACTTTTATCTTAATTATTTAAGTTTGTTATGAAAATTAACTTAATATTGATTTAAATACTATCCTGAAAATTGGGCATTAGAGTATAAAACTAAACGTTGTAAAGATTTTCTGAAAAAAAAAATTTGGTAAGTATGGACATGGAAACGTAAAACGTAGTCTTGGCTTCTTATAAATGTTTCAAAATAATTTAATAATAAAAACGTTCTTATCATGTAAATATGTATTTTTAATAAAACAATAAGCATTTTATTGTTATTACTTTGGCACTTTTGTTTTTTTATTATTATTTTTATAGATAAGACAAAAAGTTCCGGTTTATTGGTTTAAGTTTATTCTATTGTGTTGCTATTTTAAAAATAATAAAAAAAAATATAACCCTCCCTAATCTGAATGTTATTGATTAGTCAGTATGTCAGTTAGTCTGTCCATCCATCTGTCTGGACATATCAAAATGCATTAGATAATTGGATATTTACCCACTCAAAATATTCATTTTTGTACCTTATCGTTCAACATTTAAATCACAAACACAACAACACAATTAACCACACTTTAGCATTTCCATAGACAAAGAGTAACACTCGGAGTCAGTTTTTTTTTATCACATCAAGATATTCGGATGGAATTTGTTTGTGTGTATATGGACATTCAAAATTATTATGGTAAAAATAAATCGAATAAAAACAAAAAAATTAATAAATTACGCTTTAACAAAAATGTGTATATAATAACACTAATAAACAGACAAAAGGGGTCTTCTGCAAAAGTTACTACAATGTATATGGGTGTTTCTCTGGTTATGCACGCGACATTTGTACGCGTTTTATTGTGTTTGAATATTAAAAAAATAGAAGTGGATTGGAATTTTAGAATGAATTCTAGAATCGTTACATTGTTTGTGATGAGTTCTTTCTAAAAAGTATATATAATGGTAAATTGAGCACTGGGTACCCAAATGCCATGCAATCAAAGTTGACTTACTCACGTGACAAAAATAGAAGTGCCTTTTAGGACCGTAAGAAAAAGTGCGAAAGTAAGTGAATTGTAGGAGGTTTTTATTTCGGAAAAAGTGTTTTTATAAAGGTTAGTAATGGGCCTTTATGGCTATATATATTTATAAATGTTCCAGTGGTAGTGCTACCTTTCATACAATGACAGCAAAAGAGTTGACATTAACACATGAAAAATACAACACGCCACCCACTACTCACGCAAAAATCAGTACACAAACATAGCAACGTCAAAACAACACTTTAGATGGCAACACGGTGAAACTCCAAATTCTACATCCCACTGTACGATCAGCTATTCACATAAGATTTGAAACCAATAATTTCGTTATCAATTCAAAACGTTTGTTTCAATCAAAAAGCAAAATTAACTGAAAAAAGTGAGCGTGGAAACTTCCATACAATCGTTAAAAGTTTTTTCATATGGTTGATTCTGAGATTACCGGCTGTCCTTGGGTATTTAAATAGTGACAAATAAAATGTATTCCACTTCATTATTTACTTTACATTTAAGCTTTTTAGTTCCTTTACAGTCACTAAAAAAGATTTTTTTTCTAAAATTAGTTTGTTCTTCAAAGTGTTCAAATATCATTACCCTGACTGTCCCTTACACGACTTTCATTTAAATTTTTCTTAGTTTCTACCAAAATCTAGTTCGGCCGAACCCGAACTTTTTGTTAATAAATCTGAAAAATTGTACAATTTTTAATGTATTTATTTAAAACAAAATAAAATTTCGGGAAATTATTACATTTACACTTTTGGAAGGATGCAAAACAAAAAGATAAATTGCACTTTATAGTAGTCAAAACTATTTTATAGTTAAAAAATAATTAGTAATTGCTTTTTTTAAGACAAAAAATAAAGTTCAAGTTTAATACAGTATACATTAGGGCGATAACTTTTTCACACTTTTTGCGAAAATCAAAAACGGCATAGTGTAGTCGTGTAGAACATTAAAAGTTATTAATAAAAATTATGATAATTTTTACGGATTGTTAAAAAAGTTCACGCAGGGATCGCACAGAGGAGTATTTGGCCTGAAAAGCTGGCCAAAATTATTAAACGTGTTTTTTGAATTAAAAGTTTTAATTTTTTGATAGTTTTAGCTGTAGTATGATATAAAAAGTCTAGTGGCAGATTTTGAAAAAATTACACTGCGCAACAAAAGTACACTGCGCAACAAAAAAATTTGTCTCTACCCTAGAAATAAAAGTATGTGGATTATATGGATTTTGATGCCCTTAATTCAAATCTATTTTCCGTTTTTCTCTAGTACGTAAGGATTTTCTTTTAAAGGCATGGCATACTTCACCCCCTAAATCGTTGGGTTGCCTTATATATTTTGCCATAACTTGAAAACGTGTTCTCCGATTTTAATAGTAGGAGGATCAGAAGATGCACCGGAAAATTCTGCTTAAACTAACCATACACATTTATTTTATATCTATTACTATTTTGGAGTTATTAAAAATTTAATGGCGAAAAAAAATGTACATGCAAAATGCGTCAAATTGTTTGTTTTCAACATGCAATAAAAAAATTTAAGAACCAAAAAGTTTACATTTTTAAGATTTTTCTAAAAGCCACATTCCTAAAGCTTCGTACAGACGATGGTCAGATCTTACAATGTTGTAAGCAGGCGTTGCAACAGCAAAATTTTTCTGACAATGGTCCATTGTCAGATGTATTAATTTTGCACATCTGCAAATACAAATGAGCTTACAATGTTCACACAGTTGTAAGACATTTTAGCCAATTTTAATGCAATTTAACGCTGCTTACCAATATTGTAAGATCTGACCATCGTCTGTACGAAGCTTAAGGAATAAAAGTTGGTATAAATCGCAAAACTCAATTAACAAATGTTGATTTTAAAGGTTTAAACTCATTCTTGACAGACTGTATGTACATTAGGGCGGGCGGGTCGACTTGTATGGATGAAAAAAAAAATTAAAAATCTTATAGCAAAAACGTAATCTACATAAAATTCTAAGAAAATTCTCCGAAGAAACCATGGGTCTAAAATAAAATCCTAGTCCGCGCCTATCGACTTGAAAATTGTTTACTTGAGTTGTAAAAAAATATAAAGTCCAAAAGAACTACCTTACTAAACAATTTTATTCTAAAAATTCGATTTCTTTTTGGGAAAAGCTATTTTTTCAAAAAAAAAAAATTTTTATGGGAATGTGGGGACATTCCCTTAAAACTATTTCGGATAATTAAGAATTTTTGCAATTTATAATTACATATAAGCAGGTATTAATATTGTAAAGTGTTAAAAATGATGTGAATAACAGTTGAAATCAATAATTCAAAATACATAAAAGTTTATGACGATATAAAGGTATAAGAAAAAGTGCCCGATGAGCAAAAATAGACGAAATGTGAAAATTTAAAAAAATCGTCAAAAATAATGGCGCAAACTTGCGCACACTTTTTTTTTTTGGTTTCTAAAATTAGAGATTCCAAATTTTATTGTGGTATCAAACATAATTCGTAGACATGCTAACCTCGCCTTTAAAAACCTCTTCTTTTCCTTTTTTTGCAAAAAAAAAGTGTATAATTTGTTTTTTTTTAGCTTTTGAACGAATTGTTTCAACATGAATATTCAACATATTTTAAATTTTTTTCTTATTTAAATAACTTTTGATCAAAACTTTAAGCGAAAAAAAAAATCTTTGTTAAACCTTTATTCGTTTAGCCGCAAAAAAAATCATATAAACATCCAGAAACCGAAAAAAACATTTAAATCTCATATAATTTTCTTCACTTTCCCGACTTTAGCAGGGTCTCAGAGCTACAAATCGCAACTAAAAGTTTTCAAAATTTACAATATAATGTAAAATATTGTTGTCTGTCGAGCTGCGTGCTTAGTTCTTAAGATTTCTTAAAATTCAGTTTTGCCTTTTTGGCCAGCTTTTCAGGCCAAATACTCCTCTGTGAATCGGTTTGAAGTTTGAAAACAACCATTTTATCTTACGGAAATTTTAAAAAATATACACCTGATAATTGTATATATTTCAATACGTATCACTTAAATGCTATTTTGGAATCTATCCACTGCTTTAGATTTAAAAATTGTCCTACGGTTTAAAATTTATCGCGGCTCAAAATTTCTTAGAAGGTTTTTAAAATTTGCTTCCCTGCGTGAGGTTTTTTTTCGCAAAACGACGGGAGACAGGTGTTTTTGGCCACTCCGTCGTACTATGCCAATAATTTGGTTATACACGTTAGTACTCAAACCTCTGCAATGTATTTTTTGAATAATTTTGGGGTGTATTTTCTAGAGTTGTCAATTATTCGCCTTTCAGCTTTGTTCGAATAATTCAAATAATTGTTTTTGTTCTTTCGATCTAACGATTAAATCTGAAAAATTATTCAATTAATCGATGAGAATAACGAATAAAAAAAAATTACATATTTTAAATAAGATAAGAAAAAAATAAGAAAATCTTCCATTTTCTTCTTTATTTTTTCTTAAATCCACTATGACTTCTTTTTTTGATGCGTACAACTTTTCATCTAAGCTCCATATCGTTATATTACTTAAAGGAATCGTAAAATCCTTAATTCTTAAATAATCCGATACAACTTTGGATTTTCGAAAGGCGTTTGCAGACCTTCCATCTTCAGCCAAACTTCTGCGTACAACTTCTTCTATAAAACAACCGCTGTCTCTCTGTTTGTATTTTTCTATTGGAAGAAGTTCGGCATATTTTGATGTCGTTGGATTATCTTCTACAACATCGTTTTCTATTTTAATATTGTGACACTTATGCTATGTTCACACTTTAAACACGAGGTGATTAACCATATATTGAAGCTATTTGTTAATCACTTCAAATTGACATTAATGCAATTTAATCACTTCATTAATCACATCGAATCCTCTGAGCATACCTCAAACTGAGTATAATATAGAATCGGTCACCATGTAAGTACCTCTCGCGTGTACAACCGACCATGGTTTCTTTTTAATGTTTTTATTTGACTTTAAATAATTCGTAAATTTTCAACATTTCATAATTAATATGTTTAAAATGATGTTCTGATCACTTTATAAAAGTATTTTTATCCATTTTTAATAATTTAAAGAAATTTAAATTTGCTTGTTGCATTTTTTTCTTTATCATCTGTACGGCTCTGATTAACTTAATCAAAATTTCATGAAAATTGTTTAGCGTTTGATTTAAAAAGAAAAGAGCTGTTACAATTGTTTATCAGAGATTTGTTTAATACAAACATAAGATACATATTTGAAATACAATGAATACTTAACACGGTTTTTGCCTACCAAACATTGAGATTAATTACAATGAGGGCTATAGCAACAATAAAATCGCTAAAAACGTATTAGAATGAATCAAATTCTAAGCTTTTATTTCTTATTAGTCTTTTATTAATTTATTTTTTTAATAAAAAAAATTGTTCGATTAATCGATATTATTTAATCGATTTATTCGTTATTCGAAAATCGCCATTTTAAAATTATTCGAACAAGAGTTTGTTTTTGTTTGATCGATTAATCGAATTATTCTTAATCGGTTGACAACTCTAGTATTTTCCCTAAGTGGCGTTTAATATTGGCGGTAGTTTGTTTGCTTGGCAATGAACTCCCTATTGACATTTGTTTGGCGCAACATTTGCATTGAGCAGTTGCTCAATTTTTTTCAAAAAAACTTCAAATTGGATGACACTTTTATCTGGAAATATGTATACTATAAAGTTTGGTTTGTGATTCACCCTAAACTTTAGATTTTCTTACCATTCGCAGAATATAAATGGAGAGTATTTTTTTTTGCCAAATAAAATTTAACCGTGTTTTTTTTTGTTGTATTTTTTACCGTCTCTAAAAATTACACATATAAAGACATTTTTGTACACTTAAGCATTTTATTTAGTCATCGCTGTATTTTTTCGAACTAATAATCATAGAGAAAAATAGTTGTATTGATTTCGTATTATTTTCAATGATGCCAAATTATAATTTGAAATTATAATAAAAATGTTATTTCATAAAAAAGTTTAGTGTTCGGTAAAGTTCGGTAAAAATTTCGCCGAACACCGAACTTTGACCGAACAACATTTTTTCCCGAACTCCGTAACCGAACCCGAACGTTCGATCGGACACTATTTTTATTTATATATATAAAAAGAAGTGTACACTTTGATGTCACCACTAACTGCGGAATCGCATAGAATATTATATTTAAAACAAAAACAAAATTCGAAAATTTGTTTTTGTTTTAAATGTTATTTTCTATGCGAACGTTAACGTTCGAAATCGACAAACAGGCAGTAAGTTTGCACGAAATCGGCTTAGGGGTTCCGCAGATATGGCATTTAGATTTTCCTATATATTCCCATACAAATGTCAACAAAATGCCCTCCATTTTGAACTCCTCCGAAACGGTTTAGCTGATTTTTATGAAATTTTGTATGTGTATTTGTTAGGTATGAGAATAGATCGTAGAGTATACTTTATATCGCTAGAGGGTGCAAAATAAGGCATTAGCTCCCCTCCCTATATCTTCTTAGCTTATCAACCTGTTTTCTTAAAATTTGGCATGCAGGCAAAGTAACATCTGAAAGAAAATAGGGAATAAGGCGTGAAATAGGGCAAGAGTGGTAAAAGCTCCCCCTCCCTATATCTGGTTAATAAATCGACCGATTTTCTTGAAATTTTGCAGGAAAATAGTGTAACATCTGGAAAGAACTATAGCCTCAAAGTTGTATTATTTAGGGCGTGAAGCAAAAGGGGTAAAAGCTCCCCCTCCCAATATCTTCTTAACTAATCAACCGGTTTTCTTAAAATTTGGCATGCCGACACTGCAACATCTGAAAGAGAACAGGGCATGAAATAGGGCAAGAGGAGTAAAAGCTCCCCCTCCCTATATCTTCTTAACTTATCAACTGATTTTCTTGAAGTTTGGCAGGCAAATAGTGTAACATCTGGAAAGAACTATAGCCTATAATTTTTATTATTTTAACTAATCAACCGGTTTTCTTAAAATTTGGCATGCAGTCACTGTAACATCTGAAAGAAATAAGTTATATGGCAAAACAACGTTTGCCGGGTCAGCAAAGTAATAAAATATTGTCAAATTATCTCTTTTTGTTTCTTGTAATGTGCAAAATTATTTATCATTTAATATTTTTATGGATGATTAGATTATCTTTTGTCCCTGAAAGTATACGTCATTCCCCTGTAAAATCTTATATTTGGTAAAATTCAAATTTTCAAAGCATTATTGATTTGGAATAATAATTTAAATTTTAAAGAACATTATATCTACTGCGTATACATGTGGCAAGACTTTCGCCAACAATATTAATAAAATAAGTCAGTTGCGTTTTGTCTGTCGTATTGAGCTTTCACTTTTATAGTGATTTCTTTTCTGAGAAAAATATGTTACAGTAAATATATGTAACACTTTCTAATGTTGCCAATAAACACTCGAAGGGTAACATGTTGTGCAACTTCAATAGAACAAAATTCTGTAGATGCTTTTATTTACAAACAATGGGGTTAAATCACACAATCTTTGTGATGAGTAAATCAATTGTAGCGGCCGCTCTGTGGCATGTGGTTCCGTCCTGTTAAGACCACATATCAGCAAGATTAATGCCACGTAATTGAGGTACGAAAAATTATCGAATCATGCTTTTATACCGTTCACCATTGACAGCAAGATTCTGACCATCATCGTTTTTGAAGACGTATGGGCCAATGACTCCGCCAGCCCATAAAGCGCACCAAGCAGTAATTTTCTTTGGATGTAATGGTGTTTCGGTAAAAGCTTTTGGATTCTTCTCACTCCAAATGCGACAATTCTGCTTATTTACGTACCCAATCAACCAGAAATAGGCTTCATCGGAAAATAAAATTTTGAATGGAAATTCAAAATCCGAAAACGACCTTTTTGTTCTTCTGAAGGACGATTATCCACGCCATAAAATGGAAGAAGTGCACGATGATTTTGACGAATAGAATAATCATTTTCATTAAAAATTTCAACAATTTGCATGCGCTGTTCTGGTGTAAGTCGATTCATAATGAAATTTCAAAGCAAACTTAACAAAAAACAACTATCAGCTGTAAAATGGCTGCTGAAATTAAGCAGTGATGCCACTTCAAAGTTGTGACACTCTAAAAAACACTCTGTACAAAACAAATTAGTAAGTACCAGTAAAGGCAGAATTAGTCCTTACTTTCTGTTCTGTTACGAATCAGCTTTTTTCACAAATGAAAGCGATGTGTTGATTTAGAGAAAATAAACTGTCAATTAGACTTCAAGTCCGTGCGATGTGACACTTATTGATTGTTTTCCGTAGGGCTGATAAGTCAGTGGTTAATGTTGATAAACCAGCAACAATCGGTGTCTTGGAGGTCAACATTGTTCATTTTATTCGAAAAAGACAAACAAAATTGGACGTCTGCAATGCGCTTCGTCAAGCACAGGCGCCATATCTATTTGTTTTAAATCAGTTTCAAATCGTAATGCCGTGTATCAATCTGCGATTAAAATTAATTTTTTTTTGTGTTGTCTACCATTTTAAATTTCATGGTCTTGAAAAATACCCTTTATACCTTATTTAGTAAACAAAATGCCTGCAGTGTTTTATACAACTGTCGCTTTCGTAATTCTGTTTTACAACTGTAAAGGGCGTTAAATATTCTTTAAACTAAAGCATTAAAAAATTGCAAGATAGAAATAAAATTAATTATGTGTTGCAATATTGGAAACATATCTTCTCCCAGGCAAGTTTTTAGTTTGAATAACTTTTTTCAATAAACTTCAGGTTCTAAATCACTATGATGGGCATCTTTATCCAAATCAAAGGGTCCATCTTGCAACATTCATTACCAAATATTTGAAAATATATGTATGTTTAATAATTGAAGTCTTTTCTTAAAAAGAAACCGAGACTTTGGTTCAGAAGGCCGTGCATTTCTTAGCAACAATATTTAAAAAGAAATAAATGTCATCACTGAAATCGAATCTTTATTTTATTTGGGCATCTGAAGTAAAAATTTCAAACTACACCTGAATTACACCTAAGAGAAATTACCCACGCTCTACCCACGACCGTAAAAATTATACCAAATTTGGATAATTACCCACAAAGTGGCAACACTGATAAACACACAAAAAATGGAGGTTATTGGAATTATTTTTATTTTTTTATTTATAAATCGGGAAAGTGGTTAATGCAACCGAAGGGAAAAAGATATTAGTTAAGTCAATCAAATATTTTGTTATGAACACCAATTATGTGTTAATTCAGTTGCATCTATCATATATTCGGGTATAAGCATATTTTTGTTTTCTAAAAACAATACTAACTACCAACAATATCTGTGGTTATAACTGATAGTGTACTAAAATTCAAATGCTGCTATCAAAAATATTATGCTAAGAATCTGTTTTCTCCGTGTACTTCTTATACAAAGAAATATATGAGCCAAATTTTTTCGATTTAGCTCATACGGTATGGTCCTTGCAAATAATATGACCAGTCCAAACACGCGTTTAAAGAGTAGCCCACAAGCGACCAGGACTAGTCCAAAAGTAACCCAAACGTATAGCAAAAACATGGTCTATTTAACATTACGATGTCCTAGGAGAGGACCATATAACCCACCTTTTGACCACTAAGGAGTAGTTTTAAAACTACTCCATGGTATACTCAAGAGGATTAGTTTTGAAGTCGTTTAAAAACGAAAGCATGTGTGCAAGGTAGAATAATAGGTCTATTTCGCTGATTTTTTAAAGCAAACAAATTTCATAGACTTAAAATATTTTGGCTAAATTTTATCAAGCTAGCTTGTTTTGTATGGACCCTATCGCACAAAACCCCTTAAATCGGTAGGACACTCAGAAATTGACCACTTCTTTCGTATGATTTGACACTTTTGCACTGCTTTTTCTGGGGTTACGTGAAATCTCAGGTCTATGTTGATAAGCCAGCTAAGATAAATCATTTAAAAGCCATCATTCGACACATAATTTTGTGAAAAAAATTTTTAGTTTACTTTCTAAAAGTGCAAAGTGTTTAGAAAATTTTAAACATTTCGGAAAAACACATGAACTTTAGGTTTTTAACACCAAATTATTAAAAAAAAAATAAACAGAATTGTTGTTGTTTTGTCTGTTCAGTAACATTAATCATTTAAGTGTTGATTTCCTAAACAAAGACACTAATTTGGTTTTTTTTTTTTGTCTACTCAAATAACTAACAAAAAGTATAAAAAAGCGAACAAAGGATAATGAACCAAAAATATTAAAAATATCTTGTTCAGATACAAACTTTAGAACAAAGTTTGTGGGAATAACTTATTCAATGTGAACGCACTCATCTTCCTTGTTAAATTCAATAACTTTCGTTATTTGTACGTTGTGCGTCAAATGTACAACGAACGCAATAAACAAAAGCTTGCAAACTTGTAAAAAATACCAGCCAACATTTTTTGTTGTAATTGACTGGATAAAATGGTCGGTTCTTTCTCCGAACACAATTCGTAAACATTGGATGAACAAAGAAAACTTAAATATTTCTACTGGAACTGGCGAAAAAAAAGTAAACAAAATAGATACATTTTTTTTACTAAATAAGTATTAAAAATAAGGGAAAAAGTCAGTGTTGCCACCAAAAAAAACAAAAAGTTACACAGCTGTTGATTTGAAATTACTAAAAACCATATAAAAGTTCACTTCATTATGGGCAGAAAGACTTGTATGGGACCTTTGTAGGGTTCCTAATTTTAACTAATAAAACGTAAAAAAATTTTGATGTATAATATGAAAAAATATATCGTCGGCCTAATATGCAAACCTGCAAAACCCACTTTTTAAGTAAATTGAGATTTTGATGCCGTCTGGTAGAGAAATATACGCCTCGTCGACCAGCATCAGGGCTGTCAGATATGGCGATTTCTCGCCAAACGTCGCGATTTTGAAACGTGTTTGGCGATGGGATTTTCTATTTGGCGACTGGCGACTTTTGTGGCGATTTTTTATATAACTGGCGATTTACTTGGCTATTTTTACCATTCATATTATATATTATTTCAGCGATTTTGAAATAAAAAATTTGCACTTTTATTTACATAAGCGGAGTTAGGCCTCTCCAGCTAAATATATATAGTAAATATGAATATACATACATACTTATAGATTTTTGAACAGTTTGTCCTTTTTTGTTATCATTACTAGTTTAAAAAAAATCTGGCTAATTTTTTTCACATGATTTTTGTTTTATTATCATTTTAAGTGAATTATTCAGTCACTTTTTAATTCCAAGGTTTAAAAAACTGCAGTCGAAACCAAAACCTGTCGAACAAAAAACGAAAATTTGTCTAAAATTTTTCGCTTTTTGATTTGGTTTGACAGCGACTATTTACATTTAATGAATTGCAAGTTTAAAAAAAATTTTTTTTTTGGCCAATGACAAATGAAAAAGTGGAAGCGATGGCAGGCAGCTTTTCAACTTCGACTGCAGTTTTTTAAACACTGCTTAAATCTAATAGTACGTATGCAGGTCAAAACAATAGTAATGAAATCGATTTAATTAAAAAAAAAAAAAAGATTTCAAAAACTGAACAAAATTGACGTTTGGCGATTTTTGGCGATTTACGCCATCCGGTTTGGCGATGGAGCTCAAAAAAATCTGACAACCCTGACCAGCATGTAGTTTTTCTTCAATTTGAGTGTTGAAGTGTGTAAAACCAACTACATATACATATATTTGGTTTTTCTCTCAAGCTCAAAATAAGAAAAATAAAACGTTTTTTGTCTCCCCTGTAAAATTTACTGAAATGGAGTTAGCAGGTTTGCATATTAAGTCGACGATATAAGATATTCGCTATTGCTAACAATTATTATCCGTTTTATGCGATGTGATTAATCACAAAAGACGCTGGTCAGATCTTACAATGTTCTCATTTTTCTGACAATGGTGCCATTGTCAGATGCATTAATTTTACATATCTTCCAAATGACAACACATTTTTAGGCAATTTTTATGACAACATTGTAAGATCTGACCACCGTCTGTACGAAGCTTTAGTTTTTTTTATTTTCTTGGAATTTGCTATTGATACCTATTAAAAGAAAAAAATTTTTATAATTAACGCTGATTGATTTTCGGAATTATTAAAACATACAAGCAAGCGATCTGAGGTTCTGCAGAAAGTTTTTAACCAAATTTTTCTGATAAGCAAATGTTTTTTTAACCGTTATATCGAACATAATTTTAAGATCACGTTCTCTTTCAAAAGTCTTTAAATAACCTTGACATTAGCTTTTAATCAATCGTTCTGCTATAACATTGTACTTGAATATCTTTTGTCGCATCAACGATAAATTTGTAATTGGATTATGTTAATCTCATAAAACCTTACTCCCTGTCTACAACTGACATGATGTTGTGCTGTTATAACATTATCAGGGGTGTGCTGGAAAACGGAAACGTGAAACGCAAAAATTTTGAACTCGTTTTTAATAAAACTTTTTATACCCACACCACAATAGTGGAGAGGGTATTATGCATTTGTGCTGATGTGTGTAACGCCTTAAAATATTGGTCCTAGACCCACCTTAAAGTATACCGATTGGCTCAGAACCACTCTCTGATTCGCACTAACGATGTCCGTCCGGCTGGCTGGCTGGCTGGCAGGCTGTCTGGCTGTCCATGTAACCTTGTGCGCAAAGTACAGGTCGCAATTTTGGAGATAATTTGATAAAATTTGGGACATAGGTTCTTATTGACTCAAGGACCAAGCCTATTGAAAATGGGCCAAATCGTAGGAACACGAGGGAAGATAGGGGGAAATTTCTTCCTCTCAGAAACTACCAAACCGATTTTAATAAAATTTAAAACTAACATAGAACCATATCTTCATGGACACAAAAGGGATGTATTTTTTAAAAAAATAGGACCACGAGGGGAGATAGGGGCAATTTTTGCTTCTCAAACCGATTTTAATGAAATTTAAAACATAAATAGATCCATATCTATATGGACACAAAAGCTATACAATTTTTCAAAAATAGGACCACAAGGGGAGGTAGGGAGCAATATCTGCCTCTCACAAACTTTCAAACCCATTTTAATGAAGTTTTTAAACATAGATAAATCCATATTTATCAGGCATGTTCTGAAAATCACAAAATTTCTAATCACATGTGATTTTAAAATCACAATTGTGATTTAAGGTTGTTTTGGAAACCACAAAAGTTTTAACTTGGTGGTGGAAAACATAAGCAAGAAATCTTTGGTCGGCGACCACTTAACCTACCAGTTTAAAATCACAATTATGAAAAAAGTTTTTTTCCAGAACACCTTTCTTGTGATTTCAAATCACTTTCACTAAAAGTGACTTTCAGAACATGTCTGTATATGGACATATAAGCATGATGTGTTTTTTAATAGTGTGGTGTAGGGTATCATATGGTCATATGGTCGAGTATAGTCGGTCAAGCCCCGACTTGTTTAATTTGTGTTATAAAATTCTGTTTAATAGAGAAATATTTGTATAATATTTGTCATAAAATTCTTATACATATTACAGAAATCTTATTCAAAGCCGCCTTTTAAAATTCTTGCGTTTTACGTTTCCGATTTCCAGCACACCCCTGTATGTTATAAAAGCGTTTTTAAAACATTTGCATTAACAACCGTGTTATAACATGAGAAAACCTTTAACATGATGAGTCTTTACTTAGCACTAACATCATATTAGTGTTAATGTTAAGCATTTCATGTCAGTTGTAGACTACATGTTATGTAGAAGACATTCAATTTCGATTAAAAATTCTATATCTTAGGCTTGTTATAGACCCTCTCAACTTGAAAGTTAAAATTACGATATTTATAACAAAATTAAAGTTTATTAGAGAAAATGGCAAAAAGGGATTTTTGGGCTGCTGAAATCATTCATGTTGAAAATTTACGAATATTTGGGGCTCAGAGCCATTTTCCATTTTAATGGTTAACATCTAAATGACAACGTGCGTATTTTTGTGAATAGTTTTTTACTACTTAAATTGTCAAATCTATATACATATAAATCGGCAAAGGCAAAACAGTTAAGAACACTTTTTTCCCTGTATGTCAACCGATTTCAACACTTCTGCACTGTTGCCAATTTGAAGGTTTTACCGCGATTCTAGCGGTTTTTATGTGATCATCGAGGCAAAATTTCCGTTTTGACGGTTAGCGGGAAATCTAGCGGTTTTTTTTAATATCAATAGAATATAAAATTTTTGTTCTAGGTATTTGAAAACTTTTTTTCAAATAAAAGATTTCAAGTATGTTTTTTTATTAAAATTTATAAAGAAGAAAAAAATTTTGTTTTTTTGAAATTGATTTTTTTTTAATAGATAATTTTTTGATAAGAATTAAATAAAATTCTGTCAAATTATGTTCAGTTAACAAAAATAAAGTCATGGACCTTAAAAACCTAAAAAAGCACCCTATCGGGCATGTTCTATAAATTGAAATGAAGTGAATCTTAAATCGAACAAATTTTGAAAACGAGCCTGTCAAGAAAGTGCACAAAAATATTTATTTTTATATAATTCATACTTTGAATACCAATTATCTTTACAAGAACAACTCTTAAAAATAGGAATAACTGTAGTAATTTTGTAAATAATTGCAATAGAAATCTTGCTCATTTTCAAATCCACTTCATTTTGATTTCTAGAACATGCCCGTATATCTTGATTTGTATATACATTTTGCAAACTACTGATGGTGTTTTCTTTTCTACAAAAAAGTGTGACATTTTATTTAAAAAAATGCAATTCAGTGTCTGTTTCATAAAAATTTTGCTTCCAAAAAAGGGTAAGTTTTTTAGAATAAAACAAGCCACCCTTTTCGGAAGCAAAATTTTTAAGAAACAGACTCCAAACTGCATTTTTTTTTAAATAAAATGTCACATTTTTTGTAGAAAAGAAAACACCATGAGATTTTAGCGATAGTGTTACACATTTTACGCTAAG
The DNA here is from genome assembly GCA_930367215.1 of Pollenia angustigena. Classification (NCBI taxonomy): domain Eukaryota; kingdom Metazoa; phylum Arthropoda; class Insecta; order Diptera; family Polleniidae; genus Pollenia; species Pollenia angustigena. The sequence continues at coordinate 208,729,459 of OV884060.1, forward strand.
TAAAAAAAAATTAGCGGCTTCTAGCGGTTTTTGAAGTACGATTTGACGGTAATCTGTTCAATAATTTCAGAGTTATAAGCGTTCAAATTTCTTACTAACACATATCGTTAGCTAAAATGCAAAAAGGCGTAACTAACAAAAATATAATTTTACAAGAGAAGCAAAAAACTTTATAAAATGAAAACTATAACCATGTCAGAAAACATGCATTGATAAGTCGTCCATGGAATTCTTCAAATAATGTTAAAAGGAAATCATTTCATTATATGTATTTTGATAGAAAAAAATGGGTTATTACGTAATTTTGCATTTATAACACAAACGCTCTTGTAGTTACGTCCCTTTGTTTTTTGTTAATAGAAGCGTAATTTTTGGTCGCAGAAGTGTAAAATTTTTACAAGAAATGTAGTTCAATGGCTTTCATAATAACCAATCAAAAACACGATTTTGAATTTTTTGTTAGTTACGCCTTTTTGCATTTTAGCTAACGATATGCAGAACAAAAAAAAAATTGTTTTTTTTCAATTATCAAATAATAAAAAATAGGGTGACTATATAATTCTTATTGAGCTACCTAAATAAGAGCAATAGAATTTACATGTTTAAAAAAACGCTTGCCGCTCTTGTTTAGGTAGCTCTGTTATGTATAAATCGGCACAAGCAAACAGTTTAGAACGCTATCTACCTTTGTTTGACAACCGATCCTTCATGGTGAGAAAAAAGCGGAAATACGGAAAATTAAATTTCTTCCTTTTACTTTTCCGTGCATCATGTAATAATTTTTAAATTTTCTATAATATTGAACTTAGAAACATTATCAGCCTGATTAAGGTTGGCGATGGCGCATAAGCTAATGTCATTTTTTATAGTAAATTAAAGAACAAAGGTTGTGTGTTACCTTAATCTATAACAAAAAACGACTCAGGCGTTTTCGCCAACGCCAACCTGACAACCAACTGAGTGAATGAGAACCTAAAGGATGAAAAATGTTGGTACTTTTTGTTTTTCATCTGGTACTTTTTTAATTTTTGTTAATATTCGACCTACAAAGATAAATATATACATGCATGGTCCTTCTCGTTCTATATCTGGTATTTTCATTAATTTAAGACACAGAAACATAAATTAAACATGCAATGTCCTGAGTGGATGGCAATCTATAAAGGAGTGTTTTTGATACTTTTTTGTTTTTCATTTGATATTTTATGATATTTTTTATATTTAACTTACAAAATTAAATTTACTCACGTAGAAGATAAAATATGAACCGGAGGTTGGGTCCATTGCCTAATCCACTAAGACGGAAAAAATAAATGCTCGAAACATGTAAATTCATATATACTTACATGAACTATGTTTTCTTCATATTTACATAAAAAATTTATGGTCAAACAGTAGTCCATAATGAAACGTTGCCAAATCAAAAACGAATCGTTAAATAACAACATAAAAATAAAACATCAAATACACTCTCAAATCAAATTAAAAACATATTTTGCTCAAATTATAAAACAAGAAGCTGCACATAGGGGCCTTAGAAGTTATGTACGAATTATAAAAAGCTTCACGCGTTGACTTCTGCTAACACTTTAATTGCTGTAGTTTTCATTGTTTTTTATATTTATATTAGAAATGTAGAAGTGTCGTAATTTGTTACCCGTGAGTCTAGCGTTATGGTTATATTTATATATTAAAATGATTAAAAAAGAGGGTGCGTTATTTTAAAAACTTCTCAAGCTTGTTAAAAAAAATTTAATTTTTGGGTAATTCGTATCCGGTGTCATTCAATTGCAGGCAGTTAAGCAAGAGCGTGCGTGAATAAGAAGTCACGTTTATTAGTTAATTAATAATTTTATCCGTCTCCCCATTTTTGGAACATGCAGCAGTTTGTTCTAATGGTGTTTTCTTTTCTTCAAAAAAATGTGACATTTAATCAAAAAAAAAATGCATTTGGCGTTCGTTTTTTAAGTGTTTTGCTCTTTTAAGAAGGCAAGCTTGTTTTATTCTAAAAAAATCGCCCTAATTAATGGCATAAGGCATTGCATTTTTCGCCCTGCAAAAGAAATGACTGCGCTTTATATATGGGGCTGTTTTTATAACGCCGAAGATTGTCTTAAAGAGTAACAAAGCTTCGCGAAAAAAAGCGTTAAAAAAATTTTAATTTCAAAAGGGTTTGAAATTACTTTTTGATAATAAACAGGCAAGTGCACGGCCTAAAAAAGCACTTAATTGACAACATGCTTTTGTAAGTTGTTGTTGTTTTTATTTTGTTTTTCTTAACCTACTTACAACTACAATTTATGTTGAGAGAATTTCAACTAATTGTAGTGGGAAATGTAAGATGAGATAAACCCACTGTTTATTGTTGATGTGTTTTGTTTAAACTTTGATTTGTTACAAATAGAACTGTTGCTTATAAGTCTTATACGTTTAACAGTTGTATTTGGTTTAATATCTTTAGTTTTTCTAAAATCTTTATGGTTGAAGTTTCCTGATGATCTGGCCTAAGCAACCAGTGAAATGCGCATAGGAGTAGCTTATCCCATCAACAATAAATTTCAAGTGTTTTTATCAAGAATAAAAACTGGGAATTAAGCATGAATAACAAAACCTTTTGAAATTAAAATTTTGTATTCCCAAAAATTGAAATTACTTTTGATAGTTAAAAAAATTATGTGTTGAATATAAATTCGAATTTAACTAGCAAAGACGCAAACCATATTCTTTAACTTTAGCCATTTTGCAGTTAACAGAGCAATGTTATCCACTTAACAGACATAGTAATTTCTCCGGAGACAAAAAATCACGATCTTGAATTTTGAATGACAATTTTAGACAAATATGGAATGGTAGAACAAAAGGTCCAAAATTCGCATTTCTGAAATAATTTTGGAATTTCTTAAAATTAATTTTGAAAAGTCATGTTTATTGGAAATTTATTTAGAAGAAACATGGAGCTGTACACATATAACACCACATAACAAATTAAGTGTGCCTCACTATTGTAGTTTTTCAGATACCTATAAGAAGAAAATAAAATTTTTTTTGTATCCCTCAAAGATTTAGTGCACCTCTATATTGTAGTTGAGAAGATATGAATTGATTCGCGAAACAGTTCTTTTGGTACCAGTATGCGCAATCTGTCGACCTGTTGTAATATTTTCTAGTTGTGTCTTTTATTTTGTTAATGTTAATGCCGATTAAAAACTATATAACGAACAAATTTGTTGTATCATTGTGCATATGTATTTGAAACAAACACATCCTAATTTTTATTCAGATCTCTTTTGTAAAACATAATTAAACGGGGATATTCTAACAAACGTTTGCAGTTTGTTTAAATCGCTAGAGTGTAAACACATAACCGAGAAAGACATTTGCAAAATTTTTAATTAAAACATCGTTAAAATTGAACTAATTTTTGTGATTTTTGTTTAATTTAATTGTATTTTGTAAGTTTTTTTTAATATATTCTGGTACGTATGCTCACTAGGGGTATAACCAATTTTTTGGCATAGTACCTTGAGGTCAACCATGTCCTAGTAACCACGAAAATCATAATCTTTTGTAATTTTTCTCAAAAAAGTTCACGCACCAATTGGTTTTTCTGAACCAATGCAATATTGAATATTCATTATTTTATACGGTGTTTTTTATTCTTAAATTTTTTTTTTTTTTTATGTTGAAAAAGGTTGTTTGCGGAAATTCTCTTACCATCTCTAAATATTAATGAGATTTCATACTTGAGCTATTTTTTGTTTTAAATAAACATATTATTAATTTTTCTTAACCTAAAAGAAAATTAAAAATGTTCAAAACTTCATCGCGGTTGGTGCGTGAACTTTTTTGACCTTAGCGAAAAAAAAATATACGTTCCCTTATAGTTGCTTATGCTCTATCGGACTGTGCTATCCCAATTTTTATATTTTAAAAAATAGTTAAAAAGTTATATCCCTAATGCTCACTTTTGCGATTTGAAGTCAACAAACTTCTTGCGATTTACGCCCAGAACAAACGGCAAAAGCAGCTGCAACGAAATCCTTTTTGAATTATTAGTTTAAAAACCGTTTCTGTCGTTTTCGACACACTTGCAATCTAAATTGTATCTACCACGATGTTAAGAAATTATAAAATTTCTTTGAGAAAAGATGAAAACCAAAAATATTTTCATACACATCGGTTTAACGCATCTGATTCCCCATGCGTTTCAAAGCGGTTTTAAAATAATCGCGTCACGTGCGATCTCTCAAGGGAGTCTTAGCATAAACTCATATTAAAATCAAAACTAACTGGAAGTTCGCGACTTGTTCTGGGCATTAAAGAACACCTAATATGCGATTTTAAATCAAAACAACAAACGTTAGTCGATTTTCGTGCATGCCCGAAAGTTGGCTGTAGGAAATATCGCCCAAAGAAAAATGGCCCAAAAAAAAAATGAAAAATCGCCCAAATGAAGAATCGCCCAAAAGAACATGAAAAATTACCCAAAAAGTTATATATGAAATTTTGCCCAACAAAAACGAAAAAGGGCCCAAAAAAAATGAAAAATGACCCAAAAAGCAAAAACTAATTTTTCAGAAAAAAAATTAAAAATTACCCAATTTGCAAAAAAGTGGTTATTATTCATATAAATTTAGTTCCATACAAGTATAAGTTTTATGTAAAAAATTGCATTCTATCTTCAACAGCTGCTCGACAGTAAGGACAGTAATACCGGCTGCGCAAACTTCGCTAAGCTTCTCTGCATAGCCGGCCTTCGGCCGGGCGCAAGGATTTTCTCCTCTATGGTAGAACAAGTACCGGTTTCGCTAAGTAAAGCTTCTAAAATCTGCCTTGTTTTCGAACGAAGGCCATATACGCAGAGAAGCTTTAGTTAGCGAAGCCGGTGTTTGTTATACCATAGAGGGGAAATCCTTGCGCACGGCGGAAGGCCGGCTATACAGAGAAGCTTTAGTTAGCGAAGCCGGTGTTTGTTATACCATAGAGGAGAAAATCCTTGCGCCCGGCCGAAGGCCGGCTTTGCAGGGAAGCTTTAGTTAGCGCAGCCGGTATATATTATATCCTTGAGGAGAAAATCCTTGCGCCCAAAAGTGTTTTCGTTATATATTTAATATAAACACCCAGAGAAAAAACAACAAACTTATTTTTAAATAAATTACAATTATATTAAATAAAGATGGCCCGAAAAAATGGGCTATTTTTCATATAATATTTTTAAATTTAAAAAACGAAAAATCACCCAATAATAACGAAAAAAAGCCTAAAAATTTTGGGTCACTTTTCATATGAATTAAGGCCCAATTTTACATGGAATTTTTTTGGGTGATTTTTCATTTTTTTTTTTTGGGCCATTTTTCTTTGGGCGATATTTCCTACAGCACCGAAAGTTTCAAAAATACCAAACCAAATCGCCAAAAACAAACTTTCCCAAATCAACATGGCAACCCTTAGGCAGATTAACCAGAGCAGGGTTGCCACTTTGTGGGTAATTACCCGAATTTGGTATAATTTTTACTGCAGTGGGTAGAGCGTGGGTAATTTCTCTTGCTTCCGATACCTAAATAAAATCAAGATTCGATATCAGTCACGACATTTATTTCCCTTTATATATTGTTGATAAAAAATGCACAGTCTTCTGAACCGAAGTCTCGATATTTTTTAAGAAAAGTCTTCAATCATTAAATATATATTTTCAAAAGATCAATAACGAATGTTGCAAGATGGATTCTTAGATTTGGATAGAGATGGCTATCATAGTGATTTAGAACCTAAAAGTCTATTGAAAAAAGTTATT